>OX384543.1:33236067-34506713 GCA_947538895.1 Neoitamus cyanurus
ACTTATTAACTTTTTTCAAAGGATAGCTTTATGAAGTCCTTTTAAGTTTAGCCAAGATTCTGGAAAAGGACATAGAGCTTAAAGCTGTAGAAATAAGTTTATAAGCGAATTGAGCAAAAATGTAGCATGACTTATTTTATTTATTTTAAAAGACTGATTAAACCTAACTTGTGACTTTGTACGGGTTTATGATTAACGATTGTTGATTTGTGCGAAGTAGTCCAGTCATTTTAGGTTTCATCTGCAGAATAAATAAAAGTGATATTTTGTTTTTATAGACCGCTTCCCTTCGTCGTTTTAAGCAAGGGGTGATAGTTTTCCCTAGTTCTAGTTGTAAATTGTACAGTAGTATGTAGACTATCCCCATGGATTAGGTTATAACATAGTGTTGAAGCACGTGTGCAAATCATCAAAATTTGTTATCACAATCAGTGCTCCGTTCAAGAAACGTTCGCTAAAAAAATCATTTGCAGCGGCGAAACCTATTTTTGGATGAATGGATATATGAGCACAATTGTCGGATTTGGGGCGATATCAATCTACACGAGATACACCAGGACAAAATCCATCCCGAGAAAGTAAATGTTTGGTGCGGATTTTGGTCTGGCGGAATCATCGGTCCGTCCTTCTTTTAAAACGGAACTGGCTTAGTTATAACTGTAGCAAGCGCTACAGATCGATGATAAGCAACTTCTTGTGGCCCAAAACTGGATGATATGGATACCGATAACATGTGATTCCAACAGGATGGCGCTACGTGCCACACAGCGCATGCCACCATGGACATTCTGCATGAGTGATTTGAGGGCATGATATAATCTCGGGCGGCGGCAACGGGAACTCGCTACCGAGATCGTGCGATTTAACGCCTCTAGACTTCTTCCTATGGGGCTATCTTCAATCACAGGTCTATGCGAATAAATCGCAAACAATTCATGTCCTCAAAGTCAACATAACGGACGCCATCCATCAAATTCAGCCAAATTTATGCGACAAACTCCTCGAAAATCGGACCTCCCGAATACATGCCACCAAGCAAAGCCATGGCGGACATTTGAACGACATTATATTCCATAATTTTGAAAATTCCAAAAAAGGAGTATGTATCTCACACACAACTTGTTTTATTTATATTTAAAAGTCGAGCGTCCTTTTTGAAAGACCCTACTATGAATGAGGTTTGCTGAAAAGCGTTTACTGCATTTAATGTAATGCATTTTCTTTATATAATATTTAATTTTTGAATTATTTCATTTTGTGTTTAGTTGCGCTAAATTCGCCGTTTACTTATGTCATTATCAGATTAATAACTATTTATTTAAATGAATTCTGTCTCAACAAACTTTTATTTTAATTAGTTCATATGGATGATTGGCGGCTCTTTGTATTCTAGCCAATTACTCCGCATCAGCCCAACGGCCAACATACATAGGTACTTGTTCTTGTAGATATAATGTATTTTTGTGTGTTAAATCATCGTACCTTGAACTTACTTAATATAATTTTGTCTGTTGACTAGTTGTGGTAGCCAGCTTATACGTACTGCTATGGCCGTCCCCTTGCACCTAGTCAAACTTCTAATAAGCTACTTGGCCCTTTACGAAGAATATATCACGTTGTCGTACCTTGTTATTACTTGTCACCACTTTCATTAGTCACCGAAAGTGGTTTCTCCTGGACTGTGTGCGCCCGTGGAGAGCACCTATGGAGCTCGCTCGAGCTGCCGGCCAAGGAAAGTTATTTGCACTAATTATTGATTACACAACCTCACTTCAGGTGGGCTTAGGTGTTTCTGCAAATGTGATGGGTATTTGACCAGGAGGTGTTTGGAAATTCGCTTTAATTGTATCTAGTTAAGCCCATATGTGGACAGCACGGGGTGCGTCAATGATTGTTGATAACATGATTTGATTGAGAATTGATTGGAGTGTCTGTATTTCTAATTCCATTATTAATCAGAGCCATACTCGTATATAGTATGTATACGAGTACGTACGGCCCAGAGACGTACATCTGCAAACTTGATGATGCAACCAGAAAAGAATGAAGTGGAAATGGCAGAGATGAACTGCAGCAAATTAATCTTCTGTTTGATTGAAGGGTGAAGGGGTTATTTGAAATATGCTTCCGATTAAGGTGATGATGGAGTTCTAAATGCACGATATCAGCGCTGGAAATACGACGCAATAGAGGTGAATATAATCGAAAATTATAATAATGACATATGTTATGTATGTGCCGCGGCGTGACGGGTATTTAATCTCACACATGATTTAATGGAACTAATTAAACTTTGTTTTTCACATGTTTGCATTATTGTTTTAATACTTTCATGTGGAACAACAAATTTAGTTATATATAAAACTAAAGATATAGTGCTGTGCAAAACAATAGCAAACATTTCAATAAAAAAGACAATTTACACTTTATTTATATATTCATATTTTGATTAACTTATAATATGTAGTAAAGAAATTTAAAAAAACATCAGACTACAATATTTCTCAGTGTACAAAACAAAAGCACTCTGCAACTAAGCAACAATTAATATTCAGCTAATGGAATTGTTTTTAAACACCAATTGCAGAATTTTAACAACGCGTTGCCAATGACAGATTCTTGTAAAATTCGGCAGACATACGTGTTAGATAATTATAGCGTGATGTAAAATTTGATTGTAGGACGTTTTTTCCATTATATTTTTTCCACTGAAATTTCCATTCCAATATGCCCACACTATCAGTATACTTACATTTTGTAAAAGCCAGATATTCAGTAATGGAAAAATGTATTCTAATGGAAAATTTAGAATTGGAAAAGTGACCCCCTACCGTAAATTTAATATATGTAGTTTCAAATCAAATATAATTGAAGTATTAAATAAAAGAAGAGATTCTAAAATCGTATTTGCAAAAAATTATAAGAGAAATAATCCTATAAATTAGCGACTAACAAGGAGATGCACACAAAACGACCGAAAATACTAACACGCTGCATTTCGGTGGTCACGAACGAAATACGATAAGACAGACTATGTAATAGGCTGATAGGATACTTAAGATTGCAGAACCAATATAGTGGAATAAAACGACAAATTGTTTGAGAGGAGCAGGATTTAGAGGAAGTTTACTGGCGACTGCTTCCCACTTCTGTCCTATTTAGTCGTTGGACGTGTGCCAATCGGCAATTATTTACTCGGCTGATGAAAATTTTGACCAGCTGAACAGAAGTTACACATTAGGGGACTAAGAGGCATAAAATTCCAACGTTTATACAATAATTTGGTCTGTTCGGATACCCAATGGAAAAAAAACGTTTAAAAGTTCTTACTACACTGCTCTCACGTACCTACTCACAAATTGAAAGAGAATTTGCTTACACAACGTTTCCATTCGAAGAAGTTTTATAAGTTTTCAGTCGACAAGTTTCATCAGTGTACAAACTTTAAAAGTGCCAAAGTGTAACAGATATTTTTAGGTTAACTTGTCCTTTGGTGTGAAATGGAAATTGGCTTGTAAGAAGAAAGTCAATGAGTAATTGTGGTGGACTGTTCAACAAATACACTTGGACCACCTTGAACGTATAAATAATAAAATCAGAAGCGCTCGCTATAGGGATTAAATCTTTACTACGCATTAACTTGACGAGATCGACGACCAGGTTGGAGTAGCTGTACTCAATTTCGTACCAAGACAAGAGCTTCACAAAAGTGCCAGAGAGTGAGATACCAGCATGAGCGTCGTAGATGGAAGAGTGTGAGTCTGCAATGATCAATCAGATGACATGACCTCTTCTTCGGTCTTTTAAAGTGGTCGTCAATAGACCTTCATAAGCCTTCTTAACTTTTATCTTGATGACGTCGTATGAGGATGGTTTACCCAAGCCGACAGTCCAATCGATAACGGAGATATACACTAAGTGCCATGCATTCCGGTGACCTTGTAGTTCAAAGGGTAGAAATAATCTTTCCAAAATCTTTGACGGCACCGATGTTACCGGCCCAACGACCGTCTGGTCTTTTGTGTTGCTGTTGGACAGTGGTCATTATAGCGTCAACAATTGGGAGTGGGATAAACAAATTGGTTGTGCAGCATGGCATTGTAGACGGACATTGGAGCGTTAGCAGATGAGGCAAAGACGATGACCTTCTTGGCGTTCTTGGCGTTCACCGTTCAAGTGAGCTGATGCCTTTTATGTTGTAGGGAAAAAACTTGTAAATTCTATAACTTATGCAGCTCCAGCTCCAGGCCATTAAATAACCTTCGGATCACGTTCAGAGAATACCTGGAAGTTTTGGCCAATGACAACTTAGACAACTGGCTTCAGTGGTAAGTCCTTTAATAGGCCGTGCGTTGAGTCATACTTCAATAAGTATACGCATGTAATCAACTCCAATGAACGATCGTTGACTGCAAGTCCAAGTATCCCTTTTCAAAGGCAGCGCGCAGGACCAAACGACCTTTACGTCCAGTTTTTGTTTCCCACATACTGAATAACACAACTCTCAACGGCTTTTATAAGACGAGTAGTTAATAGTATCATCCGATACCTTGCTGTTTAAAAGTACCGCAGAAAGAATGTACATACATAAATAATTATGTTGTTTCGTTACGTTTGATTTTTTCTATTAAAATATTAAGTAGTTAGACAGTATACAAATTTTTTTAAATATAATTTTTTTATTATTTTTCCTAAGTGTACCTAAGTATACATTTTTTTTCGATAAAGTCCTACTACACATTTTCTATTTGTCCGAAATCGGCCCAGTTGAGTGAGGCGTTATAGGGAATAGCCGCGATCACTTTTCCAATAAATTCGTTGCACCAATATGTTTAACAGTAGTTGTACCTATATGCTTTTAAGCTTGAATATTTATATACTTTAATTCGATACCCCGCTCACTTAATTTTGGTTGCTCGTTTTGTTTTTTTAAATTTAAGGCTTTAATTGAATGATTGCATAATGATTAAAAACAGCTTAGTAGTACGAGTCCTTTGAGCGAAGAAATAAACAATTGAGCAAACAATTGGATACCACTTAGCCTAACCACCTAATTGCCACGCTTTTTACCTGACTACGACGAAGCCAAAAGAAATGGTTATGATTACGTTGTGTAGCCGAGCAAAAATATCACAATTGGAACTTGTTGCTTATTTTAGAATTTATTACAAAAATACTTTCCCTACGTTTCTGTTTTGACACACTCCTAATTAGCATTACCCAAACGGAGCACAAATTAACTCAATGATTCCGCAAAAATACCTCCTTCAGTCTGATGGCTGCGGATGAAAGAAAATTATTTGAAACATATAATACATAACATAGATCTACCAGTCAGAGTGTTTAATTTATTCTGGCGTAAATAAATTTCCGTTCTATATAGCGAATTTCCCAGATTACGTTTGCCCACAGGAAATTTGTCCTAACCACTCAAAATTACCAGCAATTTGAAGACATTGTTCTACAGCCCCTCGATTTGGCTCAACCATCTGCTTAGCATCCTCGAAACACCTGTAAACTCTTGTAAAAAAAAGTTAAGCAATTTACCGAACCTCTACAGTCTAAGTCTTCATCTTGGCGCTCTTTCAAAATGACCCAAATGAGCAGCAGTTATCGGTCTCTCTCTTAAACTTTTCTTTGAATCAAAAAAACCCCCCACCGAAAAGAAAAAGAAACCAATTTAATCACGGCGAAAGTGTAACAAGAGCTGAGAGTTTGAAAAGGTGATTCGTCGCGGTATCCCTTTTTGCTCTAATAAGTTCGCAAGTATTTTTCGCGGGTAAATAGGGCCGCAACGTTCGAAAGGCAGAAAAATCCGACCAACTAACACCTATCAAAACAGAAGTCCTTAAACTCCCAGAGGATCCATTTCCATTTATCATCGCGCTCCGCGTTCTTGGTAAAAAATTTCTATGGCAAAGGAAACAGGGCAAGAAGCACCTTGCAGTAGTACCCGGCCGGGCTGCAGCGAGTGCTAGAAAACAAAGTTTCCACCGCAGGCCCCGTGCGCTCCCTGCGAAATATAGCAAAAAGACTCGTTCACAATAAACATTAATTCCCGACGCTTACTTTGCCTTTTCAACAGGTGAAATAACAGCAAAACGGGATGAAATTCAATCTCTGACCTCGACGGGCAAACAAACCCACCATCGCCGATGGGGGCTGAGGGCTGGGACCAGGTCGGAGGCTCCTCGTGGCATGGAAAGCTCCACCACATTCGTGCGGGTGATTGAGTCCAATCACTCGAGCAGGCACACTGCTTCCTATCGGCAGAGGGTGCACGACACTCGTGGGTATAAAAGTGCGGTGCGACCAGCCAGGATCTTTAATCGTAATCTTGAAGTCTCCGGTTCCGGTCGGGAAGGCTGCGCTGTGTCGGAGAACACGTCCGTAGTGAGATTGTACACTTCCACTTCCGGCTGCTTGAGGTGCTAGGTGGTTGCATGACGTGAGGACGTCTTTACAAGTTAAGTGCCGTGCTTATTGACCAGTGACTGCACCATGAATTGGGCCCTATCTGCAGCGGTCATCCTCGAGATCCTCCCCCTCCTGGCACTGGCTAATAGTGAGTGCAGATTTTTGCTGTTGTGTTTTCTTGTCCCACTATAATTTACGTTTGGCGCTGTGCTATAAATCTTGCAAAGAGTAAACAAACTGTCCGGTGTCCTGGCATCCGGCTGCAGTTTGGTGTGAAATGTACGTGATGCTCGGATTTTCGGGATGCTGAGGAAAATTGCAGCAGGAGAGGAATACAAAAGGACCGGCTATTAATAAACCCTTAGGGTCGAGGGAAACTAGATAAAAGGTCCGTGCCCATTGGTTGCCCAAATATGAGCAATGCCTCCTGGCCGGTGGGCGGCTTCGTGATTAAAATTTAATGAAATTCTACCACAGACCAGGTTGTGGGTAATGGGAGCCCGGAACTACCACCGCTCCGAGTGATTCGAGATTGGCAAAATAATTGAGTTAAATTCAAAAGAGCGAGCTACAGCCACCGGTCCGCCATCGTCCCTATCGTTGCACAATCCAGACTCCATAAGCAGCTTAATCCTCATCCAACAAAAAAAAATGTGCGAGCTATTTAAAGCCGGGGGATATTTTGTAAACTGACGAGGAAAATTGGGTTCTCCGCTTTCGCATCATTGCAACTATAGTGTTTCTCTGGGGCAGTCAATCCCACTAACCTTTGCCCATGACATTTAGTAGTTCTAGTTATAGTGTTGGGTACTTGCAGCGATAGTAATTTGTGTGCAATTGAGGTCGATTCTATTATTTTTAGGGTTTCGTACCTAAAATGTATAGAAAACCCTTATGGTGAGACTTGGTGTTTGGCTGTATGTCTAACTGCTATTCTTATTGGCTTGAAATTTGACACAGTTGTAGAAGTCATTAATTTGCCTGCATCTATTCCCGGGGAAAAATTTAAACATATTTCTATTAAAATTAAAAAAATGAAATTAAGAACTGGAGTGGAATTAATTGTTTTATTTTTTATATTAATCGTGTGGGGTGTCATTTGAAATCTTCTTACTTTAAGGATTGAAGCAATTGTTTTTTTAAATTTTAACCGCATTATTTTTTGACTTGCCCAAATGATATTATCGGTGAGATAAAAATATTGTTTCTCGTGTGTGAGCTAACGTATCGTCGTCATGATTCTTAAATATTTTGTAGTCTTAGGTTCTTTTGATAGTACAGTCTTTATTTTTCGGTTGAAACACCATGTAGTTTGTCTTGATTGTGTTTATTGTCAGTCTGCTTCCATATAACCAATCCAAGTAGCATTTTGTATCTCCATTAAGCTTCCTGTAAATTGGGTTTCATTAATATGTATTTTATATAGAGGGAGAAAAGAATAGGTCTCAATATCGATCCCTAGGGTACCCCTGTTTTGATCAATGTAGTCTCACTATATTCTCTTTCACCAATTTTCGTGGTGCATATTCGGTTTGATAATAAGTTTTTAAATATCTTCTTCTCCTAGGTTGTCAATCATAGCAATTAATAAGTTCTGATCCATCGTATCGAAGGCCTTTTTTAAATCCACTCAATAGAGAGATTGGCCTGTAATTGTTTGGATCCATTCTCTCTCCCTCTTTAAATATCGGGGCAATGCATCCTGTTCCTAGGCAATCAGGAAAGTGGCCCTCTTTTATGTTATTATGTATGATATTTGTCAGGGGATTATCTGTTTTTTAATTCCCTTAAATCTGTCACTGTAATTCCATTCATTCGTGGCGCTGCATCTGGCTTCAATTCCAATATAGTGTGCTCGACTACCTCGCGACTTACAGGCTCAATAAACATGAGGTTTTCAGTTATTCTATTTTTTTCTGGAGTAGAAGCGTAAGAGATGACTAAAGTAGCTGATTATTTTGGCAATAGTATGAAGAGTATATTCCACACGTGTTATGCTTTGAAAAAATAGAATCCCTTTTGATAAATTTTAGATAAACAAAAAGTTTTTTGGAATCGCTCCTTCCCAAAACATTCACCAAACGACTGTTAAAACAATTTTGAAAAAATATAAAGGATTTTGCCAGCACGTTTGAATTTTCAATTTGTCTGTTTTTCGGTTGGTGGACCAGTTTGAATTTTAGACATTAGTGTCAAGAACATGGAGAAATAAATTCGAGGATATTACGCGGAAATTAAACAAAATTCTCTTTAAATTAATTTAATAGCTTTAAAACGGTAGACAAATAAAAAATAATAATAAAGAATGCAGTCAATTTTGTAAATGACTTTGTTTATATTTTAATTATAACCGAAATGGTGTGTCGTTCATCAAATGAAGCTGCAATCATTAAAATGAGTTATGTTCACTAAATAAAAATATGGATATTGATTTTCGTATGTAAATCATTCAATAACATCAATATTTACAATTTAATGGACTTTAATATGCAAATATCATTTATAGAACAAATATAATTAAAATTTTATATTCAACCACTTTCACAAATATCTATCTCATTTTTTATATAACACATTGCCATCCATCCGCCCATCTTCGAGGAGCAAATATTAACATACGACGGTCCGGGCTGTTTGTGCGGAAATTGCTGCGTGTAGCCGGCATATTTAAATGTTTCCGATTATGTTGAGTTGCTTCAGAGAAATGGTTATAAATTTCAAAGTATCAAATATTTTTTTATTATTTGAAAGTTTAATGTTATACTTTGCTTTGAGAATATTCAAAGCCCGTATTAGTCTAATGCTAATCAATAACAAATATTAGTTTTAGTATATAAGTACATATGTGGATATATTGTAATACAATTTTATGTGTCGGCCTTTAATGCAGAAACCTTATCTCTATGTCTTCGGCTATGGTTTTCTTAAATCAACATTTTACGGAATTATTCCGGCATTTTCTTTCAGTAATAACACATATGTAGTGTAAAAATTCAACTTACCACATCGCAACAAGCTTTTGCATGGCATAGTCGCAGTGGATCCCAAAATTTAATTTACTGAAATTGGTCACATTTTGGAACATTTGAAAAGTTTAAAAATGTCATAATAATGTTGGTAATGGAGTAGGTTAGTTACATATACAGCATTTATGACAATGCATCATTATTATACTATCTACTTCAATAATCTAAAAATCAAAAAATTTTACCTGGCTTAGAGCTTCGTACGCTTGCCCAACAACAAAAAGTTTAGAGTTTAAAGAATTCACAACACGTCCGGTAGTGCTGCCTTGCATCTTGTACACAGTGGAAGCCGTGCCATTCGACCGTACCATGGCTGATTTTAGCTTGAAATTGATTTAGGGCTGAATGACGTGAATGTATTTATAATTAATTTAAATCTCCGCCATCTTAGAGTGCTCGCCATTTTTAGAATTAGGGCTTAAAATGATGTCACATAGCTAATCCGAATCGTATTCTACTTGTCGAAACATTTCATTTGATACCCATATTAAGGTGATGTGAAGAAAAATGTAATTTGATATCTTAGGTCGTCCACCATATTGTGTTTAGAGTAACGTCACATAGCTTATCAACTTTTAATCGTCAAACCCTTTCATTTGATACCCATGTCAAAGGCGTTATGAAACACAATGGTGATCCGCCATTTTGTGGCATCCGCCATATTGGATTTTGAAAATATTGGTTATACTGAATTGCATTGTCACCACATGTGCAAAATTTTCAAACTTGTTAGAAGTAGTCGATATTTTGGTTACAAGATTTGACCCAAACATACTAACAAAACAAGTTAAATAAGAGCTTGTAATGAACATTGATTCCATAGTGAAGACGCAAACGAAAATCGTATTCTTTTCTTATGTAAAGTCTTAGTGCGATTTCAGATGGGTTTCGAGCTCGGGACGCCTGGATTCTTGTGTGGACATGTTGACATTACTATAACCCGTTTTAACTCCTTGGGGTTGAATTTTGAGAAATGCTGAAATAGGTGTTCTATTAATTGTGTTGTAGAGTGTTTGTGCAAAGTTTCAAGTAAATCGAATAAAAGAAATATTTTTCCCAATACAAAAACTTATCCTCTGTTTTACCTTTACCCCGTTAGCGGTGGATTTTTAAAAAAGGCTGTGTGTTGTCTGTCATTCGGTCACGGAACAATGCATACAGTATATGTAGAAGAGAACGATCTACTCTGCACAATTAACACAGGAGTTTAGTATCAATTTATCCCGGAGTGCAGCCACTAACTAAAGTAAATCGAAAATAATGAGATTCGTGTTGCACAAACTGCCCAAGTGTGCTACATTAGTCTTATCAGCGTACAAAAACTCTTAGCGACTTACATAGGTACAAAGTAACTATAAGAACATTTTCTTAACGTGCCAAGTGACCAATTAAGTTTACATTTTACATTTACGTTAGCTTCTTTAGAAGAGAAGAGTAAGAGCGGGGAGTGACGGACGGCTTTATTCCTTAAGGGTTTTTGGACTAGAACTAGAACCTGCCCCATGGCGACTCGAATTGAACGTTGCTCTCACGCCATGGGGCATTTCACAGTAGGCAAGTTTTCGTATATTCAAGTCGCCGAAGGGCCCTTTGCAGCTTGATAACATTGAAACAAAGGCCTGGTGGCAACTATCCGGGGTCACGCATTTCTTGCTTCTTAATGTACTTCCACCCAAAGAAAGTTCACCGGAAAAGCTGGGTCATATTTTGGTGTCCTCTCTTTCTAAATAAAAATCACGCAAAAATTTAAAGAGATATTTAAAATTTGCAAAAAGAGGAGGGCGAGATAACCAACCCCACCCTGAATGCTACCTAGCCAATGTGCATAATCCTCCCCATCACGTACTTAATCCTCATCCGACATAGAAAAAACTGTGATCTATCTCCAGCCCGAGGGAACCTATTTTGCAAAGTAACGAGAAAAATTGGGTTCTCTGCCTCTGGTGGACGCTAGTGGTATGTCCTCCGAAAGTTTCGCGGAGCAAAAACAGTAACGGAATTTGCGGAATTAATTTGAATAATTAAAAATTGCTTAATTGTTTGTTGCGACACTTTCGCTCCTCCTGGGGCCAGCGGCGCCGAACAAAAAAAGAAAAGAGTCTGAGCAAAAAACGAGCGGCGTAATCCCAGTTTTTGCCGGACTACGTCCAATACTCGGAGATCATTAAGTCCGGGCTGCCGTTAATGAAGTGCGTCCTTTGGGCGGAAAAACTCGCCTAACGCTTTTCATCGGAGGGAGCCTGTGTACCAAGATATCTTGTACGCCTCCTTAAGTCATCGGGAAGGGCACAATGAGGCGCTCTAAATACCAAATAAAATTCTTAGCGACTTTATTAAATGCCATAACTCACGTTCAGTGAATTCGAATGTCGCCTCGGTGGAGCGCCGTGCAAGAATTCCAGTCATTCGGATGGGAGGCGATGGAGCCCTTTCATGCTGAATGTGAACCCTCCGAGCAAGTCGGAAAAATCGTGGCACTTGAGGTGATTCCTTTGGCGATGAGAGAAAATGATTGGAATAAATTGATCTGTAGGACACCCACAATAGACTTCGGAGTGCCCGCACAACTGATAAACCGGATGCCAACCCCGGAATGGGGGCCCCCTTAAAAAATTCCTTTCACTTTATGAAGTTCGGGGGACTGAATTGTCGGCTCTGTTAGCACAGGTGGCTGTTAGCTACAGATATGGGCCCGGTGCAGTTCCAGTTTAGAGCCCCGTCCCGACAGAGGTGCTCTGATTAGCGACGTATTTAGGTAGCACCCTCGTTATCATGCAAATGTTTTAATGATGGGTGCATCAATTATTCCCTGCAGATGGGGGCCGCTTCGCTTCTGGAGTACCCGTATGCATGTGTGGCTCTGAAGGATAGGTAGGTGGAACAGCAAGGATAATGAAATGCTCTTTGTAGGGAAAAAATATTCAAATTTTTTGAAGGCTCATCAATTTTGCATATCTGACCAAGGGATATGGATGGTGGGCTTATATTCTGGCCTCGTAAATTATTTAATGGTTGATAAAGTCTTTCGGAAAAACTGAACGTGAGCTCATCACATATTCTCGGATTGCTGAAACATATCCCGAGTCAACTACTTTCTTTGCCATAAATTGAATGCAACCAAATGAAAATTCAAAGGCTTCACGAGTGGAAAATTGAAATCTTGTAAGTTTTTTTATAGGTGGGTTAGGGTTCAAGCAAATACCTACCAATCCTTTTTCCTTATATACATACTAAGCAATCGCACATAAAAATTGGTGTACAAGTTAGCAAAGGACGATTGGATTACTCTATTTTGCTGACGCATATGTGTAGTCCTGATGAAAAGGGAACTAAATTCCGGAAAGCTGGGGGCTGGGGGCTGGGGCCGGTCGTACAAAGTGCTTTCGAGTATCGCGGTTGAATATTTGCGGACCGTGGGAAGGAACACAGACTGTACGTGAAAAAGTGCTTTTTAATCTCGCGTCGAAAATCAGTTGCTTAGAAAATGACGGAGCAGGTTATCTTGTGGCAGAACCTTTAAGCCTGTGGGCAGTTTTAAGATTTCATTAGAACAATAGCTTGGGGCATGAGCAAAGGAAATTCTAAAGTTTTATTTGTGCATTAAAGGTTGTTCGACGGTGGTTGGTTGCCGAACAAACATAAATTTTGAAGTTTTCTTTTAGGTTATATTAAAAGCCCAATTGTAAAGCCCTTTTGATGAGGGTTGCTCTTAAATACCTCTTTAAGTTTTATGGACGCGGAGGTTTCGATGAGGAACAATATATTTTATTTTAGAAGGAAATCCCCGATTTCTTTAAGAGTTTTTTGCAGAAAACGCAAGGCGACTCGACCCAACTTGTAAGTACATATTTATCGATTAAGCGTTTTAATTATTGCTTTAAATAGATTTATTTTGCAATATTTTTCTGCCGATACACATTTGGTTTTCATATTTTAAGTATGTGTGCATTATTAAATCATTATGTATCAGTCAGGTTTTTGCTCCTAGCTAGGCACTTACATTAATAAGGTCAGAATTGGTACACACTGGGCGAGGGAAGAATCCTATAACCATAAACAAACGTAACATGTAAATATACACCAAAAGGTTTGTTCAGATGCGTTTGCTTTTGTTTGTTCAGTACGTATCCGCCTTTGGGGTTGAGATTGTATTTATGTATGTAGGTGCATATAAGTACAAGGCAAGCAAACTGTATGAAACAAACCAAAACATATTCTAAATATTGGTATCTTGGAGTAACGAAAAAATATATGCGATTGACTGCTAAATTTATTAATTAATATTAAACTTCTAGTTGTAATATATGTAGGGCTTTCCTATTGAAATTGTAGGACTTTAAAATTGAATAAAAACAAATGAAGGTTGATTTCCACAATATGTTCTTTGTCAGTATTTTGAAAAGTTATTATAACACGTTTTTGTATATCTTTTAATATTTTCCTTGAAATCCTTGATTCGTAATCTAAGGAATAAATTCTGTATAAATTTCACGATTAGATTAATCAATATCTGTAAAGTTTCCTTTTCGAACAACTACATACAGTCACTCTTTAGAGGACATTTTCCATCGGTTTTGCATAAATAAGGCTTAGTGTCTCCAATAACAGCTCGAATATTGTCTTAAAGTGGACCATTGGCAGTTGGCCAATTGATGTCTGTAAAACTATAATTTACACGTCCAGGGAACTACTGACGCACTAACGCTATTGGTTTACGGTTTGTGTGGGATGTAGCGTAATCCTGCTGAAAATAAACGTCATTCAAGTACAATGCGTTGATTATAGCCCATAAATAATCAGCTCGCATTGTTCGCTAAGGCACTTCAATCACTCTATGTTAATGGTAGCACCAGTTTCATTTTTGAACAAGTACAGTCCAATGACGCTGCCAATTCAATTCACTTAAATAGTTTAAATAGATTACTGGCATTGTGATTTTAACGGATTTGATATTGGTGCGCATGCAAGTATATATTTTGGGAGAAGAAACAAAAAATAAAAAACACGAATTTGTTTTTTTTTCTTTAATATTGTTGTTTGTCAGAGTATATTGTTTTCTTTAAAATGTGATTAAATACACCTGCTAGTGTAGTTTTTTATTGCTATTGTAAGTTTACAATTTTATTTCACTTGACCATTTATGATGTTTAAATTCATTATTAAATTTCTAATCCAAATACCCCTGACTTATATTGCCGAATTATCTTTGTTACTATATTTAAATTGTTTGCATTTGACTGTACATCATACAAATATATTGAATAGAATTCTATTCTTTAAAGGCCTTTTGTGGATGATTATATTGATTTGGTAAATCCGGAGCCAGCATCTAAATTTAAATCCAACTCAATTTACAATACTTTAGTACTGCTGGCGGAATTGAGTGCTCATTGTGATGAAGGTTTAAGGATTTAAGGTAATATCGTTTTGCCCAAAAACATGTATACAACTAATTGAATTGTGTAAATATCTGGATGGGTTCTTTTCAATGAATCCTTACTCGAACCTTTTCTCTCCTTTTTTGGGCAATGCCTTCATCTGGTGCAAATGTTACTCGCTGGTGGAAGACAGAGCCGTGTAACAGTGGCCTTTTTTATTTCATTTTTTTTTATTATATTCTAGAAACGCAAGTTAACAGAAGAGCATCAAGGATATTTGGAGAGTGGCTTTATAGATACCTACAAGATACAAACAGTAAAAAAGCATTTACATATTTCTAAAATACTGATTTTAGAGAAGAGTGAAAATATTGGAAATTTGTGATAAAGCCGTAGACATAGTAGAGAGAAAATGTAAGGATTTTTATTTAAATTTCTTTTGTATGTTGATTTGCTTTTTATTTTATGCCCTTTTAGGGGAAACACTGTAACATAATTGTTTCATTTTGCAGGTAAAGTGTTGTACCCAAGTAATTGCAGATTCAATGTGATTCATTATTGTATACTACTTAACTTTATTAAAAAAACAAGAATTTTCATTTCTGCATAGTTGCTTACCTGCTGTTTCAAAAAAATGGTGGAAGCTAATTTAGCTTATTTATGTAGGTATTTAGGTGCACTTATTGAATTAAACGATATAATAATTTTGAAGATTTGTTATGCTTTCGAACAAGGTGAATCCTATATGGTATTTATACAGATAAGAAATCAGCAACCGAGGTTATTTCATTAGCTAATGTTTTCGAGATAAAAGGGATAATAAATTATTAAAGCCTTTGATTACACAGAATTTTATTATTATTGAAGCAACAGGTGATTCTGATGCAAGATTTTCCGTATATTAAAAATTCGGAAATAAAATGCTCCATCATATTTCCTTAATGTATCAATATCATTAAATAATTAATTATATTTTTTGCTGAATACGATACAGTGGCTGTGTAAGTCGCCAAGCCTTACCGAAAATCAACAGCTCTATATCGGAGTCGAGAGATGTGAGGATCATCGAACTCCATTAGACCATCTTTTAATAAATCCTAAAGAGGCGTTGGGTCTCTCTTGCAATGGCATCGATGTGATGCGCTCAAACGAGAAATGAAAATTGAGCATAACACCAAGATTTCTCATTTTGACAACTCGATTGAGAGACCATCCATCAATCATGAAGTTATAAAGCAATGGTTTTTTCACGTTAAAAAGTCATACAGGTGAATTTAGAAATATTCAAGCGAAGGCGGTTGATTGAGCACAAAGACTGAAATACTGGTAAGCCAGAATTCAGTAGCTGATAGTCAGAGGTAAATAGAAGAGGCCCATGATGGCTACCCTGCGGAACTCCAGATGTATTCCTCAGCAGTTCAGAAAGAACGCCACGGAAGACAGACACTTTGCGCACGTTCAAACAGATACGAAGATATCCAACTGTAAAAACAAGAAGGGCAACACAAAGTAGTCAATTTATATACAATATAAGAACACTGTGATTAATCTTATCAACAGCCTTACTAAAATCGGTAAAAGTAGAATAGAATTGTTTGCCAGATAGCTTTAATAGGATGACGCAAGCTGCCACACCATACGCGAAACAATGACGTTAGCGCAAATCATGTTCCTATCACCTCTTTTTGAAGGCCAAAACTGACAAAAAGTTGCGATTTGATCCGTTTCGACCCCCTCTGGGAATTTCTGAAAACCATCAAAACATGTGAAGCATCCCAAGATGATTCAACAATTCAGGGATCGAACGCGCGACATTCGTGTAATCCAGCCGTCTTCACTCCAAAACATATTCCAAATTATAGTCAATCAATGGAGCCACCATAGCCATTTCACTGATAACACAGCCACACAAAAAAAAAAAGTGGGGATTACTTTTGATGCCATACGTCACATCCGTAGTATTTTGGCCTGCTGATCACGAATCCGCGACCAGAATTGAGCTTTGACGTCCAGATTTTTTTCTAACCTCCAAAAAGTGGGTTAAAAACAGAGAAAATCGTGGAGTAAAATTCGGAAAAAATTTATTTTTAACATTTAAACCTATATTCATATGAATTGAGACCTGCTGAGCACGAATCCGTCACCAGAATTGAGCCATCACGTTATGATTTTTTTCTTAAATTTTTCTTTATTAATTTTTAGAAAAAAATCAGAACGTGATGGCTCAATTCTGGTGACGGATTCGTGCTCAGCAGGTCTCAATTCATATGAATATAGGTTTAAATGTTAAAAATAAATTTTTTCCGAATTTTACTCCACGATTTTCTCTGTTTTTAACCCACTTTTTGGAGGTTAGAAAAAAATCTGGACGTCAAAGCTCAATTCTGGTCGCGGATTCGTGATCAGCAAGCCAAATTACTACGGATATGACATATGGCATCAAAAGTTATCCCCACTTTTTTTATTTTGTGTGGCTGTGTAATTTATTCATGTGTAATGTCAACAACAGATTAATTTACATGTTGAAGAATTTCATTTATGTAAATATGTACTTTGGTCTTTAATAACAATTAACAATTCAAGTTCGTATTGAAATACGTTTTACTTTAAATGATTTGATTGAATCGTTTGCTAGAATAAGTTGAAAATGAAATACATATATATAATATAATAAATACCATACATAACATTATCCGAAGAACTCTGAAAACTTTTAAAATAACCGTACTGGGTATGAGGATTGCATTTTATTCAAATTCAATGAAAAACATTGGTCAAAAATTCAATCAAGTAAAATTGCCTGTGCCTAAATAAACAGAGCGTAAAAAAATAACAAAAAATTCGCAATGAAATAAACTCCCTTTTCCACAGAAATGTGTAAAACTCAGCACAGAAGTGCAGATATAGAAAAAAAGCCCTCCTAGGTCTCGCGGAAAGGTTTAATTAATTTTTAACCCAGAGGCAAATTAATTAAACATCTTTGTGCATTGCGTAAAGCAATTTTTGGTTACTTTACTCGGCGGTATTGAATGGTATTTTGGACACTTTTAGCGCCTCTTTATTCAGCGTAATTATTTATTATTATCTTTAAAGGTGTGAAGACTTGTTTTGTCGAAAGCTGTTTCGACTGGTTTTGTGTAATTTTTCCTTAAACTATTTCATTCAATTGTTTTGTCCAACTGCTATACAATGGTGACATGCATTTAAGATTATGACAGCGACAAACGAATAAATTTAATAGCCTTTGTGCTTTAATCTGAATGTTAAGTATAATATAACCCCATAATCAGTGCCGGATTGAGACAATTCGCCGCCCTAGGCAGATGCAGAATTGCCGCCCTTTTTTGATCTTCTTTTACTCACCTTAAGTATAGTTCCGTTAACGTATGTGAGATGTGTACATTCCAGAATATAATAGATTTCAGGTTAGTTATGATAAATAAGTTCAGATTCATGAAGAATATTATTACTACTGTACGTAACATCATTTATTCATTTTTATTTTATTTTTATTTTTATTTTTTTATTATAACATCATTTATTCATTTTGATTTTTTCCCATCGGTTTCACAATTGATATTTTTTACATGTATTTACGCCGGGCTTTTGGTATTATTGACGGTATTAACAAACTGCTCTTCCGCGGTTTTGCACGCGCAGCGACGATATGCGTATAAATACGTTTATGACTGACTCGAAACTTCCCACCGAAAGTGATGCGTATACACGGTGAGTCAATGAACTAGCAACTACTATGTGCTATAAAATATTTCCAACTTCATTTTATCTGTTCTGAAAATATTGATACAAACATAAACGAAAATGGAATTCTTCAAGGAACGACAAAATAAGTTAATCACTATTGATTAAAAAATGTATTATGATTCAGGCTCGTTACTTTTGCTCTCATATAAAAAGTTCTTTGTTCTTTCTTCGACAACCCAAAAAGTAGCGTTATATCTAGTGTAAGCGATAAAAATTCGCCGCCCCTGAAACCTGCCGCCCTAGGCAGCTGCCTACCTTGCCTACCCGGTAAATACGCCACTGCCCATAATGCATTGAGGACAATTTAGGAAAACTATATCTAATTTGAACAATAACTTTGCGTCAGTAAACTTCAAATAATAATTTCTTTAAGGAATCTCCCACGATCTTTACAGAACTATCCGACACAAAATTGCACAGCTTCTTGCTAGATCACAAGGATATCAAATTGAGCTGGGTGGTTGACTGGTACAAACAGGAAGTCCTCTTTCATGTCCAAAATGCCTTTGATAAAAATCATAAATGGTTTTATCTTGGCTTCTCAAAGCGCGGAGACATTGGAAGCTCTGACATTTGCTTCTTTGAGAATCAAGATGGACTCTTCAACACGGTAACAGATACGTACACCAGCGAGGATGGGAGGTATGTGCATAAGGACTACCAGCAAGACTGCGACCTTTTTAAAATGGATGATAATGCGTTGGCCTTCAAGAGGAAATTCGACACATGTGATCCCCTAGATCTACGAATGCATGTAAGTATGCTACAGTTGTTCCTTTTCAGCCTGATCTCGAAATATATGTATAAGGTCTTTCAATAAGGACGCTCGATTTTTAAATGTAGATAAATTAAGTAATAAAATATTTTATGGCATTAAGTATGCAATTTAACATCGTTCAAATGCCCACCGCGGCTTTGCTTGATGGCAAGTATTCGGGAGTTGACCCAAATTTCGCCAAAAAAATCATCTTCATCGACGTCAACAGCAACTTCTTGTAGCCTAAACTATATATGATAGTAGGCATCGTGAGTTTATGGAGATCTTTGGGATCGACATTGAAATCTCCGAAAAGAACGGCTCTAGCGCTATTGTAGAGTGGACACACACACAGAAGATGTGTGATAATCTCATCCTCCAACTCGCATCTATATACTATACATAGTGGTGAGTCAGTCATATGCGCAAAGTGTGTAAATGCTTATTAAGCTTGCAGTGACCTGTGATAACACCACCGCAAGGCTGATCTGGTATCTGCTAAAGTTAAGTAGACGTTCACTCATTCCGCTGTCGACCCGATCTAGAAATAGCTTCAATTGTCTACAATCTTGTCATGCAGTCCATCTCACACTATGTTCTGTTTGAACCTACTCTTCCAAGGAACGAATGATGTGTGATGAATGCCTATCAAGCTTATATATGTATAACGTGAGGTCATGGTCAACATTATCGAAGGCTTTAGAGAAATTCAGGGAAATCAAGGTACTGAAATCGGTGTTGTCCATAGAAGTCCTTAAATCAGAACAATTGATGGTATTTCTAACTAAGTTCCCAGATCATGTCATCTTTCGATTTGGGATTTAGCTGTTCGGACTTTTTCCTCTAGGGATTTTTTTCAAAATAAGGTACACATACCATATATGCACCACCGTGAGATAATTTAATAATTCAAGGACGAAATCGAATGGTATATTTGTGCAATCCAGCCTAATTTATTTCTATGTCTATGTCTTACAAAATTTCGTCAAGAGTAGACACATGGCAATGAAGCCGCGGTTGCTATTTGACCAGACTTATAGTCCATGTCTAACTTCCAATAATTCCAAACACACTTTGCAAATCAGTAAAACTTCGACTTTTTTAAATTTATAATTCAAAATTTTGTTGGAACACTCTTTATTTACAAGATATATGTTAACGTACAAAAGAGGACGTTAGGCTAAGACTTTCGATCACTACAACTACGTAGATCTGTTATTAACTCCCATCCACATTATATTCAAGGTTCAGGTTTTTTCGCGGGATTTGTGTTCCATTGGCGTTGGAGAGGCCTTTGTAAAATCTGCAATTATGAAAAAACTTTTTTAGGATCATTGAAGTTTCGAAAATTCGTAAAAGTATCGTAAATGAAAATCAATCAAAATAATCCGTGAAAATTTGTCAAAATTTACGAAATGCTATCTTACGAAGCTTTTGTAAAGATTTGAAAAATATTATATGGTGTGTAATAATTTTAAAATTTCTTCTAAAGGAAGGAACAATGTACATACTTTGGGGAAAAGGAAAAACTAGTATCGGTTCCGAGAATAATAAATTTGACTTTCCTAAATTAGAGCCCCACAGCAGTGGTGTCCAATTCGTCCAGCTCCTCCGCGCCGATAAAATCTTGGTTCCTGAAAAGTAAGTTTTTTTTTTAAATAAAACATATTTACAGAAATAAGCTTGAAAATACTGTTTTTACTTTAGAGATCTAAAAGAAATCGAAGTAACATTGGATAAAGTATTAATCCCAAACAAGGAGACAACTTACTGGTGCCATATCCAAAAGTTAGACGATTTCTTACAGACAAAGCATCACATTGTTCAATTTGAGCCCATAATTACCTCAGAAGATATCGTGCATCACATGGAAGTGTTTCATTGCGATACTAAGCCCGATGTGGTTATACCAATGTACAACGGCGATTGCGACAATCTTCCAGAAGAAGCGAAAGTTTGTTCGAAAGTGATATCTTTGTGGGCAATGGGCGCCAGCACATTTACTTATCCTGAGGAGACAGGGCTACCAATTGGCGGAGCGGAATATAACCCATACATTAAGTTGGAGGTTCACTTTAACAATCCAGATCTTATAGCAGGTAACTTCATATTTTTTTTAAATATAGAGTCTTTCAATATGGACGCTCGACTTTTAAATGTAAAAAAACAAGTTGTGTGTGAGATACCCACTCTATTTTTATTTTATTTGAAAGAATATTTGATGGAATCAAGTATGGAACATAACATTATTCTAATTTCCGCCGCGGCTTTGGTTGGTGGCAGATATTCGGAAGTTGACCCAAATTTGTCCAAAAACGACGAGCGATACAGATCGATGATAAGAAACTACATGTGGCCTAAACTGGATGATATGGATACAGACGAAATGTTATTCCAACAGGACGGCGCTACGCGCCACACAGCGTATACCACGGTGAACATTCTGCGCGAGCAATTCGAGGGCGACGTGAACTGGCCACCGAGATCGTGCGATTTAACGCCTTTCGACTTCTGACTTTGGGGCAAATACAGCCAGAGATTTATGCGACAAAGCATCGAAAATTGGACCTCGCGAATATGTGCCACCAAGCAAAGTAATGGCGGATATTCAAATTTTTAAAACCTTACAAAAGATTCTTTTCTATTTTGCGTCAATTTTATTTGTGTGTGAGGTGTAAAAGCAGAAGGCAGCATCAGTAGTATGTAGAAGAACAACAAAATTGCTGCCCATAAACGTAGGACGGGAATGATTGAATTTGTCCAAAATCTTTCGCTTGGGCAGCAGTTCTATTGCTCTTATTACTGATTTCTGCTTTTAAGCTTTTTAAAAGTTCCGATGAAGCTTCGGTTTTAGTGTTATGTTTTATCACTGCTTTTTTCTAAGTGTGTCTGATGGTATTTTCTATTGTCGGTGCTTTCCGCTGATTATACGATTAAAAAGTAGGTAAACACGATTCATGAATTTCACATTAATTTTGAATGCAGGAAAAATTGATAGTTCTGGCTTAAGGATTAAAATGGCATCCAAGTTGAGAAAATACGACGCAGCAGTAATGGAACTAGGATTGGAGTATACAGATAAAATGGCTATTCCCCCGGGACAAATTGGGTTCCCTCTGAGTGGATATTGTATAGCTGAATGCACCAATGTTGTAAGATTTCACATATCTTTTAATTTTACTATTGGAAACTTATTATGTTTATTTTTTTTTATTTAATAGGCGTTACCAAAATCTGGAATAACTATATTTGGATCACAGCTGCATACGCACTTGAGAGGAGTTCGTATTCTTACAAGGCATTTTAGAAAATCAGAAGAACTGAGAGAAGTAAATCGTGACGACTTCTACTCTCATCATTTTCAAGAAATAAGAAATTTACGGTACAAGCCTAGGGTGTTACCGGTGAGTATTTTAAAATATGTACGTAGGCCTCGTGCATGCCAAGTCATTGGGACCGTATTTTAAGAACGACTACAAAATCGAGTCTCGTTAAACAAGCGAGCAATGTATTTCTACTTTTCTCGAAGATGCGATTTTAATTCTATGTAGCACTGGTGAATATATAAATATGGCGGTTCCAATAATTCAAAAAAATCAAATTATTTTTCGATTGTCATAAAAGTGGGCACGTCGGTAGCGCTGATTTAAAATACAGTAACCAATTTTACAGAAAACAATTTATGTTCAATTAAAACATTGCTGATCTCGTTAATCAGAACATTCCACATATAAGTTCTAAAGCCAATTAAAGTGAACTTTCTGGAAAGTAATTCGAATTCGTCCATAAAGAAAATGAAACGATAGAAAACAAATTAACCATAAAAAATTTCCAGGGTGATGCATTGGTAACAACTTGCTATTACAATACCTACGAAGGCTACGAAAATGCTACACTAGGCGGATTTTCTATTAGCGATGAGATGTGCGTTAACTACATTCATTACTACCCCGCTACAAACCTCGAACTTTGCAAAAGTTCTGTATCCGAAGAAACATTGGAGAAGTACTTTATTTATATGAAAAAGTAGGTTTTCTATAATATGTAAGATTGGTTGGAAGTAATAGTAATAAATGGCAATTTATTTTTCTCCATTTTTAGAAAAGAACATCAAAACAGAATTGACATTGGGGGTGCACGCTCTAGCAATTATCGGAGTATTAAATGGTCAGAACCCCGTGTTGATGAACTCTACACGATGTACATACAGGAGCCATTGAGTATGCAATGCAATAGATCTGATGGGTTCCGATTTGATGGCTTCAACTGGGAAGGTGCTCCGATTACACCTGTAAAAATTCAAATTCCTATCCACAGGCAGTCGTGTCAAAACTACAATCCATTTTGGATGAAACCTCTTGAAGAGGGCAAATGTGATTTACTCGGTGAATGTATTTACTAAACGGATTCTATGTACGGCAAATTATTTTAGCTTTTATCGCATGTTGTTTATGTAAGGGATAATAAAGATAAATTTGCCACGACCATACCAGCATAGATAACGCATTATTTTATTACGACACTATTTCTCTCCCCAAGTGACTGTTTTGATCTGATTAATTAAAGTTGTTAAGAAATATCAATCAGCAGAATCCCTAAGACGGTTATTCGCTAACGACAAATACAGAAGAATGGCAACTACGCAATTACAACTACAACGTCTAGTCGTTATTGAAACGTTTAACATTTATAATTTTTCTTTAGATACTTTGATCATTTTGAATGTAAAGTAAGCTCGCTTTAATATTCTATCCTTTTTTTAAATATTTGTACCCAAAGTTTCAAATTTTTTAGGTACTTTGCTTTCGGTTAGTATCAGTAGAACTTACAGCAATTTTTGCGATTTGAAATGTTCCGATTCCCTAAAATTTCGTTTCGGGTGATGTCACCGATAAAACCGATAACGAAAGCTACACTAGCATTTTCAATAGGCTCAGAGACCAAAAAGGATCACATTCAGGAAGTAACATAGGCTGCATTCTTAGTGAGATTTTATATGAAGCGAGCTCGTGCTAATTTGACATTCTCAAAACATACTCACAGTGACTCACACGTCTAACCGGATGAACAAGGCTGGAGGATTGCCGCTTGCATGGTCTCTAATTAGCCTGTACTGAAGGTCTACTCAGAAAGGACACGTTTTTCTGTCTGGTCTAACCGGTCTGGGCTGTTTCGGAGAGCTCAGCCAGCTCTTCGAGAATGAGGGTGATATCTAGGAAATCAACCCTCATTTCATCAGGGCCAACGAAAACATATCCCACAGATTTCGGCATTTTAGAGGTAGTACCCACCTTGTGTAGACTTGTGTTTTTATCGATTTAAAACCCACGAGTACGGGAGTGAATGTCGGAAAGGCTTAATTTAAACCGAAGGTCGCCAGATATCCGGAGATAGAACAATCTACTAATGTAATATAATATGGTAGATGTCGAAAGGGACCTTGGGAAACCTAGTGTAGCGCGTCATACAAAAGTGGATACGCGCTGTACTATATAATGGCGTCACACCGGAGGTTGGACGAGACAATTAAATAAAAGAGTCCGCCGTATCGCAGCGTTTAGTTTCGTTCAATGACTGTCTGTATTCTTAAAATTCACAAGGGCTTAAATACAAAATCTTACTTCTATACATACATAATACATGTATAGCTACTTGCATAGCCTAACCGTAACATTACTCATAACCAAAATTACTAATCGCTCTGAATTGACCCAATTCTAATTTATTGGTCACACGGTGCGCTGGCACACTTCATAAGTGCATGGCGTTGCACTTAGGTGCTTTGTTTTACCCAGTGCGATGGACTCCAAGGGTTTCGTGTTGCACGTTGCCGTGCCCGCACATGGTGCTGCGCTGATCGAGTCATCGTCGTAGGGATTCCGTGTGACGTAACATTTCTGTTTATATTTTGGTCAATTCACTTGTGTGACATTTGGTCGGGGTAGTGTTACATTCTGTCTGCTGTTCGTTGCATTCATTGCATGATCGCTACACTAAGCCCCCCTTAGCCGGCAAGCCCTTGGCGTATGTTGTTTCACCTTAGTTTGAGGGTTGAGTTCGGAGCTCCTTATTTGATATTCAGAGCTACCCTGTAAGGCCGATGCAGTAGTCTGCCTTCTGCATGTAGTAGTGTAGTAGTCTTTCTTCTAATTCGGAGTGCAGGATCACCAAGCAGCTAACAGTGAAGCAAACAGCTATTCCTAGCATTCCTAACCCCGGAGAGGGCGAGTCACTATTACTAGCTATGGGACTTTGGATTGACTCGGGCAGCTTAATGGAAGCACATTCTCATTCTCTCTCACAGAGCCTCGATCTTTAGTTGTAATGCAGCTCCAAATTATCACTCAAGGCGGACTTTATGGACCAAATAATCATTTTATCTCTCATGGATTCCAATCTTCTTCTAACCGGTACTCGTCACTGTAGAGAAGAGAATTATTTGCAGAAAAAGTTTAATAAATTGTAAAGTACTATCTTAAAACCTAAAAAGGAAATTGGTTATATATATGTATATTGTTCCAATAATCATTCTTAGTGCACTTTTGAACTTAATTATGTATTTTTAAGATTTTCGAAGTAAAACGCACGGAAAAGCAAATGAGATTCATGCGACTGAGAGCGTTACGAAACTGATTATTATGAAATCGATTTCCTTTATGTTTTAAGTTTGTCTTCTCTAGTCTAGTGTGTAGTATAACACAGTAATAGAATTCACGGTAATTTTTTTTTCTATTTTGTTGGGAAAACCCAATAGATTCTTTATTACCCCTTTTCCCAGAAAACTCCGAAGTTTATTCTCAGTTCTTATAAAATGTTCAACTTTCATCAGGAATGTAGTCGGTCATAATTTAGTGATGGGGTACTGAATATATAAAAACAAAAGTGTGTTTGTTTGTTACTCAATCACGTCTAAACGGTTACTTCGATAGACTTCATTTTTTTCCACAAGGTATTACATATTCCAACTTAACATAACAGGCTACTTGCTATTTTGATAAGGTGTCTATCGAAAAAGTTAAACTTGGAGTGCCATGAAAATCAGCACTCAGCAGTTTTTTGGATGCTGATTTCCGCCTCCCACACACACAAATAACCTTACCAATCTCCTAGTGGGTGTGCACTTTTGCACTATTTATTGTTTTGTTTTACTTCAGTTATCAGAAATGTCTAACCCTGTAAATGTAATGTAAATTTTACTCGAAGCTCTAAGCCGTGGTGAATGAATGATTGTGGTTCTTAACTTTGCTATTTCCAATTGTAAGCTCTTTATCACCAACTATGAAAAATTGGCGTTGCGCAGGTCAGGTTTTAAACAAACAGTTGTCATTTGTGTCGGTGAGAAAATAACCGTCGCTTTTTTGAAGCCAGCCTTATTCAATCTTTTGCCCTCACCGTTCAGTTTCCTCCAAATGCATAAACCCGTCGACCGTCGTCCTCCCAAGAAACAAAAACAAAATAATCTGAAAATTGGCAACGCTTAACATTAAGCCGTCAAAATTAAACCGTCAGATTAAAAACCGTGTGGTCTGAATAAAATGGAACATACTGAGGGCGTTATTAACGTAAATGGGGCTGCTACCGAGCAGCCACCCTCGGCATTCGAAAAGGCAACGCAAAAGGACAAATTCGAGGGCCGGGACGAAGATCACGATGAACTGCAGTACCTCAGCCTAATCAGGAAAATAATTGCGAAAGGTGGGTGTGATCTCGCTTTTTCCTGACATCCTTTCAACCGATTGCTTGCAGGCGTAAAACGAGGTGATCGTACCGGGGTAGGTACAGTTTCCATCTTTGGAGCTCAAATGCGATTTGACCTCCGCGGATCGATCCCATTGCTCACAACTAAACGAGTCTTCTGGCGCGCAGTTGCCGAAGAACTCCTCTGGTTTGTTAAAGGGAGCACAGATGCGAAGTTGCTCCAGGAGAAGAACATTCACATTTGGGACGGAAATAGCACTCGTGAGTTTCTAGACAAATGCGGCTTTAGTGAACGGGAGGAGGGAGACTTGGGACCCGTGTATGGGTTCCAGTGGAGGCACTTCGGGGCCAATTACACGAATTGTCACGATGACTTTAAAGGGAAAGGAATCGACCAGTTGCAGAATGTGATAGAGCGCATTAAAAACGACCCGAACGACAGGCGCATTATCATGACTGCCTGGAATCCGGTTGATATCCCCCAAATGGCCCTGCCGCCTTGCCATTGTCTTGTACAGTTCTATGTTGCAAATGGGGAGCTGTCTTGCCAATTATACCAAAGATCCGCTGACATGGGCCTTGGAGTTCCTTTCAACATCGCGAGCTATGCTCTCCTCACCTACATGATTGCCCACGTTACTGGCTTAAAGCCTGGGGACTTCGTTCACACACTGGGAGACGCCCACGTCTACTTGAACCACATAGAACCGTTGCAGGAACAACTGAAGAGAGTCCCTCGGGCTTTCCCCAAGCTGGTCATTAAGCGAAAAGTGGAGAACATTGAGGACTTCACTTTTGATGACTTCGAGATTCAGGACTACAACCCTTACCCCAAGATCAACATGGAGATGGCTGTCTAAATTTAACCGTCTTGTACTTAACATCACTTACTAACTGCCAAGATATGCGCTCGAATTCTTGTATTATTTTTATTCAAAACGAAATATATTTACTTTTTATACACTGGATTTGTGCTTCGGGGCTAGCGCAGGGATGTGTCGAGCACGAAAACACCTCTAAATGGCCCACGGTTATGTGCATTTCTCCAGAAGTACAACCCTTCGTGAAATTACATATAAATTGCACACTTAAAACCACTCGATAACTTATTTTAATTTGTATTACAAACAATGGCTGTGTTCTCTTCACTATTCGATACGGATCTGGGGCCTTATTTCTGAACACGTTTCAAATATGAATCCCATACGAAAGTGAATTCGCA
Source organism: Neoitamus cyanurus (assembly GCA_947538895.1). Classification (NCBI taxonomy): domain Eukaryota; kingdom Metazoa; phylum Arthropoda; class Insecta; order Diptera; family Asilidae; genus Neoitamus; species Neoitamus cyanurus. Next base: position 33,264,331 of record OX384543.1, read on the forward strand.
TCTCTGCATCAGTCTGATTTTTTTTTATTTATATGATATAGGAAAATTTCATGGGTGAGGTTTAACTGGCAGTCCCTTTAAATTGTCAGAGTTTTTTAAAATACGCCAAATAATCGGTTTGAAATGCATTCGGTGGCGTAATGTTTTTCTAGTTAGACTGAAAATGATGTGGATGGGGAGTTACGTGTTTGAACTTCCGTAGAGAAGGTATTTATAAAATTCTTTCCTGTCATTTCATTTACATCTCCACCGTTGTCGAGTTACGGGGTGATTGATAAATTCGGGATCCATATTTTTTTATTTTACGCAGGTTTTCTTACGTTTCATAATTTAGCTCTATTTTGCTTGGATGCTCGCTTGACACGTATTTAAAACGCTGGATGTTTATCCTTTACAAGATTGTCAAATCCTCGCAACCACCTTATCTGAATAAATTGTTTGAACCACTAAACTCGGATAGAGGACTTCAGTTCCGGCTTCCCAGGTTTCACACTTCAATTCTTCTACCTTAAATCTTAATCCGTCTAAGTCCTGCTACATCATTTTTTCCCGTGCCGAGTTTGACGAGGAATCTAATTTGCCGCCTGTCTTCCTTAATGACTCAGGTTTGGATCGCATGGATAAGGTTCGTAATTTGGGCATTTTTCTTAATAGAAGGATGACCTGTTGCGATCAAGTCAATGCGTCCCTATCTAAAATTTATGGCACTCTGAGGAGGCTGTGGACTACGGCTTCTCTGCTCCCTAGGGATACGCGTCTCGGGCTAATTAAAGCCCTAATCATTCCGTTTTTTGTGTACGGTTTTGTGGTGTTTCCTTGCCTTGACTCTAAATGTGCCAACAAAATAAATGTTGCTTTCAATGATTGTGTCCGATTCGTGTATGGCTTGCGACGTGGTGAACATATTTCGCCGTATTTATCCTGTGTTCTTGGTTGTTCGCTTCAAACTTATTTAAATGTCAAACTGCTGTGCTTTCTCCACAAACTTATTTATTCTAATAACCCCGAGTACTTGTCCTCTACCTTTGTTTTCCTACGCTCCCAACGGGGTAATATGATCCTCTCGCCCAGTTTTAATACCTTGGTGGGCGAGCGTACCTTTTCTGTCCAGGTTGCTCGATTGTGGAATTCACTTCCGCATGATATACAGCGGCTGGCGGGTCATGGTGCGTTCAGGAGGCGTGTATTGGAGCATTATATTCGAGCGGGTTGATTATTCGGGTTGTGTACGGGTCGTGCGTGTCTGCTAGAGATTATCTGTAGCTTTTGTTTTACTTTTACTTTTGTAATGTTACTTCAATTTTTCAATTTTTTTTATTTTTTCTCTCATTATTATTTAGTTTTTTGTTTTGTTTATTTAGTTCTCTACTCTATTTCTAATAATTAGTTATTCTTAATTTGGTAATTCTAATTTTTTCCCCAATTATTTGTTTCCACTGCTTTAGGTACAGTTCAAAAGATGTTCTTTCTTGTTGTGCCATTTTTCAATAAAAATATCTATCTATCTATCTATCTTTCATCCTCAAAAAAATTCCAGGTGCCGTACTATACATTGGAAACATTCAAAAACCTTATTATTGAACTTTTAAGAACATGATCTCCTAGCATCTAGTCAGCATAACTAGCATGTTTTTTTTTTTTTAATTTTGTTTGACGTTTTTACTATCATTTCTTTTACTTTACTTGTTAATTTTTAATCAATTTGTACATACACAGTGGACCATAATGTATGACCCTATCGGGAAGTACTATAGATTTTACATAACGGCGCCATCAATTCAGTTTTCACATTTGTGAAGCAAACAGAATTAGAATTTGTGTGAATAAACAATGGACCACTGTACTACTAAAGAACGCGGAATAATTGTCACGATGTTTTTGACAAACAATTCACAAAAAATATCTTCCATGCATTAGGCCGCACACAGTCTTTAATAATCGCTTGCGAAATACAGAGTGGAAAAGTCTAAACGACCGTATTATCAACTGTGTGTGCGCTACCTGCGTTCCCCCTTTCTTTCATTCACATTGTCCCTATACGTTATTATTGCCAGGGGAGGTAGAATTGAGATGTTATGGTAGTAGAGAGGCCACCGCACACAGTCTTTAATTATCGCCTCGCCTGTGTAATGCAGAGAGAGAAAAAGCTGCTGTTATATCTCACACTGTATGGTATGTTACATGCTGTACGTGAGAAATGTTTGCCGTCTATGGCTCTCTCCCTCTTAATTTCTTTCTTTTCCCTTTTAGCTAATGGAAAATTTTTCTGGATGTGGTTCCAGACATTGCATATGGAATTTACAGGTGTATAGTGTCCATTCTTGTTAGATATTCTTTGGTACAAACAGTTGTGCCGGCAGTGCCGATCTTAGGTCGTTCGTGCGAATTATTCATAATCTCGTCGACGCAATTTTGAGGCGTTGCGCGCACGAACGTACATTTTTAACTCGGTTTCATTTGATTGTGGAGGGATATAATGTGAGTTTTATACGTTTCGGTGAAGAACGGTGACCTGAGGATTCCAAAACTGTACCATACATAGTGTTTCTATCTAATGAATCTTTATTTTTTGCACCGCATCGATCTGGAACTTAGCGAAATAATATAGGAAGTATTAATTGCAAAAAAATAAGTTTACATATATAGCAGAGAGGTCACATGAAGACTCATAGTAAAGTGTTTGAATAGCATGGTATGTAGGTATTGGTTTTCCGTTTAAATAATAAAAAAATAATAAAATAAAATTCCAAAATTCCTTTGCGTTCGACTTAAGGGGGTATTGCGTATTGAAATTTTGAAAAACTGGAAATTTTATTTTTTTAATATTTCTATTGTTAATGTATTTAAGATTGTATTCCAAAACGAATTTTTCAAAAATTCATAAAATTGACGTAGTTATGATGCCTCAAAGTTGGAGCGGCGAGCTCATTCATTCACGTTGTTATCTTAATCCAAAACTTTAATCGCGTTTTTCTCGAAACAGCATTTTTCAAAACGGCGACCACGATATCTCAAGTTCTACTTGACCGATTATCTTCAAATTTAGACAGAATCATCCTTATACTAGCGATTTTGTTTATGCGATAAATAGTTTTTTTTTAATCCAACATTTACTTCGAAAAAAACCCCCAAAAAACGAACTTTTTTTTAAATTTGCATAACTTTTGCAAATTTCTATATTTTGACTTTTCCCTGGTTCAGGCGATAACCAATAGGATACAAATTAACAACAATTTGGAATTTATTGTTTCAGACGTCTCTGAGGGCTGCAATCATGGTCGCCGTTAACCCCTTCGCGAAAAACATCTCTACTTTGACCAGCTCTGGCAGCTGGAATTTTTTTGTATTATCGACGAAAAAAATATATTTTGGTACCAGAGACTTGTATTAATAAATAACAAAAACAAAAATCAAAATATCCTTTGTAGTTTCTGAGAAAAAAAATCTTAAAATCTTGCTCCAAAAATGACGTTCAAAGCGCGATACCCCCTTAATGCTGCATTTCCATTTCATACGATAAGTGCACTGGCGATACAGAACTCTAGAGTAATTATTAAATTTTGTTCGCGAAAAACATTCCTGCGATTTCTTAATGACCTTAAAGGTCGTCATAACACCGCGTTATTAAAAAAATCTTTTCTCTCGCCTTTTATCGCGTTCGATTCGACGCTGCATTCTGTTTCCGGGCGGTCGAAGAGCTAATATTAAGCAGACTAAAGTCACACATATGTATTGTCCACGAGCTCCTGTTCAGTTTCGCGTCTTACCCACACGAAGTTACCACTCTATTTAGCTGGACCGCACCCCCCTACTCGATATCACTCGGCCGGCCATTTTTACTTGGTTACACAAATTAAGTTCGCTATAATAAACATAGTTTTATTTATTAACTAAATGGGTATATAGTGAGAGGGGTTAAGTCACCTTCTTACGCCAATCGCACCAATATGGAGTTTGGCCCACCAAGCTTTTTCGTATCTCTTGGTAGTCAAATTTTACTACAACGCTGCTGCGCTCGTAAGAAAAAACGTCTAGATTGGTTCTAATTGAAAGGCTGCGGTATGCGTTCAATTGCACTCTGCAGTAAAGAGCTCTCTTTTGCACAAATCTTCTTATGGAATTAATTAACAATTTAACAATTTTATTTCAATCATTGAGGATGGATCTTTAGAAATTATACTAATGCAAATACAATATTGCATGCAGATAGTTTTTACTCTTTTCGTCTTGCGATTTCTTTTTTAAAATCAGGAGAATTAATTTTCTCACCACTCGCCACCCCAGTGATTTGTTCAGAGTCTGCGTCAGAGCTTCGGACAGAGAATATCTATCCAACAAGACGGGATTTCTTACGTGCAGCAGTACAGTGTGAGCTTTAAAATTCAGCATTTTTTTCCATTGAAGTTTTACAATAACAAAATGAAAAATTCGTTAAATCACTACCACTTGCACATTGGAGTCTGGGACGGCACAGGACGGGACCGGCTAACTTTCCATGACAGTCCACGCTAGACTGCCGCTTTTAGAATAATGCTGACTGCCAGGGTCTCTCAAAGTTTGCGCCGCGGCACAATTTCCCTTCTCCGGAAGCTAAACTTTTTATATTCGCAATAAATAGTGCAGTCAAATCTTTACTTAAATTGCATTATCAGACTAGCGTGGCACGAGCGCGGTTTCTTATGTTTTTGACCCAGCGGATGACGGGAAAAATAGTGGAAAAATTCCCAGAACCCCGCGGCTGTAATAATCGTGTAATTTTTTACAATGTTGTGGTAGATTTCTCCAATTTCCCTGATTACATATTAATTATAAAAAAACTGGCTTGGAGTGCCACGAAAAATTGCCTATTTCTAAGTTCATATGTTTATTTACATCATACAAATACCCAAACAAATATTTCTTAAATTTTAAACGGGGTATCGTCAAGACGAAATTTTCAGGTTGCTGGACTGAAAAAACCCAGCATGAAATTTGTCGGTCTTGTTGTGTATATATTTATTAAACAATTCTAAAAAATTAAGCCGTATGGTAATCACAAAACACTATCTCCTCATTTCGACATGTTGCAGGCGGTAGGGTAGGACTCATCGTTCGCAGCATTATTTTTGAAGGTCAAACTTTTTTTCGTGTTTCTTATCAAATTATCTTTCAATTTTACTGTAAAAGAAGTATGTGGTCATTTAATTATATAAAATCATGAAATTCACATTCGAAGCTGCGCATTGGAAATCGGAATATTTTTTGTCTGAACAAAATAAAAAATTGTAAATATTAGGGGAATGAAAAAAAATATATGTTATTGTTGTTCCGGGAGATATTTGTTTGTAAAGATTTCTATGAAAATATAAGTACGACGACGTTTAGGAACACGGAATTGATGCATTTTGTCAGTCTTATCTCTCGAAATTTGGAAATTTCAGATGGTTTTTCTTTTACTCATTTTCAAGAATGAAATAGACGGGGATGGATCTGCCAGTTTATAAAAATTAAGCGTCTTAATACGTCGAAGCTATCACGTTAACGTTTCTCGAAATGGAGTTTGGCTTTGCATGTTTTCCCCTGAAGAGTTCCACATTTAGGAATTCAATTCGATCACTTTCAAAATTCTTGTTTTTTGCCGTATGCAATGCCCTCCAATGAAAATTTAAGTATCGTCTCTAGCCAGGGCTAGTTAATTCGCCTACGTCCAAAAAACCAATACGTCTATATCGTGTTTTTTTTTATTTATTTTTATAAGTTTTTTATAGAAATTATAAATAAATTACTCCCACCCTGTCACTTTAACAACGGACCTTTTGGTCAAGTAGTTTGCAATCAGATCAATTTGTTTGCACTCTAAAGAGAGCATAACAGTGGTTCATAACTTGATTTTTGGCTCATAGATTTCCAGAGTCCTCGGTGTTTTCCAAAGAAGCCCAGGATATTGGATTTATGTATAAGCTGGAAACAGATCCCTTTAGCGTGAACAGTCCGCGATTGAGCGGAACAGGCTTTGGCTTGTGCACTGCTGTCTCCAACCATTCCCTATAAATTTCTGTGGCTTTCTCTCGGCGTATTTGATCCAGTTGCATCTCAAGCTTCAATTCCTCATTTACTTTTTCCTTCAGATCTTTTTCCTCCTTCAATTTTTTTTTTAGCCATGCTCGAAAATTCTTTTCTCTGGCCAATTTCTCTACTTCATTGCAGTTCTGTTCGGGTTCGGCAAGTGCTAAATCGTTTCCTATCTTGATATGCTGCATCTGCTTCTCAAGCTTCTGCTTGTTTTTTCTTGTCACCCACTCTTTGTACTTCTCGTCAGCCATTGATCTTCTTTGCTCCCTTTTCTCCTCTTCCTCTTTCTCTTTATCTAGCTTCTTTTTTTGTTCGTAATATTTTGCTGCTCTGAAAAAAAGTTTTAAGGTCACTCTGGTCACTTACGTGGTTAAACCACTAACTTACTTTTTCGCGTCTAGCCACTCCTTGTAAGCGTCGGGCTTCTGTATCATCTTAGTGACTTCGCATACCTTGCGGTACGAATAGGACATGGTGTTGCTCGACGGGAATGATTCGTTTGAGTTAAGCTCAAGAAGTGGGATTGTATCGGTCGATATATGGGTTTGATACTTGGAGTCTGCTATTTCATCGGAATCGCCTGAGCGGCATGAATTCGAGTCTGCATCCTTTTCATCCTCATTCATGGCTTGCTCTGCAGTTTGTTTTTTCGTTTTCATGTCCTTTTCGATAAAAGTCGCAGAATTCACATATCTGTAAGAGGACATATGAGCTGGAAGAAGTATTGGGGGCAAATCACACAAACCTCACAGTTTTATAATTATTTGTTGCGTTTGCGGTAGGACTGAGGTGTTCTTCGGGACTACTGCTGCGTGCGCTCATATTAGGCTTATCTAAATTGTCTAAGCACAATTTCCGAAAGGTACGCCGCGACGTCTCGATTTCCTTACCTTCATCGTCCACTCGAACTGAATAGAATGCCATTCCTGTGAAGATCTTTGTTTTAATTTGTTTACAGAATGAGGAGATTTTTTCGAATAAAAAATCAGTCCACAAAAAACTTCAGCAGTTTGGTGTTTGGAGGTGTTGAAAATGCTATCCGATCCCAAAATTCCTGAGACTTAATATGGAGTGGTATCTTCGACGAAATGCATTAAAAAGGCCGTGTCCAAGCGGATAAAGTGAGGGAGTAGTGAAATAAATATTTTTATTTAAGACAAATATACTGTTTTGCCCTGACATCGGATGTCGGGAAAACTAGATTGAGCCTCTATACCGCCTACTAAGTTTTCATTATTTAAGCAAGAGCCTATTGAGTAGAGATTCTGCTACTTCATTGCTAGGCATCATTTTTGTGCCTTGACCGTTCTATAGATACTACATATTCTCAATTCAATTGTTGATGTTATGTGTTTGAGATAAGTCAGTTTCTTGTCTAGCATGATGGCAAATAGCTTGATCAGATCAAGAAATTAGCGCTAGGTAGAAAACGAAATGTTCTCCTGCTTGCGTTTTATTCCATTTACAAAAAGAGTAGTAAAGCCATTCCTCAGATTAGTATAAATGTGACTAAATCCCCCGTGTGCGCTGAAAATCGCTATGTCGTCCACATATATAAACGGAAAACAGTTAGGAATATTAGGTAATTCTGCTGTGCAAATATTGTATAGAATTGGTAACGAACCCTGTGGTACACCGGCGAAGTTTTGTTTTGATTTTAAATACCTTGAAAACCGTCCACTGAGAAAGGCATGGACGAGGCTTAGGGAATCCAAAATTTATCAATTAATATACATATTAGAGCGCTGTGCCATACTTAATGCAGCTTGTACATACATATATCAAGGAGATAACCTGTTGGCATTTTTTTTAACATGCTGCGAAATTCTAAGGAGTGGTCTTATGTCCTGGTCTGAAACCAAATTGTTCGTTAGGAATGACGTTCTTATCTTCAACATAATCCATGTTTCTTTGTATAATTTTCTCTAGAATTTTAGCCAAATTACTTGTTAAGCAAGTTGCCCAGTTTTATCAAGCGGTATAAGACGGATGCTTTAAAATGCAATTTCCAAAGACCAGCGTTATTAAGCTGATAGCACGGACACGGGCCGTTTGATGGTTCCCCCGGTTTTAATATTGAGACTATTTTCATTTCTTTCCAAACTGTTGGATAATATTAAAGCCTAAGACAAGAGTTAATGCGTACAACGAATATGTGAAGGGATTGCTATAAAAGTCAGCACTGTTTTCGGGATCGCTGACCACAAATCTACTATCGACCAAAAATATTTATATAGTTTACTTTAGTTTATAGACGCAAGTAGTCTAGTGGTAAGCGTGCTATACTGCGATCCAAAAGTCCCAGGGTCGAATATCGCAATGCGCTTTTCCTAATAAGCGACTGATGGAAGCCCCATCAATTAGGATATCTACTGTGGGCACACCGAACATAAACGATTCAAGAAACCGAATCAGTTCCTAGACATGGAGCTTCTTTTTAGAAGCCCTATGTTCCCAACTGGAGACTGGAGTGAAGTAGGAAGTTTGTAGTACTTATACCAGAAACGGACAGCTTTGAGTATAATTCTCCACTAAAGGCTACTTTATAGTATCGTGTGTGACTCTCTTTTCCAGCAAGAGGGTGACACACGACCGTGAAAAGTAGCCTTTTGCAGAAAAGTATACTTGAAGCCGCCAGTCTGTATCTGGTATTAGACTTTATAGCATTTTCATTTATAGTAGTAAAGTTAGATATACACTGACTTACTTGTCCAAGGAGTGCGCGCAGCACATCTTAACTGTGAGTTCCAGCACTCACACATTTTTTTAACCAATAGTTTTGAAATGTTTTTGGAAATTAATTATTGTCACGTCATTTCTTGAAAAAAATTCTTATTAAAATTAAAAGCCTTCTTTATCGCAAGGATGTTTTTATGCGTAAACGAAATTTTTAAAAGGGTAACTGAGTAAATGGAGGTAAAAGCAGATAATCTTCTTTGTGTTAGCTATACTAATATTATAGAGATAGTTTGTCGGTTTCTTTGTTTATTGCAAAACTCAAAGACCACTAGACCCATTTCGACGAAACTTTCTAAGCTACCTAAATGTATTAAAATAAATACAGAAGAACACGCCACCAAAAATAGAGGGTGCCACCCCCTTGGGAAGGTTAGATAATGTTTCTCGTGACGTCGGGGCTAAGCTCAAGCCTGTAGTAACATCTGTCGCTGTAATGTAAGTGGCAAAAGCGGCGTGCCTGCCGGCTTTTAAGGAAAATAAAGAAAATCGTTTGCTTCCAAACTAAACCCTCAACAAAAAAAGCTTATAAAGTTATTTTTTAAACAAAATATTTAAATGCTGTGCTATAAGTGTAAAATCAAATAAACAGTTATCGTATACTACCAGCGATATGCAGCAGCCAGCCTTGCAATTCCAGTGGGAGAAGATTTGACATTCAGACCTACAATTTTGTTTGGAATGTCTAGATAGTTTTGTATGATACAAGCGATTTTTTTTTTGCGGATTTTATTACGAAACCCTGCACTGTTGCGGGCACTTCAGACCACTAACAAACACAAATTAAATCTCTGTCAATGGCCTAAAATTGAAGCCTTTGACAGTGGGATTATTGGAGCCTACTATATCAAACAGCAATTATCGTGAATTCACTGAGCCTTTAATTGCCTTTTCTAATACTTCGTAAAGCTAACATGTCGAGTAAAATAAAAAATAATTAATTTTATCTTCCAAATGAATGGATCTGGTTGGCGGATTTTATGTTAGTTTTAATAGCTGACGGCGCCTTTCCTAATTGGTTAACACCAGAGGGACTGACAGAGCTCATTGGTGCCGGCGGACGAATAGCCGGTGGGACCATCATTCCTCCACCAGGCGCAGAGCCCGGTACTGGCACGGGCATCGACACTTTCAGACCTTTGCCCATCCCGACGGCAGCGACAAGGGCTTGTGTATCAGTCATACTACTCGTCTGTTGGACTCCTAGTGTGCAGTAAGAATGAATTCAAATCCTACGGGGCATTCAACGCAGCTCTTACCTGCTCTAGAAGAAGATTCAATTTCCCATTCCTCCTTAGCTTTGCTGACCATATCGAAGACGTGGGTTACTACTTTGTTATATTGTGCTACGAGTTTAATAGCGTTCTCTGAGGGCAGATTGTTTGCCTAGTGGAAATGCAATTTTATATTAAGATAAGACTTCGGAGAACTGATAATTGTACCAACTTTTTGTTCATGTTGCAGCATTCTCTGCTCAGCAGCAGGTTCAGGCTTAGTTCTCAAGTAGTCTGGCACAATATCATGAGAGAAAACCGGCACCCTGCCCTCGGTTAACTGCCATAGAGCCTCATCTCTTTCCGGTGATAAATTTAAGGGCAGAACTGTGCGATTTCTTAAGGGTGGCCCTAGTTCCTTTGAAAGGATTTTTGATAGTCCAGTAAGCTAGAAAACTGTGTTTTAGATATACGTTGGTAAATTGAAATAAACTCATCCTACATGGCTGGATATCAGCGCAAAATTGTCTAGAAAACTGGGCCAATTGATAGTCTCGTACTCAGTCTCCAGTTTGTGAATCATAGCACCAATGGACAGCTTTAGGTCATTCAATCGACTCAACACTGTCTCCAGGAGGACTTCTAGTTGCTTTTCCTCTCTTTGCATTTTGGATTAAATAAATAAATCTCTAAAATTGCTCTAAAATAACAAATTCAGTCGAATACGAGCTTTATTTGCTTGACAAATGACAAGTAAACAAAATCAAACATTTGACATTTATTAGTGCTTCAATACAGCGGCTTTTTATTTCGCTGTGGTTCAATGTTTGACACATCAATAATTATATACCGAGTTGCATTATAATTCATTTAATACCTTCTTAGGTTCTTATGATTAATTACAATATTTATTACATCGAAAAGTCCGGAAGACCCAACTAATTTAACACGAGTCGAAAAGCTTTCGTCTCAACCGCTTGATTACATCATCCGACATCCAGAGGGGCTACTGGCCAGGCTGTGGGCTAATGTGCAGGAGGTGGTAGAACCATGGAAATATTAATTAAACACGGAACGTCTGTAAGCCAGATTTAGCGCACCACATTCCCTAATGAGTTAGAATTGGATGTGTTCGTATTGGTGGCTCAGTGCAGGCGTAAATATGAAGACATAACCAGAAGGGGACTTACAATTCAAAGTTTTCCGAAGTTCCTACCGTAATGTCTATGCCCTCCTTATAATCTATTTACACGCGACCATTCACTGACAAGCTATTAGCTTCCCTCATATACGCTGTTGCTGCACTGCTTTGCGTAGCTATCTTTAGGTGGTCCCTCATGTACACGATACAGCTGTTCCGTGCTTAGGTTATATTTCTATGGGTAGAACCTTTTGGCTTGTAGTTTTACTTCTGACGGCTAGAGGGGTAGAAACCTGTTCAGGAACGCCACATGTACACGCCCTGGCCAAGTAACTTTCGGCGGGAAGTTTGAAAGTCTCAAAGTCTCACAAAAATGTTCTGAGATGTACCATTCACTTCAACTTTGAAGAGTCTATCAGATATTCTCTCTATGACTTTGAGTGGTCCACAGTATGTACAAATCATTTAGAATAAACAAATAAACAGTTCCACACCTTCACCCTTATCGCTTTAATACGGAAGCGTAAAAACCAAAAAATTAGGCGAAATTCCATATGATTCTGCCTATATCCTATAATCAAGCCTAAACACTTGCTTCGATTCTTTTGATTTGTTGCGAGAAAGTACTTCATACATTAATAAACTTGACATAAACCATTCTAGGGTTACAAAACGGCGGATCCAATGATGAACGAAACTGGGTATTTGCAGGTTTTCGAAGTCGCTGATTTTCAATCTGCTATAGAAAATGGAAAATTCAATAAGGCGACTAAAAATTAACTTCAACGTATTTACGTGTAATTATATATATAGGGGTTTTTGGGTCCATGATGTCATATATGCTATCGATATTTTGAAATTCAAGATGGCTGACGAAATATTGAACTTGAACGGATTTTCGTGCAAAATGAATATACTATATAGGCGTTACCGGTGTTCCTGATTTTAAATCTGCTATTGAAATTTTGAAAGGCAGGATTCAATATCGCCATGGAAAATTCTTAACATAAGGGAAATCTTATATAAGTTCATATATAGTAGCTTTCAAGGACACATTTCGAATCTGCTATTAAAATTAAGATATTCGATATGACGCTCAAGTTTCTAAAATTGTCAGCAGTCGTAAATTTTAAATGTAATGCCATTATTTGGAAATTTTAACTATAGATGGAAGGTAAAGGAATATGTTGTTACAGGAACAGGTAATGGTACTGGACAAGAAACAAGCACTGATGAATTGTTACACCGTGCGACGCCAGGCAGAACAGGTAGTCTGTAAATACATAAATATGTACACATTATGCTATACCAATAGTAGTTCTATAGCTTTGTGTGCGGCACAGTCGTGCACATTTGTGCCCTTTGTCTTTTGATAGTTTTGTATATGATCAAAATACGCCTTAATAAGTAGATAGATCCATCATCCCTAGGTAGATTTTTGTGTCTTGAACGTACTTTTGACTATTCCCTACCCAAATCAAAACTATGTTTGAAGCCGCGAGGTGGCAGTGCTTATCAAGAATATCAAAGTAAATTCGTGTATCATTTTTTCAATTGTGTGATTTAATATTATATTAATATATCAATAAATTGCAAACATTTGCAAACGGAAGGCCAGCTACCATCAAGAACTTTTTTTGTGGCAACTCAGTCAGGATGCGAATCGTGATGAGTTGGATATTGATTTCAGGAGCTCGACATAGAAAGAGTAACCACAATTTTGTCATGAAGAAATATACTTACTATGTAAAAATTAAATAATTCTAATTATCGAATTGGGGGGCAAAATGTAAAAATATTGTTCGAGTGCACAGAAATAAGTCATCCCTCTGTTTCGAAGCATACTATACAATATTATGCAAATATTTAACAGTTCATACTCTTGAAAGCTTCTTTTCATTTTTCTAGGACCTCATCAGATCAACGGCTGGGATGATAAAGTAAAAGCTTTTCAGACATTAAAATCGCTTTAGGGTATGCAATATTAATTTAACTGATTATAATGCCATTTTGTAGAATCAGTAGATGCCATTTTGTAGCAACAGCGCGATGTGTGAACTTGAGAGGGATATATGTAGGAGAGAAACTCGAAACAATATTTTATTATTTCATTTATTTTCATTTATAAATCTTTCTAATAATTTTCGCATTTTCCCCATACACCTATAATTTATGTTCTTGGAATATATCAGTAGCAATAATACACTATAATTAATATGTACAATAACAGAAAATAAATAGAAATATTCAGTTTGACATTACTTTAGTAAAATCCAAATAATTTTGTTATCTTAAATACTCGTTTTGCATTTTCTTTTCCCTCTCTAAAATAGTTACACCTCTTACTTTATCTTTAATAGTAAATTTATATCTTTTGTTTGCGGTTTTTAGTAGTTTTCATTTTTATTGTTTTGTTACGCCTTAGTTCTTAAATAGTATATCCTACTGACAAGGGTAAACTACTTGGTAATTATCGTTATTCAATACTCTCAGCTCTTTCAGCTTTTACACATTTTCCTTTATCGTTTTCTTTCTCTAGTAAGTTTGGTGTACGTGCAGATCATTCCACTGTTACCCTACGTTTTTTTTTTATTTTTAGTTTTGAAGCTTTTTGTTTTATTGTAACTTAGATGAAGTAATCCTTCTTTTTATTCGGACGAATTCGTACACTTCCGCAATATTTCTTCTCTTTTGAATAAATATTCTTCTTCCAACAAATGTTTACCCTCTCCTATGCGAGATATGCTTTATATGTATGTATACAATTTTAAAACATTATTTGATTTTTATGTTTGTTCTTCTTTTTTGGTCACTTGTCTTATTTGTAACATTTACTTCGCCTATGTACAATCTTTTATCAGTTAATTATAGTAAATTCTTGGTATCCATTTATATCTTTTATATGTTTTGTTTCTGCTATCAAATTAACTGCATATAATAGTTAAGAGGGATTAAAAGAGAGATCATAATAAAAGTTTGAAAGTAAGCCTCAATCCAAGTGGTATGTTTAGAACATTTTTAATATCTCTATGAATTGAGTAAATGTTTTACAAATTGTTTAAGGATTTGTGTTGTTAACAACAGAATAGCCGAAAAAAACATTGTGTTCCCTTTCTGGATAATATAATGTTTTCAGTGTTTTAAAAAGTTAAATAGGGAAATAATGAAGAAAAGATAATGACTTTTAATTATTTCGAAATTGCCTGATTACTACAATGATACAAATTTTTTTTTAGCTAACTTAAGAATCTATATATACTTACATTTGAACAAGTGACAGTGTTTGTATGTATATGTGAATGTTGAATAAATTAACTTTATGAATTGATGCCCAATTGAATCCAGGTTATGATGCTATAGTTGCACATATTTCATCAGTGATCTTAGCAATTAAATTGATTGACATCATGATTCGAAAAGGATGAAAGGGACTCACGAAAAAAATCAACAATTACGACATTTAATTAAAAAAAGAATAAAAAAAAGAATACGGAATTCAACGAGGAAATAAAGTATCTCATAGATAACAGCGAATATTTTAAACATAAAGTTCAAACAGCAATCACATTGTTATTTTATATAATCTAGAGAACACACCAGTACTATTCGCATAAATTCCTATGTGTTACCTGTTTCCGATTTCCTTCTAGTTAATTCTATTTCTCATTTTCATAGTAGTTTACCTTTTTTTCTATACAACTGTCCAGTTCTAACGTGAACAGAAAACTGATCGGTTCTCCTGTACTGCAGGAAACAAATGAACCTACTTGGCATTTTCATACATTTCCTAATTCAGTAAAAACTCCCGCTTTACTGACTCGAAATACCGATTCTCGCTAAATTCTTTTACATACTTCTTTGAGTTAGTTAATTCTACATTTAAAGTTTCATCATTTTCCATATAAAAAATAAATGATATACTTTTTAGTATATATTATTTCTTTCCCTTATATATTTTATATCTTCCACATTTCTCATTTTATAATATTTTTTTTTCAAGAGGCAATTTTATCCTGGGTACTCAAAACGCTTAGCTTTTTGTTTTTTTAGTTACTTTTAATACTTTACACCCTAAACAAATTAAAATTGAACCTTAAAATTTTACCTTTGGACATTTTCTCTTTTATGCTCTTCTTTTTGTTTATATTTTGGACACTTAGTTTACTTAAAGTTTTCTATCCCCAGCGCTAATTATTAACGTTTATTACTTGTTCACTATTTCGCTTAAAAGAGATTTATCGATTTAATAAAATTATAAGTAAAAAAGGAATGGGTGGAAAAAGAGGAATGATAGTTGATGATGATTGCTGCGAGATACGCTGTTGAATCGGGTAATGGTTTAGTTATTTTGACAAGAAATATTAGCTTTCTATGCATACGTTTCTTTTAAGATTTTACGGGAAACAATTTGCGATAATACTTCTCATAAGAGAGATTCATTATAAAAAAAATTGTGCTAGGTCATGAATCGATGCCGAGATAAATGCACGCAATTTCTAAATGGACTGCTGCTATTTGTAAAAGAAATGGATAGAAAAAATGAACATATTTTTGCTTTTCGTTAAATTTAAAAATGGGGCACGAGACCAAAAAAGGTCTTCTTATCAGAAGCAAAATCTTTCATATGAGCCTACTAAAAAAACTCAAATCGATCATTCGGAAGGTGTTCCCACTTACATCACATTGGAAATGCGGTCAGGAAAATATTTTTTTTAAATTCGCTTTTCGTTTTCTTTTGACTATTTACAATTACAAGTAATTATTGGAGCTTTTTCAATTGAAAGATGTTCAAAAAGATTTAACATCTGAAACATTGAATGGTATCAAAAATAATTTGTACGGATGTTTTGTGGAAGATAGACATTTTTGAAATCCAAAAATCTTTAATATTCCATTATTGTGAAAGTAGTAAAAATCTTAATCGTTAATCGCATTATTTTCATGTGACAACATATGAAAACCATAAAAACACAATTTCGTTATCTTGGCTATTTCTGTGCTTTTACGAATCAAATTTTCCTCGTTTTTGATAAATTTGATATCAGAGGCAAGAATACTTTTTATACGAAATCAACCACCATACAACTGAAGTTATTTATACACATACAGGAATTTTTTAATTAAAAAGAAAATAAGTTAGTAACACTGCACACAAACTCATTATTCTTAAGAAGTCGTGATTTAGACAAGTATAAAAACCTCAAAAAATTAGCAGGGCTTCTCATTCAAGTTCCAAATGACTGGCTTGTCCTATAGTCTTATAGTAATTTCGTAGACAGCTGACTTTGGTTTATTATAAAAAAAACACACTTGTTGTAAAATCGATTCAGTATTGTTTCGAGAGCTTGAAATAAAATAATTTAAATACATGTTTTTTAATCAGTGAACTAACAATTTTAAATACTCTCCTGATGTTTGATTTGATTGTTGTTGTTGCTCGTATTGGGAAAATTGATTCCCATACGCAATATTATAACTACTTTTAATTCCTGGTTTTCAACGCAAAAAAATCCACATCCACATGATACTACTTACCAGTTTCGTAAACGCTAAATAAATTTTGGGAATACAAGTATTTTTTTAATAATAAGACTACAGCCTAATATTAAATGGGGTAAATGAAAATAACGAATTGTGGCGGTGAAGTAAAATAGTGTCCTACTTCTGCACTAAAATTCCTCGCAAACTTATTGCAAAACACATATCTACAGGAAATTATATCTAACTACTGTATTATTAAATGTACTGCAGAGCACTGAAAAGCGCTCAAATACTAGATGCTTTCTAAAATAGTCAAAAGAAATTGAAATAATAAAAGAAATCATTAAGTTGGGGAAATTTGATGCCTTTACCTTTATATGTATACATTTACACTTCAAATGTAAACCTTTAGACGATATTTACTACCGAATCAATTAATCAATTTTGATAGGCTTATAGATATTGTTTAAAGAGTTGCATTATTATGGCTGTATGGTGCTGAAGAGCTAGAAAAACAAGGAATCCAAAGTAAGAGAGCGGTGGAGGGGCGATATCCGATTACATTTTATTTATACCGGAGTTGGTTCCGTCTAAGACCAGGAAATTAAATAGTAAATCGAAAAAATCAAAGTGAGTTCAATATCAGCCGTTTCTTGTGGGAAGTATAAAATTCGCCCTTTAAAAAAATAACATCTCCTAGCTTTTTTAGAGCCCCGTTTAGCAAATGTTGAATTTCATTGTCAAATAACTTTTACCCTTTGACGTTGACCTCATTGTATTTAGCACTCTTTGTCTGTTCATTATAAAAAGTCGTAAGCTATAGCTGGTCAACATTTTTTTTTCAATAAAAAATACACAGTTTTTTCATTTGTTAAATAAAATATTGCTGTTATCAAAATTTTTAGTGTTGTTTGCCAGAAAAAAATTTATAGCTTTCAAAATCACAAACTAGACTTTGTCGCTAAAAGTGCTAAACACAAAAAATTGTCAATATTACTTATATGCGCGCATTAAAAGCGAAGAACGCGTTTAACAACATAATTTCATTGCAGATGGCTGTGTATAATTGAGCAACAAGCTGGGTGGGCCAGGTGAAGCTTAATCATGGAGCCAATTGCTAATAATAAATTTATAAACGCGATCTACATGTCGGTGAATATTTGTGCGTATACGTAGTACTCTGGATAGGCAACAATGAAATATGCAATGAGGAGACGATCAGGGAATGAGTTTTAGAAAAGCAGGCAGTGCTCAAAACGAAAAACTGAAAGTATCTACGCGTTAAAAAATTTGTTTCGTTAAGTTCTATATTTTAAAGACCCTTGATATCCTCGTTTTTAAATATTCTTTTTTAAAAATATTTTAATATATATAATAATATTGAATTTCCTTATAAAGACTGTAAATTCTAGTTAGCAACAATCAGGGAGTATATCCCTGGGCGCTTCCTCTCTCGTCCTGGAAAGGCGGAGGCCACAAAGAGTCTCCCCAACTATCTCCTTGATAGTGGTAACAGCAGTAGCAGCAACAATATAGCAAAAAGGTATCTGACTCCTGTAATAAGCTCTCCTTTTTGGGCTTATCGTCCTAACAACATTACGAATAACCAGTAGACTCTAAAGTTGCAGCCAAAGGAAGGCAAGTCAGTTATTTCTGTTATTTTAGTGTAACACTCACCATCACCACCACGGTTGCTAAAGCTACCCTTCGCATTTTCTTTTAGATTTAATTTGTTTCTCTCTGGTTTGTTCACTTTGAAAATTCGGTTTGAGTTTTTCAAATACTTCATTTATTAATAAATTTCTTTTGCTCCTTAAATTTAAAGGTAATTTTACGTTTCTTTATTTTCAAATATGTACAGCGCCAGTTCGGTAAATAACTTAGTTTCACCTTGCTTGCTTTGTTTTTAGCCTCCCGAGGGAGTATATTAAGTTCACACATTAAATGTATAAAGTGCTTTCTCTTCTTTAACTGATAACGGCAATTTTACTTTATAGTTCTTCATTTGAATTAGTTTGCCCTTATATCTTCCTTTTGCCTATATATTGAGCACTTGCCTAAAAACATCGTTTCTCGGCAGCTCCTCTGCTCTGTTTACTCTAAAATATTTCCTCTGCCACTTTAAATATATCCATATTCTGATAAGAGTCCTTAGCGTTACGTTAAATCATAAATAAAAAATAAAAGTAAGATTTACAGTTTAAATAGACTTTTTTATTCTTATCGCTTAGAGTTTATTTACAAAAGGAAAACATTCTCTAGGTTTACTTTCAGTTTACAGTAATATTGTTTACTCTTCCAGCATTCCACCAGTTTTACTCTGAATCTATGTGTACATTTAACAATATTTTATTCACCTAGTAGAGACCGTGCGTGTTTTTCTGCTTTATGTCGAATGACGGCTACCATTCTTGCCTACGTAGTATTACTGCCATTTACCATATAGTTATAGTTCTACTCCATTTCTACTAGTTCTGGCTGTGTGTCTGTTTGAGTCTATTTTCATTTTTTTAAATGTATAAATTTCCATGGTTTAGTATGTGTTTTTTGTTTTCATTATTTTTTTCTCTTGTCCTACTCACATTTACACTTAAATTCATAATATTTGGCAACAATTACAAAATATAAAATAACTGCTTTGACGAGTACCAAAAAGGACATTTTTAAACGAATATACATACACAATTTTTTACCCCTTAAAATTACGAACTAAACAAGTTTTATTGATTTGCTAGGATTTTGCCGGTTTTCAATTTAGCGTAATTCTACGAGTTCTTTAAAATCAAACTACTATCTGGAAAGCAAATAGGCGATTTATTGTTGTCACAACACAAAATTTGAAAACATATAAAGGGTGTCATCACAAGGGCTACGGGAGCAAGTTGTCTGTTTTGGTTGAATTTTGTCGGATATAGTTTTTAATTATTGGTCATTTATTGGTCAACAAAGAATCGTCCTAATCGTACTATGAACTGTTTTTTTGCTAAATGCCATAGGTCCACTCTTTGGAATACCATTTACATACCGTTAATTTATCACATGCAAATACCTTTGTAGTGCTTTTTTTACAATGATAAATGTTAAGCTCTTATTGGTGAATTGGTGATGCGCCAGTAAAATAATTCAAACATCTTTGTAGTCATTTTGGGCATAAGCAGTTGGGCAGAAATTTCTCAACTGATAGAGAAGGGAAACTCTACTCATGGCATTACAGAAACACTTTTAGTTGCCAAATCATATGGTACGTAGAGTTTGTTGGTAGAGACGATCGAGAATTGAACAGAGTTTGATACGGAAACACAGCCGAAGAGAATTGCAGTGGAGACTGAGGTCGTCTTTATTTGCAAGTTACAAGAACGAGCTGCAATATTAGAAAGTTTGGTCGCAGGTATCAAATGTTAGGGCCGATGCATTGATCATATTGGAAAGCGCTATTATTTGAAATCCTATACACGCATTGACAACCTCTATTCTTTCAGAGAGCCAAGCTTCTTGACAGTAAGTTTAAAAATATAATCAAATCTTGGAAGTACTGTAAGCTCTTAAAAATCTAGCAAGGAATAACAAAAAGACTGTAAAACCTTATACGGATAAAGAAATCAGAGCTAAGAATATCATTGGTCTCGTTCCAGGATACAAATCCTTAAGCCACCACCTAACAAAAATTGGCAAAGCTGACATCGATTTCTGCCACGGATACGGAAGATCACATACCCTGTCAATGTGGAGCGCAGATTAGGTTATCTATAATAGGAATATCCTCTAGCCAATAAGGTGGAGAATATAAAGAATCTTGAGATTCATCAAGAGCTTAAACCTGGGATGGATCTAACCTTTTTCCGCATTTGGCTTCCTGTATAGCTGAATGATGATTTGTATTTCTTACAAGAAAGCTCAAGGCTTTGCCATTAGAAGTCGAGTCGAGAAGTTTGTTCATTTATCATGTGCATGAAATGAAAAAAAAGATGAACCACAAATGAAATATTTTACGTGTCTGCTAAATGAAATATAATATTTAATAACTATAAATCTGCCCAGCTATATCAGCTATCTCAATTTTAGTGCCTAAATCATATTCTGATTCTATTTTACATTGACCACTCAAGATGATGAAGAAAACATGACGTTGAGAGGAACAGCAGCAATTTATTGTCAACACAGCTAAGACATTTAGGTCTAACATGCAATAATCATAGTGGTTGAGATGGAATGGTATTATGAATTTCTAAATCTCACGATCCACGTATTGCACATATTTAGTTTAGCTACGTGAGATCGATTCTTCATATATTATGTGGCATGCTACACTAAACAAATTTATTTTATTGTTCCCAAAATTCTCAAAACTGGAAAAAAAATGTTTACTTAAAAAAGAGAGCAGTGTGTTTAATGGCTGATAAACAAGCCATACTAGATGATAATGTTCTTCAAATTTGATTAATCAATCAGTGGAAATTACTTCGGCAATAATTTCGCATTGGCGCATTGAATTCCATTGGTTCAAAGCTCAAGTCAGCTTAAAGCTGGTATTCTGTTTGTACGTTTTCTGAACAGATTTTTTTTTATTAATATATAGATTGGGGTGCCCCATATTGTGGCCCTGGACCTGAAGATCGTTTGTGCCGAAGCCTTGTTAATGCAAAATACGCTCCTCTGCTACCCTAAGGAATTCTAAAAGGACTTTCAAAGAATTTCTGACCGAATGTCAGACCAAATCAAAATCTTCTGGCTGAAGATCCTGCACCAAGTTTCATCGTCTTCTAGATACAAACACAATGTATGTTCATTAACCAGACCTACAGGTCTTATATGTATAGGTAGTACCCTAAACAATAATGACCAGATATGCAGGTAGCCTGTTAACAAGGCATATGGTCTGGCGAAGCCCTTTCATAATAGAAAGGATTAAACAAATTCGCAAAAAAAAGTGAATTTATGGAAGTTCCAAGTGAAAGAAGTTTAGCTACGCATGTTAGTTAAAACAGAATAAATTGCATTTCTAAGAAAAATAAATACTTAAACTCATTGGGACAATAAATTAACGGCTTTAAGCCTTTCTTCGACAATTTACATGGAAAAACAAACAAATGTTGACCCGACATATACACTACCACTGAAAATACTACAACACCTCATGTAAATAAGTAGACAGTAACTAATTATGGACAGAATTTACACTTCTCGGTAGAAACATAACACAGAAATTACCAAAAATCTTCACAATACAGCCCTCCTACCAAAGACAGCCTTTTACGATTATCGATTCCATTCGACTCGACCAGCGAATATTAATTTCCTTGGCATCTCAGCTATGAAATGTGTCTTCACTAATTGACTTCATTGACATCTACAATCGAAATAAGGTACACCGTTAGTCTCAATGATAAGAGCTAGCTAAAACGTATTCCGAGATCTTTAATAACTTGCCGCTTAGCCCTAGAGATGCTTAACCATAAATAAGAAAATAATTAAACTTAAACATGTTCAACTTATCACTACGCCTTACTGCGAGAGCCTTAACTGGCGCTAGAAAGTAGTTAGCAACTAACAACAGCATCGTAGCAAATCAATGGACGCCCAATAAATACTTTTCATAAGCTTAACAAAGATACATCACGGCCCAGATACAAGTGCTCCTTGAAACCGAAACGAATCATCAGTAAAATGTACAAAATTATGAGTATTTAGCATTTTTTACAAATTGGTCTCACAATAATTATTACTTACTCCCCGCGACCTCCGTAATTAAATTAGTTAAATCCTACGCCAGTCTCAAAAAGCTCGAGTCACCATTTAGAAATATTAATAAATCTTTTTTTGTTTTTGTAGTTCTCCTGTCCTTAGCCTTAGTCCTTAGGTAATTAGTTAGTTAATTAGGTTTAATTGTAATACTTAATAATCGGCTAACAAGGGGCTTCGCCCGAACACGGTCTCTGTCCGGCGGGGACGGGACTTCTGGTGTCTCGACGCCGCCTCTTCCGGATGGGCGTGGTTTTCTTTTTCACAAAGCGAATATTGAAGGGGTCCTCGGACAGCTCTGGGTACAGGTTGACGTCGTGGATGTACTCGCCTTCGTACAGGTTCACGTAGCCCTGCTTGAGGATTTCATCGATTTCGGGCTGCGTCCATTCGGTGGTCGTGGTGAGACCATTTCGAAGAGCCTCCTTCTCGCGATGCCATGCCTTACGGACTGCAGTCAGCTTGGCGTGATGCATTAGCCGTTGCTTTTCTTTTTCTACAGTCGTACCGTAGCGCAGGTTAATAATGGCGTGCGCCCCGTGTATTTTTACGTCCAGGTAGTTTGCCCCACTGCCATTCTCCCTGGTAATCTCATGGAATGTTGTGTTTACTTGGCCTTGCAGTCTTTTTAGTTGCTGACGGTCTTCACTGGCCCGCCAAGAGTCTTCCTTGACGAAGAAGAACGCGTCCTGTTGAGCGTTGTGAACTACAAAGGTAAACGGCAGTAGCTTGGACCGATTGAACACAGACGTGTACACATCCCTGTAAATCGCATTCGCGGCAGGTACACTCGATACAATTGCCTGCCCGTCGCTTGTCCTGGAGACAACGATACCCTTGCCAAATGGCGGATCTGAGTCTGACCCTATTTTCTGAGGGCTTGGGTTCATCACATCGAATTTTAGCGCCGACCTTGGCGGCGCTGAAAGATGTTCGAAGTTTGATATTCTTCGAATGGACAGGTGAGCGAGGAAGCCTGATTCAACGGCCATCGTTGGGATATTGTCAATAGGACGTTTTAAGTCTAAGGCAACAGGATTTTTCAGAGTTCGTCCCCACAGTGATGGCTGTTCCCACAGATTGCGGGTCATTTGGGGGACGAGATTTTTTATTTTGAAATTCAATTTGTCCATCCAGGCAGTAAAGTCAATGGGATAGTTGCGGTCGTGACCAACGTTGATTGGATCATTCCCGTTGAAGCGATATAAATGCAGTTTTGTGGGTGTAATCACTCTCTCCCCAACGTTCTCCCAATTAGGAGACATCCATAAGCCGATAAGTGGATCGTATACACGCCCATCACCCATGTGGACGAGACTGGTTACCTGGTCTAGGATACCTCCACAGAAGTCGATTGGTAGATAAAGGTAGGGGTTAGAGTCGTACACGATATGTCCGAAGGGGGATCTCATTATCTCTCTGATACCTTCCCCGTACTGGTTAAATATCATGATTGGCGTGCCGCTCTGGTCGGTAGCGACGTAGTACTTGTGACGATATACCTGTGCAAAAATCAGGTGCCCTCTATCGTCATATGTTAGTGACATTAACTTTCCATCGCGAGGTGAGTATATTTGACTGACCTCGTAGGGTCGCTGTTGGTTGTTGTAGAAGAACTGGGTAACGTTCCCAAAATTATCTTTCCTAGTGGCCAGTCGTTTTAGGTGGTCATAGTAGTACCGGATGTCGAAACGACCACGTTTAGTAGCCCTCACAAGAAGCCCTTGAGTATTATAGTGGAACCGCTCTTCTCTAGCATTTTGAGCCACAAGTCCCCTTGCATCGTACTTATATTGTCCTTCACCAAACTTGACGATCCTGTCCAAGGTGTTGTACTCCATTGGAATAATATTGCCTCTGTAGGTTAGAGATAGTAGATTTCCATTGTCATCATATCGGAAACCCCAAGGCTCCTGAGCTTCTACTCCAATTAACTGACCATCACAGTCCCAAGTGTAATTCTTTACATTTGTATAAGTGTTAACTCCTACATTTCTTGTGTATGTCCTCGTCTGAATAATCCTACCATGTGTACCATAAGAAAATTCCATTCTAAAGACTTCCATTCTATGTATCGACAAAGAGAGTTGAGACTCCAAGAATCGACCGTCAACGGTTCTTGTGAAGCTTGCAGTTCCATCGTAGACTTGAGTTTGATTCAATTTCGGGTTCATCAGTTTAAATTGTCCAATTTGGCTAGGATTACCAGTTCTTGGATTGTACGAGAAGATCTGTAACGGTAAATTCTGTCCACCAATCCTTCCTTGAATTGAAGTTATTCGGAAGTTACTGTCGTACTCGTAAGTGAACTTGGCATTGCTTAACCCTGTTTTAGCTGTGAAGTCTATTCGTTCTTCTGTTAGAAGCCCACCTGTGTACTCGAAGTCCCAGCGATATTCTAACTCCCGTTCTGAATGTGACACCGCACTTGGCATGCCAGTCATCTCATTATATGCAAACTCACTTTTACCATCTCCATGCACGATTTCTGTGAGTTGGCCACCCGAGTTATATCGGTATATGATACGCGCGCCATCCCCTGGGAAAATTGTTTGCAAGAGAGCTCCAGAGTGGGAATAGTGCTGCAGGTAGGGTTTAGTACTTCCAGGAGGTGTGTAGGTTGATCGTATGAACCCAATAGAGGTTTGCATGCTAAAAGAGTGTTTGGTACCCATTGGAAGTGCAACGTGTCGAAGACCACCGGCATCGTCGTAAGTTAAGACGAATTTTCTTTGACTGGCCAATCCGATTTCAGACACCAAGTTCCAGTCGTTGTAGACGTACGATATGATTCCGTCCTGTTGACTAGTTATTTCTGATAAAAGACCGTGTCTATCGTAAGTATATTTAAGCTCAGCAGGGCCCCATGACCAGCCATCAACTCTATTGAAGCGGTCGTATGATATGTTAACAGGAAAACCGTTCGTTGGGTAATAAGACTTTGGCAGTCCAGATGGATCATAGGCCACAATCAGTATTGGGGTGCGATTCATGTCATAGAAAGTTTGCCGACTTGTAAATTGGTCAAATTCAATGCCTAGAACTTTGCTGCTGTTTACCCAAATCTCTCGATTCAACGTCTGCTGGGGATTCCTTACGTCGCCTACTAAGTTGTAAACTGAGTACATGTTGTTCGTGATACTTTCTCCCATCATAATTGACTGGTGCGACCACATTGCAAGCATTTCGGCCTCTACAGGAAGAGCAGCCTCTAGAAGTGGATGGCGTGCAATAGCTGATGATTCTACGATGATTCCATTGGCGTCATGTATTGTTAGGGTGTTATTAGCTTTAATTTCAGCCTGTGCAAACTCCCGACCCTTTTTCATGTACGTCGAAGTGACTCCTCCAATTACAAGAAGTTCGTTTGTCTCACTTCGTTCTTGAGAGAAGAGCGATTCAACACAGGCGTGCACGTATACAGATAAGCCCTTATCATCTGCCAGTTGAGACGTTATCCTTACAATCTCACCACTTGGTAAAATCATTCCAGTTACACGGCCAAACTCGTCGTATTGATAAATATACGTCTCTCCACCACTGGACCGACTATTTAGCAGCCCCGTATTGCTGTCGTAGTCCAGTTCCATCTCAAATTTGCCTTTCTCCGTCAACTTAGTTAATATACCCATACCATTTATTTGCAGCTCAGACTTATGGTCCTGAGTATTTTCGATTGAGCTCACTACGCTGCTATAATCCCTCAGGAACTGTATTTTGTTACCAGAGCTGTCCGTCACTGTAGACAGTCGTCCGAAACTAGTGTTCTTCGAGTACAAGAACGAATATCTTGTTTTCCCTGACGTGAGATCTTTTGTTGCAACATGCTGCCCATATCTGTTGAATACGTAAACCTCTCCCGATGGCGGGTATGGTATGTGAAACTCTCCATTTTCATCGTGACTCGGAAGATAGTGTTCCAAGGCAAGGATGTGAAGTGAACCTGCAATAAGAGAGAGACAATTTGAAAACTGCTTGCTAACAAAATAAATGATTTTAGCCAGTTTACGGTTCTTCTGGTGAATTATTAAATGTAGATTTGATTTGGGGGAGTTATGATGGACAACATTGCAGTCCCTTCACATAATTTATAATTAATTCCTAGCTTCGATGTGCAAACATTTGTAAGCTTTTGCAATTCGAACGGGTAATTAATTAGATTGGACATAATTGAAATGCGTGTAATTGACGAGGGAGGTCGATGCAAAATTTATGCAGTGATCAGCTTTCATGCCGGATGGCAGTCCGTAAACTGGTTATTGACCACTGGAAATATTCTGGGTGTTTATTTAGATACTTATATTTTGGGAAGTGTTTCTAGATTTTGCATTTTGCTTAAAGTGCCTGGCTAAATTAAAACTTTATCATTATTTGAAAGCAATGTGCGAAGCAGATTAAGGAAACTAGTCAAGTGTGAGTGTTTCCCACGCACTAAGTGTTCCATACACAATAACTAAAAAAATTGGATTACATTACATGTCAGAACATTTGGTCCTTAATAATTCCAAAATTTGAGTTAAATATCGATAGGAGTTTGTAGTTTAATAACGCTGGTCGGCAAGGATTATCTCCTTGAAATACGAATAGGTGATACCGATAGTGATTTTTCTATAGATTACGAATGTGAACTCGAAAACTTTGCACCACGTATAGTTTTTGAGAAAATCGGGGTTAAAGCGTTGATGCAGGTATACTGTATGCGGGCACGCATGAGCTTCATATGTATTAGAACTATTCCAAATTGCATGGTGATAGTTTTATAGTTTCTATTCTACTTGGACACACTATATTTATATAGGACCCTTTATCTTAGTCAATTTAAACAACAAATACAAACGTATGAGATCAATTACAATTAAGAAAAAAGAAGAAGGTTCCTCTGTCCGTATCTACAGCTCAAATGTTTGACTAGATTGATTACGTTAAACGAATCAGTTATTTCAGAAACCATATAACATACCACGAAAAAGGGTCGTACTGCACAAAACTTTTCGTAAAATTCGTGGCTTGAATTAAATGAAATGGATGTAAATCAGGTCTAGTTTCAACAAGATGGCGCCATATGCCATACCAGTCGTGGAACATTCTCCTTATTATTCTCGAAATTCGGCGATCGAATTATTTCCAGAAACAGTGAGGTCAATTGGTCAATCGGCGATCTAACTCCTCTGGATTACTTTCTTTGTGGTTATTTAAAAAGTAAAGTGTATAAAAATAATCCGCATATTGAAGTGCTTTCGAGCTGCCATCCACTTCTATAACGAAAAGATGAGTGCGTGTATACGAAGCCGTGGTAGTAATAAGAACGATATTGTATTCCACACATTATTGCCAAAAGTCAAACCTTTAGATACAATAAAGATTTCTGATATTCACTCATAAAATGTATTTTATTTAAGGAAAACTTTAACGCTAACCTCTGGATCACCCTACATATTCGCCATTAAGAAAAACTTGCCACCTCTGTTATTAAGGTAGGAATGTGTGAGAGTTACCACGTAATATATCACAAATAAGATAATCGAAGGCTTTGCTAAAGTCAAGTCACCATACTATAGTTGCCTGATTCAGTTCAACGTTGTTCCTAATATCGTCTATTATTTTTACCCAACTACGAAAAAAGTGGGGTTGTGGTTTTAACAGCCTATGTGGGTATGCACATGCATGTGTGAATTTTACATTGTTGTTGATCACGTACATAATTAAAAAGCTCACCCAAAGGCTGAATGAAACGTGGATTATTAATAAATTCTATTTAGAAGAACTTATATCGGTGTAATTCTGAAATGAATCTTGTATCTAACCTATATATTTCCTAGCATCCTTTTAGTGAAGTCACTTACTATGATTATTCTTAATATTTATTCACCTGGCGTTGGTCCAACGTACTTAATTTGAAAAACCAGTTGAAATGGATTCGTTCTCAATATTGTCCTGAAAATTGCGAGCTTTCGATTTATACAAAATATCTCGCCAAACTTGCTTACCAGTGAGTCATTGAAATCGGGGACAATCTTCGATAAATTCACGTGCATTCATTCATTCGGTCTCACTGAATTGCAAAATCGCTGAAAATTGCAGCCCATCTTGAGCACATTAAAATAATTTGAAATCATGACTTCTGTCGATGCAGCATTTTGAAAACATTTTGGCAACTTCAGAGGACCATTTCGGCTGTGCACTAGCACCCGAAGCCGGCCCCTCTGTGGACTGCATAATGGTCCTGGAGAGGAACCCGTCCATACTACCTGGCATCAATAGCAAGGCGCTTCCAGTGGAGTCTCATTAATCACCGATCGCTTTTATATTCGGCCCGGAGCTTCTGTTATGATGTCATTATATAACATGGTTTAGGCTGTCCGGCAGAAAGACAGATACTACTACTGTTCCCACCGCGCCCGCACCTCCCGGGAAATTGTTTTGCAAGGAAGGGGGCCTCCGACGAATCCAACCGCAGCCGCTGTTACTTTGGACGTTGATTTTCTCCTCGGATGAGATTAAATCACGGGGGATGATGTTTATGGCAAGAAAAATGATTCGGACCATCATACAGAAGGCTGGCAATGGGATTCTCTGGGTACTTAGAACTTGTATGTATGTGGGGATAACGAGCCGAAAAAAAGTCAAGGAAAATTCGATGAAATGACAGCATTAGCAGGAAATCTCTGCGAACAAGGAAAGTGACATATCGAGGGGTGGTGGCCTCAGATTACAAGTACTGCGGAAGGATGTCTAACGATCAAAGTTATTGTGCAGAAAGATCTTGAGTTAACGACCGTAAGAAGAGTCATTTTATGGGGATAGCTGAGCCCGAGTTAGGTACAATCCGCTTAAAGGTATTAGACGAGCTGGGCTGTCCCTTTCAATCTTCGTCATTATTTGTTTCTTGTACTGGCGGCGAACTGCTGCTTCATCGAATTAATAATAATCACGAATTTATCTTCCATTGAGAAGCTGATGGTGCAGTTTTCTCATCATAAATGGCCTTCTTTTCAAGCCCCGAGAGTCATTTTACTGGACGTTTCGAATGTACTGTCTTGGGAGAGATTTGGCTCAGTAATTTTAAACATAACGAGGGAAAGGCCGAAGAAAGAAAGCAATATAAAATGCGAAATTTGAGCATGTATCCAACAAAGGAGAGTTGTAAGGAAAGCGGTCCCCATTAGGACATAAAATGTGTTAAAAATTGTAAAACAAATGGGGACGGGTATCAGTCTTGGCTTGTTTGGTTGTCAGTCAAATGCACTCTAAAAAATTTTAATTGAATTAAAAAAAAGATGACAATTTTCATTTAAAGTTATTAAATGAAAACTTCCGGAATATACAATAAAAAAATTAAAAAAATGTTGTCAAGGTCATCACCCAGAGTCATAATTATACTATACACATGTTACACCTGCTCGGCCATAGTTTTGGAGATATGGATATGCATTGGTGTTACTGATGATTTTTATAGATAATTACAGGGAATCATTGACTGTGACCTGCGGAGAAGAGTTCGAGTTTGAGGTGTATTGACGATCGATGATTGCAGCAAAACTAAGGCTTTTAACCAACTTCGTAAAGGTAGAAGAATAGTGGGCCTACCATTGAGCCTTGAGGCACTACTTTGCGTATGCGCTCTGTGCCGGGAAATAATAGCTGTTGAGGAAAATTAATACTGAGTCACAAGGTTATTCAGGATCCTTGAATGGTAAATTGTGTTAAACGCTTTGCAAAAGGCCAACAAGGTCAGGATTGTGAGCTGATCCTCATCCAAGGCTTTATGTACTTATACCAGATATCACTTTCACCATGGCTGTTTTACAACTATGGTACTTTTGGAAACCAGCAAGCTGATAAGAGTTTCCTATTATTAACGAATCCAATCTTCTGCTGATACAAATTATTGTATTGCTCTGATAGCATGGGTCTGAAATCGCTGGGGACTAACACTGTCAGTTTCTTAGAAATTGGTGTGATAAGAGCCTGCTTGCATTGAAATGAAAGGCAGGCAGCCGTCAAACAATGATTCATTATTATGCGTTAAGACTGTAATTATGCATCTTCAGATACCGAGGAGATAGCTCATCAGGTCCTGCGGTATTTGATTTTATTATATTTATTATCCATTGCTATGACAACCTCATGCTCATCCACACAACGAAAAATAAATCCCTTACAGAACAAATCATCTTGGGGTTGAGGTTGAGGATGGTAATATCCGAAGAGCTGTTAGTTGCAAAACATTTAGGATATTCGGATCGATATCAAAAGAAGATTCATCCTTGCCATAAATGCTCTATTTGCGGAGCTCGAGGCTGTCCATAGCATTAGAAACACTAGTTTTTTTCTGGGATCAAGCTTTAAAAACGTTTCAAACCCACTATTACTATTTACGGAATCGATATAAAAAGGGTGACCGTTTGTGTCAAAATAAAGCCCACACTATAAAATGTATTAATAATAGTTATTTCTTTATAGCTTCATTCTTTTCCTGCACTTTGTGCAATAAAATCTGCATCGGCTGATGTTCCAGTTTCACAATGCGCTCTGACAACGCCCCTTGCCTTCCTCCTCAGCTGTTAAATCGAGCTAAAACCAACCGCAGACAGTCCCCCAAAAAGTCTGCAAAAAAGATGCTTCCATGTCCACACAAATCAGAGGCACTTCTGTGTCACAAAACGGCCAAAAATTCTTACTGAAACCCATTCCGTCCGGGTAGTCTTTTCTTCCGTCATCATCTGCTAACTTAATAATCTGCAACAGACTTGCAGTTTTCCCAGGAATTTTCCTTTCATTTCCTCCCCGACACTGTCCTTCTTCATTACAATTTCCAGCTGAACGAAGCCGAGCTGAATGAAATTGGATTAACGTCTTTAGTCGCTTTGTTCTGTGGGTGTAAAAACATGTTTTCGAGTGGGTCCTCCAGGGAGGAAATGACCGCCCGACCTCCACCTACTACCGTTTAAAAACCGGAGAAAAACGCAAAATAAAAGAAAAACGGAATCGCTACAAAACTTTTGCCAAAAAAGGAGGGCGGCAGCAGAGTACCGCGAGAAGGAGGGGAATTCTATAATTTTTTTCCTTTCTTCAGTTGAATTCTTTCTTTTTTTTTCGTGCACGAAATTCCTTTCTTGCAGCGGTAGAATTCCTTTTCTTTGGGGAGTCCTTTTCGCTTTTCCATATTTTTTCGCTCCTTTATCCGTGACCCTTGACTTTCAGCAATTATTGTGATTATGCACTTAAACTCAACAAAGGCCGCTGGTACCGCGGCTCTGCAGTAGCTGGCGCGGCCTGCACAATGGAGCCGTGAAGAAGCCTGCAAAGCCTTCAAGGGTATTATAATTCCCCGACAAAAATTCTTTTCGTTGTTAAAAAGGTCCCCGAGTGTTGTTTGTGGCCACTAAAAATGACTTTGTGAACTCGGCTGTAAGTGTTGTAATTTCCCAGATGAAAACAGGAATATTTCGAGGAGGTCGCAAACGGATCTCACGAGCTCCTTGTACTTGCAAATGCGCCATGCTGGACATTATGGGCCCAGACAAGTAGAGGGCTCTGAGCAATGGAGCATTATTTTAAAGGAAAGGCAAACCGCTCCCATATAAGTTCTGTCGGCCCCAGTGGGATGCTGCGGATATTAAAAAACTCTGAAACTACTGCTGCACTACCCCGGGCTGTGTACCAAATCCACGCGCCTTACAGTTGTACTCCACTCCCTGAGTTCAACTTGCTTTGTTTTAGGTTTTAGAATGTAATAAAGTTTGCCAAGAAACCTGAAGCCAAATAAGCTTCGCAGTGCCACTGCCCCCGTCCGCACGTACGTTTCGTGTTCATTTTGCCATGTACACACAAAAACATTGTTTTGCATGACCCATATTTTCCCGGACCGGAGCGGCCGATCCGCCTTTTGCAACCTAAACCATCCCCGGAGAGGTGCTGTAACTGCTGGAAAATCACAAACCACTTTGAAATGGTGATGGCGAACATATTCCTCCCCACTGACACATTTCGGGTTTCAAAGCAGGGACAAAGGTAATATGTAGCCGCAAATTTTTGTCCAGGGACTGACTCCTCCCTTGTTTCACCTTTTTTCCACCCCGTCCCGGATTTGCCTTTCCTTAAAGCATTTTGTACCTTTCTCGACCTTACACCTATCATAAATTTAACGGTATTAACATAGTTGTACGGCGGCAACATGTTCCTCCGGCCTATATAGGGTACGCCCATAAAGCGTGCCACTGCAAGAAGGACTTTGTAGTCATATCGTACCTCTTGCATGAGCTCATTAACATGATAAACGCTGAAGTGATTACTGCTCTGCTTGAGGTAAGAGGTCGGGCTTTTGGGTGTATTTCATCTTTTTTCGAAAATGATGGGGGCTGCGGTGAATGGTGATTAACTCATGCACACCCCTGCTCTAACAACTTTGGAGCTACAAAGTGATACTTCACTTATATTGCCCTTACGAGTATGTGAGTATATCCTTGCAATTCCTAAACTGAGCTTAGCAGTTGACGGGCGAATGTTTTTTTAATATTCTAGTCATGTAACAGAGGATCTTCCAAACGATGTTTTCTGACGATATATTACGTCGGCATATATCGTTCATATCCTACCGGGACAGGGTGGTTAGTTTATATGAATTCATGCGGTTATCTTGTAAGATAAGGAACATACCAAAAAAGATACCTACCATATGTACGTACGTACAAAACAGCTGTCGTGTTGAGAGGGGAATATTTGATGATGAGTTTGACCCTGACTAAAGGCTGGGATACAATGTTCGCGATTGAATTTTATCGCGCGACGAAATGAGTTTGAACATGGGAAAAGGCATTGGACTTGATACACTGAACGCGTAGCGATTTTCTCATGCGACGAAATTTGATGAAACTTGAAACTTCGTCGCGCGATGATTCGTTGCCATTCTCTAATTCCAGTCTGTCCTAGGGACGGAATATGAACTTGACAATTCTCTTCTCGTCACATCAATCCAGACCGGGTGTGACCAAAAGCACCCGGCGGTATGACCCTCTACATTTTTTACTAGGCGAACCCACTAACACTCCTACATTAGCGATCGTCAGGTAGCGTAAAAACATTTGACTATCAGGTAAAGAAATGCTGAAAAGCGAATCAACACGAGAATTGTGCTGCTTCGCATTTTCCGTAATGAAACGCAACTCCCACAAGGGATTTGCGATTTGAGAGCCGAAATAGAAATTAAAATTTTAATAAGTAAAAGAGTAACCCACTGACGCGACTAATGAGGTGCACATTAGGCTGATATTATATTTCGCAGTGCTAAGGAAAATCTGCTGTAAGTACGAGAATTACTAAAGACTATCGAAACATGCTCAAAAAGTAAAATCGATTTTTCCCGTTAAAAAAGGAAAAACGACTCCCCTTAAATCGTTTTCAAACATAAAAATGTATTTTGTACGTACACAGTAGTCAGAACAAGAGCCGGGCCGGGCTAAATAAACTTCATTGACGTTATTTTACAGACTTAACAAATTTTGTTTTTCTGCACTTTTAAAGTCATCTCATTATTTACTCCTCTTCATTTGCTTAACAACAGCCAGTAACGAGATCTGAAGCAGTTGTACTAAATCAGCGTATTATACTGCCGACTAATTACGAGAATTACACGCATTTTATCGCAAATTAAATTTGCATGCAGATATCCTCAGAGGAGACTTGATTACCTTAATTGTTGTAAACCAATTTCAGGTAGATATCTGTGCTATTGTGTAATGCAAACTTAATTAAATCAGTCACTAATTGTACCTGCCCTCTTTAAGCAAATCAAGATGGGAGCCAGTGAATGCCCATTAATGGCAGCTGAAGAGGGACTCAACTAGTTGGCGAGCTCTGCAGTTCTACAGATCACCTGAAAAAAATTATACACTCCCCAAACACAAACATTCCATCTCCTTATAATATAACACGCTCCCGAGGATTATCGTGTTGCAGTTCGACTTTCTTTGTAAAATCTTTTAAGATTGCAGTCTCTCTGCTCGTAGCACAGGAAAGAATCACTTCTTTCCCTAGCTATGGAATAGAAGTGTTCTTCGAGTCGGAGTCACTTAATTCCACCTCCAGGAAGTTCGAATGATTTGCCGGAGTTTTACAGCTCGATATAAAGCATCTCGTCACGTGCAGCGAGCCTCGGCAGTAATAAAAGAGAGCGTGGAGGGGGGCCGTAAAAGGATTACTTACCTTGATCAGCAACATTGATGACACCGTCTTGTGCAACGGCGATGGCGGAAATGGCCTGGAATCTCGCATTCGAAGACAATAAAGTTTCGGCGTTGCTTGTTGTTGCATCGTCTCCACTCGAATTGGGTCCACCACTGCCGCCATTAACTTGAGTAGCACTAGTGCCGCCTAAATTGCTGCCTCCAGCAGCTCCTCCAGAGCCAGACGGTCCCGCCGCCGATGGAGCCCCTCCAGCTCCATTATTACAGGGACAGCCGGCCCCAGAGCCCGACATCATCATCGTCATCAGCATAGATGGAGTCGTTCCACTGGGATTTCCTGTGCTTCCGCTGTTTCTAGTCGGATTAACCGTCGTCGCGAACGTGGTAGCCGTCCCGCTGTTATTGCTGTTTGCGCTGCAATCGCATGCCAGCGACCTGTAATTATCGTTATCATTAGAGTGGGGGTGCAGGGTGCCGCTGCCAGGGCCAGGAAGGATGAATAGGGCGGAGATGCCCCGGGGCTGATAGGGGGCGCAAAATAAAAAATAAAAAAACTACGGGAGGTATAAGGAAAAAATAGCCTCGCTTCTCCTAGCGCTCTTGGGAGGAAGGCGTAACAAAACGACTGAAAAAGCTCGTTGTGAGGATATGGCGCGGGGGCCCTTTTTTTATCTTCCTGGGACTATCGAAAGCGCTTTTTGCCTTGCCCGCGTGCTATCGCAGCCACTACTTCAGCCCTTCTGCCTTTTGTTGCTTATGTGGGCTGTGGCGGTGCTATATAGCTGCGGTGATGGTTCGGCTTTCATGTGTTGTTTCAGGATTGAGAGGGATAATCCGCCAACAACATGCATAACCGCCTGAAGGACGACGATGTGTGATCGGACCGGGAAGGAGGGTCTGTGAGGGTAAACGAGAGTCGGAAGATCGTTGGGATATCTGGGAAGTCTGTCCATACACACGGTTTGGATGTAAAAAAGAACCAACATACCGGTAGCTTATACACTGCGGGACATAATGATAAAACACCCTTGGAATTTTGTACGGAAATTTAACAGAGTAAGAGTACCTACTAAAAAAATAAAAAAAATAAAATAAAAATGATAAAAAATATGTATCTATAACCTTTTTATTATACTTTGTGTGTCTTTGTAGGTAGGTATACTATAAAAAAGTTAGAAGCAAATAGTTAGCCTTCCATATGAATGCATGGGTAAAACATTTAAAGTAATTTTTGATATTTTTTCCCATTCTATTGTATGTATGTATATAGAGAAATATTACCATTACTACAAATTACTGAAATTTACATACTTCAAACATAAATAAGTAAGTGCCTGGACGTGAATGTCGCATGTGAATATACTAGAGTTAAACCGCAAAAGGATAAAGCACTGATATAATAAATTGCACGATGTTTAGTTCTTAACAAATTAAAATAACAAGACTAAAACCACCACATACATATATGTATGTACATCCGGCGACAATGAAATGTTCGAGTTATGAAAAACTCTGAATGTACGGAAAAACCGTTGATACTGTCAATAGCTGTGTATGAACAACCAAAAGGAGTCAACATTTTTACCGGGACAACTTAGAAAAGACTTAATGATTTGGGTCTTCATGCACGGAAGCCACTGTTAACGAATAATATGATGAAAAAAGATAAGAGTGGGCGAAATAACATTAAAATTGAACATCAAACGACTGGGTAAAAGTAATACTTTTCCATGAATCTAAATTTAATCTGATTGGACCTGATGGGCGAAGCACAGTGAGGCGAAGAAAAGGGAGCGATATCCAGAGAATATTTGATGCTAAAATGAATAATGAGTATTTGAGGAGCTTGCTCCAGAAATACTAGATTTTGTGTTCCAAGATTCTGAGATCATTTACTGCGATCACCTCAAAAATCGTTACACAGGCCTATTTCGCTACTGCCAGTAATATACAAATTATTCGCAAAATTACTTGCTAAAAGGAGGAGAAAATTGATTCCAAAATTGGATTTAGAAATCAACAAAAGATAATTCACGGTGCATACGATAACAAAAATATTATATAGACAAAGCATTAGATTCATTATAACGAAAAAAGAGTCTGCTTTGCGAAAATTTTAGACGTGGCACAGGCTTTCGATGAAGTGTAACATGAAGGACTAAATCGTAAATGTCTCCTGCCGGTACGGGGAAATGTGAGAATCTTACATAAGTAGGAGGTTTTTCAGAATTAGACAAGAAGTCACGTACTCTGAATTAAAGGAAATCATAGCAGGAGTACCCCAAGGCAGTGTACTGAGACCAAGACTACACCGGAAAATTTACTCCATAAAAATGCACAGATAAAATTTTATGAAAAAAATAAAATAAAATAAAAACAACAATAAACTATTTCGCATTAAACATTTACACCATTGAAAAATAGCCGGTAAATGTAAGTTAGATAACAGCCAAAGCCGGGTCCAAATCGGTTAAAAAGTTAATTTAGTTTCAACGGTGACCTCCATAACGATGAAGGTATAATGCATCACATAGTTCTCGTCAGTCCAATCAAGTCCATCCGTTATGGGCTTTAGATTTTATTTTAAAACTAAAAAAAAAATTTTCGGATTTTTTATCATTATGTGTCCCAGAGTGTAAATTGCAAATTGTCAGGGCCTAAGCAGCTTTTTCTTCCCGCCATGCCACCGGGAATGGATTAGAATGAACGTGGCGATAAGGACTGAATCAACTTACCCAGAATTTTCCTGTTTGCCAGCAAAGTACCTCATGTTGCCGGATGTGTCGACAACGCGGATGGAGTTGACACGGCGAGAGTCGCTATCAGCAATGTAGAGGTCACCAAATGGCGAGAACGCCATAGCCAGGACCGTTCCCAGGACATTTTCCGACGTCTTGTTCTTATCAGAACCATTATTGCAGTGCAGAGGGGTGCCTGCCACCACCCTAATTTTCATATCTGATGTTAAGCGAAGTACCAGCCTATCGTCGATGAAATGTAGCGACCCATCCAATGGGCTCAGTGCCAAACCGGTGGGCCACTGGAGCTGGGCCTGATTGGCCATTAAAGTGCCCGAGCACGGTGCCGGGCTCCAGTGGTTATGATGGCCATGATGACCGATGAGAGTGTGTATGATGCCCTTAGGGTCCACAGCTCGTATATTGGTTCCGTCAGCAATGTACATGGTCCGATCGGCAGCGATAGCTAAGCCTTTTGGATGGGACAGACGGGCCTGAAGGGCTGGTCCTCCATCGCCGCAATTCCCTTCATCTCCCGGGATGCATCGTTGTCCGCTGCCGACCACGGGTTCGCTATTAATGCTGGGATCCTTGACCTTTTCTAATTTCAGCAGTCTCAAAATTTGATGCTTCTCCGGATCGGATATGTAGAGGTGTCCATCAGCCGGGGATACGGCCAGGTAGTACTGGTACGACACCTGAGTGGCACTCAGTTCCAGGATGGTGAAAACTTTTCCGTCGGGTGTAATCCTCCGCACCAAATTAAAGTCGCCGACGTACAGGCTGCCATCGGGCCCAGAAGCCAGGGCAATTGGGGTGAGCAATTTCGCGTCCTTGGCCATGCCGTTGCAATAGTCCGGGCAGCTAAGGGGCCGCTGCAGGCCAGTGCCCATAACAACTTTGACCGTCCTTGGATACTCCTTCATATGCAAAGTACTGCCGTCGCCCTTTTGCAGGATGCCCTCGTGGAAGTTGTAGTGATGATGAATGTCTAGGCCCCACCCGCCGATGTCCGATATATCAACGTCGTACCCCTGCAATTTGGCTGTTTGTGTATTCCACACGGGCTCCTTGCAAGTCGAATGCTGATATCCGACCGAGATTCGTGCTATCGTTACGCCATAGACCTTCTGACGATAAACGTTACGTTTGTTCCATGCAAATGTGTGGGTCAGATTCGGATCCGCTTCGTATGTTTTTACATGAAGTGATCCCTCAATTTCGACGCCAACGTGAACATGGGTTAGGGTCGGTGGGATACGTTCGGCGGTCAGGCGCATACGGACGATGCTTAAGTACCCAGATGCCTGGGATGATTGATATGTGAGATGGAGTCCAGAGCCCGGGATTTGTATCGATTCCTGGACGATCTGTAACGAAAAATAACAAAATTATTTTCTGGCAATTGTGCTACTCGTTGAATAGCAATTTTGTATGGAAATATTTTAAAGTTGTTGTACCTTGCAGAGACAGTGAACAGTTTCTTTTTTCAATTTAAAGAAATGGAAAATTGATGACGGGGTTATGGGGAGATTACAGGATTATTAGCTCCATCAGAGTTCCGAAAGAGGTTTTCATTTTTTGTTTTGTTTTGTTTGTAGCCTCGGTGGGTTGTCTGAATTGACTCTGAGAAATTTTATGCTGTGTGATCAAAGTATGCATTGTATTGAGTGACCTATAGTGATATTTAATTTCTGGCTTCTCTTTCTACGAAAAATGCGTAGGACGTTTTGGCTGTGTTCATTTTTCTCTTCCACTTATAAAAGTAAACCTGGCCTGTTCCTTATAGATTTTATCTAACTTATTAATTGAAGCGTTGTAAATCAACAGTGTCCAAGTGCCAATTTTTCTCGAGTTTGTGGGTTTAATATGACCTATAAGTTAGTCCCAGTAACAATCAAAAGGTTTCATGTGAAAATCTGCGAGTTGTTAGTTCTCCTCTCTCTCTTCACATTAATTAGGTGCAAAACCAATAAAGCGAAAGTATTCCTTTTGAAGAATTTTATCAAATTTCCGGGAATGAAACTTTTGACCCCTTTGATTTTCAACGCTTCAATTATGTTAGTATGTTCCATGTAGTTGGTTGGTAGCTAGTCAGACCCAATTAGCGCTAAAGCAGTTTTGATACGACGCAATCCTGTAAATTGGTTGTTATGTTAGTGAAGTATTATGAGCTACCAGGGATTAGAGCCACTCCGTGCGGTTCAAGGGCCGTATCGTCCGCTAACAAGCTGACGTCACAATCGATATTTTTCATTATATCAGAGGTGTATAATTATATTCTGAAGTACGGAAGAGGATGATCCTTGGGGAGTTCTTGCTGTTATTCTGGTTGTGTCGGAGAACATAAATTGTCGATTTGTTAGGAAACTTTAAGCAACAATAAATAAAGCCCCCTAGCCAAAGTATTAATAAGAATCCTAATTCCGTTTCTTATTTAATGTGGCGTTTAATGTTGTGGAGTTGCTTAGTGAAATTGGACAAAAAAAATACCTGGCTTTGGAAACTTAGGGGAAAGCTAGATTTTGGTATGGACTTCGATAATGTGGTTCTAAAAAAAATGTCAAAAGTCCCCATCGATCCGAGAGCCATTAAAATTTTACGTGGGTCAAAGGTCACGAAAAACGGGTTGTCGTGAATATGTCGTTCTATTTTATTTATTTACAAATTCATCAAATTATCTGACTGAGAAGATAAAAACGCAAACTAAGACAGCACACGCTTCTACTGAGTTTTGCTTAAGTTAAAGTCTATGCAATCCTTGTAGTAATAGGTGAAGAGCCACGACATAACATAAGAGGTATTGGCATGTTCAATGTTCATACCGTAATATTTGCGATGGTAAGATACATAAAGGTAGTCAGAACTTTTCAGCGAACGAGAGGGAACTGAAATACTAATTCTGTCTAATAATTCAGGGGAATTAATAGAATCTTGAAGCAGGTCGCAGAGGAAGGTTGTTTTAGATATTTTCATATTTGCGATCCTAATATGGTCCTACAACTTGACCTTATATCGTTTTTTACAAGTTTTTATTGAACTTGCTTTGTGGTATATCTGTCTGCTAAAAATCTTTCAAGTAAATTTTTAATCAGTTCCCGTCATCAGAATAAGTTGAAACTTTGCACACATGGAAAAGTCCGGTGACAATGCAATATAGTATATTAAATATCGTTTTAAATCCAATATGGCGGACACCCCAGATGGCGGTTACCTTTTTCTTCACAACCCACTTCATCTGGGTATCAAATGGAAGGTTTTCACGATTAGATATTAGCGACACGATAACCAATGGGACGACTTTTTACTTTCTAGTACACTTAACTTAAAAAAAACTTATTTTTAAAATTGTATTTTTTACAGTTGAATTAAATAAATAAAATCATATTTTTTTTCCAACATTAAGCATGCTAACAGATTAACTTTGATCGAGGAAATTTCAATTCAAGCACTTAAAATTCGGAAAATATCGTAATTTATTTTCTTTGCGTCAGTCTTTTCGGAACTAAATGCTTTTCTAATTTGAGCAAAAATAAAAAAGGCGCATGATGCCTTCCAGCAATGAGTTAAGAGCAAACACAAAATGTCTGTGAACTATGGCCACTCGACTTTTGCAGTAACAGAGCCAAAGCTCCCGTTCAGTGAATTCAAGCATTTATTTTTGTCCTACGAATGGTATC
This sequence comes from Neoitamus cyanurus, assembly GCA_947538895.1. Taxonomy (NCBI): domain Eukaryota; kingdom Metazoa; phylum Arthropoda; class Insecta; order Diptera; family Asilidae; genus Neoitamus; species Neoitamus cyanurus. Next base: position 33,305,296 of record OX384543.1, read on the forward strand.
GAGAGAAAAGATTTTTTCCACCGTAAGGAAAACTTATACAGTTCAGCAAACAGGTCACTTGAAGCAGAAATATAATGCTTGGGAGCGAGAGACTACTACTAGGGCAGTCAGCACCGATATTACGTGAAATTCATGACAATGCAGTTTATGGTTAGCGTCAGCTCGAAATAACCACCGCGTCCCGTAGAACCTGTGCTCGCAAACAAGGAAAAAATCTTCAGCTGCCTGGCTGCTGGTACAGCAGCAGTCTTAGCCTCACCAGGAGTTTTTGCCGTATCGTATCTTAGCTTTCGGCGTTCGGGACTCTTGAGCTGAATGGGTTTCTGGATGATTTTGGGCATTCGGACCCCGTCCCATATTTATTCAAGCAAACCAAAGTACAAACTCCTGGAGCACGTTCCAGCGCCACCGAACTGCACAAAGTTTGAGCAATTACCGCAAGACAATTACCGATTAATTGATTTTACAACATAAACATGAATTCACGTTGAAGTAATCGCAGCAGACATTTGTTTCAGGATAAATTAAGTACACATGCACACTCCGGTGAGAGTCAGCAGGACGCTTAATTATTCTATCAATCCTGCTGGGAGTGAACTGGAGCAATTTGTCTTAATGACCACGAAGATTATGGGAGTCTGGTCTATGGACGGATGCCTCCAGGACCAGACGATGGATGTGCAACTCTGCTGCAGCGAATACTAAGGCTGCCATGAGAGATAAACATTTCACGGAATGCTTCCGAGATTTAGATGCTGAGGGGTCTAAGCGATTTTACAAACATTCAGCGGCACGTTGCTCTTTGATTTGATTTCTGCTGCACAAATCCAATTAAGTGCCACTTCGTCTTTTTTTTGATGCGGGCGAGAATGGACGCTGATGTTTTACGATATGTCGCCCTTAGTAAAACTTTTCAAGGTTGTGAACTTTCAAATTAAATGAGATAAGCTTAACTCATTCGATGTGGGTGATGTTTGGCTAAAAGGTTTACAACTTTGTTTTGAGAATTTTCGAGACTGGGAAATGAAAAACGATTGCTATACACAACGTTTACTCGGGTTTAGGAGTTACATAGGTGGGAAAAATACCATCGACCATATGGCGACCTCTGGACAAAAGGCATACTCGACCTTTTTCGAAAACTTTTTTCATGCCATTTTCCAGAATGATAGTCGTAATTGCAGTAATTTCATTACGAAATTGTGTTTCAGTTGGTCCAATGTGGTATACGTATGTACACTTTGCTCTTTAAGTAGCATTAAAGAAAAAAAATTGGAACCTGTCAAATCTGGTGAGCGCAGGGGCCAATCGATATCATCATATCTTGAGATATGATATCTCCGAGGAAACATTGTTTTCAGCTAATTCACTGGCGTGGGCAGTGCGCGCTGTATGTGTAGTAACGCTGTCTTGTTAAAACCATGTGATAACAATCCACAAAGAATGTCACTGTTTGGTTTGGCGGAATCATCGGCCCTTACTTCTTTCAAAACGAAACTGGAATTGTCATAAACGTCAACGGCGAGCGCTGCAGATGGTAAGTAACTTTTTGTTCCAATTGTTCCGGTATCCAATTTAGGATGATATGGATACCGATGACATGTGGTTCCAACAGGACGGCGCTACGGGTCACACAGCGCATATCACGATGGACATCCTGTACTAGCGATTTGAGGGCATAGTAATTTCGCGCAACGGCGGCGGAACTGGCCACCGAGATCGTGCGATTTAACGCCTTTAGACTTGTTCCTTTTGGCTCTCTGAAATCACAGCTCTATGCGAATAAACGGCAAACAATTGATGCCTTCAAAGTGAATATAACGAACAACGCAAATTAAGCCAGATTTATGCGGCAAAGTCATCGAAAAGTTGACCTCCCGAACACGTGCCATCAAACAAAGCCACGGCGGACATTTGAACGACGTTATACACCATTCTTAATGCCATAAAATGTTCTTTCAAATAAATTAAAAATGGAGTCGATATCTCACACACAACTTGTTGTGATTACATTTAAAAGTCGAGCGTCCTTGTTGAAAGATCCTATTCCACAAGCATTCTCAAAAACACGTGGTCCAATCGTCCAATGATGAATTGTGCCCATACAGCGCCCCACACTACGAGAGGGCTTGAGCTCTGCTTCTCCCAAACAGGAATCATGGAGACAGTTGATGCAAGTCGATAGTATTGCGCACGGAATTTAATTAAAAGAACATTCGAGGCATCGTTGTTGTTCGACGTCACAAAGCGTGCACTTGACTGGTTAAACCAATAACTATTTCAAGACGATTTTAATTCATGAACCCCAAGATGACTACACAGTACCTTGGCGGTGCACTCCGTCCATCAAGACCATTTAGTAGATTCCATGCAGTTTTAAAATTTGAAATTGCCCGGTCGTCCTGTAGCGCCTCATAACTCTTCCGTCGTCGTTAGTATTCCTCACAGGCAAGCATCCGGGCCTAGTACATGTACTTAGTTACTCCTCCTCGTCGGGAATGCGCGGGAATTATTCAAGGTTCGCAACAATAACTACAACCTGAGATCAAGGTGGATTTGTAGGGGTGGAGTGGAAATCACAGGTCGGTGGCAAAATAATGGGAGAACCAATGTTCCACTCATATAAAACGAAGGACGGGCGGTCTCGGCGGGTCTGTTGGTGCTGCTGGGGCAAAAAATTGAAAAGGAACGGAATAATAAAATTTCATCCCCCGGTGGTACGTGGATGTCATGACAATGCAGTTTTCCATTTAGGTTTGCTGAAATGCATCCACGTCTTTCAACTCGGTCACTTCCATGATATGTAGCTGGAAAGAGACTCCAAGGCCCTTCCCTGACTCCATTCCGGTTAGACTGCCCTCACAACTTGAGGGATAGAAAGCGGAGCAGGTTCAAGGGTTTACTGCGAATTTTTAAACAGTCTGCACTCCCGCCCTCAACCTCCCAAACGAATTGTTTCGTGATTTTCATGACACACTGAAGTAGGTAAACAGTGCAATCCTCGTAGCTCATTACGAATGGAGCAGGTGAAACCGCCAGTCGTTTGCAGTTAAGCAGTATGCATGCCACTCATGTAGGCGTGGAATCATGTCACTCAGCAGTTTAATCGTGACGGCGAAGGCCAGGCGTTTTGTTCTCTGCATATCTCCCCCGGCTGCGTTAATTCCTCGCAATTAAATCGTGACCTCGGCTGTCTTTTTCAATTTGGACTTGTTCGACGCTTTGAATTCAAATTGCATGTTAACATTTTTGCCCGGTGCCTGCGTTCCAACGTTCTGACTCGCCGCACACCGCACAGCGTAAAAAGATTGTTAATGAATTTTTCAGCGAATCCCTGTGCCGAGAGCAGACTCCAGGAGCTTTTTAATTCATCCAGACACGCGAGCATTCTTTATGGCACTGCTCGGTAACGAGTCCTTTCGCTGGATCAATTAGAAAAAATTATGAAAATTACTCAGGCTCTATCTGTCGGCGTACAAAATTGTTCTGAAGTCCTTTGGAATTGTGTCAGGTATTTCTGCATTTTGAAAGTCTGGTGGCAACGGATTAATAGAAGGTACTTTAGCGTAAGTGAGAACGAGTAGCAGTTCAAATTGATAGTTAGACATTTGAAACATATATTGAAAAGGTCACGCTAGATTTCGACAATTACGTTTCAGCACGCACTTATTAGTGGAAGGTAGGTTGTGCGCAAAATTCGAAATAAAAAAACCAAATTGAATCTATGATTGTAGGTGCGTTTTTTTAATGAACCATAAGGTTGTCTCCACTACTCTCCCATTTTAATAAATATGTAAAACCCAGTTTTTTTATCGGGGTTTCTACAAAGCCTTTTGCATGGGGAGAGTAGTGAAGACAACCATATGGTTTAATTAAAACGCACTTACGAGTATTACAGTATTCGGCCTAGGCAAGAAAATACCAATCAATGTATTTCTCAACGTAGTCTCCGTTTAGGCCGAAACATTTCATCCAACGATTCTCCAATTTGTTGATGCCCTCTGAATAAATGAATTGTTTAGGGTCCTTAAATTGGCCTCCGTTTCAGTGACGACCTCCTTATCCGAACCAAATCTCATTCGACTGAACCATTTCTTTATGTTTGGAAACAGATAATAAACGCAGGGTCCCAAATCTGGAGAATATGGTGGATGACGAGCCAATTCGTAGCGAAATTCATACAATTTTGCCATTGTACGTCCGGTGTGTCGGCCTGGTGGAAGAGAATTTTTTCTCTGTGCTCGTTTCTGCTTTATATCAGCGTAAAACGCGCGCATATCTTTAAAAATATTTATGTGTGTGTTGTAATGGATCCATATCTCTTCCACGTCCAAACGTTTGTTGAGGACTGAAAGCAAATGTGGCACCCATCTGGCAATGAACTTCGTCACTCCCAAATATTCATGCAATATATTCTCCACTTGTTCACGCGAGATGTCCACAGCCTCAGCAATCTCTCGCACCTTCATTCGTTCATCGTTAATTATCACACCATGGATTTTATCGACCATTCTGGTTATTGTTCGGTTTCAATGTCTGCCAAACATACACTGAATGACGCGACTGGCTGAAAATTTGACAGCAATCCCTTATATGATGATAGTATTCATGAAGATCAATATTGATTGAATAGTGGTGGCATCATCTCTTACCGTGGCCGATTACTTGTCAGCCCATCCTTGTATATATAAAAACGAAAGCGTGTTTGTTTGTTATTCAATAATGCCTAAACGATTGCTTCAATAGACTTTATTTTTTGCTATCAGATATTATATATTCCAACTTGACATACAGGCAATTTGTTATTTGTGTGTGTAAGATGGTTGCCACCGAAGAAGTTGAACTTCAAGAAATTGCTTTGAAAATCAACAATAGGACGTTTTCGGAGCTGATACCGAACCTACTATCACAATTTGGAAATTAAAAATGGCGGATCCAATGTGGCTAACGAAAATTCCCAACTTCACAGTATTGCATGAAAACGGGCCTCCTATGTTTTTGAAGCTGCTGATCTAGAATGTGCTATTGACATTTGGAAATGAAAGATTGCGGCTCTAATATGGCGTCCGGATATTCTTAAATGAACGCATTTCCCTGTAAATTTAAACACAGGGGTTTTTTGCGGTCGCTGGTTTTAAAGCTTCTTTCGAAATTTTGAACTTCAACACGACGTCCGAAAGTTACGAACGTAAGTGAATTTGCATGAAATTGTGTTTCACCTTAAAGGTGTTAGAATTATTTATATGATTTTACGAAGCCCATTTTCATACTCAGTTCTATAATGTTTGGATGGATCAGAATTATTAAGGAGGAGTAGCGAAAACCTTACCCTTTATAACTGCGCTGATGCACCTCGGAATGAAGTAATCCATTAATTAAAAACATCTTATAATCATCTCGTCCACTTCCGTGCAATTTTTGCTTTCTAGCCGAATAATAAATTCCAAACAGAATTGTTTGCAATATCCTGGTAGCGATATCCTTGGACAAAATGCAATTTGCTTCAGGAAGGTGGGGGACTGACGGCGGAGGCAGTACAGTAGGTACCATGCCCACCTCCAACAACTGCTTTCTTGGAATCCGGGATAAAGACAATGTCCACCCCCATACCTGCGCTCATATCAAATATCACCGGACGAAACAAAAGGAAGAGAATTGCTTTTCTGACAGCTTACAAAAAGGACACCGGAGAGGAGCCTGGTTTAAAATAACGAATTCAAGCACACCTCGCCCAGGTGAGAGTTGGGGGGAGGCGGCGGAGCGGGCTCCTTCAGGGGTAAAATAATGGAATAAAACCGGTAAACAATGGGCTGCTGGTGCTGGGCAGGGACCAAGTAGAGAAAGAGCTCCCGCCGTCTTTAAATTGCAGGTAAATCGCTGAGGAAAAGTTTCGCCTTTTGGAATATGAGCTGGCTGGGTGGTGTGTGCCAGGGTCCGCAGCTGTCCTTCTGCTTTGGTCATCATAATTTCCAGGGAGGCGTCTGCAGTCAGAGCCATTCCTTTTCCGTTTATTTTTTATTGGGTCATTATTTCCTCGGAGTTTGTATGTTTGGATAATTTTATTAGGTCCTGGAGACAATTTACCGCTAACTGGAGAATTTAGGAGAGATAAAAGGAATTATTTATGGGTCCACTGTTCTGCGGTATCTTTCGGCAAGACCGACCGAGTCCATTTGTTTGCTTGCATAACTTTATAGGTTTTATGGGTTAATTAGGTCCACTTACCTGAGTTTCAGCGAAAATTACACGCTTCCCGGGCATCGCACCGACTCCGTTTGGCATCCACGTACTGATCAGCTGCGGCTTTAATTGCTCATGGTCATGATCTACGCAGACAATAGCTTGGTCAACTTTTTCATCCGAGAAGTGGTACACAATGGAGTTGAGGAACGTTAGAGCTGGATTTTGTGGGGCAACCCTGAAATGGCAAAAATTTAATTAGCTTAAGTAGAGCGTCTTCTCCAGCATTGCAGAGGAATGCTCCAGATTGGTGGGGATTTGGATTTTATGGTCATGGGATGGACGCCGGTGTTTATTAAATTAAATGGGGAACTTAAGGTGGGATGGAGCCAAATGTGCAGGACAATTTTCCTAAATGCCACTAAAAAACAATTTTTTTGTATGAATTTAGAAATGGAAGGAACGAACGCTTGAAGAAGTTAAGTAATTCAATTTATTGGTTTTTTTAATGACTTTTGATAGGAAATTTGTTTACATTGGAGTTTTCTTTGGCAATGTGTGTTGTACCTATCTAACTACAGCATATACAAATACAAATATCTATCGCTAGAACGATTTCTGGAATAATATAAGGCTGTAGATATTTCATACAGTATTTTAACACCTTGACACACTTCTTTTCGTAGCCGGACGTCAAAAAGACAAACGCATGCGTAATAAAATAAAGCAGGAAGGAATATTCCATAAGAGCGTACAAGTTTTTGGACAGACTTTAGGTAGTAAGGTAATATCGTTATATATTGGCAGCATATAGAAAAGTTTTGCTTGCCAACATATTTATTGATTATTTGGGAAAAATATGCGTGAAGGCTATAGCTGTCATTTGATGTTAATAGAATTTGACGAGTCAACGAGTTAACTAATACTTTCTCTCCAGAATACTGCGAGACATATCCATATATGTATGTAGATGGAACTAATCAGCTAGAAGAAAATTTTGATCTAAAGTCGTGAAGTCAATTCCACTATATGTGTCTCCCGTCTGGATGGTAGTTGTCTACAGGCTTAGTGATCCAAGAAAAATTAATGGCTTCAGGACAATGTCTAATGAAGCACCATGTATGATACCTAGCATAACGTCTTGCGTCTTGACATGAAACGTTTCTACAACGCAAAGACGCGCTACGAGAAAACAACTTCAGCAACGAAAGGAAGATAGGCTAAGATCGATGAACACGAAAGGAAGCTGGACGCATCATATTATTCGGATACATGGCGAAAGCACAACCTGACGCAATTGTTTTCGAGTAATGTGGGATACAGAATATATAGGAGGGCCGATTTCCCGGGCCCCCATTTCTGTTTGAGTAGTCATAACTCGTAACCAGGAGGAAGACGTAGAACATGCTGTATTCCGTTGTCCACGTTGTAGGACAAGGGATAATAAGTTACCTAATCCACCGTTCACTATCGAATATATGCATGCTCCAGTGTACTCTTTAATACGTAGAACGTTTCTAATTATAACTGAAAGTCAAAGTGGTCCGACAATGCTTCGCAACAGATTCAGACATGTATTCCAGGGTTATTCCAATACCCACAAAATCTTGCCTGAAAAACTAATCAGATTTCTGTCCAATAATCTGGTTGTGTTTCTTGTCCAAAGGTGTTCGAAAAAGTAATATACAAAAATATTTTTATGACTATGCCAGAAAATGGCAGTCTGGCATTCTTGCTGTGTGTCAGCTATTTTAAAAGATTTTACAAATATAAGAGCTGCTTAAGACTATTTTACTACACTTGCTCAACTAGATTTTTCAAAGGAATAGCATGGACTATAGCATCCTACTTCAGAAGTTTTCCACTATCTTTAATTTTAGGACTTCAGCACTGTTTGTGATAAGAAAAACTGTCCAGAGAAGTATCAGCGCATTAAATTCAGAAATGAAGAAAGCGGTGAATCGAATTATTTTGCATTTATTTTACTTTTTTCGAAATATGTATGCTTATTATGAGGCCCTATATACAAGGTGGGCCGCTCTATCGTAAGATGCTATCATTTTTGCAAAATTCGTCTCCTGTCAGCGTCAGACGGAAAATACACGAGATTAAACAATGGAGCGCTATACTCTTCAAGAACGTGGAAGAATTGTGTCCATGTTATGAAATTCATCAGTGATTTTGACACAACATGCATTTCGGCGCAGATTTCCCCGGCGTTCGGTATATACTGAGCCTGGCCAAGCGCCACGTGAAGACAGCTACCATACGGAACCGTGCCATGATGTGGAAGAGATCTTTGTTTACACAACATGCCGAATTGAAAAGTCGTAGGTTACTTTCGTTTTCAGATGTTGCTGGTCTCATCTTCATATGTTATTTAAAACGATCTCCCAATCGACCACTATTAGCATTTTCGATTTATCATGTTTATAGAAAAATGGTAGCTAAACAAATAAAGGAAGGTATGTGCAAAAGCTGAATCTGTTAACAAATGTCGACGTATACGTACTAAGCACTAAACAGCTCTACATTAATTCCGCAAACATTGTGACTTGCACACATTATAGCAAACTGTAAATTATTTGTATCCTAATAAACTCTATCTTTACTTTTATGACTACTTAAAACCACGATATCTTTGCACGCTACATTTAAGCTTTTAAAAGTTGAGGATTAATATCGCAAGGCACACGTTCCATTTAGATGAAGTTGAAAACTTGTTTTTAAGGTAATTTGCTTCTGAAGTTTACTTTTTACCCTTTTATAGAAGATACACGTTTTCAAATTATCAGCATGGGTTGTGTGCGCAGACAAGTTGCTTCAGTGAAACCGCAAAACTGGAACTTCCAGACATTTTCTACATTACACTCATAAACCTTTTAAAGCAGACACCCATCCTTCAGATAAAAATGTAACCGAAATCCACTTGTTTAAATTTATTCGTTTCCTCATTAAAAATTACACATGCACCCGAGGACAAATAAACGGGGTGCTTTCATTTTCAATTAAAGGGAATATGGGGATCTATTAAATTTTTAAAAATCCCCAAATGGCTCATTGAATGGTCGGTGATTTTTGCAATAAATGCGGCCGTGATACGACACCGGGAATTATTGGGGATTTTCATGAACGCTGGTCGCAAATAAAAATCGCTTAAACCTTAATGAGCCCCCATAACAATTTTAAATCAAAGGACCCGACCAAACCAATTTGGGATTCTGGGCACGTCACCAGCCAACAAAGAGCATCAGTGGGGATTTTACACCACGCAAGTGCCCGTTGACTGTGTGGTGGGTGTTGTTGGCCTGGATTAATTTGCACATCTAGGAATGTTGTGACTGAAAGGACTCCTAAAAAATGAGGAAATTGGGAGGGGGAACTTACTTGATTTGCGTCCTTAAGTGATCATCATCGTCGCTGAGTTGCATCTGCACTGGGGGTAGAACAACAATCCGGTTCCATGGAACGAAGACGGTCCTGGTGAGGGGTCTGAATGGTGATCGCTGAAATTGCAGGGTGACTGCTCCACCTCCATTGACCAGAACATCAAACCTGCAAGGAATGGGGGAAGATGCCGTAATTAATGAGCGAAATCTCTGTCGTCTTAAAATTAGTCGCAAAAAAGAGGGGGTGAACGCCGCGAGACCCACCGCATCCTCCAGCTCTATGCCGGGACGACAAATAAGTAAATTAGAGTCAAACGATCCAGCAACGATAAGTACTTCCGCTTGATTCTATCCCGGCCCCAGCCGGAGCAGTAGTTTAAAGCCCGCCCATAAAAAGGCCTGAACGTCATAAACATAATCTCTGCTATCTTGCAATCGGACGGGGGGTGTGGGACGAATATTATGAAGACTCCCCTGGCGTCCATAAAAAATGTTTTCATTAATGTCCGAGATAAATCACTTCAACTAAATTAATTTCAGTTTTATGGACTCGCAGCAGCAACAGCGGCGGAGTCGTAGGCGGCCTGGCTTGCAAGAAGATGACGACGGCTCCTAGTCCTAGACCGGGTCCCAGACTCAGACAGTGTGCTAGGGCGCACGTATATTGCCAGCAAGGGCCGCTTGGGATTGCTCGTTCCCTTCTATTGGCCGTATGATTCCATCTACTAAGGCCCTGAGGAATATATAGGGAAAAGGGCAGCGCGGCAGCCAACTAGTCCTACGAGATATACGGGAATCGAGAAATAAGATAACACAATCCTTGAAGCATCCCCGAAATGATTTGGGGGTTCACTTGAGGCTTTGCCTCATTTTGCGGATGTGCCCGTCTAGTCTAGCCACGGAGATTCGATATGGCGTATCTGGCCCAACGAGTCGAGATATAGTCGAAATCGATCATGGGAACGAGTGCACGGGAGAATTATTGCTGGCCCACAATAAAATTCTTTTATTTGCGCCGACTGTGTGGTTTCTGCAAGACCAAGGACCCCCTCATACGTGGAAGAAGGTGCGGGCGGCCAGCTGTATGGCTCAGTGGCCCCAGACCGGCTGGCCGGGCGCACTGGTCCTGGTACTTCTCTTGCAGTGTTTTATGAGCATCCTGCTGTAGCGGGTTTATGGCGCTGCAAATATGAAATCGATTTTAATTGAGTGGAATTTAATGTGATGGATGTGACAGATATTTTTGAGAACGATCGTGTTATTGACACTCCAATTGCTTTTATCGGCTGGTATATCGGGTTGTGTGACACGCTACACCACCGCCACCACCAGCGCGCTGCCTGTTCGAGTGCTCCCGGCTTATTGCTTTCTCTGGGATTATTGTTTCTTTATTCACTCCGCCAGCCAGCGAACTGGGTGCGGGGAAATGTGTTAAGTGCATCAGTTCTGAACGAGCGGGATTATTTTGATTGACTGCTGCATATAGCGCTATTGTCGGATCAGAAGAGCCACTCAATTCATTTCTCTCAATATATTTTGTGCGGAGGCTTCCGTAAAGCTATTTATCTGCTCCTGAGAAGTGCTTACATCAATACAAATGTGATGCAGGTCGTTTCAATTGTCTGGGATGATTTCCTTTTTAATATTGCGGAGATTCCTGCTCTTAGAATTGATACCACTAAGTACTCAGTGATTAAGTGTGCAGCATTGGTTTTGCAAGGCACATCAAAAGTATTATTTTCTCGAAAACTATTTTGTTTAGCCGATATCTTACTTTTCTCTTATTTCGTTTTTTATGAAAAGTTCCATAATTAAAGGTTGGCCTTTCGGATAGGGTGGATTTATTCTTAAAATGATACAGGAAATATTTAATTAATTGGGGAAGTTTTATTAGATAAAAGTGTCACATTTTTACCAGAAAAGCGAGCCTTTTGTTTTTATTGGCCTATTAAAATTATAAAAGATTTGCTCACTGCGTTTGAAGAGCTTCGTCTGACGAACAAGCTAAATTGTAAATTTTTCTGCAATTTTGATTTTTGATAGTACATACTATTATTAATTTTATACCCACACTCCTGAATTCCATACGAGTCATTTAACACCTCATTCGGTAAAATTAGCTCAGGCGTTAGGAAGGTACGAGGAAACAATTCAACAAATTACATATACATCAAGGGAGTCAATTTCAACTGTTTTCTAGTTACAGGATGATTCATAAATTTGGGATGCACATTATTATTTCATTCTTATCTTTTGATCTTCTCAACTCAGCGACATCAAACTTACACCAAACAACTACTGCCTTAATGTGCTTTCCAAAAATGCACCCAATGTTGATCTACCTCTACCACTGCAGGTACAGCCACGCGAAAATGAAAAAAAGCTCTAAAATTTCGTGAAATTCACGTTTCTCCCAATTTTTCCCCGAAATTCATGTAATTAATGGGGCTTTTTATTATTATTTTTATTGAATTACACATTCTATTGCCTTTCCAAAGAGGTACAACATGTCCAGATAGAGAATGGGTATACAATGGGTATTATACGTAGAAACTCTTGTGCGGAATTTAAAAAAAATCTGCATTTTACAAAAAATTCAACTTAAATGAACAACAAAAAGCTTTTTCGTGGATTACTTTTCTGTTTTACAGAAGCGAAAAAAACGAGTTTCGCGTTTTGATTAAACATTCTACATCTACACCACCCATGACATCGGAAATAAAAATCAAGCTGTATAAATATTGTGGTGCGGCGATTAGGTATGTCCTTCCGAATAGAATAATGCCAAATGGTTTGGAGATTTTCAATTTGACTGAACTTGAAAAACAAAACTTCAACTCTATCTCGTCGTCGTAGTGTTTATCCCATAGTGTTATTTATTTATCAAATTTAAAAGGACTTATACCGTACCAATTCCCCTCAGAATTTTACTGCCCTCAGCTTATACATTTCACCAAACCCTCGCAAGCAATACAATATCTCTAAGATTCTGAAAATTGCAAGAACGATGTGATGTATGGTACATATATCGCATTCAAAGTACTGTGCGTATCACCATAAGGGGTAAAGTCACGTAAACGGCCTCGAAATCCTCGAGTCAGTTCCTACATCAAAATGGAAACTGTCCCACTAAACTCCCAGTTACAACTGGCTCCATGATAAAACGCCACTTGATCCGATATTAAATAATTCCACCCATCCAGCACGGTCTAGGTCACTGCGAGGGTGACCCTGGGCTGCATTTTATATCGCTTTATCTTTTCTTAACAGCTTTTCATATTAAGCCCTGCAAGACCAAGTGAAGCGGGGGCGCACGGACGCGCGCACACAAAGGTCTGTCATAATTTTTCATTCACATCACTTAGGCGGTGTCAGGGACAAGGGATGCAAGGACACCCCGTGGCCGGGGAGGCCTTTATTTTTCATTCTACAAATCCCTCAATTTATCTGATCTGGAAAGAAAGAAAGTCTAACTAAGAATAAGAAATGGGTCAATTTCTGGGGAGGGGCACAAGCCAGGAAGGCGCAGGGGGGCGAAAACGTATTCATGTTGCGCCCAGGCACATATATCCTGATATTCGCCTGGACATAGTCCGGGACCACCAGCGTGCGAGAGGGCGGACTGTATCACCCGGGCGACAAAGGGAAGGTGGGTGATAATATAAATCGATTTCGCCAGAATCGCACCCTTTCTGTGAATTGGGTACCGACCGCCGCCAACAGTTGTACGCCGAGATGCTGACCCGGTCACCCGTTCAGAAATCATGATAAGCCAATTTGGTCCAGCTCGATCAAATCGGATATTCCCTGCTTTTCGCTTAAGTCGTTTCGTTTACTTAAGTGTTTAAGTTTGGCCAGAGATAGCCATACGATTTCCGGAATATAATCCAACCAAAGTACAAGCCGTTCGGGCCGAATCTTTCGGCACGGCGGGGCGCGTTGCCGGGGGAACACGAAATGTTTTATGAAAAGGATTCCCTCGAGCCTTCGGGCATTTTATATCATCGAATAATGGCAAACCTAGTTAAATCGACCCTTCCTTCGACCGCCTCCTTTGCTAGCAAAGTGACTGATTTAATTTGGCGCGTACGTGAAACTAATTTCGCCCGGGACGGGTACAAGCACGGGACGGGGGGGGGGGGGGTGCGGTATTCATTCCATATAATGGTTGCAGACGAAACTGCACTGATATATGAGCGCGGTCCATGTCGAAATTTCCATTTTCATAAATTGTTGTGGGCCCATTTAATTTAAAACAGACGAAAATGGATATTCCAGGCCCGGAGATTGATTGTATGAAATTACACTGACGCCGGTGACGTTGATTATAAATATTGTGAAAACAAATTGTTGAAATGAAAAGATAAACGAAAATATTTGCGCCGGAATCAACGAGGCACTACTGCAAAAAAGCGTAGGACGGTTTTAATACCGGAAATCTTGAATGAATTTGTGATGGTTTCGTGGATTTGTAAATTGATTAGTGGTCTAGAAATTAAATTGGTCTTCTCCTTTCACATTTTCTCACATTTAGTCTATCGGCATTTTACTTACGTATAGATGGACTAAGTCGATTTTTGTTAAATACTTTTTTAAATAACGTGTAGCGTAAAATTGATGCCTCTATCGACATTATCTATGGTTTTTGAAAATGGCGTCTAATATCAACCTGATAGTGATGACTGTGCAGTAAAAAGAGATGCAAAACGCACGGCTATGAACATTGGAGTGATACCGCATGGACTTAGTGAATGATTAATTTTCCAGGCCGCACTGCTCTCCTGGTTTTGTCATTTCCGTTGGCCCACAAGATTACCAGATCTAAATAGTCCAAAACCATATAAAGGGCCCAAATTTGCATTAAAGCTGGAGTGACCCATTCGAACTATGCATATCCTCTTCACTACATTAATTTAATTATTTTAAATTTTGATTATAATTATTTTAAAATTAAAAATTGGGCGTGACTAAAGAGATTGTATCTCCTCATAGAAATAAGCGAGTGCTCTCAGCTTAATTAAGTTAAATAGAAAAGCCCATAATTTACGTTCAAAATACGTACATACTCGTATGTCTCAATGCCACATCCCAGAAATATTGAACTGAAATCAGATATATGCTCGTATCTTCGCAACAAGCAAACAAATATCAATCGTCAGCATAACATTAAACCCTTGAACAAAATAATAAAAGGGGTAAGTCAATAACGTAAATCATAAATAAGAGCGGCCCCAGATGGCTACCCTGAGGAACACCTCGGCGATCTCAAACGGTATTTTTTATCAGAGATTTTCCAACGATTTATAGAATGGTTTACTAAATTTTTAGAGGAATTTCTATCGTTTCATTTAACTGAGTTATTGAATATTATACTGCTTTCAATTCTTGATACTTTTCTCATTTATTATTGCTGTTTTTTACTTAAGTTGAAAAGTGTTTTTAATCGATAAAATACTACATGTTTTTCCGAAAAAAGTTGCGAATCCAACAAGTCGGTTCTAGAGGGTTTCGAAATTTTTAATACTTTTCGAGATTCTTTTTTTGTTTTTGTTTTTAGTTTCTAACCTGACCCTTGGAAAAAGTTTTTCTCTAACTTCACTTTTTTTATTTTGTATTGTACACACTTATAAGCGATCCCTGAACTTTAGTAATGAAGAGTTAAAAAGTCTTAAACAATAAAATTGTATTATATAATAAATATTTCGAAAAGTATCAAAAATCGTAGAACATTATTTGGGGATTATTCTGATAGATATTAAAGCCCTCTCTTTAACTTTAAATTGTTATCGTCCATATTTCGTCAGTTTTCATTCCTACTGGTGATTCGCGTCATAGCTAACCTTTAACCCGGCAATGGGTGTGCATCAATAAAATTCAAGGAATTGCAGGAAATCTTTGACTCTCGCGTACAACGTACAATTAAGAAAATTTACATTTTTAAATTTCTCTCAGGATTGTTAAATATGCCTAAGCTTGTAGAAAGATCGAATGTTCTTAAATATCTAGCGAACATTCCGTTTCAAAAATCTACGAAGGCTCAAAGGCTATATTTTTCCGCAAATGTTTGAGCGAACCTTAAACTTTTCGTTCATTTCCTAAAGCGTTGAAAATTCAGGAAATTCTTTCCGGTCGGCCATCAATTTCAAACCCAGCCGCAGTGGCAGCAAAAACCTTTCAAAAGTGTCTGGAAAATAAGAACCTTAGCACCCTTAAATTTTACAGGAAAAATTAACACAAAAAAAGAATTTATCGCAAGCAGGAGTAGCATCAGCAGACGAACCGAAGTCCACCGGGAGCCAGGCTGGATGCTATTAAAAGTTATGATCACATATTTTACGCCATTTATCGATTTTAATTAAGATAAAAACAAAGAAGCCCTGGCGAGACGGGTGCCGGCAGGAGGGAGGAGGACGAGAGCGTAATGAACCGTTCCCCCGGCTGGAAGGGCTCTGATAAAACTTTTATCATCCTGATCCATCCCATTGTTCAATTGTTTGTTACAGCCAGTTGGAAAATTTCCTCGGATACTTTATTCGCTTCGGTTTCTTCCTTGTGCGGCTGTAAAACCGAATCGGATTTTTTACAGCATCCGGAAGGATGAGGTCCTTCTTATGCTTGTCATCGCTTCGGCGAGTCCGGCATGGGCCTACTCCCGGATAGTTGAGCTTCAACTCCGCGCTCAGCTCGGCCTGTAGACGTACAAAAAGTTTCCACCATAATTAAATTGCTTTTAGGGGAAAAATTAATTTCACTTCGCCAAGAAAATCAATTAAACTCGCCCGCATCGATTTTCTGAGATAGATAAATGGCGATGCTACGCCAACGCCGGGCGGCTGTCCCAGTTACGACTCGGCTCGGAATAGTTTTCCACGTCTCGTCGAAACTTTCAGCCCTTGCAATCTCGAATTGTCGGCCCTCCGCCGCCGTGCCTGCCAAGCTTATCTAGAAACACATCTTGTCCGGGAAGGAGGTGTAGGTGAGCGGGAGGACTGCCGATGTGACTCGCACACAAGCGGGTAGCTGGCCCGGAGGTGGCTGCCTGTTTTGATTTTTTTGTTTACCCCGATCCCTGCCAAGAAATTTTTCCACAAACTATTTGTGTAAGAATGAAGAAAACCCGAGAATGCGAGTATAGAGTGTCTATCAATAGTGGGTACGGCCAGCACTGAGCACAGCGGTGCACAAACACAGCTATGCTAAGGACGAATGCTCCCGCTGCGGTGGGACCACCCGAGAGGGCTCAGGCCGACGACTTGGTATTGTAGCAGAAACGTCCTCGGGTACAGGGTTCCAGACAGATAGCGCTCCCGGTATTTATAACCATCTGCAACCCACCCCACGAGGACTACAACTTGATTGAATACTAAAATGCGAGGGAATTGAAGTCATTGAAACTTTTTCCTGTTTTTTACTTTTGGCTCCCCGCTGCAGCCACCCCCCGCTGTTTATGGGGGGAAAATATCGAGAATTAAGATCGATATCAAAAAGTTCACCGATATATTGGAGTTAAGGGCACAGCTTTTCCCCGACTTGATAGGGAACTGGCTTTTTATTGAACTTGTATAACTTGGGGCGATTTAAATCAGAAAAGTTTCCCGTTGTAGTTTCAACTTAAAGAAATTCAGCCTGGCTTGAAAAGTATATCCTGATAAATTGCGTTTTGGTTTTAATGCTTCTCCGGTGAAATTATATTCTGAATGCCCTAACTCAATGTAAGAGAACTCATTTATAAATAAACGCCTTTGAACGTTATTTAGCCGTATCCACAAAGGGTAACATTTCATGCTGTTCCAAACATTTGAATACTAGCAAAAGTGGAGTGGCACCAATAATATTATCTGCACAGTTTCTGAAATTGTTTGAGTTGTTAAACCAACTCTATTCATCTGGGTAATGTACTCGCAAAAAGTTTGCGTGAAGAGGGTCAATACGTTCAACACTCATTTAAATTGTTGTGTAGTCTTTTGCCCTATCCGAAAATGGTTTCTGTTTGGTGTTTCTAAAATAAAAACTTATTTATAAAGACACAGCTTCATAGAAAACAAAATCATACATTGCAACGAACCTTTGCGAATTTAATTAACTAGATTAGTATTCGTATATTCGTTTAATCCAATAATTGTACACAGGATTTACATCTTATTTAGTACATGTATTATGAAAAGGAAAAATAAGCGGAATGAGAAATAAGTGAACAGGCAATAATCTAAAAATAAAATATAATAATAATATGAAAAATAAGGAGACTTATTCTGAAATGAGATAAGAAAGAAAAAGAAGAGATAAATAAAAGGAACGAGAAAACGAGAAAATATTATTCTATTATATTAAATTATCCAAAAATTAACTGGCTCAAACATTTTCTTAAAAAAAAATTCTTTATTTTATGGAGATGTGCTAAAGGACTTATGAAGATAAACCATTGGCAACTGAGAGATTTCGAGGTTAGGGTTATGTGTTGTAATTGCTCGAAGGATTAAATGATATCTCATTACGTAAGGACCACACACCGATGCTTCTTAGGTCAATGTTTATATTTTTGACGCAATTGTCCCTTAGCCCAATTTTGCTATTTAAATAAATCTGGAGATCATTCGCACACAGATGATTCGATGACAGATGATTGACGTAATGTGTAACTCCAAATAAGTCATTTATATATGATCTAAAACGCAAAGGGACGAGAATGGAACCTTGTGGAGCCCCTCAACTAAATCCAGCAAAATCAGAAATAGCATTATTCATCATGACCCTTTGCTTACGCCTCCCTGAAAATTTGAAGATATAGTATCTTAACTTAGCGACCATTTTGGAGTGGTTAACAGTGTCAAACGCTTTTGAAAAATCTAGCAGAAGTAGTAGAGCAATTTCATCATTATCCAGAGCAGTGCATAGGCCAGTTGTTATTTTCAACAAAGCAAACTCGCTTAGGTCGGAATCCTGACTGCCACGAAACCATTTTTTCAATGAAAGATTGAATCTGTCCATATCACATTTGTCAAGAGTCAGAGCCAAAAAACAGAGTACACTTATGGGTCGAAAATCAGAGACCTCAGCTGGTGTCGTCTTTTTTGGTATAGGAAAAACTGTTACTATTTTCCAAGCTTTCAGGAATTCAGATGTGACTACCGTACTAAACGTATGTTGAATAATATTATATATCCATTATATGTGGAAAGATCAATATAATGAATCGTGCGGTATTTCATCTGGACCCACAGCATCTGAAGTTATTGTATAGATGGATTTTGTTAATTCATCGACATCTCTACAGCTAAAACAAAAAGAATTAGCTGAATCTCCACGACTGCTAATGAAATCACTAAAATAAGAAGCTTCTGGATGATTTCCACTTTCTTAACTATCTGATGCCAAGGAAGAGAAATTGGAAGTAGCCTGGATGAGAACAATGTACATATACATATGAATACACCTGGTAAATCATCAGGACTAAAAAAAAATTGAGGATATTGAGGATATTGAGGAGAACTAACAGACCTAATTTCTTAAGATTTTTCCACAAAACAGAAGAATTTTGTTTTGGTTTTTATTCACGCCAGTGCAAGCGGTTGCAAAGTGTTGCATGGATTTGTAATTTCACTTGTTCACGAAGTAAAAATTCGCTTCGTTTTAAATCGACTTCTTTCTAGGCTTTAATTCTTTTCTTATTTTGATAGTGTCCCGTGCCCCTCCTTTCTTTTGTCAAAATTCTCTGTTTAATCTAATATGAAACACCTACAAGTGCTGCGATCGACGACGAATCGATGTGCATCCTTGCTTGGCCACATTTTTACGAGATATCGTAACACTTAAGACGTTACTTTTGGATCGGCAGTCTAGCACGCTTGCCACTAGACCACTTGCGTCTCCGTAAGCATGTAAACGTAGTGTATTATACATTCTGTCCACGTTTTAATATACTATTCTTCTATTATAATATATATTTTGATGTTTGAAAAGTATGTACCACTGTCGTGTGGAAACTCCCTTTGAATTACCCTTTAGAGTAATAAAAAAATATTATAATTAAAAAAATAGATTTTTCATTTTTCTTTGCACGAGCTTTCGAAAAGTCTTCGTACATTATAATACTTCGCAGAATTAAACATCAACTGATTGGGATTGCACATCCTCATCTCTTCTATGGCAGAAGGAATTCATATAAAATATCCTTCAATTTCATATGCTACTGTCCAGTTTAGTTGTAAATTGATTTTAATAATCGTCCAATAAAATACAGATTTATTAATAAGGCAGCAAAGGAACCTCCGAGATCTGTATCAATACCTCCCCTGTAATGAGGCACGATATCGATCCCAATTTACGGTTTGCCCTGTGTACCCACAAAAAATAATTAAAAATTTGAAATGAATTTAAATACTGATTGGCCGGAGACATAGCTCTTCGCAGTGCACATATGCACACGTATGCGAGCCGGGTTCATCTCATTATTCCAACATAATATTGGTTCTTGGCAAACAATCGTTCGGCCCTCTCTTTTTAATTAAATTCCCACATTGCGCCATAATAAAAACATAAACCGGGAAAAAACAATCCATCCGGGTGAGTCATTGCTCCCGAACAGGGTGGTAGCGTTTATAGTGCGCTGCAGAAAACAGCCGCATGGTCCCCCGGAAAACTAATTAATTTATGGATCATAACCCCATAATGTCTGAACTTGGCCCAAGTACCCGCCGATTGAAACAATGAATTGTATTAAGCCCCGGAATATATTTTAACAACTAAATTCACTCCGACGACAGGGCGGGCCGAGGAGCTCGGCTCCATAAATATAGCTCAGCCGCACCACATCCCCTCGGCGAAATCCTCTGAAGCAATTAACTCTGTACGCTTCGACAATTTTAGGCCATTTCGTCCAATTTTCGGAGATCAAAGAATTTTGTGTGTGTCCCCCGAAGTATCCTAAAACAACAACGTCCTCCTCGAAGGTTGGAAATAATCATTATATCCTGGCGGTACGGTACGCAGTGTCCGTGCCGGGTATTCGCCCACGTCTATATTTACACAGAAAACGCCAATTTTGGGGCACTCGTGCAACGGAAAAACCGGGGCCGAGGTCGGGGGCCCAGATATAAACAAAAGGGATATAAATTTTGCTAATTGAAATTTATACTCGTCTATTGATTTTATGGGGGGCTGTTTGTTGGCGATGTTAATTTAATTAGAGGTGCGGGAGTTTTCTGTTTACATAACATTAACAGAGGGCCCTGGAGGGCGGGGGGAGGGTGGAGTGCTCGTGGTGGCCAAGGCTAGTGACTGTTCTGTGCTGATAAAAACATTCGAAAGTGTGCTGCAGAACCGGGGCCAGAGAGATATAGTGCAAATAGAGGCGAATTCGAGGAAATTACTTTCTTGCCAACGTAAATAGAAGGTCGTAGACAATGCGGCCCAGACACTTCGCCTTTCTGATGGGGAAAGGTACGGCATCGACGTTCAAGTCAGGGACAACTTCCTTGACAAGTCGAGGACCCGGAAAAGGTCAGCATAATAAGGTTATGGGGACGAACAGATAGAAAACATATAAATCTCCTTTGGGCAACTTCCAGGCACTTAAATTTTAATTTGCCCGGAACAAATTCAAAAGTGAAAGGACGTCACTAGAGAGCCACTAAGAAGAAGGAGCTTTTTACAAAACCTGAAAAGTTTTCCTTTGAAATTGTAAAATCCGATTTCGGGCGCCAAACAAACATGGGAATAAATTCGGGCAATAATTTCCAACGCCCGCCTTACCCCTCGCCGCACCGACCCAGGGGGAAATGATTATTGATTTGACTGGTCCCCGACCCATACCTCTGCGTCTCGGAAAGGACTTACATGCATTTCTGGAGGCGAAGTTTTTTCTTCGCTTTTTTTATTTTAAATTCTCATATTCTTCCACTTTTAATTAACAAAGCTGCACGAGAACAACCCACAGGGGGTTCACAGAAGTTTTGAAAGAATATCCTTCGAGGAAACAATGGGACGAACTTGTGCGCTCTGGCGAGCGTTTGTGTGCGATTAATTAAGAAAAACTTCTTTCATATTATTGCGAAAGCACACATCGCCGGGTAGTGCCCCACTAAAATTTCCAGCAGTGCCGCTGAGAAGGGAGAAGCTCTTCTGCTTGTTTGCTCAGGAATATCAATATTTTCCGCACTGTGAAAATTCCCTTTATCAAAATTGTAAGAAAATTTTCGCATCAAACAAAGCGGCGGTGTGTGGAAAACAGGCAGCAAACTTTTAGTCAAAATTCTATTTGCGTTTTTCTGACTACACGGCTGCTCTGCCAAAAGTTTTGGCTTTTTAAGGAGCACCACCCTGGAACACGGAGGAGTTAGCTATTGATCGCAACTCGGGAAACAATTCCCGTCCGAGGACGGGCAACTTTTGTGTTGGGCTCTTGTCGGACTTCCAGAAACTTTGTTTTTTTTTGTGTAAAAATCCTTCTTTACTGTTAACATATTAACAATTCCTCTTCTATTGTGGAACACAACTCGATTCAAATAGGCTTTGCAAAATTTTGCAAGCACATTGTTCGCAAGCTCGTCTATTCTTTAGCGTTTTGGAAAGTAAGTAGGGCACTTAGGGTGTACCACCACAATAAAAAAAAAGGATGCAGAGAAGTCATAGGGGATGCGGTATGTTCCACTGACCGTAATCCGAAGTCATTAAGTCGGGAAGCACTATGGGTAAGGAAAAACTATTCGGACCAGATGCATATAAATTTCTTGGTGCTTATTAGCTGGAGCGAGATATTATCGAAGTTTCTCCGTAAGAAGCGCCATTTATTACCTCCTAACCCATAATGACTTCGAATTATACCTCTTTTTAATACCGGGATTTACTGAGTTTTTTAAGTGAACTCCGAGTTTATCTCTGGATAAGAGGTTTTTGCTGAATAGGTGATTTCTATAAAATTTATTCACAGATTACGAAGCCGGAAAGGAAAAGGCTGAATTGGATATAATTTTAAATTACGTATCGTCATTGGAACTCTTACCGCAGCTTAAATCTAAGCCACAACCAATTAACTTCTTAAAACTTACTAACATCTTTCATGGTTTTGTTTTCTTCCAAGGTGTACTTTATTTACCTTACAGGTAAATTTTTGGAGATGTAGATGTCGATTTCTGAGGTAGATACGAAAGTCACAGTGAGAAATGCGTTGAGCAGTATTTTCGTAAAGTTAAAGAAGAGCTTGGGAAAACAGGTGATTAATTAATTCGGGATTTCTTACTAGCTGAGTTAACCACCCGGATTCGCACGGGGGGCGGCGCGTAATTGTACTTTGACATTACATGATCCTATTTACACAGAAGTTTGGTGATCTGAGAAATTTATATACATATGTATGTTATTTTGCACTGAATTCGAAGAGTTTCGTTCGCTCCAGGTATTTCATACCATATTCAGAAATTGCCATCTCTTTCATTAAATGGAAATCTGTTAAATTACAAATAGCAGGTGCGGAAACGGAGAACTCTTGAAATTAAAAAAAAACTCGATTGCCATTTTGGAACTGCCATTTTAAATTAACTATTTCTGCTATGAAAATTTAAGATCTGCACCCTAAGTATTATTTTTCGTGATAATCCTTTGAAGTTTAAAATTTTGGGTTACCACTATGCATCCGCCATCTTGAATTTTGAAATTTTGGTAGATTTGGAATTAACAAGATACCGCTAGCTTTGCATTTTATGGCAATCCGTTGAAATTCAAGAACTTTGGTAGCTATTGGTATTATGGAATTTCATATCCCCTTAGTTTTCTTTACATTCATTTTCATTAACCTTTTTCAAAGTGGACGGGTTTTGGTAGCCATATTGGATCCGCCGTTTCGAATTTGGAACTTTTGGTAACACATTCGAAAATCAGCGTCCCCGGAAACCTCCTATTAGGAATTTTAAGGGAAACCCCTTGAAGATTAACTAATTTTATAACATAACTAACCGGGAATCATCTTGGATCCGCCATTTTGAAACCTTGCACTTTATGAATACATCAAATAGCCTATATGTTAAGTTGGATAATATACTACCTTGTGTCAAAAAATTAAGTCTATCGAAGTAACCGTTAAGGCGTGATCGAATAACAAACAAACAAACACACAAACAAACAAACACACAAACAAACAAACAAACACACTTTCTAAGATGATCATTGAATTCGGATTTGCATTTAAGCAGTCCTGTTTATATCATTATATCATTGTTTCACTTTCTTGTGTTTTTCTGCCGCAATCATGGGAGCGACCAACCACTTTAACGTGAGACTACAGACCGCCTTTCATTTTTATATACATATATCATAGATCTTCTAGTCTACTGCACGCAGCGACATCAAACTCACGCCAAGCAACTACTATCTCAATGTGCTTTCCAAAAATGCCACTAGTGATGATCTACCCCTACCACTGCAGGTACAGTCCCTTGCGAAAATAAGAAATGTTTCTAAAATTTCCCAAAATTCACGTTTCTCCCACATATTATCCGAAATTCATGAAAGAATACAACCATTTTTTTGGTTTTATTGAATTGACCATTTTGCAAATTGTTACCAAAAATCTGAATTTTAATTTTTTTTTTCAAATTAAACATTTATAACGTGCTACCATTAACTGTAATAAGTTTTAAATATTTAAAAGGTATAAATTTGTATATTCTTTCTCTACCTGGACGTGTCGTACTAATAATGTGCATCCCGAATTTATTAATCACCCTGTATCGCCGAAACTAGCCATAGAATTACTACGTGCCCACATACAACATATCGATTGAGATTCCGATTCCCATACAAAACGTTCGGGGTCTTTATGTCTAAATTATGTTTTTATGTTGTTTTTAGCACTTTTGATGATTAAATATTGTATTTTAATGTAGAACTAATTTCAAACCTGTAGATGTAGATGATCGAAGAGTTGGTGAAACTACAATATTCTTGTCGGGGACAAATAAACAGTTTTTGACAGTGACTGCCATTTTTTTATTGGATTTCATTTATATCGATACTCGCACTCCCCCAATCAAAATGATAATCAAATTTGATTCGAAAAAGTATTTACAAACATGTGTGGTAGAAAAATTAGCCCAAAGCCCTAGCTACTTGGATAAACCTAGAAAGTAAAGACTTCATTTGAATGACATCTAACTACGCCATTTGAGCAAAATTGCTGGATGTACGATTGTATGACTGCCAGCCAGGCTGCTATTTTCTTTTGATGACATATGTATATTTTCAATCCTTAGTTCCACTATGGACATACATACATATGTAGGTACTTATAGGGTGATTGAATAAAAAACCTCAAATTATGCACCGTGTGAAATAATTGGCTTTTTACTGAATTACCTTCATTACTTCCCGCAAAGTAATGAAATGGTTGGATAAAATTTCTCTGGGTCAATACCCCAAACGGTTCCATTTGTTAGGAGCGTTGACTTTCATATGTAGCAATAATTCAGAGGAATCCAATTTATGTTGGGGGCACGATTAGAGCTGCGCCAAAGAGGTATTCATTATCCTGCGGTAATATCTCTAAAAGCATTTTTAACTTGATTAGTCACTCGCATAAAACCCTTTAATAAACGCAAACGAACAAATCTCGCATGGGGCAATCTAAATAAAATCGCCGAGCAAACAATGCAACATATTACCCCCGGTCCGCCCTTGGGGAGACCCACCTATTCCCGGCAGATAGTCTGCGGGCCGGAGGGGTGTGCAGATTGTGTAGACAGTTGTAGACAGTGCGGCCGGGTCCCCACCAACTATTGCTGCCGATTCCAAATATAGGGCCGGTATCGATTCGCCTGCGGCTCTTCCTGTGTTTACTTATTCATTTCGAGCCGGAGCCGTGCATCCAGCCGCCGTCCGATAATTAAAATACAATCATTCCGATGAATTCAATTTCGACGTTCAACCTTATAATTTTAGATTTAAATGTGGTTTTTGTTCCGCTGCCCGAGGTGCTCCCGGCAAGTATGCGTCGGGCCCAATAATTGTCTATGGATAGCTTTTTGCCGGTCAATTACAGTCGGCGTAATTGATTCGAGTCCGATTACACTCGGAGTTTGCTAACTGGGTGCTAGCGGTGGGTCTGGGCTGAAATTAGGTAAATTTACATATGCGAGCTTGTGTACTTACCATCCTCCTTGTCTTGTGAGCGTGAAACCAAATCTTGAATCTCGATCGACTGAAACACGAATACCGACGATGCCCAGTCCTTGAGGGGTGATTACTTGTCCACGCATTACGGATACACGGCTATAATGGATTGAAATTGCATTTAGTTAAAGCATGTTCTGGAACATCTTACAAGTTAAAAAATAACTTATGTCGCTAAGGTTTACTTCAAATTGGAAACAAAAACTTTTGTATTTTTCAACTTTTGTACAGAAAGAGTGAAATAAAAAATTCTAGAGGTACTGAGGTGATAGTAATAGCTAATTTTTTTTCGTATTTATTTTCATTCTAAATGAGCTAACGTGATTGTTTTCTTTTGGATGCTTTGAATTCAAAAATATTTTGAAACAAAAAAAAAAATTCATAGAATATAATTTCAAAAAAGTGATGCACATGAGCTACGTTCAAATAATTTTTGTGAAAACCAATTGTTCTTTACTCAAAAGTAAACTGAGAGCTAGGAAATGTTATTTACAAGTGAAGTATTTTCATGATCTCAAATAATTCCGAACAAAAATATTCAGATAGAATTTAACGTATTTACAATTTTCCAAAAAGCTGATAAGGGTCCCAGCTGCCATAATGTAAAGAAATTTAAGTTATTTTCATTCAGTAAAAATATGCGCTTGACGTTGTTTTTGAACAGAGGGTGTTTCAATATTTAATACCAAAATACATGAATTGTACGCAAACCTAACGACACATTAAATATCTGACAACAGTTCACCATAATGTATAAGTGTAGTAATATTCGGAATCTGACGTCCCATTCTGGATTACGAAAACAAAAGGATCGTGTAGAAATATGCATATGTAGTATGGTTCTGGGAGATACATTGTAATTGAGATTATCTTGGGAGAATTTGGGGTTTCTTTTATGTTACACAGGATATCACTCTTTCAATAAAATTTTAATCGTATATATCATTATTACGTTGTGTTGGATATTTGCAGTAAATATATTATATATGTTATTGCGAATATAAGATTGTAAAATCCTGAAAAATAAACATGTAGGTCCGCATAATTATTATGTGTCTGGGTAGGTAGCACAGCGATTAAGAATGGCCATACAAAATGCTAGTTTTCGACCCATTCTAAATACAAACTTTGGATTGATATATTGTAGATATATATAGGAACAGTAGAACAATTTGATTTGAAAAAATACCCAATGCATACAAAAAATTTGTTAGCACATATACCAGGTGTGGCGGTTAATAATTATTAATTTTTTCAAGAGATGGTAGGTACTGGAAACAAGGGTTGGCTCATAATCTAATCTCTTATATTATTTTGTTGCAATGACAGTAATTTTCAAAATGCCATTGATCTTTAAACGATTTCACGTTAGCGTCAAATTTTTTCGTGTGGTAGATAAACATGTCAAATTTCGAGCCAAATAAACAGTATTTGCGGCACGTGTCGCTTTTCTTGTTTAATGAAAACTTTAGTTAAAACTAGTTTTTCATGTTGTAAACTTGGAACGTATCTGCTATAATCCTGTACAATTTCTCATTCAGTATGGATTCTGTACTCGCGGCATTTACATTTACAGAAACCCCCGCGAACAAGGAGTTTTGACTGTAATATAAAATTGATCGTAGGTCTAATATGTTGTTACTCGTATTCTTGAGCTTGAGGTTCAAATTTGGTAGCCATGACTTTTGGGGGTGCTCATGAAATCTTAAAATTTTTTTTCAACATTTTATGGAGCTTTGGTTTTACCTAGGCTAATTGACTAAATTTATTAATGACAATTCATAATATCATTTATGCAAATTGAATTGTTTTGCTTGCTGCCGTTTGTCAATGTTTCTACATGCAGTAAAAAAGCTTTCTGAGTGCTTCCTCCTGCTGACATGAAATGTTAAAACGAAATGAAATGTCCTACGAAGGGTCACGCATCCATGACTTCCAAAGAGTTGATTCCGCTTTCATCTAGGATTGCTTATTTTCCCACTGGGTGGATCAAAAGAGTTTTTTTTTGTGCATACGGTGCAGGTGACAAAAAAATATACTAGCCAGTCGATCTAAAACTTTGGTGTGTTCAGAAATTATAATACAAACTTTATATTAATAATTTCATTAATTTACCCAAAATTTATCAACATTTAATTTGAATGTGTGAAAATGATATTTCCATAATTATTTAAAGAAATTTTGCATATTTTGTGAATTAACATATTTTAAAGAATAGTGTTCTTTTGTGTCCGCTATCTGGAGTAGAGCAAAAGTCCACATCAAAAAAATTATCAGTGTGTTGAACCCTTTTATATAGAAATGGAAGAAATCTTTGATGAACATCGCAATTAATATCTCAGTTAATTCATGAGGTGTAAAAAGGATCCCCACAATTAACTTAATTATGAACACAAATTTGTTTACATCTCTTAGCTTTAATCAAAACTGATAAAATGGCTTATTCTGTTTGGTAAAGCAAATTTGTATAATATATTATTTTAATGTATAGTTGTTCGAGAAAAAGGCGCACAAAAGAATGTAACTAATCCTCGGAACAGGTTGACTTTAATTTATTATATGGTATATTTTTTTCGAGCTACATTTTCACATTTCCACATTAACAAATTAATGAGCTCTTAAAAAGCACACGATTTAAAAGCTAGATAACATTTTTTGAACAAAATTATTCCAATTATGAACTTGGCTATTATTCTGTCTAGAAAAATCTTACTATTGTGGTGGTGGCAAATTTTACGCACAACCAGAGTAGTATGGCAAACATGGTTGATCGTCTTCGTCACTATAATTTTATTTTACAACTTGTCGAGTTGTGTGGTAACATCTTCCAATATCATTAAAATTGTCTCTCTAACTAATTTGGTGAATTTAATGAAAAGACAACAGCCGAGCACATGCTTAAAAAACGTTACCAAAATTAGTCTCATTTCGTGCACCCGAAACACCAAAGAAAAAAACAGAATGAACTTTATGAACCCACATTAGCCCTATTTATCTGGCTGTAGTTAATTTAGCATGGCAAACGAGGCATTGGCAAAATAACAAGCATTTGCAAATTAGCTTACGTTTATTTGCATTTGTAGCACAGATTTGATATTTTAGCTTTGCCAAATGTACGCTTATGTGATGTACCTAAATGCGCTGGGGCGTACGCAGAAAAAACTGTCGGGAGGGGTTACAATGTTTTTCCTCATCACATAAAATCATGCGGTAAATATTTACTAGTGGGGCTGCAGCCCTAATAGGGTCCAAAAAATATTTTTACCATCTAAGGCTATTCTATAGTGTAGTAATTGGTAATTTATGGTGGGGGAAGTTCCAAGATCCATTCTTCTCGCCTCTTTCGCCATCATTTCGACGATTTGAAATAGGTTACAATGAATTCGCATCAGACGCACCGCAAATTTCTAATTCGACCCTTTTTTTAAGTGTTAATTGAGTTCTGTTTGCTATTAAAGATGGATTTCATGGAATGGAGCAATAAACAATGAAATTGTATCGAATTGTAATTGTGAGAGACAAAGCGTGAAAAGAAACAGAACAAAAAAATTTGATATCATCTCTTCCTGCGTACGCCGCTGTAAATGGGAGTTCACATATTCAAAGAAAAAACATATGAAAAGGGTCTTGGTAACAAAGAATGTGTGATGCATGAAACGCAAGTTCAAGTTCGCGTTTTCGTTACCAAATGAAAAGCCTTAGCAACGCAAGTCAAGACTATAAACAAAAGTCTTGTAAACAACGAGCGCGTTGCTAATTCATAAACAAAATGCCTCATATCAAATATTCACATGACACGGTGTTGCTACTAGCGGTGCGAGTTCGTTACATCACGCGCCAATTACTAAGCGCCAGCCCATTAAGTCAAGCGACAAAAACGCAAGCTAAGGGACTCGTGACGTGTGTCCGGCTAAGCGGCGCACGCGAATGCGAATCAGCCATGGAGCAAATAGCTAAGAAAGGGATTATTATGCCTTCGTGGCGAAGAAGTATTGATTTGATATTGTTGATGAAGAGGTAAGTAAGAGAATTGTATAAATACATAGTTTGAACATTTTAATAAACTTTGATTGGCACCTTGTACGTCTTCGTATTTCAATAGGAACGTGCTTCCAGTGAGCTGTCCGAGTCAATCTGAAGTTACAAAGCTAGCAATAGCTGCCTATTCCATCCTGGAAAAAGGCTAAGAAGGAAGACTACTTAAACATTAAGAAGAAGCATTAAAACCTTATAAACATGACCATTGTCCGAAAATTTAGAAAAAGAACAGACCTGTTTGCAAAATTTTTAATAGCGAAAGGACAGATGACTGAAAAATAATTCTGGGTAAAAATACTTATTTCTCTTTTGGTCCAACCTATAAATTAATCTGACTATTTCAAAAATTTACTCTTAACCTCATAGTAAACGAAAATACAAATTTTTTTTTATTAATGCTGAAATTTTAGTTTGTACAGATTGTAAATGAAATTTGGAACTTCAGTTGACATCTAAATAAGTGTATTTAGTATAGAATAGTATTAGCACTAAGTATATTTTATAGTACTTCGATGAGGAAAAATATAAGACCCCTTCAGTAGGCGCGTGGGATAATGAATGAGTTACGTGAGCATGATGCAGATATTTGAGGTTAGTTTAGGATGATCAATGCCGTATTATTAATTTTGTTTTCGGGGATACCATTCTACTTTTCATACAAAAGTATTGACGTTTCAAATTTGGGGGGAAATACTGGAGGGTTACCTTTATATAGGCAAATATATATTTTCTACAACATGTTGTCACAAGTAGCTCCTTATGTGAACATCTAAGTGAATCGACATTCAGATGAGAAAAAAAATTGTTTGCAAATATCCGGGAAAAGTATTAATAAAATCTCTAGATCTTTTGATACATGGACTTAGCTCAAGACGGGCGAAATGATATTTAAACACAATATTGCTAGCTTGCTAACCCTACTAATATGAAAATATTATGGATAAAAGAAAAACGGCCTGCGGACTGTCTCTTTTAAAAAATTGTAGGGTAAACTGGATTTAGAAGAAGAAGCATGCAGCAAAAATATTTTATGTGAAGGAGGGATCAATGATACTGCCCTAGCAAATTTTAATAAATGTTCTTACTACCCTATTATGAATTTGCAGGCAACAAACTTGAACCTATTCACATGGAAGATGATTGCTTTTGCTACGGTATTGTACAATAAAAGTAAATTATAGTTTATGGTCGTAGGGCGTTTAGATTATAACACAAAATCGAAATGATTGCCATAAAAAATGGATGATACGATGGCTGCGGCAGCAGTCATAATGAAAGACATTTGCTTATCATCCCCGAATTGCCCAATGTTCCCTTTTTCCAATAAAGTAGAAAGCAAATGACGTTCATAAAAATAAAATTCTGCGCCGAATTGATATCGATGCGGCACAATATAGAGGAGATAACAAACAAGTGAAAATCCCCCTAACAAATTTACAGCCTTCAATATCGGGGCCAGTATCCCTTGTAATTGTGTATTTCACCTTAAGCCTTAAGCACACGCCGAATACGAGTGGCTCGACGAAGGACGAACAATGGCTTTGCAAAACACCTATTGGCCGAATTAAGTGTCGGCCCCATTTCGCGCGAGGTGCCTTATAAAACGGCGAGAACCCTAAGCTGGAATCGGTCGCCTTATGCAAACACCGACGGCGATGAGTATGTAAAAATGGAAGTGCTAGTAATGACCCGTCGTCGGAGTTTTCAAAAATAGCCCATAAAACTTTTATTTAACATCCACTTGCTGGGCGAGTGAAATGGCGCCAAGGAAGTAACGACACCACCCATCGTTGCCATCATCATTCCGAGCTTTCCGATACCGGGTGCGTCCCGTTCGGGGTCCATTCAGATCAATAATTTCGAATCTAACTTATGCCACCGGGGGTTATCCCGTCCCGGATGATGACTGTCCTCGAAAAGCTCTTAAAAGCTTTTCGTGTTTTTCGCCACAGGAATTTTTTCGCTGCAATATCAATAAAGTGTTAATCGCTCTATTTCATCCCTTTAATGTGCCGGCGCTCGAGTGGGGGCGGCGATATCGAGCGTGCCCGGATAATATGCGCATATTTTCGCTAAATTTCCGTTACGTGTTTATTGGCTGCTGGTGCTGTAAAGTGACACCTTATCAACTTTTATATATTTTTTTGGCTTTTTTTATATTTTCCAAAAGAGATAACAAAAATGTTTAAATTTTATGTGAAATATTTTATAAGAGTTAAATGCATGCAGTTCTCTGGTTTTATATTCGAGCCTTAGGAGCGCAACTGCATCCTTTCTGGTTTAATAAGATCAGACAATAACTCCGCGGACATATGCTCCCGGATATCAAATGGTATTTGTAAAGCAGTAAACGCAGTCGCGCTTCTAAGGGGTTTCTTTGGTGCAGATTAGATAAAGTTATGAACTAAAGTCTTATTTTTCCTTATAAGTAGTAAATTGCTTAAAGAAAGCTCTTAATACTAAAAATTATAACGAGAAGAAATCTTTCGATACACAACATTTTCTCAATGAATTGGGAACAATTTGTTGTCATACCATTTAATGATTCAAAAGTTTAAAATATACAAAATGTGGTTGCATCGGAAATTCCCAATATGAATGGAATAACAATTTCATGAAACAACTAAAAAAATACTATACGAGTAGTTTAGCTTTTTTGAAGGCCAAGGAAAAGCCAACGTACTTATAGAAACGTTTGTAAACATAGTTTTACTCTATATCGTTATAAAGATAAAAATCGGAGATAATCAAGAAACACAGAGTACAATTTCGAAGTTCGTCTACAAAGGATTAAAAAACTGGGAAATAATTTCAAGTATTTATACTAGCAGTATTTGTCTTCACATTCGTTTCTTTAGGCTAAAGTCGTCAATTTTGGAAAACGAGTCTAACTATTTGACACGAATGTACGGTAAAACAGCTGCAATTTTATTCGTGAAACTTTGGTATGTGAGATTAGGCGCTTTTAAAAATTCCCTCCACTTAATCTAGATCTACTAGAAATGGAAAGATTTTAAAACGGCGGCTCCGATATGGAAAACGAAAAATACTAAACTTCTTTCGATTTCCATACAAGTTGGTACCTTGGAGTTTTCGAGGTCGCAGATTTCAAATGTGGTGCATAATTGTACGAATTAAAGATGGCAGATTCAATATTAAATCTATAATAATGTGCGAAAGGTTTTAACCTAAAAGGTTTTCTATGAAAATGAATGATTCAAATTCAAAGCTGTAGGTTTCGATTTTGTTATCAACATTTCAAGATCAAGATCCAACATGGCGATTATTTCAATAGATCACATTTTAATTTTCCTTAAACGAGTATGTAGTAAGGGTTACACAACTTTAACCACACATTTTTTTTTCATTAAAACGAAACAGTTTTTCGGAGCCGCTCAATATTTTGAATACCAGTCAAACTATTTCAGCAATATATGGTATAAATTTGGTTGCGTATTTTTAAGAGTAAATGCAACGCACCTCCAATCAGTGAAGAAATATGGGGTTCAATATTTTGGTGGGGGATTTAGTTTTCGGGGCATTCATGTTTCGATGAAATCGTATATTATTGGACTTAAAGAAAATAATTCAGAGGTATCATATCACACAATCTAGACGGCCAATTCACCGGTTCAAAACGTGAAATCAGCTGCTCACCGAAATAATTTCTCAACATTTCCATTGTTGCATGCGCTGCATGGCTAGTAGCGCCGTCAGGTTCTAACCACATATTACCGATATTACGGGATTGAATTTTAGGTAGCAACTACTTCATTATCATGGCGTGATAGCGGATACCATTGACGGTAACGTTTCATTTTGCGTAATACAGCTCCACAATTGGGAGACGCTATGCCGCTATTGATGAAATGCTATTCTATACTGAGTCAAACTGTAGTGAGAGTTCGACACTATTCATGCGTTATCTA
This sequence comes from Neoitamus cyanurus, assembly GCA_947538895.1. Taxonomy (NCBI): domain Eukaryota; kingdom Metazoa; phylum Arthropoda; class Insecta; order Diptera; family Asilidae; genus Neoitamus; species Neoitamus cyanurus. The sequence goes on from OX384543.1 coordinate 33,338,993, forward strand.
TACAAAAATCCATATTGAAAAAAATACCTCACGATGAACGACGCCTTATAATAAATATCCACTGTATTTTTTTGATAGGTTGCGGTTCGACCAGAGGACTGCAGATACTTATAATACCTCAGTGCACCTCAAATTTAGCTGAGCGCTCCTTTTTTGTCTATACTAGCCGTAAATGTAATCTCCTTCCTGGTCGCGTTTAATTGGTCCGATGGAACCGTCCGTAACCTGATAATCGAGGTGGATTTATATATGTGCAGGTGCATCCCTTTTTACATCCCTTGTTATTCCCATTATCTTTTCGAATAAACAAGCTACAACATATCCTAGCTCTTAAAAAGACTACTTTAAGGTCTGACGCACACGAATGAGTTTTTGCATCAAATTTCAGTTCTACATATATGTATAGTCGCAGCCCATTATTCCCTAGTAACCATATGTACACAAACATCCGATTGTGTGACGGTATCTTCCAGGTATTGTGCCATCCGAAACGAACTCACAACGACCGCTGTGTCTTGCCGCATGGCCAAATGACAAGCAGAGCCATGCAACTGAAAGTCGCTCATGTGCATCGGAACTCAAATAATTTGAAAATCGTGTCCTCGAAATGAACTGATGCACTCTACTAACAATCCCTGCCCTCCAGGGGTGCATATTTTGCAAGAAACGCACAGCGATTATAGCTATCACCAACAGCATTGTTTTCATCCAAGCACTTTGTGCTTTATAGCGTTTTAAAGATCCAACAACTTCCGTGGAGCGTTACGATGCTGCAACTTGTGCAAGAGAGCGCTTATAGCTTACTGGTTCGCTTTAAGTGTTCATCAGGGCATGTGTGTGACCCTTTGCCTAGAAATTTCAACAAACAAAAATTCCTTTTGGAGGAGGGCTTAACCCCCCTTCCAAACCAAAGTGAAATGTTCTCCAAAACTTCGCCTAAATTAGATGCAGTTGGCACAGATACGGCAAAGAAATCCTATGGAGGGGCACAATTTCACAGCCCAAATATTTCTGCCTTCCGACAGTGTCTTCAGATGCACTTGAGAATTTCCTGAAACGTACCCGAGCCAAGTAACCTCAACATATCATCATGAGAATTTCCTTCCTTAGTCAAGGACGACAAAAAGCGGCAAAGAAACTGCCTAAGTAGTTTAGGTTACTTTGTGCCACCCTCGAGAGGTTCTCAGGAGCTCCTAACGACTTATTTATTGCCGCCCTAATTATCACCAAGCTTTCTAGGGCCGCACCCACGAACCCCCACAAACAATTATCGACATAAAGGAGAAGATAAGCGACGAATGCCCTAGAAATTTTCGAGCCAATGATTTACAGCCGAAAATTGCCACAATAAAGTATCTCACGTACCTGCACTAGTCGTCAGCATCCAGAGAAACTCAGAGCTGAGGCGGACTACGCTTTTTGCAGCGCCCTTCTTGATATGATGTGACAATTTTCCATTATTTTGTTCATCTCTGCAATAGGGGGCTTCATTTACATATCCACCCGGTCGCTGAAGGGGTGGTGGAAAAAATTTCGTGGCAGAAAAAAGTGATTCCTTTCTACAGCCAAAAAGCTCTCTCATAGGAAAAAGGGTTTTTTGCTAGATTCTGTTTTGTTCCTCTTTCCAGGACAAGTGGATCAGGGCGGAAGTTCTTCATCAGTAGACTGAAGATGCATTCAGTGCGCCCTCCACTCATGCCACCACGGCTGTTTGGGGCTGCTTTGAAGTGCACACAGAGAGCCCCGGACGGGTTGGTATATTGTTTGCGAAACATTATGGGCATATTTGTCATTTATGACATATTCAGCCCCTTCCCGGCAGGCTCTGGGACGCTTTCCCCAGCATATTTGCTCAATGACCTCTTTCAAGTGGCAATTCCGAGCGCAGGTCAGTTCGCGTACAAATTTTTGCCTTGCGATGACGGCCATAAGATTAATTGCAAAAAGAATTGAAGAAAAAGTTAAAACTCTGAAAAGGATTAAACTGTTTTGACTAGATAGTATTTAGCACCCCAGAAGTCGCTTATGTTTAAAACAAATTCTTTTTCCGTACCGCTCTCTGGGAATGAATAAGAAATACAACCGATGTGCCACAGGGCAGCCGTTTGGGTCTATTCTTGTTTTCAACTTATATTAATTTTCTTTCTTTTCTATAAATCTATCAATGAAGACTTTTTTTAGCATACTCAAGATTATGCATATTGAACGAATTGAAAGTCCCAATTATTTTTTAAATCCGTTAAGAATGCAACAATTCAATATTACAGTATAATTCATGGAAATTGTTCACGGAGTAAAAAATTCGTTTCCATAATTTAGAGTTACCAAGTCAAGCAGAAACAATTGCACCGAAGGATTCCGCAAAACGTTTTCAAATCGAACGACATAAATCGGCGACTAAATATGGCACCGACTGTTAAGCGCTCTCCGAACTTATCTATGCAAATTCAGTTTTCGAACTGAAAATGCGAATCTGCCCAAACGGCATGTGGTGAATTATGGTAATAGGCGTGTAATGTAATGATGACCTACTTCGAGGACGTTTCGGCCATGTGATTGAATTACGGGCGAGCATAAAGTAGTGGAAACAAAAGAGTTAATCTGGTGGCGGACGGATAGTGCTTTCGGGGATTTAGTACCGATGGCCTGTGAAGTGCAAGGCAGTTGCCAATGTGGCATAATTCCCACAATTCCAATTTGCGTCCAGAGTGGAGGGGGTTTTATGGAATTCCCTGTGCAACAGAGCATGTAATGTTTACTCCTTTTTGAATATTGTAGCTTTTCAAATTTCACTCAGATTGTCTTTAATGTTTTAGCGCTGGCACTGTAGGCTTAATCGAATAAATGTTTTGGGATTTGGAATATGTATAAAACATTTTTTACCCTGGCAGAAGTAATTTACGCTTCGTCAGGTTCGATATTCAATTTTTCAATAGATGGTGGCAGTTTTTATTATTGTGTTTATATTTTTTTTATAAGTTTTTTGCACCTGTGCATATTTCACTAGACAAAAATTGAAAATTGAACACCAGAACAGGGGATTCAATTAATATGAAATGAGGTCAATACGTTTATTTGTTTTGTCAAGTTTTCATGGCAGCAATTTGAATGGAGCTTGTGTGTGTTTTGACTTTGAATTTATTCTGTACATATGACGCAGCAGCGTTGTAGATACACACTTATATTCTCTAGACGTATTTAACGGTTGTGAATGAAATAGTCCAACCTAGACATTTGAGGAAGTCGTTATATATATATATATTATATATAACAGTCGTATATAATGTCAATCGGCATTCATGGCTAACGTATTTTGAAATATAAATTTTGATAAAAAAAAACTAAGTCGACAATCGAAATTCTTTAGGAACTCTGATTTTATTTGGACGTAGTCATCTACATAAATCCAAAACGTATTGGCATATGTTGCCGATGTCGACATTAGTAGAAAATGTTCGAAAAGGTATATGGGGATCAGATCAATTTATGATTATGTTACGAAACAAGCCGATGCGTAATGCCGCAGAGGAAGCATTTGTGGACGTAAAATTTCCGCTTATCAAAATCCGGAGCCACAAGATCTGCCGCTAACTAAGCCGTGCGTAAATATGAAGAGAGTGACAAAATTGGTATGAGTGTAAAAAGCGATAATTCGTCACCAAACACTATGGACTTACTTACTTTAGTTACATAAAAAACAAAACGTGTGAATCCGTGTAATAAAAAAATAAAATTGAATTTCCTAAATGCCACGCGTTTTCTTGTAAAAACGTGTCTTTATGAGTAAGATGCACTTCATGGCTCCTTACAGTTTACAGCCCAATCTATAGGTATTGCATCGTCGTACCCTATTTGGAAGGCGACAAAGTAAACGTGATCAACTTAATTTTCTCAACTGCTGGAGCTGTTTTTAACAGAAACATTTATTTCCGGTTTCCACCAGTTATCCGCTCGCTCCGTTACATGATGAAAATTGATGGACCTAAACGGTTGCCTTGCGGTACCCCAAATGTATTTTTTATAATATAAGGTAGCGCATCTCGAAAAATAAGCATTTGAGTGGAATTCGACAAATAAGTATAGAAAAAATAATACAGATAACTTACGACGGGTGTTCAAAAAATAATGGGGGTAAATATATGTATGTATTTCACGACGATTCACCATTACGGCTAATAAATGTTTTCCATCTTTTTGTCTAAGGATAAAATTCATATCTTAAGAGGCTCATTATGATGATTGTTTGTTATATGCAATTCAGGCTTATCATGTTTTTTTTTTATTATAAATCTCTTACTGACGCTACAGCTCGAATTCTGAGTGACAGTTGGAATTAATAAATCAATGGCGACAAATCAAAGTTGTAAACCTGTTAGCCAAACACCCTTTACTTTCTGAGCGCCCCTTGTAGGGAAGAAAATTGAATAATGAATTAGTTATGCCAAAAAACAATCAAACGATTTAACCGAAACGAACAAACATTTTATACTGTCATAGTGCTCATGAGATGAGTTTGAGAATTCCGAAAATTGGCTGCACATTCATTAAATGCTTTCCTAGACATAACACACATACCTAATTGGGGCATATCCTCTCGATTCAGCCACCTATGGTTAGTTCAGTCACTGAGTCCCAGCGAAATCATGAATGTCTGCACGAATTCCAATTTTTTTTCGGAACTAAAAGCGATTCCGTCAGGGCTAGTTGATTGAGTGTGTGGATACCCCTGGCGCACGTCAAAATTCAGCCTTAAGCTACAAAAGTGACTACAGCGGACTCAACAAGTTTAAACGTTTTATATATAAAAAAACAATAATATCTGCAGTTGATGAAGGAATTTTATAAAAATTTACTCTAAAGTTACTCTAGTTTAAACTATTTGGCACAATTTTTTATTTTTCAAATAAATTTATGATGGAAAAAGTGTGTTGCAATGCGGAAGGGTGGCGTTTTCGGCTTAAGTTGTGAAGGTTTATGGAATGATTTGGTTGGAGTGCGTCGACAGGATAAATTGTTATCAACGACAGACTGGTGAGTAGCTGGAAAGTGACAGCAACGAGTGAATGCACTCCCAAAATATCAGATGGATTAATTTAAGAATGAGATCCTTAAACCCCACACCTGGCACCAGTTTAATAAATTTCACCAGCCGAGTGGGTATGTGATGAATTACGAATAATAAAGCTTCTTTCCAGCCTGAATATCAACCCGTGGCTCTTCACACTAAAATGTTTTTACCACTTGGCTAAGCTAGTAAGCTAAGCACTGCTGGAAGTTGAGAAGTAAACTTTAGGGCGGCATGGTTTGGGTTTACGGATAGATTAAAACCATAGCTTTTATGTGTTTTCCGGGTATGTTGCTGAAATCTAAAGTCGCGCATTCGCATCGATCTTTTCTCGTGTTGGCAAAAGGCGTTGTCGTAGGTCCAATGGACGGTTGAGTACTATAGAACTGATTCTATTTGTCGAGCCCTACATTTTTTCTATTATCACATTTTAAAGGTGCGTTTGAAATGTTCGTTCAGTATTGCTTTAAGTCTGCCTTCTCAAAAATTGTACCTGCTATTTAACCTATATACCTATTTACGATTCGAGCGAAGTCAGTAAATATTCAATTATTAATGCTACGTGTAATGGAGAAATTTTACGCAGCTTGACTTCCTTTGGTTAAATAAAGATATTTTTCTTAGCCAGTTGTGCCTTAAAAATGAGCGTCCTACTTGTTTGCCCTATTGTTATTACGGCGTTCCTTCCGTCCGCTGTTTGGCGCTTCCTCTCGACATAAAGCTGTAATAATAAATAATTTGCCCCGAAAAAATGTTTTCCAACGAATTGGATCCACCAATTTTCTGAACATAAAAAATTCCACGAAACCATTCCAAAGTACCCTCCGCGGCGGCAGCTTCACGAATAACAACAGAACGCCCCATTGAGTGCTCCCTCTATCGATCTGGTTAGCGTTCGTGAAAAATTCAATGGCTCTGATGAGTATCTGAGTGTAAACAATAAAATCGTCATTAATATAAAGAAAGCCCGAAACGGGCCAGCCAGCGGCAGCGTATCGAGCGTAATCGTGCATAGAACTGCGCTGAAGCTGAGGAACATCGCACTAAGTCGCAACCATAACCTTAAAATGAAGTGCCTCCAAGGAGTCGAGTGCGAGTCCTCCAAAGCACACATATGATGTGCCCCATTACGCTCCAGCAATAAAAGTATGCTTGGCTTTGAGCATTGTGTCGCCCGACTGCGCCTCACCCGAAGGGTGTAGGTTCGAATTTTCCAGTGGAAAACAATGCTCCGTTTGCTTAAGTGCCATGAATAGATGACAACTACTACCCGGTGAGGGTGCGGGCCGCTCAAACCCGACCACTTCCACCTACCCATTGATGAAGGAAGAAAAAAAATCATATTCATCTGGGGAGCACACGTAGGACAAGTCGTGGAGCCCTGCAGTTGTTTTCCTCCTCGCAATTTGTCCCGGCTAATATACGGCGGCCAGTGTGCCGCCTAGCTGCCCAGTTGGGCGGAATAAAACTGTTAGAGCCATCGGGAGCAATCGAGCTGAACAGGGCCGCAACTGCCGGGAATTGAACCCTGACAGATCATCGATAGGACTTGATGGCGACAACTCTCCCTTTAATGAGGTCCCGACTTTTGTGCCGGGACAACACAAATATATTTCCCCTGGTCGAACGGCAGTGGTAATGATGATGTCCACGGAACGGCAGCCTATTAGGCCGGCACTGATGGAACCAGTCACAAGAAATCGCTTCATAATGAAAGCGCCTAAGTAGCTGATTTGAGTTGTTTGTAATTATCGGAATTGATTATGTCCCGCCCCCGGGCGACCGGGTCCCGGGGGTGGACTTCTTTCTGCTTCATTGATGAAGACTGAGATAATTCGGGAGCTCGAGGCGATATTGGGCGATATTGTTGCTGCACAGCCTTCCTCCGGGGGTCTGTCTTTAATATCCGATGGAATATTAATGGGCCTATAAAGTTTGTTCGATCGCTGCTAATATAAATGCTGATGGAATTAGGAAATTAATGATTTTTGCACCGCTGAATGAAATTCATTAGTGGTACAGGGTGATTACGAAAAGTGCAGAACTCGTGGAATATTTTAGACCGTCTCTAATCCCTTTAGGGTGAGGCTAATTTAATTGAGTTTCTGATGGCTTCAAACGATTTAAGTTTACTGAGTTTCAAGTTTATAGCAATTATTTTGTCGAGCTGGCAGCTTATTTCAGAATTGAGTTATTTTTATTGACCTGTAAACACAAATGCGTAGTGCTTGTGCAAGTTGAGAAAGTCTAATTGGTCCTTGAACCCATCCCACTATGTATACCAATAAAAAAAAAAGGTGTTTGTATAGAAGCTAATAAATGGCTACGATTGTCTATTACAGTCTATGTTAATGGTAAATGGAGAAAAAGCTTTATTTGGAATTTGCGATGCCTTTGGGAATGAATTTCACTTACTTGATATTGACGTCACGGTCACGCGTAGCTTAGGATATGTATTATATTATTTCGACTTTTGGAACCTGTAGGTACTAATCTTCAAGGACAACTTAATAACCGACGTTAATATGAAAAAAAAAGTTGTGGAGAAAGCAAATTTTAACAAATTTTGAAGATTGTCTTATAGTGTCGTTATAATTTACAAAATTTCTAAAATGTCACACGTCATGGCAACTTACGTGTACTGGTCCCAAATCAGTTCAGGGTATGTTTTACATCAGAAGTGAGCAAAAAACGAATAAAAATGATCGAAGATTTTGATATCGGGACATCAAAATAGGTACTTTGGAGTTTTTAGTAATCTAGGGTCAAATTTAGTGGATTAGGTGGTTATAAGGATCACCGATAAAATAATGTTCATCGAATAGATGCGGAATATGATGGAGACGCCTTTCATACATAAAAATCCAAATGTAAATATAGGAATGAAACGTCATAAGGTAGTGTGATAGAGCTCTTGGCGAGGTGATTTATTTCAAGTAGATAACCAATGCCGATTCTGTAACAATATCCCGTGTATTTTTATATGGCCCTCTGGAATCTCGATACCGGTTACACAAAAGTTTCATCTCATCTTGTAAGACCAGTAATTTAGCGTATTTTGGTTGTATCTAGGATAGCTGATGGGTTGTGTCAAGGGTAATTGGTCGCAAATTAACGATAAAAGGTCCAGTTTTGGGTTGTGCCCAAGATAGTTGATCGTAGAAAGTTCCACTTTTTTGGGGGTTTTGCCTTTGGTAAAGCACCATTGGTTTGAGTCTGGCGACAGAGTGATATTATTGTGCGTCTTTGAAAATTTTCTTGTTGGAAATATATGATTTTGGCCGAGTGTTGTATGAAAAATTTCAATATGGCGAACCTAAATTTATAAATTTTATTGGTATTTCGAACGGGTGCATGCACGCGCGTGGACAATAAACTCTACAAATCGATCGGTATACGATAAATGTGAAGTGAATCGTTGTAGTACATGATGGTGTCTGTTGGAGTGTGTGGGGTCTTCATTTACACATGTGCGTTGTTTCGAAATTGTTTTTTTTAAAACCTGCTACGGCGAATAACGAATAAAAGTGAAACTGAAAAAGTAAAATTGACATCCGACAAGCAGGAAGCAAGATACGAGGGTGAGCTGAAGTAATCGGCCTGGGCAATATGTGGCACCACCTTTGTCAAATCAATGCTATTCTTTTTTAATATACTATACTTCATATGATTGTTGTCAAATATTTAGCCAATTGCGTCGTTCAGTGAACAACTTTTACATTTTTACAAAAATGAATAAAATCGTAAACGTGTGACCATTTTATGGAGTGTTTGACAATGTACAACCGCGATAAAAACGACTTTTTGCGCCGATTTGTAACCGTGGACGAAACATGGATTCATCACAACACACCAGATACCAAGGAACAGTCGAAGCAGTTTCGAAGCCAAAGAAGGCCAAGGTGGATCTGTCGGCCAACAAGGTAATGTCAATTGTCTTTTGGGATGCGCAAAGAACACAGCCACACAAAAAAAAAAAGTGGGGATTACTTTTGATGCCATACGTCATATCCGTAGTATTTTGGCCTGCTGAGCACGAATCTGCGACCAGAATTGAGCCGTGAGGTCCAGATTTTTTTCTAACCTCAAAAAATGGGTTAAAAACAGAGAAAATCGTGGAAAATACACTCGTAAAATTCGGGAAAAATTTATTTTTAACATTTAAACCTATACTCATATGAATTGAGACCTGCTGAGCACGAATCCGTCACCAGAATTGAGCCATCACGTTATGATTTTTTTCTTAAATTTTTCTTTATTAATTTTTAGAAAAAAATCAGAACGTGATGGCTCAATTCTGGTGACGGATTCGTGCTCAGCAGATCTCAATTCATATGAATATAGGTTTAAATGTTAAAAATAAATTTTTTCCGAATTTTACTCCACGATTTTCTCTGTTTTTAACCCACTTTTTGGAGGTTAGAAAAAATTCTGGACGTCAAAGCTCAATTCTGGTCGCGGATTCGTGATCAGCAGGCAAAATTACTACGGATATGACATATGGCATCAAAAGTAATCCCCACTTTTTTTATTTTGTGTGGCTGTGGAATCATTTAGAGCTGTTGAACCGAATCGAAAAGTAAAAACGAGCGCATTTGCAGAAGAAAAAGTGTTTTTTCACCAGGACAACGCACCAGCACATAAGAGCGCAGTAACAATAGCAAAATAGTATGAATTGCGTTACGAATTGGTTTTTCATTCACCATATTTGGGATCCTGCATCTATTACCTGTTTCAAAACTTGAAGAAATGGCTGGGTAGAAGGAGATTTAGATCCAATGAGGATATCGACGAAGCGAATTATTCGCAGGGGATGAAAAAAATTGTTGAGACCTTTCCCGCTATCAGGCATAGCTTGTATGAAAAGGAAGTAGGAAATACGAAAAATGAGGGCAGTTAGTCGCACTGTCGCAGCTTACACCTAAGAATGAGAAAAGTGCCGAAAGATTTCAAATGTATGGCCTCTCCAAATTCTGTGTACTTGTAAATTGAACAAATTGTACTTCAGGCTCCTGCCAAGACATATGGCCTGTTTTACGAAGTACATATAAAAAAAACGACGGAATATTTTACCCGCCAATACAATGCACAAAGGACATAAAAATTCCAACAAGTTAACATACATTTAACGTCAAGTTCTATGAAGAACAATCAGGTGATTCTAATAATTGCAACATGCCACCAAAATTAGTAACATTAACACCAAGTCACGCTCAGAGCTGTAAGAAGTTTTAATGATCAACCATTCTTGACTTACTTAAGGGTGAGTTCTTGCTTTGCCCTGCTTTCCTCTACTTAATTTAGAAGAACAGAAGAACACGAAAGACACGTGTAACCAATTCGTTATGGAAAATAGGACTCTTTTCCAAGGATTCATTCAGTAGCTGCCGCGGTTATAAGATAAACTGAATGTTTCCAATATTGAACGGAAGCCAACAACCCATAATTCCCAAAACATAAAACTTTAACATTAAAACTTTTTTCCGCAAAACCCGTCTGCATACAGTAGGTGACCAGCAGACGTGTTTATTCGTGTGCTTAAAGTCTTGCAATTCAAATAATGACAAGAAAATTGGAAACACTTTTCGCCTGACGAAAACTTGTTCAACACAAACAATACCCCGCCACATTGCCCAAAATTACATTGACAGTGCAGTCTACGGCAAACTTTAAGGGAAAAGCAACTTGTCGCCAGAGTTGTCGAAGTGCTCGCAATGTCAACACAACTTTAGTGTGAGCGGGCAGGGGTTCCGAAAAACTTAGCGCAAATCAGTTTTGTCCAGTTCACAGGGTGCACGTCACGTCACGAAAAACCCGATGACACAGAAAGAATGGCAAAACGTGCACTTCGGCCCAGCTGGAGAACACCCCCAGCAAAAACGTCTCAATTAAAATTCAGTTACATCCGAAGTGAACTTAATTTCAAAATTAGATCAAAGTAGTTTCGTGTGCGGCGCTCTACGTAATCGTGCTGTACGTAGAGGACGACAGGCAATACCTCCAGAAATGCTTTTCTTGCAGAACATTTTATGGAGCACGCCAAATGTGTGGTAGATGGGCTGGGACCCGATCGTAGCGACTCAGAGAAGTTGCTGCACTAATAGTCGAAACAACAGCTCGCTCTTCCGCTGTGCGGTGGTGACTGCACAAATAGTTGCCCTCGAGGGTAGAAAGTAGGTAACACCTCGTGTCATGCTCCACGATAGACACACCGACTAAGGTTTACTTGGTTTTCTCACCGAGGTTCTTGTGTCAACTTCACGTTTCCCTCCAACGGCAAAAAGTTGAGGAAATTGAGATTTGAAGGGCGGCGAAATTGGGTCTTTTGTCTTCGCAATGCGAAAATTAACGCCCCCTCGAGACCTCAGGTAGTGCTGCGCGCCGGGTCCCTGGGTTTGGTTGTGCATTCAGTGCACGTACCGAAACAGAGCGCCCCGGTACCCGGTGGAGAGCTCCGCAAATGGAAAAATTTCCATTTAATTTCCACCGCCTTGATTGCTTCCTTTATGTAAAAAGTTATTCCCTCACAATTTCGTTATTTCGCTTTAAATTTTTTATCCCCTCGCGGAGGCAGCCCAGCCACCACCAGCCAGGTAAGTCTGGCGCTGGCATCCACTCAAGGTGCTGAAACGGAAGAAGTCCTCAAGTGCTTTTACAGAAATGCATCATCATATCCCAAGATGTCCCAGTTTTTCGAATGCGCTCGGGTAATTTTCAGCGAAATAATAAAAGGGAATTCAACTACTTGAGGAAGCCCCCAAACAGCGGCGTGCCACTTCGCCTCTCCCGGCTACTTCTTGCCGATGTTGACGACGACAACAACGACAACTACTACGACGTCCTTGTTCTTGTCTTGCCGGGTGCCGGGGCTTCCCACCCAGATATGCTGTCCGCTCCATTTCTCGCAGCTATTGCAGGAGCTCGAGGACGAGTCCCAACAACGACAGCAGCAAGTTCCGACCATTCCGTCTGTCCCGATCCGACCCGTCTTGGGTTCGCTTTTTTCTATACATGTATATATATATATTTTAGAAAAATTTTCATTTTCCGACAGAAGCGGTTTTTTATGCGGGCCCAGATACAACTTCCTGGCGAAATTGTCATTGACCAAATGGATCCCGGATGCGATAGATAAAATGAGCCAGCACGCCGCGCCGCGTTCGGGCCCAAATAACTCCTTTTTGGGGCATGTTTTGTTGATGAGCTGAGAGGTTCCCGAAATGAGAAAATTTCATTAGGGAAATGCATTCGGGCTGGCCTTATTTCGCTGGGTCTTTTTGCGGAAATTGAATGACCCCATTCGTATCTCGGCGAGCGCTTCAGCAGCGCGCCCGCATGCACTCCACCACAACTTGGTCCTTTTTTTTTTCTCGCGGCAAGAAAATAGCTTCCGAACTGTGCCGTGAGTTCATGCAGTTACATCATCATCATCATAACTTTTTGCCCGCCGGTTTCCCGCTGTTCCGAACTTCACCCGGCACGCTAGACCCGGGCGACCGGCAAAATAGGACCTAATTTCTCATTTCGAAAAGCGAAAAATGCAACCGCTGGAAAATCGTAAGCGAACACTACCAACGTGCCGCGAAAGTAAGTAATGCGAGCGGGATGGGCGGTTACCCTTACTTGGCCATGGCAGGGGCAGCCCCGGAACAAACGAAAAGGAAGCCCTCTGCTATGCTGCGGCCGAGATGCACTCTGAAGAGGTCTGCCGGGACGTCTTGGCGTTGGGTATAGTAATAAATAAAGGAGATTCTCCGGTACCGGTTGTGGCTTCCTGAGGATTTGATTTCTTTCTTGATTAATTTTTGCAATACATCAATCCGTACGGGGCTCCGTCTCGCGTAGGGACTATAGGAGCAGGTCGGGGTGCAAATATGATTTCTGGCCATTTATTTCGCCCGGGCCATTCAGGGGATTGATTTCCCAACTATTCTTGGCAGGAGCTGCACAGATGCCATTCGATCGAAGAAAATGATATTTCCAATGATTACTTTCTCTGAACTCAATGAGGTGGAAACTTGAATTGACTCAGTTTTTTTTGTAGGAAGTAATAAACCCTGGAAACGAATGTTGCAGTTGCAACTCACATAATTGTTTTGCTAAGTAAGAAAATAAGAAATGCTTATTGGAAATAAGGATAGCTTGATGCTTGTTGAATACTACCGGAATTATTTTGTGGCATGCTACTAAATTGCAAAAGTGGTTAAATGCGACTAAGGCTTCAGGCAATAGATAAGTGTTTCGTATTAAGACCTATTATTTTCCTTAGGATTTTAAATGGCGTTATTCACACTATCCAGTATAGACACTTCATAGCACCCGTCCGTCACCATCAGGAAAATTGACGAGAATGTTTGAATATTTGATGGCGGCAAATATTCGGTCATTACTCATGTGATGTGCCAGATTAGTATGCATCAATTTTCGACATACTCCTGTTAGGGGGGATCTCAACCGTTTTTGAGTTACAGGGTGATTCATAAATTAGGCATGCACATTATTATTTTATTTTTATCTATTGATCTACTGAACGCAGCGACATAAAACTCAAGTCTAACAACTACCATCTTATGTTGATCTACCTCTACCACTGCAGGTAAAATCACTTTCGAAAGTAAAAAAAATGCTCTAAAATTTCCTAGATTTCGCGATTTCCCCAATTTTTCACCGAAATTCATGCAATCACTGCACCTATTTTCACTTTGATTGAATTACCCATCTTATTGCCTTCCCATAGAGGTACGTACTAACAATAACTGTAATACGTTTTAAATTAGCGAAAAAGCATTTTGGAGTTCATTTAAGCTAAATATTTTGTATTATAAAATGCAGATTTTTTTGAAATTTCGCAATAGCTTTTCTATGAATAAATTTACATATTCTTCCTCTATCTGGACATGTTGTATCTCTATAGAAAGGCAACAAGATGGGTAATTCAATAAAAATAAAAAAGAGGTGCTTTTATTACGTGAATCGTATCGTCTGATGAAACCTAGTATGGAATTACATTTTTTTAACAATGTGATCGATATGTCGTCTCAAATATAGTTACGGTCTAATACCAAGCCCAAATCCGTAATATGATCTACATTGAAAAAGACATCATAAAATATTTAGCCAAATTCAAGAGTAAACACCACTCCACAAAACGTTTAAGACCATCCTGCATTAATGTCATTAAGACATGAAATTTCCTTGAATATCTTAATATTGTCTGCATAAAGAAGAAGTTTGGAGTGGAAATAATTATCATATATTGAACATCATTAACAAATAATATAAATAAGAGTGGCCTCAGGTGACTTCCCTGAGGAACTCTAGAAGTTACTGAGATAGCCTTTGATATAGCTGATTTAAAAATTATCCGTTCCGAGCGATCAGTGAGGTATGATTCTATCCACTTAGAAAACCCAGAAGGAGTCCCTAAGGAAGAAAGCTTTGACAAGAGAACCGTGTGACAAATTCTGTCGAAAGCTTTAATAAAATCGGTGTACACACAATCAACCGTATTTCAAGGTATATGAAACAAAGAATACCAAATTAGTTGTTGTAGATCTACCTTTAACGAAACCGAAATTACAACAAGAATGAATCGAATTATGAACCTCAACCTCGTCGTGGCAGATAAAAGACGATTTGACAAAATCGCCAAACATAATATTAGCTATTATTTCTAGATGATTTATCAATCATATGAAACTGAACCATCAGTCAATTTTTTAGGTACAATATGACTTCCCCGTTTCGAGTTGACATACCATATTCCTAAGATTCATGTGGACGTTTACGTAGCTTGAGCTTTATAGAATCAACATACTTGCGATGAGCTGTCGTCGTAAGATTGTAAAATTATTGTAGTCATAGATGAAGCCATTGCGAATATATCTTTTCCAAGCTTTGTTCTTTTTTTTTAAAGATGTTTTAACTGCTTATCGAACCAAGATAATTTGGATACTTGCCTTTTAGCTGTAAATGATACGGAAATGACAAAGCCTCGGAAAAATGAAGCAACCATATGTAAAAAAAATGTAGCAAGAAGGCCTTGACGAGAATTGTTCAAATTAGTGTAGGGTTTCTCACATTTTGTGTGTAGTTTAAATATATATAAAACACCATACGTTTTAATTTAAAAAAGTGTGGTTGTTAAGGTCAATTAGATAATTAAAAAAAAAACTAAGAGTCATATAAACAAGTCGTACAATGCGCGATAGATGAATCTCCAAACATTTGAAGCAACCTACTAACTGCCAAAGTTGTGGTGAATCCGAGTATGCAAGTCAAAAAAGTTTTTCTGCTGCCCCCCTCAAACGACCGAATACCTCCCTCCACTCGGTTTTCTCGTGTATACGAAACTTGCAATCAAAACTTCCAGTGGTTATAAGAAAGCTAAAACTTATACCCATATTAAGGGCTCGTGAAGACGTTTCAGAATAATGTGACAAAGCTAATGGCGTAATTGATATCAATATTAACAGGTTGTAGAAAAAAGGCAATCCGCCATCTTGGAGTGTCCGCCATATTGGATTTAGAATGACGTCACATAGCTTATCGCAGTCTACTCGTAAAACCCTTGAATTTGTTACTCATGTCAAGTTGTAAAGAAAAAGATAATTCTTTATCATGGGGCATCCACGATATTGAATTTACAGCGATATTAGATATACTATATAGCATTGTCACCGGACACGTGTGGAAAGTTTCAAAGCTCTAGCTTAATTAGAACTATTCGAAATTTTGATTGTAAGATTCGATGAAAACCCAAAAAATAGGGTTTTTTGGTTGTTTGATGCAACATTTATCAGTAGCATATTCACCTTCGAAAAGGAGGGTAGTTGTTAAAATTTTAATAATTAGTCGGCATTTTACCCTAAAATCCCGACTCCTGACCTACCTATACCTAGATAAATATTCGCAAAGGCCAATCGCCCACAAAAAAAAACGAAAACCCTACCGCAAATCTGTATTGCTGTTTTTGCAATTCAAATCGCAATGAAAGAAACTCCAAGAAAATTTGCGGGATATTGTTTTCTTATTGCAATTATTCTTTATACCTCCAAAAACCTGACGATTAATCATTTTTCAAAAACCACACAAGAAAAAAGTCATCGAGCCTTAAACTTTCTACCATATACCAAAGCCACCAAAGCCCCTTGCTGATAGAGCGAAACATTACAAATGTGCCAGTTAAAGAGGTCCGTGGTGCTATAATAGTTTAAAATGTTGTGATATATTGTTTAGTGAGTGGGTTGCAGAAATGAGATTTTTAAATTCTGTATTTCTGTGGTGTATGAGAAATATTAATCTGAGCATACACCCTCTAACACCCTAGGCCCAAGTAACATTTGTAGTGCTTACTGCTTTCTCATAGTGGTTAAAGGCTTGTAATTAGAACGCGTTGAAGAAAACATTTCATAATCTACTACAAATAAACCATGCAGCTTGGCGAGAATGCTACACTACATACGACAGACCATAAAACACACTTCGCTTGTAATAACTTTCGAAGGTTTTTACCGCACAGTTGGCACAGTTGTAGTCTGAGTAGTTTCCACTCAGGAAAAGGACAATAGTCATTCTATGCACGCAAAAGACCGCAGAAAGAATTATAACCCGAGTTCCATTGCAGTTTTGTGTACCACAACCACCACTTTGGAGTCCTAGGTGCTTCTGATTGCATCACAAAAGTAGAAGATAAATAAATCGTGATGGGTTTTACTTGCAACACTGTGGGCATAAGAGAATTATGAGAGCGTAATGTTAGGGAAGGAACTGATATGCAGGTCGAAACAGTTAATAACTGAAATAATTGTTGGGGAAAACAGGACGAATTTCGTTGGTCTTAATTAGACTCTCTTCCTCAAATTACAACGTTGCAAATTGCATGGATAGTGGAAACAAATATTTTTTCAGCAGACAAGTCGATATGTGAAAAAAAAAATAGTTTGCTTGAAAATACTGCAGGTGTATGGGAAACAATCAATGGGCTTGAATTGTGTAGCTGTGCATTGCATTGTAGGTTGTTTCCCGACTGATTTTATCTGAGCAAGGCAACAGTCCAAGTTTCGAGTGTTTTAAAATGAATAAAGTCGAAAAGGCTCCTTCAAACACATTCCCCAGCTATTTAAAGCAGCTTCGGGCACCATTCAATGGAATTAACAAAACTTCATTTCGGGAAATTGCAAATTGCAGGAAATGTTTATATCCCATGAATGCTTGATAAATCCGTCCACAAAGCGTGCTTTCACCGCGAAAATTACCAGTTTTCAAATCGAACGGTCCTATTTGGCCGCAGCCCGCAAAATATAGCAGCAGTGCACCGCGTTAAAAAACAGCGACCTCATAAATTTCCCGACCAAAGTGGGCTAACATGTTTTTCGGTGTGAAAAATTAGCCACAAAAGGACACCGCCGAGTGACAAAACTACTTTAAACAGTGACATATGATTACGGTCGCAATAAAAATGCATCGTGCATTTGCATCGTCCCTAGTAATAATAGCGAATTTGTCGTAGGGTGAACCTCTGCTGGTAAAAATTGCGAGCGCTGAATAGTAGCAATCCGCACGACCGGCGACAAGAAACGTACGGTGCGGTGCGGGCTGCACAAATGCGACATATTATTTATTTTCCACTCTATCTGGGACAAACAGCATTAAAATGCAGAAATTGTACATAAATTTCCATGTCGATTGCAGCGTCACGATATGCAATCTATGCAAGTATAAATTGAAACACATTCCGAAGGTAGCCACCCCGGGTGCTCCTGCGGTGTCGTCCTCCAACTTTTACAATCTCGCCCTACCTGTGCCGAAACATATGCAAATACACTGCCGGTGTGCAGTACGGCGGAACACACAGTTTCGGGGCCGAGCACACCACAGAATGTGTCCGGTTCAGGATTATGGCCGATACGCGATATACCCAAGTGCGCAAAAAGAGCATAGGTGCTCGGTCGGAGCTTTGTGGGACACGGGCACTTTCGTTTCGGGGATTAAATTATTGTTTACGTCTGGACGAAATTTAATAAAACCCGCCGATGTTTCGGCGTGTGCGCTGCTGCAGGCGTCCAGAGAAACAAAAGCACCGTGGTAAAATATCTGTGTCACTGGAGAAAGAAATTATTAGCGAAAAAGCGCCCGGAACAGGGCAAATTGTAACAAATGGATTTAATGCTCAGATTCACACGGTCTAGTTTGCCCCATTCGCGTGGTGTCAACGTTTTTTTTTTTTCAGCTATATCTGTGCCAGAGCGATTGGAACAGACAGCGGCGCGTTTGTCGTATCTTTTTTTTCTTCTTTTCTACACAGGCGACAAAATCGTGTCCAAATTACACAAAAATTTTTATCGGTTGGAAAGTTTTCGTCGTTGTTTTCCAGCTTTTCAGTTTTCAGTTTTTCTCTCCCTTCGAGCGCTATAAAATATCACGCGATTTTATTTTCAAGTCGATATGACAGCCTTCTTGGTTGCATTGAAAAGTTTACCCGTAAAGTTGGTTAAGGGTGGTGGCACAGCGGTGGTTCGGCAGTGGCTCGACGATGAGTGGGGCACGCCGCGCCCGCAAGCCAGTAACATTGCAATGCGATAAGAATGTGCTTCACTTCAGGTACGGTTAGGGTCGTAGTGCAAGAAGTGTTCTATGGCACTGTGAGAATGTGATGTGCGGGTTGGGTGCGGGGGTGAGTCGTTGCTTTGGTCATATTTTTCTGCTCCTTTCTCAGTTTAGCGACGGGAAACTACTCAAACTTTGCGAAAAGAGGCAAAACAGGGAGGGAAGCGATAGTGCCTTTGGACGTTCCATTGTTTGGCTTGGTGTCGACACGGACGGGATGTCTTACGACGAACATGCCTGGGGGCATACAGGGGGATTAAGGAGTTCCCGATATAGGGAAGTGAACTGAGCGGGACTTTTATCGATCAATTTCGAAGATAAAGATTGCAGCCAGCAAGCTTTGTTTGCTTATTCTATTAAATAGCGAGCTCTACATACCTTCACAGTGCACATGAGTATTTCATTAGGGGTTTCCTCGGTATCTCGAAGATATAGAGGAAAAAGTTTTTCCTAGATTGAACTTGGGAACAGAAATGATCGTCTTACTCTATTAAGTGGATCAAACGGAAGGCGTTTTTTACGTCTGCAAGTTATCTGAATTTTAAGGAGTTAGCTAAAACTTAGAAGAGACACCGATCTTTAGAAAATAAATAATAAATTATTATCAGTAAGAATTGTATAAAAAAATTTAACAATAAGTTCATCCTGGATATATCTGCATATCTTTGTAAAATACCTTTGTTGTCAAATTTGTTATGGGGACATGTTAGAACGACTGATTACATCGCCTAAAATTTTCTAGAATTGGACGAGCAGAGTATGAGGAGATATTTTAAATTTGTCTATTTTGTCAATTTTACAAACACTAGTTAATAATTTATGAGTTGAATATTATCTCACTTTATTTTTCCTTCAAAACAATAGTTGCTAGGAAATGTGTTAAACTGTAAGTTACTGTTTGTTTGGTTACTATTGCGAAATACACCATTCTGATATGGACAAACCTTAGACTCAACAAAAGTGAGGAAGAGGATCCTTTTTTGGACTGGTGATAAGAAGTGATTGTTTACAAAAATTTGGCCTTATGATGCACGTCAAACAAATCAGAGGAAGGTTATGCACCCAGTGTGGTAGGATTTTAAAGCTGTCGTATTTCTTGAGCTCCAGATCTCCTTAATCATAAATCATAATCACCACACGAGTTTGATCAATATTGAACAGTTTTCTTAGTATTACTGTGATTTAATGTCAAAATACAATGGAACTTCCCTATCAATTCAATTGTACGAAGTTTTCTATGAATACTGATGATTTATTTACTCTTTGAAATTGTTTTATATTCTGTAGTTTAAATTTAGTAGAAGATTTTGTAGAAAAAGAAAGCTTGATAAAGATGTCAGTTCTTCGAGGATCCATATTAGATTATTATAATTTATACATTCGATTGGGTATCAGTCATGAACAATTTATGGACATTGTGAAACAAACGTACGGACCTGGCCTCCTACCTTATGAATCTGCGTAGCGGTACGAGAAACTTTTTTCTAAATTTTCTATTTATCACCGATGCACCCTCTTCTCACTCTTAAGAAATTTAGGATCATGATTCCGTCATCTGAATGAATTATTAACTTTGAACACAGTACTTAAAATCAGATGACCAGATCAGAACTTTAGTATTTTGAGTCCGCCATATTGAAATCATCGGCCCGAAACACTCCCGAGGGTCAGCTTTTATGAAATTGAAGAAATTTAATGTTTTGTGATTGCCTGGAGCCGTCATCTTCTTGTAAAATTGTCCACCATATTTGAAATCAACAATCCCAACAACCGCAATGTGCGAACACTCAATCTAAAAAATTAAGTTCAGTCTTAATAAAGGTTGCTCTTTAGGGGGTTGTACTTGCACAGGGCACCAGCGAATATTTAGGTCAAATTTGATGAGGATACGTTGAACGATGTAGTAGAAGCCTTTACCGAGCAGCACGAGAAGCAGACATATTTTGAGTTTTACATGTATGCAGGGATAGACTTGCTCGTATTGTTGGATCTCACAGAACAGAAGTTAAAGGCAAGAATTAACATTCATTTTTACGATGGAGTTGCAGGAGTTCAATATACCCAAATATCCGCAATGATTTTTACATCTCTGAAACACCATTATATAAATCGATGAATATTCCGGTTCACCTATTATTTCACCTGCATCAGTAGATACAATGTGTTGATATAAAACTGCTGGATCTCCTGAAGACGAAAATTTTCTCAATTTTTTTGTTTCCTTTTACATTACATTTGAGCAGTCCAATAAAACGGGGGAACCCCAGCAGTGTGCATTCGCCCTGAATTGCAATACGGGAATCGTTTTCGAAATCATAAAATGCTGAAGTAAACAATTTCCAAACTGACTGGGGGTTAGTTTTTATGGGGCCTCTGCCGAAGTTCTTTGACAACAGGAGCATAACAACGGAATCGAGGCGAACAGGAGGCAGGCAAGCAGGCACATCCCGAAATCAGCCAGACAGACGGGAATGCGAATGCGATTGCTACTTTACATACATATAACATTTTTACGCGAACAATTTAACTCTATAGTGTTATAAAAGTAGAGAGCATTCCGCTCTGGAATGGCACACAACCTGAAGGGTAAATATGCAAATATTGTTACATAAGCAGAAACTCGCGCTCTAAGTGGATCATCCGTTCCCCGCGGGGCAGGGCGAGCGGGGCCGGATTGGCAGAATATACACGTGGATATGAAGAACGGATATGTATCTGAAGCGCCTTTTGAATAATCAATAAATATTGAATGTTGTACTTGCTACGAAGGGATAATTTTTATGCAAACAACTTTTTTCGTCGTACGCCCGACACGCTTTTTTCTCCTCCTTTTTTCGCAATTTTTATATTTGTTAATCATATTTGCTCCTGTAAGGTGAAGTGCTTGCGAAGGTACATTTTTTTCCAAGTGGCACGTGCTGCCTTTTGAGTGGAACGCTTTTTATTTTGCCGAGATGCTTGCTACTCGCGATAAAAAGGTCGAAACACTTTGAAGTTGTTCCAATTTTTTTTTCCTTTCCTTTTAATCCGGCGGAAAGATTTGAAATTGAAAAATTTCCTTTTTACCATGAGGGGGTGCAATGGGAGTCCGGAAATTACGTGAATAATTAAGTGCAGGAGCCCAGTGATTAGTTGATACGTTTTAGTTTGCCTTGGAAGTCTTTTTATTTAAGGATAGATGCCTTTTTGTATTAAAAATTTCTGATGTAAATGAGGTCGAGGTCGAGTCGAGATTTATTTCCAGCCAAGAACACAAATTCTAAGTGACTGCTGATGGGAGTCCTCGAACAAAACGCTAAGATCACTTCTCACACAATATCATGTGTAGCAATGTACCTACATATGAAATTTCATGAGAGCAATCTTACCGATTTGTTCGAGGACCGCCCGTCAACAGGGTAGGCTTTATTTTATCTCTTTGATTTTTGCGTTCACTTTTTTGAAGATTAGGAGAGGAGGTAAATTGTCAAAAGACTGTAGGCGCTAAATCCACCAGCTGAACGAGATTTAAAAGTGATTATAGGCAAGCAAATATTAATGCTGTTCCAACAATAATTAGATCTTTTGTACTTGTACCTGAATTATGAGCTGACTGAAGTAGCTATTATACTTTGAGGTATGCAATGCGAAATATTTTTCAGGCACTAAATCAGCGAGAGTTTTGTTGTATAATAAAATTTGAAATAAGTGCGAATCGGATTTTTTGTAGTACTTAACAGGATTATTTGTAAAGCTATAGAAATAGATTATTTTTTATTGACTAATTTATTCAACGGTGTTTCTAGAGTTACACCCTACGCTGAATATTTCCACCGCTCCACTCAAGTCACTACGCCAGCTGTCTTATAGTGGTTAAAGACAAGGTATTGAAAGTAAATTCAATCGACCGTGTATATAACGCTGGCAAGGATTTATTGTCAATATTTGAATTCACAGTTCAGAAACCATCTGAAGCAAATCTACGTCAATTTTAAGGTCATTCTAGAAGAAATCCACATCAACGGAACAATACCGGTATATCGAAACGCTACCCAAACATTGGCAGTACCACCAATAAATGTCGGTTAATTTTTATTTCATTCGCATCCTGAATGTAAAACCAATGGGTTATCTGGACCATCCAAAATAAATTTCTTTCCATCGTTTTCAGACTAGGACTTGTATTTTTTTTTTTTGTTGCAAAGCCCAGCTTGACATTTTATGTTCGATGGTCAAAGGAAGTTTTTTTTAGCCTTTTCGTGTATACCAATTATTGTCAGAGTTTATTATATTCTGAACTCTACATATGCCTACTGGCGCCCCTAATCTTCAAATTATTTTCGATGAGCACACATTATGTTTTTCGGTTTCGTTTAAAATTTGTAATTTTTGTGGATTGGTTACTCTTTCGGTGCACCGCTTGCAATATATAAAGCACATAAAAATTCGTCGCCTAAGAAAGATTGATTTGCCCAGTTATTTTTGTTTCAATTAATAGACCTATTTTAGTATTATAACTGAAACTTGTCTCATACCATTAGATACATTAATTAGTATGCAAAATGATATTTCTTTTCGATAATACCGTGATCATTTATTTATTTTTTTTCCTCGGTCCTCAACAAGTTGTGTATGTATAAAGAAGGGAAGGAAGCAAATGTAGAATCACGTCCTTATCTTAAGCTGTTAAAATTAGTGTGGAATCAGAAATTATTCGAGAAAATAACCCACCTCCCCTCATTTTATATTACAGAACATGAGGTGTGATTTAGCCACTGAAATCATACGATCACAAAATAGTACGATGCATTTTTAGGCGATTTGTATTGTGATTTTTTGACTTTGTGAATTTGGACTTTCTGAATGAATCTAATCCAAAAATAGTAAAAAGTCTAAATCCACAAACTGCAGAATCAAAATCGTCTAGAAATAAAAAAGTATCGTTTCATACTAGTATGATTTCAAGGGCTACATCTCATGTATTGCAACATTATTATTTACTGATCCCACACACTGCCGCATCCGAAAGAATCGATTGTTGATATGGCCCATTTCCCGTTTCACCTTATGCGATTAGAAGTAGACTATTTTTGAAATTGAACATTCTAAATATTTGCTTTGCTGTTTTAGAAAACTAGATATCAATATAGATTAATATATTTAAGGCGAGTATATGAATTGTTTTTCATACATATATTGGTTGAATATTTTCCAAAGTGCATACGTACCTTCTGATGTATGTTAATTATCCAAAAATTGTAAAATATGATTAAAAATATTATAATTGCTTATAAAGTTCTATATCACAATTCTAGTTTGTATATTGCTTAAGTAGCATCCACTTATTGATAAGAAACTAATATTTATCAATTTTACTTACTTTTCGCTTTAAAATCTTGAGAAAATGTTAAATATCGAAAGAATTCATTTGTAAACAACACAAAAAAAAATATATATATAAAACGAACGAATAACGGAATAGAATCGTGTGTATAAAAAATTCGTCGAATTCCTAAAGATCTTAGAAATTTCAAAAGTACTTTTCGTAAAAAAAAACGAACAAAAAACGGAACAGTTAAAAAATATCAGTAGCACATTTTAACCTAACATTATTCATTTTAATATTGCTCAATATTTTCAATAAAATATGTCTATAATTTCGCCAAACTATTACTACTACAAAAATTTAGATGAACTCAAACGAGATAAGGAACAAAAACTGTTTACTTTGTATATATTGTTTTGGATACAGATAAAACAAATGATATAGACGCAGACAAATGGGATATGGATAAATATTAAGGGGTTTCAACATATAAGGACATTTGTGTTATTCATTTAGTTTTTTTTATTTTCTTTTTTAATGCATCGCTCGCATTATGACTTTGTTTTGCTTTTATGGTTTCTCTGATTCTTCTTCGTTTTAGTATAATTTACTTCTTCTTTGTATTATGAATTTGCAAAAGGAAATACTTTTTTTTCTTCTAATCTGAAAGTATTCAAATTAACTCCAACGAAAGTATAACATTTTGTGTTTAGAAACATATGAAAAAAAATCCAAAATAAAACGATAAAACTTTTTTCATTCATACCGCATGGAAATTATCTTTAAAACAAATTGTGAAAGCATATGAAAACGAATTCAATTTTATTACTTTGAAACTAAAGGGAATAATGTAGTACTTCATAAAAAGCTTCAAAAATTTTTAAACACAACTGAGTAGTAATGAACAAACCAAACGAAATAATTTACAATACAAAGTACCAAGTCGTGTGGAACGTAAAACAAAATAAAGTTTTTGGTGATTATGTATTTATATTCGGCGGAATCCTTTTATCTACTCATGGAAATAATTTACTGCGCACTTTTTTGTTGTTGTGAGCTAACAACCTATTTCTGCATATTTACATAATTTTTATTGTTGCTTTTATTGATTGCGAAAACAACTTTGAGAACTATGAAATGCGAAAAACGAATTTAAATGTGTCAGATGAAATACACTAAATTTTATGCTGAGTTGAACATACATTAATTGCGATTTTAATGCGACAGAGAGCATATTTTGGAAGCTAATTCTTATTTTGTTTATTGCTCATGACCAATGTTTTATGTTTTTTTTTAACAGCAGGAAAATTAAGTTAATAAATTTTATAACTTTGAGAGTTCTGATTAAATTGAATGGGTTGGTAACACGTGCATTACGTGTAAAAAAGCAAGACAGCACTCGCTATGAATGGAAATATAGAGTAATTGAGATTGTTTCCCTTAAATAAAATTAATTAAAATCTTAACGTGATTTAATTTAAGAAGTTAAAATGAAAAGTAGTATGTAGAGCTATTGAACGGGATTAACTGTTGTAATCAAGCTAGCTCAACTGCTTTCGGCAATAATGACCGTAAAGGTAATTGGGTTTTTTGTAAAAAAAGTTGGTGGCTAAAAAATTGGGACGATACAGGTCGTGACATTGTAAAACTAAAGAGTTGCGGCACAACCAAGACAAAATGAACACTTCCAAACCTGCGCATTTTAAAAGTTTTTATTCTGCTTTTGTGGGAGAGCTTTCGTGAGAAATATTAGTGCTAAAATACATTAAATGAGACAGAGGTTTCATTTGTGTAACGTTTTCAGGACACGTGGCGCGGAACGTGTAAAAGACAGTATAATAACAAAACTAACAGAAAACCACAGCAGAGGCTTTCAAATCTACAGTCTGGTTGTCATATGTCAGCGTCAAATTTTTTAGTAATATGTTTCTACATTTTGAATCGTATAAAATAATCAAAAAAAAAACACTAATGCCACACTAAAACTTTCAGGTTCGAATCCAACTCGGACCACACACGTCCACTTCCATAGTGTGCTTTTCCTAATAAGCTAAGCAGATGGCAGCCCTATCAATTAGGATAGCTACTGCGGGCGAATCTCCTTGCATAGCCTTGAATAACCAATTCAAGAAACGAAAGCAGAGTATACCAGTTGTATTAAAGGTACAATGGAATAAATACATGCATGATCTTTTGTTAATCAATGGCACCCGATGGTATCGTTGAACTTACATTACAGAGAGTGGTTCAAAAAGTTCTGTTTAGTTTGAACGGTACAGTACAGTGTAAGCCATCTAAAAAAACAGAATATGCTGATGCTTCAAAATTAATGGTAAGATCGGAATCGATCATAAACGAAAAATAAAAATGAAAATTGGCTTGGACTTATATGTACATTAGAGGTATCGAAGAGATACCTCAGAACTTCATAATATGCAATGTAGTAATTGGTGACCATAGTATCGAAGTATTACGGTGTTGCAAGTGCCGTGGAATAAAAAAAAAACAGGTTATAACTTCTAATTCCAATAAAAAATAATACTCACGATAAGTCTGAGGAATAATGGGAATTAAAATATCTTTCAAATGCAAGGATAACAACATTTCGCAATAGTTTCTCAAAGTAGTTTTACTACAATATTACCACCTAAATGCATGAACTTTTCTCCCTGACCGTCCTAAAAAGCAA
This sequence comes from Neoitamus cyanurus, assembly GCA_947538895.1. Lineage (NCBI taxonomy): Eukaryota > Metazoa > Arthropoda > Insecta > Diptera > Asilidae > Neoitamus > Neoitamus cyanurus. The sequence continues at coordinate 33,365,660 of OX384543.1, forward strand.
ATTCGTTTTACAGCTGATTGTCGTGGCACATATTTTTTTTAAATGAATCGTGTTAACTTTAAATTTGGTTGAAGTAGTGATGAAAATCAAAACGTTACAAAAGTACGCAAAACATAAAATTTCTCTACGATCATGGCTCAACCGATTCCGGGATGAGAAAAATAAAAAAAGAAATAAAAACATAACACGCAAAAGTAAAAATGCATGTCGCATACATAATAATATCATAGACATAAGAATGAGTTTGACAAAGAAAAAATGTCGCTCTTTTCCGAAATAAAAAGGAAGAAAAATATTCACATGAACACATATACATGACATACATTGAAATAGTGTTAATAAAAACAATCATATCTTACATATCGGCACGAACACATAACACATACATAAACATTTATATAATACAAGAACATATTGGTACAGATATTATGTGGTGTTTCGTCAACATTCTTATTTTGAAACAAAATCTGTTTTCCTTTAAAGTTATAGTGATCTCTTGTGAGGAAACTCTGAGATTTCAAAATCAAAATGTCAAAAAAATCGAAAAAGTCATCTAAGTTAAATGTAAATATTCCAATTGTAACTTTTACGGAACTTGCATGTCGTAAGATGTTGATAATCAAAAAGTTTGGTATTTGTACACTTTTGGAAAAAAGGCATAAATATGCGTACATATATCGAGTAAATTGTAAATGAGGAAAATGATGCAAATCAAGAAAATTGAGGCCGCACAAAAGGCTGTAAAAAGCTTCCACTGATCCTCGCTAGCGCGTTTCCAAGTTGGAAACTTTTTACGACACCTTAAAAAACTGAAAAGGTACAATAGCGATAAAACCAAAGTATCTGTTTTGAAACTAAAATGAGGCATATTTTCTGTTTCGTACTTGTTCTTTTGTTATATGATTTATAGTCATTCGACTTACCACGGTGTGAATGAGCTCCAGAAAAGACTAAATATGTCGCAGATTTTCGTATTCGTTTTTTATTTTGATTATCAAAATTTTGGTTAATCGGACGTCGATTAGTTTCGTTAAGCATTTTGGTTAGTTTTTTTTTTTTAGAAATTCCATCATCACACACATCATTGTATCGTTCGGTTAGTTGTTTCGATGTTTTTTTTTATTTCGTTTTTATTTTTTATTAGCAATTTTTTGTTTGTTTTTTTTTATTTGCGTTTAGTTTTGATTGTTGATCACATGAACATGAAGGTACCGAGCCACAGCAACAGGGACACAAAGAAGACAGGACAAAAAATAAAAGAAAAAGAAAAATAATTAATTACTTAAAAATGTCCACCCAAAAAACTTGGCATACACATTTAATGAAAGTTTTCAGTGCAAAATATTATTAATTTTCTTTTTTCTTTTCTTATTTAATATTTTTGGAGGGAGGATAGATTTTTATGTTTTTTGTGCTTTGATGTGATGATGAAAGTGTGGTATGACATTTTGAAATTGCTGTCTTTATAGTAAATGCGCTATTTTGGATTTTAACATTGGATATACCATATACGAAGGCAGCTTTGCTCTTTAGTATGTACAATTTTAAGAAAATTTAAACAATTTAGAAAGAATAAGAAGCGTTGTTGCCTTTGAACTCGTTAACGTAAATGACGACTATAGTCATCAAATTTGCATTCACGTGGCAGCAAATGACAAGTATAGCCATCACAGAAACAATCAACAGAATATACACAAAACAAATAATGTGTTTCTGATGTCGATCTACGAAAAAAAATGTGCGCCAACGAGTTAAATGCAATAACGCTGGGAATTAAAAAACTACATATTAATGGTTAGGTCTGGCGTATGAGAACATATCATTTTAACTTTTGTCAGAAAGAAAAGCTTTATTTTCGTTCGGTGTCGACTAGTGTGAAGTTTCCGCAGGAGTCTTCACCATCAAATAATCTTAAGTAATTTACTGATTAACAGGATACAATAACTGGGTAAGCTATGTTATGTTTTGAAATTGATTTTGTTTCACCATAAATTCAAAAATCCAAGTACATAAAAACTCCATTAAAATTATTTTCCCTACGACTGATTCCTTTGAAAAATTTCCTTGAAAAACACGATGAAGTTCAGGAGATTCCTCATTGGATTTGGTTAGGGCAGCATTTAAACACCAGGGCATATAAATGTTTTGAACAAGTTCCTGACGTTAAGCCATCACAAAGGTCTGTTTTGTGAAGGCATATCTTTTGTTAAGTGACAAGTAAAACGATTAGTTTCAAAATTCAAATGACACATGTCAATGCATGAGACATCTTCGAAACGTTTAGAATCTGATATCTGTACCTACTTATAGCCAGGTCTGCAATTAGCTTTTAAAGTTTAATTAAAATACTGTCCTGTTCCTGTCTCGACCTCAAGCATAATATAAAATACAATTAATTGCACATCAAATGCACTCTTCACCATCGATGCATTTTGTCGTCAAATTAGTTTTGGGCTAACTATGGAGTTTCATGATTGCTTATTACAAACTGAATGTGGAGTTATCTATGGAAGCAATTTATGCAGTTCGTATATCTCTCCGCTTTTGGATTTCATACGTAGCTTTTGGTTGTGTTGTTGGGTAACTGAGTATCTTCATTTTATGTTCAGTTTTTTTTTAAGTAAAAATATGAAACCTGAAGTAATCACTAATTCTCAAAGAAAGATATTAATCATAAAATCGCTGTCACTGTAGAACGAACTACAAAGAAATATCATATAGATAGCAACTTTTTGATAAAATGTTCTGTAATTGTCTATTGCTTTTGTTACTTAGTGTACGAGTATATAGTCTATACCAGCACTAAAAATCAGCTATTTCAGTATACAAGCTTCAAACAAATAACTTACGAGTACTGGAGAAATGTGTCAAACGAGATTTGAAAATCAGCTATGATTCAGCTGAAAACAGCAATTTTCATATTTATAATATATACTTTATACTTTATGACTAAATATGAAAATTGCAACCCTGTTGTTCTATTGCTTAAAAGGCCGCTCGGGTAAAACGCAGGATTTTGATTTGCTGAGTCAGCTGATTTTTATTGATTATATTATATACATATATTTTATTGATTTATAATCATGACAAACAACACGTCGCAAAACCAATTTTTAGCTGAAATCTCACAAAATTAAGCAGCTGAATTGAGAACTGTCATAATAGAGAGAAGGAGAGCGAGAGAGTTAATGTTGTCAAATTTTACTCAGACAAATGGCGCCAAATTTTAAAAAATTGTATATTCGCATTTGCATTCGCGAATATCAGTTACAAATACGCGTTCGCATTCTCGAATGCCTGAAAATTGATATTCGTTACATCACTAGTATCTACTTAAATTCAGTGAGTAAAATTTAATGACAGTCTGAAGTACAGTGGGCTAAATTTCAAAAAATTTTGACAAAACTCAAAATCAACTTTCATTTTAAGTTGTTTTGTAAATAATTTCACAAAAATTAGATGCTATTACATATATATCAATATAATATTTTGATTTAAGGTTTTGAGTCAGTAATACTGAGAGCAAACATTCACTGGCTTTCAGCAAAATTAGATTACTGCCGGCCCGTCATTTTGTTTTATCGAAATTTTTAATTAAAATTTGAAATCAGCACGTTCCAAAACTTAAAAAGCAGACTTTAGTTTTTGGGTGTGCACGTTTGTCTAGTTTTGTCGAACTTTGATGCAACTCAGCCCACTGTGTTGTGACATTGACAGATCAATATATTCAATTGTTTGTTTCCTTTGTTGTATTTTTTTATTATTTTTTGTTGTGTTGTTATGCATAACCAAAGAATTTTTTTCTTTTACTAAAAGTCGAATGTTTAACTGGCAATTCAATCAATTCATATTTTTGGATTGTGCTTCTAAACTTGTGCAGAGCTTCGATCGGTGGATCGAATTATGGTTTAATATCTTCTTCTTATCAAACATTGTAAAACGCGGCCCTTTTTGATGAGTTTGGATCTTTGACTCGACTGATTGCTCGAGGATCAGATTTGTTCGATATTAATTGTATTTGTTTATCTGGTCCAACATTAGTCTTCTTGTGAGTATATGTGGCTAATCAGCTTTTGTCGTTCATATTTTACTTATACTTAGTTTTCATTAATTTCATGATTTTGGTAGACATTTAGAAATATTCTTCAACCTGTTCTACTATTTATACTTATTGTCAATTTGATCCTAAATCTGCAGTTAATTTTAATTAATTTAATTTAATTTTAGTATATTTTACTACTTCTACCAGTTTTCTGTTTAATGCAATCGTCAATCTGAACACCGAAAACATTGTAAATCCAATTTTCTTTTGTATTATATTTAAGAGCTTGATCCTCTTTTACTTTCTTTCTGTCTCTCTCTCTTAGCACGAGCAATTAACGTTATTGATAACATTTTGACGAATTCGAAAACGAAAACATTTCATTAGCAAGAAAAATGGGATTACTATGTTGCATGCATGACAAAACTTTTAATATTCCGACCATCATAGAACCAATTATGGCTTGTTTGAACTTTTGTCAGCCATATCTAGGAAATATAATGCTTTCTGACATCTATGTACTTTAATTTAAATAGGAACACTTTGAACCGACGGCTTTTACACAACTGTATATATTCTTCCTTATTTCCTTTATTTTAAACGATCTTCTAAATGTAAAATATAATCACATTGCAATCTTACGCACATCATCTTTTCGTAAATATCCAACGTGAAAGTCTTAATACAGTTTAAAACGTCTTTCATAAAACATTTAAGTTAGTCAAATTGATTGATTGCATTTATTGAATATAACTAGAATTGTGCAAAGACGGTTTTTTACTTGTTAACACTATTTTCGCCAAACACTTTAGCCAATGAAAGGTTCTCGTTTCCGGATTTGTATAGTCAGCAAGATATCCAATGGAAATTACCTATCTATTCTCTGTAGTCTATCTGTGCTATCAGTTCCTACGGTTGTGAAATCTAAAATGCTTGAGTTTTCGACCGGACCTAGAATTCATGCTTCCTACTTAACGAAGATATAAATATTTTAGATAAGGCCAAAAGAGCGCATATCATTCCACAAAACGATAAAACTTAAATTTCTGCTGTAGGATTTGATCACCACGTATCGTATAAGTAAATTTTAAATATTCATCATCAATCCCCAATAAAGTTCCAACCTTTCCCGTACTTGTCATCAAACATCCTGAATAAGTTCACAGCTGATCTAATCAGGTAGGGGCTTTTCATTGAACGAAGGCTCCTCCAGATACTCAATTTTATCAAAGTTTGAGGGATACCTGAAATACGTTTCTGCCTGAAAGCTAATACCTCGCACATTTCGATAAGTCTTACGACAAAATCGTTGAAAATTCCCTCGAAGAACAAAGTGGTGGGCGTTTTAAAGACGTTTTTTTTTGTTGTTGCAAAAAGGGATTTTCCAGTTCTTACCCCCGAAAATAAATTTCCAGTACCAATCGAGAGAAAAAAAAAGGTTCTCCCGGGCACAAAAGACCAGGCCGAAATAAGAGGTTTTATTTGGAATATCATTTGAATAAAAACCGAGTTGGTCATAATACGCTACATCTTGAGAAGCTTCCCCAACCGGAAAGCGGCCACCTGCTCCATACTGTTGGCAATAAAAGCAATTCCAGCTCATTTCGGGAACGAAAAATTCAACACCCGCGCCAGCAGACGACAAGAGTACGAAAAGTTTGTGTTTTCATGTCTCCTCTCTTTAATTGAAATTCTGGACCTGGACATACTCCCCGAAAAAAAGGAAGAAGTGAGATACACTTAACTACGGTCGCCTTTGGGTCCACTGCCCCCTAAAACTTCTCGTCCCTTCATCCCCATCACGGCACATGTCGGAAACTTTTACGTGAAAGTTCACGGCAATGAGAAAGCTCTTTCTTAATTACTTCGTGTAATTTTTATTAAAATTTGATTGCGAAATCCTCCCTCCCGGCGCGGCACCCGCTTTCCTTCCAAGGGATGAGCCGGACAACTTCTCATTCTCACAGACAGCACAGAGTTCCTTTTAAGTCTCTTGGTCTTGGTTGGCAAGGACCCGAGATGCAAATGACCATTTTCAGTGGGAGAGGAAAGAGGTTTCGCCTCGACTTATCCTGTGCTGTGATTATGCAAATTATGACTTTCTTTCGTACTTTAGGATTCTCTTAATTTACTTTTTTTCCGCCAGTATCATCGCGTCGTTCTTTTTCTCTGCTCCTTAGTCGCCGTTTTACCTTTGTATGGAGTCGTTGAATTACCAGTAATCGGGAGGGGACAATTTTTAACATCTTGAAATTTACTTTCAGATGGAAGTGAACCAATCGTTGAGATACAGACCAGGGCTCGTACTTTTGGCCCTCGTTTTGCTGCTTTTTGTACCAAATGTCATCAGGGCAGACATTTTATTGAGTTCTAGATAGAGTCCGTGAACAGGATGTTGTAAATGGATTATCACCTGCTGTTTGATTAAATGTAGACTATTTCTGGATTGTCGCCTTGGAGGTCCTTATAAATTTCCAAGGATATTTTAAAGTGTTTTAAAAGTCAATTTTTAATGTAATCCATTTATAGATAGCAATTTCTTCTAGGTGGGTTCGAACTGTGGACTGACTTTGGACTGAGGTCAATTACAAATCGTATTAAAGATACGAAACATCACATTTTATTTAAAATAGAATCACGAGGCAACTTGTTGCATAATGGTTTCAACTCTAAATAATAGTCGCAAACTACTTCCCCTAGTATTGAAATTTATCTTTAATTTTGTACTCAATTAAACGATCGCAATTAAAGTGGAACCCCGTAAATGTTCGGACTTTCTAATAAAATGCTTTGAGTTGAACACCTCAAATGTTGCGATCTATTGGAGTTAAACTCCCATACGAAATTACTTTTTCTATATAACTTGTTAAAGAGCAAAGCTGTCGTTCCAATTTTTGTCAAAATGATACATGAAATTTCATCAAAAAGTATGCCCAAAAGCAACAATTGTGTATTATGTATTTATGAATAAATGCAACATTTCATATAATTGATTTGTTAGTTTAAAAAGCAAAAACTTAAAACTGTTCAACATAAAACATATGAAAGCCATTTGTATGGAGGGTTTATTGTGTTTTGTGTTCATGTGTACTGCCAAAAGTAATTTGGATAAGCATAGACGTATAGAGTCAAAATGTATTCAAATACTATGGGACAAGTTGTCCCTTTCTAGGCATTTAAACAGTTTTCAAAAAAATTAAACAAAAGCTCTAAATACATTTTGACTTCAAATATTTTATATTATAGTTATTTTATGAAATTCCCAAAATAGGGAAAATCATATCTTTTTGTTGTTAATGTACTTAGTAACTGAATACATGTCGTCAATATTAAATGAATAAAATGAAAAACAAAAAGACACGTATTGTGAGACAATAACAACACATTCGTTCATCACTCATTCACTTCTCTTTCCTTTTTTCAAATACTTATAATACTCGAACTGAAGATCGGAAATCATACGAAATATATAAGAACGAACACAATGAGTTTTTTTTTTCTCTCCAAAAAAAAAGCCTACGCATAAAAATGCTGGGAAAATGTTTCTCAGTTGCACAAAATCCACTTTATAATAAGCCTAAAACTTGTAAAAAACCAAAAGTAGTCCAAAATAAAAAAAATTAACTGTTAATGTTAAGTTAAAAGCTGTTAATCCTAGTATAGATCCTTAAAAAGTATCTTTTATGCAAAACAAATAACGAAAAACATATCTAAAACTGACACAGTATTAAAAACGCGCTAATACATAATAAAGAAATTGAAATGCAACGTTTCTGTTAATTGTTCTTCTCAATTGTTTTATTTCCTTGTTGTTAATTTAACATCATATATATTTTTTTTTAAAGAAGCTGGGAAAGTACGTACTCTGTCTTTTCCCCATGTGAGCAAAACTAAAAACACCTCTGATGAAACGAACTCAAGGCAAATCGAAATAAACTAAAATTTTTATTGAAAACTTAATAACAACGACAACAACAAAAAAGGACACACGAAACAATTGGTATGCCTTAAAAATATTTTTTCACTTGCTTTACTTCGTTTTTTCGCTTTTCATCTTCTTTTTTTTTTCTTGACAAAAATAATAAAAATTTAAGTAATGGCGCAAGGAACTTATAAAGAAATGTGGCAACGTAACCTCGAAAACTTTAAATAAACGCTACTTAAAATTAAATTTATCGAAAACGAAATATACGCTAAGGAAGTTGAAATTGGATATTTTGTTTATAAAACAAATCATTTGGTGCTTAAGACTTTTGTTGAAGATCTTGAGGCACAAAAGCCATTATCCCGAAATGTCAGAAGAAGTAGGCAATTGTGTTTTTTAGTGATGCGTTATGCGGCCCTGATGTTTGGAAACAAATGAGCTAGTATCGACCACAGCATACTGGTTGCCGAAGATGTTAATACAGTCTATTATTAGAGATGTGCAATGAATAAGCCAAAACTACTACGGATAAATTTTTATTAAAATCGTTGAAACTTCAATCTTCCGCAGTAATGTGTACTTCAATGTGTACAATCTTTTCAGAAAGCTCAGACAGTATGTTCTGCTGATCGAATATACCTCTTAAATTTTAAATTTGAGAATTCAAACTACATTCGACATGTCCGCGTCAAATTTCGTGAGGAAAATACCACTCTGTCAGTGGATGTCGACGTTACCTTGGTTCACTCACGTAAATCGACTGCGACACATCGTGGCTTATTTTTACATACAAAACTTCAATTGTGTGAATTAAAATTATGTCCTATACTGAGGGTTGACCAAAAGTTCATCCATGTCACTAGACATAACAATAATATGTATTATAGCTGGGGGATCACTTCCGTAAATTGACACATGACGAATAATGTTTACTGCACTACTTTGACGCAGTAACTTTCATCTTCATCAACACTTAAGCTTTGATGATATGGGAATAACGTAAACAGCATTATGATGAAACGTTAAGTGGTTGAATGATGTAAAGTTTTACTGCGATCTAAATGTTGCTGTTCATCCAAAATTCATGAAACTTTGGCGAAAACTAAAAAAATAACTACACCATCATACTATTGGACAACCCTTGTGTCAAACCTTGTGGAGTATATACATACATATAAAAAAAATTTCATCATCATTTCTAGTTTTGATTATTAGCAATGTCATACCTACAAAGGTTAGCATGTATCCATAATTTTAACTTTCGCTTGTCATTATACATTGTGTTGATTTTTTGTCAAAGTGTTTTACAACGGTTTTAAGCCCATAACAAGAAAATAGGGAAGAAACGAAGGAGAAAATAACTTCTGGAGGCTAATTCCTGAATCCGTTGCATCATGGTGCGATTTTGCAATCTTCCAAACATCAAATAGCAAGAAACATTAAGTTTGTGGATTTTCGGGTCTAAGCGGCTAGTATTATATTCTTAATTGTAAAACAGAATGAATTTCCTTCAATTTGAAAGATGTACGGGAGCTTTGAATTCTACACGTGTTACGATTCTCAACGCTACTAATTGTCGTCTATAAATCGTTTCCAGAAAGAAGCCATACAAATTACAAAACGACATAAAACGTAATGGCTCTGTCATAATAAGCAATGCCGAAGCTTTTAGAAAAACGACTTACTTCAATTTGATAGAAAAATATCAAATCACACCCAGAAAACATTGGTGTCAGGAGTGTGATAATTCATACGGCTGTATCTACAAGGGACGTAAATGAAATGAAAACTAAGTTGCATCTGTGCTTAATTTTAACTGTGGCCCCAAAAACAAATTAAGTGGTTTCTTATTTTCGTACATAGGTAAGTTAATATGCGTGACTGATGAAAAGGTCGTATTAAGAACTAAGAAATGTTTAAACCAACTATATGCATATATGCCTGATCCATCCGAAAAGAGATATCAAATTTGTTTTCCACTTTTATATTACATAGGAAGGATGTGTGGTTGATAGTGAAGTTCCCAACCAACACACTTTAACATTCCATATGGAAAATGAAATCTGACCTACTTTCAGCAATATAAATTGACATCCGTTTGATTCCCCTGAGAAAAGGAAGCAATGCAGATGTACCGTCCAGAATAAGTGGCGGTGAAAGGTTAACAAAATTATAAAAATTTCATTGAAGTTAAAAGCACCGTGCAGTCAGTCAACAGGAAGGAAATATCTTTTGAAAATGAAAATAGGAATGTCTTAAGCACCATTTGTTCTTTAAATTTCCGGACTACATACAATTTCAAAGGGACGTCGTTTTCCTTAGATAACAAATGAACCGAAGCAAAAACAAAACAAGACGAAAATTAGACGGAACATAAAGGACGAACTGAATAAATTAAGAGAAAAGGAACCGAACAAACGATAAGAAAAAATACACAAAATCAGAAAACCTCCATCTGAACTGAAAACATATTTTCGATATAAAAATCAGGATGAAAGGGGATTAACCTTTCAGCCTATTTTCGTTTGATATCAGTCATTTAAAAAATAAATTGAGAAAAGACGAAAGGAAAGGACTCTCTGTGAAAAAAACGTTATCCTCTGTCGATTATGCTTTTGCTCCGCACGTTTTTTTTTCTTGAAATTTGTCCTTTTTCCGTCTTCATTGAACCATTTTTCTCTGAATCTGTTTCCTTTATGCCAAAAAATGCGATTCAACTCGAACCGGCTTCTGTTATTCTTCTTCTTGCAATATATTTAGCTGGACAGATACATCGATCAAAACAATTTAATTTTTTTTGTAGCAAATAACATGAGGGGTTAGACGAACACAAGGATGTAAAACATTAGACAACACACATACTCAATGGAGTGCTATCATGTTGAAATTATTTTGAACCTATTAGAGGACTAAAATTGCTTTTTTCGAAACTGCTCGCGTGTATAATCTTCTCTTTGTCTGAATTGCTTCGCAAATTCAAAGTTCCTCTTAATACTTCCTCTGAGGTGTTCCTGCTTTTAGGATAAAATGAGCTTTTTCTTTTGTTCTTAAGAGTAACTTTGTTCTCGAGAATGCGATAAAGGCAAGAAAAGAAAAAGCTCAAAAATAAAGAAAATATGACATTGTCCAACGGTTGTTATTATTTACTTTATAAGTCGACTTAAGCGGTATTTGCGCTGAGTCTCGAATTGGAAAGCGATAAATAATAACAAGTGTTGGCCACACGTCCGCGGACTCCCTGAGAACATATTTTGCAAAACATAAAAAGAACCGAAGGGAAAGAAAGAAAAACAATTTTCTCCTCAAATAAATTCAAAATGAATTCCTCCTGCAATGATAGACCACATCGAGGGGAGTTGGACGAACAGGACAGCGGGGATGAGAAGACGGGGCTTGAAAGTGTTTTCTAAATCCTTCAAAAACTTTATTACAACAAATCATCTTCCGCTCTATTAAAAAATACTTCGTAACAAATTCAAATTCACTCTGAGAATTTCGTATAAAAATCATAAACAATTTTTTGAGCTTTTTTCTTTTCTTGCACCAAAAGTTTGTTGATAGTTGACTTATTGTCTCTGTTTTTGATAATAAGCACTTTGTCCCTAAATAGGTGCACGGTTTGATGCTATGGAGCACACTTTCGGCTGCAAACTGTCTGGTGCCACTTTGCATTGGAAAATGTGCTTTCATTCTACCAACGACCGCATGATATTTTCAAAATATCTTCGTGATCGGGATCTTTCTTAAAAACCGAAAATAAAAACCATAAAACAAGAATACATGAATACTGTCCTACTCTAAACCACAACCAAAAGTACATCGCTCCTCTCCACAGAAATTAAAATGAATGAAATCAAAAACCAAAAAACATAAAAGTATTCCTCATTCGGGAAATCTTCTTACTCAAAAACAACAAAAAAACGTAAAATCCTTTTAAGAACACTCATTTCAAACAGTCTAGAAAAATCGTAAAAAATATTTCATTTTCTTCAAAATGAAAATTACAAGTGAACTAAAGAGTGAACAGAAACGCGAGAATTGTTAAGTATTTTCTTAGCCTACATATCACATTGTGACTTTTAGTTGAGAAAAAATGGAAAATCAGATCGACTTACTTTTCGCTGTACTCGTCCATGTGGGCGTACGACTGTACGGAGTTCTCCTCGATCAAGAACTTTACTCGTTGGTAGAATGATGCTGTCACAGATGGCGGCTGTTTTCGCAAAAGTACTTCGACTGGATCGTTCGACGACAGACACATTATGTGCTCAGAACAGGCTGGATGCGAACAGCATTCACTGTCTGAGCAATCTGTCATACCATCTGTAGAAAGAAAAATAATCAAAATTAATTTAAGTCAACATTAAGAATTATGGTAAAATTGGCAGAAGTAGAATAGTTCGTCAGCAACAACGAAATTTTCCACAAAATCCAAAACAAAAGGAGGAAAAATGTAACATCGCTAGAAAATAAGTCGATTTAAAACGTTATTATCGCTCTTTTCGTCAACTGTCTGTAAACAATCGACTATGTTTTTTTTTTACTTGTATATGAGTCCAAGTTAGTCGATTTAAAAATGATGAAATGAAGTCTTAAGAAAATTTTGCCATTCCTACCAGAAGAATTTTTTGCTTGGTTTAGCTCAAAAGACAACGTGTGAAATGAATAAAATTTAAAAAAAAACATTCACTAATTTCACACAAAATTAAATAAGTTAACATACACTTTTTCGATAATAGCTATGATTTGCAAACATTCTGTGCAGTGAAAAATACTTTATAATCTAAAGGAAGAGTAAACAAAAAACAGTAAAAAATAGTAACCATTATTTTATAGAGCAAAAATATTTCAACTATTGAAAAGGCAAACATTTTGAGCGAGTTATTTCCCCAGTTGAGGAATATTAATTATTTATAAAATGTTGTAATAGTAGTAATTCTAACAAAGCTAATTTATCGCCGAGCGCTACAGATCGATGATAAGCAACTTCTTATGGCCTAAACTGGATCATATGGATACCGAAGAAATGCGGTTCCAACAGGACGGCGCTACGTGCCACGTAGTGCATGCCACGTTGGATATTCTGCACGAGCGATTTGAGACTGGCCACCGATATCGTGCATTTTAACGCCTTCAGACTTCTTCCTTTGGGGCTATCTTAAATCACAGGTCAATACGGATAAACCACAACCAATTGTTGCCCTCACAGTCAACATAACGAACGCTATCCAGCAAATTCAGCCAGATTTATGCGACTAATTCATAAAAAACTGGACCTTTCGACTACGTGTCACCAAGCAAAACCACGGTGGACTTTTGAACGATTTTATATTGAATACTTAAAATATATTCTTTTAAATAAAATAAAAGTGGAGTGGATACCTCACACACAACTTGTTTTATTTACATTTAAAAGTCAAGCGTCCTTATTGAAAGATTCTTTGTATCTTGTGTACATTGGTCCATTAGATAATAAATTGAATTGAATTGGACCGTTAAAAATAAATTCTTGAGAAATTGTATTTCCAATGAAGGAGTGGTTCTGATTTACTTTACGGTTAAAGGTCAAGGTCAATAAATAACGAAAAACCCAGATTAATATTTCGAATAATATTTCTCAACAGATTCTATGACAATATTCAACAAATGATGATTGACATTTAGGTTAAATTGAATTGAAAATGTTTACAATAGCCGCAGCAAGCAGGTCAAAGGTATAAATAAGTCCGTAGATGCGTCGGATAAGTACCACAAATGTGTTTGTTGCCAGGGCGTGGTTTGGTCGTCAAGAAGTAAGAAATACGACCCCAGAAATGTCAGCTAGATTAAGCAATATCTCATACTTTTCTGAAAACCCAGCAAATATGACTGCCCATGGAAACACGCGTATGGGACAAGAAAAATTGACCGCAAATCTCTACCCTGAGCAATGCAGCAGAGTATATTTGCCCAAAATCCTCTGTACCGTCGACAGTTTGAAAAGTGGCCTTTAATGGCAGATTTCGTCTCCATCAATCTCGTCCTGAAAAAGGATAATTTTTTTTCTACGTCTCCACATGCCTACCTCAGGCGTTTGAGACCGGTATTCGCTTCAAGATGGCTCGAGGGCGTCTCAGAGAAGCACTAAAAGCTGCGAAAGTAATTGTTGAAGCCACAAAGGGTAGCAAATAAAAGCCGGTGATATAAAGGCACTGGAAAACGGGCAGGGTGGAAAAGTTAATATCAGCACAATGTCAAATTACCACAGCCACGTCGTTTCAGTGCGCTCACCCCCCAAAACACCCAATGCCCGCACCCTCATTCCCTAGACATACGGCCGTTGTCGTCGGGTCGCAGTGTTGACATATCAACGGTAGGGCAACAAGAAAAGCGATAAAATGAAAGAATTTTTCGGGACATAAATAAAACCGTGCACGGAAAACATCGACATACCGCGATGTAATAAAATACAAATAAATCAGTTTTGTGTCTCACAATGGTAGAAACCAACCTGCCACAGCACCAGTAAGCGGAGCGGGGTTGGGAGGGAGCGGGTATATAGTGTGGGTCCCTGAGCACATGAACCGGCGGCTGTCGAGGAAATGGCACTTCCCTCCCGCCCGATTCGATTCCCAATGCAAATACTCGCAGTATGGAACGATTGTTCGGAAAATTTCTATTTCCTGCCCGCGCGCTTTAAAATTTCCCATTTTATTGACAGCGTTACTGGGAATTGTTTTCCTTTCTTGAGGAAATTCTTTCCGGTTCAAAGGGATCGCCGGCGGCGGGGCGGCCCGGCGGCATTCAATATGTTGTCGCTGCCGGTGTTACGAAATTTGAGGCACGGTATATGGTGCTACTTTTCCTTCATCTGCGCCACTAGATTTTTCCAAATCGATTTTGACTGTAATACACATGCAGTGCACCACGCCCGGGCCCTTGGTGCCCCAGGCTTTTTGGGGCGCAGCCCTTCGCCCGTCCATCCACTATTCACTTGCCTCATGTTTATCGAGCGAAGATATGCCTTTTATTGGAAATATTCTGATTTCCCCCTTTCCTAAGGGCGGCAGGTCAGGGGGCAGTGGGGACTAAAAAACGGGTAAAAAGGACGGGCGCGAACGAGCTTGTCTTGCACCTTCTGGTGCCTCCTGATTGAGCCAGGGACTGCAGTCGGAAATTGGAACCGATTTAATGCGCAACTTTCGAGGCAGGGAAATTGCCAAGATGTAAGTTCCGCTGCGAAATACATTTGCTTAAGCATTTCCAATTTCTGTTGGCGTTCTGTTTCTTCAGCCGCGCCTTTCGCCTGCACTTCTGCTTCTCCTTTTTTTCCATTCGCTTTTTCCGCCTTTTTGTTTATGAAATGCAAATTTCGGAGCGAATAAATTTAAACTGCTATCGTGCAAAAATAGCAGGTGAATGAATGGCATAATGAGTTTGCACGGAAATTGGAGCGGAGATTTCCAGGAGCGACATTAGTGTTAATGTTCGGGACCCGGGAGGGCATTTTCCGAAGGCAATCGGCGGAGACTTCACAGTTGCTGTCGAAGCTATTTCCATGTTTGACGGTGTGTCGAACAATAAACAGCATACCTATGGGTGGTTGCAACTCCGGCACTTCGCGATGCATCGGTTTAAATTGCTGTTTGCCATATTGCTTTAAAGTAATTGCTATTTGTCTAGAGGGGTGTGCGCAATATCTGCAATTCGGCAGTTTTAGGGTGGCGTTGACCACTGAAGCATGACGCACTATTGGTTTTATTTGAAGGTTACTTTCATCAAAATTTTCAAAGCACTCAACTTAGGATTCCGCTCTCCTAGGAATTATTCTTTTTGAGAAGTTTGTTCGCAAATAAATAATAGCAAATTGAGGAATAACGTTAATTTTCGAATTATCCTGGAATCCGAGTGACACAAAACGTTAACCCATTTATGTGACAATACCATAGACAAATTAAAAAGGTTACCCACAACAAAGAAACAAGCAAAACACGGCCAAAATTTCGGAGAGCTCCACAGCGATGCCATCACATGTGTGACGGCAACCGGCGAGCTCCACACAGGAGAAATCGCAGTTGTTCAGCGCGACCTGTTTTTCGCATACCGTGCAGGGCGAATTCCGAGAGAAAAGACCAAAAAACGAGGCAACTGAGGGTTCGTAAGATTGCTGCGCTGCCTATCTTGAGCATGAAGTGAAGCCAATAAACAAACAAATAATTCTCGGGCTGGCAAAGAGATACATGTGTGAAAAATTTTGAGGGCATTGAAAATATTATTATTTTTCCTTTATCAGAAGGGGGCGTCAACGGCTCAAGAAGGGGGGGGGGGAATTATAGAAATTAGCTCACAGAAGCATAGAAATACACACTAATGTGCAAATTTCAACTCTCTACTTATTACATTTAATGAAAATCCCGTAGGGCACCTTTCGGGTTCGGAACCCTAAAAAAGGCCTGTAAACTGTCCACATCAGAGTTGACGATGGAGATCTGTGGGGGTTGTTAGAAGAGCTCAAGTTAGAGTTTTTGTAGTCACATTCCTTGAGCTTTCACCACAATGTTAATTATAGTTGGAAAATCAGTTTTCGTAAATAACTCATCTTCTAAATTAGTCCAGTCGAAATAAACAAGTAAAACAAAAGGTGCAAGTGCAAGAAAGAATTCGCATAAAGCTGAAAATTGGTACAGACCTTAAAAACATCATTACAAATGAAATGTTAATAGTCCCCACCGATCCGACTTCTGCTAAAAAATTGTATTCAAGGTGGTCAGAAATATCGGTTTTTCATGTTATCGTAAAAACGGCCGAACATCCTTAAACGTCTCTCATTTATTGTTTCATTTATTGTAGTATAGTTATAAGAACACTGTCAAACTAGACAAAGGAGAGCGCGCAGCCCTCTGGGACCTTTGGGCTTTTTATAATATTTTTCAATTAAAATGTTTCCCCTTTTATTTTAAATTGGTTTTTCTATATTTTCACTTTTACAAAACTACATATTAATGCAGCCCATCTGTAATATAGACGAATAAGGTACAAAAGTAGTACCTACAACTCAAAGAACTATATACACAGTTAAACAGAACGTAAAGCGTATTTTCAGAATAAAAATAATTGACTTGGCGTTTTTCGACATCCGTACAATATTTTCCTGCATCTTCCTTTTAACCGAAGCACGCTAAAAGCTAGAACAATGATAAACTTCCTGAACAGAACTTCGGGTTGAGCAATATGCAATACCCTCAGGTTAATTAGATCAATTGGTGGGTTCTCCTGCTTCTATACTCTGTGGACCAAGATAACTGTGCTTACGCGTTCGAAAAGTGGAAGAAGGAAAGGAAAAGAGAAAATAAAAAGTTTCAGGTACTCACCATGGTCGTTATCGATGTTATCCTTGCAATTCATTTCCAGTGGGATGGAGCAGTCGGATCCGGCCCATCCCTCAATGCAATCGCACCGATACTCGCCGTTTTCTAACGTGCACTGGCCGTTGCGGGAACATCCATTTTCGCAGCCAGCTAGAGGGCGAAACCGGGAACAGACAAAAATACTTCAGTTAGTATAAACGGACTCTGGTGGGGCTCTTTATGCATAGGAAAATAAACATTCGAGAAAAACACTGGAAAAATAAAAATTGAAAAAAGGCGTACAAACAGCAGGAGTATCAGAGCGCCTCAGTATCCCAGCCACACGGTTCTGGAACGGGTGCTCTTCACAAAATACCAAACACAAGTCGTCTCCACCTCAAAAATTTCATGCAACTAACAAACGGGGTGTGCTGGAGCAGGAAGCACTTGCATGCTTACAAAATTTTCGGTTTCCTGTCCCCGGGAGGCTGGGAGTCCAGGAATCGGGACTCGGGACCGCGACAAGAATGAAGCCGCTCATCGCGCCCGGCCCGACACAGCAATCGAGGGCCGAACATGGAATGCAGCAGGCAGGCCATTCTTTTTGCCAGTCAGCATTCTTCCAATTTTCTGTCTAGTTTCCCTGGAAAAAGGACAGGGAGCGGGTTTTTGTTGCTGCTGCCGCTGCTGATGAAACAAAAACAGTAAAAGCGGCGAAAGGGTTCTGCGAATGGAAACAGTCGAAGGGCTGTCTTCTGGAAGGTTCATGTAATTCATCTATTTGCCGAGCACCCTCCATGTCATACAACATAGTGAAAGTCATGCCATTCCCAATACGCCTGGGTGCTGCTGCGTGCCGGGTTAGGCATTTGTCAGGAGTGTTTCCCTCAAGTGCCACTATAATGTACAAAGGAAACTACTTTGCTGTTCCGCCCGTCCGTCCCTTGACGGGTATGGGCAATGGACTTTCATGCCCATCCTGGCTCCACTCGTCCATCGCCGCCGCTGTGGGCAGCCCAAAAATTATTTACTAATCATGACTTGAGGAAAATCCGTAAAAATGTCCATTTCCGCAGGGGGTCACAGTCAAAATAGCAAAATAGGAGAGGAAATTGAAATCCTCTTCCTGCTGTTCCGATGGTAATCTAATGGCTAGGCAGCTTTTCGGGGCGAGCATGTTGCCATCGGGAGTTTCCTTTCCTTGGCCGGCCAAAGAAACGCATTTCCTGGACAACTTTTTAAAAGTTCATCAGTTCCCATTGTGAGGGATTTTCTGCTGAGTGGGTGTAATTCAATCACCCGCGCAGTACGTTTCCGCCGCTGTGACTGCCGGAGCCTTGTGTACCTTTCGATAATGGCGGAAATGATTTTCAAATGCTTCTTTTCGAAAATTTGCGTATTCTTAGGGCATGAGATTTCCTAAGAAGGAGGAAATGGCTTTGGGCCAATTTCGGCCATTTCGGGGGGGCCTCGGCATATGGAGGGCAATTTTGCATGTGCCCATGAGTTTGATAAACAGATTCCCTCGCTGGATTTGTCGACACGTCGACCATTTCGGGATGGAGCGAGCCAAGGGATACAAATTCGACCCAATTAAAGTAATGGTAGTTAGTATAGGTGGGTGTGGCAATTGGCTTATTGACGGTGAGGTATTTTACTTTTTCAGATTTTTATTTTTTATTTTTTTGCATTTACCAAAGTAAATATATACAATACAATGAAATCTACGTGTACCAGGTTGTTAGTTTGTTGAATAGGAACTCTAAGGAAGGCTTCAATTGTTTTGAAAATGTATCTTCACTAGTCGCCTCGATTGGTCTTTAAAAAACTTAAAAGTGTGAATTTTCCTTCCAAGAATATTTTGTATCCATGTATGTAGGAAGGCATATTTATTACGCAATCACACCATTTGCCATACATTTTAAAGCGACAAATTCATAAAGGTAGAACAGAAAATTAGATTGTTTTTCTCATTCTTTGAGACGCCTAGTTTCAAACTCAGATTGCAAACGTTTTAAATCTTATTCTAACGTTAGTATTAGTTGTTGGGCATTTATTTTATGCACTTCGAACGAGAACTTTGCAAGGAAAGCATAAAACGCATTTAAATTTCGGAAAGTTAAGTTAACAAATAAGAGTTGCCAATGCATATTGTTGACATCCCACACATGACACCATGTGTTGCAAATTCCAAATCATAACCGAATGCAGCAGATATGCAGAATCCGGAAACCGGCCACCGTGATGAAAATTAAATATATAATGATTTTTTCACTTTCCATAAGTAATCTAGCGGGGCGATACATAAATGCTAGCAGGCAGAAAGAACTTATTTGATATATTTGCAGCATTTGGTTAATGATTTGGATTTTGTAACAATTAATAATAATTTCTTTTAAATGCCATTACAACCATTATAAATCGGTCGCTTACAAGCGTCTGTTCTTTGTCTGTCTTCTTTTCTAGTGCAAAATGCGTTTTAAACTACTATACATAATTGTTATCGTCTCCTTCAAAATTACCTTCAACACATTTTCCAGTTTACCATTCGCGTATAAGCCGTTATAGTAAATTATATCTAGGTCCTCAATCTAATAAAACCCAAATAATATCGATTTGTATCGAAAACAAATTCCGACACCGTGAAATATTTTGTACTTACTTTTTACACAAGCAGATATGAAAGAAACAAGAAAATTTGTAAAAAAAAATATTGAAACACTGCAACTGCCACACTTTGCTCTCAGAAAGAATCGGTCCACTTTAAAGTGACGATCACAGTTAGACTGACACTTTTGTCTGCCGTAGAGGGGAGAGAGTTCATTTAATTGACGTTAGGCGTCACAAAAAAAACTATTTAAAACTGGTACCCCAGTGTGGTAGCTAAGTGTTAGCACTTTCCCGACAATTCAACTGACCATATGTAGTCAGCACTAGTCGTAAAAGGGATCGCAATTACAATGCATTAAATAATGTGAGGAATCCATAATTCCATAGGTTGAAACCCCAATGGTTTTTCTCAGAACTAAAAATGGATGAACTTTTGTAATAACCCCCTTGTCTTTCCTTGCCGTTTAGTTCGTAAGGATTTAAACGATAGATTTTTGCTGTTTCCGAAATTTAATACAAAAACCACACAAATCGACAAAATATGGTACACATTTGCTGTGGATAAAACTACAAAATGAATTAGTCAAGTGGAAAGGGAAAAGTGCAGTCAGGCTTGGGTGACAACGACTTTCATGTAGTTAATTAAGCGCCAGTCTGAAAGATCGCACTCTACCTTTGTAATAATGGGCTCCATTGCTATTGTCGATTTAAATTTGATCCACTTATCGAATCGATGGAAATTAACAATAGCAATCGATCACGGCTAATTTCATGTATTGATTTTACTGACCCACAAGTGTTTTAGGATCTTAACTTTAGCCTAATTTTGGTTTAAAAAAATCATGATAAAAAAAAAGTTTTACCACCTCAAAGAAACTTTCATCAATTCAAAATTCAAACAGATTTCCATTATGTATAGAAATGTAAAACTTCTCCACCCCCGAGTAAATTTTCAAAAAATTAGAGCAAATATTTATGAAAAATGTTGGAAGCCAAGTCTACTGGATTCAGTTCAGAAAATAATTTGTTTTCGAGAATTCAAAACTGGTATGGCTGCTGGGAGTCTTGGGATGAATTCCTGCCCCAAGTCGGACAAGCTAACTTCAAGTATTTCAACGAGAACATCCTCTTGGTTGTTTTGTAGCACTCCTCAGAGGAGTTACCAATGTTGAGGTCACCTTGGAAAAGTTCGTCAGACCAAATCTGGGAAGAAACAACAAAACAATTCAAAAAGCATATTACAGCAATCCCGGCTGAAAAGTAATCCATTCCCTACAGAAACTCTGGCCTATTTGCTTAGCCATCGTTACTTTCCAGAACATCTTGGGGCGTCCGTTCTCATGTAAAATGTAAACCAAGGGCAGTCCTCGGATAAGAGCAGAAGATGAAAATGCAAGAAATGTTGCTCCAAATAAGTCCCTTTCTTTGGTCCCTGAAATTCCACTGCTAATTAAGACTTTTTGCAGGCGGGATGGGACTGCATAGAGCATCAAACGGGGCCATTGCAATTCGCCATCTCCGGCGAGCTAATTAATTCCGTTTGCCTAGCACCCATCTGGGGCAGTGCTTTGTCAAATATTATCAGAGCAATCGATACACCCATAGAACCCTTTCTTGCAGCTGCCAACCCATTACGCGACAATGGCGAGCAGTGTTTCGACGCCTGAGGTTCCGCAGAAGAGGGCGACGAGGTTAAACCACTTCATCTCAAGTAGTGCAGGCCACTTGTAGCAACATGTCGCCTCCAATTACGGTCGCAGGGTGCAAAAACTAAACACGGCCTTTAATGTAATTCAAATTGGTAACGGCAGCAGCAGCAGCAGCATCAGTGGCTGTACCATAGGAACGCCTAAGTAACAGTAGACGACGACACACGGACGGCCAACAGAAAACGGGCAAAGTTTTTCACCAACTCCTGTGGGATACTTACGCAGAGTGCAGTGACGTCCATTCCAGCCCTGGGAGCAGACACAGGTCCCATTCTTGCACTGTCCATGTTCGGAGCATCTGCTGTCGCAAGGTAGTTGATCGCAAAGATTTCCGGTCCAGCCGGGATTACACCGGCATTTGCCCGACTCACACACGCCGTTCGGACCGCAATCGAGGCTGCAGACAGCTGCAAAGAGAGAAAAACACAATCAGCATCCTGGCTGGACCAAATAGAGAAGCGCGCTGAGGAATGAGTTCTCCCGGCGCAAATAATTTTGATTAGCTGATGGAATTTATTAAATTTTTCATTTTCATCACATCACCGTCGGCCGGCGCCCCCTCGTCGAGGCGGCTGGCGACAAACGAAATGAAGCAGACGGGGGCTTAGGGCGCCCGTTCCGGGGTCTGGATGAATGGATGCTGGAGTTTTGCCACCTTTGCCATTATGTGGAGGGAATACTTTAAGCTGGTGACTGTGCGGGGGAACCGACTTTGTTTCAATTTTGTTCGCAATATTTTCATATACCGAGCAAGACGGGTGTACGAATCTCCTCTGACATTCCCATACTTAAAGCCCCCCTCCCAGCATCTCTGGACTGGCAGAATCCAGTCCTGCATTCAACTAACACCGACATTTTTGGGGATTAAGGGAGGACAAAGCGGCACACAGCCCTAGCATGCATGCGGCGAAAAAAGATAAAGCGAACGAAAGACTGGCTAAAATTTATCTAGTGCTTTAATGCCACTATTTCGGCGGGGGGTGTAACGGTCCAGCGGGACATAGGAGGGAATGCCCGTACATCAGCAGCTCGAGTATCTGGAACTATGCGGAATATTTCGTTGAATTTGGCACATCTCGTCCAGAAAGAATGTCTCTGCCTCGAACCTGCGAGGAACTTCTTGATGGATCCCGTAATGATGCTCGCTGCCGAGTGTATGTGACAAAAATATTAGAATTTTGCGATTTAAGATGGAATTGGGCGGGGGCGGGGGAGGTTACTGCTTCCATGGCTAGACAAACAGAGCCAGTGCTCACTCTATATACTGCAGGATTTTTCGGGGGAGCTTTAAGTGGCAGATTTACTCGGGATTATCAAAATTTGTAGCTGGGATAAATCATTTTGTTTAAATTGGGGAGAGTGGATCCCTGCAATATGGTGCAGACTAGATAGTCAGCAGGGGGAACACTGTATTGGGGGTTGTAAGTTATGTTCGCTACGGATAGTGCCTGTGTAGGGCATTCTGAATCTCGAAATGAGAGGAGAGTATTCGGGCTGCGAAGTTATTTAGGAATGTTTGTCTTTTGATTACTGATAACAGATAAGATCGGATTAGAGTCTCGTCGGGTTGTAGTCATGTTGAAAGTCTGACGACTATAGCAAAAATTTGGTATTTTTGGAACAAAATGAATTTTGTAAAAATGGAGCACGTTTACTTAACTTAAGAGTTCGATGTTAACAACACTATCTATTCACAGTTCAGTCTGCCGTTCTGTCTAACTTTTGATTCGTTTTACCTAGAAAGCTGAAGCATGAAGAACCTCTCTGGTGATGGTGTTCTACCTTGCATTTGGGTTCAACCAACTTACAAATGGGATAGTAAATTTTGGAAAAATAAATGGAAAATACTTAACCAGCACACTATTATGAAGTTGGTGGGGTATATCATATTAGAGGAGCCATTTTGAATTTTTACCGATGCCCTCAACCTCAAAAATATCCATGTGGTGTTATTATAAACCTAAAAATATTCAGTATTGTGTGTAGCCCATTTTGAATTTGTAAAATTGGATTTTGTGCAGCGTGACGCATAAGTAATAACACAATTTATACTGAAGATTGTTAAAATTGAGGCTTCCAGGGTTGACGCAAATTTCAATTTAAAACAATAACTGGCCAGATCAAGTGATGTTGCGGATATTTGCAAATCGCCACAACAGGAGATAACACGGCTTGGAAAAGTGTCCTATACTAAGCCCATCGTATGGCGAGTTGTGTGTGCGGTGGCATCATCTTGTTGAAATCACATGTGTTCCAGCCCAACTCGTCCAATTTGGGTATGAAAAAGTCACGTAACATGGTTCTGTAGTGCTCTCTAGTGACAGATATTGCTTAGGCAGCAGTATTTTCAGAAAAATAAGGACCGAAGCATCTCTTGACCATAGACGCTCCATCACGCAGTAGCTTTTAGTGGATTTAAAGGCAATTTGTGAATAATATACGAGTTTCCATTGCCCCCGAAGCATCATGGATAGATGGTAATGTGCTTTGTAATTTATAATGAATTTTTAAGTTTTCATGGTTGAGGCTTAAGATGTACTGGCTATTGATGTCTCTGGATATATTCCAAATCCTTGCGTACAGCCTGGTTTTGGTCCTCCACCGTTGGGACTCCTTTGTGTTGAGATTTTGTCCTCAATGCGTTCGTCATTCTGCTAAGCGTCGAATTGTGTGACTAATCGGTGTCAAACAGCGCAGTGGGGAGATCTTCGATGAAACTCACATTGTGTTATTATCATTGATGAATTGTTCCGCAACAAAAAATCTACTGGATTGGAATGGAGCATAACGAAAATGAAACGCTTCCTCAAAGAAAGACGAGAGAATGGAGAGATAAGAAAACATTCCACATGAGGATCCTTGGGTCACTGTTTGCAAATATGGTGCTTGCTTTACAAATTCAAGATGGCTGGATACCTCAGATTATCATGAGAGTTGGCATGTCGAGGTTTTTGGAGTCGCTGATTACAAATATGGAACCCAGCTTCAATATAGCGAACTAAAAACATTAAATTGTTTAAACTTTTCATAAAAGTCAGAACATGGGGGTTTTTGCGTTTGCTGATTTCAAATATGGAGCAGTTCCAGATTGTACAAATTTAAAATTGCGGTTTCAAAATGGCGGACTTAATGATCATTTATTATTGCGTTGTAAAAAAGGAGTTTCACTTTGGACGTGCGGATTCTGTGAATTTTCACACATGATGTTTTTATCAATACCGTATATAAATATCAATTAAAAGAAGATGCAAGATTTTTTTCGAGTATCCATTGAAAAAAAAAATAGAATTTCTTTTTATTTTCTTTACTGAAGTCCAAAAAATATTGTCCAAAATGAAATTCAAAAATTCCTCCTTTAATTACTATTTCATGATTTTTTTTTTAAATATACACAATACGAAAACCAACCAACGAGGAAACTGCACACACAAAAGATTTCCAAAGTTAATAAGAATTTAATCCTCTGCGACAACCAGTCAACAGTTCCCAATCTATTCTCAGACGTGAGATATATTGTTCTGCTCGCAAGATTGTTTGTCCATCTAACTTTGCACCCTTTGCGAAACACAGTCTGCAGATAATCAGACAGTCCGCAAAACAAACAAACAAACAAACAGCGAACTCAACAGGTAGCCAAATTTCCTCGAAGAAAATTACGAGAAATCCCATCGACAGCCTCGAAGAGTTCTTGAACAAGCAAACCAGAGGAAAATTGAAGATTCGAAATCGAGATAGAGGTCGACGCACGAGGTCCTTCACCCACCGCCCATGTCCCTCGCACCCATCGCCACGACTTCTAATTCTCCTCAAGTGTAATGGAGGACGCTGAGTGCAATTACGTAATCTAGATTTTCCAGATGTCTAGAGAGGAACAAAGCTTCCACTCGATTTGTACTCGTCCCTATTAAGGTCTAGGTGTGCCCGTGCCTGATACGCGGCGTTCCTGCCGTCAGGGCCTCCGGGCAAATGTGTCAGCTCCGTGTGCGAGCACACACTCCCGGCTCCGAAGATTGATTTTTCACTTCTTTTTTTTCCGTACCCTATTCTATCAGAAAATGCATGAGTGGCTCGAAGGAGCTCTTCAAAGTTTGCCTTTGTGTCCAGGCAACTATGCAGTCTCTCCTGCACGACAAGTTTCTGAATAGTTACCAGAAAAGGGGTTAAATGGGACGTCGTCGGATTAAAGCCGCCACTGCTCGCTGTGAATAAGCCCCTTTATCCTGTCGACTCGGCACAATGCAAATGAACCATTTGACTGGCCAAAGGTCCGGGATTTTTCCTGGTGCTCTGTTGATTCCAGCTCTGGAGTAATTTATCATCCTATCGAGTGTCATCGATGAGTTCGACCTCATCTCACAGACGCCTCGACAAAATGATCTTAAATAGAATGGCTTTTTCGCGAGCCAAGGACGACGCGAAGGTGGGTACGGCACTAGCCCAGCTGGGGAGCATGTCCGGAGCCCTATCCCTTCGACATCACTCTTCCTTCGTCATGATGCTGCAAAGTATCCTTTGACAGGAGTTTTCATCAGATGATATATCCTTCGCTTTTTGTGCCCTTTACCTGTGTGGAAAATCGCACGGCATCCGGTGGCAGTGCAAGGCTGCACAGGTACGGGGGGGACATGTGTGTCTGGTGCACGCCCGATCCGTGCGGTTTTGACAGGGCCGGAGTAGATTTTATGTGCGCAGTGCCTGGTGCTGGCGCCCGGCTATTCTCACCCACTGCCGTCGCCGTCGCCGACAAGGGGCGTTTTTTAATAATCGAAAAATTTTAAATTTCGCGGTGCAGTGCCGTTTTATGGCGGGACATAAATCACCGCGATAAAATGAAAATCGTAAAAGCGAAACATGTTTATAACGGTTGCTGTGCTATACAACGAAAAAACGGTCAGTAATGCGAAAAGGACCATTTATGCCGTTTTAATACTTCCTGCGAAGATATCCCCGGGCGCGAGTGGACCGATGCTCCTTTCTTGCCCCGCCCCTGATCCTCGCCGGTCCTGCCGGTCCTGCCGGCCCGCCGGGATCTCCGTCTTACTATACAAAAGCCTCATCTTTATGAAAAATCAATAGAGTTCCTCCGAGTTGAGCGACATTGTTACGGGCATAAAGATACACCCAAGTAGGTATCTCTCCGTCACGTCTGTGTATGGGTCCCGTGTATCCCCCGGAATATTATACATAAGAGCATAAAATATTTCGGAAATGTTTAAAGGCCATGAACATGACATGATGGTAAATGACTGTAAGAGATTTTCATGCTGTTGTGGTTTTTATCTCCTCTACATGTATGCCATTTTGCTCCCCTCAACATAATGGTTCCAAAGTTGAAGGTTAGGAGGAGGGGCGTGGGCGGACGCTCTCCCCCCGATGAAACAGAGCAAGAGGACATAAAGGTGGGCTCCGCACCGTTCGCATAGCATATCTGTGGTTTAATATGTGCCACTTTCGAATGGAATACACTCGCCAGGACCGTATTTACCGGAGGTACGTGCTGTGCTGGCATGGGGCGTTTATGCGTTTTAGGAGCCGGCAGAAGCAACAAAAAAAATTATTTCATTCGCAAAATGGCGCTAAATTCACTGCAAGTGTATACAAATTATGGCAGTTAAGTACCACATTCCAGCGCTGCGAGAAAGTAGGTCGCTTTTACTTCAAAAGGCGATATTTCAGGGCCTTCCTTTGTTTTCTGCCACGCTACATGATAAATGTTTTAGCATAGCCGAGGGATGCTCCTGTTTCCCGGCTTCCCCTTCCCCGGCATGTACGGATGAGGGGAGTGTTTATCGTGAATTTCAGGATTTGATGTAAAATTCAGCGGATTTGCCATTAATTGCCTTCCCGGATTAGCCCGTTAAGTGCAACTCATCTCTCCAGAGCGGAAATTTAGTTGCATTTTTGCTGCAATTTCGAACCAGCTTCAAAGCAGCAATTCCAGCACCCATTAAGCCTACTTACTGCAGAGCGAACTTCAATTAGCAGAAGGACTCCCGCTAAAATTGATGCGCTGCTAAATCATGCAATTAGCCGGTCCCTAGCGCATGCTAAACAAGTCCATCCACTTAAGAGGCCTCTTCGTTGCGATCTATTTCATCTCAATTGCACTATTTCCTCAAAGTGCACCCGGCCAAGTCGTAACTTGAAAAATAGTGACCAAAGCACATTAAGAGCTAAGAAGCATTCCTTCCAGGGCGTCTACACGTAATGAGAACGCGTCCCGGCTAATGCTGTTCCGCGGATTGCGCAAAAAGAAGCTTCTAATTAAGTAAAGCATCGCCAACTCGAGCGGTGATGGGCGCAATTTACACTTTTAATAAGCACTTGAGGGATTTAATGTGATTGAATTACTCGCAGCGTCGAATGGGGCTGCCTGCCTTCCGATTGAAATTGATATTGGGCTTCGGCGCGTGTTTCAATTGCTTAATAAATGCACCGGCGATGTAATCACTGTGGTTCTAGCCTTTGCGATGCATCCATTACGCCCGAACGGCGGTTCTCGGCCCTTTTGGAACTAAGCGAAATTATATTATGGGCATAATAGCTACCTGGTCACGATCGCTAATTATATGACGCCAATAAGAGGGCAGCTTCCTTTAATTGGTGCAAAGATTCGAGCAATTTGCGGAAGTTTTAAATGCAGTCCAGCAGGTGTCCTCTTGAAGTCATTAAATTGTGATTGGTGGGGTTAAAACCCGTCAATACCCTCTTATTACTTCGGAATTGTAGCTAAGTTGGTAATTATCGACTAGACTACTATTAACCGCAATTGCGCGAACGTCGTAGAGTCTCTTTTTATGGCTTTCGCATTGTAATTACGTCGGTTTCGTTATGCGGTCACTGTAGTCATATGCCACCTTCTAGTTCCCATAATAATTATCGGCGGGAGTGTGAGTGAAAAATAATTTTCTTGGTCCTGTTTGCAAATTTTTTCCGCTTTGAATCCAATCCAAGCATTTTATTTACTTACATAGCTGAAAAGCCGTTCGAGCGGAGGAGGAGGTTTACTCACCACTGACAGATTGCAACAAAAAAATTGCTGCCAACCAAAAATATTCAGATTGCCCCGTTTTTCCGACCATTTGATTAGACTAGTTCTGGAGGTTTGACAATTCCAACCAGGGTGGGGTTCGGATGGTTTTCCCTCCTCTTTGTTGCAAATGTGGTGTGATATGGTAGTAAACTTTCGACGACCGCTAACCTTTCGAGCGAATTCTTCAAGTTCGCATTTTCGGAGTTCAACTCTGATATGATTTATAATGATTTGAACCACTTTAAAAAATTTTCGCCGACCTTGTACCAAAGGATCTTTTATTCCACGAAGCTTCTATTTTGAGTCGTATATCACATTTGACTGATAATTTTTCCTCTAGTTTTGATGGTGTGCTGTCGTGATTTGTGAAACTCTGTTGTGTGTCTTTAGCTCCAGTTTTGTCGAATTAAAGTCGATTAGTTATGTTCCTATTTGTTCAGATGCACACAGTGAGTTTTGAGCGACAGTTTCCCACGAGATACATAACACATCGGAGTTCCGCAGGGCAGCCACCTTGGGCCTCTTTCATTCTTCATATACCTCAATGACGTATTATTAGTGTTGTCCCATTCAATGATTCTATGCTGTGCTGACGATGCGAAGATTTTTCGGACTATTTCCAATGAACACGATTGCTCTTTCGTTCACTCTGACCTGATTGCATATTATAGATGGTGTTCTGCTAACTACTTACTTATGGTAGATATTGGATAGTGTACGACTATGTCCTTCACATTTACACTCTCGATAAATAATTGTTCTTTATCTAGGCTAGGATACCAAAACTAAAGACTAACGATTATTTTACTTTCGATGACCATACTGATGCTATCGATCCTAAGGCTAACGCAACACTAGGATTTATCAAGTCTTGGTCCAAAGACCTTAACGATTTACATATAACTCAAATTCTGTACTGATCGTCGGTCAGACCAATCTTGGAGTATGTTTGTCTCGTTTGTTCCCCAAGGTGCGTTTCCAAGAAAATATTCCACCTACTATTCCATCCTACAGACTGTCGGTTACGACTTATGGCCACAATTTAGGAATTCGAAATGGCTGTACCACTGTGGACAAATACGATGCGGCTTTGGAGTTAAGAATTTTAGGTCCAAATGTCGAAATGCTGTTGTTGTTGTTGTACTGTAAATGCCCAAGGTCTGCAATTGAGATATTATTTCGCACTACCCGAGCGATTCACTACGAATAAAAAATCTATCTACTGTTTGCGTACCTCTCTGGGTTACATATTTTTTTAAATTCATTCGTCCAAAGTAAATGGTACAAAAGTCATTATGTGATAGACAGACCTACATATAACAATTCTGCTGTACCACTGCTTGGTATGGATCCATAAATAAATGCATGGCAGCTCTGTCGTTATGGTTTCATTCCATCTCCACTAACATGGAAATGGCTCACTCTGTTGATTTGTTATTAAAGGTAAATGTGGACAACAAATATTCTAAGACGCAGTACGGACGATCTAATTAGTTTTCTCCAAAATTGGCCAACATGGTTAAATTGGTAAGATTGCCACTTAGATGCCTGGGCATTTCGCAAAGTCGATTATATTGCGGTGTACAGCACCCTTTCAAAGTTGTGGGCAAGGTAACCAGCTTTTGTTTGAAATTCGTTAAAACACTAAGGGGCTTGTTTATTCGAATCACCGAATTACCGAAAACCCCAAGAAAATAGGAGCTCCTAGTCGGTGGAGTGATGTCGTGTCAAGTCTGTCTCTAATATTCAAAATAGCCCTCATAACAGACTAAACACACATCGTCCAAGGAAATGTCCCTGTTCGGAGTGTCTGACAAGGAGCACAGAGCAGCTGGCCCGGCCATCAATAATTCACTCCAATCTGCATCTCGTTCGCACTGAGATATATTCCCTGGTAATTACATGGGGCTCGAGCTCCTTGATGGGCGACAATAACAAGGAAATCAAATTACCTTGAGAGCAGTCCGGTCCGGTCCAGTGGCGCTCGCATACACAGGAGCCAGTCTCTAAATCATACGTGCCATGTTCCGAGCAGCCGGGCAGACACTGATAGACCTGCTGATCAATGGTGCCACAATCTTCGCCCTGCCAGCCCGCCTTACAATAGCACTGTCCGGCTACACATGTACCGTGACCAGAACACGACGGGTCAACACAATCACCTGTGAAAAGAATAAGAAATTACCGTTGGCCGACTGTGAGCTTACGGGCGATTCGATTTGATTTTCTAGGAAAATAGAATAAAGTGGCAAAAAGTCTTACGTTGCTCGCAGAATAGTCCTTTCCATCCCCGTTCGCAGTGGCATTCACCTTCGATGCATCGGCCGTGATTGGAGCAGCCGGGCACTTCACATTCTCCGGCAGGTATGTCGCACTCAGCACCCTTCCATCCTTCCTCGCAGTGACAAACACCACCCCCGTAGTGACCGTGGGCCGAGCACAGGACGGGGCAGACACCTGTTTTTCAAAAGAAGACGACGGGTTATTGAGGTTCGTGTGGTGCTTAGACACAAGTTTTTTTTTTCTTTTTTCCGGATGATGTGGGACAGTTAAGGTCTCAGGAGAGGAGTAGGGAATTGTTGAAAAATTAAAACATAAAACACATCATGTTTACTTTTCATTTCGAGTGGGAATGCACTCGGCAAATCGTTCCAACCTGGCACAGTCGATCCGCAAACAATTATTCCGGAATGGTTCGCAAAAACAAATCCAGAGACCATCTCGCACAACCCAGCGATGGGCGTGAGCTGAATGGTGTCCTCTCGGCACACCAGTAATTACTCTAGAAAATTTGATTGCAGAAAGAGCCCGGGACTCATAGCCGGGTGGATTGGGAGCAAGCAAACGAGATCCGGTCGAGCCTGTTCATGGAATGGAATGACTTCCTCTGGGTTTGACCGATTGGACAGGACCACCCGTTGGCGTTCGCGGGACACCTTAGGAACGCTTTTAGAATAGTGATAACCCTCGATTTTTTTTGTAATTTGTTTTTTGCACATATGATATTTTACAGCATCACAAATATAGACATTTAGATTACTTCTACTTTTATGCAAGCGTCAGCTAGTGTACGCAGAGCGCACTGAAGACTTGCAAAAAACACAATTTTTTAAATATCATAACTATTTACTATTAGTAGAGAGAAAAAACATGTTTTTGCAATTTTCTTGAGATCATCAGCGAAAATAAGAGCGGACCAAGCATAGACCTTAGTGGAACATCAGATACGTGCATAAACTCAAAGGAAAAGCAACCAGAGTGGATAAGATCCATATTAACAGGGACTGCACTTTGTCCAGAGGGATCAAAAGGCATACCTCATAACAGGTTCTTCACTGTAATTTGACCGAAACGATCCCACTTCTGAATGTTCAACACAAAGTTGAAAATAAATAACTAGGTATCCGAGTAGTTCGAGGCTTTAATTTTCGGAAAGAACAATATTATTGTATTCTATACCATTTACTGTAATCAGGAGAAAGGGGTGGGATAGAGAGGGTAAAGTTATACTTACTTTTAGAACAATCAGCGCCTTGATAGCCATCGATGCAATCACACTTGCCAAGGTAGCAGCTGCCCCTGCCGGAGCAATCGTTTGGGCATGTTGTGCTGACACCTTCGGCCTCCTCAACAATCAGCGTGACACTGTGGGCGAGCAATTCATCATTGTAGACGGACAGGAACCAGAGCCCGGTGTCCAGATATTGCAGCAGTGTTACGTTCACCATCATCGTGTCCATGTCGAGTGACGGTAATCCGTCCGATGAGCGCTTTGAAATTAGATGCAGGCTCTCCGCAGCCAGTTGCTTGGCAACATACCCCGTCCCTGTCGAGGGCGACATATGCTCCTGTCGGTGGTGTGTGGGATCGATAGTGTCCCCATCGAGGGTCCGGTGCGACTGCTGCTGCCCATCAAAGTTGAGACCGATGTCTTGCTCGTGGTCCACATCATCATCATATGCCGCACCGTACTCATTAGCAGCAGCGTCTTCGGTGTCACGTCTGCGGCGCTTTCGAAGTCGGCTGTCGAGCCGGCCGCCCTTAATGAATTCGACGAAGTCGTACTGGGTGACACTCGGTGCCACATTCCGGCGCCCATAAACGGCAAAATTAGCGCCCCATGGCAGGGTGAAGTTGAACCGAATAAAGGCCGGGTGTTTGTTCCGGAACTCGAGGTTCCAGAACTGATATGGAGGGATCGTGGCATGGTACATCTCGTTGAAGTCCCGCAGCTCGACGACCTGCGGCCACTTGAGCTGCTGCTGCTGGGCAGTATACTGCTGGTCTTGTGGCTGCTGCTGTTGTTGCTGCTGTTGTTGTTGCTGCTGCTGCTGTTGCGCCTGCTGTTGCTGCTGTTGCGGCATACTATTCTGGCCCGTCGTGTACGTACTGTGGTCCGAGGTGCTCGTCTGCACTGACTCCTCCGTCGGCACCACTGTGGAGCCGGAGTTCTGGGTGATCTGGTCATGTGTTACTGACTTCACGTCTTGGACTAGGATGCAATTCGACGAATCCAAATTTGGTTTCATTGAGCTAACCGCTGCAATGAGACAATGGTAACATTTGTGAGATTTTGATTTAATTAGATTGTGTAAACTTTTGGAGCATATTATAACCACATAACTATTCTAGTCTACGAAGCTTTGGGGTGAAAGTCCTGATGGGAGAAAACCATACAATTTGCATATTTGCAAGAGCCTGAAAGACTGAATTGCTCTACCAGCTGCATCCGAGACATTTATCAAAATAATGCCCACAAACAGAAATGTGTACATTAAAGAAGTAAAATTGCACTATATCTGAATGTACGTATTAGGTGTATATACTGTATCTAATTATTCCTATTGCAACCCACAATTTATTATCTGCTGCACTTCTACCTTAACTAAACTGTCCAGACTAGACCTTTTGTTGGACTTTTTTTACCGATTACAATTTATGGACTAAATCTACTTTGCATTGGAATATGTTTTATGAATTACAAACAATTTGTTAGTGAATTCAAGAAGGGAATAAGGCACTCGTGGCCTTTTTCTAGGGTAGGTGCCACAACTTGCGATTAAGGAATATTTAAACTGTAAAATTGTGGGCGATAGAATATTTTTTAAAAGATGTTCTTCAAAAACCATTATCCTTAAAAGTTAATAGCATTTGCTGGGCTCAATTGTTTTTGATTTTTTAAGTTGTGAACAGTCATAATGCCCATTTCACCAAATACATGTCCTGTTAATTCCCAAGTGTTCGTTTACTCGTTGGAGGCGGCAATTACGACGTCAATTATAATTACTATTCAAAAAAAATGCTAAGAAATAATAATCCGTTGTACACAGTTATGCTAGTGTTGAATAGAAGTTTTTGCACAATTATAGAAAAAAATAAAAGTTCCGAAGGTTCAAAGGCTGTTTATCTGCAGCCGTTTTAAAAAAAATCTAATTAGGTATAATAATAAGAAATATTATCGCTTCTGGTATGAGATCAATCAGGAAAAGACTCTAAAGACCCCTTAACATCCAGAATAATGCACAGTTTGGATCGGCTTATATGCTGGTGGCACCGTCGTCGGTCCTTATTTCTTAAAAAAAAATGAAACCAAATCTCGCGTTACAGTCAATGGAGATCTTTACCGAATCATAATTGCCTTCGAAACATTACTTTATTGGCAGGTTCAACACTGCTTTGCAAAATCTTCTGTTGAGCTACTGGCATTCTGGTTTTTGCCCTGAGACACAGTTGTGAAAATGTTCTCATTAAAGTTACAATTGACATTCCGGGAGAAGGAGGGAGGTTTTTAAGAAATTTTTAACAATCCAAACAGAGAGCAATTTTGTGAATGTTTTGTGGAGTTCCTCAGGGGTCTATTCTCGGCCCGCTCCTATTCAGACTTTATATAAAACGTCTTGCATTCATATTTTTGCTGATGCTGCCAAAGCCTATCTAAACCATCCTATTGGATTTATTGAGGACTGTCTTGTTCCCTTAAATTGCGATGTTCACAATATATACACTTGGTCTGTGGAAAACAATCTTTATCATGATCCTATCAGTTCCAACCTGTCAAAAATGTACAATGTCACCCTCCGTCCTCTATGGTTAAATATAAATCCCTGCTTCGTGCCTTACATTCCAACAGAGGATTACCAATTTTAATTGCACGATTCCAGAATGCTGTACTTGATGGTGCTTATTCGTTATATACGGCCGACATTGCTTGAGAAAATGTTCCGAAATTGGACTGATCGAATGCTCATCGTCAAGAATAATATTCCAAAAAACTCTAGTCTATTGCTTTTATATGTTTTTAAACCTATAAGCTTCCAAATATCCACATTTCATCCACAAATCCACCAAAATTTCCAAAATCCACTCTGGATTTAGCAATCTCATACTGCCCGAAATTAATCTCTATGAAATATTGCTCAAATTAAGTTACCACCCCTAAAAGTAACCCAACCAATTCTGGAAAACAAAATTACCAAAAGTATCTAATCGAAAATTCAACAAAATGTAAACGCCTCTATAAAACACATCATAAACAAAAAATTTAACCGAACCTTTCCTTTTGCCATTATTTCTCCCCAATTAAGCTGTAAAGCAGAGAAGTCGGCAAGGGAACAAGATCCACGCTACGGTGGTCCACCGTCTCTTTCAAAAGTCTAAGAAAATGAGCATCTTCTTCGAGTGTGTGTGATTTATTAACCCTTCCAATCTCAGTTGTTTATGATCGCCCTGTGAAGAGTAATCAAGCGAAAAATAGAAGGTGACGTCGTGATGAATTGTAGCAAGATGGGGTTGTACCTACTCTAGCCCCAATATGGCAGGCAGTCCAAATATCATGAGCAGGCGGAAGTCGACTCCAATAAAAATCACATAAAGCATAGCTGGAGCACGGGGGCGAGGCAGGGAGGTCGCATTTATTGCTTCTTCCTAGGTAAAGTAATCTTTCAAATCCAATTTACTTTAGCACCGCCAGATCTCCGTCGACCCCTTTAAATCCCGCCGCAATTACTTACCGAAAGTTTAAACTTTTCCCATTAAATGGGTCCAATAAAAACAGGAAAAGCGGGACTGACGGGAAGAGCGAGGATGGGTAGGCGCGCACCGGCAATGAACGAAAACACTGTTCTTTATTTTCGGCGCGGTGGTGACGGCGACGGGCTTGCATTTGTGGCGCACCATTCCAAGGAGGTGATACATAGGTGTGCACGTCCTCGTTCCCTAGCTGGCGCCCCCTAAGCCCGAGGGCTGTGGCCAGCTGGGCGACCACAGCTTTTAAGTGCGATTAATAGAATCGCCGTATATCAAATAACTTCTTCGCACATTCGCCCCCGCAGCCCACCCCGGCCCTGTGTAGACAATCGACCCGGGCGGCTGGTGTGGGGTTTCGCAAATATCGGGGAATTCGAGAACAAACACGTCCGGGCCCCACTTTATCTAACTTGGCTATACGGGGGTCGGGTTGTCCTGAATGAGGTTTCGTGCAGTGCTGGTTCGATTACAAAACAAGCAACCGGACGACAACAACGTCTTCAAAGGGTGCATTTGGAGGAATGGGCTTCTTAACATGACCTCTCCTCCCTGCCGTTATTAAATTACACGACTAATGGGAAGCATTTGGAAAAGAATTTCAAAATCCTGAGAGTAGCGCAACCCTTTCGGTGCGGCAGGGTAACTTCATTTGGGAAAACGGAAAACTTCTCCCGTTGATGTGAAAAGTGCATGAACGAGAAGTTGATGACATCCGGAGGAAGTCGGCGGCAGTCCTGAGCTCACTACTGCGGCCCTCAGCATCCGCCCGGTCCGACTCACCCAGGAGTTTAGGGAGGCAGGCGGAGAATTTATCGAATAATTTCTCGGGGCAGACTCCGCCGCCAGCCTCGGCCCGGCCCCAGCATAAATTTATAAACTTCTATCCCACGCCGCCCATTCGCCGGGAAGGCATTTCCTAGTACCATTTCCATTTAACGTTGGGAACTCGAAGATTTACTGATGATGCACTTAAGCTCGTAATAATTATTACGTATAGCGTCGCCGGGCCCATGCAGGAGCCCTCCACGTCTGGCGGACACACAGCCAGGCGTAAACACCGAAATGCTTGCTGGCTGCCGCTCCAAGGTGTGCATGTCATTTAATCCTGGGAGCTGCAATTAAGCAACTCCTTCATAAATTTCCGTTAACTTTGTGTTCCTTCGGAAGTTGCTCGTATCTGCGGGGCCGCCCACTAGTTCACACCTCAGCTATTGAGCGGCGACGGTGCATCCACCACATGAACAAGAAACACTACCCCACGATGCAGTCGCCGTCACCGCCGCCGACGACGTCTCGGATATTATGATTTCCACCCGTGCCCGCCCTTTCGATTTTGACATAATTACGACGAGGAAAATAAATGCATGTCGTGCCAAGCGCACCCCCGCCATAATTAGGTGGAGGGAGCACGCTCGTCCCACGTTAGACAGGCACCGCAAGGAAGCATCCTATAAGGACCTGGGTAGGAGCCGGGAATCTGGGAGTGAAGGGTTTTCATTTTAATCGCCAACGGGAAGAATATGTGCCCGTTAATTTTTAATTGGGATTTTGTCTTTGATACCGTTCGGGGAATTAAATGCGAAAAGACTTTGATTGTCTCGAATGAATCACCCACAGAGCAATAAATGTCGGTTCCCCCGGGACTCCTCCAAATCCTCAGTCGCCCTAGTGGGGAGTGGCAAGTTTATTATGCTACCCCCATAAGAACGGTAATATGAACATTTTTATGGTGCGCTTTCAGGCATTATGAGGCTGAAATTTTAAAGGATTAATGCTTGTGTGAATTTTAAATCGTTCGCTTTTTTATGGTTAATTTGGTTGAATGGCCCCTTTGATGAGTTCTAGGAAGAGCTCGTATTTTTCCTACAATTTTTTAGAGGTGGTGAATTGGCAGCAAAGTCCTTATCACATAATCACGCCCGAAAAAAGTAAAACTATGAAAGTTGGAGTACATTTGGAAATAATAGGTATTGCACGGAAATGTCACAAAATGCTTGACATTCTATCATATATGTAGAAGGGCTACTGTCAACATTTTAGAGAGCAAAAACCATGTGAGAGTCGCGTAAGGTCGTGATCACACAGCACGCAGTGCGAGGCGAGGCGTCACTGTGCTAAATGCGAGGCAAGGAATTCAAGTCCACAGCACAAGTTGATGTGCGTAAACAGGCCGCTGCGTCGCAAACTAATTCACGTGATATTCCATGATACAGAATTTTGGATTCAATGGAGTCCAGAGTACCACAAAGGAGTCACATTGGGCCTCTATTATTTTTAATTTTTATTAATGATATTGTTGGAATATTTTCTTTTGCTAAGTGCTTAATTTAAGCTGATGATCTAAAATTGTTTGCCTCAGAAGATTGTGCTGAGCTCCAAAATGGCTTGGGTATGTTAGCTAACTGGTGTAATGTTAATGACGTTACTAAGTGAAAATTATGACTAAATTATGATTAAAGAATTAATAATTTTTCTATTGAAAGGGTGGACACATATAAGGAATATGCAGCAGTCATATGGAGTCCTCAGAAAAATGTCGTGAAAACCCCAATAGAATCGGTGCAAAGAGGTTTTACTAGGTTTTCATTCAAAAAAAAAAAAATGTTAGGAAATACAGTTCCATCATATGAAAGTTGATGTCAACTGTTAGGGTTAAAAATGGACGAACTTATTTTAGTGTCTTATTCATAAGAGATATTTTAACTAGTCATATTGATTGCCCTGAACTATTAGCTTTAATAAATATTTATGCCCCTGAACGTATATTGCGCATGAGAAATTTGTTGTACACTCCTGACCATAGAACGAAATGGATTTTCTGAAGTTGCTTGCTACTGCATCCATTCACAACTGTAACAATTATTATATATTTTTTGAATTTGATTTCCAAGAAATGAATTTAAAGGAATTATAGTTGCTTTTATTATGAAAGCTTAGTATAATTTAAGTACATACATATTTACATGCACCCAAAAACATTACCTTCCTCCTGGGCAGTCGGTTAATAAAGTAATCAACAACGGGCCCAGATGGCTACCTTGGGGAGCTCCGGATTGCGTATGCACCGCTTCAGACAATGTTTCTTTAAAAGTGAATTTAATAGACATCCCACTTAAATAAGAAGAAATACAATTAGTCAGGACTCAGGAGGGCGAAGAATCTAAGTTTAGAAAGTTTAAAAAGAATCATCTTATGAGAAAGTTTGTCAAATGCATTTGAAAAGTCTGCATAAACGCAAATAGTTTTGAGCCCTGTTCTCGAGATTGTCAGAAATAAAAGATGTATAAGAAGTCAAATTTGCTATCGTAGTACAGCAGTCTTTATGAACGATATAAGGAATTCCATCCAGACCAGTAAAATAATTGGGATTCAATTTTGGATTTGGGTTGTATTAATGAAAATGAAATTTTGAGTTAATCTCAGAAAAATTGGTTGTAAAGTTGTACTACGAAGTCAGACCATTCGGATTGACAGGATAGGACAGAATCTCTAGATATAGTCCAGCCATCTGCAGTTCAACCCATTCCCGCAAAGAGTTCTACGAAAGTTCTGTCTTTAACCACTTTCCAGTTTTCAGTTTCCATTGCGAAGAGGTATTCAGGCCTATTTGTCAAGAAAACAAACACCCTATTCAACGGGTGGCCTACAAAGACCCATGAGCGGCAAGTCGGTGCACGAGACGTAGACAGAAGCCGCAATCGGTAGTTTTTACCGAAAGTTTGTTTTAGCAGAAGTATTTTCACTTTGCAGCGAGGAGCGGTGCGGTGCGATTTCCTTTGCTCACTGAGAATTCTCGAGCGCCATTAGGAGCTGTCGTGTTCAGCAAGGGAGCCAGGCGGCGGGCCCGCACCCCCCAACAATTTACCATTTCATATAACTTCATTACCGCATGATTGCACCATCAGAAAGTCCTAAATGCCCAAAAGTTTTACCATTAGCACCACAAAAACAGATTTAAATCAATTCAGGCATCCAAAGTAGTAATTATGTGCTTCCCCGTGTATATATGTGCCACAATGGCGGATGGCTGTTCTGCTCCTAAAGTAGATGGAAATTGGGTGGCGGGGCGGGGCTGGGGCCCGGCTCAAGAGCGATGGCATCACGGACAAAAGCTTTTGTTATTTGGGAATTGGGAACTTCTTCGAAAGCTCCGGTCCAAGGACCACGGTGCTGATGCAGACACTGATCCGTGCGTGCCAAGGACTATGTCTGTGGATGGTACCAGCCGGGTGTGTGCCCGGCACCCGTAGACGAATGGGCGCTTTTGTGCAAGCTTTCGCCTGACAGTGTGTAATTCAACACCGGCCTCCATCAGGCTATCAGATTCCTTCTCTGATCGATTTTGTGTCAGGGAGACAAACGACTGCAGGCAGGGCCATAAAATGGGTTATGCTGGGCTAGTTACACAATGTTACTGGATTTCTCGATAAAAACGTATATACCACAGGCTCGGTGGAACTATGCTTAAATTCTATTCAGCTGTCGTGAACAGTGGGGCAGTGGGCGGGCAGGTGCTCCGGCCACCGCCAGCCGTATCTGGCGTTCCTGGCAATTCCATTCACCGAATTTAGGGCCGCCGCCGGAGGGGTGCGGTAATTGTGCAGAGCTCGGGGAGGTTTTTAATTTACTTTGGATTTGTCAAAACGAATTAAACTTCTGAAATGTTTTGTGCCCCGCTCGGATGTGGAGAAGCGGAAATTCTATATGCCGTTCCCGCTTCATCCCCAACTACGGGTGCTGTTGTTTGCTTAAGCTTGAAATTTGTAATTTGGCGCCACTTAGAGCCACTTGAGCCTTCTTCTGCCTGTTTTTTTTTATTTTATTTTTTATTTTTCCCCACTGTTTGCTCAGTCGGATGAGAATTTTCCGAGATTTATTAGTTTTTGCGGAGTTCTTTAGGAGATTGAGTTGGTCGTGTTTTCGCCAGGATTGGGTCCCCCGCCCCGACAATGGGGACAATGCGTTTGAACATCCTAATGATATCTCATAAACGCTAAACGAGAGCCATGTAAATTGCGGCACTGTTGCCCCAGCCACCGGGGAGTGTATTGCTTACTTTTAAGAGGAAAACACAAAACAAGCGCAGAAGGGATATGGGGCGAACAAAGGAATTTAAATCAAATGTAATTTCCAGGCGATATTATTTCGCGGTAATTCGCAAAATTGCAAAACAGCACAGTGGGAAACAAGCCCTATGATGGGGGCACGCCTCTTAAAATTCTTGACTACTTACGCAGCCATTGTTTTGGATGGGAATTTATTCGGGTGAAGTCGCTCTCGGCGCCGCTACGTGGATATCCCATTTTCCGAGTGGATGGCACTTACGATATTTTTAGCGAATCAAATTCTGTTGGAATAAGGGTGGGCACGTTTAATAATGTTGCGGTAGATCCTAATGCCGTCTGAGGGTGGGGAACGTATAACGGGAATGACAGTCGTTACGTAAAGGGCTGGAGCAGATGAGATGGTGCAAACAAATCGTTTTGCAGTTACCGAGAAAAGATAAATTCCGATATAATGAGTTTGGCATTAATATAACAATCTGGGTGCCCCGGTTTAATTTGCTAATCCATTAGACGGAGGGGAAATCTTTAGAAATTGAAAAGTTTATCTAACTAACACCCTTAGAGCCATCTTACATGGCGCTTTTCTTAGATGTGTCACGACACCTCGCACCTGTTAGTTCGGGAAAGAGAGCTCAAGGAAGAAGAAGAACGACCGCTTCTCGTCACACCGATCTAGACCTGGTGTAACCCACTAAATGCGCGTCGTTCATTTCTTACGAGGCGAAACCACTAGAACTCCTACCTTAACGATCGTCAGGTAGCTTAAAAATATTTGGCTACAATGCAAGGCATTCCTGAAAAGGGAAACAGGTGTAGAGAGGGTAACCTACATTAAACTGTTGCGAAGTTCGAAGTACAGTATGCTTACCGATCACAGGTAATATAATTACAACGCTCACCAGACCCCGGTGGGCTATTTTTCACGTGCTCCGACTAGACTTATTTTGTAAGCAGTGTGCAACATCCAGCGACATTAGCTTTATGCTACTCAGATGGTTGCAAATCGACCACGGAGACTAAACAATTCTGGGAGTTTGAAGGCAAATCGACTACGTCAATCCCAAACCTCATTTTGGCAATCAGGTTTCTGGGATTAGCAAATATTCCGGCAGATATTTCAAGATAAAAATAAATTAATAACGCCACCACATTCCATATTAAGATGGCGCTTCTAATTGGTGGCACAAAAAATCAGTCTTGTTTTCCACGTTCGAAGACTGTGTAGTTGGAGCTTGTGTGCACAGGTCTATAATACACGTGTAATAAAAGCCTTAACTGATATTTTTTTAGCTGTATGTTCACTACCAGATTATACCCCGAATAAATATTTTTGAAAACCTTGAAGAGAATTTGCTTTCGAACAAAAATTTCGCTGAAATCTGTGACCTTAATTTAGTCCGTTATTTATTTCGCAAACTTTTGTCGGCTTTTCCATTTCGCTTTAATTTTAAGTTCCTAAAGTTAGCTTAAGTACAGATTAAAAGATTTCTTTTTCCACTTTTTTTGCACAAACCTCAAACTCTTACTTCAAACTTGAGCAAACTAGAAGTCTCACTTCCATAAGATATCGTGTGTAATAAATAGAATTTTTTTGTTTGTTTTTCATTAGCAAGCATTTACTAACAAACTTTCCATTAGCGGCCCCAAATTGTCTTCATCACTTCGTTAGCGCCCCTCAACTCCTCATAAACATGATATACTTCCCGTCCTCCTCTCGTGCGGGAGAAGTGTTCTACCACGTTCTTTTCGTGCAGTTCCTTGAAAAACAACAGGAGCTCCGTACCGACAACCCACCATCAATTACCTGCTCCAGGGAAGATATTTACCTAGCGCGCTAGCCCAGTACACAGCGACAGGAGCCATCTGCCGCAGCACTATACCAAGTGGAGGATAACGGGCGCAAAAGAGGAAAAAAATACAAGAAATTCAGGCACCCACCTCAAGACTTTCTACCCCATAAACTGAGAGCGCTAATTGCAT
Organism: Neoitamus cyanurus; assembly: GCA_947538895.1. NCBI lineage: Eukaryota > Metazoa > Arthropoda > Insecta > Diptera > Asilidae > Neoitamus > Neoitamus cyanurus. Next base: position 33,408,377 of record OX384543.1, read on the forward strand.
TCAAGTTGAAACTTACCAGCGAAATAGGCCAGCATGGCTGTTAGGACGACTGCTAATAGTATTAAGGCGATACTCAAACACTTCCAGGAACATCTGTGCTGACACCGCTTGTCTATGTGGAACCTGCAAAAAGAGTGAAATTTTCTCAAATTAAAATTAAAGTCTGGGCCCAGATTAAAAAATTAAATAGAGCGCGAAGAGCGGCTGCGACCGCGGATGGCGAATTAAATTAAAAAGATGAAAAACTGTCTCCGCACTATAATTCCACTAATTTGAACATTTACGTCGACAGCAAACTTTTTAATTCAATTTGGTCCGCCGCTGCTGCAGAGCAATGAAGGGTTGAAGAGTTCAGTCACGAGAAGCACTGACTGGAGCCAGGGTATCGCCCGCAAAAGGCGGAAGGGATGCTCTCGCGACGCAGGGTTACTATGTGACAGCATTTTATATTTTGTCTTTTTTTCTAATTAAATTTTGACATTCTGTGGGCAACAAAAAAATTACTCGTTTTGTTGTCTGTTTGTTGTCCGTCATAAACTTATAAAGTTGAAATCTGGGAAACTGATTGGACGATTGCGATGAAATTATGTAGAGAAGTGTATGAGTTACGTAACACCGTATACATATGTACCTATGTACATATACCGTTCCTTTTAACTACACAAATAATAATATTTCCATAGGTTAAAGCAACATAGAAAAAAAGGGAACCCAGTAGATGTAGTAGACAAAAATAAGTTTTCTCATGAATTTACATGAAAGGCGCCTTTTCACTTTTAAAGGTGTGCACGAATGAAAGTCATGGTTGTAGTTCTTCACATTCAGATGGCTTTGTTCACATTTTCTCCAAACAAATTTTTAAAGGGTGTCGCAGATCTTGTATGAAGCGCTTGTTTGGCGGAATGTTTCTGATTTTGTTACGAAAATGTTTCTACTTACTATCTTGTTTTCATAATGGGACCGATATGATACGAGTGTCTCTTCTTGTTATGGATGTTGTTTGCGTGTACGTTCACGTGTAGGCCAAGCTTAATGACGAGTTTTCACTTTCGCTCCAAGATTCATTGTACGGATAACATAAAAAAAAGTCCAAAGTTGGACTGAATCTTTCTCCGCAGGTACATGTATAAATTCTAATACCTGTATGTATGAAGCCAATGTACCAACGCCAAGTAAGTACCAAGAGTACCAAGTTACAATAAATAATAACAAATACTCCGAATCTAGCAGTCAAACTTCAGACGCGTTTTTCTGGAAAATGTACCAACCGGATAGTTTTTGATGTGTAAACATCTTTACCGGGACTCGGGTAATTTTTGGGGCTAGAGTGAATTTGGCAAAATTATTCCCATGTAACGCTTTCCCCATGAAACATTTCCCCATCTAACATAATTTCCGTCATGTGCAGTTGGTACCAGTCGTCTCTCATCTAAAACTTCTGCGCTGAGCCATATGAGTAAATGAACGTCCCCAACTCAGTTGTTGATAATTGTTCGCGCATGAACAATCATAAGGAAATTAATGAAGAGAGAATAGCGCTCAATTTTGGAGTAATACACAAGATCTCAACAACTACATACATAGTAATTTTTTTTCAACACCGGAACATATGCCGAAAATGGGTTCGAACAGATGCGATTAGAGTAAAGTCCATGTCGGCGACTTTTGACTGGTATTCGCGCCCTTCAGTATGGTACCGTAGCCCTTCCCTTACGAATTTAATTTATTCTGCCTGAGCTCCCATTTTTTTCTCCTTTTTTTGGTTAATTTCGTTTGTGCAGCAAATGGGAACGACATGGCTTGAATTGCAATTTGGCAGCAGGAATTCGAAAGAGCGCAACTGTGGGTGCACCGGGATTATGTGCACGCTCCCGCAGGCACGCCGAAATTATACTCCCCATCCCGACGGACCGGGACGAGGCATTCGATAGGCACACTTTCGTCCAACGCAAAACGAATTTCATTCGAATAAAAAGCAATTTATCTCTCGAGCTGCCAATTGCAGCGGTGGTGGTGTCGGTGGCGACAGCGGCGGGCAGAGCAGGGCCTGGTCGGCTAGTACTTGACCCGGGCAACGAGTAAGTCAATTGCATAGGCCCCATTTAGGCACTTCCTGCCGCTTTCGCATCATTCCAGCGTCGCCGCCGCGCCGTGCCGTCACCACCGTGGGCGTAGTGTTGAAATTTGCATGTTCGATACATCAAACCTTAGCTCTCGAGTGATTTTATGCTTTTCCCCCTTTTTTGCTCCTCACGAGTCGGATCGGGTCGGGGTATCGGCACGGCTCTTTGGGAATTTTATTTCGCCGATTTTACGCCCTGTCCGCGCCACCCACGCGAGAGTTTTATGCGGCCAGCGGTAGTCTCGTGCTGTCCACATGGGAGCCGAGCAAACTGCAAATGGGCACGAAAACGGCCGTTTTATGCATTGTGCGCTGCGCCGCTGTTTGAGCTGCGACTTGAGGATGCCTGTAGTGCTGGCCGTCGCGGTCGTCGTCGAGATCCAGTGGGCGAGGCCCGACTTGAAAGATATCACTTCCAAGATGCCCATGATTTGTTGGCCGAATGCTCCGCGAAATAAAAGGGCCTTAACTTAACGGGATGTGATTTTCTTGTGAATTTCTTAGCGTTCGCTCGGTCGATTCTCTCGAGGTGGATCGGTGGTCGGGCGTGTGCGTTCCTAAATGGGGGGATATTTCATAAATGGGATTTATTTCTCGGAAAGACGCTAATAACCGTAAATTTCTAGGAGTTCCATTGATGAGCATTTCTGCGCCGAGGGTACTTAACAAATTGTGGACGTGTTCATCCCACTTTATGGCTCACCTATAGTACCTTTATATTAGCATTTTAGAGTCTCGCACTTCGAGGTGGCTGCAATCAGCGTAAATGTCCCGGAAATATTCATATTTGACATTCGCTTTACCATCATCAATTTTATTATTTACATAAAAGATGTAACGCAAAACGGGACGGGCGGTTTCCAGAACGCGGTGCTTCCGACTGTTAAATAAATACGGATTATAAACGACCACCGCGGAGGATTTTCTGGTTCGGCTTTACAACTTTGGCCGCTGATTAGATGCGTTCGGGAGATATTAACAATTTTATGGGAGAGGTGTGCGCGCCCCAACTATTCAATTCTATTGTTCCGTACTTAAATCCAAAAACGGAACTATTATTGAGATAATTTATTTACCCTGTGCCACCAAGTTGTGGCTTTTCAAATTTGGTGGTCAGGCAATTGGAACGCATGGGCAAATTATAAACATTTCGTTTTTAAGCATTACTAGATTGAAATTTATGGTACTTGCATGATTCCTGTTTTATTTATACTTTGTCATAGAGGTTTGGGCACATAATATTATTTTAGTTATATTTCCCTTCCTAATATTTCGTACTGTAATGACTGCATTAATTCTGCGTGGCATGCTTCTAATCGAATTAATGCCAGTTCTTTTATCTAGAACTTCTTGCCACACTTAAAAAAATATTGTCTTTTAGTGAATACAGCGCGGGATTGTGACGGAGGTAAACAAGTTATTTTTGGGTTTGCCAGATTCTCAATTGGATTGAGGTACAGAAAATTACCTGGCCAACGTAAGAGTGGAATATTTTTTGAAGCGGGCAAACTATTTTGACCAGGTTAGCCGAGTGACAAGGTGTTCTATCGTGCGTAAATACAAAGGGGTTAGTTGCCATTTTGGTTGAGCCATAGTACGCGAATGTATTGGTCCTGCCGCATAGAACCCTCTACAAAATAAAGCGTGCCAGGTCTTTCCGCAGAGATTGTTGACCACAACACCCCCTCGTCGGTGGATGTTTTACACGAGACTGAATGCAATTTTCTCCTGGTCTCCTTCGTACGAATTGTGATTCTTCCATGAGGACGTGTAGGGAGGAAGCATTCATCAAAAAAGTAAACCTGAACAATTCACACAGTTACATTTGAAGAAATAATGTCTTATTTCGTAATGAAAATAAAAATAAAAAAATAACAGCTAATTACATTATTCCAATTCACTTCGCTTTAGTCCTTGTGGGTTTTGGCAAAGTGTAATCGGGCTGCCATGCGGTGTATTAGAAAGCCAACAAGATTCCTTAAGACGTTGCAGTCAGCACCGAATTACTAAGAAATGCATTGTGGTACATGACTATTTCACGTTTTATTGAGAGATAACAGTTATTGCACAGAGGTCTCAAATTGTATTCTTTGTTTTGCGAAGATGCTGCTTAGATCTTAAGAATATTCTCAGGCAGTTCCCTGTTGGCACTGTTCGTGTTAGGTCGTATCTTTTTAAGCTTGTAAACTTGGTATCGGTTGATATATTATTTTTTAAATTAAAAAGAATCTAATTAATTGTGTGGCGCAGTCGGTAGGATAATCGGTTTAGTACCCTACACTAACCGTTAAATTATATTAACCAGGAGAGTGAAGACAAAGTGCTATACCTACATAGTTAGGCTGTGCCGAGTATCTACATACATACATATATGAAACCGTACCCACTGTTTAAAAATTAGAAGTTAAACAGTGAAAGAGTTCAGGAGGATTCTAACCATTTTCTATATTTTGAAAGAGCCCAAAACATCTTAACTAACTTAACTAACATGACGGTAGCAACAGGAACTCGCAGTGATGCATAGGCCAGAGCAGAGGATTATAGTCCTAGCAACAATGAAAGAAGAGCAGCACTCAGGAGCAATTCGGATGGAAATATGACTTTGGCGGCAGAAAACGCAAACACTATTTATGGTATTTACGAAATAATAGAAAAACATAAGATGTTAACCCTGACAAAGTTAAGGGTCGTAAAAAAATGTAATTATAATAATTTTAGAAATACGGCATTTAATAAAACGGTACGGTAAAACAACTAGGAGTTTCGTAATGTCGCATGGAAATTTGGGCTTTATGCACAATTGCATTGTCGTGAATTAAGAGCATCCCTTTTGGTAAATTATCTCTCCATTTTTCTTAATGGATTCTTTTAAACAATTTGGGATATCATCATTCATTGGATTGTCATATTCAACATGGTATCTTTGTATGCGGTGTGAGCATTCTGGGTATACCAAATTTTCGTTGACTTTTGACACTCCAAGATGATCAAGGATGAATTTTTAAGCAGTTGCCAGTTCTTTCAAGTTATTTATTTTCCAAATTCTTAAAAACTCCCAATTTTCGGTGCCACAAATGTAGAAACTGTTATTTTTACAGGTTTCATAACCGACCACAAGCTGCAAGTCAGAGTGCATTTCTGACATATTTCTATGATTTGACCACTAAGCAGGGTGTGTTTATGCGACTCGACATAGCTGAAGGTCTGAAGCATTCATTTTGACGTTTTCATAAGCAGTCCACTCGCTACGAGCAGAATTATGGAAAACTCGAGAAGGAAGTGGCTTTCTTAACCAGAGCGAAAAATGACCTAAACGCAGTGAAAGCACTGAGAGTCTGAAAGAAACAAGTGCATGCAAATTTTCGGTTTAAAAGCCAATCTTCCCCGGAACCACTAGCAATTATTCTTAAGACAACGCTGTAATTCGTGCCGGCAAGATAAAAAAAAACGGCTTATCTCCTACAACCCTTTGTCCGTTTCCCCTAATCCCAGACAGTAATAACATGCAACGCTCCGTGAATTATGGCTACATTAAAAATTCCCGATTAGTGTCACGAAACACGGCGCGGCGCAGCGGCGGCGGCCGCGCGTCTTTGTGCTTCGTGGCTAATTTATGTGTTGCACTGAAAGCATTAATCACTTCCTTGAAAGGCACCGTCTCAAAAAAAAAAAAAAAAAAAAAAAAAAAAATTATGGGGCGCATTCTTACCTGGAAGGGGAGTAGGGTGAGTAGTGTGGAGTGTGTGCTGAATGTGACGTCCTCAGGGGGAATCCGGGCATCACGAGTGGCGAGGAGCCGCTGATCTGACAATGCTGCCCACCAGCGTTGTTCCCAGTTGACACACTTTGAGGCATTTGCTGTTGACTGCCGGCCTGCAGAGGTGCCCCGAGTCTGAAAATGGAATAAGGGAGACGTTAGCAATAACAATAGCCTTCGACAGGGGGAGGTGCGTGATTTTTATTGAAAAGTGCTCCAGAAGTGCTCGAGTGGTGGGTAAACACTTGATCCGGCCGGTGGTGACCAGCGCGATGCGGGATTCCATTCAGAACGAACCCTCTTCGTCGCTAAATATTCATCTGTTCTGCGTGAAGAACTCACTTACTACCCTTGGTCGAAAATTGGTTGCAGAAATAAAACACGATGAAGTTTGCCCACAAATTACACACGAAATAGGGAGAACGTCCAGTTTCGAACGCCCAGCTGGTATTCTGCTAAATACTTAAGAAATTATGTTTTTCCAGGATATTTTCCCAAAAGAGCGTTAATTCCGCAGAATCTCAAGCACTGATTTTCGGAGAGCATAATTTTTAATGAAAATTTGAAATAAAACTTCGTCGTAAGGGGGTCCGTAATCGTGGTCTTTACCGTTTACTGTCCTTTAGTCGGGAAATGGTGTTGGATACGACGATACACCATGAAAATTCAGTTTTGCCGACAAATTCCGTCCCAAGTACTTTGTCCCGCCCCGGGAATGGCACTCTTGCCACGGTCTGATAGTTCCGTGCGCAATTAAAGCTGAAGTTCGCCGGGCCGTGTAAATATTCCCGATGATGGGGTGCTGCTAGACTCTAAGCGGCTACAGTGGCGGCGGCGGGCGATGCCCACTCGTCCTTTTTCAGGACAAAATCCAGATGTAATCACACCCGAATCGGTGGGTTGCACTTGCACGCCTGCTATGCCACTGAAATGGAGCTTCTCCGGGAGCAAACAGCAGCCCGACCCGGTACCCGGGGCTGGGGGGGTTTGCATGTGCATCCCGACCGTATAACAGTCAGGTTAGATACTTGCAGGGCGAGCCTCATAAACATGTCCCGTCTATCTTTATTTACTAACCGGAAAAAATAAATAGCCCTAAACTAATTAAAGTTTACAATTTGGAATGTTTGGATGTGTTCTGGCGGGAGGGTCCTAAGTGCCGCAGGAGCACCCGGATGTGCGGATATAATTGCGCTCGGGTAAATGATTGTATGCAGCAGTTGTGCTCCGGCCGAGCATTTATTTTCGTAAAAGACAGAAACTAGAAAACTAGTCCCGCCGGAGAGTTAGACGTTCCCGGGTATGGGGGGCTGCCGCAGCAGTCCGCCCCGCCCCAAACCCTACGGGCGGCCTGTGGCCGGGACAACGCGCCAGTTTTAAGGCAAATGAATAGAGTCGTGCAGTGAAATGTTGCACTGCAAAATAATGGAGCGATATGTACTCTATGGCGGGCGGCGGGACTGCGGGACGGGTGCTCGCCTGCGATAAAATATTTTGCTAAGTTATAATTGTTTTGTGCAACTTCGAGTGGAAGTTTGCTCAAACGCAAGGGAGGACGGCAGCCGGGCAAGAGGGTGGGCTGACTCAACTGGAACAGTCACGGAAATGTGAGTGTCCGTTAAGTGGTTTTCTTCATTCCCTGCACTTGTTGACTCCAAAGATTGATTAGCTGCGCGCGGGGTTTTAAAGGCGTCTTCCCGCTGAAGTGTGGTATGGAGAAAAATTAGGTCCTTCGCTCTCGCACAGTTTATTCAGCACTTTCTGGAGACAATTAATGGGTAAAATTGCAGCACTTCTTTACTTAAAACTATTCTGCTGGTGGTCCATGGCAGTTGCCGCGAATGTGACACTTTCACTGTTTTCCCCAAAAAGTTTTATTGTGTTTTTGCAGGTATAAATTGTCCCAACAACACGAATTTCACTAAAGCACTAACAATGGGTGAATAAAGTCGAAATAAACTTTTATTTGCGTATAGTGCAGAAATTTGAATGCGGCATTAAAGTCGTTATCAAAACCGACGATAACCCTGCTAAGTCTTTACCAGAGCGTAAGGCGGCGATAAGATTATTTTAATGTTGTTTATATTTTTTTCAAGCTTTTATTGGAAAAGGCTATTAGCAAAACTTCTTTTGAAGAACTGCGCGATGATAAAGCATTTGCAAAAAGAGGATCGTTTTTTTAACATCCTCACAAAACTTAAGAAAATAAGATTATGCAAAGCTCTGGACGCAACAAAATAGATTTTGAAAATACGTTTCCCCAGTATCGAAGGCGCTTGCTGGAAGACATGTAAATATGTACATATATTATATGTCATACCATAACATATGGAAATTGACAGATTTTAAGGTTCCATACAGAAATGTGAAAAATGGACACCTCATGGAATGCTTTTGACGTTCGTCCGTCAGTCTGTTTTCCAACTACTTTTGACGTAGAAAGCACCAATTTATTATAGTGGTGCTACATTGGTGCCTTCTAATTTAGGCTACATAAACTATATAAAAATCTACGATTGCGGTCTGGTTTGCAATAAGTCATTGTTTCGCGAGCGGTGTGGTAGGTTACGCCATCTTGTTGAAAACATATGTCATTTACGACCGTTGCATCCAATTTCGGATAAAAAAGAAAGACTATTGGGCATCCTAAAATACACACATAACTTGCGGATTGTCATTTCCTCCATTTCTGTAATAGGTAATAAACGTTCTTCCTAACAGTAACGCGACATTTTCGTAAGCTATCAAATGTATATGTAAATATGTATACCTATGTACATTTGACAGAAAAATTGTTTAAACACCTTTTATAAGAGATTCGAAAAATAAACATGATAGAGGGAGATGGAATATGCTGTATAACAATCGGTCTCTTGAATCAATGTTCCTCTTATAATTTCCGTCTAAAATGTTTCGTAATTTCCCACAATTTCCCGCTTCAAAAATAATTTCCCATAAAATAATAGAATAATAGGACAAAAGAGAAAACACCCAACCAATGATAAGCTGTGTGGGCGTGTCCATGGCTGCATTAGGAATCATAAACACTACACTGTTAAAACTTTATAACAATATAATAAACAAATTTGTTTTGGGCACTTTAAGGTGTAGCCTATGTTTAGCAGTTTAGTGCGCAAAAAATTGCGGAGTGAAGTTTCTATTATTATTTAGATATTATTTATTAAATTCTAAACTTACTGTCGCATAGCGATAACTTCTAAAAAAATTACTGATATGGAACCAAATTTGTCTCATAACATTCGAGACACACATTTACAGTGTAACCGTCATTTGAATCATTGTCAACGCGAAAGTCTGAAGTGGAAGACGACATGTAAGTAATTCCTGAGCATCGGGGAAAATTATCAACCGATGATAAATTTGTCGTTTTATATTTCCGAGGTCATGGATCTCGAATCTATTATCAACATGGAAATTACAGATGGATCAAATATGACGCCCGAAAATTTTCTAATTATGGGGATTGCTATGAAATCGGGTCCTGTTATGTTCTCGGGCTTGCTGATTTCGAATCTACTATCGCGGAGAGACTATCCAATGATACCTTATTTGTCCAAATGTGATGAGTATTTTAGGAGCTATCCATAAACACAAACATACATACAATAGACTGCCAAACTCATAATTCCTTTTGCCGCAGTCGGAAAAAAAGTATTTTAAGACAGAACGTGTGCCTTTGATTTATGTTATTTCTTATTATTTTACAAGTGAACAAATGGTATCTCTGCCATAAGAATGTTTTTATGAATTATGAACTCATACGATCCCAAACATTTTTCGAGAAGTCTAAAATTAATTTTGAGATTTATCAGAGTATGCCGATCCTTATTTGCTCCTTTTCTGAGCAGTTAATTTAAAAGTGTTTGTTTTTTTTGCTTACATAATTTTATTGGACACAAAAGGACAGGAACTAATTAAAAACCCGCGTTAGATCTACATAAATGCAATAAAATTTTTCCTTTTGCTTTCATCTATAGCTCTAGATTTTCCGAATGTATACTTTCTAATCTTTGAAAAATAGGGTACCTTGCCACCAAAGCATACCCTACTCGGAGACAAAATTAGATTCTTTTCAAAAACGTTTAACAATATCGTTGACGATGTGAACGTTTTGCTCCCAATTTGAACTGAAGTTTTTCTATACTACTCTGCCCGAATTTTGGTTTTTCTAATTGAAGCGTGGACGTAGCATAAGGGAACAAAAGCCGAAGTACTAAAGGGAGAAAGTCTCGTTGAATTAGCTTTTGGGCATAACAAAGCGCAATTTGTAAGAAAATCGGGGACCACTCCATCGTGAGAGCCGAGATGCCGATGATTGAGTATTCATCCGGAGCTTTTCCTGATCCGAATGTTCAATAAAGCAATTCCGAAGCGCTCCGCTTCCCTGAATTTCCCTTTAAAGCGACTGGAAGAATAAATCAGTCGTCAATTCCCTCAGTTTAAAATTAAGCATCACTTGAGACGCACAAAAGATCACTTGAACGACCTCTTGAGTGTTTGTCCCGCCACCGAAACGCTAAGCCATTATCCGACTGAAGAAACAGGCAAACGTGATGGCGGCCACTACCCAGGAATTAATCGAATTGATCGAGAATAGCATCGAAGCTAGAAAAGGCTCCTCCGGCTGAAAGACGGCGGCGTCCCAATTGTGCCATTCAACGAGCTGAATCAAATAGGTAACCGCTCGGCATGTAGGTGCATAGTTGAAAGTGGGCAATGGGCCGGGGATGCGGGCGGGGGCGGGATAGCACAGCGCTCTAGAACAAGTGAAAGAAACATCGAAAACTGAATTAACAGCATCCGCTGGAGAATGGATCGCTCCACATTCGGATTCATGGCAGCCGCAGCGCACCCCGCCGGAATAAAGCGAGATCCGTTCGGGTGGTGCATCCAGCATCCACCATCCAGCAAATTATGCTAGGGACCGTGGGGCGGGAGGACCCGTTCCTTCCGGCGGCTGCTACCGCGTGTCTCTTGCACATTATTTGTGGGTTAGTTGAAGTGGTGTGTCTGGTGCTGCTGGTGGGGCCATTGGTGATGCAATTTCGGGTGCTCCTCAGCCCGGCCAGAGTAGTGCTCCAGCTTGGATGATGCATTTCGTTATCGTGCGGATGTGCGGCTGGCTGATGGTGCACACAAACACCCACACACGGCCGAGAATCCGCTTAAACCGAAATCACCCAAAAAGATAAACGTGGATCTGTTCGGTTGCCCTGATCTACCGTAGGTAGATGTACTATGCCCGGGGGCGGGGGTGGCCGTGTCGCATGGGAAAACCAACAAACGCCGCACCGTAAAGCAATTTCAGGGGATTAGAGCGATTAGAATCAGCCCGAGCAACAACGCTTCAAGACAAGTAACGCAAATACCCGTTCAGTGGGGCTTGTCGGGGCGACACGGGCGAAGCTGGGAACGCCATAAATTTCTTTAATTGAATCTTTCTGGGGACGACTGCGTGCATCTCAAGGTGGTTGCTTGATTGATACGCAGCGGTTCTCTGCGAACGTGCGGAGTGCTCCGAAGGTGCAATTCCACAGATTCCTGGGATATGTGACAAATCTCACCCACCTACTCAGCAGTGCCCTGAGTAAGTCGTTAAATTCTCCGGAGGAAGCCCTTGAAGAAGTCGTTGCCATCGAAGTGGCTCCTTCGCCGGCGCACCGTGTAGTTCGCCTCGGGTGGAATGCACTGATAAATGTGCGGTCGGCTCGGGACAAGCCCCATGCTAATGGGTCCCGCACTTTTATTGCACGGCGATCAATTTTATCACCGCATCCTAAGCGATTCCCCCGAATATGCTTTATGACCCCCAGACGGGCCCGGGGATTTTCTGATAATTTCCTTTTCACGGCGGTTTAACGACGCTTAATCATGGGGACGCTGCCATCAATCATCCTCGGGGCTTCTTCACGATTTCGCTCCGCTGTTGCTGCGGCTGCCCGGCACGTTGCTCTGCACCGTATCAGGTGGATGTTATTTCCGGTGGGTTGCACTCTACCGAAATTCAATTGTTTGATGGATTCTTGTGCCGAGACCATTTCGATTGATCCATAAATCATCGGACCTGAGTTGCGAAAAGTTTTTATATTTGGCGGTGTCGATTTCGGGAATCTTATTTTCGTGCAGAGCCAGAACAAAAGTTTCTCACCTTCGAGGGTCAAGTGGTTGTCGTTTTGGGGATTGGGGAGTCATGCATTCCCGTGGGAATTAGTCAGACGCTTGTTAAGGTTTTCTTTCAAGATCAAAATGGAAATTTTAGGTACCGTGAAATCACCTACATAAATATGGTCCGTAAGTCTTAAAAGTAATTTCGTATAATTTTAATATTTTTTATTATTATTTTAGTATAGACTATAACAATTGGAAATCAACACTTATAATATTTAATAGTAATCTAAACATACTAATCTTATAAAGAGGTAAAATATGTTTGTTTGTTTGTAGGGAGTAATCTCTGGAACTATTGAAACAATTCTAAAAATTCTTTCACTATTAGAAAGCTACACTATCCTTGTGCAACATAACATTTTATTGAGATAAAAATAAGTTTTCAGCTATCAATATTTTTCTGCTATCAATATTTGGAAATTCAAGATGGCGGGTCCAATATGGCGACCAAAAACTCCCAACTTCAAAACATGGCCATGAAACCAGGTCTTGTTATGTTTTCGTTCGTTTGCTATGTGCTTGTATCCGAACAACCGAAATCTGCGAAATGCATCGCCTACTGACTGAATTTTTACGTTTTACAAAATATCTACGGACTGCCGTCAACTCCGGTGTACACATACACATGGAGACACGAGCGGTGCGAATAACGATTGCCCTGTACCACATTCTACACAAACGTGTCAAAAAATTTGTCTCAATTTGTCGAGGCTAATCTCGAGAACGGCTGAATCGATTTCGATGGGTCCTTTTACTGAAAGGTAGATTTATTTATCGTTAATAATTTAGCCCACTTTTTATCCGGGGATTATTTCGGGTTCCCCCGGGGAAAATGAAAACCCGTCTTCGCGTATGTAACAGTTTTAATTTTATTTACAAGTATAAAAAAAACCCGGGCAATGCCGGGGCGGGACTGCTAGTGTATAATAATTTTATTTTTATTTATCACCGATGGTCCAAAAAATATTTAACTAGAGATTTCCTTCCGATTCATACTTGGATCAGATTTGCGCGCATGTAAGGCACCTGATAGTGTTATGACCCACCTAAACTGGTCTCACTATACAAAAACTCTTTTCAATATTTTTAGTTTGAAATTTTTCAAAAACTTTACTTTCGTCCACATCACTATCTACGGTAGGTGATTGGCCCACATTTTTCATTCAGATTTTAAAAAATTGGCAAATTTGTCGCGCAATATTACAAATCAGGGTAGGAAATGAGTTATTGACAATTATGTTAGAGAAAAAAGAAACGATAAATGATAAAAAATGAGACGTTAAGAATCTTTTACTCAAATTAAGTAATGAAGTAAGTTTAAAGAGAAAAATCAAAAATTATTCACACTGAAAACAAACAAAACGTCTTTGTCCTCTTTTGACAACCTCACGCTGCACGTACTCCTCCTACGTGTTGTGAGCAAACCACAGCTTTAGGAACTTCTTCGAACAACGAACAAATTCGATTGTTGTGAAGTATCATTAAACTTTAAATGAAAGCCAACATCACCAATCGATTCTACATTAAAAATTGATGGAGGGGCGAATAAAGAATTGAGTCAACCGGTTAATTTCAACAGATAATAGCTAAAAACTTACTTTGGTTAAATAAGAACGAGCACCTGTCACATGACCAAAACAAGGATAATGCCTGACTACATTACCCTCGAAAGCAGTGAACGAATCCTACCATGTCCGGATTATAGAAAAGAGCAACCGAATTTTTGTAGTAGATTAGAGACCAGAGTCCCGGAAAACCCAAGTGTTTCGGTTGCCACTTTGGATCCCCCATTTTGAAATTGCAAATTTAAATGGCAGTGACCCCGAAAACCTCCTAGTGCTGATTTTCATGGAATTCCTTTGAAGTGTAACTTTTTCGCGTTTGACGTTGAAAAAAAAGTGTGTCTCTGGCATCATTGAAAAGGGCTCGATGAGTAAAAAGAGAACGTTTTTTACAGATTATTAAATTAAAAAATAGAACAAGGAGACTTAAAATTTGACGATTCTCAATAACAACTCATATACTGCAATTAAACGATTACATTTTGTGCTATGGAGACTATTTGTCTTAACTTCTTTTTGTATAATAAATTTTGGCACAAAGCTAAAATCCGATTAAATATTTCCTACCATAATTTTTTCGTAATGGTACGGTTTTTTAATAGACATTAATTTTTAATTGGTTTTCTTGTGTGGGGCTATTTGAAGCAAAGACCCACGAACGGTGTCGGCGCATTATTGATGAAATAAAGCTGGAAAAATATCGAGATTTGAGCTAAAAATAAAATAAAATCAATATTCGTCATATCTATTCACGGGCCATGATCCTGCTTTACAAGAATAAACTCATTGAAAGCCTGAAAGCCGTAACGCAGGGAAACATTAACGCAAAAAGTCCAATTTTCTTGAGAAACACCGATCTTGAAGTACTAAAACTTTCAATCACTCGAGCATCCTACCAGTCCGGAGCACAACAAAGCCCTCTGCCACTTCCCTTTAATAAAACGCAAAATTGGGCCAAAAAAACTTCCAAAGAAGTATTCCCGCCAATCTAATGGATAAATGTTCATAACGACTTTCCATTACAGCAATAAAACACATCAGAGAGCCGCCCCAGCTCGGAGGACCACTGGTGCCCCATTCTAACTGAAATGGCCAGGCCTAGGCGGCGCGGGTGGGTTCTAAGAAGGCACCAACGGAAGTCCTATTTTTTGCAAAGTGGAAAAGCCGAAGAAGGAAGAAAACAAAATTTGGCGGCTTTCTTTAAATAACCCATGAGCGGTTCACATACCGAGCCCCGGCTGTAGCGTCAGACAACACAACATGAAGAAATTGCGGGTAGGAGCCCGGCCCTAAAAATAGGGTGAGCGGTCCGGGACGGGGGTAGGTCATACGCACAGTCATACACCATCCAGGAGCGGTAACGCCATCGGTGTGCGCGGCAGGAGAGGCGGCCATAAAACACGAAAGTGTTTCAAATTAAACCTAATGAAATACCCAGATGAATTATAAATTAGGGGGTGATGGCGATAAGCCACCCGCGCGCTGCCATCCTTGGCGAATCCGCCGTTTGAAGCTGTTGTTTTTTCCTCCTGCGTTTTTCTTACCGAAAAGTGCTTGAGCACAAGGCGGGGGGAGCGCTCGGCTCACCGTGCAAAAGGGGATACCATACCCTCAAGGTGCCGGGCCGGGGCTGAACTGGCAATGGTGGATGGTGAAGGTGAATTGGTATGGGTGGAAATGGTGTTCGCTCTAAAGCGGAGCTGAGGGAAAAATTGTAGCACTGTTGCGTATACCTTCCTCCTTTATTTAGGCCTCCCGAAGGTTAGTAGTAAAATGAAATAAAAAACAGGGAGAAATGGCTGTCTAAAAGGATCCCCGGTTCCTCTAATTTGAGTACGTCCTCGCGCCAGTAACTTGAGGTGGAATCCTCGCCGGTGTGCTTGGGGCGTGGAGGCAAAGGCAGTCAGAAGAGAAGGGAAGAGGCACCAGCGGAGCGGTCAAAGCAGAGCGCGGGCGAAATGAAATCTCGGGTGATCATAAATTCCCAATTTATTCGCGAAATAATTTCTGGAGACGGGATAATGCGATGTGAATTTTCCTTTTTTCGACTCCCGAGAGAGTCCGCTAGCGGGGGAGAGGAGGATGCTCTCTTCGTGTAAACGCAGTTGTTCCTAGCCAGCTTAGGTGGATCTCGCTGGGGACCTGTATTTTGTTCCTTTTTATGCTTTTTATATTATACAACCAGGTATGGAATGGCTGTGGAGTGATAATTTATCCAAGTAGAAGAGTTAGGGCGAGATGGGATGGAGCACAGGTATCGCACGCACACTAGCGTCAGCAGCAGTTAGGGGCCGCCGAAATTCGCTTCTTTAACCGAACATTTTTGCTATTTAAAGGGACTCTCGGGCAAATGGAGATATATCGACACATAAATACACATAAAACGAACGTCACGCAGTAACGGTAAATTTTATAATTGAATCAGCAGGTAATTCCCGTGGGAGCAAGTAGTAGTGCGAAACGACAAATCCAATTAGGGCCGCTTCAATAGACACACTGAAGATGAAAATTGGACGACCCTGAGAGGATATTGAGAGCCTGGGAAAAGGACAGGAGGTCGCTTGGCTATTGGGCACTTTTGGAAATCTTGTTAAACAGTAGTGCGGTCAGGTGTGCCTAAGAAGATTTTTGAGATGAAATTAGCTTTGAGCTCCTTCTGCTCTCCCCCAGCTTCTTGCTCATGCCCTGATAGGAAGGAAGATGTCGGAGGGGACCTGAGAAGGCACACAAACTTTAAAGTTTATTGCCAGGCGGAGCGGAAGAGGGCTTGGATTGAATTAGCTTTGATGAAGTAATTTCTACATTTTCTCTACGCTTGAGTAATTTCGCCTCAGAGGTGGAGCCCAAAACAAGATGCTCGCGGGAGGTGGAAACCGAGGGATTTACGTAAGAAGTGTCCTTTAATTTTTGAAGAAAATTTAACGACATTAGACCACCATGGGGATTTGTTCTTTCGTGGAATAGCTTTTGGGATAGAACATTCGTGCGGCAGGAGCCTTATGCATCCTTAAATACCTCTTATGGCCCAATAGTTGTTAATAAGCCAGTATTTGGGGGAAAGTCGCAATTTTTGATGCAGTAGCACTTTATCCGCCATGTGTCTCTTTCATGAAAGAAAACAATTAGCCAACGTTACGTACATTGTATTTGTACATATGCATGTACACTTGTACACTTAGTTCAAAATTTGCATTAGCTCAGTATTTTAAGTTGTACTTAGTTCCTGGAGTTGAATGAAAAGGATGTACATGTATGTATAATAAAGGCCAGGGCGTTTTGATATTACCTTGAAATTCTATCTACCTGTTTCGGACGCTATACATACTTGGTTCAATAGTAATAAGCTGACAGTGAGTTAGAGGTAGTCAAAAAAGTGAAAAGTATTAAAAGATTCAAAAAACATGCCGCAGTTATCTCCGGAACAGAAAGCTGTTGTTACTACATGTCGGAGACTTAAGGAGTGTGGTTTGCAGAAAGAATGGGAGGATCATGTTAACAACTGAAATACCGGAAGCAGCCTGGACATATGGTATGGGGTTATTTTAATAGCCGAGGATTACGAAGGTTAGAGTTTGTATACATCTATAGAAAGAAGTATTGTAGAAAAACAATTTGCTGCCATCTATACATGTTTTTCGAAAATGAATCATTCAATTTTCTACATATAACGGCCCATGTCATAAAACTGTATTGGAGGATTGACGTATTAGATTGGCCAGCACAGGACCCCGACTTCACTCGATAGACAACGTATGAAACCGGATGAAGTACAAAGAATGCAAGCAAAGACAATTGGAACTTTGCACATTTTCTGAGGACGTTTGACTGTAATCACCAATTTTGGCCTCAAGAGGGTTCATGTTATTGCCAATGCTATAAAAGTTCAATAAAATAATTACTGGAAATGAATTTGACTTGGAAATTTAGACAAATGATCCATTGTGCGTTTTTTTGGAAGCTAGTGTATATTACCAAATTCGTAATATTCGGGTATTTAGCTAGGTACTCGTATGATGTTCGTTAGTCACATTCTTTACATTGTGAGATATGTGGCTTTCGACATTAGGCACTGTGAAGGCTTGGACAGGAATAGTATCAAGTTTTCAATTAAAGCATAATAAATGCAATTTAATTAGTACTTGATCCTATCACGCCTCCTAAAACGCAATTGCCTACCAAGAGGGCACTAAAGCACCTGTCACAATCCAACTGGTGTAACTGAGGTAACACAAAGTAATTAAAGTCGCACTAAAGCAGCAATATTCGGGGGTATGCTGAAATCTCTGTGGCGGCCATAAAGCTGGATCCCCACGGCCGGTGCAAAAGTGCCCTGCCCTTATGGTGTGCCATATAACTTGAGCGCTACCGGCATTGCCGTTAATAATATTGTCTCTGTTGCTGGGAACTGTGGCAGTGTTATGCCACCATAAAACTGCTCCATAAAAAGCAGCAAAGCCATAAAGTAAATGACACCAAACAAATCCTCTCGAGGTGATTTAAAAGAATTTCCACAATTTTACCGCTCCTCTGCACTCGTCATGCAGCTGGGTGCGCTCCGTCAGCACCAGTCAGGGCATAGCATACAACCTGATCTCGCCGTGATAGGTGCGAGGAAAAGAAAAGAAATCGAAAGAAACCTAATGACCACAGCCGGTGATAAAGGGAAAAAATCAGACTGGGGAAGAGGTAAAAAAAAAGAAGAAAAATTCCTGAAACACCTGTGATTCCTCTTTTCAATTTTGAGCACACGAACTGGCCCCGTTGTGCGGAACACTGTGCCCGATAGGTGTGCACGGCTCAAAAGGGAATCTACGGTATGAACAGAAACAATCTCTGTGCGCTCTCTGTACAGATGCAAAGCAACGAGGATGACGCAAAGGAAAAGTCTTTGGCAAAAAACTAGAAAAGAAATGGGGAAAATTGGATGAGCACCGTTTCATCGATTTTCAGGGTGGCAGGCAGATAAGTATCTGTTGCAAGGCTCCATCTTTCCCGCCTCCTGCCTCCGCCTCCCGCCCGCACACTCAAAGGACACTGTTGGGGGGGATTGGCTTCATTCCCAGCAAACTTAATATGAGGCCTGATGGAATGGAGAGGCGTTTTCATAATTAATGCGATCTTTGTTCTTTTTGCAGCTTTTAGATGAATCCGGGGCTCTTCCTGGAATACCTAAGTGGGGCTTTGAGGAATTCCGGGGAGCTTAAAGCTCATTTCCGGGTGGGCGTTACATAACAGAAAAATCGCTTGTTACGTCGCAAATACTGCCCAGTCGGAAATACAAGAAGACCTTCTGTTAGGTGGTCGTTTGAGGGTCCTGTTATATTAAATCAAATAGCGAAACATTTATTAAATTGCACTAGCGCATTAAATTTTCTTTTCGCCTAAAAGTCGATAATGCAGTTCACCTTAAAGCAAATTTACCAAGAAGGGAAATAAAGTTTTAAACCCAAATTGAAGAAAACACTTCTACATATGTATATGAGGTTAGTTTTAATAAAAGAAAATAACATTCGAGATTGGCTAAGTTTCTGTAGGGAAAAGTGAAGAATTTCATGAGAACAGTGGCTCTGGACATCTGTAAGAGCTAAAAAGATTAACACATTCTAGACGTGCGAATTTCCCATAGTGTTACATTCGCCGCCAAACAGACAAAATAGTCCAGGCGGGATCTATTTTTTGAAAGCCTTAGGAATATCACAAGGAGTGGTAATTTTGATATTTGCCAGCTGAAAAACTTTTGCAAAAGTCATGAAAAATTAAAATGTGAAAAAATCCAAAAACAAATCGTTTTTTTAACTTTCTCTTCAAGATAACTGAAGAATTATTGATTCTAGAGAAAAGCTATGATAGGGAAAAAGGTTCTTAATGAAATTTGACACAAGATAGGATAACTCAGAAATTCCAATATGAATTATTATTGCAATATAGGAATAATAACCGAAAATATGTAAAGAGACAGCATGAATATTTTCCTTAGCTTAACAGTAATCCAAAATGCCAAAATGAGAGACCTTAGTTGCTATCATTGCTTGAAGACGTCGAAACATACTAGTGATGATTTACGTAATAATGATGTGCTTTGAAATTTCTTTTTAGCTTCTTGGAAAAAGTTATTGCGTTCGTGATTCTTGCGCGAGATACACTGTCGTCCAGATATGACCATAAATGCTAAATGGGATTTAAACCCGGACTTTGAGCAGCCCATTCCAGAACTTCAATTCCATTTTCTTTAAAATATGAACTAGAAACTAGACATGCTTGGGGTCATTAACTTGTTGGAATACACATCCCTCCTACAAATACATTTTTAGCGCTGAATTGTGTAAATTGCCTTTCAAGACGTTAACGCAATAGCTTCCCGTCATTTTACCTTTTCTTTTGACCAGGTTTCCCACTCAGATTTGTAAGCTTGACTTGATCGACGACATATGACCCCGACGAAATGTTGTTGCCGTTGACATCGTTTCCGTCCAGTGTGAAACCGTATCCATATATTCCCATGTATTTTCCGGTGCAGGCCGGAGGTCCTGAACCCTAAGTTAGACCGCGGGAGAAGCCCCTTGGTAAATCTAGGCTGCATATCGTTGAGCAAAACTCCTCAGTCGCCGTTTTTATTATAGAGCCACTATTTTATCTATATTATTATATGACAGGTGCTCATTGTAAATGTTGAATAGGAATGAGAGGGGAAATAAGTAGTAAGAGATTTTCTGGGGTTGTTTTTGTCCCCATAAATATTTTAAGTAAACTTAACTGAGCATTAGTACAAAATGTCGCCATAAATTAGCCTGTAACTTTTAGGACTAAGGACTCCCTATTCATATTCCCGAAATAAATTTACTTACCAAAAGGTTCTATTTTTTTATGCTGTTTAAATAAAAAGTTGTTTTCAAAGTACAAGTCCGAGTTATTTAAAATGTTCTTGTAAAGTTGCTTTCTTGTATAATTCTTATATTGCTTTACGCAAAGTGCTCTAGCACTCGAAGAGTTAAAGAAATGACAAACTTTGAGAAAGGTAGCTGGACCTACCAGAAGGCACTTAAAATCCTGCAGGTAGTAGTTGGAGTTTACAATTTAATTAAACAAAAAGGACAGAGAAAGCATCTTTCATTGCATTGTGATTCCGGAACAAGAAATAAAACGGGAATTTTTCTTCGTAAAGGCATAATTGACTAGTTAAAGTGCCCTCGACTGAAAAATGCTTTCGAATCGGGGCATTGAAGCCCGAAAGACGTGAAGGAGCAGCTGCTGGCCTAACCATTGCTCCCATCAAACACTCGAAAAATTGCACAAAATTGCGCTGTGGACGGACGCATTCTTTGCGAGGAGGCCCATTCATTGTCCAGGTGATTGTTCGTCTGTAAACAGAGTGGAAAGAGCAGGAGGAGCACTGGTGTAGTGCATTCATCAGCCCTCAGACGTTTTGCCCACAATAAAGGTACTTCAGACAATTTCTGTAATAAATATGGCCCGACCTCGGCCACCCTTCCAATTTGCGCGGCATTATTTTTCTATATAAACAAAACTCTGTGCACCGGGCCAGGTGCGAATCTCCCACAGGGGCTGCGGCACGTCCTCGCACTGTTGGCAACCCTGCCCTATCCCCCGCCCTTCATGTAACAATCCGGGGACAAAGAAAAGTGCAAAAATTGCTCTGGAGTCAAAAAGTTTTCTTTATTATTCATTCAGAGGGGGTAGATGATACTGCCTTCTGGCCCGGAGTCGTTGTTTAATAAAATTTTTCCGTTTCTGTCGTCAGAGCTACTTTGGTCCTGCCCTGCCCTCGCCGCCCGGTGTGCAGTGTATAGAGAGGACCTTTTAGTATCTCTTAAAAAAGAGCCTGGAGGTGGGGCTTGGGCCAGGATGAAATGACTCTTGTAGCCCACATTGTTCCAGGAACGAGCTCCCATTACCCAGGCCCGACGTCGCGTCGGCCGCAGTGCCCTGCCTTCGAGGAGCAGAAAAGTTCTTGGCCGCGTTTATGCAATTCTTAAATATTAAATTTATTATCCAACCTCTCCAAGCGGCAGTGAATAAGATGAAAGCAATGTGGACACGGCTAAGCCGCAGCCTATGGACGTGCTGTGATCTTAAGAAGCCTCTGCGGAGGGCAGGGGCCGGGGACGCACGTAGAGCCGCACAAACAGCCAAATAATTTCCCAGAGGGCTGCTAACTACCTCACATAACTTGCTTACCTCAGCCTTGCGTTCTTTCGGCAAAACTTGTAATTTTATCTGGCGTATCTGCAGAGTGGCTGCCTTTGTCGGCGGGGCCTCCCAACATATCTTGATGACTCCCTGCCTTTGACGACATACAGAGCGGAGGTCGGGTACCTGTGCTTCTTGAGGTATCCACTCACTCCCTGCAAAAAGTGGAACACGCAGTTTTTTTTTTATATTTTATTTTCTTAAGATAACCCGGTGGACGTAGAGTCAGACACGTCTGGAGATGTTCGTTTTATTTTGAGACCGAACGTGATGTCGACGGAATATGAGCGCGAACGAGTGCGTGAAAGTGCCTGCTTCCTTCTCTGGGTACTTGACCCAGTCCGAGGGAACCTTACAGCAAGTGTCACACATGGTGGACAGGCATAAATCAGGGAAAAAAACTCGAAATTCCACGACATAATAATAAATGTGTCCCTGCTGGCCGCGCTGCGCCGGGGCCTATCCGCAATGCGGAGGGGTCGCCGAAGATCCT
Organism: Neoitamus cyanurus; assembly: GCA_947538895.1. Classification (NCBI taxonomy): domain Eukaryota; kingdom Metazoa; phylum Arthropoda; class Insecta; order Diptera; family Asilidae; genus Neoitamus; species Neoitamus cyanurus. The sequence continues at coordinate 33,430,708 of OX384543.1, forward strand.
CCCAAGACCCCTGAGCCACTGATGATTTCAATTAAGAACTCTGGAGACATCGGCTGTCGCTGCATGCCTCGTTCCCACTTCCGGCCTCACTGCCAGATATAATTTAGAATGTCACAAAAAAATTTTTTGTTCCTAGACCCCATCCCCGTAATAGGTGAAATTACAGTGGTCACGTTAAACGGCAGATGGACGACGGTAGATATCTCCTCCGTCGCATCGTCGCGTTGTGGCGTTTTTGCTTCTCCTCTTCGACAACGGTCCCGGGGAATTTCTCACGATAAAGTGGTAAAGTGGCATTTAATGCGACACAAAAGAACCAAATTTATCGCATTAGCGACGATTGCGACCCGTCGACAATTAGACGGGGGGCCAGATTCTTTTTTTTGACTGGATTGCCCTCCGTCGACGTCAAATTACGCAGAAATTATAAGAGCTGAGAGACATGCGAGTAGGAGGGCGTGTTCGACTTTTTAGATAATGTGACTGGCGAATTTCAGGAACAATTGAATTTTTTATTCGAAAGTAATTACAGATATTTGAAAGACGATCGTGTGAACATACCCCGGCATTATTTTAACAGCCGCCGCCAATTGTAAGACGTGTCATTTGCTCATTACGAGGAAGTATAAGCTTTCTGTTAGGCTTCTTGATTCTCTGCAGTGAAAAATACCGTTATTTCCTATGCCTTTTGAAATCCTTCTTTATGGGAAAAGATTGATATCAGATGAATTATTCAAAAATCAGGAAGGAAATGGGAAGACTCCTTTGGAAGGATCAATGCCTTCCCTTCACTTCTATACATTCATATTTACATCGTTACATAACAATTTGTCAGAAGAGCAGATTTTTGAACGTGTACAACTGTGGAACGTAATTAAAGAATTATTGGAAATTCCTTCTTTAGAAGGCCTCTTGGCACTAACAGCGAAGGTCTTTTTGTGTTCGTTAATTTTTATATGATTTTTTTAATCACTGTTGTGCATTGCATTCTTTATACTTTACTTACCCACGACGCGGCGGCCAGCCGTCAGGTAGTGAACAGATAATGGGTTCAAGCGTCATCAAAATAAATTCCAGCTATATTATAAAAGCTTGCTAAAAGAGCACATTTAACATATTTAACCTAGAAATACTGACTTCAATTTTTGCACGCAAGGACAGCAGATAAAAACGAGCGACAAAAAAGGCGTGTTCTAGAAATTGAGCAACATCACAAAATAAAAACCACATTATTGACCTTATTTGAAAGTTTCAAAATGAAGAAGAATAAATTATTTGTTGCAGGTTTTTTGAGATCTACGCATCTGCTCTCCTTACCTTTAAAATAAGACCAATTGTCCGCTTTTCAAAGAGCTATGACAACAATAGCAAAGTTAAAATTTCAAATCGCTCCTTTTTTTAGTTTTTGTGAATAATTTTTGGTATGATGTCAGACAGTTGTGTCAAGGTTAGATCGGACACATTGCTTTTCCTTAATCGTGGACTGATACTGTTATTCTGTTACCCTTAATGCAGTAAATTCATTCTGCCAATAAAAGGATTTGTCAAATGTTTGAAAGTATTCTTAAATTTCTTGAAAAATGAGTACAAGAGTTTCTAGCGTGTTCGGGGTTATGGTTGCCATTACAGTCATAACTTTAGTTAAGGTCACATCTGATCCTCGTAAGGCTGTAGACATTAAACATTTTGGAATTCTGATGCTGTTGGATTTCACCAAGGCATTTGATAGTGTAAATCATGGGCTTCTAATTCTCAAATTAATACCATACTTTGGTTGGAGTGCAGTCACTTTTATTTACGGCTTCCTAGTGGAGCGTTTACAACAGGTCAGAATCTGCATAATCCGGTTTGTGCATGTTCACGCTAAGAATTCGGACACAACTTCCTCCTCGACTTTTATTTTTGGATTTTGCTTGGAGTATCTGGTCTCGTGCGAGCTTCTATTTTTGCACATATTTATAAACCAAAAATGTCCCAGATTATCTACATACATAAAAACTCAGATTCTTGCATTCATCCAGGAACAATCAACTACTTATTCCCCGCTGATTTTCGCAATATGGTGAACATGGAGACAATTCTGTTTAAAAAAATACTAATTTGTTAAAAAAAACATATGTATTATTTTTCCTTAACAAATGTTCCTTCCTTTGTGTAGCTACAATTATTTTATTGATTATTAGCTTATACCCCCAACGTTGCCTGGCAATCTACAAAAATTATCAAAATTGTCCTCAAAAATTATGTGTCATATTATCAATAGGTGAGGATCCCTGTCTGCCTATCGACGGGCCACCCCACTTTAATCTAACTTATTGGTTAAAATTGAATTTAGTATTTTGAATCCGCCATCTTGAAATGTTAAACTTGTACACAATACTAAAAGCAGACTGCCCCATGTGCTCATTGTCACGAAAATATAAACAAATTTAATATTTTGGGTCTGCTATATTGAAGCCACCATCTATAATAGAATTTGTAAAATTGGGCACCATATTTGAAATCAGCATGCCAAACACCTCCGTGTGCCAAGTTTTGATAAAATCTAAAGAAATTTAGTACTTTGTTCTGCCATATTGGCGCTACAATACAAATTTGTAAGAATTTTAAATTTTGTGCAATTCTAGAAATTAGCTGTCCTAAAAACACACGTGTACATACTTCTGTGAAAATATTGAGATAAAGATTATTTTAGGTGTGCCATATTGGAGTCGTCATCTTGATTTCGCAAAACTGGTCATCATTTTTAAAGCGCCAGCGACCCGAAAGACTCCATAAGCCAACTTTATTGAATATATATGTACGTACAAATTAATATATTGGAAGAATTTGTTTTCTACAATTCGCCGAGCCGGAGCATAGGGTTATATTTTTGCACCACAGGATATTTTTTTCTTTCACATTTCTGGAGGGTTTCCCTTTTGACCTCCCGTTTGGAAGTTTGTTTTAGAGTCAGGCGAGGTGTCAATATCTACCCATTTCTTAGCCTTTTAGCGAGATCCATTGACCGTGGAATGAATTTTTCACACAGGGACCATATTTCTCACATTTTCTTTGAAGCACTGGAATGGAGGGTCCTCTATTCGCTCCAAAAAGATTACAAGGTATGTTGGAATTTCGGAGAACGTCATAATTATTTTTAATTTGTCCAAGGTATGCAATAGCGAATAATCCCATCTAAAGAAAGGAAAGTTATACAAATTAATGCAGGTCGACTCTCTCAGGTCGATTTTGTACGAATATAATGAGAAAAACACGATCAATGCTCAAGTCGACCGTAACTACAAACAGAGTCCAGTGAAGCAGATCGAATTTAAGAGTCAACTGAATTTAAATGGAACACCGAATTCCTTTAATTAGAATGTAAACAGACCGACTTTCTTGAAAATCGAATCTCTTCAAAACTCACTCTACCTTGGATAGAGCCGGCTACGAGTTAAGCGGGCTGCCTTGAGAGGAGACCCTTAAAAATAGCTTTAAAGGAAAAAAAACACCAATTTACCTGTGCCGTGGGCAACGTTGCCAGGAGTACGTCCAGATGAACCGTTTCAAACCAGCCAGTCGAGCGCACATGAGCGGAGTGAGCTCGCCCATGGGCTCTAGGTCCTTCCACCCTTTACCCTTTCGGCAAAGGCATAAATTTGTAGGGTGCGTCTGTGGAAGACAGCCCGGGCCGGGCATTAAAGGGCTGACAGAACGGAGATAGTACGTGAGCAGGGCGGCGAAAGGCAGCCCCATAACCCAGAAAAATAGAGAATAGAAAAGATTTGCTGTGATGAAAATCTCTGTGGCAGGCACTCACATGGCCGTCGCCCCTTATCTCACCCCCTGGCCCCCGGGTGTGTTCCACATTAGGAGAGTAACCGAACCGCTTGAGGACAGGGGCGACGTCATGAGGGCATATTCAGCCCTCATCCGTTTTTCATAAATTCGCTCGTGTGTGAAGATGCGCAACGTAAATTTGCCTGCATCCCTTTGATTAATGTCCTGGCAAATATTATCAGTTAAACGGGACGGCATTCATGTCCTCCACATCCAGGGCGGACGTAGTTTTTGCGGTGGCTATAGTAACGAGCTGCTGCTGTGGCTGGGATGCTGCGTTCGGTCACACGAGATGAGATATGATAACGAGGTTAGGGCGGCCACACATACGGGCGTCTTTTGTATGGCAGCACATCTTTCGGATTTATCGAGTCGTCCTCAAGGACTTCCTCTACTTGTCTGCCACCTTCAACCCCGGATAACAAGCGCTCAAAGCTGAATTTGAATCTTCGCTTCTTTCAATCCCGAAATCTGCATCGTATTCACAGAGACGTTACGTGAGCCCGGTTGCTTGGCAAATTCGCAGTTATAATCGCTGTGTCTGCGCCGAATTCTAAGGAAGAGCCTTGAATGGATCCTCTGCGTAAAGGTAATTTAATCCACCGGCAAAATAAGACGAGCATGCACCTCAAAGGGACCGGAGATGAAAAGGTATCCTTCGCTACGTGCCTATTATCCCGTCCGATTAAGCTATCCCTGGAATTGAGGCGCAGCGGCCGAAAAAAAAAGAAAATCTTTGAATGGAACGAAACGCAACAAAAAGACAAGGTAAGGGCCCTTAGCGAAACGCGCAACATATGGTTGCCAATTTCGAGACGAGCCACTTGAAGGGACACAACCAGCGTAATGGCAACCAGGCAACGAGCAGGGAACAGGCAAATTGGCTCCGTCTACCTGAAAGAAATGTGCGTCGCCGTAATCTTCGTTGGCCGTACCTTGAATGCTCTTGCTTGAGGGCCGGTTCTTGCTTTATATTTTATATGCTGTAGTAGATTTCTCTTTCTTTTTTGGGTTCTTACCTTTTTGCCCCTACCTGTATTCCGTCAATTTTTTTGCCGTCTTCGGTTTGCCTCCACGGATAGACCCCAATGCTTTATAGCAGCAATAAGAAAGTTAAAGATCGAACAGTTGGGAGACGATGAGGATGACTGCGACGCAGACAAGTCTGTGTGCAACACCAGAGGGAATTCGTGGCGAACACCAGAAAAAATCATCCTCAACAGATGTTTGTGCTATGCCCGCCGTAATTACTCGAATGAGATGTTTTACGAGGTGACTGCCAGGAACAGATTTGGTCTCTGGATCTCTCGTGAGGTGCTGCAGACCTTATCGCGGATGAGCAGCTATTTTTAGGTGAATTCAAACATTACTTGTGTTATTAATTTAGGGCCTGTGTCAAAGACGGTTGCGAACAATTTATATAAATTATGAGACCGATGACCCGGCAATTTGAAGATTTGCATCGTCTGTAATTTTCAAGGGACGAGAGGGCATCAATGGCATAAAATTATTTTTAAAACAAAACGTTTAAGTGTCACGTTAACTAGAGATCGCAAATTCAGTCGAAAACGGAATTTTAGCTGAACACGGCGACATTTTAGTATCGACTTAAAACTCTCGAATTTGGAATATATAATCACCATCACCACTCGACCTTATCTTGAATTTTAGCATTAACACATTACTTTCCACTACCGTGTTGTTTGACATATTAGTCCAAATAGAGTTACTCAAGCTTCATCACGAAATCTACGTTGAATAAACGAATAAAGGGAGGTGGTTGTATGTTAGGTACTCATACATATAACTATGACGAGGAGCCAATAATTTTAAGAACGAAATTCAAAGCTTCTAGTACTGTAAAGAATCCACCAAAATTTAAAAAAAATTTAACAAAGTGAAAGAAAGAATCGACCAAAGTACTAAAATAAATCGATTTGGACGATCGACTAACTGATTTCGAAATCGACATTTGGCGTTACCATTCTTTCTCTGTTGCTAGCTAATGCAATTTTTTTAAGTAGCCCAAGGTACAGCGCATTGCTTATTAACGCATTCCTATAGCGAAATTGACTTCAACCTGACAGTAGAACCTCGCGCAAGCTGTATTTTCTAATGGCAGAATGTACTCCTACTTTCCTATTTACGCTGGTGTCCCCCAAGGTTCTATTTTGGGTCCCTTTGCTACATGTTTGTAAATGCTTTATGTGATTGCATTTTGCATAGTGAGTATGCTTCTTACGCGACCGCTAGGTCTTGCTGAAAATGGAATCAGCCGCTTTAAAGAGGAATTGACATCTGCTCATCGATCGAGTGACAATGGGCTTGCTTATTCACAACCCCCGAAATACATCTTGCCTTAATGATTCATAAATTCATTGTCGACACATCCAATTTCTCGCTGTTTATGCTGGGTGGTATGCGTTGTTTATGGGATTCCAGTCAATTTACTCAATCAGTCCGGTTGTTTCTTCCCGTAGCTTGCCCGTCCTTCTTCTCGCCTATTTATGTAAATCCTCCTTTTCGGATTCGAACTGTGATATTAGTTATCGTGTTTTTACCCATTTGACGAGGCTTTCGCCGACTCTTTAAAAGTTAAGGTTTTATCTATCTACTGATTTCAAAGCAGACAGACAGTTTCACCTGTGACCCTGACGGCATTCTGTAGTGTTTCTTGAAACCTTGTGGAGGCTGATTTGTTTCTGTTTTGCGTTATTTGTTTAATTTATCTTTACTTTCTGGGCTGTTTCCTTTCTATTGAAAGGTGTCCAGCATCCTTCCGTTCCACAGAAAAGGCGATAGGTCTGATATAAATTTTTACAGGCCTATTGTCAACTTGTGTTGTATTGTTAAGCTCGTCGAAGCTTTCATCTATGATCGTTGTACTTTCACTGCAAACCATTTCTAAACTCTTTTCAGCACAGTTTTATGAAGAGTAGATCACCTGGACGATGAGCCAGGCAATCACAAACTCGCTAGCGACAGCGCTCACAGTGTTCCCAGCAGATTCCCTCGAATACGCCTTTTGTCTAGTCAGATTTAACATGTCGTGTTTCGTAACGCTGTTTCCGATGCGATTTGGAACCAATCTTTGCTAATAATCTATATTAACGACTTATCCCTTATATTGTCGCATTCAAAGTTTTCATGTTATGTTGCTGGCGCGAAGATTTTTCGTACTATATAGGTACTATTCGAACCTAAATGACAGCTTAATCTTTCGACGTGCATATGGACGCTATCGTTACACGGCAATGGACTTTGTTTGTTAAGCTTTGGTCAAAGAAATTTGACAGCCCATACATAACAAATCATCTTTATTGCTTATTTGTCAGGCCTATTTTGGAATACGCTTGTTTTGTTTGGTCTCCCTTCTATTCCATACATGTTAATCGCATTGAGTAGGGTAGCGCAGATCTTTGAGGTTTACACTTCGGGGTCTTCCTTGGTCATATTCTCATGTTCTCCCTCCATATACGGACAAACTACCGTAGATTTCCTTTGAATAAACTGACATTAGACATGGTAAAGCCATTGCTGTCTTTGCTTGTAGCTGCCTTTGTGGGCATTTCTTGTCCTCTTTAAACATTTTGACTCCCACGAGACCTATAAGTAAGTTCACTCTTTTTCAGGTGTGTCACTATCGCACTATTTGTTTTATAATATTTGATTTTCATATGTATTTTCGAAAACTTAATTATTACTCAGAACAATCCGAAGCGACTTGTCCTGAATTTACAATATTGGATTTGTTTGTCTTGATGAATATTGAACAAACAAATGGCTGTGACATTTTCAGTGAACTTGATAGTGCTAATTTAAGGAAACGTATTATTGTCACAACTCCAGTCTTCGGTACGATTTTAATCTTTGCAGTTCAAGCTTCTCAAATTCTATATGTGGGTTGCACAGTCTAATGTGCTATGTAAAATTTCGTTCACTATTCCAATTTCTCGATGTCCAGGATGCCTTTTTGAAATCGCTAAATTTGACAAATCAACCGAAGGCAGGATCCCTGTTTACCAAATGCCTAGTTTTCAGCCATACCATTTTGCCACATAATATAATTTCTGTTCATTCCCACACTCTTGGTTTAATCAGACGTGATCTTTTTAACTTTATAACTTCTCGAGACTATGACAAGTAAATTCATATCTTGCGACCTGGCGTGCATGCAAGCAAAGCATCTTTATTTAATCTTTCTGGAGTACCCGATAACACAAGGAGGAGAAGTTAGGTAATGTGGTTGGAAGGTATGTATGCAAGTTTGATTGTTTATTTGTTTGTTCCCTCGTTACTCCTAAACGCTTGGATCGCTTTTAGCATATAAGATGTCAGATGACTCGTTTTGAATCTGATAATGTCCACGACGGAATAAAATTAATAATACGATATTTTGAAGAAATAGACAAAATTGTATCCATACATACATACATACATAGAAACACGTAAATACATATATCCAAGGATTTTCATAGCTTAAAACTATTTTGGATTTATTATTATCTTGCTCTAAAATTTGTTGTAGTGTGGATTAAGGTTAAATTGCGAACTGTGAGATTTTAGTACCTGTAGAGGAATGAGGATTTTAATCCAATGTTCCTATCTACTTCACTTTTGTATCTCATGTTCGCCACCAGCTCACCGAGTACTCCATTACTCCATTTTCAAGGCTTTCACTGCACACTGCTCTACTTATGGGGTGAGATGAGTTCGTTTTATTGTGACGTAATAGTTTCAGGGTACCCAAAACCTTTTTCACCTTTTACCCTCCATTTGAGCAAGGTGTTAAGTTATAAAGATATCCAAAAACGCCTTAAGTATCTCCCCGGCGCAGGAGGAAAACATAAATTATGAGAATGCCTTCATCACCTTGCCTTTCGCCTAAGAAACTTTCGCAACGTTTGTTTACGGGCAACTTTTTCGGGCACAAACACGGTTGCTCGCCTGAGAAAGGGGTGGGTGGGTGGTAGGTGGGGGGGAGTCGAAAGAAAAAAGGTTTCTGCTGATTGGGCCCCGAACGCGCTCTGTAACGACACACCTTTGCACAACCCTATCCGGATCACCTGAACACCGGCAATATTTCAAATGAACGAAAAATGAAAGAAAGAGGAAAAAAAGGGAAGTTTTTCAGCATAAGCGCCTGCATACATTGATGGACGTACAGGCGGAGGGCGGACGAGCGGGCGGTTGGACGGGCGAACGGGCGAACGGGCGCCGCTTTCACCTCTCCCAGATCTGATTAAATTTTGTTACCATCGGATGATGAATTGCCGGTGATGGATTAGCTCGGAGGCATTTCGGCACTTGGCGAAATGATTAATGGGCCGCCGGCGTCACTACCGTCAACCGCTTCCCAGCCGCCGCCGCCACCACTAGCACCGCCGCGCTGACGAGAATTCCATTTTTGTTGATTTTTCTGCCGTCGCCCGCCCATTCAGCAGCCGGCCTGAACCGATGCTACGGGTGGTTACCAATAGTTACAGCCACCCGGCAGCGTGGCGGGGAATGGCTGAAGAGGGCTAAAAGAAGTTTTTGTAACGCGCGATGACATCCTAAGAAAAGGGAAATTTACAAAATTCCTTGGAAGCTGGTGCCTGTGGTGTCAGACGCTGAGCCGGGGCACAATAAGCCGTGTCAAGTGACACCAAATGGATCGCTGTTCTACGTGAGGCGTGGGGTGGGCTGGGGTTTCGGGTTCTTTGAAACTGAAAAGGACACGCTCTGCCCTTCAGGTCTACAAATTCCTTACACGGAGAAATTTTTAACTTCCAACACAAGACCTCACGTTTCAGTTTTTAGTCACACACAACGAGCGTTTTGCCCTTTTGCCGGCGCCAACGTGTGTGCTCCCAGGACACAAGCCCATTTTTCAGGGAATGGGTACGAATTTTCGCACTGTCCGGGAATGTCATTGAACACTCCTTTTGGTTTCTTTTCGGAACCTGTGCTTCGCCTGCTTCAAACGTAAATTACGGCTGTCTGGCAGAATATTGCCCAAAAGTCACCCATTGAAAATCTCCGGGGCCGAGCACGCAGGACACAGACCCGAAATTTGCATTTAATACATTCTGAGTGCAATTTACCAGTGCCCAAGTCCCAGAAGTTGAAAATCAAAATAGGGACGTGTCCAGATCGCCCGTCTTTCAGACAAGCCCGCCCGCCCAGCCGGGCCTTCACGGTCGACCCCTTTCCCAGCTTCTTCTAATGTATTCCGTCTTCCGAGCCAGCGGCCCCGCATCGGCATCTGGACGAAGAACAATGAGGAGCAATTTATTGAATTTATGAATAGCAATCGCCCCGGCTCTCCGGACTAAATCCCCGGCACTTACCCCTTTCGGCCGACCTCTCCACGGCCCCTGCGTAATTTGTACCAATTCCATCTATGAGAAATGGCTTATGGCGCTAGACAGGCACAGCAGCCCCAGCACACGAAATAAAGGGGTAGAGGCGGTATACGTATAAGACTCGAAGTGCCCGTGGCACTCCCCAGACACCCCCGCACGAGCAGGGTATGCAGAAAGTTTTAGCAATTCCTGGACAGGAGTTCCGGATGCGAAAATAATTTCTGCCAATTTACTAGCCAATCCCATGAGCAGAACTACTAAAGACGAAGTTTTCTTAGGTTAAGAGGTCACTTCCGTTGCGTGCTGGATATGTTTACTTTTGGGAAAAGTGCTTCGGATCACACGACTATAAAGTGTTCCTGAGGCGGGAGCGCTGCCCCGAAATTGCGGTGGAAAGTTGCCTTTGCTCTAAACGTTTTGTACCCACACCGGGCGGAATTGAGGTAGAACCACCCTCTCTCCTCGCTCAACCCCCTAACGGTGGTGCAAGACCGACATTGATGAAATTATTTTAAATGGGATGAACTTACCTGGTTGCCCGGAAGTTTTTTGTGAAAGGGGACTTATACTGGATTTGTTTGGGAAATGAAAGTTTCAGGCGCTCCGGGAAACATAGAAAATTGCTTGCATGAGTTTGAAGCCGGCTTAATCTGCAATAGCAGACGAAGGCTTTGTGTTATGACGCACAGGTGGCGCCATAAGGACTTTAGTGGCTTTAGCTGAGTGCTCTTTTTTGACGTAATTTTAAAATAGTATCTAATTGCGTTCATGGAATTTAGGCCAGAGGATTTGTTTAATTCTTTTTTCTTTCAAATGTATTTAATGTATAAAGGGCACATTTTTTCTCAGCTGAGTTTCATAATTTTTAGGAGTTCTTGTTTTTGTACTTAAAATTGTGATCACTCATTTGAGGAAACATTTGTTGGAACAGTTTTTTCTTAAGCAGTTTTTCTCAAAATTTCGTAAATTATTTAATTCTGTTTATTAGTATTCTTGCTTCAAACTACCGCTGAAATTCACACCAACGATATCCCCGGGTAAACACTCCTTATAACAGGGTAAGCGATTGGAATGTTTCGACGGATTTTGTAATAAACCCTACGAATATATTGACATCAGTTCTGAAATAAATACTCAATAAGCACGATAAGAAAAGATAAACTGTTCCACAACGGCTAGAAATTATTCAGCGCTATTACGAAAATTCGCGTTCTGTGATTTTTATCTGTGATTCTTACGTATCGCTCATTACGTAAAATTTTTCATCCAAACGAAGGTTATGTTCGCCGCCTTTTGAGTCAGCTAGCTTTGTGCTGGATCAACCAACACATATGCGTCGTCGTAGCGTCATAACAAAACAAACGAGTGAATTGCCGCTATACGCAGATGTGTACGTGATAGTCCAAATTCCTCGCCGTGCACAAGAACTTGAGTTTTCACAGACCTCAGCATGAAGAATTCTGCGCAAAGATTTAAGACTCCATGCGTATAAGATCCAGTTGACACAGGACATTGAGCCAAACGATTATTTGCTGCGCCATACGTTCACTGATTTGCTATAGAACGTTTCCAAATTGACTCGAATTTCGCCTAAAAAATCATCATTCATCAATCAATCCTTGCTTCTTCAAATGACAGAGTGGCTTCATTGCCTCTATATCTGGATTGTGATGTCCAGTGGACGCAAGCCGCGCATTGCGTTGAGACTTCCTAAACACACATTTCTCTGCACTCTGTATAAGATCGTACATTTGGATGTATTTTTTGACCTGATTAGTTTTAATGGGTATAATAACAGCAATATGTAACCAGTAGACTACCACTGGTTGCACACCTCATGTTTTTCCAGAGGCTCGCCTGCATTGCCAAAAGACATTCAATGCTCGAGAGGCGTTTTGTTCAACATGTGATCTCCACAAGCTTGTCGTCGAGGATTGCCCTAGATACTTTCCTGCGGAGAGTTGGATTGTAACACCCTTCAATATTGGGAGCTTGGGGTTATTGAGTTTTGATGGACTTTACTAATTGTTGTTGTACTCCTCTACAAACTTCCTTTAGGTGGTCGCTCATGTACTGGGTTTTTACACGATACGCAGCCGTTCCGTATAGGCTTATAATTCTATGCTATTAGAGAGTCTACTAGAATGCATCAAAACAGGGGAACAGCACGCCGTCTTAGGGGCAGCCTCTGCCTACCTCAACCTTTCTATAAGTCGCTTCATCCGCTCATCAAACCCTACATCTTCGAGCACGATGAAGGGCGATCATTAATTGTACGACTTTCTTTTCTAGATATGGACCTCCAAGAAACATATGTTACTTTTTTCAACAAGACGTCGGTACGTGTCACACAAGTGGCGAAAAAATCACTCTATTCCAGGAAAAGTTTCTAGGACGTAAAAGTTTATGAAACGGTGATGTGAATTTGCCGTGGACTTTCATTTATGCCAAAATGTACGACACTACCTTTTTCATTCATTCATTGTGCCTTGAGAGAGAAAAGTGATACTCAAAACTAACAATAGTGTATACGATTTTCTACAGAAATTCGAAACCCCTGCCACCAGCGGTAACACTTCCATAGATTTGACACTGGTCCGAACGGAAACTGACAATTTAAGATGTTTTTCTGACGATGTGCTATGGGTATACTATACGAGTAGTGCTTGATCAAAATTTACAACTAATTTTTATGCTTCATTAAGCCCGGGTTCTTCAATGTAAACTTTACAACAATTAAAGTTTCGTGGTGGCTTGTCGACGACTGCGTCTGAGAGAACACCCAGGATAACTAGTGAGCGTTATCCATTGCTTATTTGCAATACCACAATACAGCTTTAATAATTTATACTCTTAATCACTATAATAATTTATGTCTTCTAGATATTGCAATTTCGCCCATATCTAAATTAAGGGCTACCGGCTATTGCTGCGCACAGCCTATACTGCCCGCCTAATGCCAGGATGCGCAGAATGCACCTTTTCGATCAAATACTAATTAAGTAGAAATTTATTGAGGGGCATAAGGCTTCACGGGTCGTTGGGCGCTTAACCCCCGGCACATAGCGGTGGGCGAACGACATGGTGTCCGGCTATAAGAACGACAGCACGGTCGAACGATTCCCGCCAAGCACAGGGCTGAGTGGCGGATGTTCAGGCACTGGAAAATCCAATAAATCCGTATAAAGCTGCCCCCACAATTATCATATGCCACCTCGTGCTAAATTAATAAACTCCAGGAGTCGCAGGTATGAATTGCCATTAAACCTGTACGTTGCTTAGCAAGCGACCCGGCCCGTCGCCGTTCACAACTATCAAACAATGATAAATTCTGGCCACTAATTAAGTTATGGTGCGGCATTTCTCGACTCCCTTCCACTTCACTTGATGTGTTTGCAATTAACGCAAATTTATTACATTCGGTTCGTGTTATCAATTCATCTGCGTTTCTGTCAATGTGGGGATCGTAATTTATCTCCCAGGTTGGCCCGATACGTCAGTGAAACCACTCAACCCCTTTGGCACGTCCTCGAGGCGGTGTCGGGTGGGCGCTCGAAGCACCCAACACCCAACTGGGGCCGGGGTAGTAGAAGGCAGGGAGACTGACTGCCTACAGCTCTGCGGGCCCCAGTTACTTGAAGCCGGGAGCCCCGCAGCCATTATTCGCAACAACTTCCACGATCATAGAACCATCACATTTCATGGATAATTTATCCAGAGACTTTAATTTGCATATTTGAAATTCCCTCTTATTTGAGCTATCAAGGCAGTGGGCGGTGAAGTACCCTTTCTGCCGCTCCATCGCGGAGCGCTGGTGGACTATCTGCACCATCGCATCGAGCGCCGCTGCCGCCTGGATAAGAACTAGCTGGGGGTGGCGGCCTGTAACTAATCCGATAATGGGTGCACCTCTATTGATTTTTCCGCCGTAACCCGAAAAACTTCCCTTAAATCAGATAACTTCTGGCGAAGGCGGTATTTTACCGAAATTAGGGCGGGAAATTTCGCAAAATCATAAAATACATTTTCCATCTTGTGGCAGCGTGTTTGCGATGTCTGTGGCCTCGCAGCCAAATGGAATTTTTAAAAATGTTTACGTCGCTTGGAGATATAGATTGTGAGGTCCTTGCTCGATGGATTTATATGAAGCAGCATCCAGACGTTGTTTGTTCCAAAAATTTACACGATATTCGAGTCAAACTGAATTGGATAGAACTTTTGCATCAATTGCATTATTTGAAGTACTATTAAGTGGGCTATTCAAAAATGTAGAACAAGTAGTTGCAAAATATTAGCTAAACCTTGGTTTACTGATTTTACTCTTAATAATTTTTAGTAGTAACATATTAACTTAATAATATAATTGAAAAATATGCAGTTCATGAAAAACATTTCTTTTTACAGTTATAACATCAAAACTGGTATAAAAATCACTTCGATGCAAGTTTGTATTAGAGAGGCCATTTTTAAAGGATCATAATTAGTTGGTTTTTGAAAATAATCATTTTGTACCCGACAACGGAAGGGTTATGTGTTTATAAATATTTCCATAAGTGAACAAAGCAATGGGGCACTCGAAAAATCTAACGATATTCGAACCAGACTCTTCTGTGTGATCGACTTATACAGAACCCGTCACAGCATCGAAGATCGACAACACTGGGGTTGTAAATAAGAATTAATTGTTTTTGAAGTCAAAGCGGTTGTAATTGACTTTTAAATTTGAGGTAATACAATGTATAGTTTGTTTAATATTCATGATTTAAAATTCCGCAAATATTTTGTTGTACATTTTTAGTTTTTTAAGCTTATATTAATAATTTCGCTTAAGACATTTACTAATGGAGAAATTGTAGTCTTATAGGTCCCTCCCCAAGCAGTAATACCCACCTTACTATATTAAAGACAGTATTATTGCAAAAATACCAAGCCTCAAATTATAGCATATCTTCCTAAGTTCTTACAAATTTGGCTAATTTGCTTTCCCCATTTCAAATTGTCATCCAATACTGTACGAAGATATTTAATTTCATGTACATTTTGAATGGTTTTCCTCGATATTTTATTTTTATATTGTGTACCATTATTCACATTAAAGCCGACTTTTAAGAATTTAGTTTTATAGCAATTGAAGACTAATTTGTGACGTTTAAATCGATTGTATATATGTTCAACATGTATCCACGCTTTACCTTTGAAAAGTACGACTGTATTATCGGAATTTCCTTATTTAAATATGTCATTTATAAATACTAGTTGACCCGTGCGAAATTTCACAACAACTACAGAGGTCGGAGGTAAAGTAGGCGGCTGTGGGGGGAATAAGATATACATAGTTGATCGAAATGAAAGGAACAATTAAGAAGTTTTAAAATATTCAAGAACTTGTCAAGTTTTCCCAATAAAATGGAACCACACTGCAAACAGTTTTTAACTATCGCATGCGAAATGCAAAGTGAAAAAAGGCAAGTGCGAGTCAGACGAATATTTGCCGCAAATTAAATGACTGTAATTAAAAAAAAAATATTTTTTCATATGGTATAACTACAAATTAACCATTTTCGGACTTTTTTTTTTACTTGTGCTGTGAGACCTTGCAACTCAACCAAATATCACGATTTTAGGTCAACGGGAAGTACTCTCTAGGTTTTGATTTATTTGCGAGTGTCAAAATACGCGGCACAAATGGCCGTCTTTTTAGATTGTGTCGACTGAGAAGCTTGATTTTTTTACAGCTTCCTGGATCCGTAGACCTAAGTATTTGATATTAATTTCAACTTGATACCTGCACACGTTCTTGAGAAAACGGGTCTTGACAGACAAACGGACAACGTCAAAGACTACTCGCATACCCCTACTTACCATGAAAGAAAGTTAGCAATGAAGTTATTGACACATTGACCTGAAATATTATTTCAAGATAGCAATTCCATTTCTGGAAGTGTTACTTCTCAACACAAATATCGCAATACATTTTGCCTGGAGCCATTCGAACCTCCATGTGCTTGTACTTATTGTTAGACCTACTCGCGTTCGTCTTAAAATAAAGTCTGTGTGTCTACCAGCCAGCCTCCTTTAACCGATTGATTAATTTCGTCATCAATTTTACACAAGACACCACTTGGTGCCTATTGCAAAGAGTTTATCGCACCCGATGACTTTTGGATCATTTTGTATTTTTTTCCTTTTTGGCAATTAATCTCCACAGCCTCCCGCTGTCTGTTTGGCGTTTGGCAAAATACATTAACGCTGCCGCACCGAAAGTGTTTACACTTTGCCCTCTAATGGCTTACTCTCGACAAATATTTCAGCATCGGCGCGCAGAGATCGCGCATAAGTGGATTTCCTGGGAATGTTGACGCCTTGCGAGTGTAATGAAATAACGCTGTTAACACGAGACTCCATCGACAGCACGATTATGAAAACATTCGGCTCCAGCAGGCAAGCAGCCCTTCTTAGCGTTCCTTCGCCGGGAGGGCAACCAAAGGCGAATATGGTGCGGTGATAAAATCGCCCGCATCAATTGAACAAGTGCACGCACCCTGGGACCGATCTCTCGAATGGGGCCCTGAAACGGTTTTAATGGGCTGCGAGCCATTCCGCTGATTATTTACACGATCACCAGCTCAATGGCCGGATTTGATTGAGACGTGATCGGCCGTGATTGAGAAAATCAACGTCTCCAGCATCTGCAGGCTGAGCCGGCACTTTCGGGGAAATGGAAATTTATTTGTTGTGCCCGGCTTAATGCCCGGTTTATTAGTTATTGATTTAACGATCATCGGGTCGCGGTGATTATGGGAACGTTCCCCGCGATCGCAGCAACATAGACACAAAGTTGCGTGGGTCGCGCTGTGAATGTTTTATGTGGAGAGCGTGCGATCGCGGCGGCCGGGTCGTGTTGGTTTTGCCTGGCATCAACGCGCTTTCGTCCGCAGGCATGTTAACATGATACAGCCATATGGCTCGCCATCGAAATTTTAATTAGGAGCAGAAAAAAAATTATGAATTGACTCGGAATGGGTTTGACGACCGTGCCCTCCTCAGCTCAGCTGCTGCCGTATGTCCATATATACCTGGTGGGTTACCGCGGCATTTCTGCACCGCCCCGCACCTACTTGTGTGTCACGTCGGCGCGGTATGTTTGACTTGTTCTGGACAAGATGTTGATTGCCCGACGTGATTTATTTTCTCACGATGAGTTGCGCGCCCGGTGAAAGAGCTCCTGCTAATTGGTTGGTCATGCGTGGCCCGTGGTACAGGTATTCGGCTCATACATATATGGGATATAAGGCGAAACCTGATAGAGCTCCTTCGGTTGCCGAGTAAGATTGGGAAGGGATGCAGTTACTGCGGTGCTGGGAAGATTCGTGTGGGAAGGCTTCGGCATATTTTTCTTTTTGCCGGGAACTAATTTGGGAACCTGTCGGCCGCCTTTCGATCAACGATATTTCGGGAGAGGTGTGAGACTCCATAAAAATGTTTACTGGTGCTAATTTTTGTCGGTCATAAAGCCATGCTCGGAACATTTTTACGGCTGTTGGGCAATTTATTTTATTTTTGAGCATTCATGCATAAACATGTAATAAACAAAAATAGCAATGGGTGCATCAATTCCGTTTAATTTAAAAATTCTTTCTATGTCTGCACTACGGCCTACCTCCACTCCGACAGTTGCTTCATTTCGGTGAGCAATTCTGCAAAGTTTTCATTAAGAGATAGAAATTAGAAAAAACGATACTTATAATATACATATAAGAAAAAAGAATCGTATAAATTTGAAAATGATATTATTATGACCACGTATCCGGGAAAAATATGCAAATTTGGAGGATATTTTTTTCAAAACTTATTTTCAGAATTGAATTTAAACAAAACTATAACTTGCTGACCTGCCGCAAGTATTTACATTATCGGATGGTTTTTGAAAATCGTTCAATAAGATCAAACCATCTTTTGGTAAATATTTAGAAGTGGGGCTTCAGCCCTAATTGGCCCAACAATTTTTTTAACCAACAACCCATTTGAGGTGGGGGAAATATCAGTCCGCAGATATTTCGTAAAAGGAAAATATTTAGTTAGTAGTGAAACTTTGCGTTTTACAAGATCCTTCCCCCACATTAAATTACCTATTACCTACTACACTATAAAATAGTCCTTGGTGGTTAAACAAATTTTTGAAGCCGATTGGGTTTGGAACCCCACTTCTAAATATTTACCCTTTTTTAAATAAAGAAAATGAAAAAATTGGCCAAAATTAATCTTGAAAGCCCGTCTCAAGGTAGTTCACATTAGTCTTACTATTAAAAAAAAAACCATACAGGAAGAAGTCAGGTTAAATTTTGGATGTTTTGTGCGTCTGTTTGGTTCTCGAAAACATACATATCTCATTTCTGGACGCGACCTGGGAACTTGTTTTGCAGTAACGCCATTGGGCGGTTTGGCACGTCGCTCCAACCTGATGAAACCACATATCATTTACGTACATTGCATCCAATACCGGCCAAAAAAGATGAACGATTATACACACCAACCAACCAAAACGTAACTTCCGAACTGTAACTGTAGAACTGTTTCCATTTTTCTCATTGTGCAGACAATTAATAAATGTTCTTCGATGATTATATGACATAAATATGGCTGACAAAACAATTGACAGACGGAAATAGGGTGCGATTCAAAATTAATTGGTTATTAAATATGCTAATTTGTTTGGCCAAGAGAGGTACTATGTTAGGAAAATAAACAAGATGGCAAGTTTTAATATTTACCTAAAATCTTCATAAACCAGAAGGTTGCCGAGCTGTAGCCTGAAAAGGTGATAATGCATTAAAATTTTGAGTTTGGTATCGGAACGGAACATGACACCATTTTATATTTCAATAGTTTTAGTGGATGAATAAAGTAGTAGACGAAAACTTTGCCACTTTTATGATTTTTATGAAATTACCTTTTAAGGCTGTACATCGGAAAGGTTTTTGTAAGTTCTTAGAAAACATCAATGGCCATATTTCGATAGCCGTTTTACGTTTCGACTAAACTTTCCATTATACACATACATATTTTAGTAGTAGGCTTTAATAATGATAGTATCTAGGTTTTGTTACTTTCTTTTTCCATTCTAAAAAGGACTTTGATATTTATTAGTTTTCTTTTTCTTGGGCTTCTGATTTAGCTTTTTTTGACTTCTGTTTGCGCTGAGGCGGTGCTACATTGTGGACCGCTGCAAGTTTGCTCAATGTCGATGGCAGAGTTGCCACTATATAAAAACGTATGTGAACATCATACACACATTGCTTTCTCCTTTATAAATTATATCCCCCTAGCTTAAAGGCTTGAGTAGTATAGTTGAGGTTTTTGAATATTTTACTTTGTTTTCAAGACGTTTGAAGATAAAAGCTTGAGATTTTAAAGTACCTTAATAACGTATTATAATTTCCATTTCCCCAGCTTAATGAGAAGCGAAGTTAAAGGGGTGGTAAATAGACTTTACTCGTAAGTTCGTTTTCGTGCAAGTGTTCGCTCCGTGCGCTGCACCCCAGCGTTGGCTAGGGGAAGTTTGCTGGCACACTGCCGTGCGTCTAAGTGAAAACTAATCCGTAAACGATCGATTTCGAATTACGGTAGAGAGTATGTAGGAAATGGGATGCTTAAACTTAGCATTCATGCAATTTGGAGCGCATTAACGCCAACAATTTATTTATTTTCTAAACGGAATAATTTTGGTTACCACAAAAGACCAAAAAATCATTGAAATAGGAGAAATCCAAAAATTAATTAAATATTGCAAATTAAGCAGCATTTCAAAGTATACCAGTTTAAGTATGTATATCTAGCCTCATGGAGATTAGTGAGATTAAAGAAGATCTGTACAATGGATTGTCTAATGGTCGACCGAGGCCAGCTTCCTACAATTTTCGACTGCGTTTGGTCGTTTTCTTTGACAATTAAATAACATTGCTTGAATTGACACGGCCATTTTAGACCATACTTGCGTTCAACGAGCATAGTCGGTTTTCGCCTATTTTGGGCCAATGGATTTTGTGTGTTTGGTTTCCAATTTTTTACGTAAAAAGAGGATCATGCCTTAAAAACAATCATCAGAAAAATAATTGTGTTGGAAGAAGTTTTTTAAATTGTAGCAAATTTAATCTATTTTAAAAAAGAAGCTGTATAACATTTTTGTCAGACGCTTAGATTGCCAGATATTCGGAAAAAAACTAATAAAAGTTTAAAAATTTCGTGATTTTTTAATATGGGGTCGCCGGCAGTTCGTTGGTAAACCTCTGGAAACTAGTGAGGGTACCAAACAGTACAACGTACAAAAAAATCTGCGTGACTTTCGCACATTAGAAGTGAAACGTCTTAAATTCTAGAAAGAGTTGATCTTATGTATTGCATAAAGAATTTGAAATTTTTGATAGCAAATTCGAAATCAGCGACCTAGAAAACCTCCTCCTGTTTAACTTTTTCGGCAGGCATTTTGGGTCCGCAATCATGAAATTTGGTAGTTTTGAATTCTGCAGCCCCAAAGACATTATAAAGACAATTCCTCAAAATTGAGGAATTTCGGTTGCTATATTTGATCCGCCATTTTGAATTTGGAAATTTTGATGGCAGATTCGAAATCACCGATCTCGAAAACTTCCTATTGAGGATCTTCAAGGCAATCCTTTTAAATCTAACTGATTTGGTCGCCATATTTGATCTGCCATTTTTAATTTAGAAATGTTGATAGCAGATTCGAAATCAGCGACCTCAAAAATCTCCTGATGCGGAGGTCACTCCCTTAAAGTTGAACCGGAGAAAGCGAAGCGTTTCATTTTTTGTCTGACACAGGCCAATTTACCGCCCCTAAAGAAGTTTCACTTTAAAAATCAGCTTTACCTTAATGAATGAAAATAATATTTGATCACTTAAAATTTGCAAACTTTATTAAGAACACGCTACCTTGACCGATGCACCTTCACTAGGTACTGTTATTAGGAAAATGAAACTTCACTTAATAATTCTTTTAATTTTTCGATGTGCTTCAAAGCTCTTGGACAGTAGTTAATGTTTGTTTGTTATCACTTGAAGTCTGAACGTCTGGACTGATTTTGATGAGCGAGGTGTATCTGTCTGAAGGTACGTGTTACAATTAGTGTCTCGAGTAAAACTGCGGACATAAATATTTTCGCAAAAGTTGCGGCTGGATAAATATAGCGTAGGCCACATATATACATAAAATCCCTTTTCACCTGCTGTTGCATTTTTTCGTAAATAATTTGTGTACTTTTTAATAAGTGAGGTGATATCGATTATACTTTTAGGTATATATACAAGCGAAATTCCAGGAAAATTTCGTGGTAACACAAGTCCACCTTTAAACAATTTAATTTACCTCGAAAACAAGTTATAACCCCAGTAGAGCGGGCAAATAATTACGCTGGTCTACATCACAATTATGACTGCCTCGAATGCCGGACATTTTCAAATTAATTCCCCAAAATCGTCGTGTTACTTTAAAGCGCCAGTCGAACGGGTCAAAAAGCCGCGGCTAAAACAACACAACTGGGGCAGCGACAAATGCCAATTCGTGCGACTTTTTGCCCATCGCGTGACTGCACAGCACCAGGAGCAACCAATTCAGTCGTGCGGAAGTAGGTACGACCAAATCTCGAGCTTCCAGCATTGGCCGGTTTTCTCCCGCTTTTCCAGGAATTTCGTGCATCGACCTGTTAATTAATAAATGAACCTGTCGCATCCTTCACACAAATATTCAATTTATCGGAAAAATCCGCCTTAATGCAGCCCCGCGCAAAATTGCACGGGTGGTGGGGGTTAAAGTATGAAAAAGCCAAAGTTTACCTGCTCTGGTGGTTTGGTTCGTGGGCAAACGGCTCCGCGTAGATATTTCTGACCGGGGGCACCCTCCTCGGCAGCGGTGGCGGCACCGGATTGTAGCTATCCATAATTGTGTCACAGTCCGAGTATTTTATTGATTTCATAGTCATATCTGCTGTTTGACGGCGCAAAATTCCGAACACGAAAAACGCTGAACGCCTCAATTAATCGAGTCGCACTGAATCTATAAACCTGTGGATCCCGTCCGGAGGATCTGGCTGTCTCGGGGGTGGTGTCGGCTGGTGGACTGTGTAGCGCACGCTAATACCTCCCGCGCATTTTAACGTCCCTCACTGGTCCGGGCACCACACTGGGATATTGTGCTAATTTATTTTTCAATTAACCGTAATTATGAGCGACTTTTTCCACACCGCGCGCAACAACATTCTGAAGCGGAATTAAATTAATTTCTCGATTACCAGGTGAGCACTCGAATTGCATTGTGGCCAGCGCCACACTCAGTCATTGACAAATTAATTCGCTGCGACAGGGTCATTTAATTTGGACAAGGAGCAGATTTTCGGCGGCTTTTCGAGTCTTTTTCTGCGCCCGCTCTCAGCTCATGTCCACTGCAGCGACGGCGACGATAATGCGATGCCCCTGCGTTAGAATGCTAGAAGAGAAACAAAACAAATTGAAGAGATGCTATTAAAATTAACTCCACTAGCGAGAGATGACTTAAATTCCTATCGGGAAGATACTGTCGAGCGCCTGTTGTTTCTCTCGTTGGTTTTGGGAAGATTTATTGCGTCCACCGCAGCATCGCGGCTCTATCTAGCCGCAGACTTAGGAATCCGCGGCGATTACACATTTGTTGGGCTGATGATGCCAATGAGATGAAAGTGGCAAGGCTAGGCCCATTTTCACCGGAGCTTATTTGCATTCACAATTTTATTAGCGATCTGATTTATCGCCTGCATACTGATCGCACATTTTTCAATTTTATCTGTCTTCATCTGTCGTCGATTTGAATAATTTTACAATAACGGGAATATGTGGGAACAATATAGTGGAATGCGACACTTTGATGGTCCGTTTGGGAAATGCTTGATTTATAATACCTTTTGCCGGGAAGGTGAAAAAACCGCTTAATCAGCAGAGATAACATAAATATCGGCCGCCGCTAAATGCGGGTGGGATTATGAAAATATCCACGAAATGAAGTTGTCTTAGATCATTTAGATATTCATAAAAAACCAAACAAAATTATGACCGTAGATCTCCGATTAAGATCTTCTATTTAACCTTTAATTACTGGCAGACACCCACGCCCACATACGCCGCCCGACTGAAAAAGTTGATAAATAATTCAATCAGACTTTTATGTGTGTATAGTAAAGAGTGACCCATCGGGTACGACGGATTTAATTTTAAAATGAAACACAATAAATTATTATTTGATTGGGTAATTTTCATTGAATTATAAAGTAGACATGTCGAGATTAATTATGGAATATGATATGGCCACTACTGTGGTGGCATTACCTGACTCTATTGATCAAATTTTCGGATAATTTTTGCAAGTCAATTGTTTGTTTTCAATTCTGCAATAGACCATTTAGTTAGAGAGATCCAACTATTACAAAACTCCAGAGGAAAAACCATTAGGGTTGCCAACTTACATACAAAAAAGATTATAGTTTCAAAAACGAAAATAAACACGTGTAGTACTATCGTATAATTATAGATGGCACCAAAAAATCAATTTTGAATTATATGCTATAATATAGAGTAGCCGTAAACTTGGCGTATCTTTTAGGACAGTAACCACAAAAAACCCAATGTACAAACTTTTGTGAAAATTTGAAGAAATTTCGTATTTTGAGTCCACCATTTCGAATTAACAAAATAACTCAAATAAAATATATCAAAATGCTCAATTTTTTTTATTATATGTAAAGATGTAAAGACGTACAGAGGTGTCTATAGTACAATATTATTAAAAGGGCAAGAAAAAAAAGGGATATTTTGGGAATTTTTGTTAGTGTAATAATGAATGAAATCGCAATTGGGCACAGCTTTTCTTACACTACTAATGAACTAAGCAAAATAATTTTTGCATAGTGAATTATTACAAAATGGCGGCTGTGCAGCATTTCTCTGTTGATGATTATTTTCTGAATCCACGACTGGAAACGTAGCTCATGAAATAATTTACTTGGGACAAAAAACAAAAGTTTTTTTGATTATATTCATATAAGAAGTCGTCGGTTTCGAGAAAAACGTGTTTAAAGTTTTCAGTATCATCAACTGAGGAGCGGACCCCGAAGGGCTGCGGCAGAGTTCGAAATTGAGATACTTAGAGATTTTGACCGCCCATAATATTTTGATACATGTTTCGCTGAAGCAAAAAAAAATTAACAAATATTCCAAAATTCTAGAGTGTTCTTTTAACCTCTTCTGATTTTATAAATTCTAAATGCGAGCTGCAATTTAGTGGTCTCAGAATATAAAATTTGTTAAGATTTTCATAAAATTCGGCACATGTGATCTTTGGGGTCGCTGATTCTAAATGTATTATCTTGCTTGGAGAGAAAAAAATCGAAATAAGAGAGTAGATTGGAATTTCGCTAAAAATGTACATTGACCAACTTCTATAAGCGCCAAAAATTGTTAACGCAATAATAAAGCGTAAATTATTACAGCACTCCCCATGTAAAGTTCTACAAACCCAGTTTTGCCGCTGTATAATATTTGCTATTCTAAACAAATCAACATTTTACAAATAAACTGCGCCAAAGTTGGCAGCATGCCCTAAAACTTTCCTTATAAACCACACCGTACTGAAGTTAAATAAAATTCCAACGGTGGAGCCACAAAACGTGAAAGTGCCCAATTTTCCGGATGAACAGATCTAATTAAGTGTTTAAACAGAAATTGATTTTCCAGAGATGGTTTGAACCAAAAACGGAAAACACACGCAAAGACGCTAGTGAGCAAGAGAAAAGCAATTATCTCCTCGAATAGATCGAAAGTGTGCTTCTATTATAATGCTGCGGAAACGGAGCGGTGTTTCCCATAAACCCGACCAAATTTGGATCCAAATTACTTTCATTGAACGACATGGACACGTGAAAACCCAGGAAAATCAATAAGTACCCAACCGGAGAGATAGAGGGCCCCAAATAATTGCGTTCTATAAATTCTAGTAATTACGTTTCCCCACAAGATACAAACAAATCGCGTACAAAACATAAAAAAAAACTAGGAAAACACTGCGTTCCCAATTATTTTTACCACCTGAACGAACAAAGCGATTCAAACCGCTTTGTGTATGCAGGAGCCCACTGAAACCGAAAATCCTGGACTTTCGCCGTCCCGTAGTCGCCTGCTAGTTCTGGGCCCGCCCGAAACAAGTCATCACTCCCGGGCCGGGCGCGAGAATGAAATCGTTTAAATGGAAAATTCGTTCTGCCCCGGCACAATGTGCCAACTAACAACTGTGTGAACACCGCAAAAAGAGTTAACAAAAATTGAAACTTTCAATTTGAGCCGATGGACCCCGTCGTCTTCGGCCGGGAGATGGTCTCGCATTTGCTTACCGCCTTCTGGCACACAATTGAAACTAATCAACGCGCGCCTATTCTCTGGCACCGCTCCGCGTACCGCGAACTCATTTTGTCTAGTCACCGGGCCGTCCAATGAGAGACTCCTTGTCCCGGTCCTAATCGATGCGCGATCGATTCTGGCCGGTCATCGTCATCATTAATCTTGCACGGCCGCGGCCAAGTGGACTCGCCTTGATTGCGGCCGGCCGTCTTCCGGCGGGCATTCGGGGAGTACCCGGTGAACAAATATTTGCGCCAATCAGGGGCCCAGGCCGGCCGAAGTGTCGAATCGAGATCTCGACTAATCAAGCGATCATTCGGGGCCTTCATCAAGTGGATCCATTCATTAGGGAGGCAGTCATCCCGAGGCAGTTGTTCCCAAGACGGATGACTTTGTGGAATGTTGACTCCTCGGGAATCGTAACTTCCACTTTCATGGGCTAGGCACCGCTGCGCCGGTCGGCGCCCTTTCCGCAACCCGCAACCAGCCCATTCCCGACGCAACAGCAGCAGCAGCTCCGCTAAATCGCAAAAAGTTGGCTCAAGTCCTCCTCGAGTCGAGTGCTCCGGGGCGATTTAAGACGAAAACAAAGCAAAAGCCTATCGTCTTAAATGCGAGTGGCTTTGGGTAGCAGTTGTCTGCAAGGAAAGTTCGTTTTCCTCCGCACGGCAATTATAGGGCTCCATGCGGAGTGTGTCTTTTGGCCGGGAACATCTTCTGGTCGGGCAGCCGAGAATCCGCTGGCATGCCGTCCGTGGCGAACATGAAGGGTCGTCGGGAGCATAAAAATTGATAACATGGAGAGAAGATACTCCCAAGGATAGCGGCCTGGATGGATATCCACCAGGCACTGCGGGGCAATCAAAGCGCCCTCATAATCACAAAGTCGTTTTCGACTGAATGGGAATTGATGGAACACGCAACCGCACTCTCCCACTAATGAGCCGGCAACGACTGCGACTAGGAACTTTGGGACAGGGGACGGGTCTTCTATACGAAGAAGGGAAATTACCTCAGCCCCCCGTTCAATGCAGTCATTCAGAACGTCTTTGATTTTAAGGTCTTTCCAATGTTTTTGATAAATTGCACCCTGGCATGAACCGTGAAGGAACTGGCGGGCTAGCCGCCGACGGAGGTGTTTCGCCAAATGCAGGGGCAGGCTCAAGACCTTAATAGACAGCAATTCCCGCTGATGGCCGCTGCATAAACCATCAGAGGAAAAGTTTAGGGACTTAGACTTCGCGGCACGCTATTGGCCATTATCCCCCGCTTCGGAGCGTTAAGTCCAAATAGCTGCAATTATGCGCGTTTTTACAATAACCGGCTGCGACTGGGGCAGGTGAGGCCCTGACTTCCTTCTGCTCTCCAATTTATCGAGTGTCACACACACGGCAGACTGTCATTTGGACAATACCTGGGATTACCTGCCGCCGCCCGCCGTCTGGACAGTAGTCATGCGAACCTATCTATAGTATAATGGTCGAAACTCGTTCGCCTCAATTCGTCATTTCCTAGAGCCGTTCAACAAACAAACAGTTTTTCGTGTTCTGCTTAAGTGGGGGAGCTCAGGCGATATTCGATGGGGGCACTGCACGACGAGGTTCGCTTTGCCATAAATAATTCCAGGTAAAGGCGAATTTCGGTACCAGCTGCATGCCCAGGCACCTTGTCGACAGTGCGGGTCAAGGGAGGTGATGGTTTATTTTCTTACCTGTCGATGGAAGATAATTTATGCACAGTGCACGTCAAAACGCAAATATGAACGTAGCTACGAGGTTCCGGGTGCTGGCACGGAGTTAGGGAAAACATGAAAGGATTGAAACAGTAGCTACGAGCTACGAGTGTTTTTGAGTAGACTTAAATTGTTGCTTCTCGCGACAGAATACATCTTCGTCGTATGTATCCCCACGTTCACAAACACACAAAACATTTACTGTCTCTGTCTGTCTACTTTTGAATCTGCCTTTCAACATTTCAGAAGTCAAGATGGTCGATGAAAAGTTTTAAGAGTTGGAAATTTCGGATTTTCTCTCAAAACTTTGGAATTTAAGATAGTGACAATAAATTCTATAAAGATTCCTTTGAAAATTGGTACTTTCAGAATGCAAGATGGCCGATAACAAAAATAATATAAAGCGCTACTTAGAAGTTTCAGAGGTGGTAGGTAATTTTTAATCTGTCGTCAAAACATGGAAGTATAAGTTGGCGAGAGAAAAATGCCAACTTCAAACGATTTCTACGAAAATGGATACTACGACAGCAAATCGTGTCTGCCTTCGAAGGTTGAGGATTTACACGTTGGATCCAATATGGTGATTAGATTAATAAACATTCCTTCTGGTCTGTTTGTTTTAGTTTTTTTAGAATGGAAAAGCTCCGGCAAGGCCAGGTACGGTTCTGTTCGTATTCTATAAGTTTGTCACATTAAAATCGCTTAAAGAATTCGAAAATGATAGGTAGATAATGATAAGAATATTTCTAATTTTGGAACAGCTAAACAATATCGCTTCAGCACAAACCAAACGGGTATTTCAGTTCAGGTAACTTAAAAATGCGAAAAAATCTTGATATCTTGAGCTACTTTGTATTCAATTTCAGAAAGGCGGATAGAGTCTTCGCTTTTATCAGATAGCCATATTGATATTGCTTTACCCGAAAATTTATTTTCCAATCTTTAAAATTTTCAACTCAGTTGTTCCCTACGGACATGGGCTCTCATTTACCCTCCTCCCCATTTACTTTCAGCACCATAATATTAATTCTATCTCCCTTTAAATAAGTCCATATACAATACATGTAATGTCCTCAAACAATGACATCTGGTCTGGATGGCATTGCACCAGATATTATAAAGTTATCGTCTAAAGTGTTAGTGTCCCATTGAACTACTGTAACACAACTATAAATACAAATCTCACTGAGTTTGTGCTTTTGTCGTTTTCTGATTGCTTCTACTCTGAATTTAGTAAGGCCTTCGATAACCTTTCTCATTCCATTATAATTCTCAAATTAAAAATTCTAGGTTTTTCGTTATCTTTTCTGAATCGTAACTAGATCATATTTACTCAATAGGACCTACATAACCTTTCGGTGTGCAACTTCATGGAAAATATTAGCTACATCAGGTGTCCCGCAGTGTAGTCATTTAGGTCAGCTTCTCCTTTTATTTCAACCATTGATGATATCACGAGGTCGATATTTTTCATTTTTAGTCATAGAAGTAAATATCTAGAATATCTCGCAACCCGTTCAAGCTGAAGGACGTTCCTTTGGAGAATTATTGACATTTTCATATTAAGGAAATGATAAATATATGTCACCTGGACCTCACAATATTTATAAAACTGAAATATATCTCGGAGGCAAGTGCACTTTCAGTACATTTTTTGCAATCTAAAAATTTGGGTTTTCGAACTAAGGGTGATTCTATCGAATATCTAACATCTCTATCTTCTTAGCTTAAAAAAACCAGATAGAACGCAGATTTAAAAAAAGCATAGTTCGGGAAATATAGCAGTTTGAAAATGGTGACCACGTCTTTGTTCCAAGGTACTGTGCGGAGGGGTGTATTCAAAGTTAAATACGATTTATTGAATTTATCAGAATTATTTGAAATTCATGCGAATTTATCGTAAGTTTCCACATATTTTGAAATCACTTGAATTTTGAATTTACTTGAATAAGTTAAAATTCGGATATTCCATTAGATTTATTAATGGGATAAGGTTGTCCGATTCAAAGCGAATAATTCATGAATTTAAATTATTCGCACATAACTCTCTAAATACATATACCGCCAATACTCACATCTAGTACAATAACGACGTCACATAATTCCTATGGTTTTGTCGATATTAAAAATTTCCATATGTGCATGTCAATTCAAAATAATACACAATGTCAACTGAACTTAAACGATTGTTATGAAGCGTTCCGGTACAATGTTTTCCAATTATTTCGGAGTAAAAGATCCAAATATGAAAGCGGCGACAAAACCAAAAATACAGGAAGCGTGTGTGCTATACCCTTAGGTGCAGATGGTCTGAGTGGTCATGCGGGTATCAGAGCCTATGACACCATGACAGCACGAGAGGTAAAATGAACCCTGAAGTCCGCGGTAGAGCCCAAAAACCTTCTAAAAAACCCAAATCGTTCCACAAGCAAAAAAATCTCGGAGAATGAAAAAAGAAAGGGGAGAAAGAAGACAAAAGCGCCCACCGAAATTATCTGATAATTGCTATTCTTACCATTGGCCGCAACACCTATTACGTGCCGACAAAAAAGCCTCTTAATAGCCGGACACCTCCGAAGACAGCGCTACGCAATTTTCTCGATTTGCTCCCGTCGTGGCACCGTCGAACCATGGCCGGGTGCGGGGGAAAAGCTCCCGCAAAAACTATTCAACTTTTTTCTAGATTTTCCTCCTTTTTTCGCTGGCAGCGAGATTTCCAGTGCGCTCTGTGTAATTTGTTTGAACACCGCCATTATGTCAATTATACGCATCAGGTTCGTTGCGGAACGAATTCTTGGCAAGGTATAGGCTCGGCGGAGCTGGAGAATCTACTCGGCTCTTAGTACTCGGTTACATGCCTGGATGCCGGCCGAGAGCTACCTCCTACCTATTGCCGTGGTTTTCAGGGTTTTTGCCGATCCACCGTGAGCTGCGATATTACGGCAGTGGATTTTTTCTTCTGCCTCGTAATTTCTGCCTCGAAGAGTTCCAATAGATACGGAGCGAAGTTGGTCGCTTATGGGCCCCGTGTGCAGCATATGGGGCCTGTACAGTACACCCTGCTCGCTTGGGATCTGTGTGAACAAGCGCGGCTTTGATAGTTTTTCAGCGAGGCAAAAACTTCCGAATGGAAAATTGATTAATTCGCCGCGGCTGAAAGGAGTTATTAATTCCTTGGAAAGCACCGCGAAACAAATTAATTTTTTTTCCCAGTTAATTGATTCTTCCGTGAGCACCTGGGATCCTAGATAAGGTACAAACGAGGCACACGGGCAGGATGTATTACACCATGGTGAATCGGAAATTACACCCGGCCTCTTACAAAGGGTGAATGCCGTTCTATTGGGGCTCTGGGGATCCTAAGTATATTTCGTTAGATTCGGCGGCCAAATTCAATGCAAGCAAATTCAAATAGAGGCCGGGCTCGGGCGCACAATGGCCCTCAATTTGTGTGTCCCTTAGAATAACGGTTAGCAAATGATAGTTCAATTGAGCTCAATTGAAGAGTTAACCCAATAAAGCTCTCAGCGCCTTTCAAGTCTTTACGACGGCCGCGTTATCTTCGACAAAAGGACAGGACAAACTGGCCCATGCACTGAGCAGAATATGCCCCCGTACAGCCGGCCTGGCGATGGCTAATAAACGCGGCCAGAACTTTTATAGAGCGATGATCGGCCGCCGCAGCATCATCTGCATCTTTGGCCATTGTTGGCTCGGTCCGTTAATAAAGCTGAGCGTGTTTATGGCTCAAAATTACTCAAATGATAGGCAGCGATAAGCTGGCACTCTCCATTCTTGTCGGGGTCGCTTTGTCGTCCCCCAGAAATTTAAATTGTCCGCAATGCGATGCTTTCGGGGGCCTCTTATTTTTCGGACAGGGAGCGGGAAGGCAGGGTTTATCTGGCGGTGATGGCTCTGATGAGGAGGATGATGATGGCTATGACGACGACAACGACAAAGACAGGGCCCGTAAATAATACCGCCAGTAGCCAACAGAGGTTTCAAATTGAGTTTTTTAATTAAATTGGCAAATTGGATGGAAAGTTGAATTTGATTGGCCTCCATTAAATGCTGGCGCTGGTTTTTTTCAATTTTTTTTCCCTTTGAACGGAAGAGGCCGAAACAACTTGAAGATTTTTTGATGTACAGATTACAGACAGGGTCGATGAAAATTGGTACCTTCCCGTATTTTAAGATTCTAAAAAAAAGTTAAGTTGAGTGTAGAGGTCACATTTCTAAATTGAATGCATTTTGCTGTGAAAGTGATAAAATCTTCAATATTAACACAATGTGCCTACCGATTAAGGCAAAGTGTTGCTGGTCTGCCAAAATCGGTTTTATCGAAAAAAGATGAAATAAAGAAAACAGATATTCTCGCCATAATTGGTGATGGTGGTTTGTGTTTGTGGTCGAAATTATTGAGAAGAGTTAGCAGAATGCCAAAAATGGCTCAAATTTTCATCAACGCTGGAGGTCATCATTTGAACGACTTCATATTCAGCACATAAAGGAAGATAATTTAAAGGCGTAAATAAAATAATAAAAGAAAAAAATCGTTCGTTTATATTAGAAAAAAAAATTATAAAAACAAATAGGATGATACCTTTTGGTCCAACGTATTTAATTGCCTAGTATAAAACACAATAATAAATAAAATAAATAAATTTGTAGCGTCAATTTCACTTTGTTTGATTTTTCAAAGTCAGAACCCAACTAAAAATTTCTTGTTCCGTTCAGCGGCCATCTGAGTCCGCTTTTTTTCAATTTTCGGTTCAAAGTACCACAGCATATTTGTCTAAGTGATACATTTTTCCCAATATTGATCGTATATTCAGCAGCTGAATTAAACTCTTTATGTACTCCATCGGAGTGCGTTTAAGTAGGTGCTGTAGATTATTGAATAAATTAACAACCTTATTTTGACCAACTGAAAACGTCCCAATTTCTCTATACTATAAGATTTTTAGTTCCAAAATAATGACGGAGGTTTGATGAAATTTAACCTTCCACTGAAGTTAGTAGGTACTATGCTTTATTTGTGAAATCAAATAATAAATTTTCCGTTTTTCTAACGTTAGACATCAAAGTGAGAACAATCATAAGCTGGGATAATGCCGTACATTCCGAAAAGCTTTCAAATGCACTTTTCTCAAAACCACTAAATTTCAGTTGTGTAATTGTAGTAGTAAAAAGTTGTCTAATTGTACGTACGCGTTTTGACCGGCCAACCGAAAATATCGCTGCTGTTCGCCGGCGAGTGGCCGAGATACAGACGCTCTCAATTCCTCGTCGTCCGTAGAAGTCGGGCATCTCTAAAATACCAAAATGGCTTATCATGACGAAAGAGTGGGTTCACCATTCCTACAAAATTTAGCTAGCACAGCATTTGAAGCCCCGACTTTATGCTTTTACTGCATTGTTGTCGCACTTTTGCTGAATGGGTGTTGGTGGAATTGGAGGTTGAATCTAAATTTCCTCAAAAATATGGCATGACTTCAACACATTTTAACGTCCGTGGCTATGTCAACAAGCAGAACTGCCGTATAACCAATTGGATTAGTTCTTTGTGCAATCTTTGTCTCATGTGAAATAAAAAAAAAAACAAAAAAAAGATTAATTTAGTGAGTAGGCCCAAATTGAACAACAGAAATGGAAGTCAAATATTAAAAAATTATAAAATATTGGGGAAAACCAGTCTTGATTTGTGTTCTGTTCTAAATTTAATAAAATCCTAAAAATCGTATCATCTCAGGCCAAGAAATAACAATTTACTTTAATATACTCAACGGACCCAAACCTCAGTGAGCGATTTTTTTAAAAGCATACCTAATACCGATCGTTAACAACTTGACTCCCAAAATTGTCTGTTACAACAATTGTGTCCATGTTACAAAAATACAGAGCTTAGAGAAAGTCGCTAGGTACTACAATACCATAAACAGTTCACATTCGGACTACCGCACACCACAACCCCAGTTATCAAAACGATTTTAAAATTAAAATGCATAACGAATGCAACAAAAAACGCAATTCTTGTAAATGCGTGAGAGCCAAAGTTATAAAATGAGAAGCTGTTAAGTAAAGTGCATCCTTAGTAAGAAAATAATAAAAGTCACCATAGCACGCCATAAAATTGTCCAATGTGTCCCTCCCAATACATAACTCGGTACATCGTAAATTCTCCCCTTCCCCCTCCGGTTTAATTGCACAGAACCGAAATATTCTTGGGAAGAAAAACAAGGTAAGATTACCGGAGCAGATTAAATTAAATTAATTAGATCCAAAAACTTTTTGTGTGTACTAAAAATGTTTCACGAAACTTCCACAATCTACAGCAAACAGTAGCGTAGCAGCAGCAGTGGTACACAGCGGCGCGACAGCACCACTGCTATTTACCGGCCACAGGTATTTACGTATTTTCCTCGGTTGGCACTGGATTTTAAGTGTCTCTCTTCCTTTGCCGGGTTCTATATTTAGCGCGAATTTATTATTCGGATACAATTAATCTGGGGAAGGTTAAAGAAATGTAAATTCCTTTCGCTCTTTTTGGCATTCCTCGTCACGTTTTCGTTTCGCTTATATCGGGGAGAATAAGTAATTTGGCTTAAGAACCAGGTGAGAGGAGGGTTCGTATTTACTATATTTAGGGCAATAAATTATCCTGTTCCTCCTCCACCCAGCCTCTACAGTGCGCATATTTGCCGTAGATATTGAAATCGAGTCCAGCATATATTGGCTCAATTAAAAAGTTCGTTAGGAGGCTTGGTAAATGAATTTCTAGTGTCCAACAAGATAGGCCTCCCGATTATTTAGAATCCTTTCTACCGGATTTGTTTTTAAAGGTTTTTTAGTTTTATTTCTGTTCTCCTGCAGGTACCTACCTTGTTAATTAATCAACCAACATCAAAATGAAAGAAGATCTTATCGACATTGTTATAATTAGATTATTTTTAGTAACGAGGCATACAGGTAGCTAACTTATGTGCAATGCCATGTTGCCATTTCGACTCTCTCTTTCGAGCCTTCTATTTCTCTTTCTCCCTCGCTCAATCTCCCACTCTTTCTCTCTTTCTTTTTATCTCTCTGAATTATAAATGATATTTAAAATGTGTAAAACCGTTTTCATGATCGATACGTGGAAATTCAGCTTACTTTTTATCCGCACACTTTTAAGTACCAAGTTTAATAAACCAATCTATTTTAATACGATTGTCTTTGAATCAGTAGTTTGTCCAAATATAAAAATAAAAATAATGGATGGTCACTGTATGTTTTAAGAACTAGTACTGATCACATAAGTCGATTTCAAACGAAAGTTTTAATTCGTAAATCTTACGAAGTGTCGTTTTATTCCATCGCAAGCTGATCTATGAGCCAATTCAAACAAGTCGACGTCGGAGAAAAACGAAGAACTTAGCTTAACTCGTTTTACTTTTTCGAATTTTTCACCACTATCATTTTAGTTGACTAAATTGGATTAAAACGACAGCCAGTTTGGTGAATGTATATGAACGTTGCTTTTCTTGAAAGTCGATTTATTTTTTAAGGCTACTAGTAACCAAAAATCAAGGGCCAATTCACGCAAGTCGATGTCGAACATACCATATACGACACTTCAAGTATAATTTTAGGGCCTGTCCGAATCAAAGTCATTGTCTTCATCTTCGCCTTGTTATGACAGTTTGTGACGGTACACCAAGCTAAGCTGTGTTCGAATTCATGTCTATGTAAGTGAGCTGGGCTAGTATAACAGTTATGGCTGTCTAAGCTTGATGAGCGAGTCAAAGTTTGGGTTGACCATTGGGTTGGTAGATTTGCGTGAATTTGCCAAAGTACTTAAATTAATTGAGCAACTTTTTAAAAGGGTATACTTTTAACAGCCAAGTTGGTTCGCAGTAAGGGTAATTTAAAAATTTATTTATTATTTATTAACAGAAGTCAATTTAAATTACAAGCTAAGTAAATGAATTCGAACAGGTTTCGCCTTTGCTTTATATGTTATAATAGTTTGGCTTGTTTGCTGACGACATTAACTGTCACAACGAGATAAAGACGACTACGAAGACTTGGATTCGAATAGGCACTTAATTCACGAAACTTTCGAAGCGTCCTTTTCGTTCGTCATGTGCTGACCCAGGGTCAGATCAACCAAGTCGACGTCGAACGACAATGTCGCATCAACTGTAGTTTTAATATTAAACCAACCCTCGATGCGTTATTTTAGTTCATCGACAACTTTCATGAGCTAACCGCAGATATCAGATACGTTTATTGTTATCTGTGCAGTGCTACTGTTGGTACATCCGACAAATTATCGACCTGCTTGCCAACAACTAGACGAACCAATGAACGTGTCATGTCAAACTTAATAAAATTAACCGTACTCTTAGTCTCTTAATAAATTTCAACCCGCACAGGATTTAATGGACGAGGAAAATTTCATTCAAATTAAAAAAGCAGACAATTTCGCTAGTCAGTTTTATTGCTCGAAGTGCACACGTATTAAAAGTCCTTAAATAAATGGCCGTTAAATGTTTAAATAATTCATTTTGGCGACGAACCAGCTTAAGGGAATTAAATCACTGTTTCCCAGCACTGTCCCAACAAATCATAACATCTGACGTTTTTAACGACAGCACAAATGTCAGCCGCCAAAGATTAATTGCACATAAATTGACGTGGTAAAAATAGACCTTGCCGCTTTTGCTCCTTTTTTTTCGAACTATAAATATGAAATCACTTCAAGTTCTGGGAAATGCGTCACCACTTTAAGTGAAGGAGTATTTATTCTGGCTAGCGGCATTTAATTGAATTGCTTACACTTGCCGGCGGGAAATTACGTGCACGAGCACAATAGGTGATAATGAGGGCATTAATCCTGGAAGGAAGTGTGAAAATTACGGTCATGTGGTTCACAGATGAATTTCTAATTTTAGTGCTGTGCACTTAACTTGCAGCCTTGCCCTTTTATTTATTGATTTTTATTTTATGTTCGAATTCCATTAAAACATTCCATTCCTTTTAAACTTTAGGTTCACGCAATGCAACTCCGAACAAAACAAACAAATAAAAAGTCAGACTCGCGCGTTAAGGGTTCCGAATATTTGCCGCAAATTAAATGACTGTAATTAAAAAAAATATTTTTTTATGTTATATAACTACAACTTAACGATTTTCGGACTTTTCCCTTAACTTGTGCTATAAGACCTTTTTTCTTGTTAAATTTTATGATTCTAGGTCACCGGGAAGTACCCTATACGTTTTGATTTATTTGCGAGTGTCAAAATATACTGCATAAATGGCCGTATTTTTTAATTGCGCTGACTTAGAAGCTTGAACTCCAAGGGATCATAGACATAAATATTTGATATTAATTTCAACTTGATACCTCCACGCGTTCCTGAGAAAAAGAATCTTGACAGACGGACAACGAAGCGATCCTATAAGGGTACTATTTTTCCTTTAGGGGTACGGAACCCTAAAAAAGAATTAAACGAATAATTAGGTTTACTCTTGAGCTTGGAAATTAACGAATTATAATTTTGTGGAAATCAAGCGCTAATAAATGTTACGATTTAACAACAATTATTAGTAAGTCAGATTTTAATTTCTAGTAACTAAGTACATTACTTGCATTTGCCTTACATAGTACAAACAATTAGGTTCAGGCAGTGTAATATATAAGTCCACTATGGACAATCCTAAAGCCATATTCAGTGGGGTACATTAAATTTGTTACCTTCAAGTTTCAAAACGTTAACTGAATTCTAAACCGTAAAACTTTAATATTCATTCCAGCGAAGCAAGTTTGTGGATTGTCACCATATAGAATGAATAAACTTGACCCGGCATGACGACTGTTCAACAAACTCCACACGTTCAATTAAATTGTTTTCATTAAAAACTAACTTCGAGCACGCCCGGTTCATAGTCAAAGTAAATAAAAGTGATGAATTTTTTCATAATTTTCACTACCGCTAATTAAAAGTTCCATAATTATAAAAGTTTGTACAATTTTCATTAGTTCTAACTAAAAACAATGAAAGCGTGGAAGTTAACTGAGCGAACGTTTGTGGCTCATGCCACTTACTTTTTGTTACTCCAAGCAAAATATTTAATTTTGATCAGTGTTACTTGCAATTTATCTTGCTTGCCATTCGATTTGAGAACAAAGCTTTTCAATTAAGAATGGGTTAGTGTTTGTGGTAAGCAAGTGAACATGTTCAATCTGATCCAGAAATTACATATATTATGTGTAAAGCCCAACCAAGTCTCGGTAATTAAACACATGACCTGAGTAAACGCAAGGCCACACTTGTTAAATAAATACCTCGAAATTCTTTTACGAAAAGATAATATTAATAATATTCCTACTGTTATATTATATGGTAGGCATTTTTGTTATGAGAAATGAAAACAAAATAGAAAGTAAATTCTGGGTGAGACACTTGTTTCCTTCCACACTAATATAAGTATAGAACTGAACTTACTACAAGTGTTGCGTCCAAAATTTAAAACACTCACTTCCACCAAGAGTTTATATGACTTTTCTCAAAATAAGAAGTATTTGTAAGAAAAATGTTGACGTCATAAGTTAGGTAGTTAGTTCTCAAGTATCATGTTTTCGAAAACAACAAAAAAGACCTTTGCTCAATTGTATAAAGTATGTACGTTCATATGCAATTTATGTGTATGAACTTAGCGAAAGCAGCTTGCGCGAATCGAACCAGAACTAGACGTGATAAATTCATACATTTGAGGTTAGCAAAGCAGCCCGTATTTTATAAATAATGACGAGAAAATTAATTTTTGTACAACAAATTAGCGACTAATTAACGGCAAATAACACGCCTAGTCACGCTTCGATTCGCGCAAGCTGGCTTCGCTAAGTTCATACACATATGTAATTTTGGTCAATTATATGGTTGAATGGCATCATATAACTTACCAGCACAATGGGATTTTGCTTTTGACAAAAGAATTTTGCTCTTAACAAATTAAAACGCTTTAAAATGTACCAAATTCCATTTTAATTGGAGGCGAAACAGTAGGCTCATAAATTTAATTTATAAAACATTTCTAAAAATAAGCGAGACAATTGGATGAAAATACGATTTGTAATCCTGCAGACGATTTTCATCATTCATAATAGAAAACCCATAGAAAGTATTTCTTTAATAAAACCTCTTAATATGGCAATTCAAATTATTTTATTTGTTTTCGTATAATACTCACGAAATAATATCTTGAATAATTAAATTTTGGAGATATTAAGGTATGTTATTGTTAATAAATAATTTTGAAAACAAAGGCTTCTCCATTGGTTTGGTTTGCGTATTTAAAAAAAAACATCAACTTTGTATGCAATATGACATTGCAATTTTCTTTTTTTTTCTATTAACTGTAATCTCGTAAAGGTCATTAGAAGGTTTTACATTCATACCTCAACACCCTTTTGTACCCACTTAGTAATATATAGTAAATAATAAAGTTGGTCGTTTTTTTTTAATTATGGCTACCTAACTTCTTTTTTATTCTGGAATACTCTTCAAAAATATACTTTCATCAAAACTGAAAAATAACTTTTTACAAATTAATATATTAAGCGACACTTGGAATTTAATAGATAAACGATATGAACGGCTTGTTCTGCTCAACGGGCAGAGCAAATCCCAGATCAAGGTGCGCAAAAGAACATACATAGCTTCTGATGTGCAAAAATCGATTTCATTTCTAAATGCCTGCCCTTTTACCTATTTTCACAATTTTATAAAAATATCTGATTAGGTACACGAAAGATTTAGCAATATATTAAAAGCACAGTACACTCACAAAAATCTTTTACGTTAAACTAAAAAAATAGCTTCTTTATTTGAGTGAAAATTTAATATCATACAAATTATGTAAATCTACGTTAAATTTAATCACTGTTTACTGATTCAAGAAATATTCTTATTAACGGCACAAAATCAATTATTGTTTTACAACAAGCAAAAAAACAGTTGAAGTCGACATAAGCTCTTTTTTAGTGCAAGTAAAATATTTAACAGTATTAACAAAAACGAATAGTTACTTCTTAATTCATTGAATTAATTCTATTCATTAAAATCTACGAAATACATTTTAGTTTCTTCGATAAGTTTTTGTTAAAACAACAGCGAAAAGCATTCGATCAATCTCATTAATAAGTCAAAGTCACACGACTGTGTGGTGCGGATTTTCGTAAACTACCAGAATTATATCACATATTATACTATTAAATAAAGTTGAATTATTGGAAAAACTGCTTTTGAAAAACTCCCTCTCTTGTCCTTATTGCACCCTAGAGTCTACCTCCTGTTATTAAAGTGTATTCCTTGGTCTTTCTTAAAATCAGTAAAAAATAATAAAATGAAAATGATAGCATTTCGAAATAACCTAAAACCCGCAATTTTGATGCTTATAATAAATTAAAAGAACTGAATCAAATAAATGATTTTGTAAAAGTTATGAAGTTCTAGTTTTAAGGCCTATAGTCGAAATGAATGAAAAAGCAACAAAAGTCAGAAAAAGGAATAACTATTATATGTAAACCCAATTTAGCAAAAATATGTGCACGGTTTCACTATCACCTTAAGTCCTTACCATAAAAATTTACATATGTTTCCATTCCAAGTTTTTCTTTGTTGTGACAAGTCGAAGGTTGGTACTGTTTGTTTATACAAACTTTAATAGAACAAACAAAATACAGAAAAAAAGACTGAAAAAAGAATTACAATGAAAATATAACAAAAAATAAATATTACTGAGGGGGCGGCCATATCCAGGAATATGGATTAGTATAATTTAAATTCTGTTTTTAAATCGCTGTGAAATCATGAAATTCATTGCAGCAAATCTGCGATTATCTGAACTAATTAATGTTTTGTGTGTTCATAAAACCGAGATTATCATTTAAGTGCGGGGTTAATGTAATTCCATTATTTTATAATACATAAATTTAAATCACATAGAGTTTGTGAAATCTTTTAAATTAACATAATAATAAATAATTAAAGAGCATTTAATTGCAGAAAATAGTGTATTAATTGACTCGTGTAATGGAATTTGAACTATTTTTCGAGATTTAGTTTTACTTAGCTTCAACACTATGAAAAACTCAACAGCTATTATACAATGTGGTAAGTCATAAAATTAACTAAAACGAGGAAAATCTTTTCTTGTTAATATGAACGATTGTATTTTGAGAGGACGGGGAAAACGATGCAAAATATTTGGATTTCATATAATCTTTAGATTCATATAACGCAGTGCTAATTTAACACAACCGCGAAAATAAAATTACACTTAGTAACACAAGAACAGAAGGTGTTAACTTATTTTAACATTATCATCCCATTAATTGACTACGAATCCAATTAATTGATTTATTATCGATATTGTTACTAATTGGTGAAGGATATAATGTACAATAAATTTTAGTAGTGGTTTACCAATTGTTTTAATTTTTCCTAGTAATGTGTTCAAATCGACATGGACACAAATACACTTTTTGAATAAGATATCTACTACTAAACAATTTTAATTAAACAAGAACAAAGAACTCGTTGCGTGAAAACTGCTGTAATACTTGAATATTAAATAATAACAACAATTTTTCACTATAACTTACTTTAACTGTAATACGATTTCACGTCACAAATTGCTTCAAATACAAAGAACGTAAAATGTGCTATTTACATTGTCTCTAGCTGAGTGGAATTGTACAAATGAGATACTAATATCTTGTTGTACACGATATGGTTAAAGCGACTTTTATAACTTTACGTCGAAGAGCTAAAGCGACATAACTGAGTCATCATACAAGTCAACCGGACCGAACAATTTTTTTGGTTAGGTCAAATGTATTTATAATATAGTTAAAATGATCCACTTTCATTCCGAATTCATTGGTAATTTATATCAGGTCTGAATACCATGAAAAAGTCTACCATAAAGAAAAATAATTGTTATTGGTAGTAAAAACACTTTAGGATGGTGGCAACACTATAGTACTTTAAGTTTCCACAATAGCAACACAGTTTTATTTTGTGACAATATAATACATACTATTATTATCGTGATGTCGTCGTGAGTATCAGCTGATAGTGCATTTTGTGGTGGAGTTCTAATTATAATACATTTTCACGGTAAATTGTTTGTACGAGTATTATTGTCATAATTTGCTACATATTGATAGGTTGTAAATAGTCCGTAATGTATGTAAACACTATGTTTTCATTAGATATTAAATTTATAAGACTACAATATCGAGTTTTAGTGTTGGTCACAGAATAAATTTTCTCTCTACTTTAGTAAAACTTCTTCTTCATAATGAAAAAAATAATATTATCCTACTTGACAGAATTACTCACATGATTATTTAAATTAATAATTCTTAAACTGTTTTAAACATTTGTTTAGTGTCAGTACTCTGTAGACTCAGTCACGCAATACGTCGAGTCAGCTGCCTGCGTCATACTAAAATGTAGCGTTTTGTTTGTTCTTTCTTCTTGTAGATGGCCAAAAGAGCAGCAGAAATGAAACGAAAGCAGAGCGAGAAGCTAAAAGCCAGTGAATTATTTGGAGAATAAAAAAAACCGAAAACAGAAATCGACGACAACGCTTTATAAAACAAACAGCATCTGCATATAGATATGCTTAAACCTTTACGTAAAAAGAAAGCAGAAGGGATAAGAAGGTACAGAAACAAAATTAAAGAAATAAATGAAATAAAAACTAATGTTGGAATGCGCCGTTGCATCTGCGATAGAAAAGAC
Source organism: Neoitamus cyanurus (assembly GCA_947538895.1). Lineage (NCBI taxonomy): Eukaryota > Metazoa > Arthropoda > Insecta > Diptera > Asilidae > Neoitamus > Neoitamus cyanurus. Next base: position 33,472,842 of record OX384543.1, read on the forward strand.
TCCTACTAAGTTTCCTACCTAAAGCACTGTTAAATGTCTTTCAAAAATCTTAAGAATTTATTTTTTGTTAAAGAAAATGTTTGTTTTTGAAAAGGATTTTATTATTCATATTTCTAAGAATGTTTGGATTCCAATTATTTAAGTTTAAGTGTTGGGTTCCAACATTTTATTAGTGACTTTCTGTATGTTGTGGTTTAACTTAAAAAAAGCATTTTAGAATTTATAGATACGTTTTTTTAAAGTTCCTATTTTATGTCTTGTAATGTCAGTTGCTAAGGTTTCATTTAAAAATACTTCTATTTTGCAATGCAAAGTGACGGTAGTGGCAGTAACGAATTATTTTTAAACCAAGGTTTTTTTATTTTACCATTTTCCAATAATTTGTTTCATGTACTTCGACTGTAGACACAAATTAAAATTATAACGCCTGCACAGAGGAAGACTTTTGAAGTTTGAAAACACTCTCGAACGCGATTTGCTTTTGCATGTAGTGTGAGTCACATTTCCATTTAATTAAATACATCTTATAATCTCACAACTTCATATGTGCACATTTTATACTATAGAGGGAGACTTGGAGGATCAACTATAAAACCATGCTAAAATTGAAACTGTAAACATAGTGGTATTCATGCAATATATTTTTATTGATAGATACATAAATTATCTTCCGAAGATAATTAAAACATTGTTTCACTCTTCTCACTCGCTCGCGTAACGTTAACTGCTAATTCAGATTTTACTCCAAAAAGGTTATAATTTTTCTAACTTTAAACTAATTCACTTGTCCTCTAGAAATTTCAGGATTTTTTTTTTAATTCGAATGCCAAAATTACTGATTTTATAAATGAAGGAAAACAATTTTAAGTTTAAATGAATTTCTGTTTTGGATCTTTATAAGTAGATACCTACGTATTTTGGGAAAAAAATATTAAAATATAGAAATCCACAGAATTCAACTTTTCTAATTAAACTAAGGCACAGACTCAACTCTCAAAGCGCGAATTTAGTACGAAACAACTTTGAATCAACACCCATTTGAAAATGTTATGGACGGAGGCACACAGTCACCCTGTCTTTATCAGTTTGATATGGCTCGCGAACTAGGAACTTTTGTTGAGAAAAATCAAACACACAATTATTTAGAACCTTAACTCTTGACCTTCCAAAGAAAATGAAGTATTAATTTGTTATGGATATATGCGGTCGTTTTACTGAACTAAAATAAGCATAAGAACACCACTGGCCAGAATTACTATAAAAGTTACTAAAAGTAGACTAATTCGAAAAATCTGATAAATGAAATAAAATAATACTAGCTACCTATAGGTATATAGCTTTTAAACTGGTCACAAATGTAGTTGCGTACTCAAAAATAAAAAATCTTACATTTCAAATTAAGCAGGTTGGTAGATACTATTAATAAAGTTAAAGTTCCCTAATGAAAAGTCTGTGGCGGCTGTAGGCAAGCGGGCATAAGTTTACATTAGGAGGATCGCCAGATTTCGGCACAATTTTGCAGGTGCCTTCCATTTGCCCTCAACATAAATAGAACATCACTGCTAGCACTTTATATCTTATTAAACTTATCCGGATGAAAAATCGTTCAAGTGAAGCCCACGCTCTCTAATGAAGTCTAAATAAATCTTTTCAACGATTTTCCGAGATTTTTTTCCGCAGGTAGGTAATAAAATTAACTTTACTCTCCTAAATAATAAATAGGTAGGTATAATCCGAAATGAGGTCGATATGAAGGAAATCAATAGGAAGTCAGTGAATCTTATACAAAATCGCAAATTTGTAAATTCAGAATTTATATTTCACACATTAAAAGCGTTTAAATAGTTTTAATGAAAATAAATTGAGAAACCATTTCAGAAAAGTTAGAAAAGGGCCTTGAAATTGGTTTTCTTTTTAAAATGGTGTTCTCAGGACTATAACCATTTTCGCTCCTCCTCTGTTACCGACTTTGGCTATTCTTAAACCACTTGCATTTCATTGTACCTAACGACCACTTCCCGACGTTCAAGTCTTTTAGCGAGTTCGTTCGTTCAGTCAATCTCAACAGGTAAATCATCGTCGGCACATTTTTCTCCCAAGGAGTCGCTCTCATGAGATGAAATAAAACTTGGAAAAAAATGGCATTCTCGTGAAATTTTTGGCCATTTCTGGCAACCAAATAAAACTGCGCCCACCGTTCGAGGCCAATTCCCTCAATCGGCCGGGCCTAATGCAACGATAATCCCCCAACCGTTACATTCACCCAAACCCTAATCCCCGGGGGACCATAAATTAATCAAAAATTGGCTAAAATTCGGCAATCGAGTGTCCTCCATCCCACAATCTGTTTTGCTAGCGATTTATTTATAAAAATGCAAAAATTGGGCAAATCTCCAGTAGAACTCCTCGAAGCATATCCCCGAAAGTGTCCAAACAATAATAACGGGAACGGCGGGCAGAACGACATTGTCTTAAGAGGGCAACGACGGCGGGGTGGTATGTACAGTAGCTAGCGCTCGCCCACCCACAAAATTTACAGAAGCATGAAACTGTGCCAAAAAGGACACCATCGCTGCCGCTTATCTTTGGTGCCATAAACAGCGGAATTTTTGGCACGGGAGGCTGCCTCCGACTGACCAACAACTGGCAATAAAACGCACTCAGCGAAGTCCCCACATCCCGTCGTCTTCTGGGGGGGCCGCTTAAGGGTAAGTGAAGAAGTTCAGCGGACATTAAACGCAGCATCTCATCGTAGGAGGGTGGATATCGCAGAATTTCCCATTTTAATTGCGTCCGTTGAGAGGACGTTGTGTGACAGGAACAGGGCGGTCGACGATGACGACAACGTCGACGGCTGGGTGGGTGAAGAAAACAATTAAGGAGCCGCCCGGAGCCCATCGCACGTCCACAACGGTCCACCCAGGGCGGCGGCGGTGCGCTCGTAAATCACCTGGATAGGTGCGAATCAGTCAGTCAGTGTCCCCCATATATCCAACAAACGTCCTGGCAAAGTGTCACCTACATTTTGTGCGCACTCTGCGTTGCTTTAGCCTTTTCGCCGGGACTCTTTATCCGTTTAGAGAATCTTGATTTGTGTCAAGGAGAGAAACAACAGGCACTCGAGGAGGATCTACGCTATCGGTGGGCCAACAGGGGGTGGGAGATTTTTTCTATCTTACTTCTTCGACTCTGACTTGAGCAAGCAGCTGGGGCGCCTCACTGATATCCTCCTTTTATCCTTTTTCTCAATTCTCACTTATCTTCACTTCAAAGCACTTGAATTTTTTTTTTTTTATATTTATTTGGGAAAACGCCAATTCACACTTCAATCGAATTTCCCTGAATTCCTTCGCGGAGCACACTCCCGTTATGCGTCAAGGATCAGGACACCCGCGAAGCAGCTCTCATCCACACACAAGCACTGGCCGAGCCGCTCGGTAATCCGTTATAATCCACCCGCACTGATAACGGCACTATGACGGCTCTGGCGAAACGGGTAGCGACTCGCAATCAGCCCTGCCGCCAGCTGTCCAACGCGAATATCACTTCCCTTCTTATAGCACTGCTCGCAAACGCCATCTACACTCGGCAGCGGGAACACTAACTGTATAGCAAAACATCCCTTTCGCGAAGCACCCACTACTTCGGCCGGAAAGGACTCAACAAAAACTCTTTGGGAATCGCCTTGCAGCACAAGAAGTTGATCGGCCACCTAGGACGCGCTGACACGTTACGCCCCTTTCTCAAGGATCAGGACAATTCTCAAAACTCTGCAAGGATAACTCTGTGTGATTGCTCCTCTGGTAATTTCAGCCCGAGCCGCGATAGCGAGACGAACTGACGTCCACACACAGCGAAGAAACGTTCGAGACTGAAGCAAAGATCCTCGCCTTCGCCTCGCGTATCTTTCTGTACCCGCTGGGCGCTAGTGCTCTTGCGAGCTTCGGGTATCTGGCTGCGACGGGTAGTCATCTTGGGCTATCTTCGTTTCACATTTATACCAGTCACCGCGGACGGGTGTTCATCCCGGGCGTGAATTACTCCTGATGTCGCCCCTAAAGCAACTATACCGTCCGTTACGAGTTTGCGCAATTGTCCAGCTCCGTCGGAGCTATCGATGAGGGGCCGCCCCACCCGGTGGGTGTACGTGAAATTTTCATAAGCCACCCGATGAAATATGAAACGTGCTTCTTCGTCGAGCTGGGTGCACCCATGAACCCGGTGAACCCGCGCCACCCAAACAAGAGCACATCGTCGCTGTGCCACACAGCTGGTCGAAAACGAAAGTTGTTGATGGGACGCTCTCTTCGATCAGGCGGTCTGCGGATGAATTGTAAACACAACGGTAAATCCACGGGATCAAGAACAAGAAGAGATCTTGCCGTTCAATAAACAAACCGCGCGAAGCGGTTAATTCATGCTCTCTTCACGCTCTCTTACATCCGGCAAGCACACCGCACTTTAGACGAGTTCATCAGCCAGCAACGAAATACACGACCGGAATTATGCGGGGGGATTTATGACGGATGTTGACGGCTTGGTTGGGCCAAATCACCTGCCTTCGGGGGCAACCTTTGAGATTTTGTCGCTATTCCGCTTTTAATTAATTAGCACCAGAAATTACTACCGAACTCCCGTTTGGCTCATTTAGCGACGGGCACAGGAGGTGCTTTTTTATCTCTTGTTTTCGTCTGGTTCGCCTTTTGCAGAAAATGGCAGGGAATCGATTTATCTTTTTCCCGGCGGTGGCACCATTTGGGTAAGCAGGGCACTGGGGCGCATTTCAAGGATATTTCCGAGCTATTGTTTTGGAAATTTAAGAATTAAAGCAGAATAATTGCAGTAACAGTTGCATGGATTGCAGAGAAAGAAGAACAACAGAAAGGCGAGAATCTAGCAAATTTATAAATTGTTTCTTTTTGGGTAGGTGCCTTTTTTTTAGATATTACATCCTTGGCCCTAGCCTTAGTGTGTTCTTATCCATGGTATTAATTTAGCAGCTGACACAGTTGAGTGAAGACACGCCTGTTGCTACAGAACCGTTTTAAGACTTCTCCAAAGGTGAAGCGATTGAAACAACGATCTCTACTTCAACAATAACAAAGAGGTTGATAGAGAGAGATTTTGATACTCGAAGGAATGCTAGAAAACACATTACTTTGGTTCGCCAGCATTTTGAACATGCTTCAATCATTTAGTCCCCTCAATCAATATACAGACCAGGTCAGCCTATGAACCCTTTCGTGCATGACTATACCTTCTGGGAGATGAGAGCCAGTATAACTTCGCTTGAATCGCGTCGTACTATAAGTGATACTGCATTTGTGTTTAAAACAATTAATGGAGCAATCGAATCGGAGATCTGTGTTTTGCTCTATCTTAATGCCCTCTCAAGGGCACTGTGGGCAGGCTGGATCGAACTTTAAACGTCCGAGCTTCTATAACTTTACTGGGTAAACAAAATACATTCAATACGTCACATATCAATTTCTCATACTCGCAATCTGTTTCTTTGCTTTAGTATTCACACATATGTATGGTCGAGTCAATTTCTTATCTTGCTAGGAAATGAAAAGTGCATAATTTATTGGATTTGCTTACAAATAAATAATAAATAATAGCAGCACCTAACCTAATTACTGGATGATTATCCCTGAATTAAATAAAATGAATAAATATAATATATAGCTGACAGTTTTTTTTCAAATCATGTAAATACGTATAATATTAATATTAACGAACGTACAAACACGTTTGCGGGTCAGTTGGCTGGCCGAGCGATTAAGTGGCATAAATAGCAGAAAATTATTTCAAACTAGCTTGCCCGGACCCCCCGTTTCCCGGGATACTATTAAATTTGTATTCATTAATTTTACAACGCCTCCCTACTGCACCACCGCCTCTCCTATGTGACCCAGCGTTTTCCTATTTGTGTTTTGCACATGTTTTAGATATTATATTTTCCAACTGTAGTATTAAATTTAGTTTTCTTCATTTTACACCACCTCCTTATTGCACCCCCTCTCCTATATCTCCCAGCGGGGTGGGGGTGGTCTAATATTTGGGAATTTGAATAGCAGATTCAAAATCAGTGATCAGAAAATTCCCTAGTGCGGATTTTCAGGGAAATTCCTTTAAGTTTAACTTTTCGGTCGCCTTATTGGATCCGACATCTTGAATTCCAAAATTTTGAATGTCAGCTCGAGATGTGCGACCCCGAAAACCTCCAATTGCCGTTTTCATAAAGATTCCTTGAAGTTGGAAAATTCGCTTCCTACACAAAACGGAAATTTCGATTTTTTCGATTTTCCGGCTTTTCCTTGGGGTTTCCCGAATTTTATTTTTTTTAAACCTCCCCTGCATTATAGCGAAAAAAAGAAACAAAAAATTATCGAAATCTGTCGAGCCGTTTTTGAGTTTTTACGAGACTAACGCACAGCAATTCATTTTTATATATATAGAAGATAAAAGTAATTGCACTCAAATTCGGTCTTTATGTCAGAGACTTCAAAAAACGTTTTTGGCACAAACAGGTTGCCACTATTTGGGTCACCCCAATCCTTATAAAAAAAATTTCAAAAAGTCGAAATGGCTTAATGATGACTTAAGCAGATGCCGTGTAAATGAATAAATAGGGGTTTTTTGGGGTCAGTGATAGTGGGCAAAAATTACAAACGTAAATTAAATCATGGTTCTTAGAGCCTGTGTTATCAAAATAACTGTTTCTAAGTACATATGTTTATTTACGATTGTAGGTCGTATTTTCGATTCCATTTTTTTCATGGTGATTTTTTTCATTTATTCGTTTTTCCTTTAAACATTTAGTAAAAGGTAAATATTCATACACAGGCAAAGTCAGGGCAGGTCAGCTAGCCTTGAATAAAACAAAGTTTTTATTATTTCAAAAAGGGAGACATTTTCACACAAAGCATGCCTAACCTATTACTATAAATGGTACAAAACTATTTAATATACACAAGAATACATATATTTGGGAATTCCACACATTCAGGCATATATGAAGCAGTGGTACTAAATGCTGTGGAAAAATCTGCATAGAGTAATAGGTGAATCAACCATCCCAGTAATAAATAATACGAAGTTGAACCATTTGATCCCAAATATTAGGGCACTTGAAAGCTTAGTAATGTCTGCACGATTTTAAGCAATTCCACTTGACACATTGACCTGATTCGAAAAGTTCAAATGACTTATTTTAACTTTAGTTTACTTTTTATTTTTGAGAAGATATTTGTAAAGTTCCGTAATTGAATTAAAAAATAAAATTACTATATAGCTACCTATTATATGCAGTTACAGTCAAAGTCGGACAGCCATGAATTTGCTCTCTGACAGGCTTTATTTTGTTCTGTTATTATATCAAATACTGTAGCCTCGTTTTTATTGTTTTGATTTGGTAATTATTTACAATTCCTCTTTGCTGTATGATACTTTGCATTATTTGTGTAATTAATTTTAGATACACAGTTGAAAACTCTTAAATAAGAGTGAAAAGTTAAAAATAATTAAGAAGAAATCACTGCGTGGCAAAATAGCGACACTAATTTTAACAATCAACTCTTCTGAGTTAACCAGTTAACTGAGGAATTTAGTATTAAAAATCTCTCTTGAGGTGTGCGCATGTAAAATCAATCATAATTTTCTTCGTAAAATACTTTGCAGTTGTACTAGCAATATTAAATAAACATTCCACTAAATTAAAGTTTTATTACTCCTTAAAATAAACTCTGCGATGCCGGCGACAATGAGTAGTTATTTTCATTTAATTTACATTACGAGTACACAACACGTCAAACGCACTGAAATTGGATTTTCGTTTGACGTTTATATAATTCAAATCAACTGGTTAAATTATTTAAATATTTTTGTAAATCTAATACTTATGAACTACATTTGGTGTCGATATTATAATTTCGATATTACAATATTCGCAATATCATAATATCGTCACACCCGTGACACATAAACCCAGTATTTCAAATAGTTTGCTTTTGACATTTAGAGTAGCAAGCCGAAAAAATGGAAATTAAATTTTATTAAAGTTAATGAGTCAAAATCCTCGGAGCATAATTATGCTGAAAGGAAGAAGCTATTGGTATTGGTTGACACACATGTATAATAGAATAAACGTAGTATTTGGAATATTATTATGTAGATACCATAAATATGTGTGTCAAAGATATTAGTATAATCTCGAAGTTATAACAGTATCAAAGCACTTGCACGATTCTGAACAGAATAGCAGGATGCAACAACATATTAGAACATAAGAATACATATGTATATCTTAATTAAATGTTGCAGCTTATTTTTCTGGTCCATATACAACAGAATCGACATTTTGACATGGCTAAAATTGCAATATAAATCTTAAAAATCAGTCTACTGCTTACTAAAATCAAATCAGTGATTGATTTGTTGGAATCACTAAAAAAAATTACGTTTATCTCGTGGATTCGTGGATATCGTAACTATTGTTTGGACATTAAGAATATATTCCAGGGCAGATTAGGTTGAAGGGTTGAAGCATTTGAAACAAGCAGATTTGATATGAAGAGGAAACCAACTGGAGTTCCCAGTTTATTTCGGAGAAATAAATGCGTGCGATACAGAACTTTAAGGAGAGGCTCCAGATGTAGATTCCTATGTCCAGCAAGATCATCTGCCAGATATTCTTTTACGTACTTAGTTTTTATTGTAAATAACAGAAACAGCAATAAAAAATCATAATTTATGTGTATACAAAAAAAAATTTGTTGAAAGTCAAGAATTCTGCTTAAGGGGGTAGTCTCATGTTCGATCTTCAAAAAATCTTTTTTTTTTTTTTTGCATTTTCTCAAAGTTAAATAAGTTGAGAATATACTGTCAAAATTTTAGACCGATACACGACGTCATTTTAAAGTTACAACATATAATAGGGGAGAGCGCACCCTGCATCTGCATATATGAAAATTTTTTCTCTAAACTTTAAACGCGTTTTTCTCGAAACTACTTTTTTTTCGTCGGCACGGATGATTAAAGAAAAACTGTTGGACCGATTGGGCTGAAATTTTCACATATTATTATAAACATGAATGGTTCTGGCGGGTAGCAGAATTAGATGTTTTTATCGATTTCTTTCTGTTTTATATCGATTTTAAACCGAAAAAAACCGTCGATTTTGTAAAAAATTTTTTAGAAGGCCGCCATTTTGCTATTTTTCACTCAAATCTTTTAAATCTGCTACGGGCCAGAATGACAACCCTACTGAATAATAATCTTTTTGAAATTTTGATTTCAGATGATTGGGAAAGGAGCAATCAGGGGGGCGAGCTACCTACTTTTTTTTGAAGAGACCTACTTCGCCTCACCAAAATGACCTTAAAAAATTTCTTTTTTTATTTAAAAGAAATGTTTTTGTATTGTTCAATAGTTTAATAATAACATATAATTATCACAAGGAGATTGCATTTCATTTTCCACACACAAAAAAATCTTAAAAAACCTTCAAAATTTAAGCTCGGACATGAGACTACCCCCTTAAGTACGTTTTCTCTGTTGCACATTGCAGAATAGAAGAGTAAATTTATTTTATGAAAAGTCAAGGCAGGTCAAGAGTATTTCTTAAGATTAATTTTAAAAGGGAAGATACGTAGAAAGTAATTGGGTAATTCGTGGAATTTTGGGCTGCCGGGGGTAAATACACCCTAAATATGCCTTCTGTTATAAAAAAATAAATTAATAATAATATAAGGCAGGAAAAAATTATTTAATGCAATGGCTTTTAGTGTCACCACAGCACTAAGTATTTTTCTAAGACCATTCAAGTAAAAATAATAATTGTAACAAATATTATTACAAACTCAAGCATTTATTTGAGTCAAATGTCCTGAAATATATTAAAAATAATAATAATAACCTATTATATTAAAACTACATACGAGTATAACCAATTTTACTAAATTAAACTTTTGAATCAATTGCGATTACGCTTGTAGCAATGTAGTATGTATGTATGTTGAGTTTCTATCCCATATCACAACAAGCTTTTATATAAAGTAATCGCAATCGATTCAAACATTTAATTTAGTGAATTTAGCTATACTCGTATGTAGTTTTGTGCACATTTCAAAACTCCTAAAATCCCTCATGCAAGTAGGTAATTGAAAAGGTGATTTTTTTTTTTACTTTTTACTGACTTAAATAAAAGTTTGTTTATAAAATAGTATATTTTATAGTTATTTTATTATCTATGTTTTAGTATTTATCTGCTATAAGCCATTGAAAAGCTTGGTAGTGTGCATGCTGCCCTGGATGTAGCATCAGGTCAAGGTCACCATATTATTGTATTGCTCAGAGTTTTAATCTACACTGATAACGGTAATTGGTTCAATATTGATGCATATGTATAATTAAACGCATTGTACTCGTTGAACCCGTTCATTCATACCCATATCAAGGGGGTTATGAAGAAAGAGCTAATCCGCCATCTTGAGGCGTCCGCCATATTGAGTTAAGAAACTCGTCACATAGCTTATGGTATTCTAGTCGTCAAACGCTTCCACTTGATGGCCACGTCCAGTGAGTTGTGAACAAAAAGGTGATCCGTCATTTTGTGGCGTCCGTCACATTGGATTTAAAACGATATTGAATATATGATATAGCATTGTTACCAGACCTTTAGACGTGTGCCAAGTTTCACCTATTCCGATAACGGGAACTGGTCCGAAATTAACTTGCAAGATTTGTAACAAACATATAGGCAACAAAGCAAATTCAACAAAAACTTTTAATAACAATATAAACTAAAACACTATGTCTGTATCTAATTGTAACGAATATTTTTTTTCAATTAATAAAATGACTGCATCACTATAAGAAGGTCGAGTCCAAAACAATATTTACAATAAGCAAATTCTCAACGAAACCTACCTAATCAATGTAAAATCGTCAAACTTGCAGAGCACACCTACTCATAAAAATACAGCCAAAGATTAAGTGTGCTAATTACCAAATACTTCTAAATTTCAACTTCCGAAAGGTAAACAAATGTAATAATGTTTCATTCGAAAAATCCGAATAAGGTCAATACTCCCATAAATTCACCGGAAAAAGTACTCTGCAATTGTCTGTCTGCGATGTTTCCTCTTTTAATTAAATCGAATGAATACGCACGGCACTAGCACTTCTACGTATCCTTTTTCCTGTAAGAGGTTGGTTCCGTTCGAACAATTCATTCAGTGCATCCCTTATCTACAAGTGCCGCAGGAGGGACAGTTCAGTTCGTTCAATTCGTTTCACTATCCTGCAGGACCTCCTCTCTTGCGTTTTTGCTGGCATTCTTCTCTTACAAGCTCCTGTGGGAACTCTTTGTACACAAACGCGAATTTATTGTAAAAGGCTCTTAGGTTCATTTTCACTTGAAATCATCAGAGGTATGCATAGTTGCGTCAGAGAAAAATGGATTGAGGCGTAGGAGCAATTTGGTAATAATGCTATAAAACATGAGCGTTGCGTGATAATGACAAAGTGGCTTCGAAGCATTCTTTGTCTAACTGTATCCTTTAACAATCCGAAGCAACTTTTTCGCCGTAATCATTTATTTAATTAGATTTGGAATTCTATCTATATTTGACAAGTCGCGCACGTTAAACCGCCGAGCACCGTTTTAATTCAGGAAAATGAAATTTTGTACATTAAAACGACATTTGCAATAATTGTGATTCTCTAAATTAAAACAACACTCGATGCGAGATTTTCATGTGTTTAATAAAATTACATGGTTTTTCAAATGTTCAAGCTGGTTATTAGCTGACAGGTTCAAAATACATAATTGTATCTGAAAATCATTTTTCATAGGCAAGAGCCTATCTAAGGTGTTTCTTAAGTTTTGAATGAATCTTATTCCCAGCTACTTCAAATTGCCCAAACATCAAAGTCCACAAGCATGGAGAAATTAAATTATGGATCCAAAATTTCATTGTGGGACCAAGATTTCGAGGAGTAAATTTACCCTTCGAGCTTACGCTCACGTTCCACAAATCATAAAGAGTTCCTTTCTACACTCATGAAAAAGAAAACCCATGTTATGTTGCAATACAAATTCATCATGTTGAGTGAATTTACTTGCAAGTTTTCATGCAGTTTGTTTCAAAGTGAATTCAGCTTGTTGAATTTACCATTTCCCCTGTTTATGGGCTACAACGTTCACTATGATCTGTTAAATGAACAATGTTTTTGTGGAACAGGAATCTATCCCCATGTTTCCAAGTTATGTCCTTTATTCCTGATTTCCTGGGAAGTTCATTTTCCTCAGTTGTCTCAGGGATATGTAGGAATATTTACCGTTGAAATGTTGCTAAATAAAGTTCCGTTCATCAACTCATCACCTTGTTTCCAATTTTTGTTACATCGTTGTGGTGAACCACAACATTTAAATTCATTGGGATTTTATTGCTTACAAAGTTCATGTGGATGAAAGGATACTTTGAAACAGAATTTATTCTTGTACCTACAAGTTGCAAGTTACAAGGACTTTTTGTTGCTGGGTTTTATCTGAGAGCAGAATGAATAAGAGATATTGTATCCAATTCAAGTAAACACTGTTTAGATGCTTTGAATAGTGCTGAAAACATTTCTGTAGGTTTAACGTAAACCACTGCAGATATATAAATTTTGTGTTCACATTGTGTTCATGATTTTATTCATTATTTATGGATAATAATACCTTAATATTTAAAATACTTCAACATCTATATATACATCTAGTGGGCAGTGAGCAAACCCCTTCGAAAAAAAACAGTCATTTCAAGTTGATAACGTCAAGCATGCTTTTATCGACCTCTTCAAGCGTTTTGAAGTGTGAAATAACGAAGTGGTGTTAAGGTTACCTGAATTGGTGTTGAAGTGGTTTGAAGCGACTAGGTCTAGTGAAAAAGTCACGTAAACGAGTACTTATTTACCCGACGAACATATTGTTGCCAAATTGGCATCGGAAACATTTGAAATGATTTGGTTTGACTTAATTTCGCAATTGACCTGATCATATTTAACGAAGCAACTGCAGAATTGGGCACTTGTTTCTATTTTTTGGAAACTTTAAGGGACCATCAGGCATCCGATGATGCGAGTTAGATATTAGTCCAACCCCGAATTAATTGAGATGAGTATAGACAAAATTATTGAGAATTATTTGAATACTTGGTATGGATAATATAGGGTTTCAACAGGACAGCACACCACCGCATATAGCTGGAGGAACAATGCGAAGATTTTGACATTTTGAATTGGTATTTGGTGTTACCCTTTTTCCATCATTTTGTACAAAAATACTAAGGGCCTAAGGAACAGTTAGGGTACCCTAAAATTTTGATTCCTCATTAATGGGCCACACTAATTTTTAAAATTAGGGACCGAATTTAAAATCAACGACGCCAAAAAGCATAATGTTCTAATTTTTATGAAAGTGTACAAATATCTTGATTCGCTATATTGGAGTAGCAATTTTTCCTTGAAAACAAAGTTCCCTTATTCATTTTTGAATCATAACACCAGAAGAAAAAGTCATTAGCCATCTTAAAAATAAATAAAATTACAATACATATAATAAGAACAAAGAGGAGTTTCCTATCAGGAAAGAAAAACAAAAAACGAGTGGTGCCAATAAAATTCAATTAAATGCAGTCAGAGTTAAACAATAGGTTTGCATTCAGTGAAAATAACTTACTAACGTTTTGTCACGCACTGTATGATAAAATGATCCAATTTCCAAATTTCCATAGCGAAGTGCTACTTCATGTACCCAACAAAGCTAAATTTATTTGCGGCATTTTTCATCACAATCTGTTCAGCACTTTTTGCTCGAGAGGGTGAAAAACAAATATGCATAGTGATGGAAGGTTATTATCCTTTCAATTGCTTTCGGAATATCTCGCACGAGCTATCGACCTCAATCAATTAAGTGTTATTGCAAAATTATAGGCAGGCATGCACCGTGTCGTTAAAAAAATATTTTCTATCGGCCGATTTTCAAATCAGTTATAATTGGTTCTGTGCGAGCGAAGCAAAAGAGGAAAATCGCGGTGAGTCATTGTGCGGAATTTCGACAGCCGATTCCCAAGAGTCGCATATCGTGCACAAGCACACCCGAGATTTTCATGATTTAATGCTATAGCTAAAATTTTCCGAAATAATTTCTTCTATTTATAGTGTGATGCGCACTTCGGGTTTTATGTTTTATTTATTTTTTACTATTTATATACTAACGTTCCTTACAAAATAAACACCGATTGCGTTTTCTTTAAACTACCAATATCAGATCCTGCCTGACAGGTGAAGTTGGTGAACAAGGATGAACAAGTAAGCATATTGGCTGCTTATATTCAAGAATCAAGAAACCCAAAATGGTGGACACGAAATAGTAAACTATCGCACATATTCATGAAAGTTGGAATTTGGGACTTTTTAGAGTCGTTGATTGGAAATCTGGTACAATTCTACAAATTCTACATGGTGGCTTTAATATAGCGGACTCAAAGCATTAAACTTCTTCAAATTTTCGTAAAAGTCAGTGCAGGGGGGTTTTTCGCATGCTGATATCAAATATGGTACCAGGTTGAACAAACTCAAAATGGCAGGTTCAGTATAGCCCTAGTGATAATGGTAAGCACACAGTATATAAAAAAAGGTGAAGCATTTTGGAGAAGATGGTTTCGACAAACGAATAATATAATAATATTTTGTGCAAAAGGTGTTGTAAACGACGAATTTAACTAACACATGTAGTGGGTTAATTGTTGTCAAATTTGAACGCTGAGGATATTTGCAGTAAGTTTTAATTTTTAGATTTATTGTATAGCCTTAGACCAGTCAACAATTTTAAAATTTCCGTTCAAGGATTATCCCACACCTGACACCAATAATTGTGAGTGGCAATGGGTTAACTATAGATAAAAGAAGCAAACATGAACAAAAGTAATGCAAGTTGGAATAAAATTTTATGTCTCTATGCCTCTGAAGATCCAAATAGTGTTTATCGGGCCGTAAGACGCTCACACCATGTCTGGTAGATGATTTTGTTACAAGACAATTAGGTCCATTCACAAAATATTTCAATATTAAATCACAAAGAAAGATCTTCTTACGGAGCAAACAAAAATTTAGAGGCCTGATCAATTATCTTTCATTCGTTTTGCTTTAACTTTGCCTTTTGTCCATTTTTCACTTTAACAAGATAAAACCACAAACATAAAAATAATGTGAAACTACAACAACAAAATGGAGAACAAAAAATGCTGTGCTTGGCGCTTGTAAGAATCACATCATTTTCAAACACCTGCATTTCCAAAATGAGTTCATAAAAACCACTTGCCAGAATGTTAACTCTTATTTTCTTTTAAGACCTCATATTTGTGAACTTACAAATTCAAAATAAATCAAGAAGCTTGCCACGACTCAAATATTTTGATTTGTTATTCACAGTAGGTATTATAGGTGGAGGATCAAACTTGCGCGGCAGTTGCCACAAAACCATGACAAAAGGAAGCGGAAGAAAAATTACGACTTCAAGTGTATCAAAAATCATTATCAATCAAATTCATCAAAGTCATTTTACGATTCCAGACTATTTCATTTCGACATTACCTTTCGTCCTCCAAATTCAATAAAACTGTTCGACTTTCAATAGAAAAAAATTTCGTTCTTAACTGCAGATGAATCTAATTGTAAGCACACAATCCCCAGCCATAAAGAGGAGCTGTGATCGTAAAAAGTTCCTTTTGAGATGAAGATTGATGACCAAACTGCCGTGACACGTGAGGCCGCATATCCAGCTCCAGAGCACCCTCAAAAACCCAGAAATTACCATCCTCCGCAAAGACTACCTTTCTGCACACGCCAGGGGCTTTAATGTGAAATTGTTCTAATTCTATCATCAAAGGCAGTTACCCAGCACCACGCTCAGGGGCTGCTGGAATAAAACGTTCAATAAAATGCATTCACACGTGAGGCTCGGCAATTTGAATGTAAAGAAGGCCTTAAGAGGCCCCCCGCCCATTAAAACGTGGAAAGGCTGTCACAACAAACGACGAAATCACTTAGGGATCAGGCCGTAAAATGCTCTGTAAAATGTGGCGCAAGTACACATGTTGGTAATTAAACAGACTCCACATGAAGAGCCTCTTCACTTCACTAACGAGTCACCCTCCCGGTCGCCCGTTTCGCCGGGCCTCACCCGGCTAGCCCCGCGCTCGTTCCGGTGGAAGGTACTGAGACAACAAGGTGGAAAAAGACACTTAGGAGGGGAGCAGGGCACATTCCTGGCCAAATGCAATAATTGCTCGGTGCGAGCAATGAATTGGTCACCTTTGCCGCAGGGCTGCGGGGACACGGCCGGCCGCACACCGGTCGGCAACGTCTTGTTGGATTTCAATTAGATTCTGGAACTATTTTATGTGGCCCATTGCTCACGGCTCGGCCCCTAATGCCTGCCTGTGTAACTTGATCTGGGGCATAAATTAGAAATATTCCGAGACAACCATAAGCCGGCTAAGGCTGTGTAACGACATGGAATTAAAGTTGGGGCCACACAATGGGGCCGATTATTAGGAACTATTAAATCCCGTTGATGGCGATGGTATCAAGTGTTCCTCGACTGGGATGCGCAGTCCCCAGTGCTAAGTCATAAGTCTCCAATTCAGCCGGGGGGATTACTTGGGGATCGGGCAATTGGTGGCTGTGTGAGCCCTCCGCTCTCGGGGCACAATAATGGCAGGCGTGTCATCCGACCGGCTTTGACTTTAATGTCCACACTTTCATATAACACGCAAGAGTTATGACGATGCGTGAGAAATTTTTAATAATCTCCCACAGGACGGTGTTGTTTTCAATGGTGCGTAAACGTGATGTTTGGGGTGATTTGAATAAGTTGACGATCACCTTAAGCGGTTTAAGTTTCCTAGAAAATTCTAAGGGGACTTTCTAGGGGTTCGAGGATTTCATTTTGAAAATTCCAATTGGCTTTGACACTTTCGTTGCTCATGCAAATTGATTGTGAGTTTTATTGAGGACCACAATCAGCTGCATTGTCCCAAATAAATTTCTATCGGATTCATATACCGGTATAAGTTGCGACAACATGCGTTCCTCTTGACACCTTTATTGGGTTAGTCATTTTAGTTGAAGAATGATTTTATCACAGGCGTTCGCTGTGTAAATTTGGAAGGAAAAGCCCTACGTGTCGTACATGAATTTTTGACTTTTGCACAAACTAAAGAAGGAGTAGAAGTAATGTGAAAAGACGATCATATGGTTATCAATTTCAAGCCATGTCATGAGTTTTTTTAAGATCGCTCAACTGGCTAATTTTATTACATTGGTGCCAGGCGTGGGGTCACTGAAACACTTTAATAGGAGTAGTCTCAGATTTAGATTTTTAAATAGACTTTTACTGTGTTCCCCCGTAAGATGGAATTCACAAATGGCAAGTTAAGCCGAGGGCAGCGTGCGCTACCATTAATGCAAGAGTTATACGAAATATTCCGTTACAGAGGTATACCACACAATATTCTGGCAATAGAGGAAAATTTCTTGTCAGTTTTAACTTGTTGAGTTCTACCACAGAGAATGGCTTTATATGAGCTTCAGACAGCAGAAGAAGACAAATAATTTTTTGAGTAGAAGGTCATGGTGGTGTCAACTGCCAAAAGCTTTGGAAGGGAAACTTGATCTCGCGTATATATTAATCCCCTCGCCCCCTTTTGGGGTGTCTGTAGAGAGTAACTTGGAAATTTCAAAAGGGTTTGCAAAGTCGGAATCTACAGGAAACAGTACCTAAGTTTTATCTGACAAAATTGATTCGATTCGTGATAGATGGCCATTGATCTAGAACGCGTCTCCCTTTTTGGCATAACTTTAGTATTTTGCATTGCGCTTTTCAGTTATCCTGCCCTTTCCTAAAATGCAGGATGAGTGTACTTGAATTCTTAGTTTCGCAAATT
Organism: Neoitamus cyanurus; assembly: GCA_947538895.1. Taxonomy (NCBI): domain Eukaryota; kingdom Metazoa; phylum Arthropoda; class Insecta; order Diptera; family Asilidae; genus Neoitamus; species Neoitamus cyanurus. The sequence goes on from OX384543.1 coordinate 33,490,838, forward strand.
ACTTTTTACGTGACCCCTTAGTTCGACGTTACCTATGTACACAATGAGAAGATTTGCCAAGCTTATTACAAAAATATGAGTACTTCCTTCTTTCCCCAGAAGGATGTTTCTTTGTGGCAATGAAACATTCGTCATAAATTCATCCCTGACTTTACAAAGCACCCAATTCAAAGAACATAAACATGCCGTAACGACCGTAACCCATCACGAATAAATCACACGCGACCAGCTGGTCAATCCAGCTAGACAAAATCACGTCTTCAGGTGAAATATTGCCTCACCTCTCCGCATACACTTCGAACGACAATAGCCTTTCCCCCTAAAGTTGAATATTCACTGAGTCAAAGAGGCGGCAAAAAAAAACCAGGTGAATGGAATGTTTTACAAATCTCAGCCGGACAACGAGCACGTTCTCTGCATCCTCACAGGTTCGATTGAGTGTAACAAATTATTCCGATTCAATGCAAGGCAAGGATGGAATCGTCCGCCCTTAAGTGCAGTGCAGTTCGGGGAGGGGAAGGCAAAAAAAATTGTAATCACAAAAAACTGCCGTCTTCCCTTCATCCATAATCCTGTCAAGATGTGTAAGAAGGAGCAGGGCACAATAGAATCGACTTCATCAGGGGTAGACCCATTCAGGGATTATGCCCTCGATGGATATTACCTGGCCGACCTAAGCGGATGCATTGGGCAAGGTCCAAGGAGACGGAGTTTCGGAGATGAGTCTGAGAGCCTTGTTCGGTTTCAGACACATTTCTAGCCAAATACCTGTAATTGTTGAAAATCGCCCCCTTCTCGTCCTCCACTAAGTTGTGCGGTTGGCTGCAGCTACAATGGAGGGCGAATGATGAATTTTCTCCGGACCAACTAGAGTGCTCTGGGGTCAGTATCGGCAGACTCCTAGGCAACTTCCCTATGATTCGGTGGTTAGGGGGTTTCGGGCAGTTAATAAGTAAAGGTGAATCGCGATTTTCCCAGCGCCACAATGGGCGGAATTTTTCAATAAAATTTTTCCCACTCGAATTTCTCGGATATATTGCCGGGCGAGGTATTGTGCAATGGGGCCGGGCCGAACTGGAAGTCACTATCGTTTCCCTGAGGTACGGCAGATGCTTCAATTGCACTTCATCAAAAAATCGAAGCAAATTAAAGGAGCTTCTGCACCGCTATAAATCGCAATAAAAAGTTTTTGGCTCATCGATTCCATCAGCGACGCAATTGCCTTATTTATTCAGAAATAATCCAGGGGTTTTTCATTTATTCTCATTTTTTCAAAAGTAATAACCGTGAGTGAAATTACGTCCGATTCTTTTTTATTCGTTTCCAAGTCCACTTTGTACGCCCCATCGGGTCCAACTGACCGAGAGTCCTCTACCGCCACGGATCGGGTCAAAACCGGCCTTTGCGTGTCGATGCAATCTGTTCAAAATTTCATTTCGCTACGACCAGACAAGAGTTACCCAATTGTTGAGTTGGAAAAATTAAAAGTATCTGGAGCACTTTATTCTCATTGCCGAGTGGCGTATGTTATGTAATTCGAGTGGCACTTACCCCTGTTGACTTTGTGAGTCACTCGAAGTAATTGACTTTGATGGAAACTCACTCGAACGTGAATTTTCCGCCATTAAGTAATCTGCAAAAGAAAGAGAATAATTTTTATTTTGAAATATATTTCGTCAGAAATATGTTAAAATTGTTTTTAGAGGCATTTTTTATGGGAACACTTGTGGGGGCGATGTGTTGTACATGCCAATAATTTTCAATATGTTCAACTTAATGATGCGAAAAATCGTTTTTATATTTATCATTTCCACGGTTTAAAGCAGAGAGTCGATAAGACTGTGTTATGTGTATGAAAATCGTACCTACTGACGCATTTTATTTAAAAGAGTTGGGAGAGATTTACATACACAGCCAAGTATGAGTCAGATTCGCGCGTTAAGAGTTGCGAATATTTGGCGCAAATTAAATGACTGCAATTAAAAAACATATTTTTGTCATGTGATATAACTACAAAATAACGACATTCGGATTTTTCCTTTACTTGTGCTGTGAGACCTTACTTCATTTCAAATTTCATAATTCTAGGTCAACGGAAAGTACCCCATAGGTTTTGATTCATTTGCGAGTGTCAAAATGTGCGACATAAGTGGCCGTATTTTCAGATTGTGTCGACTGAGAAGCTTGATTTTTTTACAGCTTCTAGGGTTCGTATAACTAAGTATTCGGTATTAATTTGAAATTGATACCTTCACGCGTTCCTCAGAAAAAGTCTTGACAGACAGACAAACGGACAGACGGACAACGAAGTGATCCTATAAAGGTTCCATTTTTCATTTTGAGATACGGAACCCTAAAAAGAAGAGAAAACGGAAAAAAAATATATTTAAATAGAGACGTGTTTCAAAATATTTTTTTTTACTTTATTATATGACTTCTTAACATAAATTCCAAACAGGAAAATGTCCACAAATTTTAAAGTGGAGACAGTAAGCAAGACTTCCAGCTTTGCAGGCAGCGTTTCTTCGCTACCACTGTGAGAGTATTGTATTCTTTAAATGTATTTTTTAATCTATCTACATATACCTCGAAAATGTATGACCCGGTTGTGTTACAACTTTTCCCAGAAATTTCTCATACAATCACCTACCCCCAGGTGAAAAATAATGCGTGAATTTGCTGGGTCCTTAAATGAAATACTCCAAAAATGTACGAGCCCTGTCATGGCATACCCTGTCCGATAGAAAGTCTCGGCGAATGTAAGGCTAAAATTTATATGAGGCCCCTTAAAGGCATACCCTCAGGGAAAACTCTAAGACGAACGCCACACGCTCAATATTTATCGTGATCCGTGAGGGATCGTGATATTTATTGAACGTTGAAAGTGCAACCGTTATGTATTGATGGATCGCGAAACGGATTAAAGTATTTCTAGATTTCTAGAAATCAGAATCACGATACGGACCCCGAAAAATATAGAGCATGTAGCGTTTGCCTAGGGGACTCGGATATTGCCTGATATGTTTCTTCCTTTTCACCCGTAATACTAAATTTTGTAAGCTTGCCATCTTTAATAAAATAAATAAATGCGCAAAGTAAGAATATTAAAATCGAGGGGTGTATCTCCCCGCTCGGTCGGAGCTTTAATAAAGTTGGCAATGGATGCTGCCAAAAATATTCAAAGAGTAGCGAATGAATTGGAAAGGCCATTACAATTTAAAGTAAGTGAAGTATTACTTTTTCGGTAGTCATTTTGGGTACGCCATCTTGAATTTGGGTAGATTTTAAATTGACCCCAAAGACACCTTCATATAAAATTTCATAAATTTTGCTAAACTTTGAGGAATTTCGGTCACCATATTGGTTTCGCCATTTTGAATTTGGAAATTTTGATAGCAGATTCAAAATCAGCGACCCCGACAAAACAAGTCCTTTGAAGGTTTACTTTTTCGGTTGGATCCGCCATTTTGCATTTGGGTAATTTTTATTTATTTGTGCACATTTACACCGTCTTTTCTTTGTAATTTTTGTTTTTGTCAATTTTTTAAAACTTCATTTAGAGAGCGCTCAACGTGCACTCGAGCACTCTTGAGTATCTTTCCATATTCTGAAAACCGCTTGTCATAGCATGTAGTATTCGTTCTCGAGGATACGGAAACATACATATGTAGGTGGTATACTGATTTAACGGAATTTAATCTACGTTAAAAATGTGTAACAGTGTTCCAAAAGCCCTCAAAGGACATCTTGCACTGTTAAAATTTCCCATAAAAATGTCTCTAAAATGCCCGAGACTTTTGGAGGAGCTTTCGGGAATTTCTTCGAAGTGGAGTCCATTTTGGCTCCATTCTCCTGTTTTCGAAAGCTCCACCAAAATTTCCCTCTGCATCCTAAGGAATCTAACAGTGTTTTCAGGGAACTTACCCTTTTGCTGGCTCTGCGGTATGAACTCCTCGTGCTTCTGGTCGCCGTTTTCCTCGAACTTCAGCTGATAGTCCGACCGTTTCCGCATAGAAAGCAATAGTGATTGCGTTCTAGGCGGAATTTCCGGCGGAGCTGGATCCGGAGGCGGTTCAAATATGGACTTGTCACCGTCGGAGTAGTTGTCAATGTTCGCGAGCTCCTTGAGTTCTTTCTGCAGCAGTTGTTGCTGTTGGTGATGCTGTTGCTGCTGCTGCTGTTGTTGTTGCTGTTGCTGCTGTTGTTGGTGCAATTTCTGACGTTCGCGTTCACTACGACTAGCCGGGTTACTGTTCGAAGACGTCGCACTACTCGAAGAAGTCATCCCACTTACGCGGTTTAATCGGCCGTTCTTCGAGCGACTCGCCCGCACTGTACCGCCCGGATTATGGGACAGGCTATTCGCCTGGAGGTAGCTCGAATTGCTGGCACTAATTTCCGCGGCTTGCAACCGATCAAAGGCCGACACACTACCCGTAAATGAGAGACGATCGGACTCAGCCGGGGGATGGATTTCATACTTGAGACTGAACGGGTTGCGGCTAGATTTGATGGTTGTGTGGGGTGAACCCATGGCAGCATTTTGATAGGACTGGGGATATTCGGTGAGCAGGGATTCTGTCACCTCCTCGTTATCACAGTCAGAGCGATAAGATCTGTCTATGTCTGGAATAGAAAAAATATAATATGACTTAGTTTATCATTTACATAATTTTAAGAACTTAGGATAATCCTTTTAATACTGTGATAAGTATCAAAACAAGGTAAGGTTTTCGAACTATTCTCTTAGGCGATAAGGGAGGGGCGTATACTTTTTTGATGCGGACGGCCCAAGATGGCGGATTGCCTTTTTCTTCACAACCTTCTTGATATGTACATCGGGCACCCTGTGATTCCCGTGCGTCATTTATCCTATGTACCATATGTATTTACACACAGGCAGAAAATGAGAAACCACACGTTATAAAATTTTTAGCGCTTAAATGGTTTTAAATACGAAAACAGAAAATGGTTCCCGCACTAAATTGTTCCCAGTAAAATTGGTAAAGTTCGAATCATCAAAATCCGAAGAAAAAGGTGTCTGTCTTTTTTTAACTGAATAATAACTTTTGATTTTGAGTTTGTCTTAATTGTTGGTTAAAAGGTACACCCTGAGAAAACACGACATCCTTGGGCTTCTTGGGCTGTTATTGTAAAACCCTGGACAGACAAGTGCATTTGAACTAGTTTCCGACGTGAAATAAAGAAATTCTTTGAACCGATTACGTCCATTTAAATCTCCACTCCACAGACTCAATTACCGCTCATTATGGGGCGCATCGCAATTTTTTACATTCAAATCAAATGGACAAAATCTCGTCACGCAACACGCGGTAATCGCGCCGGTACTGTGGAGCCTCGCGTCGGGAATGCGCTCGCCTATCCAGTCTTTAGATTCTTAAGAAATAACTCACTTGCTAATTGCTGGCTCTGAATCAGCAGCGATGCGAGCAGCTGGGTGTCGAATGCACCGACCGAGTTCTGCGGGTTGTTTTGATATTCCTCCTCACTGCTGCTGTACCCGTGCCGGCTGTGCCATTCGGCGGATCGCTGCCTTCTGATCTGGTCACCGCCGAAGTAGTAATCTCGCTTCCGACCAATCGTCCCCGAGTGGCTAGACATCTTGAGTTATTTCGAGCGGGGACAGCCACAGCCTTCGATTTGAGTTAATTACGTTAGATCATATCCTCTCCATCTGCAATAAAAGGAAAAGGGCGCAATTAGCAATCAGTCGGTAGGGTGAGGGCTCACTATTAATTTACATAAACCGCAGAAGGGAGCGTGCATCGTTTTGATTTGTTTTTTTCCATTTTAATTTTGTATTTACCTTAATTGTGATTTATACTTTATAGGGTGCGTCTTTCAAATTAGGGGCAATGAGGGTTAATTATGACTTGCACCAGTTGCCAAGGGAAAAAAAGGGCCGTAAATTAAAATAACGCACCCTACCCGAGCACCAGGTACCTATCCCGTGAAAGGAAACATTTTGGGTGGGAAATTTCTTCAAAGCATTTTAACGGTGTGCCCGAGCATGTCCTTTTCGGAAAGTTTTCGAAGCTCGAAAGATATATCCAGAGAAGGAAATTCCTTCGAGGACGATTAAGTCCCACCCAATCCAGATTTTCCGTAGAAGAAAATTTTCCGCAAACCTTTTGCTAGCAAGGACACATTTTCTGTTCCCTGGAGGTGGCGCATTAGTCGCATAAAGTATGTTTAGCTCTTTGGGTGGAATATCGTAACATCTACTATCAGGAAAAGCATAAAATTTTGAAAATGACTCTAAATGTTGTACAAAAGGCTGAAGGCCAGTGTAGGAATGAAATCAAAAAAATTAATCAGGAGGCATTCCACTCACAGCAAATGCACCTATCCCAGCATTTTGTTGCATATCATCTCACGCTCACTCTAATTCCCCGAACTGAACTCCGATTACGTTTTATTGCCGGAATGCATCAATTTTATTGATTCGTTATTTCCATGTCATAAAATCAAGGTTGCCTCAATCTTTCCGGTTTTTATGTCTTGATAAGTTTTCCAGCGTTCTCAATTTGGATCACATTCTTGCGGCGGAGTGGAGCCGAACCGTACCAAAATTCGTGCTCCCCTGGAATTTCGGGTAGAGGTACACAGAAGTGATCGAAAATTCAGAAGTCCATCTTATCAGAATTGATGGGTAAGAAGGCATGGGCTTAGTGAGGGCATATTTACATAAAATGTGATAGTGCACGGTTTCAAGGGAGAAAACTGTGTGCTACTGCCTGTACGGGTGGGCCTCACTAGGAATTGCTGATGAGTTGGATTGCAGGGAAGACTCTTGATTCGGCAAAATTTAAATGAAATGAAAATATTTTGAATTTATACCTTCATCGATTTTATCGGTAAGGTACTAAAGGAGTACGGCTTAAAAGTTTCTGGAGTGCTTTTACTTTGACTTAAGGTTTTAGTATGAAAAATATTTAACAAACTAAGAGCAGAATGACATTAACAGCAGTAATTTGAATTTAAAATATGAAATATGATTGGCGTTTCTTTTAAAACATTTTGTATGTTGTAAATTACTAATAATGCAATTTCAAGACAGTTTTGCATTTATGAAAACGACCCTACATACAATTGATTATGATATGGTTATGAGGTAAATATTATAAGCTCCCTCCAGGAAATACTTTAGGGGAGACCGGATCTAGTTGACATATGGGGTAAGTTGGCATTATCCGTTTTATCATCGTTTATGTGATTATACGTCCTCTGATCATGTAGTGCAGTGATTCAGCAGGCTTCATTGAATCATAGGCACGAAAATTCAATTATATTGGATTATGTTAAAGCTACGATAAAAGTGATGGTACCAGCTTAGGGGACTCTTCGAACTTTGCTCCTTATGACTTTTATCGTAACCAATTCATCCAATTTACTGAAACTGTTTAAAGGTTGTAATTCCTAGAAGTATAAGAACTTCACAAAAAGGTTCCCAATAAAATATAACTGTTTATCTGTACTTTTCTAGATGTAGATACTCGTATACATTTTCATCATTAGGAAAAATGCTTTAAATTCCGTAAAACATGAAAAGTTACGAGTTAAAGCTCATCTCAGTTCTTTTTCATTTTTGCTGACTTGGCACTCAATATTTCAAGAAGCCCAACAACTTCAAAGTTTGGCTTTTTTCTCTCGTAATTTACAGGCTTATTCCATCAAAAATTCAAAGCACTTGTAAAATTAATGATTTTTGATTGAAGTGTCGAAAAATTTGATTGCATAAAAGAACTCTACTGATGGATTGAAAACTCGAAAAGATGGCTTTTAAAAGTGGAAAAATTCAATTTACGTTGTTTTGCTGCCAACTGTATATTAAAAGTAAGTTCGGTGAGAACAGGAGTTCTAATTGATTTCATTAATGAATGAACCGTGAAAATTTTTCATTAAATAGAAAGACTGCTGCTTAAACTTAGGTATTTATTGGAAGTAGAATAAGAACCAGTAATTCGTTCCTTGAGGTAGAATACAGTTTATTCCAGTAAAATTGATTGCGAATCTATTTACAGTGGTAAATATTTTTTTTTTTAAATTTTACGATAAATCGAAATATTATTTTACTGGCCGGTAACACCAATGTGAAAGATATTTTTAAATACAGGTAAATTTTTTTGGGGATTTTGTTGGATGCTTTTCATTACAGCAGCTCATCTCAAACGTGTACACCAGGCGCGGCTTCAGATAGTTCCAGGGCTGTTTTTTATAATAAGTATATTCGGGTACCGATTCGGAAAATCTCTATAATTAGTACATACAATTTGTCATGTGATAAAATCAGTACCTTTGCAAGTCTACTTGCAACTGTTGCTCCTATCTGATTCTGCTCATGCCAAAGCCACCAATTAACCAGTAGAAACAAAAACACACAAAAAACCAACAAAACACAAAGAAGCACCAAAAAATTATGGAAAAAAAAATACATAAATTATAAAACAGAAAAGTTAAAAAAAAATCTTCTTCTTAGTTCTTTACCATTGCTCAAGCAAGGCTGCAGGTCAGCGCAGTAATCGTACGTACCCTCAGTTGCCTTGTTGTTTTGGTCTTCTTTTTTGGAATTCGTCCTGCACAGCACACGAAAAGCAGGGCGCGCTAAAAAACTCGACTTCTGTTGCGTCGAGCTCGTCGGTTGCCGTTGCACATGTGGAGCTCTCAAAACCTGGTCGCGTTTATCTTGTTCGAAGTGGCTAATCTTTATATTTATTTGCCTGTGGTGGTACCGATTGACCAGTCAAATAATATTTCCATTTTTCGTAACACCTTAGGGTGCGTTTAAAAGAATATTTAACATATACATATATGACATAATGTAATATGTAAATACTTTTTCAAAATGTTCTGTGTAATTAAAATAAAAGTTGGGAGAACTTGTTTTAAAAAACTAATTTCACAATAAGTTAAGGACACTTTGATGTGATTGGACCTCTTGTGATCTTTTTATTTTGTTGAGACATGAGTACATGTTGAATAAGTCCCAGAGGGCACTTGAGTCGAATACAGCTCGGGAACAACAAGAGATTTTTCTAGGAATTAAATTTGTCTCCAAGATACTATGTTACTCCAAAGTATTTAACTTGTAAATTGATTCTGCCCGACATCAGTGCTTATGACAGATATGACAGATAAACGCTGCGGTAGTCCCTTAGAGACATGTTTTTCCTTCTTTGATTAATTTTCCTTGTTTTTTCTTTTCTTACTGTGAAATTTAGGAAGCAGAAATTTAAATTGGTTTCAAATATTGTCGGAATAAAAGATGACTTGAATTTTCCTAAAGTGTCCTGACAGCGAGCGGGGATTCGAGCAGACCGCGACCATACCCAAGTTGGGCGTGCTTTAAATTTATTTCCGATTGCATTTTCACTTTAAGCGAGCAGTTTCAATAAAGTTTGCTACTGCTATTCGTGGGAAAGAAAGCTCCTGTTGAATGTCCTCTCGCATCAAAAGTCATTTTTCCAGGGTATTCTTCCACATGAAACTCCTTTGAAAAGTAGCTTTGTTCTGTCCTGCGCCACTATCGGTGAGAAGCATGTGTTTTCTTCCCATGTTTATGTCATGTTGTTCCGGGTTCAATTGCTTCGAATCCATCCATATATGCATAAAAGAACAAAAAGTAACATCGCACCAATACATAAATTCCTCCGAATTGTTAGATAGCATCCATTGTATCTGTCGTCCTTTTAAAATCTAAGAGGAAATACAGTGCCGTGACATCGCACCAACATATTTCATTCCAGCGACCGCAGTAGCCATAATTCGTTAAAAAAAAATTGTCTTTTTTGTGTACAGAAAAAAATTTTAACGGAATTTTACCATGAAACTGCAATTCAGCCCTTTCAGTGGCAAACAAACATTTTTAGTTCGATAAAAGTGAGCGAAGCTTTTATTTCTATGGCGATGTGTTTTTTAACTGGGTATTTCGGTCATTTTAGATTTTTTTTATTCCCATTTTTTGGTTTTTCCTTTTTTCGTTTAATTTTAACATTTGAAATTCAATCATGTCAGGAACAGGGAAAGTTCCCTCTAAATTCAGAAAATTGATCAAACCGTCCATGGTGCTTTCCTATTCCTTTATAGATTTGTTGCCATTTACTTTTTCTATATGTACCCACCGTAGGGGGATGTGCTGGTTTTTTTATCACTTTTTTCGATTGAAAGGAAATTAGAGCGCATATTGGAAATGCTTCGAGGAGAACCAGGAACAAAAGTTTTCGGTATTTTTTTTTATCAAATTGATGAGTTCTGACTTTCGAAGGCTTCCGAAGAAAATATTTCAAATGTTTGGCAGTTCAGTTGTTGCAAAAAGTAATTAAATGAGTGGAAATATTGATTACAATAGAAAAATGCTTATCGGGACTTTTATTGTTGCTCCAAAACTCAATGGCGTTGATTTGAAATATAAAGTGTTTGGACACGTCTGCATGCACATCTGTATTTAATAAAACGGTACTTTGCTTCATAAAGTTGTATTTAGTTCCGCTGTTGTTATTGTATTAGCTGTGGCTTTCATTCAGTTAGACTGTGGAAGGTCAGTGGTAGAACTACCAACCCAACATTTTAGTTTCAGATACACGAACCTCCTATACGTTTATACTTATGCAACTACTGAACATTACATATCAAATGTGTTAAACGTGCATTGCACAGCTTCTTTTCATAAAACTTCCTATGTGTTCTTCAGTCATAATCTCCCCGTAACGCTTAAGTCGTTTTGAAACTACTAATGTCCGATTTCACAATCGGAGCTTAAGCTTAAGAGCAATTTATCTTACTAATTTATTTATTTCAAATACCAATCGCAGTAGTAGTTTTTAGTTAGTTCCTTTAACGTTTATTCTTATTACTAGATTTTTCACACCGACGACGCGACTAGACCGAAGAATAAACAACTAAACGACGTATGAGTTGCTACGCTACAGTTGTGACATTTTTAAAATAGAAGCGAAAGCAAAGTGACCGCAGTTTTCATTTTACAGTAATATACTCGGAATTCGCAGGTCGGCAGTAGCTTTTATTGGAGTTTTAAGCTACTACTATCGGGGTGAGGTAATAGAATGACAGGTAATTATTCGGCTTACAAATCAGAAGTTCGCGGTTCGAGACTGTCGCGGGTCACTTTTTTTAAATTCATATTCGCTGAATCCGACTTCGACCGAATTCAGGCCGAAGGCAAACTATAATCACAGGCATTTCGGTTTTGACATTGGTTCGGCCAGAAACAAAGTAACCATAGCCAAATCCAAAATCACACGTAGCTTATATTCGAGTTTTAAGCTACTACTATTGGGGTGAGGTAATAGAATGAAAGGTAATTATTCGGCTTACAAATCAGAAGTTCGCGGTTCGAGACTCCCGGGGGTAAAATTTTTGATGAAAGGCGAAGTAATCACGTCCTTTTTTTGATTTTGCAAGTATTTTTGCCGGAAACAAAGTAACCATGCGCTAGCCCAAATACATTTGTACCGTTTTATCTGACTTAATATCGGATCTGACGTTTTGGTGAGTTGGTAAAATTTTTAGTAATAATTATATTTCGTCTGAGTTTCGTTTCCATATCGTGTTGCAAAATAAGGTCCCAGTATTTCTAGGAACCGATCGATGGAACTTCGATCTCGCCCATCTGTGAGTTTTAATGGAAAACATTTTTAGTTCCCGTAATCTATAGGTATAAATCTTACAATTATTTAATTTCAGGAAAGAGGAGGGGCCAGGTTGAATTGAAAATTGCGCTAACGTATGAGAATCGCTATTTAGCGAAGAATGGTATCGCAAGCATATTTAAATGCACTACAATTGACACGGACACAAAATATTTAGGGAATCCGACCGTGTTATAGAGGCAAGTGACATACGTGTCACACTAATGATTCCCTTTTTTTCCTAATCAAAGCATATTACCCTAGTCGCCATTTACCACCTTCAGATTCTACAGGATCACTCTATTACCTTCGTAATTTCTTTTTTGTGGCATGTCAACTTTTATTGCGACAATGATATAACGTAGTGCCTACAAATAAAACCTAAAGCGCTTCTTTGTGTCCTCAAACTGCGAAAAATTTGGCAATCCCTGGTTTTGGTGGTTTTGAAAATTGCCTATTTTACAAAAGCCTCCCAAAAGCACAATAAAATATCGCGCTCCGACCCTTCAACCCTTCCTTTCATAAGTCTAAAGCCCGTGGCCACGAGATACATAAGTAAAACACTCCGGAGCGACTACAGGGCAATAAATTCGCGTCAAATGCCACCCAGAAAGGATAAAATATTTAAATGTTATTTAGCGGCACAAAATCGAAGCGTCAGCACCGGATCACGCTTTAATTTGAGCATCATTACTTTCTTCCTTTTGATTAAACGCTGCAGGAAAACACCCAGTCATAAAAGCGCATAGAACGTGAACTGAATGTGCGGGAGGAACAGGGGGGGTGTCTCCCCCGCGTCGCCGTCGAGGACGTGAATTTAAAATGAAATTTTCCCTGAGTTAAAGTGATGAAATGCTGCTCGCTCGGAATCATCATCAATCATACACCAACACCAGATGCGAATGCGACAGTTTCGAATTAAAAACACTTAGGCAGGCCCGTTGCCTGTGAGTCTCCATTTTTCGGGTATTCAGGGATTATTGGTGATTCTGGCAAACTAGGACCGAGAAAATTGCTGACTTGGCTGCGTGGGAATCGGTCGATTATGAGACGGGAAAACTGCATTGCTTACAAATCGCTTTCGGGCGGGGCCTTTTTTAAATTGCTTTCAGGAATGTCTGGGATGCTACAAATTGCTTGGATTTATTTCATTTACTCTGAGCTAATCGATGCCGCCCAAGATTATTTACGCTGGACTGAGATTTGCCGGAGGTCGTTAGAATTAGTCGTAGGCAACCACAGAAGGTACCCTTTGCAAACCGAAAAGCCCATTTAAATTCAATGAGAGTGATTGGAAATTGTTTGCCGACTTCGTACCTGGACGAGCTCTCCTGTTGTCGAATAGCACATTAAAGTTTCGTTGATTGGAATATTGAGCACCGGAGCAGCTCATGCGACCCAGTGTTTATTATTACATTGCTAATTGGAGTAATTGCTGACCGCTTGATTTCTCCAAGACAAACAATTGACTAAATACATACATATGTCAAAAAGCTACAGCTTCGAAGTTCATTAATAAAGTTAAAGCTCAATAGTGGCGTCGGCGTTGACATTTTCAGAAGCGTTGTAGGAGAGTGCTGTGAATTTCTGTGATGGTTTCAACATCGCATCATATTGATACGAGTATGTAAGTAATTGATGAAATGAAATTTGTTCGTATATCAACGTTCCTACTTTTGCCAGTGCTCCCGTAGGTGAAATTTACTTTGACATGATATCCAGCGCACAAGGGTCAGCAGTACTTTTGGTAGTGTCTTTATGCGGGTGATTTCAGAACAGATATAATAACACGTTCATGAGATATAACGCGCCAAAGAATCGCGAGTGTGACTATACCGACCGATTAATTTAACTTGACAAATCGAAATATCTCGAAAAATGTGTTGTCCTCCGTAAATTTACTGGCTGACTTGCGGACGCCTCTTACCTTCCTATTCAATTTATCTATGTGTACCTCTGCTTTTCCGGATATCTGGATATTGTTTTATGTGATCCCCATTTCCAAAAAAGGGAAAAAGTACTCAATGGAAAACTATAGGCCTATCCCTAAATATTTTGAGGCGATTATGAAAGACGATTTAGCCTTCTACTCTTGCTCGATAAAATCAAGTAATCTACATGGCTTTATGAGGAGCTTGTGGAGTTTTCAAATTTCTATTTAACGAACTTAGGAAAACGAAACCGATTTCAGTAAAACACTTGATAAGCTTAATCACAGAGTGATTATTTTTAAACTTCGACGACTTGGCTTTGCCAATGATCTTCTTCATTGGATTAAGTCATATATTACCTATCGTTCCTTTAGAGTTAAGTTTTATTTTGACTTGTTTGACCCTGTTTCGGTTCTGGCTGGAATGCCACAGGGCAGCCACCTAGGGACCTTTGCTGTTTATTCTTTTCCTTAACGACGTGTTTCCTCTAATTCAGAACTCGTGAGCCAAAATCTATTCTACGTTCCACATAACTAATTACGGCACTTTTTAACCGGTTGCGGCCATGTCCAAAATCTGCAACATTAAATTTTAGATTTCACAGAAAAAATATGTACCTAACTTTTATTTAAAAATTTTTTTTGAATCGTAATAGATGGTGCTGTAAGTGCCCATTATTTGAAGCGTTAATCTCGTGAAAAATTACACACCCCCTATTCTGCACCCTTCTCCAGTATATATGTCACAGTGGTGTGGAGATGGTCTCATATTTGGAAATTTTGTTGGTAGATTCGAAATCAGTGACTCCAGAAACCCTCTAGTGAGGATTTTCATGGAAAATCCTTGAGGTTCAAATTTTTCGGTCGCCATATTGAATCCGCCATCTTGAATTTGGAAACTTTGCTTCTTCGTAAAAATTCCATGAAGTTGGAAAATTCGCCACCATTATGAATTCCAGAAATCTTTTTTGTCAGAAACATTCACCGGCGACCGCACAATGATCGGATGGCCGGTTTATGAATGCATATAACACGAACAAATAAACATTCATTTTTATTAGTATCTATGATTGCCTCAGGTCAAATTTGGTACCTCATACATTTTTTTCGAAAAGTCCACCGTTCGCGAGACTATACATTTTCTACAAAATTTCAACGAAGTTACCACCTCATCTAGAACGGATTAAAACGAAACAAATGCAATTCAAAAGATCACTAATTGATCATAATTGGTCAGGTAGTCCCGTTAATTTGACAGCGTGGAATTTTTTTTATTTAATTTCGAATTTTTCGAAAAGAGAATTTTGAAAACTTGAAAATTAAATGACTTGACATGTGTGTCATTTGAATCCGTTCTAGAAAGTTGCAGTCTTCTCTCGACGATTTGATAAAATTAAATAAAAAAAATTCCATCGCGGTCCAATTAACGACACTAGTCGATCAATTATGACCATTTAGTAACCTTTTAGATGGCTAGCTTTCAGGCTTGCGCACAAAAAAAATTTTTTTTCAAAAAAAATACAAAAAATTCTAAAGTACATATAAAAATACTGTCGCTGGCCAATTAAAAGGTCTACCTGACCTTTTATGACCGACCAATTAGTAACCTTTTAAATGAGACTTGTGCCGTTGATGGGGTGCTAACTTCGTAGAGCCCAGACGGGATCTGTTTCAAAAAGGGGTGTGTTGGATATTTAATATTAGACCTATATTTTGTTATTTTTCTTTTGTAGAGTCTCCGGAATGTCACAAGAAATGATTATTTTGACGTGCCCCAGTTGAAAATTTTGTGGAAAAATTACGAAAATCAAAATGTGAAAAAATCCAATCCAAAAAATATAAATATATAATTTTGGTTGCTAATTTTATAACTCTTGCCACGGCTGAACTATAATCGACAAAAGCTAATCAAAAACAGCGCTCACTATGGCTTTAAGGGTTAAATAAAACAGAAAATATGTAAGATATCAACGATTTATTTATGCAAATTTCAAGGATCATTTATTGCCATTAATGTTGGAACACAATATTGTTCAAAAGTCTACCAAGGACTATGTTGCAGTAAAGCATCCGTTGAATCCAATTTTCTATGATTCTTCTACAAATCGGATCGAATATCAAATCAAGAATGCTGGCTTCAATGTTGATTTTCATTTCACGTATAAACGAAAGATTGTATACCTACAGCTCCAATTTTAATTCATGAATATGATAAAAAATTAGTGGACTCAGTCTCTGAATTTTTGGTTTATGGTTGTTATTAATTGTGAACACAAAACTAATTCTACAAAGTTGAGATTGTTGAGAAATCTTAAAGAGTCCGTTACGATAAAGTCGTTAAGTTCATTGTGAAGTGTTTCTTGAGACTTTTAATGAAGTCCTCATTTTATTCTAATTAATATAGCTTCTGAACTTTTGTGAATAAATATCTCTTTCTGCGCTCACTGTTTTATTATAGAACTCCTAGCCCGAAGGTTTGCAACTCAGATGTATCTCGCAACGATATTATGAAAATGGTTGCCGCAAATCAAAAGAGCAATTCTGCTTATTTTAAATTCCTAAAGCGCACGAGTATTTAACAAACACAAAACTTTGTTCGCTCTCGCCGCTTGTTATAAAAATTATCCATGTTTTATCGCTGGCAGTCTAGAGTTGAGTTACTTCACTGCAAAACTCCAGCAAAACTTGCAGAAAGTGCAGATAAGAAGTCGCTCATCGCTGGGAGAATTCTTCTTTTGCGTTCCTCGCAACGACCATTCAGCGAGCGAATGAAGAAAAACCTGGTAGGAAGCTACCCGAACGTCGGTAGAATCCTTTAAGCCACCGAGCACTTTATATTTCTTGGAAAATCACTTCTGCCAGTGCAGTTTGTCCTGTTGCGCCAGCACAATGCTTAATGACTTCCCCGAAGAGAGAAGTCGAGTGTCACCCGAATGTTAGTGAAGTGCTCCTGTACGCCCTGAGGAAAATTTAAGCGACAAACCCCCGCCACCGACTAATTGCGCCAAAGCGCAAATCGAGGCCACAATGCACCACCCACCAGGCACCCTCCCGCCCCGATCCACTGTCCCCGAGTAGCAGAGTTGACGTAAACACATTTATCGTGAGCCATTAATTATTATCCTTATGAAAAGCAAGACGAGTCCTGCATTCTCAAATTAAGTGAGTAATTAAGGTCGCCCCTGACCAGCCAGCTTCCTAGGGCAGAGGACATCGAAAAACACCAGCGGTCGGTGGAAATTCGATAAATTCTGCCTTAGCTGTCCCGGCACGAGGGGAAAGGGGACGGGGTGGAAAACACGACCCCCGCAAACTTTGAGCTCACCCAAAAGTTCACAGATGCTCGAGGTGAAATTTCACTGACTACCTACCTAGCTCCTTGGAGTGCACGGATGTGGCTGGTGTGTTTGTTGGCTGGGCAGGAGGGACGCGGGCAGCAGATCTTCTAGGTCAACCGTAGTAAGCTCCTTAGAGCCATAAGAGTTCCGGTACCGCGGACCTTTCCGCCGCCCGAGCTCGGCCCCTGCTCCAGCCCACTTCCGCTCCCAGGCAAGTGCCTTTCTTT
Organism: Neoitamus cyanurus; assembly: GCA_947538895.1. NCBI lineage: Eukaryota > Metazoa > Arthropoda > Insecta > Diptera > Asilidae > Neoitamus > Neoitamus cyanurus. The sequence goes on from OX384543.1 coordinate 33,508,002, forward strand.
CATGTAATATGCATCGTCTACGTACACTTCCTCCATCAGATCTTCCCTTCTAATTTTTTTTAAACCGTTATGTGATACCCCTCGACAAAAGCTACCGTGGCAAAGCACGAACAGGGCACAGAAGCAGGAGCTGTGCCTGCTCCTTGGGTAGGTACGGGTAACTGGATGGTGCTGTGTCGTAATACACATCCCCATTGACTCACTTGATACTCTGCCAGGGTTTCGGGGTCTGGTTTTAATAATAAATTGCAATCACGTAACTTTAATGTATCTAACCTTTGCACATATTTCTCGTCTTTTTCAATGTTTACCCGGCACGACGGAGCGGGCGATGGCACAATATTACGAAAAGTTTAGCCCAAATGGCCCTTCTCCGGCCATTCCGTTGCCCAAGAAATTTTTCTCGACGCGCTCAACGAGCAACTTTCGCCGGGCGTCCCTGCTAATGAGGGCAATGAAGAAGCCCCTCACCCGTTACTCCATCTTCCCCGGAAATGAACATCACCGCGACACCCGGGTGACACACGCTCTACGGGTATGTGAGTGCGATCCGTGGAGGAGCAGCCGCCCGGCAGCAGCGTAACGAGCGACGTAAATGTCACTACTTGACCAAAACTAATTCGGGATGGGCCGTCCTCGGGCGACATCCTGGCTCCCCGGGATTACCGAATTACTTATTAAAGTTGGCCCACTGCGACAGTGTATGGCCGAGATTAATTAAATCGTGCAGGATGTACATACTTAATTAAGGGGATAAGAAGTCCGGGATTTTTCTGATACCTTGCCAGCGCTACTTGATACTGTTGATATAATTAAACACCCCGACCCCGGCGCTGCCACTCGGCCGGATCGGCACGACCCTGCTGTTATCGCATGTAATTAGAAGTGAGGCCAGAGTGGAATTGGCCATAAACCACATCTTGCTGAGGATAAAGGCCACTGACTACAGAACAGTTAAATTGCAGAGCTAATCCTATTCCAGGGCTTGCTTACAAATTGCCCAAATAAACGCTTTCAGCAGCATATCATATTTCAGGAAAATTTCACCAATTTCCTGGTGCAGTTGCAATTGGTCCGGACCCTCCAGACGATACCCGGGCTCCGAGCTTGTTAGCCGGGAAATCTGGAAAGACGCCCTCCGTCCAAAGTCAAAGTTTATTAAATTTCTTGCTTGTTTACGTGGTTTTGAGGACACGGCACAGACTGCATTGACGAAGAGTTGTCGCCTTGGTTGCAACCGTACTGGGGTCGGGTCATGGAAAAGGAATTTATGCACAATATCCCGCAGCTAGAAGGGAATATCCGGCGATTTATTAAAGTAGACGTTTAATGTTTCAATTAAAGTCAACATTTGGCATCAATTGCTATTAAGGAAAATTCAGGTACGACGGCTTCTTCCGGTTGGTTCAAACTGCGCAAGAATAACTTTTATAATTTAAAATTTAAACCTCACTGTTAACTTATTTAATTTAATTTATACTTTAAATTTACAGGAGTACACTCAGAAAAAAAAAACTTTATAAATCCAATGGGATATACGTTAATTTAATTTAAAATTGTTCAATTTGCAGTGAAAACTATTAAAAAATGTATCAGAAGTATTGTTATATGTATGTATATTGATATCCTAAATGTATTTGTATGTAAGGAAATGTAGAAACGCACTTATGTCTTTGCCTTTAGGTTTTACTGTGGTTCCCGATGGGATTCAAACCCAAAATGCTTGAACTTATAGTTCGGAACCGCCAGCAATACGCCAATATGTTGATTGACGATACTTGATAACTAAGTTGCAACCGATACCTACATATAATGTTCTTTTAGAAAGTAAAAAAATCTCATTCATGTGGGATTCGAACCCGTGACCTGCGTAACGGTGTTCCGTAGCTCTAGTCATTAATCTACCGATACCTTCGAGGCAGGAATAGGTCGTGTATTTTTTGGGCAAAACAATCACTTTGGCAAATGATTCAAAAATGTTCGTTTGTGATATGTTCCATTTGCTATACAGGGTATCTTAGTTAACACATGCCGTTTTCGAGATAAATTTGAAATTTTCATGGTATGCATATTGTTATTGTATTTGTATCTTTTGATCTATTTAACGCAGCGACATGAAACTTCCACCAAACAACTACTATCTTAATGTCCTTTCCAAACATTTCAACGGTGATCATCTACCTCTACCATTGCAGGTACAATCACTTGCGAAACTGAAAAAAAATTCTGCCATTTCCTACAATTCACATTTCTCCAAATTTTCTCCGAAATTCACATAATTAATACACCTCTAGTTTTATTTTTACTAAATTGCTTATTTTATGACCTTTCCAAAAAGGTGCAACATGCCCAGGCTATATATTTGGAAGATGTTTACTTGGACACTGAAGTTTTTTCCATCATATTTTCGAAAATGATATCGTTTAACTGGCCGTCGCCATTGTTGATAACCATTTGGGTTCTTTTTAGGCATTTGCCATGTAGTAACTGTAGATGGTGTATTTATCATAAGAATTCATTAGCTTAAGTAGGTGATTTTCTGTGTTAACTTTTCAAAGAGCAGTTGAAGACGTAGTGAAGTTTTGGTTTTCATACTTTATTTTATTTAAAACATTTTGCGATTTTCTCAATTGAGATAAATTGAGTTTAGAATGACGATACATATCTTGTTGTATTCTGCTCGTCAAACCCTTTCAGTTGATACCCATATCGAAGAAGTTGTGAAGAAAGACGTATTCCGCCATCTTGGGGCATCCGCCATATTAGATTTAGCATGACAACACATCGTTTCCATTTTTTTGTAATTGTCAGACATTTTGACTTATGGTGGCCGTCATTTTGCTTGTTTTGTAACATTATATAGCGGCTGAAAATCAACGAAAATAATAGTTGATATTTCTAACCTGTTCCTTCAGTGTATTATTAATTATTATTGAAAACAGCAGATCTTGTTTTCTGTTGCCTTCATGTATGGTACCTTTCTCCATTATTCCATTCTCGTGTTACTTTCTGATGCATGATTAAGTAAGGCAGTCGATTGCCTGATGGTGTCCTAAAATGGCGAAACGCACCGTGCCCATTACTTTGTAACGTTTTAAACATCTAATGAACGTTAAGGTTTCAAAATTTGTACAAACAAATATTTTTATTCATTGATGATGACAAAAGTACAACAAGTGCCTTCCAAGAATTCTATCAGACCGATTTCGGTTATGGCTGCAAATAACTGCGACGCCCCCGCCATGATATCGATTATGACTTTTCTACACGGTCTTCGAAATTCTAAATAAATGTAGAACAATCCTGCTCTCTATCATTTTTCCCGCAGAGCAAACGTACCATAAGTATAATAGTCCTTTCTATCTTGTCTGAGACAGTAAACAAAAATATGGCATTATTCTGTGGAAGGAGGGCTAAAGTTATCAAACTTATTGATTTAACTTGAAAAATATTTATTCAATCTTTTGAACGGAAATTAAATTTGTCTCATCCTAAAGGACGAAAACCGATCACCATTGTCGTTAACAGCAACAATTTCCTTTTACAGCACCCCACTTCTGTCAATCGCTGTTTGCACATATCGGCATTGCGGACACAATGGCCGTTAAGTTAAAAGGCTTATAAAAATCAGGCTGAAGGCTCTTATCACACACTTGCGAAAGGCCCTGTGTTTATTTTCCGATCTCTTCATTTCTTCCAATAAAGTCCTCCTTGGCCAGGGGAGGTATGGGTGCGCCTCAGTTGCCTAAGTGTGCGCGACGGTAATCGAAATTTATTCGAATTGAAAAGCAAGTTTATGCGCATACGTTATGTGGAAAACCCTTTTAAATTTTATGCATCGGGGACTACGTCCAGATGAAGCTTATTTTCTTGAGAGCGCTCCTCGGTGGGATTATCAATTCAAATAGGAGAAATTTTCCGTGCATATCCGTCGCCTAGGCTGCCTCCTTGCGTTATTCCCCATTTTGGCCGCATTCTGTTTTTTTTAAACGAACGAAAGCAATTTCGTCGAAAGGCAAACCAATTAACTCCGTGTGCCCTGGGAAGCCCTCGGCCGCGCACGCAGTTCGTATATCTGAACACGGCGAATTTCCATAAAACAGCGCCGCCATGTGAGTACATCAAATGTGCTGTGTGGGCCCTGAATAATGTACAGGGCTCCATATCGTCTGGCAACGAAAAATTTTATTTGCGAAAAATATCCGGGAATTATTTATTCGGCGCTAGCTGGACTCTGGGGATACGTTTATGACTAGGTGTCGACCATTCACCCAAGTGATGGCAGCCCGCTGTAAGGAGATACGTCCTGAAAAGATGGATAATGGGCCTGTGGGCCGGCCGGCAATTTGGATATAAAAGCGGGGACAGATAGCTTTGGGACAATTCGGACGGTAATAAAGCGCTAGTGCTGATTTCCATGAAATTTTTAAGATTTCCTCGGGGCGCTCCAGCACTAACGCTCGAGATGCTAAGCCGCTCCATATTTACGGCAAGCTCTTGTGCCCCTTTAATATTCCTCGAGATCTGTCCGCTCCTTTTGGTAATGATGGCTTTTCCCCAACATTTTCCTTTTTATGCGCCATTTTTAGGAGAATCCTCTTATTTGTAATTTTGAGCGAAATGTAGAGCTGCTGGTTAAAGTTCCCGGACCCCGCAGAATTACGAAAATGGTTAAGCGAACCCAAAGGCTGGTACAACGCCATAAAATTGCAAGAATTCTCCGCTTATCTCCCTGATAAGACATCTGAAAAGGATTATTTTGTAAGGTTTGTCGGCAGGTTCGCTGGCTGGCTTGGCCTGGCTAACGACCTTTTGTGCCCCGTACCCTTTAATCCTCGTGGCAAACCATAGCCCCGCGGTTTTGATCCTGCGTTCCGCTATAGTCAGCCGGCCGGAAGAGGTTTTATAAAGAAATCCCTTAAGGTATAAATTGCCCACACTCCACTACTTCCTTAAGGCAGAAAATTGCCCGCCTTAATTAATTCAAATTCATTAATTAATTCCCGCCCGTGGTTTTGCGCCGCGCACTTGGCTTGTTTATTTTCATTCATAATTTCGCCCGTGTTTTCTGGGCGAGCAGCGTACTAAAATGTAACGGCGGGCAATTTCGCTTAGCGCAGAAAATAATTATTTTAATTAAACGCCCTTACGAACCACAGCTCGAGCAGCAAGTTTTGCTAAGATAATAATGCACGGCATTCAAACACATAAAATAAAAAACATTTTTATTCGCGAAATTGGCGGTGCCACGATTTGTACTTAAAATTAAATGCTTGGCAACAATGTGCGGGAACAAAGGTTTAAATGCCATTTGCAGCTTCCGGGAATTATCAGAGTATGGCGGCATCCTCAATAGTCCAATATGCAAATATCTGAAATAATTGAGCGGGCGGTTTAATTAAATTACACAAATTGCAATAAATCAACAAACAGGAGAATCATGGCCACTCAGACGGACACTTACTCGGTCGGAGTCCGTCGAATTCTGCAATTTTGTTCGAAATTAATGCACAGGGAAGGATTGCACAAAAGTGTATCATTATTGATTTGTTATTCTCCCCCTTTAGCCTTCCGTTTGTTATCTTCACACAAATTGGAGCTTGGCATTTAAGCCTTTTGTATTTCGAAATACTCATTAAATTCACATGAAAAAATTTTTCTATTAATCACATCATTTTTAGGATCGATTTGATTTGCTTCACTTATTTATTCCATTTTATTGAACAACTATCTGACGATTTAACATCTAAGTGTTATGTATATAAGACTAGTTTGCCCGGACTCGGCGTTTCCCAAGACACGTACCATAAATTTCCAGTTAATTATTATTACACATAGCTGAGTTTTCCAGCTTCGCTCGGCAGCGCGTGGAAAAGTTTCTTAATGCTACCTAATATCCTGAAGTTCAGTGAATTTCCTGCTTATTACGTGTATTTATTAGACAATTGTTGGACGATATACGAGCTCACGTAGAAACATAAAAAACAATCTATTTTGGTCCGCCATCTTGAATTTTAGTAAGTTTGAAACCCATATCATCTTAGTCTTCTTTATATTAATATTCATTAACAATGCTTAAAGTGGAAGCGTCGGCCGCCATATTGGGTCCGGCATTTTAAATTTAGAAATAAGAAATTGATGGCAGACTCGAAATCAATGACCGTGAAATCCCCCTAGTGCGGATTTTCAGGGCAATTCCTTGAAGTTTAACTTTTTCGGTAGACATTTTGGATACGCAATCTAATCTAAATCTGATGTTTCTGCCAATACCATTAGGTCAAGTGCAACAACTTTATAACAACAACAAACAATTTAGGTGTATTTACATGTTTGTTCTTGAGGGATTTTGGATTCGGATTGGATTTGAGTTTGGAAATTTTAATAATATTCGAAATGAGCATCCCTAAAAACGCCTTAGTGTTAAGTTTCAAGGGAATCCCTTAAAGTTTAACGTTTTTCGGCAGCCATTTTGGGCGCGCGATCTTAAATCTTGATAGATTATAATTCTATAACCCTAAAGACGTCTTCATATTAATTTTCATAAAAAAATTTCTTGAAATCCATCCATGTGAGTTGAGAGTGTTTCGACTAGATTTTGAGCCCGATGTGAGTTCTTTATGTTATGTGTTCGTTGATACTATAAACGAAGAAAAGATTACATATTTTTCTGATCATAATACCACATTGGAAAAAAAGGAAAAATATCCAAAAATTTCTTAACACAAATAACAGTGGTATTCTAAACCGCTGGGTACCCACTTTTCTACCAATGATATTAAGTCAATTATTTTAAGGCTTATAGATTTGACGAAATAAATAATCTGAGTTGGGCTGATACATAGAGAGAGGTAAATGTGTTAAATTCAGTTGGTATACAGTAAGCTGTTGTCAAGTTATCAATTAAAAACCATGCAGCAGCTATCTGGCTTGGGGGACAATCTTCAATCGTCTGGTCACGAATTGCATTCCAGTGCCATCGAGACGTTCATTGGATCTTGGAGTAGGTGTAAACACCCGTTTGGCTCCTATTGCAGTTCCACTTTCGTCCAATTCATCTATTTAAATCTTTAACCTTTTAGGACGATGTTTTCAAAATCGGTGCAGGATTATAAAATAAAAAGGAAAAATGCGAGCGTGCAAATAATGACATTACTTCAGAACAGCACAAGGGCCAATTATTTAATAAAAATGAAAGAGCGCAAATAATTGGTTAAAAGCAGTCAGTCCCTACGGCTAGTGAATACTTAAACAAAATATTCATCCGTCGCAATTTCAGGATATTTTCGCGGGAAATTTCGTTACATTTCACAGTTTTTATACCTTATGCTGCATCCACGGTCCAACTCGTACTTTTTGCAATTTAAAAGCCCGATAAAGCTAAGCTTTGATATCTCATGCATATCTGAAATGCCACGACATTGTCATCCATTTTTGAAGCGTCAACGTAAAAACTCTTCCCGCCGGCTCCCCTTTTGACCATTGTTGCGGTTTAAATGGTGCAGCGAAAATACAAAACAACTGCGAAAAAAAGCTTGTTTTCATTCCGAAACACTCCTTGTCGACGTTTCAGGGATTTTATTTTGATTCTATTTTCCGAGCCTCAGTCGTGACAACACTCCCATGCTATTTTGGCAGTGATGCGACAAGCACCGAAGCGGAGAATATTTTGACAATGTGCCCCAAATGATGGGCTTAAATCATCCGAGAAAAGTGCCCAGTTCAATTTTGTTTAATTTGCATACACTGCGAAAACACCTCACGCTGCGGTGAACTCCTCTAGCTGCAGGGCACGCACTGCATACACACCGCTGCATCCTCTGGCGTTTTATGCAAATGAGTAATTATTATAATAAATCCGTGAAAGCTGCAGCATTTGCGGCTTCTATTTGTTTTGCCGGCTTATCAGCAGCCCTGGAAGCACGCCTCCTCTAAATATTGGTTTTATTGTTTAATGCAGTAAGCAAATATCGCAATGTTTTAATTTCATGTTCACCGCCTGATTTATTAATGTTTTAATGGCTTTTTGAGCTATTTGTGATTTTCGCCAAGTTTTATTTAATATTTTTTTATGATGTCGGAACATGATTAATGCGATGCAAAATAGCCAGCGATGAGTCATTGTGACCACTAATTGGTGTTGGCATTCGTTATTTGTGTCACTCAGAGTAAACGTTTTCATTTCATTTTGATTTTTTGGTGAAGTTGTGGTGAAATCGTCGTTAGATTTCAATGCAGTCCGCGGAAGTAACAAAATCCTTACATTATGGAAGTTTTCAGAATATGATTCTATTCATACACGCATACACGCTTGGCTAAAACAATCTACTCCTGCCTTTTGCATCTATCGGGTAATTTATTTCCTTCACATACATATATAGGGTTTCTCAATAAGAACGTCCGAACTTGAAATTTTAATAAAACATACAATTGTCGAGCAAAAATGGTACTGATTATTTTATTTGAAAGATAATTTCATGCGATTTATGATTTGAATAAAATATCGGCCAAATGGCCACCGCGACTCCTCTTGCACAGGTTCATCTGTTCAAGCCAATTTTCGATGACTCTGTGCAACATTTCGGCCGGTATCTCAGCTATGGCTTGACGAATATTGACTATCAATGCCTCAAGAGTTATAGGATGATTGCCGTAAACCTTAATGTGGCACCAAAGGAAATAATCCAAAGGCGTTATATCACACGATCTAGGCGGCCAAGCGATGGGACCATTTCATGTAACGACTCACCGAACTTACCGCGCAATAAGTCCATGTTAAGTCGGGAAGTGTGAGGACGTGCACCGTCTTGTTAGAAATAAAGGTCGTCCGCATCAATTTCAATAAATTCCGGGGAAAAAATCGGTCAACATCGTGTTATAGCGGTTGCTATTAATGGTAACGGGATCTCCTGCCTCATTTCGAAAGAAATAAATTCCGATGATTCCGCCATGCCATAATCCACACCAAACGGTCAATTTTTGTGGATGCAATGGTGATTCATGATGATTTTGCGATGAAAATCGCCGTCGGCTTCAACATTTCCAGTGACCAATCAGCGAACTGCCGATGAATGTGATGGTCGGTTGATTTGAGTTCTTGTGCCAATACCATCTTATAAGGATGCAGACTCAAATCCAATTGCAAAATTCGCCAGGTTGTCATCCTGGACAGCCACAACTCTTGAGAACGGCGCGGAACAGACGCATTTGAGTTTTCACGAAGACTGGCTTGAACGGCGGCAATATTTTGTTCACTTCGGGAATTTCTTTGGCTTACAGGCACCATTGTATCGTGAAGAGTAAATTCACTTTCAAACTTTGTGATTATGCGTCTTATAGTGCGCTCAGAAGGAGTATTATGACGATCGTTTTTTGCACGAAGTGCTCTTACAGTACCAACAAGAGAATGCGAATTTGCGTAATAATTTTGGACAATTTCCAAACGTTGGATAAAAGTGAAACGTGTCATGATGAAATCGCAAACTTTACTGAACATAACTGCACAGACCTGTCAAAAATTGAAAAAATTTTTCCTTTGTATGCGAACACACTTCAGCTAATGCAAAATACTTGCTAAGTTCAATGATCTGTTCAACAAAAAACGTTCTTCGATATTTCAAAAGCTATTGAAGATATTTTATTGATTTTTTCTTCATTAGTACAGTACATATCGGCCAATCTCCTTCATTGTCCAGTATGACTCGGCACCTCCTGGGCATATTCCCGACGAGTTTTTCTCCACATCAAATCACACCTCTCATATTTTCCAGTTGCTTCAAAGTGTACACGCGTCTTCCTGCTAGCTTCCTTCATCAAGCTCAGGCATTTTCGATTGGATTCGCATCGGTCGATTGTGAGGGCCAATCTAGTGCAACAATCCCATTTTCCTGTTTCCAGGAGGTTCAATGACTACTTCGATGTTTGGGGTTCACTGTCACTCGTCATTACCCGCCTCGAACATTTTCTAACCAGACTTTTATAGACCGCGTTTGTAGATATTGAGATCTTTGGAGCATCCAGATCCAGGTTTGGGTGAAAAGCGCCAAACATCGAAACCCGCGCTCTGAGAAGCACCCCAAACTTGCACCTTTACTGGGTGCTTACCGATCTGTTGGAGCAATCTTTGACCAGTAGTCAATGGTTTATGGAAACCCAGATCGACGCTTCATCATAGTAAAAATGACATTCGTCCAGTCGCGGTCTATGTTGTCGATTGCTCACGTTTTTGTTTTTTCCGTGTTGCGTTCTTTTTTGGTTTTTGTCTACTCTCCTGGACATTTCGAGCAATACTGACGCGTTATGGCACTGGTGTCTTAGCGCGTCATTGTACTTTCCAGTAAAAAGAAAAACTAAACGAGAAATCTGTATTTGTTGAAATATTGAGGAAAGTTTCTTGTTGAACACACTGTAATTATTTTCTTTTGTCTATATTATTACGTATGCAGAATTTCCGAATTTGTTTTAAAAGAATCAAGTACCAGTAGGAACCAATGTTTGTAAATTTATGACAAAAATAAACAAAGCAATTTGGTGGAGGAGGAAACCGTCAAAAATTTGGAACCCAATACCCAAGAATCTAATTTCCACGATGAAGAAATGCGGCACTAAATAAACTCAATTTGCACACAAAGATTTTACCTATAATAATATTAATTTCAGAACGAGTAATAATTCAGAGAAGCGAAAAGTCGAGCGACACTTTCGAGAACAATGGAAGGATAAATTGCTATGGGTTCAGGAACGTGATGAAAAGGCATTCTGTGCTGTATATAATAAATCGTTGGTAAATATTCTGAGCCATTTAAGCCGACATGAAGAAACTCCTCCTTCACCAAAAAATGAGAGGGTGAGAAATAATCAACGTTTTATTAATGAATTTACTTCGGCACCTGTGGAATGTACTTTAACAAGGCAAGTAAAACATGCAGAGGTATGTTTAATTTTGTTCTGCATAATTTATTACTCGTCTATTTAATTTACGGCCCATTTACCATAGTTGCTACAAAAGTGCTACTCCGATTCATAACTTGCATTTCAAATATCTTGTGCAAAAACGATGGCGACAAAATTAATAAAGAATAACTTATTCATATAATGCAGGAGGCAGATATCACACGAATGGCAAAATATTTAATTAAAATTTAACTCAAATTAATCCCAAAAAAGTTTGGCTTGTGTTACCAATATTTAAATTCAGATTTTTTAATATTCCGCAAAAGGGTTTCATCGCATAAATTTGTATATCCTTTCTGGGCATGTTGTACCTTTTGGGAAGGTAATAAGATGCGCAATTTAATAAAAAATAAAGAGATGGGTATACTCGTATAATTTACATGAATTTCGGAGAAAATATGGAAAAAACGTGAATTTTAAGAAATTCCAAAAAATTTCTTTCAATTGCAGTGGTAGAGGTAGATCAACATTGGTAGCATTTTTGGAAAGGACATTGAGATAGGTATTTGGCGTTAGCTTGATGTCGCTGCGTTGAGTCGATAGAAAGAGAGAAATAAAATAATAATATTCACACCAAATCTATGTGCCACCCTCGAAAACGGTTGGGACTCATTTTGAAAACACCTTGTATATTGAGAAATTTTTCTCTAATAACAATATAAATATGAAACTACATACAAGTATAGAAATACAATTAATTTTATTAAAATTGGCAAATCAGTAAAAGATAATAAAAGAATAATGTAAAAATATAATAAAAAAGAAGAAATGAGAGAAAAGAAAGGCATGAGCAATTTTAAAAGAAAACAAAATTTAAAATGGTTCCTACAGTCCCAGATACGCAAACACTGGACAGATAATGAACTCTCACCAATACGGGAATTACATATATTACTAAGACACCTAAATCGGATGTTGAGCATATCTACACTATTTTGTGCAACAATCTGAAAGATCGCGGTGGATTAACTATATTTGAAGTGAGAATCTGAGAGGTGAATTATATTACCGGTAACATAACGCAGCATGTAAATTAAACACAGTACCTATGTACATCATTAAAAATGGAAATACTACGCCAACTTGTTGTTTGTTGATTTTTTTAATTCATTTTTTTATGTATGAAAAGTTTCCTAGCTAGAACTAACTATGGGTTGTGTGAGCACTCAAAGGCTGACTGCATTTTTAAATTTAATAATGTTTACGATAATTTAATACAATTTTGTCTTTACCATAATGTAATCTGTTGGTTCTTTGCCGTAGATTGAAAGAATAATTAAAAAAAAAATAATAAAGTAAACTGCTACAATACGACGTATTTCACACAGTTACCCTGTTTTTACAACAACACAATAGTGAATTAAAGGGTTATAAACTGAAGCTACGCAGCTGAATAAAGCCACTTGTATCATATTTTAGGAGGCTCATTAGTCTAAAACATTTCCGTGTTTTTGGAACTTGCGATTCTGTCATCCCAACAGAGTCATCTCTTATATTCCGTCTTGACACCTTGGTTAAGCCCTCGTTATCCGCTGAGATATTGAGATGACAATGTGAAAATTCTCATCCCCAGTTTCTACAACAATATTTATTTCATCCAGCCTCTAACGAATTCTGAAAGTACAAAACATAGGCCCCAACTTGTATTTGCCAGCATCCCCAATCAAATAAACTGAAGTTTTACACTAATTATTTCGGTGCGGCTGTCTCGTAAAGTTTTGACGAACTATCGCATAGCATGACTCCTTAAATTCCCCCTTGAAGCTAATTGTCCTCAAAACAACAACATTAGAGCCAATTAGAAATGTCACTCAAACGTGCGGTTATCCCGAAGTGCTCTCCTAGAGTGGCTCTAATTAAAGATATTAAGAATTGAGTCGATGAGCACTCGGAGCTGTGTGAGACAGCAACTTGCGAACTTTTGGAGAGACCACCAACTGCAGTGCTCCGAGTAATTAAATATGTTCTGATTAATGAGCGCCTCATGTACTCCAAGACATTAAGTTCTAACTCTATCAACCCCTTGCAAATATAATTTAATAGTTAATGCCCTGCAACGGCGCCCCGCCCAGGCCATTTGAGGGCGGAGGGGATTGGAGTTTGGACCTGACCAGGTCTCCGAACCGGGCGATGTGCCCACATTCTGTAAATTTTGTAATTCCGAAATGATGGAGCCCCTAAGCGGATTATAATTTATCACAACAATAAATCTGCAGGATAATAATTAAAAGGAACTTCCACACCACGCGGGATCCCCAAAGAAACCGTCGACACTGCGACAGTGTAGGTGGAAGACCGAAGCGCTTCTAATGGCACTTCACGTTATGTGCCCCGAGGAGAATTAGCACGTCACCAGCTAAAGTATAGTTACAAAAGTTGATGAAACGTTGTGACCACTTCGTCTGCTCATCTGCACCAGGCGGGCAATAAAATTTCAGGCGGACAAGTATCACAGTCACTGCCACACCTGTGCGGGTAGAGGGAGGAGGAGGTGCAAAAGGTGGAACAAATTATGAGAGATTCACCTGATGAAATTTCATCCTAATGGTCCTCATTAGGAACTTAATTCTCCTCGTAATTGCATTTGAATATTATCACCGGAGGTGCGATGAATTTTTATTCCGTCGAGCAGTTCTTCGCTTTTTTGGGAACAACTCAAATAAAAGGAGTCGCAGAAGAGCTTTAATTAGACTCTGGAGAGCTGTTGCCTCGCCTCTAGAGTTTTTCGTGATGGCGGCAGTGCCTTTTGGAATATTTCAAGTGTTTTCAAACATTTCCGGGGAGGGTTTATCATTTCTTTTTGTCCTTCTTTTCCCTAATAAGCGCGCACTTTGCTGTCTGCTCTTTAAGAACCCCTTTTGGGGACAAATTCGGGAAAGCAGCCTGAAGTTTCCACTGAGATCTCAAGATGCTACCAAGTTTCAATTTATAAATAGCTCCTACCACTGAAAATTCACATTTTAAAGTGAGTGACACTTCAATAGCTACCTCTTCGGACTTTTTATTGACTTTAAAGCCAACGGATTGTGAATAATTTTATTTTTTGCTTTAGGATGCTTTAAGTTATGTTCAGTAGATTTTCATTCAAATCTTAAGACGTGTTCCACAGGGCTCAGTATTCGGACCGCTCCATTTTAGAATATGCTACAATCCATTCATCAGATGAGATACAAATTTACAGCAGCAAAATTGGCAGTATGGAAAAGGTTGTGGAGTGTATCAACTATTGCGGTCTGCAGATACATCTCCTGTAAATTCCCAGGATATTTTGATTCTCTGCCCAAACTTTAATTGTTTCCAGCTACCCCAAGTTTGTCTTAATAATATTCTTTTCCCTTGCCCTAATAAAGTGAATAATATGGGGATGATCATCGACAGTAACTTAAATGCTGTCGATGAAGACAAATTTATGAATGATTGGTTAGTCTTCACCTCCTTTTCCAAAAGTATTTAACCTAAATTTCCCAAAAAATTTTTTGTTCTTCGTTTAACAGAAGTATTCGCGATGCCTGATGTAATGAAAGCTTGGGCACATGAGTCCGAAGGCTGGCCCCTACATAATCCGCTAACCTCGACTTCATTGAAGCCGTCTCCACACTATGTCGATTGGCAAGGCTGAGTGACAATTTCTGTTGGCATCGTCGGGTTGTTGGTATTCCCACATTGCTCAGGATGTGGTGGTATCACTAGTAGGTATCCCACATCATGGACTCGCAAAGAGACTGGAGATATCAGATGTACAATGTGCCGATCATGCTGCGCCGATTCGAATACATTTGGGTCTTACTTACAGCCCATATTCTTTTCAAAAATTTAGTTAAGGTGTGGATGTCGCAACTGAGCGCCATCTAACTATTTGAGCTTGCTTTTTAAGTTCTGTGCAAGGGCGGGTAATGAATACCTCCTGAAAATTACCTTTTTGGCAAAGGACCTACGCCACATTTACTGATAACCCCAGCGAAATGGAAGTCTGGCTCCGCCTATAATTCTTGTTCATCTTCTTGCTGTTGATATTTGCTTCTATGCTCTGACTGTTTTGTGTGAGTTACTTGCATTGGATTAAATGACTACATTTGGACTATACCGACAACCGACTGTTTGAACAGACAAAATTCTGCACCACCGTAATCCTCTTATACAGCAAAAGTGATGAAGGCATGGCTGCACGTATAACAATATAATTCGCGCCAGGCGAGAAGTAAGGAAATGGTAGAATACCTTAAACAAACAAATAAATCAATTACAAAGTTAGCAATTAAGGCGCTTAGCCGGCAGTCCATTTCGGCGGAATTAAATCTCGCTTCTAAGCCGATTAAAGAAACAAACAAGCGAAAACTTTCCGTATAGCCTAGCCTCCAATACAGTCGGCTAACAAGGAAGGCCCATAAAGTTGTGATCTAATTAGGTACTATGGGCTACACGGCAAGATAAACATCAGGTCTCAACTCATCTGACGTAAATGCTACACAATACAGCCGAGGAAAACACAATAAAGGCGAACGGGAGCGTGAACACAAACAAAATCCTTTCGGAGATTCCTTCTAACCTGACGCAAAACTTTCCTGGTGACAAGTCTGAAAGAGCAGAGGGCGGGCGAGTCTCATGATGCGATTATAATCACAAAGAGAGGTGTCGGACCTAATTCACCCAGCCCCCCATCGGGGCCGGGACCGCCCTTCGTTCTGTTACCGAATTACTATTAAAAAGGGGGAGTCGAGGCGCAGGCGACACCATAAAGTACGACAGAAACATTCACCAAAATACGTTGTCTTGCCCAGGCTCCTCACCGTTGTTGTGCTCACCTGAAATTATTATCGCTGTCATATAGTTCACATATATGCAAATTACTTCCGGGTTCTGACAGCCTTGAAACTGTCACGGCATACAAAGTGCATGTGGGACCGGGCTTCGCTTCTGGGTCGTACCCGGCTGTGGCAGTATTCAGGCGGGCCCTTCTGCTGCAGATTGGAAAATGGAAAACGGCAACAAAGTAAAAGAAAGTGGTGCATCGGTTGAATTGCAATTTTTGAACGGGCCGGACCCTTACGGGAGCCGCCAGCACCTGACCACCCTGTCACCCGGACTCTAAGTCTTGCACCGGGTGTTGGGACTGAGTTTTTTAGTCATGTTGTCGCCATTAAAAAAATTGCTGACTGCGAGGATAACATTTTCCATTTACACCTCCCTTTGAATGACCGGAAGGTGGTATGAGGCGGCCCCAGCGACGCCCATGCTGGGTCTCACTAACACCACCCACAGCACCCTCCAGCCAGAACAAGAAGAGCAACAGCTCCCCTTAGAACAACGGTGCTGGCTCGGCGGCATGGCAGGACGATATATTTCTGCGGTTCGGTTATCAGATGCATCTGCGGTCGCGTAGGTTTTCTTTACGGGGCGCATGGAGCGCGAGCGTTCCGTTCGAAGACCCGACGTCCCGACCGCAGCCAGTCTGGGATGGTGGGATTCGACAGTTTTCACGTTCCCAAAGCTCTTCAAGCTCTGCAAGATAAATGCGGAGCACACCCGCGGTCTTATAATGAAAACTGCGGTCGGCAGCGCAAAACAAACTTTACCGCCCGTGCACGGTAACGAGCTGGATCTGAAGCCCGACTGGGAGCTCGTTATTGGAGGTGGCTCTGTGAGATATCATAGGCAACAAAAAACTGCAAAACTTGGGATTAGAGCACAAGGAAAATTTTATATTAAGACCGGGACTCCTTTGCAGAGGAGAGCAAACACTCTCGGCTTTCTGGTGGCTTTGGCACAAGGCGAGAGGTGGTGGTGGGGCTTTGCGGGGTGCCAGAATGTTTTCCTCTTATTAGATAAATTGGTTGCGATAAGACGAAGAAAATATTTACCGATGTCTGTACGCCCGAGATGCCCCCAGATTAGGATAATTGCATTAATGAAAAGTGCTTTGCCGGGTAAGAAGACTATCGAATTAGATAGCAATTCTCGGCGAAACAGAAAGCAGAAGAGCCCTGGCATTCGGCTGGAATGGGGGCATCGCCGGGAGAATTGGATAATTGGTGGACTCGAAGAGTGTTTCTTGTCAGGAGTCCCCTGAATTGAGAAGTCTCTGACAATTTTGCTGAAATATTTAACGACAACCACAGAGCTTGCCGTTCAATTCGGAAATTATTGCGGTTAAGGGCGGGGGTATCTTCGTGTCACAACTACAGACTTTTCGGATTCCATGTACTTCTTAATATGCAAATGGAATAGTGGGAGGGAGCACTAGTATCGACCCCAATATTTGCATTTAAAAAGCACTTGGACTTCCTTTTTAAGCTGTCTTCCAAATATAGGACAAGTAAACACGGGAAATCTGATCAACGTTGTATGCCGTAGTATCGAACGGTATCGTCTTGCAGTTTTTTTGTTTACTCAGATAAATTTGTTCCATGATTTTCTGATTTTGAGCATTTAAGCCTGAAAAGCTCAAAAGTAGAGACTTGTGCTATAAACTGTAACATTTCCAGAAGTAAACCACCATGCTAAATAAAAGTATGCACTAAAAGAAAATTTTAGACACAATACTCATAAAAATAGGCAAATCATCAATTTTTGTTCTATAGGTGATTTCAAGCCAGCTTAACCGTTTCGGTGATTTGCCTATTTTGAAGTAGGTCAATTAAAACGAAGATTTCATGGGCTTTAGGCAAATTATTTTTAGGTGATTCTTTTACATAGTATTCTACACAATGCAGACAAATATTTTACAAGATGTAGGAACATATTCTACACTGTAGCATGTAGGCAGAATATAGACAATTTGTATAATATAATACATAACAATAAAGAGGTCTTTCCGTGTTTTGTAGGTGACTATTCTATTTGTGTAGTCAAACTTATTACATTTTCTAGAAGGAACCCTAAACCCTAAACCTATATGTATTGATATTTATAAATAGCTACAGATTGAAAAAAATGCACGTTTATTAGGTATATGTAGAATGACCCACTGGTTATGCAAAAGGTATCGAATAGCTTGTAGAAAATAATCCCATAAAAAATCTTTATAAGTTTTTGGCTTAATCTGAAAAATTCTACCTGAGTTTTCAAGCAACATTAAACTAATATTTAATATTTGTAAACAGTACAGAAAAACCAAAATTTCAAACATGATTTCAGTACTTGAAAATAATCCTTATATACCTGTAACATAAAAACAAAAAGTTCGCAAATAAAGAGTCTATGTATTGGACTATAAGGATTCATTACCGAAATTGAAAAACAAAAGTGACAAAACCTTAGGTATAAAAATATTGCAATATATCATAGCTTAAATTTTATTACATAAGCCGTACGATACAGCACTGCGCAGACGTGTATCGTACGGCTTGGCACCGATACCAAAAACATCATAATATTTTATTTCCATGAGAACTACACCCATGTGCCAAGCTTAATTCGGTTAACGGGAAGTGGGTGAAATTTAATAAACGGGATTATTGAAATCGGGTCACAATCGGCGAAGACAACGCGTAACATACACACAAAAAAAATATACAGTCGAAATTAGAACCTCCGCCTTTTTTTTTAAATCGATTAAAAATACATTTATGTGGGACATGCAGTACATATTCTGCAGTATTAAGTATCACTCAATTTGCGTAGCAATTCTGCTGGTCAATACAGTGTCTCAATATCCACGATGGATACTGTGCGTGATGCTGAACGTGTTCTGAATTGTAGGAAAGCAAATCAAATTCTTGCAGTAATTTGGAAAGGAATTTTGTGAACTATTCTCATAGTTTGTTCTCCTGTTATCAGGTAATTTGACATTATTGTGATGTTTTGTAACCCATGCACGTATGTCGTTCCGTATTAAGTAAAGGGCCCTGCGGCTTAATCCCTGTAGTACAGGGAGCAGGGATTATGAAAAACATACTTACCTAGCTGATTTTTTGCATTCCTACGTTTTAAGCCCCCTCAGTGCCCCAAATGGTATTTTTCGAAGCAAAGTACAGGTGGCGGAGATTTTCCTTATGGTATAATGACAAGCCCACCTGCCTCGCTGATTTTTTGCATACACTTTAAGACCCCCCTGTGCCCAAATGCATGGTTTGGGGTATAACAGGTTCAAACATTGTTTTACATATCAATAATATAATTAAAATTTGAGTTCGGCCTCTCAAACATAAACAATATTAATAACAAACAAGTTGGAACTAATCAGAAATCCATTGTGGCATACTTTATTAGATATGTATTCTGCAACCATGAGTTTTTGCTATGATGTATAAAATTAATTGAGGTTTCTTATATCCCACTATCGCTGGAATCGTTTTTTTTTATCTTTTTAACAAATTTATTATCAATAGAATAATGTGGTTTTGCATTAATTTGCTGCATAAATTATTTTTAAATTGTTGTAATCGAACGCATTTCCTTTTTAACTTCGCAATTCTGGTTCCACAAATGAATCTTCGAATAAAAACCTTTTAATTGTTTCTCGTCCATAATTGCAATAATTGTTAATAATATTTTGCATTACCATTCAAAATCGGCAGTATAAAAAAAAAACATTAACAATAACAAATTGTTCGTACAGAAAAATATTTGCGTTTGGCAAGTTCATAGCGTGCAAGTGTGGATATAAGAAAACCCTTCCATTTGTCTGTAGGTATAGGTATATATTATTTGCAGCTGCATTTCGCGGTTTCATCCAATCCACCTCTACCATAGAGCAAAACAACAAAAGAAGCGCGGAAATCTGTTTTTGCATACAACTCAAGTAACACACGCTTCTCGTAAGTACTTGAAGAAACCAAAGTGGCCAAGTACCCCATTAGCGAAGCAGTGAAATGGCCTGTACCAACTTACACGCTCCCAATGTGGGAAGTGCATCACAATCTCATTTGCCTTCACGCTTCCAAAATAACCTGCTGTCGGTTACTGGGAATACACTTGGAAAATTCAAGTGAACCTCTCCTTTGGGCTTTTGGGCGCAAATTACTGGGTCCTGTCCTACAAAAGGAGGCCGCATTGGTTGCTATTACATTCCCATTGGCGAAAAGCAATTTCGCGCTACACAGGCCGACCAAACGTACATATAGGCTTTGGTGAGCTGCCAATCAGGGCTATACCATCGTACGTGCCCATAAATACCAGGACCAGAGCTGGACCTCTTTGAATTGTTGGCGGGCAGCTGCCCATCGATCCCTCAACTAATTTCTCAAAATCCCCGGAGCGCCTAAGCTGTGAAATAAGTTTCCTGATTGTCAGTCCAGCTCTAGTGGCTGGGGCGCAGCACAAATCAGGGATCACACTATCGCTATCGGGAGGACGTCGTAGGCCCATAGGTAGACCAGAGACGGCGAGGTCGGTGAGTCGACCTTTCCTTAATTTTAGAGACCATTTGTCCTGCTTCATGTTCGCTTCACTCACGCATGGACGCAAGGGAACGGCCTCCTAGTGAAGTCATTTGTTTTAATATTCGCTTCATTAATATTGATTACAACTACAACTTTGTTACTATCTTGTTTTATCATTGTTATGTACTCCGGCTGAGCGGAGCAGGTCCTGCCCAGATATACTCTTTACAGCACTCCTGGGCCTAAACCTCGACGCCATTAAAGGGCTGTTAGAGGTTTAAGCCGTTTTCTGGTCGATTATGTACGACATTCAGTCCTTATCGAATCTACGATGCCATGGACATGATTGGGGGGCTCTGCACACCGCACGGACGACGTGCACGAGCCCCGGGCCTGATTGAGCCGGTGAGGTTCCTTACGATTTATTAATGCCCTGCTCCTCTCGGGCGTGAAAACCTCTTGTTAGTAGGAGCTCTAACCTTTACGGGAAGTAATCCCGAACACGGACAATTCCCACTCCGCGAAGAGTCTGCTGGCCCTCCTCGGATGGCATTTCGTGCGCTCGATGAATTCGTCGTCGTCTTATTGAATTTCAAATTGAGCCTGACGGGGAGCGGGCAGGTCAAGGTCTGCCAGAGCGTAGTAAACTCCGACGAACCAACCGCTCGAATCACTGGAACATATTCACCAAGTTCCGCCAGCGAGCACTATAAAGTTGGAAGTTTCAATATCATTATCTCCCAAGAAGTTTTCCTTCGCGTCCCCGGCAAAAATTCTCCACTGACTTCATACCCCACCGCGGAAGGGTGAGCCTGGCGGAGTGGGTGCGATCATTGTTCGCCTATTCAAGCAGCGAAGTTGGCTGTGCCGTGATTAACTCCGGAGCTGCTTGCGAATTTATGTTTTTATAATTTTACGATTGTAATGCTGGAGTTAGACAAGTTCTGCTAAAGTTACGGTATTGGTCGTAAAGTTAATGTCACAGAAAGTCCCCGGCACCCCTTCCGGGTCCAGGGCAGCACATCGAACCGCACCTGCTACGCCGACTGTTGATGGCAGTAAAAGTTGAGCGATGTATTGCGGCACACTTTCCCCCAATTTTATGAATGTTTCAAATATTTTTTATACGACAGAGCAGGACGAATTGCGGACGTATATGGGGGCGCTTAATGAAGTGGAACGGATTGTCAGGCGGAGCACTATAAGAAAGTTTTCTTAATAAATCGCCGGGAAAGTTTTCTAGTTCCACGAGGAAGTTTCCTGCACATTTTTTAAGATTTTATGTAGTTTGCTTGAGAGTTACCTGCTCGCTGGTTGATGTTCCAGAAGTAGCGCACACGAGATGGGCACTGTTGCTTAAGATGACGTTCCTTGATTTATGACAAGCTCTAACTCCATTATATTGTTAATCTTTATCAGACGAGCTTTTAAGAGCTAGACCAGTATTAAACTATCAAAACAACAAGCGACAAGTTTTCCTGAAGTTTATTTTTCTAGCAGGGGTGGAGCTTGACATGGCGTCCTTAAGTATGCAACCGGTGGCACTATAGTTAAAAGAGCTTCCATAACTCAGTTGTCTGGATGAACTATCACTGAGGAGGTAGATTGTAGCTATATAGGTATTGTCGGAAGGTTGACTCCTTTTATATTTTCCATTATTCACAAATTTTAATCTTTTATGTTCTTAGAGGACACAATGAAAATAGTACACCAAAACCTTCTTGTGTTAAAACTTAAAACACTTCTAAAGCGCTACGTTGAATTCACAAAATAAAATTTTTTGTTATCATGCATCTTTAAAATAGTCCAAAGTAAGTTTTCTCATAATATAGACAAGGCCCAATTAAAGTTTTATATAATATTTTGTTGTTGTTGTTGTTCGAAAAGTCGAAAATTTATCTTCCAGAATGTGTAACTCTCCAGATTTACAGCAGTGTAGGAAAAATAAAGGTATGGGATGGGGTGTCTTGGTACGCGTTCCCCAACCTCAACTTATGCGCTCCGACCGTTAATCAAAATCATTGCGTGCATATCTTGGAAGAAAACTTCCTTCCATTCATAGGAAATGAAATGCCATTATGAGGGTTTTCAGGGTTTGGTCCTAAAATTTTCGGCAACACTGTACATATGTAATATACGAAAAACCCACCGCTTAAATTTAGGGAACTTTTCAGGATATGCTTAGGACATCAAAGTAAATGTCTAAACAAAAATCCAGTTTGTTTGGACTTTTTTCGACCTTCTTTGACTAATTTTACTGGGTAATAAGTTAACAAAAAATTGGGGTTAGCATACAAACTCTTAATACCGCCTTTTAACCCTTAGCGTTTGAATTTCAAAAAATATTGAAACACGTGTTCCATTATTTGATTCTCATTCCATCATGGATTTTCGAAAGGCAATTCAACTACGACAAATTTATTCGAATTCCTCAATTATTGTCTTCCTTTTATTGAATCTGGGACTCAAGTTGACTGTATTTTCTCGGATTTCAAATTGTTCTTCATAAGTTGTCCTTACTTGGGTTTCCTTTTATTTTCATTGACTGGGTATTTTCTTATCTGTCTGATCGTTCGCAATAAATAGTGTTCCATGGAGAGCTTTCTTGTATTGTAAGGAACACTTCAGGAGTGCCTCAAGGCAGTGTCCTCGCTCCGCTATTTTTAATCTCTGCTTCTTTCGTCTTCGAAAATCCTCTGTTGTCAAAGTAGTATATTCCAAAATTGTTCTAAAGGCCAACTAAGATCGATTTATTTAACATGTGATCTAAAGTTAAGAGTGACCAGCACCTGCGTGATAATTCTGAAAAGCACAGAAGAACAGCAAATTGTGTTCGGACCCAAATACAATTTTTGTCATGTACCTACATCCATACATAGCCCAGAATTAATTTCCGTACCGCTAAGACTGCGTACTGCGAAATTATTAAAAAAAAATATCTCAATAAATTTCCGGCGTATGCATTTCAATTCTTCACGTGTAGGATAAAATCCCTTTTCTCTGCCGTTTCTCAGCAGCTGGTTATCATTTTTCGGCGTGCTCAATTTAATATTTATTTCCCCCTCGTTTCTTGCGGAGCGTGGTAGTCTCATTACGGGAGATTTGTTTTTCATTTATAAATTCCCACAGCTCACGGCCGTGTGATCCTTACCTAAGCTGTCGAATTTATCTTGCAGACAACACATTAAATCAGTTCCCAGCCAGTGCACATCGTCGGTGGGTACACAAGCACAGTAATAAAAAGGGAATCTTCCTTAATCCCAAATCAACTTGTCCTGGCGAGATCTTCGCAGGAATTGTATTTCTGTCACGCAATTTGTTAAATTATTGTCGAGCATCATTACATGTCTCCCGACTTATCTCTGGAGAGGATAAATAACATGATGAGGATGATAAGTTACGCTGAGCTTGTTCAATTTGCATTTATAAGAAGCACTTGCCGAAGCAGAAGGAAGCACGGATGGCCTGCCGTCCGGGATGGGTCTGGGCGACCGCCACACACAGGAGATATCGTCAGCCAGAGCACGAAAGGGTATACCATACCGGGCAGATCCCTGAGGACAACAGCTCAGAATCATCAAGTTCAATAAAACAGTTTGACCCAGATTTCGCAAAATAACGGCAATTGACAAATTAAATGGAACTACAACTTACCCGGAGAGTTCTTTCACAACCAGAAACTGTAGCTGTCCCGGACAGTTTTGAGTTCAATGGAATTGTTGCAGGTAGGGCACAAGTGGCCTGCTCCTGTAATTGGATCAACTCCAGAAATCTAAAGAGCAGCTCGGCATAAACCTTCGTTTCTTTTACGGCTCTGGGGAAAAGGAAGCGTCTTAAGGCAATCTGTCATCCCCTCGCCCCGCGCGATTGTATCTTCACATGTTGGGGTTGGTTAACATACCGAGTGGGAGCCCACTTGGGGTATATTGATTCCGGGGAATTTCTGATTGATCTGTTGATTACTCCACTCAGAGCTGATGCAAGAGCGACGACCACTGCTCCAGGGTGAATAGGAACCCTGGGCGTGGGTGTAAGCTTCTTCATCCGATACGTTTACCAAGAATTACACTTTCTGCTTACGGGCGGGCTGGGAGTGGCCGAACCGGCCGGGTTAGAAAAAGGCACCTTCGAATTACAAGTATGCCTCTGTCGGCACAAAGTTATTCTTTAATAGAGGTAAAAAATTTATGTGGATAGGCCCCTTCCGAAGTGATTGATGCCTTTGGGATCCCATAAAAGTTAATCCTCCCAAAGTTTCGTGTGCTTCTCGGCAGACATGACAAAAGATTTTCGCACAATGCTCCGGACTCGATGAAAATTATTTTGTTGACAACTTTAGGGTGGGGGTGGGAAGGATAGAGCCCAGGGAATTTTACAAGTATTGATTGCCTTCTGCACCAATTCGTTTTTAATTAATCAGACTTAGGTTGGGCGGGTTTGAGTTATCCTTGTGCCTGAAGGAAGTCAAAGAAGTTATCAAATAATTAAATTTGTTCCAGGAAGGTAATGTTGCTCAAGTAGGAGAAGGCACGAATTATTTATAAATGGCTACTTTTGCAGCTGGTTGCTTCTTTGACTCTATTTTTGGATGAAATATTGCGCCAAAGCCAATCCAATTAAGGCTTCACGTGGAAAAAGGAGTCGACCTTTATAACTCAATTATATTTTTGTTGGGAAGATCATGTAAGCGGGTATTCGTCACCCACCCACTACATAAATATTCTTGGTATACAAACGAAACATGACATCAAATTAGGTATTTTTGGCAAAGATTAAAGACGTAGTGCTGCATAATGTATATTTTTATCACTCTTCGTTTAATACTCTTTTACATTAAGAAATACTAAAATATATATTAATACGTGACCATTGTAAATTTTCGTGCCTTCTTTTAGTATTTATTATAAAAGGAGGGGAATGGAACTTATATCATTCGAAAGGTACTGTGCCGTAGATGTGCACAAAAAAATCAAGGATGTATGTTGCCGTTAAGGCAGGTAAAATAGAGTGAAGATACACACATGATTTCCCCACACAAAACGCTTTAGCCAATTAAATGAAACAATTTTGATCACGTTCATGGCGGTATGAGCTTAGATCTTGTGGCCTTCCTTGCGCAGGAGAATTAAAAAAAAATTTTTGTTCCACTCGCATAGTTCAACAGCAATTAAAATCATACTACTACCTACAAACCGAATTTTTGTGAATAATAAAAAGTAAAACACATTTTTTATCCGTTACAATCAAGGAAGCCAATAAATAATAGCATGGATTTTGTTGAGATTGGGGAGAAATAGTGAAATATCTAGGTAATTATTTAACGAAGTGTATTGTGTGTGGGCTTAATAGAAGCGCCTTGGGGAGTAGTTTAATTAAGTAAATATACGAAAATTTAATATATACATAATAGTTTTTTTTAGTGTATGGAATAAAGTCTAAAAGACGTTGGAATTCATTGTGTAAGTTTTGCGGAAAATGGGGTGGGCAAAATATGAAACACATGTTTGGTGGTTGGAAGGGTGTGTGTGATCCCAAATTTCACACAACACAAAAATGTTGAGAAGCGTAGACACTATGAGTGGTGAAATTGTCAGCTTTGTGAACATACGGGGACGAAAATTTATTTTAAAATTAATAAAAAGAAATTGATGAAAGTGATGAATTGTGTATGTATGTATTTTTGCTTGATTTAATGAGACCAAAATCTGCATTATAAAAAATATATTAAAAAATTTTAAATCCAGATTTTTTAATGTTCTGCAAAATATTTTCTACGTATAAATTTGAACATCTTTTCTGTACTTAGACGTGTTGCACTTCCTTGAAAAGGCAATGTGAAGAGTAATTTAATAAAAATAAAAAAGATGGATATTAATCACATAAATTTCGAAGAAAAATTGAAAAAAAAACGTGAAATTTGGGAAATTTTTGAACATTTTTTCACTTTCGCAAGTGCACCTTAGGGGTAGAGGTAAATTAATGTTGGTGGAATTTTTGGAAATCACATTAAAATTGTAATTGTTTGCTGTACCTTTGATGTTGCTGCGCAAATTAGATCAAAAGATAAAAATAATATTGTGATGTGCACCCCGAATTAATGAATCACCCTGTAACTCGAAAACAGTTGAGGTTTCACCCCTCCCCTGCCATACCATATTTTGTTTGTCTAGTAGCCCCTATAATTTTGAAATGTATTAGGTGATACACCTTGTAGTTATCACGCGGTTTTTCTTTT
Source organism: Neoitamus cyanurus (assembly GCA_947538895.1). Lineage (NCBI taxonomy): Eukaryota > Metazoa > Arthropoda > Insecta > Diptera > Asilidae > Neoitamus > Neoitamus cyanurus. The sequence continues at coordinate 33,534,507 of OX384543.1, forward strand.
TGCACCATTCTTCAGTTCGTGTCCCTTCTGAATGAAGCACACACATTAACTGCGTTGATGCCATCTTATGACAATTTGTTCACTTCATCCTCCATGAGCTCCCATGGAACTACTCCATCCATCACCCCCTCCTCTGTATTTGGGACGGCTCAAGCTCATCAAAATTTAGCCACCCAAGCTCTGACCCTGACGTAACAACTGCAAAGCTAGTTGTATGCTTGACTGCCTGTATGGTGTTATCGGTCGCTCGGTTTGTTAACTTATTTCAAGGTAGGGTAGAGCGGGACTTATTGAGCATATGGACAAGTTGAGCAATTGAAATATTTGAAAAATTAACAAGGGGACCTGACCTGGCAGATGTCGGTCCGATTTTGTCTTCTCGATTTTTTTTGTTGAAACATCATCAACAAATATTTAATCCGTATTCCTGGTTTTCTTTACTGGCCTTAGTTTCAGAGAAACAAATTTTTGAAAAACGTTTCGCGCACGTGCTTGGAGAATCTCTTGGTTCAGTCCAAGGCGAAGATACATTGCAGTGGGAAGTGGCGGGAGTGGTACTTTAATGATTACTCCTCCAAGTATCTCTTCCCCCATCACACTTAGAAGATATTTAAGAATACGTCATAGCAATGTATGAACACAAAGGAAGGGATTTACCACAAACAATTACTTATTTCCCCCAAAATACGGAATATTCAGTGGTTGAGATTCCAGCCATTATCTGGCAAACCACAATCCGCAGTATTTTGTGGATTAGTTAAACATTGTCTCGACTTCCTCGCTTGTCAACTTTCATTGAAAAATGTTGACTCACTCGTCCCCGAGCACGCTGACAAAAGCGCCCGACCCGCGCGTTGGCGGTGATAACCATTTTTTCCAGGCATCTGCAACATTATAACAATTTCCTGAGGATTAAAGTGGAAGCCCCCAAAAAGCCTTCAACTTTGGCATGATTAATTTACCACCGAGTTACATAACTCCTATAGCCATCAGTTACAGTCGGAGGTGCCTTTGATCTTCAGCGGGTGGGGTAGTTGGATCCCGCAAAACATGCAGCGCACCCCCCTCTCCCGAACCCACCTGCCAGCCACTGCGCGAGTCCTCGAAAACACTGCAAACTTGGATGGGATTAATGTGCAGCGGAAGGTAAAAATTGAAATGGTTTTTCAGAAAGGTATAAAGCGATCTCTCGACGGAGCGGATGAGCGGGAACTAATTTATGCTAATCATCTCTTCATTAAATAAATTTTGCCTGACAAAGCAGAACCCGTCCTGGCACCTTCGCCCACCCAAAAGGTAGGAGTCTTCGTTCGTAATCCTTTCGCTGCTCGGTGCCTCTGTGTAAAGAACTGCTTTTCATTTGCTCCTTTTTTTTACTCTTATTTCGATTTTCCGAGGCACGACAGCAGTGGGACAAAGTCAAGGCGAATGACATCAAAGGGAGGATTGGACGTCGAACTCAGAAATAAAGCGAACTAATGGAAGGAATCGCTGGCTTTTTACAGGTTGTCTCTGGTCTCCGTCCTTGTGGAAGACTATTGTCCCTCTGCACGTAAACATTTCGTTGTTTCTTTTTCCTTCTATCAATTTTTCATGGAAGCGGTGGAAGAAGCTCCTTTGTTGCTGTGGGTGAGACGACCGTTCCCCCGCCACTCAGTTTTATCCCTTTTTATGGAGTTTCCCCAAAAACTTCAACCGCATCATAATCCCTCACCGTGGAAGACACTGAAAATAGTAACCGACCGAAAAGGGCGCTTTTCTGTAAAATTGTAACATGCGACATGAAAAACTTTTTCGTTTTGTCTGAGGAGTTTTCTCGGTAAATTGAATTTTATTTGAAGTTAAGGATAAAAGAGTAAGCAAGCGTAATCTAGATCAAACGCCCCACGGCGGGTAGGGTTAGGCCATAAAGTGGATAATACGTCGGACATAAAAATTCTAGCCTGTCTCAGATGAGATTGAGTAAAGCGGAAAGAGGTACTATTCCTTGCAGCAATTTGCGGGTAATGTCACGCTAATGTTAAATGTCCTGGGGCATGCACCCCTTCGGGGCACCTGCCACCAGACGTTTAAACATAAATTTTCGCAAGCATTCCGATTATTCGCGGTACTTTAAGCGATTGCGACACCAAAAATGTTCAAGGAATGTCGCGCTACCAACACTATGGCACCTGCAGTTGATTAATTCATGTTACGTTAACGTGCCACTTGCAATATTTATGGAGCGTTTGGGGCCCTTTGAATATTTATTAGGACACTAGGGTCCTCTTCCACCGCTGGAATTAAACTGATTTTAATTGTCCAGAATTTAATTGGCCTTATCGGGAATCGAACCAATTGCCCCATAAAGAGGGACATTATCCAAGAAACCGCATAGAGCCATAGAGCTCATTAGAATTATCCGATAATGTCGAAAAGTTTCCGCCTAATGGGTGGACGTGCAGGAAAATTGTGGTTGCTTCAAGGCCATTTCGTATAACGACTGCGAAGCTTTTAATTACTCTAACTAACGGTTTTACCTGCAGTAAAATTTAAAAATCATATTAAACAAGTGTGCACTTAAAGTAGTTTTTTAATCGTTAGCAGATGAGATTAAAATGTGATTTTTGGTCTAAAAATTATTTGTTGTTATAATTATATTTTTCTACAAGCCATGCAATACATCGTTACAAATGAAATATCAAAAGTCCCCACTGATCCCACTTGAGCTAAAAATTTGATTCAAGGTCAAATGCCAACAATATCGGTATTTCGGATATTTATCGTAAACGGTAAGTGTTATCGTAAAAGTGGTTCATACAAAAGTTGTTCATCTTACAATTGTTTAAAAATATGATTAATGCATTCTTTTTCAAAAACTCACCGTTCCTGAGATAACGCGATTTCAAACATCGAAAATACTAATATGCACTCATAAGCCCCCGCGGTTAACCGTTACAGTCACGACAAAAATCATTATGAGCAAACTTGTAGCACCTGGAACGCACTATACGGTGGTGTCATTCTTTTTATCGTAGCTACAAAACCCCGCCGAGATGCCCTTCCCCCGGTGTGACGAGATGCACCCGATCTTCTTTTTCCCTGCGAGGTTTCTTACGTATAAATTTGTATACTCTTTCTCTAGTTGGACAAGTAGTACCTCTTTGACAATTAAATAAATATAAAAAATAGGTGTTTTGATCACATGATTTTTGGAGTGAATTGGGAGAAACTTGTATTTTGGGAAATTTTAGAGCATTTTTTTCATTTTCGCAAGTGACTGTCAGTGGTAGAGGTAGATAAGCCGTAGTGCCATTTTTGGGCAACACGTCCGGATATTAGTTGTTTGGTGTGAGCTAGATGTTGCTGGGTAGATCAATAATAGATAAATCAATGATCAAAAAATAACAATAAAATAATAATGTGCATTCCGAATTTATTATTCACCATCTTACTCCAAAACGGTTGTAATTGCCCCCCAGAATTTTTCTAGATGAGATCTATCACCCGATTCGTTTTTGTTCCCCATAAATGAAACACGCTGTATATGCGACACTGCTGCCCAGTTCTCATCCGTCTGCAACATGATGGCCACAATCGTCTCGGGGGAGATTCTTCTACTCTATGCCCGTAGTGCTACTCTCTGAAACGCTCCCCACCAACGTACGCAATTTGCATTTGTAAAATATATTTTAGCCTTTGTCTATTCGTTGCGTAGACCTAGTAAGAACGACATGCTTGATAGCGCACCAATGCCACCTGTCCTAATTATAGCTTGACTAACCAGACCAAATTAATGGACACCCGTACTGTAATCGGCTATCAAAAAACTAGTATTTGTCATTTCATCGGCTTTTTTTGTTACGAGCTCTTGGAGTAATAGTTAAAATTAAAGAAAAACGGCAGACCTCAATTTACATTTCCCGCAACAGGCGCAATGAAGGACATTAATCCACCCCAAATCTGGAGTGTGCAAGAAAGCCACCAAAATATTGCTACACCTCAAAGGAGTTTGTGCTGAAAAGTCGAAAAAGTAAAAATGAAGAATAAACAAATTCCCAGCGCGACTCTGCCACGAAGACGTCGCGTCGCTGTCGCCAACTCGCACACAAAAACTAAAAGGAAAATTACACTTGAGAACTCCTGTCAGAAACTACAGCTTCCACTTGTTAAGCCGGTAATTTCCACCTAACAGCAAAAACAACGGCGAGGAAAGAGCGTTCGAAATCACAATAAAATCCTCCCTCGGATTGTTGGCATAACTTTTAAATCTTTCCGACTTTCCACTCTTCCCATGAAAAAGGCGGGGGCGTAGCGGGGCGGGGAATTGGAAGAGCTTTTTTTAATAGCCGGAAAAAACTTAGGCACCATTCCCACGGAAAATATTTCTGCAAGCTGGGAAAGAGCAAACAGAAGTAATAAAACCCGTCCGTTATCAGTTTACTTAAGTCGCTGGCGAGCGGAATTTATAAATTGGCCAAGGAGCGCTCCGGCACAATAGGCGGAGGAGATCGCCGCCGGATCGAAGTCGATGTAATATCGGCAAGTGGATCAAGGGGGACGACTTGATTGCTCCGAAGAATGCTACTACTCCTTGGAGGAGCCTGGGACGAGATTGAACGACGCCGGCGACGAACGGCTGTCCGCCTGGCTGCCGGGTTTTGTGTTGTTCCAGGTGACACTCGAGCCAGTGGTACATGGGGCCATGGCCCGGGAAACTAGTCGGGATAGTAAGGGCGATAAGGGAGTAGCAAATAAACATGGGAAGTTAAAATTGAAAAGCGAAAACTCTTCGAACATGGTGGAAGGATGAAGGGCCCTCCTGAAGTGGGAATAAGGGGGTTGGCGCGGGATGAGCCGGGAGCAGTTTTCGAACTGTAAAAATTTTGTCGTCTGTGCCCCGGCAACTCTTCCGCTCGGCGAGAAAGTATTGAACCGGGACAAGGGGCTTATAGCCCATCCATCTGGGGACACAGGGGATGATGGAGATTCCCGGATTCTCGAATTCCGGTACACCGGGATTTTGGGACCATGCCGGTATATCAAGGGGAATGCTGTAAACCAGCAGTAGCACCTTCTGTTCATAAATTATTTGATTGTCACCGAAGTGACAGGCTGGCGGAAAAATGAAAAGTTTGGTACTTTGACAGGGCCTGGCCGGAAGGGGGCAATGCAAGGTGCCCCACTTTGCTCGAACCCTGCCCTTATATGTGCGGGCGGGCACTTATATATGAATGGCTGTTTACTTCAGGTGTTTACCTCCGCGGCAGATGTAGGGGCGCCTTATGAAAGCAGCTGAGGACGTGACGGTACTGCGAGGACTAGCTATGTTCCTGATGTGCTTAGGCAGGCTTAGGCCGTGCTTTATTCGACGCCTTTGCCAACTTACATGAAAACACTTGGGGTGTGCAAATTGAGTACAGAACTAAGTATCTGTCAAGTGCGGTACAATTTACCGATAAACTTTGGCAAACTAAATATCGCACAATATGCACGTACGGGCTTAGACTTTCACACTAAAGTTAATTAATAGCGGACGATGGCACGGGGCCGCTGAGATACGCCGGGGCAAGTACGTGTCGGAAGCTGACTACAATTCAATTTTATTAGGATTCCTGCGAAAGTGTTATTTGTGGCCCGAGCATTTCACTTAATTAAAGGGCGCATTATTGGGGCCTCCCCATGAGGGTATGTACGATGTACCACACAATGCAGGATGTCGGGAGGTGCCTCCAATTTCGTAAAGTTCCTTTTGTTGAACTTAACTATTTACGAGCGCTCTGATTTAGGGTTGCAGAGTGACATACATATACGAAATGGATCAGAAGCCAAACACGGACGGTGTGCGAGCTGGGAGCTAATTTCTAAGGCAGGTACGTACCTACGGCATACTTAGTCAAATATTTTGGTTGCGAGGAGGAAATTTCTAATTTTCCAAAGGGGATATATGCACAACTCAAAATCTTACATCGTAGGAATGTCATGCAGGCTCCGGAAACTCTTGGAAGCGTTAAATGCGAAAGAGGAACATTTCACCTAGGCCTGCACGCCGGGATTCATATTAAGTAATTGGCTTCGGCTACTTGCAACTTCCTTCGAATTTTAGATAAGCTCAAGTTAGCAACGCAGTACATGTGCAATGTGCATACACGAAAATATTTGTGAAGATACAGCTGTACATGTTAGGCGCAAGTTTAAATTTGTACACTTCAGTAGTATGTGGAAAGAGGAAGTAAAGAGAATCGACAATATACTCTACCTATACCAATTAAGAAATTTTGCCTATACAAATATGTAGTTTAATGAACATCAATTTTATGAAAAGGAAAAACTCATTTTTGCCAAAAAGTAAAAGTATATCACCTTTTAGCCAACAAAACTAAAAATAAAATATTCAGTCAGTCGATATCTTGTAAAATGTTAATTTCGATATCAAATTTAAAATCATCGTTTCCAAAAACCCCAATACAGGGTGTTTCTTATAATGTGGTCCAAGCGATTTGGGTACACGATTCCAAAAATAAAAACCAAATATAAAAACAATTGGAAATTGTTGCGAATAATAGTTTGGCCGTAAAATTTGATTTTTTTTATTGAAGCAGGCGGTAGGGGTGAAAATTGTGGAAAACATTTAGAAAATATAATACATACTGAAAAGTTAGTATACAAATTTTACAATGGATTTGAAACAATTTGGAAAAGGAACACCACCTTGGAGCGACAAATTTTTGTGACACTTTGTCAGTTTAAGCCTAGAGTCTGTCATTGCGAATTTGAAAAAGTGCCAGACGGCAAACGGAAGTATTGTGTCGTTAAGCTTTCATTTGCACCCCCGCCGGTCGCTTCCAGAGGCAGCCATTTACATGAAACTGGTTTTTAAACAAAAATGTTGATTCATGACGATTCACTATTAAAAATTTAAAAAAAAACTTAAAGATAAACTAGAAACCGGTTTGTTGTTTTTCCAAACTACAAATATATAGCTTTTATGTGACAATCCTATATTTTTCAAAACGATGTACGAGACATCCCAGGCTCCAATTAACGAATCGAGTTGTAATTTGGAACAACGTTGCATGCCTCCCCTCCGCAGAATTGTTATGAAATCGGTCTCTTCATGTTTTCGGAGTCGCTGATCTGTACAATCGAAATGGAAAATAAAGATGGCGGATCCAACATGGCGAGCGAAAATTTTAAACCTCAAAGGGTTGCTATGATTCCTATACATGTGAATTTTGTGTAGAAATACAATTTTCTAGTGTGTGTAGAATGATATGATAAAAGAATACACGAACTAAATAAGTAATTACATATGATAGCTAATACAATATGATTAATGAACGTTTTATTTCTGACCAATTAAGTGTACACCAACTAACTGTTCGTGTATTATTTTATTACTTTCGAGAAAACGTTATATGAAATACTTGGATATGAATATTTTCTTGCAAAAATTACTACGTATACTCATTAAGACGTTCTGAATAATGATGATGATTTATTATAAGTCCATCACAGCAGCCTGGCGCCTTAAATTTAATTATTATATAATAAACACAAATATAAGTGATTGAATTGAGACCATTTAAATTAAATTTAATGGGATTAAAGTATCATTCTTTTTTCTGAATAATACTATCTTGCCTTATTCAAAATTTGCTAAAGTTAGACACACCAAATTTAGATGAATGACCTAACTTTAAAATTCGAGTAAAATGAGATAAAAGCAGCCGACATTTACCGTTGAAATATGGAAACATTTCTCCTTCATAAAATGTACTTGAATAACGTAAAAAGAATATTGCTTTCATGGGAATTCTTCTCGCTTGTGCTTTTTTCACTCCTCGTTTTTTGTTGTCTTCATCTTTATAACCTTTGGCCATGTTCCCAGTGGGAAACGTATTTGTGCCTCTTGGGTGATGCAACACATTTATTGCTGAGCTAGAGATACTAATTAGAATAATTTTCCAAAGCTGCATTATCTAATTGCGAACAATATGAGCAGTTTAGAATTTAGATTGCATTGTTGCCTTCAATAAAGGGGCTATATTATTAAAGTTATGAATTTTGTTATATATTTGTTATTATAATGTAATTGCACTTTTATATTTCCCATGCAATTTATGGCCTCTAGGATGCATACCATGGTGCCGTCATATAAGGAAAACCGGGCTAGTGCGTGTCATACACGCATCAACTTAGGGTTCCGTATCATGTACTAATTTTATTGTAGGTAGCAAGATTTATTTATTTTTCGTCAGGATTGTAAAAATAACCACAATTCACTCTCATTGAAATTGAGCTTTTTTCTCGAAACTATACAATATGTTAATTTATAATTAAATTTTAGGCCTTAACCATGCACTGCACATAGTGGAAGAGCGAGCGTTACGACATCAAGCCAACTTGAAGGAAAAATAATGCAATTCCGTTGGATATCTACTTATAGTAGATTACTGCTATTGAAAATAGATAATTGTGGAAGTCTAAAAACTTGTTTTATTGCAAATATTGCTATGCATTTGTTGCTGTCTATGGTAGGCTTAGGTTTAAGTTGTCGTGGCGGCACTTATAAAAAAGGCACATTTAGGCAATGTTAGGCCCATTGTGATAGCACATAGAACTAATGACTCCCAAGAGCCCAAGTCGAACTAATTCGTGTTCCTGATAAACCGAACCAGGTCTCTTACATATGTCTACAGACTCCAGTTCTCTAGGACTCTGAAGTGGGATTTACCCGGCCTCTAAGTATGGCAACTGCCAGACATGGCAGAGGTGGTGTCCGATGGATTCCTCCTCTTCTTCATCTTGAAAACTTCTACAGAAGTCCTGCGAGAGCGTTCCGCGGCTATTAGCGTGTCTACAAACGAGGCAGGGACCTGTGGTAACGGCCAGAGTCGTGCTAATGGACCCTCGGTTGAAACTGTACACCGTAACTAGGATTAAAAAAATATGAACTAGACAAGCTGAAAAAATCCCAAAAAAAAAACCCCTTCAATTTTAATTGTATATTTTTATATACATGTGTTTGTATTAGGTGCATAAATAAGTTTTCGGCCCTGAAGATGGTTGGTTTATAAAACATGATTAGACGTTAATATTTCTTCCGCCATTTTTTATATTTGGAGCTTTGACATTTGTAACAAAGTTTTGGGTTACACACAACAAACAACATTTATTGACATTGCATGTTATTTTGTTTCGAATTGAAAAAAAAAATGTTCCTGAAGCAACGGCATTGATTAATTCAACTTTGGATGAACAGAGAGTGTAAGTTATTCAACTGTAAAGAACTGGTTTGCAAGATTTCGTGGGAACGTTGCACGTTCCGGGGCTCCACCGAAGGACGTTGTTGGGCGAACAAATTCAGTATTTACTGGACGAACATCCAATACTTATTTAAAAACAACTTGTTGAACAGTTAGGAGTTACTCAAGCAGCAATTTCAATGCCATTGCATACAATGGGAAAGATACAGAAAGAAGGAAAATGGGTTACTTCATGACCTAACCAAAGAGAACAAAAATCAATGAATTTGATATGTGTATGAATTTGTGAAATCGATGTCCAAATCATAAAGAGTGACGAAAGATGGATTCTGCATGACAACGCTATGCGAACAAAAGAAGGAAATTCTATTAAACATTCGAAATCAAAAAGGAAACCTGAGTGATTGGCATACGAGTACATGTATCAAATTCAAAAGGAAATGTTATTAATATGTAAATGGAGCTAATAGGATCTTACGCAACATTTTTTTTAAGTCATAATAAAATAGAATTAAAAAACCAATCCAGCCATACACAGGTGGGGATTTCACAAAAGGACGTATGAAATTACATTTCAAGGACCATATGTATTACTTTATCGTTTCTTATTGTGTCCCTTACGTATATAACCTTTCAAAATTTTTTGCTACGGAATAAACGTTCGGAGTGATTTAATTGGACTCAACCCCATAACATGAAATTATACTCGGAATTAAATTGCACATTTTTCTCTTCTGTGTGGGAAAGAATTGACAGGCAAGCGAGTGTTGGTAATTGGTGCAGGAAGTGGGCAATGGGAGGTGACAATGACTTTTCTTTAATTAAGTTTGCTACAGAAAGCTGTGGAACATTGCAATGAAATTGTTAAACGAACGAAACGAAAATTAACGTCACAAAAGAGTGAAATGAATTGCGGACTGAACTTTTGACTTCACGTACATTCTTTGCATCATACCCGACATATGAACAAATGAGACGACATCGGTTACTATTTACCCGAATGGAATAGTGATGACTGTTTAGAATTTATTGGATTTAATATTGTAGTGGAGGAGCTGGAAATATTGAAAAAGGAAAATTAAAAGCTCGGTATTCGCTGGACAGGAGTTTATTGGCAACTGCTCGTACAATCCTAACCCTTTAGCGACTAACTACCGATAGCTAAACCGTTGACCAGTCTCTGATCGGCTTACGATTCGAGCGAGTGCAGAAATCTCAAACGAGAAAAATGAATTTTGAAATTCCTACAATATTTAATAGCAAAAAAAATCCCAATAGAATTTTATTTTGATTTATAAACAGAGGTATGTACATTCATATTAGAGCGCTTTTCGCACACCCCTTCTATGCACTCTAAAAAATTAATTTTAAATTCCTATTTTGCCGCCTATTGATCACTGTGCACCATGGCCTTCACTTATCTGGCCATGTACATCTCCCTACTGCTTCCGCTGTGTTAATGCCTCATTTATTCCCTACCAAGTCGCTCAATTTGCCCGAACAAGATACACTTCTTAGTGGGCCGGGCATGCCTTGAATACGACAACCAGGAAATTGACGCTGTGTATCCTTCCAGGGCCATAATTATTTTGTTGGGATAATGGAACTTTGACAAATTATGGAGCTGCTCAAGTCGTCGTCGGCCGGCGCAACGGGCGGTTGTGACAAGAAACCTGAAGAGCCCTATTTTTGGTATTCCGAAGGATATCCCATCAAGTTGATCAGCTTCAAGAGGTGCTTTCAATAAATAAAATTAAGGGTTTAAGGCACAGCTCGGGTTATCGCAGTTAATGTACTTTTTAGGGAAATTTGATGGCCGCTTTAACGCTCACACAATGAGGGAGCTTAAAGGGGATTCTAAAGCATAATCCTGGGGACATTTGCACTCATTTGCTGTTGAAGGCTTAGCGCGGCTTTTAAGCCCTAGCGTAGATGTGATCACCCCAACCGTTTAAAATTAAAATTATTAAACTGCGTGCAAATTTTAAAACTAATTTTACCCTAAACTTTAAAGGTTTTCCCTTATATCCCCCTAATATGGGTTTGTTTCTCGCCGTGTTGCATATTGATTCGACGACGGGTGTTTGGTACTCTCAGACACGTCACTTTCATCCCTATCGGGCACCTTTCAATAGATGGAGCGTGTAGAGGAATTTTCGCTTCTTCCTTTCAAGCACATTTCACTGGAGTAGCACTGGAGGAATTGTAAATTACGTTAGGCGCCAGAAGTGATGTCGTATGGGGAGAGATTTCGAGAGTTTCCATCGACGAAACGTTCCTGAATGTACTAGAATTTTAGATAACATCTTGAGGCTTAATATACTCCTCGATAACGTTCCAACTAAATTCATATTGAACATCTGTTTGGAGCCTGCATCGACAATCATCCAATCTGTGACATTTGTAGGATGCTTCGAGAAGAGGATATATTAACTGTGTATGCACATAAAAAATATATGAGGAGTGGATTCAATTTCGATTGGTTTTTACTTTCATTTCTGAAAGGTGAATTCGCATTTATTGTGAGTCATTTGAGACATTGTTGGTGAATTGCAAAAAGTTGAAGTTCATTGTACATTAATAATACAATCCCACCTGTGAAAACATTTTTGTAATATAAATCTGTACGATTTTTCATCTTTTTGATTCTGGAGCCAGTTCATACTTACGCCCATAAATACCGACAATAAACTTATCATTAGTGATCGTGTCGATGCAATGTGGCAGTGGCATTTGTAAGCCCTTGTCTTGATTTCTGATATAGTTAAAACATTTATACAAATTAGTCATGAAAGCTGCTAAGTGCTGGATGATTTAGAAAGTGTGTACTCCCGAATTTCTTCGATGCAGTATCTGCTAAATACCCCCCCCATCAGTTTTTCTCAAAGTATTTCTTGAGATGTCAATTTTTTACTGCTCAGTGCCAATTCGACGAGGTTAGGGATAAGGCCTAGATCAATATTTCTCGAATTCTTGCACTTATGGTTCAAGGAGTTTAAACTCCTAATTTCTGAGAAAGTGTAAGTTTGAATATTCTACAGACGGTTGTTTGACAGGTCTGAATCATTTATATTTTCCTTATGATGATGTTAAATGATGCATATCTTTGGAAAGGGCAAGAGAGGTCAGCGAATTAGGAACTTGGAGTGTGGGGTTGAGTGAAGAAAGTAATTATACAAGCTTCCTTCAAACAGTAAATACACTAAGGATGAAAAACAGAAGGGTCACTTCGTCGCTATAGTTGATGTAAACCAAAATAGGATTCGTATTGATGGACCACCGGCATTCCTCGCCAAGTATTGGTTAATCGACACATGATTAATTTCCGCATCTGGTGTATGGTTGTACACAGCGTACAGAAAATATATAGGTACTTATGTACATCAGTTTTTTTTAGATATAGTATAGTTCAATATCCTTATTTTTCGGTTAAAAAAAATGCCCGGGATTTTATATTATAGTAGAACCAATATTTCCCTCAAGACTATATCTAATGTAAATGCAGGATTTGATGTGTTACTCCTACAAGTGCATGCAGGACGGACTGTACGATGATCAGGTTGGAAATTTCCTTAAATCAATGTCCGTAAAGTGAAAGAAACCTGAGAGAACTCTGATATTGCGAAGGCCATTGAATTCATATGGAATGTTATCGATTTGTTACCGATGATAAATAACTTTTTTTTTTGAATTTTCAAATGCATTTTTGAGTTACTAAACTACTTCAACTTACTTTGTAAATGCCCCTCGAATGCTGGTCACAATTACCTGACAATTACCGCATCTGTATAAAACTCCATTGTTCGCAATTCGGTAGAATCTTTTAACATTGTTAGATATGAATGGGAAATCAGGGTGTTTTGTTTAGCGTGCACCAAAATGAGGGGGTGATAGATCTCATCCACTGACAAATATAATACATATATACGATAGATTGCTCACGACAGTCAGGTTGCTACGATATCATAATTCAGAAAAAAGTTTGTGATGAAAGTTATGTATTCTTCTCCATTTAATCTGAATCTACAATACAAAATGAGGGTTTTGTATTCAAGATTTCGGGTTTTCCATTTGGGGCTTGACAACTTTGAACTTTCACTGTGAACGCACCCTTAAGCCACTAACCAAACTGTCAGTGGTTTTCATGCTGGTGGTGTCATTGGACCGTTTTTTTTAATTGATGAAAATGACCGTCACGTTACAGTCAATGAAGACTTGTTGCAACGTTATTTCTCTGGTCAATTATATGGGCTAGACATTAATGATATGTGGTTTCCACAAGACGGTGCGATATGGCACTCAGCGGCTCTAACAATCGACTTATTGAAATCTAAATTCGATGAACGTATTATATCGAGAAATGGTCCTGTCGATTGTCCGCCTAGTTCGTGTGATTTAACACTTCTAGACTTTTTTTATGGGGCCAAGTTAAATCATTGGTCTATGTCAACAAGTCGGCGTCGTTAGAGGAGATCAGAGCCAATATTGAACGAGAGATAGCTGCCGTTTCCGTCGAAATGTGTGACCGAGTCATCGAAAAATGGGTTCAATGAATCGACCGCTGCAAACGTCCCCGTGGCGGATGAACGAAGTCGAATTCTATACATAAATGTTTTGATTGTACTTCAAGCCAATAATAAAATTTTTCAGATATCTCAAATCGTTTTCGTTTTATTTAAAAAAAAGTTGTCAAGTCCTTATTGGAACATCCGATAATATTATAAAGAGGTAAAATTTGTTTCTTTGTTTATTTGGACGCGAGGAGTCTAGTGATAAGCGTGTTAGACTGCCGATCCAAAAGTCCCACTCGGATCCCTTCTACTTCCAGAGTGAGCTCTTCCTAATAAGCGACGGATGGAAGCTTCATCAATTAGGATAGCTACTGCGGGCTAATCGCCCAGCATAGCGAATATAAAACGATTAAAGAAACTGAAGCAGAGGAAGGAAAAAAAAGAGCTGCTTGCGGCGTTTATGGGCGTTCGCTGACCAAATGGTTAGATATACGTGAAAATAATGTACTACGGAAATTGTAGTCATCAGTAGACCTAATTAAAAGACAACGCCATGAAATCGATGCAAAAAAAAATCAGTGTAATCCACGGAATTTGATTAAGCCGCGCCGCCCGTCGATTGCTGCCATCAAATCTTTCTAATTACTGCGACCGACCGGGGGAATATACATAGCCTCAATCAGGGTGGAAAAGCGGAGTCCCGACATCCAGCTTATTTCCCCGGCGACCAATAAAGAAAAGCTCGTTGCATGAAGTCGAGCTGGCGGCAGCGGGCGCACATGTGACACTCTTTTAATGAAAATGGGGGCGATAATGAGGCCTGCAGGTACACAAAATGAAACACTCTGGCCCAGGTAAGTCGCTGCTATTCATCACCACATTCTAGGTGGGTGGGGCACCGAGCCAGCCATGGAGTGGTGTGAGGGATCGATATTGGAGCCCACAAACGCCATGTAAACGTCGAACTTTGTCGATGTTTAAATTTTGATAGCACAATCCGTCCGGGGTGGGTGCAGCTCACGCCCGGGTAGCTTATCCTTGCAATAAATTCATATCGCCCAGAAAGGCACAAGGACATTCGCCCGGCTGGGTGTGCTGATACCTTCATCAGGAGCGGTCTTAATATTTGATGATTGGGTTTGCTGGGTACGCGCTTTCGTAAATACATCGGCCGGCTGGGTGTCGGCAACTTGGCATGAACTAGACGTAACCCGGCTGTGAGCACAGGGTATCAGCCCCATCATTATTCAGTGGATAATTTATGACAAATATTAGCTGTCCATTATCACATGAAACTGCGTGTGCCGGGAGTCTTGGCGGGCCCGAACCCAGACCCTGTGAATTGGTTATAAGGCAGATCGGATCTAACCTTTTTCCGGTTAAGTTGATACGGCTGAATAATTGACCTGGCTGCAACCCAGAGGGCCCCCGATCAATATCTTGTTTTTATAGGATTATAAACATCCCACGTCAATTATGCGGATGGAAATCAGAGACGTTTGCTCTCTCATAATCGCAATTATAGCCGTTTACGGCATGTGGGCGTGTGATACGTGGGAACAGGAGTTTGACCTCAGGATGATTACGAGTCTAATGCCAGATCATATCCCTCTTAGTCCGGGAGATACTTTCCATTCTCGCAAATGGCAGTAATCCTGGGTTGAATGGCAGTCTGTATAGAGTATTTGTTTTCATCCCGAGAATACCATTATACTTGCCCCGCTTAGATTAGGAGTACATCCAGGAGTACGGTTTGCGCTCCAATGGGCCTTGAAGGGGGGCTTTGAAAGGAATATTAAAACGAATGCTAATGGGTTTTGGGTGTATTAGATAGCCACCGTTACCAGGGGGGGATTACGGCCGATTTTTATCAAATAAACGACCTCGTGAGTTTTGTGCCCAGGATATTTGCGGAATAATTCGATTGAAATCTGAGCCACAATTGACAGAATCCCAGCGAGGTTGCCCAGAATTTAAGGCTTAAAGGTTTTTTCCGCCGTTGAGCCGTTCAGAGGACACAACTGCATGAAATGATGCCACTGCCTGCTCCTGTCGAACGAGGTGAAACGTGAACTGGCCTCTTGATTCACTGGAGCGCACTCTCTCATAACTTTTCAAGGCACGTAAAACGTCCACGCGTGTCTGATGTACCAAAAGAGGGACACTTTTCTCGGGATAAAAACTCGGTGTACACACAATCTGAGGAAATTGCGGATGAGCCAATGACTTCAAGAAATGTTTCTTTTCTGAGAGGAGCTCCGGGAAATTTTAAACAGGCGTCTCTGATCCACGTGTAAAGCTTATAAAAGGTACGCCATAAGCGCATTAAATGGAGTATTATCAGCACTTCTTTTGGGGATTTTGCGGAAATTGTTTAAGTCGACAACTTTGTGCCAGGCAAAAAAAAAAAACCCTCCCGTATGTGGAACAAAAGGATAAGTAAGCGATTTTTAGAGTACTCCAGAAAATCGTTTACGCTTCAGAATGGTTTCACGCAAGCAAATTTAGTTCGTGTCGGTATTACTGGGCCATCGATTTAAATTTTTTACCCTTAAGTACCTTTCAAACAGTTAGACACTTATCTCCAACAAATTGCGGGCGTGCATGTTAAGTAAGAGCTTCGGCGTGGGAGTAAAAAAAGAATCGCAATGAAAAATGAAAGTACGACTTGCACGCACGGTAACACCTTCTTGCTCGTAAAGTTAATAAAAGTCAGGATCATAACTGCGTCGGGCTATAACAAAATTCTCAGTTTGAATGTTAGGTCGAGAACTATCTTCCAGCCATACGAGTACTCCACGAGTAAGTGATGGCATGTGTATTTTTGCTTAACCCAATTTTTTTTATTGTTGGCGTTTTATAACTCCCTGAGGAGTAATGTGAATGAAAATGCATAAAAAGAAACAATATTTTCCGCATATAAAGAAAAGTTCAAACTATTCTTAGTCTACTGAGGGACATAAATTATATAATATCTAATATCTTTGAAACCCACGGACTAGAAACACTAAATTTCTGTAAATTTTCATAAAAGTTGGCACATGAAAAAATAGTTGGTTTTTTTTCATATTCTGCGCTGGATAAAATTTCACAGGAAATTTTGAATTGAATTACCAATAACAAAACTTTTTAATTTTGAGAAAAGAACATCAAACCTGACGACACGGCCGTAATATACCTACCTTTTCGCGAAGCAACTCAGGGCACTTTGAAGCAGCCGAACAAAATTATATGCGCACTCTACACAATAAAATATGAGTATTGACAAACAATGGCAGCCATTGAAAGATTATAAAGGTCAGCTACTAACATCAACGCAGGACTAAATCATCAGGTGGAGAAAACACTTCATCGAAATCAACCAACACCCACAACATCATCAATATACACAGGAGGATAATCACGCACACACCAGCAGAGTAAATCAGAAGCCCCCCACATAGAGAAATATAAGAGGCTGTCTTATGGCACCAGAACAACAAAGCCTAGGGCGCTGACGGAATACCCGCAGAACTCCTCAAGGCAGTTCAGCCTATCTTGAATATGTACTACACAAAATATTAGATCATCCTGGAAGACAGGAATAATCATCAGGCTTCCAAAGAAAGTGTGTAGCAACTGGCGGGGCATTATAATACTTAACGCAATAAACACAGTCACACCCACAACGACATACAAACCAAGGTTAATACACTAGAAGAATATGCACGAGAAGTTGGTTTGAAAATAAGCATACGTAAAACAAAGTGTATGAGAATCAACACAGCGAATACCAATCAAATCACAGTCAACAATACTACAATAGAGGATGTAGTAGAATTTAAATACCTCGGCCTTCGAAAGACTCAGGGCGGTCTGGAAATCCCCTCACCTCGCCAGCAGCGGGACAAAACTTAGAATATTCAATTCCTGCGTAAGTCAGTCCTGCTGTACGGAACGAAACAGGGTTACTCAAAAAAGGCAGCATGAAGCAAATTCAAGTGTTCTAGAACAAATGTCTAAAATATATCTGCAAGATATTCTGACCGTAGAAGGGAGTGAAGAAAGAAGAAAAAATGCCCGGCAAAAAAAATAACCCGCAGAAACGCTTCGTTTTGTAGAGAAAGTGTATACCGAGCATGCTCCATTGAGAACAACGTGTAAATAGTGGTTTCGTCCTTTCAAAGTGATAGTTTCTCTGGAGAGCCAGGACCGCGGAAAACCACCCATATGTCACTGAATTGGACGGAAACCATCACTGTGGATTGTTATCGACTACAACTGGCCCGTTTGAAGCGCTTTCTGCACAAACAAAGATCAGAATTGGAGAATTACCATTACAAATTGATTTTGCAATACGCTAACGACAGGCCGCAAAGTGCTCAAACAGTCAAAAAATAGTTTAAGGGAGTGAACTGCAGTGATTCTGCAGACTTCACTCCCTCAAATTATCACATAAAATAACATTTGTCAAATTAAAGCAATCTATCAAAAATTTGAAAGGTGTGCAAATATTTATTGAGTGACCGAAATGAATGTGTATCTGCATACAATCACCAGTAAGATTTATCGATGTGTTTAGATACGGTACCTACGCCTAAAATGCAGGTAATGTATAAATCAATTAACTTAAAATCTTACCCCTTTACAAAATATGTACTGACTGAATATTTTCTTTTTACGAAATATTTTATAGACTGAAATTGGTCTTCTCCAAAATATTTAATTTACTAAAGATTTTCTCATTGATTACACATTACCTGCAATTAACGTTTTAAGTGTCGTTATCGTACCTGCAAAACAACCCCAAACAAATTTTATTTACCTTTACAAGTTTAATGTATAGAGAGAGAGCGAAATGACACGCAAGTGAAAACGCAAAAAAATAAATGTCCATTAAAAGGTTTGTTCCCGTACCTGTAGAGATTATAAATGCTTTAAAAGAAACTGGAGGCGATTGCGTTCGCACTCATTTTCCCAAGGTATGTTTTCTGACATCGCACCCCCGCCAGCAACAGGGAAAATGGCATCGAAATGCATTAGGCGGAGAGTTTTAATACTTACTTATTTAAAAAATGAGCCTTTATTTTGAAATTGGGGCAGGACAAGTCTATTGTATATAAATATTTTTTAGGATGCTTTTCTTTCATTTACTTAAAAAATACTCGATAAAATAGTTCATAAAATGGACTTGACCCACTTAAAAATCAGAACGGTTCAAGTGATACCTTTCATTTGTGAGAAAGTTAAGTTAGCCCATACTTTATGAAATTCACCTCCAGAAAATGCAAAAGTACTACAGCAAAATCTTAAATTATTTGACAATGTCGTTCTTATTTTGTTACAATCTCAATTCTCAGAATTCCTCAATGGCTACCCCATTCACACATGACGACATTACTGTGTGTGTAATTCTCGACGTAAGTTAGTGCCGCAGTTTTTTTTATTTTTACATGAATTCCTACGAAATCTCCACTATTATCCCTTAGCATCTTAATATCACCATCCTCCCATACAATATACTCTTCCCCAACACCTCACCACCTTTCACCAATCCTTGATCCTAAAATCATATAATCGCATTTGATTCTAAACCCTGCTCTACTATATTATATTAAAAAGAATTAAAAATAGCTTCCAAGAATTCCACATTCAAATCGTGCTAAGAAAAATTACAGCAGCGACGGATCACCTCACCGGGCTGGTAACCGTCGGTAGCCACGCTATCCACAGATCACAACGAGTTCCAACATACACGAACAATTTTTTTATTAGTATCAAGAATTATTATTACCACGCTCTCAGGACAGGTTGCCACGCTCGCGATAACGCGTTCGAACTTCCAACAGAAAACAGCTTTTTCGGAGAGAGTGGGTCGTAATATCACGACCCGCCATAGACAATTTTTAATTATATGAAATGGGTTTTCTTTTGTTTAATCTTGCTTGTATTGGAATTGGAAATGCATTAAAATTATAAATTATCACAGCTAAAAACTTTAATTAGCCAAAATTGATTTGTTTTCATTGAAATAAGTTCTGTTAATTAGTGTCGCCTTAGACATAACACAAAATGCAAATTGCAGATGCATTCAACCCTTCTGTGGAATTTGTTTTTGGGTAGATACGCCTTCAAGAGGCTAATAGATGTGATGATAAAAAATTCACAACTTAGATGCTTACTTCCTATAAACGGTACGAATAATATGTTGAAAATGATCTTGCTGTGAAAGAGGTGAGTCAATTTGTATTCGTCGTTTTTAGTGATAATTCGAAGCATCATAAAATAATGCTTCCAATTATGGTTTGCATTAGTTGTCATTTACTGTTATATGCGACAACCCTGGACAACTGAAAACAAACAAACAAAGATGTCCAATCATAGTCATTTCAATCGTGCCCTAGTTTTGGTGCTATTTAGGGCTCGTAAGTCACTGAAAAACGAGCAGCAAAATCCACCAACAGTCCAATTAGTCGTAATGGCATTTCATTAAAATTGCAGTCGCACGGTGTTCGCAGTGATGTGATTAATTATATTCACCTTTTAAATCCTAACACCAGGCAGACCTACGCAAACGATTTAGAACGATTTCGTATGCAGCGTGCGGTTCTCGTGGTGAGCAGCTTCAATTTTCAATAAATTTATGCCTGTGGCGTACGCGAACAACAAAAACAAAAGGGGCGTCAGCCGCCCGCGCCGGGGGAGGGCTAAAGAAAAACAAGGGTCAAACCAGAAAAACTTGTTTGGAAAGGCGACTTAAGGCGGTAAGGGGGCAAAAGAAACTTACATCTCTCCAGAGAGTTGAGCTGTCCTAATTGATCAAGAATAGTCCTGGCCTGACCATGGGAATCCATCAATGCCCCAGCATCCCGGGATCGCACACAAGTACTCGCCGAGTGTTAATTCTATCACGTCGCTCGAACCGAATGTGGAACTTGTGTCTGTTTTCCCTTTTTTTTTTCTTGGCCTCAAAGGTACAAAAAAAATTCGGAAGGCTGGGAAAATCGGAGATGTGGACGAAAACAAACGAAAGAATCTTTCTTTGATGGAGCAGCAGAACCAGAGGATATCCTGCCAAGTCGGTAATCACTTAATCCATTCTATTCCATCAAGAACGTTATCGTTATCACTTTTTTTTTGCTTGTGGGAGAGGGAGGCCCGGAGGAGCACACACAGTTCGGGGACTGCTGCGAGAACAAAGACCGCCTGTAATATATTACGGGAAGACAAAAACCGCACATGAAAAGATAAACATCATCAAATGGTATTAATCAGGAGCACGACCACCAACAGAGACATTCATCGATGAATGGAGCACAAGCACGCACTTCTTTGCCTTTTTATTAACGCCTACTTGCCTTCTTTGGAGCACTCTTCTGCAACTTGGGCTACTACTTCACACTGCAAGCACACTGCAACAACAACAACCGAATGAAATAAACAAATTAAATCAAAACAAACTGCCCCCGCACTCACGACAGACAGACAAAATGTGCTGGGCGCCTATAAGCTGGGATGGGGGATTATCTGACCGCACACCGCGGCTGACGCGAGATTTCGCACGCGATCCGCGAGGCTCGATGTAGCCGCCAGTTAAGTGCCCTAGAGTTGGGCGCTAGTGACCCATTTCCTATGGGAACCCAATAATATGATTAACGTGCAGGGATATTCCGTTACACACGTAGGTAAATTGAGCAGATTCTGCGATACGTCGTCCGAGAAAGCTCGCGCACATTGGCCGCCTCCCGACGAACGATTCTTATCAAAACTCCGCCGTAAACTGATGGGAAAATTTTCTTCTACACGTTTACCGTTGCACGCTCCTACAGGAAAAACGCGCGCTCTCGCAGTCGTCCCTAATGTGGTCGAGTAGAAGATTCGCTGCCTCCCATTCGCATGGAATTTGCCCAAAAAAGCTCAGGACGATGGTTCAGAGCTTTCGTCCAAGTAGGCGCCTGGTATAAGAGAGGCCCTTTCAGCCGGCCCCATGCTGTGTGAAATAAAATTGAATTTTCCTCAGAAGCTTTGATTAAACCGAACCAAAGGGACACGAAGTGCCGCCCAAGATGTAACCACTCAACCAACAACTCCCGGCCATATACAAGGAGCAGTCCGGGGCACCAGAAGAAGCTCTCCTCGTAGTGGAATTTTTTGGGTGACAAGAAGCTCCTCACTCGAGGAATTTCTTTAATTTTAAGAATTGTACTCAAGTGCTGTTGGAAGTATGCCAGTTCATTACGCTACAAAGGACGCGGATGATTAAAAACTGTTAACATGAAAAGCTCTCAGGCACCTGGACGTCTTCAAACCCCCTTTCTTACCTTTCCCGCCTCAGTGCCGGTGACGAGAGCTCCGAGCAATTCTTGGCATCTCACACTCGGGGGAAACACTGCTTGCTTGGGGGACCGGGCAAAACCCCGAGAAACATTTTCCTGCTTCTTTAATTTCCCTTTAATTGGAACAGCATACAGGTAGATGAAATACATCTTTGGGTGGGCATCTATTTGCTATACGGCGGGTGGCACGGTACATGCTGCAGCACCACCTGCTTCGGGGTTAAGGTGAATACAATTGAGAAAATGTAATTAGCTAACCGAGACAAGGTCACGAGTCCTTGGGACATTTCCTCTACTCTGCATTCATTTTCCTGAAGGAGTATCTCTTTGTTTTGTGCTGAATAACTCCATGAGGAAGTTATGTATGTTCGCATAGAACGATTTTTGCTCCAGGCGGACTGGAAGAATGCTGTGACAAATTTAATTTCAATGAAAGCAATAGCAAATACCTGACGACGGTTAATGTTGCAGGAAATATTACGTGATTATGATGTCCATAAAGTAATAGTTTGAAAAAAAATTCTGTGTATGTTAAGCGCAGTTTGCTGTTTTATTATATTTTCCTGTAGGTACCCGTAAATGCAATATTGCATCTGAACCAGGAAAGCGTTGTAACTATTGCTTTGCTTCATTATGTTTATGCACAATACCATACTTGCCACATTACCACATGAAAGGTGAAGGAAGTTAAGGTACTTGCCGGCACTGCAATATTAAGATCCAGAAATTCAGTAAAATTAATAGCACCCTGCAAACAATCGAAAGCCAAGACAGTATTGGAGATTCCTATTCCTCAACGAGTCAAGTGAAATAAGCTTAAGTCTATCTAAACAAGGAAGCAGGACAAGACTATTCTCCCACGAAGAGCAACCGTAAGAATCTCTTGTGAACGGCCTCAATACGGTTGGTATGGCACTCATATAGTCGACACCATACCTGGATGGCATATTCCAAAACGGGTCTCACGACAGTAAAATACAACAGACGAGAGATGTGCATAGGGTTCGTCGAACTCTTTGGACCACCTCTTGATGAATCCTACACTCAGAAAAATAAATGATAAAATCAATAGGAAATTAATAGTTTTTCCTATTGTTTTTGGTCAATGTGATCAATATTATAATTTTTATAATTCGGAAACTATAAAATCAGCGGGAAATTTTTCCCATAAAATGTATTCTATGTCTGTTTAAGTTAACAGTACCTCACATAAATAATTAATGGGATGTCCTATTTTCTTTACGTGGTAGATCTAGTATTACCAATTATGTGAGACCTAATATATTTAATAAGACATCTTATCAAATGAATGCGAAGAAGTTTTCAATTTAATAGGACATTCTTACTATTTTGATATGAAGCCTCACGTAAGTTTTATGATTTATCACATTAATTTAAGAGGATTTCTTATTAAATTAATAGCGGCCAAATTTTTGATTTAATCAGAACGCTTATTGGGATATTTAGGATTTAATGGTACAATATCATTAAGACAATAGGCCTTATTCTGGTAGTCGTTTCGACACGACACAACCATCCATACATGAGCTTGTTCTGTTCTGTAATCCGGATCAGGTGTAGTAGTAAATTTTGAATTGACTTGAAATTCATTTGAATGAACTTGAAAGGCAAATTTTTTTTTTATTCTGCGGAAAAAACATCGTATAACTTTGACTTATTTAGTGCAAGATTTTAAGTTTGAAGAATTTAATGCACTTTTGCAAATTCTAAAATTCTTGTTGTAGATACATACTAAGGGTTTAAAAATTCAATTCAATAGACAATTTACTACTAAACCTGATTCGTATGAAATTGTGAACACAACACAGCTAACATAAACATGCCTTAGATAGCCGTGTCTTGTTAAAACAATTACCGGAATAAGGGCTAATAGTCGCTACGGTCCAGTTATTTCCTGCAAGCTCAATAGGCCGTGATACAGTTTCACCTGAAAAAGTTTAGAGTTTTAGAAGAATATAGAGAAATATTTTGAGAACACATCTTTCATAAATTAATTAAGATTATTAGGTAAACAAAATTAAAAGAGGCATACATAGACTTTTCGGTTTTTATTAATTACATACATTACATACATATTTACATACTGTTGAATATAAATCAATATAGGTTTTGTTTTCATAATTGCCATATATATATATACATATAACGTAATTATTTTCTTATTTAAAGCCCTATTACGAATATAGTCATTTCTGCGACGAAAAGAGCTTACGAAAGCCCTTTTTGAGTAAAAATTCCTTACTTAAGTAACTAAAATTCTCATAACTTCATTTCAGTAACCTTTGACTTCAAATGATTTTTTTGTCAAGCGGTTAAAATAAACAGATAGAAAAAATTCAATCGAATTATTTTGACGTTCAATCGACTATTTTATCCACTTTGAACGAAAAAATTAACTGAAGTCAAAGGTTACTGACATAAATAAATATATAAACTTTATTAAGGAATTTGACCTAAAAGGGGCTTTCATAAGCACTTTTCGATTCGTACGATTTAGGGGTCCATTGCGAATATCGTTTTTCAGTCGAATCGAAAACGACAAAAAGAGCTTAGGAAAGCCGTTTTTGAGTAAATATTCCTTAATAAAGTGCTTAAAATTCTCATAACTTCATTTCAGTAACCTTTGACTTCAAATAATTTTACTCAATTATGTATTTTTCAAATATTGTATGAGGGACGAAGTATTTGGACTTAAGCCACTATTAGAATCCAAATTATAAAAGAACTTCTCGAAAAATATATATACATTCTCACATTCTGCTGGATATTTGTAATTCATTACATGAAAGCATTTAAACAAAATGTCAAGAGATTTTAAAAATGATGTGAATTTATACTTAACTCTATCAAATGTCACTATAAACTCAGTAAGGGATACTTGCGAATCTCCTACGGCTACGATTACAGGTTGAACCGGCAGTCCTTTCAGCAAGTACTTTGTTTCTAAAGACGAAATGACTCTTTCGTAGTCGCTAATAGTTGTTGCAAGTATTGTCATCGATTCCTGGCTGTCATAAATGGACGGTTTCCACTTTCTTTTCTTATTGTTATGTTCCTCTTTTGTGCTTATTACAGATGGCTTTATAATGGAATGAAGAAGCATAACAATTATGTAATCACGGGAACCTGTGGAGAACAAAGATGTTTAATTGTAAAGGATTTAAAGTAAAATACTTACAAGAATTGATATTCTCATTGAGTTTCTTTAACAGTTTAAGAGATTGGACATCTTTGATATACTTGTGAAAATACGGAATAATGTTTTCAATAAATGCATCCCATTTTTCAAATAAACAGTCATTTGATTTTTGCAATAGTTTATAGTCGCTTTCAATCTGAAAAGGTAACAGCTTTGTAAAATACAGTTGATTAAGTGAGATTTGACAAATTATATAAGACTTTTAAAATATTTAAAAATTGTAAAAATATAATTAATTAAGAAATGGTCTTACTAATAAATAGCCTGAGCTATGCTGGAAGAGTGGCCAATTCTTTAAAACATCTCTATTTTTACAGATATCTAGGTATCTAATTGACCAGACAGAAATCCATTTTTGTTCAACCTGATCCCAAGGTTCGCTATTATATTTTAACCAATTTACAATTTTGGATTCTTCTTCAGCTAAAAAATAATAATATTCAAAAAAGCCAACATACAGTCGAAAGAAACCAAATCAGCTGAGCACATGTGGTTCACATAAAAGTTAGTTTCATTTAAAAAAAAAACTAAAATTCCAGAGAAAGTAAAATGAAATTAGTTGTGTCCACTCATTCCACACTGCTCGCTGACATTGGTGCAAAAGCAATAAAAATACATCAAAACAAACTGACCCAACTCATTCTTAACTTCTTCCTTTTCGGTACTATTTTCTGCAGTTTGGAATGGTTTTTTAAATATGAATTCTTTGTTAGTAGCTGAATATTTTTTAACTTTTAGTCTGGCATTAACAGCTTTGTCATGCAACTTCCCAACAGGATTTTTGCCATGACCTCTACTTAAACAGTAATACTCCTGCAAATAAACGACAATAAAACAAACAATACGTATACAAGAAAGAATAGTTAAACAAAAAATGGAGTAAATTTAAGTATAAGCACGGTTATAACCATCGTTAAATTCTTAATCCCAAAATATAATTAGATGCGATATACAAAGATATCTTGGCAAATGTGTTAATACGTTCAATACTATTGCATTATGCGAAGGTTATCTTTTTCCTTACATTGGAAATATTATGATACTTACTATATTCTCAGTAGGAAACTCTTTTACTATGGCCTCACTGTAAGCACGAATTTCTCTCATATTCATCGTTTTGTTATTGTCGGTAAAGTAATCTACTATTTTCCTGACAATAATCTCTCGATGCTCATTTTGGAGAAATCCATTTGCTTCATAATAAGTTGAAATAATTTGACCGTCCGTAGAACTTTTTAAAATTTCTGTTAATGAGTTTGCAGAGCTTTGAGAACTGGTCGATGGAGATGGAGAAGAATGCGATTCCACCCAGCTTTTGCAATAACTACTACTAGTTGAAATTGTGTCAGCCTACAACATTACAAATTAGGAAAATAGGGATTATGCCAAAGATTATCGACATACATTTGCCTTTCTCCAAGTATAAAGCCGGTGCTTGAATTTTACGCGTGTTCCCAAGTCGCTCACTGGGAATATTTCATTAATATCGGACTCCTGTATCACTCGCAAGCTTTCCACATCCATTTTATAGGCTAAAACATTGATAACACAGGTGTTAATTAAGGATCGTGTATATTGTCTAATATTTTAACACCTAACACAAATATCACTGATAAAACTAAAAACCTTAATTCTTAATATAAATCGGCTTTATCGTGAGTTCCGGGTGAATAAAATTATACTTTATTTTTGCTCCATTTCAGATTTCCAATTTTTCGAGTGGAATGTTATTCCCCCGGAACTCACAATAACGCCGCGATACGCAAATACAAATAATTAGCATTAAATTTTAGTAAAACCAATATTTATTTTTACTTACATTTTAAAGTGTTGAAGATTTCCAGTTCAAAGCCCAGCTTATTACAAATTAAATCCTTCATCTCCTGATCTTGTTCGTTCACTTCATCATTTTCGCAAACAATATTTACATTATCGATTTGCGACAATAGAATTTGGAGTTCACTGTCACTAACTGTAATAACTTCACTTGTGGCTAGAGCCATTTTATTTATTGTTATTTCAACTCAAATTATTCACTGCCAAAAGCGCTTTGACCGAAACCTGCCGATTGACTGAAACCAAACCAACCGAAACGAAATTGCACCCGAGCTTGCAAGAACAGCTATAGGCATAATGTGATCCTATGAAAGCTATTCGTTGAATCTCATGAAATTAATAAGATACCCCATTAAATCTGCAATGTTATGGTATGTCCTATTGAAGTTACACTTTTTCATATTGTTTCTGTAGGATTAAAAACTGTTAATATTCAACAAGATGGTCTTATTAGTTTTAAAGTAAGAGCGCTGCTACAAAATGTTAATGTGCATGTGAAATTGTATGGGATGTCCCATTAATGCAATCGTTTAAATAATTAAAAAGTAATGTTTTCGATCTAATAAAAGCAATGTGACAAATACTTTTAAAAAAGATAAATTCTTATTATATTAAACAGATTTCTAATTATTTCTTGTCCTATTAAAACAAAAATACGTGAATTGTTAGAATTATGGGACTGATTTTTCTGAGTGTAAGATAGCATTAGCTTTAATAGTAGCAATTGATGCAATATGATATTCTCAAAAGAAATCGATGAGTTGAGAACAACAAAGAGAATGTCCATTTATTGAGTAGTCGAAAAGCTGCGTTTTTTTTTGCGGAAGAACGACATACAATCGACACACATGCGTGCCCTTACTACCATTAAGCGGAAGATAATTAATAGAACACCATTTATGTAAGGCGCCTAAAGTCATGATCGTCAGGTATTATGCGAAAAATTTAGATATCGTCAACACACCAAAACAATTCTGGAGTTAAAGTAAATAGTAACTGTCCTAGATAACTACCTGGTGGTACGCCAGATGTGTTACTTAGGTTAGTCGTAAGTTGTTCACCAACCTTTCTCCATTCAACCATTCTTGGGCTTATCGATATCTGTTCATAATTTTTCATGTCGGCAAATCCGACACCTATTTATCTTTTACCTCGGTCTTATCGACACAATGGGTTAATTGTCGGTTTTCAAAATTTTTTTTTATATTTTATAATTTTTGCTCGAATTTAGCAACATTCTGGACTAGTTGTCATTTTTTATCCATCCACTTTGGAGTTATCGACATCCATTCATTGGATTGGCTGTCATCAACCTTCATCGGACTTATCGACACTTGTTTATAATTTTCCTCGGACATCGACATCTTGGATTGGTTGTCGTTTTTCATCAATTTGAAATTCGTGGCATAACATAATAACATTGCGATAGGAGTTGTTTGGCTGGAGTTTGATGTCGCTGCGTTGAGTAGGTAGATCAAAAGATAAAAATGAAATAATAATGTGTATACCGAATTCATGAATCACTTTGTAACTCCCGGTAACGGTTGAGAATTCTCTGTATATGTACATATTTTTTTTTATTGTATTATTTTATGTCAGTAAGACTTTCAACTTTGAACAAAAAAGAATTACGGAGTGAAATGATCATCGAACACAAAAGTATATAAAAAATTCTATTCTATTTCAACTTCCATCGCATTTATTGAGGATTTCCATAGTTTTCATGCATTTTACTTCGAACATTTTCTGCATTGCAGAAGTTCAGAAATGTTTTCCCAGAAATTTTCCTCGTCCTTATAACGACTTTACACCACCTTTAAATATATTTACCTTCAGCAGGTACTCGCTCCAATTCGCCTTTGATAAATGATTTTGCTGAGCACATAACACACAGAGTACGTTCTATTTGTAGACACTGCGAGAAACTTCAAATACGTATAGCACCAAGATTGTTAGATCCGTGAAAGGGATTTGCATTAAGGCGACGGTCTTTGCCCTTTATCGAATATTCATCTCTGTACGGTATTTACTTTGGATGAGAAAAACGTTATTATTAGCATTTTATGGAAATTAAAATTATAACACCTGTTGGAAGTTGTAATAAAGTAAAGAAGGATGGCTTTCCACATGTTGACTTTGGGATTTTTCCTGAAGGTGGCTGCTACTACCGCATTTGCTGAAAATATACAACGATTTTATGAATATTTCTTCTTTAAAAGTTCACATGAATTTAATGGGCCAGTATCTATGTTAAAGGATTTGTATTTGTTTGAAAGACGGAATTATTTTGACTATTTCTTACGAGTTTTTTGGTTACATTTTTTTGGAACTCATGACAAGGCTAAGTATATTTTAGAACACGTTTACCACTTGGGAAAATTAAAAATTTAAAAAATATTCGGTCACCAAAAAGTTATACTAAAAGTGTGACTTTTTATAAGCAATTCATACGGCACGGCAGTATTTGAATATGTACACAGGAGATCTTCTTTCTGGTGAAATTTAACTAAGTAGTGTCTTGTGTTAAGTTTGCCTACGTTTTTAAGGAAATAAGCTACTTCTGCTGAGCTTCCTCAAAAATTAACTTAAAATCTAGAGAGGCAAAATTTTTACTAGATTTCTGTTAACCTAACGAAAAACTCTAGAAATCTATTGGCAATACTGAAATCACCCAGGGACAACTGACGGAGATTTTTAGTAATGTGTGCGCGTTTTGACACTGTTGCTTGCAGCTATGAACTAATGTGTTCAGCGTACGCGTCACTCTGTATAAACCATATGTCATTGCATGTGGAATAATCGTGGAGTGCCTTCCACTGCTACTTAAAATTTATAACCTATGATTTTACTACATATATGTATGTTGGAGGTCTTCGAAATCTTAAACTATATATTGTTAGCAGCAACGAAAATTCCAATATTTAATTATTTTATATTTCCAAGGCCTTCTGAATTGTTGAATGCGGTTCTTTTTTAAGGGTTTTTTCCTAGATTAGCAATTGTAAGACTTGGTTAATATTTCATAAATTTAATTTTAATTTACCTGATTTAAGTAGGAAATGGCTTAAATTAAGGAAGTGATCGGAAAAGAAAGTTATACGGCAGATTAATTAGGTTTTATTTTTGAAATGATAGAGGTTGTTTGTAGGGAATAGATCAATGTGGTTGTTAAATTCGTTGAAAGCTTTCTTCACTCAAAATAATGGAGATTTAAGTTTTATGTCTGTTTATACAATAACGGGTCTGCGGAATATTAAATATATTGTCATAAAAGGATTCCATACCGGGATTGAATATATTAATACAATACGGACAAAAGAATAAAAATACAAATATGTGTAGATATACATTTGGAAGGTTTACTTATTCAGATTATGGAGCCGAGAATGCGAAATGTTTTATTTACGATAGAGCTAACATTACATTTGGCCGCACAAAAAAGCCTTTCATCCAAGAGTACACCCAACTCCTCTATCTCTAAGACTCTTTTCAGAGGGGAATTATTAATATTATAATTGAAGGTAAAGGAATTACGTTTTCGAGAAAACATTCTGGATTTACATTTACATATTAAGAGGTTTTCTCTACTCCGGATTAAGTTAAGTCATCAATAATCATATTGGGAACCATTCAAAATGATAATTTGGGTTCTATCACTAAGATATGAAGAAAACCATTCCAGTAACCGTGTTGTTTTCTTTGCTGTTTATTATTGAACGCTTTCGAAAAGTCAGTGTGTATAAAATCCACAGGCTTTTTTTTTAAATTAATGCAATCCATACCATTTGGTCATGCTACGTATGTAACTCCTCAATAAATTTACTGTAACCAAAAATTAGTGGTACTTTCGTAATACATTTATTTTTTGTGTGCGAAATTTTACGACTGTGCCTTCAATACCAATAAAAAAATCATAAATATCGTGTCCTTTTAGAATGGCAAACTCCTCAAGAATAAATTTAATTAAAATTAAGATCAAATTTACTCCCATTTACTGCGCTTTAATCTTTTTCGGCCGCCTTAGTCATACCCATGTCCCATATTGGGTGAATTTAATTTAAGCTTCCAAGAGATTGGCCTCGGCATTATTTTTTCAACCGACATTTGCTTCATTTCATTAATTTTCCGCACAAACAAACTGTCGAAAGAACTAAAATAGCAACCAAACATAGTAATCAACATGTGAGGTTTAAAAAAAGCTAAAAGTATTGTACAGCTGTCTGAGAAATAAAAATATGTAAATTCTAAGGCCATAACGCCGGCCAAATAATTTTCAAATTGTGACTTGTAGGTCATCTAACACTAGGGCAGCCCACTTTTAACCTGTGTCATTCATTGTCGGAATGTAAGCCACTTTATCAACTGTAAAGGTTACGCGTGTCGTCTATTCATGATCCCTAATTAGAAATAGCGCTGGAGTTCAAATAAAATCAAAAGTACCTGAACAAAAAGGTCTGCAGTCCTAGTGCAGTAGCATGGAAAGATACATCTAGGAAAACCACTTACCCCTATTTTTACGATGAATGCCTATTCAGGCACAATTGCTTGTTTTGATATAAATTTAGAAAAATATTAAAAATAAGTAATGCGTTCGCCGAGGTAGAGAGGGTTGCCATTGCTCCATAAATAACCCCGCATGGCGACAGCTGCACCAGCACCCCCAAGGTGCACATATATTCGCGGGGCCTTTATGAGCAGACATCGGAGAGGAGCTGAAGAACAGAACTTAAAGCGGCTGCGAAATAGAACGGAAAATTGCAGCCAGTTTCACTATCTGCAGGCTGTCAAGATTTCTGTCGTGCGCCCTTTGTGCGAACTAACAAATCTGAAAAGCGCACGCTATACTCGCTGCGATTATAATCGGATCCACTTCTTTCAGCTCCCGTGGAAGTTTCCATACTCGTGCGACTGTTCAGAGGGGCTCTGGGGCTTCTTTGACTATTTGTGGAGCACTTGGTGCGCTCTGCACAGATCCATCTATTCCTGTGACAGTGCGGAGGACATGTGTCTGCACAGCTCCACCATGGTTGGATATTTTAGGGACTGCACATACGTTTGATGCAAGGAGTTCTGGAGTGGCCACTCCAGCCCTAGTTGGGTGGGGCCGAGCCCTGTCCGCAGCAGCCCGAATGCTCGAGAGACAATGGCTCATGCCGTAATTAAAGCTCGTTCTCAGTGGCACGACGACTTTATTCTGCTACTTCTTTTATTGACTTTGATGACTCTTTGTGTCGTGCAAAGCTCCTCTCAAGCAATTTGGCGTATTCGAGCCGGCGGGCGCGCCGTCGATGGGTTGACGGAGGCGCCGATGGGTGCTCCACTCCAGGCGCGAAGTAGGCGTGCTTCGATAGCCCCAGGGTGGGATTGCAGTGACGTAAGAGACTTTGTTATTCGACGAACAGCGGCTTTATTTGGGCAATTATTTGACATTTCCTATCATCCGAAAAACCCTTGGAATGGAACAGCAGTGGTGCGATGCCCCGAAATGTGCGTGAGGCAGCAACTTGTGCTTGATGCGAGCCGGAGCTCCGAGGGCCTGCTCCCGAAATAATTTAGAAGTCTGGAGGAATATTTCAGGGACGCTTCGTTTGGAACATATTCACGCAGCAGTGGATGGCATCATCCCTTGAAATTGAGCAACATTTGGCCGCAAGAGCGTAAAATTTCCTACACACCGAGTGTGTGCCGGAGCCTGGAAATTATCGGATTGCCCGAATTTGTGTCTCTCCGGGAAGGCTATCCCTGCTGGTGCCGGAATATTATATTTAGCCAGGGCCTGCTCTGCTCGTTATTTGTGTTGAGGAAATAATTTCGGGCTCCCGAGGAAAACCCCTTAAATTTTTAATCTTCATCCGATAGACATACATTCTTCCAAGAAAGTGCCTCTTCTATTATCAGGTCGGCCTTTTGAATGCAGCATACCCGTCCGTGTACACATCCCTTTTTATTGCATACTTTTAACTCGGCAGCCGAGGAAAATTAGAAAGTCGAGACCGAGGAATTTATGTTCCACGGACCGGCATGGAGCAGCAGAAGCCCCACCACGGGCTTGTATGTTCAGAGATTACAACCGTCCGTGAGGAAGTCGGGGCTCCATATCCAGAGAGATGATTTCGGTCCAGCAACATATTTTCCGAGGAGTTTCGAATTAAGGACAGACCGGATGCAGCTGAATAATATTGCTGCTGCCTGGCCTGTATAATGTGCACAAAATCGAGAAAGGTGAAAGCAAACTAGAAAAGTTTTTTGTGCGCCCTTGTCCGAATGAGGCCAATTCTTTCATGTTTACGACTGGAAATATGAGTGGCCAATAGATTAAATGGAAATCCAGGCGAGTGGAATGCATGAATATGTGCACAGCTCCGTACTAGACCTCGTTGAAAGCTATGCTAAGGAGAAGATGAACTCTTCGGAACGATGACGTCTGCTGATGACTTTTGAGAAGAAAGCTGTTTACAATCAGTCGTAAAAATGATACTTGCAATATTTTTCTGTCTAGCCATGCTGTGGCTTTTTTATTCTTGTGTTTGGCTTTATAAGTACAAAAACTGAAAAAGGTAATTAACTAACTGTCAACCCTTACAATATCCGGAGTCATTCCATTCCACACAGGGTAAGTACTTGAATAGAATTTGATTAACCCTGTACGCCAGAAGTTATGTACATTAAGAAAAAGATGCTTTCAAGTGTAAAGTGGTAACCGCCAGCTGTGGGTTATACAATGACTGGCCGGAGGCTGGAAATATTATAATATAACATTATATCAATTTTCAAAAAATTTTTTCGATATAGGAGTTCTAGAAAAAATCAAAAACCTAGCCGCGAAATATGTAATGTATGTTTCGGTGGAGCAGAATGTAAAACTCTTAAAAACAATGATAATTGAAAAATAACCAGGTATAATTAATTGTAAGAAAATGCTCTACAAAAAAGCTGTATTGCATTTTGTTTTGTCAATTTGAAAATAAGAAGGTATCGCGTCACAAAAATATTTTTAAAATCTTTCGCATTTTCCGGCATTTAAATTGTTTATTATTAATTTCACGTGAAAAAGTTCTTACAAAAATTATAGACAATTATCAACAATTATTTATATTGACGATTTTCTAAATTTTTGTTTTAATTTCCATCCTGACCATTTCCTTTATTTTTCTCTAGTTAATTTTTATTATTTTCACATTTTTTATTACTTGCTAATAACTTACCATACAATTATAAAATCCAGTCCTGAAAAACATAATATAAAAAAAATGTTAAATTTGTGCATTAGTGAATACCTCGAATATCGCTCTGATAGATATTAAGGCCTTCGATTTAGTTTTGCATTCTAATTGTCTATGTATGGACCATCCCGTGGATTTAATGGGTTTTATGTGAAATTCTTAGGCTTGGAGTCCATCTTCGACTTGGCCGGTTCTTTCTATAAATAGTTGTAATAAAATTTCTTACTCAAGCATGTCACACACAGGCCAACACTATGCAATTATAAGGAGTGAAACTCATTTTATCTACTGTTTGTGGTTTTATTAAGAAAATTGAGGGACGTTACGTGCTTTCCGTGCAGTCGTCTCCTAGTCTCTTTATAATCATCGCTTCTATCCGTAACGATCTCGACTTTGCAAATGAGGAACGACTGTGCTCTGCGATAAAAATTACACTAGGCCTCCAGGTGTGTGGAGCTGCGAACAGTAAAAGGCTCCTTTCAGGATTGTGTTTAATTTGTTTCCAGTTGCAAATTTTTGAAGAGATATCAAAGCAGAAGAACTCTCCTAGGGCTCAACGAGACCAACGACAACAAAGCGTAGGGTCTTGGAATCTTCTTCACTGGGAAGATCTGTAATCCTTTTCACAAAGGCGATGAAAAGGAGGGCGGAATCGAAACAAAACAGCACAAAGCGCGAAGGGGAAAGAAGAGCCGTTTAAAAGCGAGCTTTCGTGATCAGGACTCATTTAACACTTGAGACAAAGCCTTTCAACAAAAGACTAGCCAACAAAAGAGCATTCTAATTAAAGCTTCTTTCGTGCCCTTGTTGTCAGGATTACGTACCTCATCAGCCCATTCGTCGGGGCCTCGCATAAAATAATCATCCATCGAAAGCGGCAGCAGCGCGAGAAGCATGCGGAGCCACCGCGATTCCCTCAGCCGTACCTTATTCAGAGGTACCAACGAGCAGCTACCGGCGGCGCTGCTTCCTACATACGCACAAAGGCCGTGCTCATTTTCATAAGGACGCCTCCTCGGGTTCAGAGCACCACCGGAGCACCGCGCCAGGCAGCCCAACACCGAGGCCGCGAGTCACTCAAAGAAAACTTCATTTGCATAGACGTTAACGCCTCGTGGAACAAAAGGTGTTGATCTTGCGGAGAAAACTCTTGCATTGATTTTTGATTCGGTCGGGGGAAGTTTTCAAATTTCCTTTCGCGCCGGAAGGAGTCTGAACGGACTTGAGCAGCGCCCTGCCCTGGGTCAATTGTTTGCTCGAGTCAATTATTGTTCATGACCGCATCAAATTCAGTATAGGCACGTTCCGGGAAGCATTCGATGCGAATCGATAAATATTGTGACTAGCTGACGGACAGTGGACACTTCATCCTGAGGGTTGTCCTCCCATTTTAGGCCGCCCATTAATTGCCACTCACCGGATTCTAATTGCTGCCGGAGCGGAGTCTCACACGAGCTCTTTTGGGCGGGGAAGAGCCCGGGCATCCGGAGAGCGGCACCCGGATACTGCAGCCGATGAAGGATCATGTGCTGGCGTCATTTGCCTATATGCAAATCACCCTCATCTGCATATATAAGTCAGCACAAACGTAACAGGTGAACGTGATGTATACCGTAATTGAAATTCACCAAAGAACAACCACCACAGTTCAATAAGTTTTGATAATTCAGACAGTGTGCGGGCGGTCGCCCTGGCAGACGAGGTGCTCTGCAGCATCCTTGGAAGTGAGGAGTCAGGCTCTTGCCGGGGCAAATGAGGCCCTTGTTGCTTATTTAAGAGGAAGTAACTGCACACGCTGCCAGGAAGCACTTGAAAATTGGAAAACTTTAATAAATTTATGCAATAATTTGTAATTCCAAATAGTTCCTGCCTTCATGACGCCATTAAATCGCAGGTGAGAAGGCGCCATAAGAATTCCGATTGGGAGGGTTCCCGTGTGCGATCGTGCAGCTCCCGGACGAAATCATTAGCAACTAGGAGTAATCCCGGAAGTTTTCAGGAACGCTTGATTATTTCCCAGATTGCATTGTGGCGGAGCTGCTTTGCCTTGCAGAGTGCAATCAGTCTTCAAAGGGTCGTTATGCATTCGAATTTTGTGCGCCGTGCTGCATGCAGGGAATTAGGGACACTAGGGGCAAGGAAATAGATTTAAGTAATAAATTAAGGGGCCAAATTACCCTAACTTGCTCATTTTGGGTAGTCGAGTATTTTTTTTTTATTTAAAAGGCGTTTTCGAGTCGAATGCCGAACTGCAGGAGGAAGTCGGTTAATTTCCACGTTTTATTCCCGAAATATCACCTTTCTGGCAGAATGAAGACGAGGCCGAGTGTGAAGGGGAAAGCATGCGAAAAAGTGAAGGGTCTGACAGGTATAAGCTACCCTTTTCAACTCTGTAGGGATACTTTGAAGTCCTCCTTGTGGG
The DNA here is from genome assembly GCA_947538895.1 of Neoitamus cyanurus. Taxonomy (NCBI): domain Eukaryota; kingdom Metazoa; phylum Arthropoda; class Insecta; order Diptera; family Asilidae; genus Neoitamus; species Neoitamus cyanurus. The sequence goes on from OX384543.1 coordinate 33,571,282, forward strand.
CTAGCTAGCTTTCACATCAGAGGGAAAAATTATAAGTGGAAATTCTTATCCTCATCCACTTGTATGCTTGCTCTTTCAAGGGATGCTTTTATAATTTTTTGGGTAGCAAGGCAGTTGTGATTTCTTTGTGAGAGATTTCGTTTTTTAAATTTTTGTTTCAGCTACTTCACTTTACTTAGCAACAAGGAGACGATACTTTTTCTTCTGAAGTGCTTATAAAAATTTTTTTTTAGTGAGTGGAGGGTCACACGCCGGTTTCTGAGTTACGTTCACAATTATAATACTAAATTACAACTAAAGTACTTAATAATGTCCAAAATATGGAAGCTAGAACCTTGTCGAACTAGAATTATGGTTTTTTTTATTTATTTAGTTATTAATGTTTTTACCGAACCTGTTGTGTGGTTTTACATACCTTCAGCTAAATTCAGAAATTTTTATAGGTTTTTAAATCAAATACAAATTAAATTAATTTTCTTTTTATTGTTTCAAAGGCCACTAACCAAAATTTCTACCTTTTTGGTTGACTGCTACAATAGAATGTCTTTCAGTTCTGTAATTCCTAGTAATTCCTACAGTTGTTCGTATTTTGTACATTCTAATAAAATATGTTGTCTTTAATGCCGTAGAGTCTAAACAGACTACATCAATTATGATATCTGAGAACTACGTAGAATACAGTGACATATGTTACTCAATTTATTGTGAACTAGTTCAGTTTCTCGTTTGACAGTTGACGAACGGCTTCAAGTTTGCTGTCTAAGAGCTTTTAGTTTCATTCGGAATTACATGTAGGAATAGCATACCGCACCTCCTAAATTTTCACCTTTTCAACTCATCCTTGTTTTTTGGTTTGACTAGTCCAATTTTCTCCACGCCTAATATTTACTCCGTGATCCTGATACCATTTTTGCTATAGTCGCAAGGGCGTTATCTGGTTGTAATTGCCAAGGGAGTTGCATATTCCACACTGCATATAATGTAATGCAATAATTTGACATGCCAGCTCCATGTTTTCTTTGATCCAAAATATAAGCCCGACACAACACCAGCTGAAGCAATCCCACACCTGATATTACCTCCACCATAATTGAAGGATTTTGCATTTCTATCATTTCTGTATTCCATCTTTTTGTATTTTTGGAAACTGAATACGGTTTTGTAAGCGCTTCTTTATCAGCATAGGTAGGTAGGTACTTTACGAGACAATAAATAAGTTTTACCTACCAAACGGCGTCTTACAGCTCGAGTAAAAATTTAAGCAGCCGGATAGATGCAGATTACTTAAATGGATCCTCACTTCATAGTTTTTAGGATTCCATCGCCAAGTAAGAAACCTTATAGACTAAAAGCTTGACCTTTGTTGTACTCGCGCAGAGGCAATAATTTATAACACTTGGTCGATTGTCCATTGCCTGCTCTACCATGTAGTAGAGGAAGAACTAGTCTTCCGCTAGCCTAAGCATTAATATTATTAATCTGTAACTTCCCTAATTATACGAATTTTTCGAAACCCTTTTACAAAATCGTTTTTTTTAGACTGTCACTATATAGAATACACCTTTATTTAATCTACTTAAAAACTGCATTGAAATAATTTTAACTGGCAGGGTAATTTGAAAATGAAGTCAAATATGTATGTAAGTTAAAGGTTCTTCGTTATTATTGTACTCGTAATTACCTCATTTCCAGTTTGGGTATGCAATCCAGTATTCTGGATCAATATCCGTACGTCACGTACGTGACACTTAAGTATAGGCCAATTAGGAGCTTTGAAAATGAGAGTCTCCCTAATTTCTTAATGAGATATTGTCGCACACCTTAAGGATCAATTTTTATGATAGATGGAAACAAAGCAAACCGCTTCACGCTTTATTTGAGTCACTTTTCTCTGTGGTTGGAAAAGAAACTGCTAATGGTCCGCCCCCACTGCCTTTCAGACACACCATATGCATAAATTACAGTGGCTGAAAATAAACGTTCGACGTGCCTTTAAAAAATGAATGAGCCGCTGTCTGGTTTCGACAAATAAATATGCAATCGAGCCACCTTCCCTCCCTGGAGAAATTCCGACCACCATCAATCATAATCGAGCCCCGAAGGATACCAACTGCTGTTTACACGCGGTGTCTGATGACGAGCGTTCTGCGGGACGCGGGGACATCTGCGCCCTTTTCGGGCGGTTGCTGAAACTAATTTTGAGCGTGATCTATTAAGAAAGCTCGACAAGCGCTGACTGGCTGCCTGGAATTTGTCGGGAATTCCTCTTAGTCAGGGCACCTCGTATGTAGTTGCCAAGTGTACCCGCAGGTAGGTGCAATTACCGCATCGTTGCGTGATTGCTCCGATTAATATGACACTAACTGAGGCCGCTCACATGCAACCATCTGCCCTTTGTCCCATAAAATATCAGCAACACCGCAAACAGTTCCACCGGTGGCAACATCCTTAGAACGGTATCGACCGAGGAAATTCTGAACACTTCCTCTCGCCACTTTCCCAATACCGCTAATATGTTACAGCACGATTTATCACCTTGGCATTCCGATGTAGCCAAAGAAAATCGACAAATCGCATGCCAACTAGCCCGACTATCGCACGGAACACGGGCACAGGGTTTTTCCGATTGTCAGGAGGTTCTCTGTTTTCAGCCTTCCGACAACCACTGGGAATTTTCCGTGCCACCGCACCGCACCGTTCTGGCCGGGCCAGGGGCCGGAGCCCCAATGCACAGAAATGCTTGTCAGGACACGCTCACATTCGCAAGGCCGAACTGTGCCCCATCTGGTCCTTTGGATGAGAAAGGCTTTGTCCGGGGCTCTTTTCCGGGCCGGGCCAGGACAGGGTTGGGTATCATACAAAAATATTTGCGTATCGATGGGTGTTTACTTTCATATTTCAGCCCCTCCTATAGTAAATACGTCATGTATGCCAGTGGATCCCGGCGGGTGGATAATGAGCCAAGTCCCTCCGCCGGGGCCTCCCTGACAACACTGCTATCTGAGCCCAACCCGGGGCGGTCCTTTTGTTTACATGAGATGTTGGTCTATAATCGCTTGCAGGCTTTTCACGATTGAGCTGGAGCTTCTGCTCTCGAGCGAATTACTTTTCACCCAGAATTTTTCTAGTCTGGTTGCCCTGAAAAACATTTTGGGAGTCCTTCACAGCGAGCGTCCTTTCACGAGCCCTTTCACCACCTAGACACGACTCAAAGGACTCGTCCTTTCAAAGATTGTGTGGCGATAAATGGTGTCAAAGATGCTCTTGCATATAAATTTGAGCATAAATAGCACAGGAGAGTGCTAGCTGGGGCTTTTGATTTGAAGCAGCATTTCAAGATCTGAAGATTGCGGAGCTTGTTTACATCATTTACACTTTCAATTAGGGAAGGGTGCCTTGCCTCTGAATAGCGTGCATTCTGCAAGGTTGAAGATTTTTGCTACAAGTTACCAGTACGTGTTAAGGTCGGTTATCGCAACTTTTAAATCACGAGTTTTATTTACTAGGATAGGTTACCAAACTCTGGAAAACCTGGGAAAAGTTTAAGGACTTCCCACATAGTAGGGAAAATCCAGTGAATTTTTCGTGACAAGTATGAAATCTTGCCCTTTTACCCCAAATGTTTGCAATGTGCTGTAATTACGGCTTCCATGAAGCATGGTCCAGTTACATTGCGATGGTTTTTTTTGACTATAAATAAATCAATTTTTCACAGGAGTTTACTGTTCATTTTTTTCCTAAAGGGGCGTGTGGTAAGGATGTCAACTAAATTTTGGAAAACAGAAAACATGCAGAGAAATGAATGTACGAAATTTGGGATAAAATATTAATAAATGTAAAAACAGAAACTGCGGATGCTGAAATTCGAAACTTTTTGAGAACGGCAAAAAGTTTACCCCTAACGATTGGAAATAAATGAAAAATTGATTTTTGTATTTTTGTATTAGGAATAGGTGGAAGTGATGTAGAGGGGTATTGTGTGTGAATGTACCCTTGATTTAATGAGGCCACCCCCACCCCGCTGGAACATAGGAAAAGGGTGCAGAAGATAGTGTCTGTAAAATGAATATAAATAAAAACTTAATAGAAACCCGGGCAACGCGCGCCGTGTCCGCTCGAAAAAATCAATGCTTCACTGGTAAAAATGTCTTCACTATTTGGAAATGTTTTTCTCTTTTCGTTTTTCACATTTTTTTAGATATTTTTCAACATATAAGAGAATTAATTTTTCTTAATTTACACCCTTCCCAATTGCACCTCCTCCCCTATATTACACAGCGGGGTGAGGACGGTCTCAAATTTGGAAATTGTGAGGACATATTCGAAGTAAGCGACCTCGAAAACCTGTTAGTGCGGATTTTCAGGGCAACCCCTTGAAGTTTAACATTTTCGGTCACCATATTGGATCCACCGTGTTGAATTTGGAAATTTTGATGACACTTTCGTAATCAGCGTCCCCAAAATCTCTCGGGTACCCTGTGTGATAAAATTTCCTTGAAGTTGGAAAATTTGGCGCCATATTGGATCCGCTATCTTGAACTCCAGTGTCTAAAACCTTCCCAGGCGAGCGCACCACAGTTCACTAAAGTTTCATGGCAATCGGTGAGGATCTTTCGGATTAGCGATTAGGAACAAGCGAACATCACATTTTTATTTATATTGATAAATAGATTTACCTGTTCTTTTTCCAATCATTACACATCAGTTTTATACTCATCACTGACCCCCAACAGATTCAAAAATAAATAAAATTCTGCCTGCCCGAAATGTTTAGATTGCCCTTTTTCCGACCATTTGACGGGACTTAAACTCTTCGGCTATCATTGTTGAAAATTGAAAAATTGATTGTTGAGAAAAATGTGTTTAAGCTTCCCTCCATAGAAACAATAAGTCAGTCTTGAACGATTCTCTCCCTACACTGATTTTCCCATAACAACGGCAACTGAGAAATACCATTGGCCATCTTAGTTATCGTAACCATCAAAATCAAAAGTAGGCCAAACTATGTAGAAAGTGCCTCTAAGCCCAGCAAGCATTCAATGTCGAAATGGACATCTATCCTGCGTCATAGAAGTATTAAAGCGTAATTAACAGTGAGGGCTGTCCTTAACAGTTTAAAGCAGCGCTCATCAGCAGGACTGTTTCCACCCTAGTGGTTCAGCCCTGAGACAGGAGAGAGGCCGGCGGCGCAATCAGGCGCATTTAGTCGCAACATTAACAAGATTAAACTAGCAGTCGACATGACGGTGACAGCGATGCTGCTTGCCATCAAAGGGGCCCCCAAAGCCGATATGATCCTTTGGACGGTGTTAATGCACCTTTGTTAAGTCATGTCTGCTTATTTGTGTACAGTGATTAATGTGCAGAGCCCCACTGCATCCTTTCTGCAGGGAAGTGTACATAAAACACGGCCTGCCGTCCATCCCGATGATGACCCCCACCACACATCCATCGTCGGACGTTTCGACGCCTGGCCGACTGGACCACCATTGATCATCCTAACGAGCGGAGGGCCTCCTAGCCCAAAATGGGCGATATGAAGGTTCTCGCATTAATGACACGTTTAATGTCCTCGGAGTCATCGAAAAAACATCAAAGTCCATACAGTGCTGCCCGGCTCGCGTCGTGTAATTAAAGGTCAGCGAAAATGGTGTGATGGCCCGGAATGAGGGAGACAATGGGCAGCACAGGGAAAACCACTTCGAATCCGCTATCCAGCCCACGCCCAAAATTTGTCAAACAGTTTTCAGCACAGCAGTGGTTCGAGCCAGGCGCGTTCAAGCGGTTAGAATACCCGGGCCGGGTACGAGCGCCCGCATAGGTTTGGATTCAGATTTTCTAATTAAATAACCGCATGACTGCTCATGAAGTCACAAATTACAGCAGCGGCAGCACAAGTGGAGGGGCGTTCGCGCCCCGGGCACCGAAAGCGCCGTTCATAGGATGGAAAGCTCATTACATAAGGGCTGGAGGTTCGAGGGTGATTTGCTGCTCGGGAGTTCATAAGCGGGCGCGAAACACCACCAAAGTGGCGAAAGACACTCGCAGATGAGGGCACGTCCCGTACCCGCAACAGCATCGACTGGCATAGGGCTGACGTGAGCAGGACGAGTTCAACGTATAATTTGAACGCAATTATTATGCAACCGGCAATCATATCTACTAATTACAGCTAAACAATAAAAGCTTACCCCGTACGCCGGGGCTTATAGGTGAGCGCAGACCCGGGGCAACCTGTTGATGATGCCTTCGAGTGAATCCCGAGGAGTTTGCAGATTTCCCGCACATTCGAATTATAGAAGCTATGGGAATGTGAAAATGGATATTTTTTCGTCAGAGTGGGAAAAACGAGCTGACGTTGCTTTTTTAATTGAATTCTGAATTGCTGAAGCTAGGTAAAATGAACAAAACGACGGGTGAATAGACCTGTTGATATCCTGATGGACTTTGCGTAGCAGGCTTCTAAATTTGAACTCTATGAAAGATTTTTTGCATTTTCGCAATCGAGGTCAATTCTACTCAGAAAAAATATTCCACTACCTAATTTTATGGACGATAAAAAAAATCATTCCTTAGAAATACAAAAATTTTTCTGCTATATTTCCTATAAAAGGGTATCGGAAAGTTGGGCCATCAGGCCAGTATGGAACAATTTTATTTTAATCACATGATAATTTTAATAGCCTATGAATGAATAGAGATATCGACGGAATTGTTAAATTTTCATTCTTTCAAGTTATCGATCTGATTCCTTTTAGGGATCTTTAAAAGAGCAAGCAGACCGGCATATAATGGGGGTATGGTGGGTAGCTATACCCACTCGAAATTTTTTGAGAACATGTTTTACGATACTATGCTCGCCTATCCGCTTATTAGAAATCGCACTATGCCACCATCTTAGGTCAGTTTAAATAGTGGCACGTTTAGATATTCGCAAAGAGGACATTATGACCTTTCCACTACACTTTGTTTCAACTTGTTATTACATGACGGAAAAATTTTCGGAAGAACATTTGCAAAAAAATCGCTGTGTCGGGGATTTTGGGAGGCGCAGGTTCGGTTTTGAAGAAATTCTTCCTGCTTTCCTCTTAGACTCTGTGAAGTGAAGTATCCTAGTACAGGTTGGTAGACTTTTTAGGCGGATGATCTCATTGCTCTTGTTACCTCCTTATCTGTCTCTTTTTCTTTATGAGATTGTGAGCTTCGGTTGAGCAATCTCCTTTCGGTTTTTTACTACTGTAGTAAGTGGAAATATTAGTTGCTTCAGTTAGAAGTTGGGTAAAGGTAGGGAACCTGCCGATCAGCCCCGTAAATTTGTGCTTTTGTTCGACAAACTGAGTAGCATTGCATTGTGCTTTAGATTAAGATTTAATGTGATTGGGCTGGGAAAATGATCTGATGACAATTCGAACGAATGTTTCAACCTTCAAATGATGTCGTTTTAGGTTTTTCGTAATCCCAAAATGAATTAGGTCAGCTATTTGGCGGCTGTCTGTGGCAAATTTGTTGGTAGGCCGGTGAACACGAAATCGAGGTTTGCTTTAGAATAACCGACCGGAGACCTCTTCCTTTAGGCCAGTAGCAGCCGACCGTTGTGGCAGAACATTATTTCAAATAAGACAGTGCACATCAGCCTCCGTATTCTTTCCTTTATCAGACTGCAATGCCAAGGTTTACCGTCAGGATGTTTAGTATCATAAAATTTGCCTCCCTTCATGGTGAAGTTATTGCTTTGGGAAAGATGAGTAACTCCAGGAAATGTATTTGCTCAAGTTAATGTTGGCTTAGACCGTTTGCGTTCCAATTTCACAGAATTCATTGTTTAGAGAGAATCAGTTGGAGTAGCATATTTTGATTGATAGATATTTCCTATGCAAAACATAAAGCAAGAATTTAACAATGATGATTGACATTTTCGAACGCGAAGAGATATTGAACAAAGAACTGCAGAAGTCACAACTCACTGTCACAGAACCGAAAGAACCGTATGGTGTATGTATAGTGGCGTTTTGAACGCTTGTCGGGATTCTAAATTTGAGGAAATTTGACAAAAAGGTGTTCAAGTTATTTAAAATTACTCGATCCTGTACAACTGAAAACTTTAAGTTTGAAGTTGTAGGAAAATTTATTTGGTCTCTGAAAAATCGATCCTAAAATGATTCCGTGTGATTTTTCAAATTGTTGGAACGATGCATTATGCGTCAGCCGGCAGATGCCGATTTAGATGACTTCGACAAAGAAAAGTTGCTTAATAATGGGGACATGCGTTGAATCTTTCAAAATAATAGATAGCTTCAAAAACACGAATGGGCTAGAGGACTTATTCCAGAGTTTGTGCGCTTAGTTCCTCCACTGATCACGATTACAGGGTAATCTGTTTGAACGGACGATATTAAGTTTTTGAATGTAATGATTCGTCTTGGCAAAGGGAATTTCAACAATTTTAACCCCCCCCCCCCCCCCCCAACACCTCCATCAGGTTAACTAACCATCGGCTACGCTACCGATCCAAAAGTGCCAGGTTTGAATCCCACTCGAACCCCACGCGTGGGCGTAATTAAAAGGTAAGGATTTTCGGCCACTATTGTAAAAATTTCGAATTTTGATAGCAGATACGAAATCAGCGACCCCCAAAACTCGAAAGTGCTCATTTTCATGTAACCCGTGGAAATTAAAATTTTCGGTCGCAATGTTGGTTCCGCCATTATGGAACAAAAAAATAAATATTTTCATATATTTGTATTGTCATGCAGACTGAATTCATGTGCAAAGTTTCATGAGAATTGGTTGAGTACATAGAAGTAGTTTAAAAATCGATTGTAAGATTTGAAACAAACAAATGTTAATATCATTTTTTATAAAGCATGTTGAATTTTCAACAATTTCACCGCTAGTTTAATTAATCTGCTAGCTCTACTCCTCTGCATATGTTATGTTGTTACACAACCAACAGAATTGGAGTGAGAGCACATCTGACAGATATTTCGGTCTTCTTCTTTTTTTAAGGTTTTTCGTCTCAGTGCACAACCAATTTAAGGACGCTAAAACCAATTTAGTCATGCGACGCATACAGGTCATATTGTCGAAACAAAGGCAGGGATGAGCCGAAGGTGACTTCTGACAGTCATATTGCAATTGATTTTAGCCCCAATATTATTCGCAGTGTTTCACATCATTGCCGTTATGTTAATTGGTGCGTCTCTATATTTCGTAGTATCCATGACATAATTTGAAACACTGCGGTTTTAGGGAGTTCACCATTATTCTGTTTGCAAACATTCTAATTGGAAGTCCCTGTATTGTAAGATATCAGTTTATCCGCACACCCATTTCATTTCGTTTCGCTTGATTAATCCGAGTAGATTTTACCATATTTTGAATTGTATGTACGAAATATTCGAAATACATGCGCCACATGGCCTTGCGAAAATGCCTAGTTGCGAGTGCTTTCCGCGAATTTCCAATTTCCTCATCAAAATAAACATGTTTTGAGCACAATCCCCAATTACCCTGTTTGCCGGGAGTAATAATCCCATTTCATAAAATCTACATTTAATCGCTTTCATCCCTCGAGCGCGGTACGCTATCCTTGAGCTGACGAAACAAATCAACTCGCGAAAGTTAATGAAATGTGTCGTGTGCTTAACGTGATTATCCCGCGTGCGTTCAACCCCCATCGACTGACTGCTCACTTCGCAACGCGATTACGCGCAAAAATGGAGCAAAAATGGGACATTATCGTAACTATATTAGTACAGCCCGGATCTAGCACATCTCGACGGCGGCGGCGGTGGGCTAAGCAACTCCTCCGCAGGAGGAGGTGGCGAACACGTCCTCATTGAATGTAATTATCATCGGAGCTGCGAGGCACCTTCGCTCGTCGCCCCTCATTTTGGCGCTCATTTCCATCAAGATGGGTATGTAAGTGCCGTGCATTGAAATGGATATCGACCGGAGCTGGCGGGCGTCCCCCGCCGGCATAGCAAGAGCTCCCAGCCCCAACGCGGGAATTAACACATCGATGCACACCGAGTATCAGAACTTAACAGGCATCGAACGTTGCTTCAGCTCCTCGGCTCCGGCTGAGCAGCAGGGATTTATCGTCGCACGAGGAGAGCTCCGGCTGCTGGCGCACTCATAAACTTTCTGGACCACTAAGAGGCTTACCGAGAAAGGCAAAGGCAGTGGAAGTTTCGGGGCTGTTGATAACTTGTTTGTGCAAATATTGCCGGGGGCACTGTAAATAGACTTCTAAGGGATGCTTACCGACTCAAAATCACCAGAAATTTTTGATGCTCGAAATTGACTTGGACGTACTTTTGTTGCTCCTCTGTTTCGGCTGTCGAGCGAGCGACGCTTCTCGGAAGTGGCGGCATTAGCAGCGTAATTCAACTTGAATTAATTATTTCAATAAAACAAGATGCTCCTCTGTAAATATAAACATAATGTTACAGTCTCGAATTGAAGTGTACTTGTCAGTTCCAAGTGGGAAGTGGGTACTATCGTAAATTAGGGAAAAGTACACAGGCAACTTTTAACTGCATACCAGTCGACCGAAATTACTTAATCGTAAACAAAGTTACTCCCAATTCGTTAATTACATTTCTAGACTTTTTCTTGGACTTTCGGAAACTTTTCAGTAATGAAAGGATTTGTAACTCATGCTGACGCGCGTCTCATCTTGCTTTGTGTGGTGTTATATATACATACTACATACATACTTAATGCTCAATAAGAATATCCATCCATCCATTCTACTTTCAAATTTTATTGTATTCCGCTCGACAGCCTAAAGCAATTTTGTTTGTTTTAGTACATACTTAAAATCGTTAAAGCATGTATCCATTTATAGCTTAGTTTTTCGTCGCCTTCAAAGTAATCCCCGCCCGATACAATGCACTTATGCCAACGTTTTTTCCAATTCTTGAAACAGTCTGAGAAGTCCTTTTCCGATATGGCCTTCAATGCCTACGTCGATTCGTGTTTTTTTCTTCGATCGAGTCGAAACGGTGTCCACGGAGTGATCTTTTGAGTTTAGGGGATATCCAGAAGTCACTCGGTGTTGAATCAGGCGAATACGGTGGTTACGGAATGATATGTGTTAAATTTATGGCGAAATGATCTCGAATTATCAATGCAGTGTGAGCCGGTGCATTATCATGACGCGTCTGAGACACAACACGTCTTTTAAAATGGTGTTTACTGAACCTTTTGAAATGCCAACAGTATCAGCAATGCCTCTTATTGTTAATCGATGGGTTTTCGAGCACACGATCTTTGATTTGACAAACGTATTGTTCATCAGTTGATTTTGATGGTCGTCCGGGGCGCTGTTCGTCTTCAACGCTTTCTCTACCTTCTTTAAAGTGTTTGTACCACTTGTAAAAATCTTTTTCGAGGAAACAACTCGAAATATTGAAATAATAAACATTATAAAAAAATATTTGTTCATGTGACATAACTACAAATTAACGATTCTCGGACCTTTTTCTTTACTTGTGCTATGAGATCTTGCTCCATGCCAAATTTAATGATTGTAGGTGAGCGGGGATTTGCGGGTGTCAAAATATGCGGCATAAATGGCTGTCTTTGTTGAGTGCGTTGACTTAGAGGCTTGATTTTCACATCTCCAAGGGACCGTAGACCTAACTATTTGGTATTAATTTCAACTCGATACATCTACGCGTTCCTGAAAAAAAGGGTCTTGACAGACAAATAGACAGACAGACAGACAAAATTTCGCTCTGGAAAAGCAATACGGTGGCGATTCCATTTTTCTGCTCGCGAGTGTAGATTAGTATGCACATAGATTGTTTCTTTCTTGCATTGGTTTTCAGGTTTTACATATGTGACAGTTTTTAAAAACCCTACCTACCTGGAGATTTCCTCGGTCGAATCGAATCAGCACATCGGTATGGGCGAGTAGGGCTATGTCGTCTGCGTAGTCTAGGTCCTCCAGCCGGCTGGTCAGCGTTCATCTTATTCCTCGTGGTATTGAGATTGTTTTCTAGATTACCTCATCTTAAAACAGCCTCTACTATTCTCTGATCTACATTTCTGGTGGGGACGAGATTATCCCACTGTGTATATTGATGATGTTTCATGTGTTGGTTGATTTTGGTGAAGTATTCTCTCCATCTGACGATTTGCTCCTGCGTTAATGTTAGTAGCTGACTTTCCTTGTCTTTTAGTGGCTGCCTCTGTTTGTCAATGCTCGTATTTTATTGTACGAAAGGTTCATATCATTTTGTTGGGCTTCTTCTTCTCCTTCTGTGGCTATTTGATTGTGGAACTTTCGTTTGCCTCTTCTTGCCGGTTTCTTTACTTCTCTTGCTTTTTCGCGGTGTTTTTGTTTCAGGTTATCGCCGTTGCTTTGAGTCAGGAGTTTGGTTTTTTCTTCGATTTTGTTCCATGTTTTATCAGAGATCCATTTTTTCCTTTCTTGTTTTGTTGATCCAAAGACCGCTTTTCCCGTTTAGCGGTATATATTTTGTAAGCTTTCAGTAAGAGTGTGAGTTCCTTTAAGGCTTCTTTTAGTTTTGCTACAAGTTCGTTCCTTGTATCCTGTTTCAGCTTCTGGACGTTGAGCTATGACTTTTTTGAGCTAAATAAAGAATATTAAGTACCTTAGACAAATAAATAATTAAATAACAAAAATAATAAATTTCTCTTATTTATTCTAATTCTCAATCTTACTTGTAGCACATGAAAATAATAACACAATAGGTCATAAATATAATACGAATGAGGAAAAATAATAATCAACTAACGTAAAGTACTTTTGAGAGCAGGTACACGCTATTATTAATTAAACAGTTTGAGCCATGTTTCTTGAACAGGATTGTTTGTACCACACACAAAAGCTCAAACGAGAACAGCAAACAAGACGTCAGTGATGTTATAATATTCATCACTAAGGCGTTACGATTTGCTCAGCAATCTTAAAATAACGTTTATGTGAATGGGAAACTCCCTAATAACTGCAAAAACCCTGCAATTTCCGCAGAGGTTACAATGATTTAAAAATTTCTATCCCGAAGCAAAACGTAGTTTTGAAATTGAAGCAACATACCTCCATCGTGCCTGGCTGTGCAGTAAAACTTTGAAGGAAGTAAAAATTTCCCTTCCATCTCGCTGCCGCTTAGTGGTTTTTTACACAGGCTACTGAAATTCTTATTTTTCCCATTTACGGTTTTATTACAAAGCCTTACTTTATAGCAAGCCGAGGCATGCCGCAGCATCTCCGGAGCTCACTTGGCCGCTTTGTTCGCAATAATTGAAATTCCCCTCGCCGTCGCGTCCTGTTCATTTTCAGCGTTATTTATATGGAAAAGGGATGGGAAAATTTTAATTTGCCCGGATTTATTGCACTTAGCCAGCCCCAATAAGAAGCCCCGGCAAAATCCAGAGGTTGACCCAATAACTCTATTCAAACAGACGAGGACACAATTACGACTGGTTGCTGGGCGGGGAGCACAGGGGTCAGCAAGGGCTGGAGCGGACGGCGGCGACTTCCACGAGGAAATTGTATCAAAGTTTCCCGGAAAGTCTTGGGCCCGTTGCTCACTGGCAGTAAACAATACTCGCCCTGATGCTATTAACGTGCTGTCCGCCCGTTACAGATGTATTTTCCCGAAATCTCTGAAATTGCGTTAATTTGAATACAAATGGCGCAGAAAAGATATTCCGGCAGAGTGGCGAACCCTCGCTAGATGCAGGCGGCGTAGCGGCCCCACCGGGCGCGGGACCCGGCAGGGATCCCAAATCAAAATTCGACAGTATGATACAAGCTCAAATAAAATTACGGTACCCTCCGTCGCCGGTCGGCCCTATTACGGGCGTATTCTTCGGAGCTTCTTCCGGGCTCATTTCATATTTTTATTTTGATTTCCTGGGAAGAAAGGAGTAATAACATTACTGACACGTGAATTCCGCCCTGTTCGCTTATGGGTTACGTTTGATTAAATTCCAATCACGTTCGATTCCCACTGGGGTGAATCTCCTTATCATTTCTGTTCGCAGCTCGGCTCGTCCTGGAGCACGGCAGCGCCCCGACATATATGGGGCCATTCGAATTCGGGAAATTTTGTTTGTTGCCAGTGCTCCTACTGGTAGCGGGCGGCTGGCTGTTATTGTTGTTGGCATCCCCCGCCACTCGCCTTGTTTTTGCGACCGTTACAGCCCTTATCCTGCCGTGCATTACATGAAAGGTTTATGGGCGTGCAGTTCTGATGGTTGCGAGTCCTGATCCTGTCAGGAGTTTTTAGGTGCCGCACTTACGACTGCTATGTTGGCAACGGGCACGGACGACCGAGCCAAGGGCGGGTGTGCCCCGAATGGCCCGGAATGTGCCGGGAACACTGAATGCCTGCGGAATACCCGAATAATTTTATAAATGTTCCTGGTCCAGATTTTGTTTTGCCGAATCAACTTGTGAAAGGTGAGTCCTCTGGGACACTGCGGAAATTTATTGAATTTTTGTTTGCCTTTCTTTGGATACTAATGTGGGGCGAAAGTTATGGCAGGCAGGCTGGTAGAATGGCCCCGGAATGGGATGCTTTTTGCGATTCGTTTAGCACTCACATTTGAGAGAGGAATTACTTTCCTTTTAGGGGCACTTTGTAGCCCACACTTGCACCAGAGGTGGATGGTAATTGAGTTGTTTTTTTTGTGTGGGCTTTCCAGCGAGGATATGTTTGTTGGTCCTTTGGAAATTGGATGTAAAATGAGAAAAAAAGGAATTTATGTGTGAATAGAACGACTTAAGTTTCGAGATTTACCCTTTGCCAAAAAGCCGATTCTTGTCACACAATTTGCACACTTTAAAGAAAACTAATTTTGCAAAACAGCAACGTGCATTTTGTCTAAATTCAATTCACTTTTATACTTGTAGGTGTCAGCTTAAGCACCATAATCCTTTTCAAGCAGTTCCAGTAAGCACCCAATACTTCGATATGATCAGTGACGACCGCTTTTAAGAATTTAATTTAATTTTATTCATTTTCGACGAAGCTGAAAACATACATAAGCCTACACTTGGGATGAAAGAAACCGGAACGTTTAATCAAAATTTTGGGTTTTGTAACACAAGCTTTGTGTGTCTTATCACTGAACCATGTGACGTTATCATACTTCTCAGTAGCTGGGGTTGACAATGCCTCCTACGGTGTCAACTTAAGCTACTAAGGAGTATAGTAAGGAAATATAACAGAAGTATGGTAACAGAAATATTAGCAATGAAACCAGCCTGCCTAACGCCAGGTTAATAAAATTCCTATTGACACGTGCCGAGCGTGCACATTTTACAAATATAAAACGTTTTGCTCGCTTTAAAAAAACAATATTCACGGTAGCAGTAAACACAAAAAGTACTGGAGAAACTGTTGGGGCTACATTAAACCTATTATTGTTTTGTGATTTCTGTCGTGTGTATGCGGTTGTCCGACAGGCCCAGGCAGTCCCCAACTGTTGAGATACTCTGCAAATTAACCAAATTGAAGCTCATCAAATGCTGCTTGGAAGGGGGCTGTAGGAACAGATTTCATTTGATTAAAATAGGCTTTGTGGGACTTAGTCATACCTATAAGTATGGGTACTTTTGTAGGCATTGAATGCTGTCCTCATTGCACCAGATTGCTCTTTCGAGTTCATCCTTTGTGGGATCTACCTGAGTATTACATATGTATATTCCAAAGTTAGTTCGGGCAGAATCTAACACCAGACCTTTAAGGGGGGCAGGATGAAGTAGACTTTTTTCTACGAATTAGAAAACATCGATCAAGCAACTTGACTAATCAATTCGGGAAAAACTCGCCACCCTACAGGAAAACCAAAGGATAAAACAGCAAATCAAATAATCACAAAATCAACAAAACAATTCACAGAATAGCAAACTAAACACGTCTGCCCGTCACAAACCTTTACTTGACAAATCAACAGCTGACGAATGACAATTGGCAGTTCTCAAAAGTCTCTCAGTAAAAGCTCTCTCACGACGGATGTTTCACGGATGAACTATTGAACATTTGTCAACTTTTCTCTCCGTAAAACATCCGTACCATATGAAAGCATGCATTTCAATAGGTGTGCGGCAACGTTGAGGTTGAGTTTGACGGCGACGCATTCAATGGGGGCCAGTCTTTACAGTTAATGGCAGTACGTTACAAAAGTTCAATTTCAGTTAAAATATTTTAACTAACTGCCGCATAACTAATACTTTATTTAGTTATTTAGTTTTACTTGACGGGACAACACGGAAAAAGTTTTTTTTACCAGGGCATTGATAGAAGTTCTGGACCCAAAACTTGTAAAGAATTTATGAAAAATGTGGGGATCAGATATAAAATATTGCTTGGTTTTATTGCAATTTTATTCATGAAATAATTAGCCTTTATAATTTGTACACTCCACTTTCTTATTCTAGAGTGAATACCAGCACCACCGTTACCATTTCAGGATAGCTTTCAACCTTTCGGTTACTTAGCGCACCTTTTTACCAACTTGCTCCTAAACCTTCCCAATCTCTCAAAAAATAAGAACAAATTAATGTGCTGATATGTCCAAAACGATGTCCAAATCTAAGCGAGCTCCATTGTTTGTTTACATTTGAATTCTTTGTTTATTTCTTAATCTAATCCAATTTTCATTATTTTAGGGATAATAGCAGTCCTTGTATGTGCAGACAGGTGACTTGCTACCAATTATATGACGGACATTCGAGAATTACTGGATATATGCTCCGCCGTGGGAACGAAAGATCCTCACTAAATCGGCTCCTCCGAGGGAAGTTTCGCCCAGGAAAATCTTTTAGTTTGGTATGTACCTTATCCCAAGTGTTTTTTAGGGCTTTCCTTGTTCGACGAACAATTTATTCAAAGGGTTGTATTGGTCAATGCTGCGAAATTCTCAAACAACATGTTTAGACATGAGAAGTAATTTCCTGCAAAGAGTTTGGCTGTTAGTTGTTGCTGATTTTTTTGAGGTAATCCGTTTCTGATTGCTAAATGATTGGTCTGACATAATGCGCATATTTATTCACATCCAGCAAAATCGTGAAACAATCGTATGCCAATTAAATATTTGCGCGGAGATAGTTTCAAATAATGCACCGATTTCACTTTCATCCTGTTACTCTTTCAATAAAAATTTACTTTGAAAGTGACTAAAGCGAAAAAGTGAAATTTTTTTGGTGTATAATTATTTCCACATTGAGTTAATAAATTTTCCGCCTAAGGGCAAAAGAGCTCTGACCTCTGACCAAGTATTAATTAAAACGCTTTCAGCCTTGTGGAAATTCTCTTTTACCCACCTGCTGCAAAAATGTTTTTACATGATGTTTTCCTGGTAAAAATTTGCATTTTGACATTCGGAACTGATTACACGATAATTTGTTCAACCACGCCTTTGTCGCGACGCCTTTTTCGCTAGTTAAAAAAAATGTTATTTTTCACATATGTCATTTCAATTTTGTGACTTTTAACTTCACAATTTAATGGTAAAACTAAATTTATCCGACATTAAATTCCGGGAATAAGTTAGACATCTGTTTTTAACAAAACTAAGATGTTTTTGTGGTGTTTGGGAAAACGTTTGCGTGTTGCAAACGCAGTTCTTTATGAAGATGTGCAGATCTTCGCTTCAAACTGTAAACTTTATATCCTCGCGAAAAAGGTATTTGTCTTGGTGGAAGATCTCGGATGCTTTTTATGTTCGGACTGAAAAAGAATCCCATAAGCGTAGCCCTACATGAAATACCTCCGCGCTTTGGCTCTATTTTAAAGTAATTAGTGAATCTTCTGCCTTAAGTTGCTTTTTCTTGGGTGCCGCAGAGCACTTTGCGAGTTTCCGCTGAGAACGTCCTTAAGGTGAACTATAACCCTCAGAAGCATCTGCAACATTTTACACAAGGACTACCCTTGGCTAAGACAGCCTGGATGGTGGTGGCAACATAAGGTGCACAGGTGGGGAGGTAATGGTGAGACCGCAGGTATGCGCAAGAAGCACCACACAAGACCGCCATCGCCAGAGGTAATTGCTACTTTCATTATCATGTCAACCAAAAAAGAACCCTATGCTGGGTGGGGTGGCCGTACCCTTAATGACGTGGAGAATACGCTCATCTTGCATGCATTTTAGAAGACACTTGTCCCGCAAAATCTCTCGTATTATACCCACTCGGCGGTGGCCGCGGGCTATTCCCGCTGCATCCCCAATAAGGTTTGTGGGTTTGCATGACAACTTGAGCCCTGGAAATTCTACAACCTAATTTTATACCTAGAACTGAACTTTATCAGCTCATGCACCGGTGTCGCCACCCGAGTGTCGTCTTAGGGCGTCGGTGGGGCCTTGGGCGACATTAGCTCCCCAGCGTAGAACTTGCAACAGTCGAGCGGCGCAGAGCCATCCGGGTGGGAAATTAATTCCGCTCACGTCTAACAATGGCTTTATGCGCTGGTAAACTTTTTAAATGGCGGCATTAAGCGCTAAATAAAAGCTCGTTCATTGCATGTGCGATGGCCAAAGTGGTGGGCGGGCGCGAGTTTCGCCACTTCCGCCCTCACCCTCAGGGTCATTTTCTTTAAGGGTGGCTGCGTACTCACCGCGTCGCGCCGGAGGGATAATTCCGGAGTTAAAGCATGGTCCGAGGAGTCCCTTTCTTCCGGCTGAAGTGGCCGAGCAGCATCGGGTCAATGGAATGGCCCAAATCGGATCTTCGTCTAATGTAAGAAAATCTACGGTTGAATGGGTTAAACGCAGGGTGGTGACGACGTGTGTATTTTCCCAGCAAGGATGCCACAGGAAAACAATTTTCCCCCATAAATATTCTTCGAACAGTTTCGATGGGTAATTGTCTGGAGTTCGGTACGTCGTCGTCTTCGGTACCGGGGCCCCGAGCAGGCCAAATTGCTTCTTTTTGGGTCCATTAAGTTCTGCTGATGGGTTCAGAACAACTCTTTGCGGCGAGCACGTATTGGAATTTAAGGCCCGCCAGGAAGAGGATATCGTTTTAAGTCCTCCATTTGAACAAACATGCTCCGGGAGGACTTTATTGAGTTCCCTTTTTAGAGCACGCCTGTCCTGCTTCCCAGTAACAAGCCCCATCCGGCTGTCTGCCATGCCCTTTATTTTTAGACCATCGGATGCATATTCTTCCGTAGAGAGGCGTCACCACTCACCTGTGCATCTGGGTCAGATTACAGTTGGGGCCGCGGCGAATCTGTTTCACCCTCGATTGCTCTCCGGCCGAGCTTAAATTTAATAATTCGCCGGTTATTCCTGCGAACCAGCGAAACACATACCAAACCAAGGCCCTAGGCACAGCTAAGGAACCGATTTTAAAAGTGGCGGAAGTGTATTGCAGTGAGACGGCGAGCTCTTAGGAGCGCGACCCAGCCGCAAATTCGTTGAGGGATTTCAATGACACTGCAGTCGGGTTCTTTCGAGATTTTCGTGGAAATGGGGCATGTAATAAAGTGTTGCTGCCACTCCGAGGTTAACCTATGAATTAAGCGCGGCTTTGTGGCCATTAAACTGCATCTGAGGCAAAAATTCCCCAACCGGCTTTAATTTATTCCTCCCCTGGCACATTGAGGTGCTTTGTGCGACCGAACCTAAGTGCACTCCTGCTTACGCGACAGAATAATGGTTATATGTTTTGCATTAGGATTCGTCGAAAAATAAACCGTCTCCTTGAACCCATTGTTGTTTTGCATTTAGTGTTAGCTCCATTAACGCTCTATGTTATTGTATACTTGGTGTATATGGTAAAACCCGCTTGGAAAGAGGAGTGAGTTATCGTTGTCACATCAGGAACCCAGTTTATATTTACCTATCTTTGAAACTTAATAGTCTACTGCGCTGTGACTGCGACAATTGCAACCTTATTTATTATATCTTCGAATCTTGAAATGTCATTGCCCACTACATATATGTCAATAGTGATTTTTTTGTTTAAACGTGGACTTAAACTATGCCCACGCATTTTGAACGGTTTATCATATAATCATGATCCTGTCTTTCTAGATACAAAAACCTTTGAAGTTCAATTGTTCTGAATTTTTTGAAGTGTTTCACAAATTATTGGTAGGGTTAAATGAATGTCTTGTCCTTTCAAGTTTAATACTAAAAACAAATTTAAGTCAAGTGCAAGCTGTACTTGCAAAATTAGTGTTCTGTGCCATTAGTAATTATAAAATAGGCGGAGAGGAGACCATTAAATGTCCATTGACAGGAACGTCGAACTAAAAAATTTAAAATAAATCATGAATATAGAGTTCCCCGAAATCATGGTATATTAAAAAAAACTGTTTCGAATGCATAAATGGCATGCCACAAATGAAAGAAGAAATCCGAGCATAACGAATCTTTCCTGAAAATTTCGTTGTTCCATTCCATGGACTTCACTATTTGCGGTCGCTTCTTGGACTATAAGGAAATAAACAATAAAATTGTTTATAACAATTTACCGCACTAGAATTTTGGAGTCCTGATAAATTGGATCAATCTGCAACTAATTTAGTAAGTAAATAATCTTTTATTAATAGCACCATTGAGTTAACCCAAAAACTACTTATGATGTGCCTACACCAAAAACAACTTTAAGAATACGGTAATGCCATATACATTTTAAATTATGCTATAAGTGCAAAAAAGAAAGGATAAACTTCAATCCAGAGAGGGAAAAAAAGAGCAGTCTAGAAAGGTGAAACAAAGATGCAAGATGAGGTAAAAGCGTGCGAAGTTTAAGCTTATAGGTGTCGTTATATCTAACGCAGGCATTGAATGCTACATTAAGCCTCCTATGGGAAGACCTTTGATTTTTCAAAGATTTTTTAAGTGACCCTTTTGGTAGTAAGAATAGGGCAGGAATTTTTAAGTATTTTTACCGAAAAATGTTTACAAAAATTCATGAAAAAACACGTCATATATTTTCGAGCATACGTGCTTTGTCCAGTGAAAGCTGGACATCCTACGACCTACACGATGCCCTTGAAAATCTTTTTTTTCCATTTCCCAATTTGATGTGGCTCTGGTGCTCTATTTTTAATGAAATTTCTTTCTATCATGTATCATGGATCACACCGCCACTTTTTTCTGGTCAATAAGACGATTTGTTTTTCACTTTTAAATTTTCTCTTCAGCACAAGGCGGGTGCTGTTAAACGTATTGGAAACGTGAAACTGGCATGTCAAGAAGTCGTGAAAATGATGGTGAGAGTTTCGAAAGCTTTGTCCAAATTAATCCTAATTTTCTATTCCAATTCTTGTGTGTATAGTGGTGTCTGTCATTTGAATCAAATCAATTTAAGGATGGCTACCGCCTTCTTGTTGTAGCAAAGGGACCGTATGTACATATATGCGCACTATCGCTCATAAAATAAAAACATTTTTTTGGAATTCTTGCATTAATTCCACTCCATTTTCTCATAATGAAACTATTGGAACTCAAATTTAATAGATAAGCAAAATCGATTTGCTTCAAACTCAGAACATATGTAACCCCTTAAATCAATGAAGGTATCCAAAAACCTCAAAAGCATAAGTAAAATCTCTGTCTACAAGCAATGAATTTCTAAGATTTCAAAACTCTGCAAGTGTTCCAATGTTCTAGCGGTAAAAGCCCATAAAAGGCACCGGTGGCACTTGTAAGTTCAACCCAAAGGTGCAGTCATCGCCGCACATACTTCTGGGGCTAGTGTTCTCGACTTATACGTACCTATTCAAATGAATTTGCATTTCCGGAAAATATGATTTGAACCGAATTAAAAATTTTCCAAGCGTAAAATTTCTAACTCGACCGTAGATAAATTCCCAAGTAATTGGGAAAAGTTGAGCTGTCTGAATACGTAACCTTACCTAACTTAGTAAGACGTTTTCCTTAAACGCAAACTGCTTTTTCCCGGTGTCGTAACTGTTCTCTAAATTTTGTATTCAATGAGAAACTTTGCTCATCTCATTAGTTCCTCGCCACGGTGCTTGATTGTGCTTCATAAAATGAATGTGGGACCAGGGAACTTGCACGGAGGAGTAAAAAAGCCAAAATGGAGTAAGGAAAAAATCTGTTGGGAGAGGAAAAAAAAGCACTTCCTGACTTGTGCCCTCCAGGACGTTTTCGCTGTGACCTGAAGCCTGTACCCATTTTTACCTGTGCACACAAGATTTGCTGCCATTCCGAGTTGTCTATGCTTCTTACTACAAATTCGAGGCAGTACGGAGCCGAGCAGCCGAGCGACCCGGCCCAGCAGCACTAAAAAGGGGTGGAGAGGAGACATTTAAGCTACGTGATTGCAATTTATTATTAAAGAAATCCCAACCAGCTCCAGGTAAGATGCATAGCTCAGAGGTGAAGTTTCTGCACACACGACACGGAGTTTACTCCTTCCGTGAAATTTTTTGCCTTGAAGTGGAAATTTTACAAGAATACAACACCCATACAGGGGCGGCCTTGTGCGCGCATTAGGGTTCGGGAGGATGGCGAGAAGGTTAGAAGGGACGCTTGAGTATCCCAAAAAGCCCCAAGTCCCAGTGCCGGGATCGCATTACTTCGAAAAGGTGTGCATGTGATTTGACCTAAAACGATCGCTCCCAGCACTCGCTGACATTTCGTGAACCCTTGCGCCCCGACAGCATCTTTTATAGTCATAATCTGCCTGAAACCGAGGAATTTTCACTCGACACCGGTTCAGACAATTTCTGCCGGCAGCATGAAAACTTGTCGAGCCCATACACCTTGTTACCCACATTTTCCTTGGGTTGCTCTCAAAGCGTGACCTCCTTTGTGAATGAAAGCCGGATGAGTGTAAGGAAGGTACGCCTGAAAGGAGGAAGAGCCGAAGAAAGCCGACTACGTGACGTGTGTGTTACTTTTCTCCTGACAAATTGTTTTAAATTATCTCCCCATATGTCCTCATGCGGCGAGGCCTCCTAGTTAGATCCACCTTTCACTACCTCTGCACCGGCTGAAAAGAAGGGAAAAGGGCCATCCGCACTTATGCCGTAATTTACAGCAGGTCGCTTTGTCTGCAGTCGTTAGAACATCACTAGACAATGAACGGGGTGGCGCCGCGTTCGCTTTTCAAATGAACACTTTTTTTATTTCTTCAGGCGAACAAGGACTTCCTCTGAACGACCCCAAAGTTTGAACTCGGCTACAAGTCCTCCCGACTCGACTTCATTTGTTACGGGAAATTCCGAAAAAGAGTTAGGAAAATGTTTTACGAAATTATTGGAACGTGAAAAGCTCCCCTAAGCCAAGGTATTTGAAAGTGTGAAGACGAATGGACACCCGCTTCCTGAAAGTCTTCAAAGTTTTCGGCTTACGTGGACACAGTCCATGTCCGGAAATTTATTAGGATTAACTATTGGAACCCTTACTTCGACACGAGCTATAACCTCAAATCGCAGAGAATATATCGATACATTCACAGCATGGTAGAATGCTAGTGGTGATGTTTAACTGCCAAGTAAATCATCGTGTAAGTGTTGAACAATTTATTTACATTACTGCTAATGAAAATCGAACAGGTTGGTAGACATGTTTTCTTCAGTTTCAACTCTGAAGAAATTAAATAAATTTTTCATCGTCATCAATATTTAGATTTGCAGTTTTTAACATATTTTTAAGATTTTCACATTTAACAAAATGGCCTTATTAGAGTTAGCCAGTCTACGGGTATCTACAGCTCAGGGCAAAGCCGGAAAACTCGGAGCTTGAAGGTGTAATTATATTCAACGTTAAGACGAGCAACTTTAAAATGCCGCGTAGTGTAGTAAGATCCCATACTAGTTAATAATAAAAACTATAATATGCTTCACACATCCCAAACTGCTCAGTCGGAAATTAAAAAAAGACCCTCCATTAGAATGTCTTTGGAAGGGCATTGTTCCGAGAATTCACAAGCAATCGAAAAGGAGAGATACGAGAGATGTGAAAAGATGTCCTGGATTATGTATATATGGAAATCTTTAGTATTTCAATGATTGATGCATTGTGCGGAAGTATATTTACTTTGTTCTCTTAATGAATTCAATATATGAAGAAAATAAAGCCCTTCCTAACAGCTTCTCAGCTCCTTCTAATGGAATTTTGACAATCAAATCAGCTACAACTCGAGCACTAGAGGCAACTCCACAAAATGAGCTAGAAAACGCATTTGAATAACTGTTGAATCGCTGTAACAAGTGCATTGAAACTGAAAGAGAATATTTTGAATAAAGATATCGAAAAATATTCGGATTTCTTCTTCCAATGATGTTTTCCACGGCCAGTCTCAAAACTTATTTGTCGTACTGTGTATAGAGCCAAAAAAGAAGTGGTCCCAGAATTGAACCTTGTAGTGCTCCCCAGCAAATGAGTACCACATTAGAAACTGTATTATTAAGTCTTACATACTGACTATGTCCATTTACGTAGCAGTTTAATGGCTGTCAAACACAAACGATATATGTGAGATTGCTTACTCAACAATTTAGAATGATTAACAGTACCAAATTGCTGAAATCTAACAGGGTCAAAACAGTAACTTGGGTATGTATCCAGAACTTCATCTAATCTGTCGTCACGGTTAGTACAATCGTTTCACAATTACATACATATGAGATAACTTCGTATGGCAAGATCTAACAGACCTATTCTAAATGCAAAAGACATCGCGGGGTGGAGAAGAGTAATACAAAATTAAAGTGTAAAATACCTTAACATTGCACTAGAAACTTTGCATACGCCCGATGTTACGAGCCTTCATCACCTTTCTGTTGGTAGCGAGAGGATATCCATGCATTCTTAATAAATACGCACATCGCACTAATTTCGACCAATCAACGGCCACATCCAGTTGTATTCGAAATCCCATTAATCATCACAGACAAATATTTGAGTATACTAGTCGAACGAAAATAAATTACTCCCCGAATGCTAAATATTGTCCAAAACTCAAAATGTGGCTGCAATTAAACAACCGGCATCTATCGCAAAATCTGGAATCAAAAATTTTGCAGAATGCATAAATGACTGACTGACGAGCCCACACAGTGCAGCGAAATGAGCAAAGAATTTGTTGTCTAATAAAACGTGCCATGACTGCATTGTCCATTTAATTGGTCAGTAATAAATACCAGCAATTTTAATAATTGGAACAATTTCAGCTCCAAAACCCCAAATAATCCGAACGACAATTTTTGCGCTCCTGTTTTGGGGCGAATATCAATGTTTCCGGTGGCTGGGTTTTCTCCGCAAAAGTTAATTACATCAAATGCGCGTATTCAACTGGAAATTTATTTGTCCCATTTAATATGTTGGCTCGGGGTATGTACAGCAATGTTCCCTGCTGCGCTGTAGGTGGCGGTAGGGTGTGGTTCTGGAAGGCCGTGCATTATAACCCGTCATTGTGCCTGTGCATCGAATACTAGTAGCAGCCACCTACCGGCAGACATGCTATGCCGACTGGGAGAAAGGTGCCGCACAAAATTAAGGCCAGGTGGTTGCGCGTAACCCCGGAATAGATACATTCGGTATTCAGAGCACATTAAAATACATCGATGAATACATTCTTGGTCGGTTTATTGATATTCTCCTGCAGCCAACCTGAATTTGCAAATTTAATCCAAATTTAGTCCAAAGAGGAATTCTTCAGTTACTACGTCAAATTCGGTTCGCTCTGGTGCAAGTCATGGCTGCACATGCACGCACAGTTTGCTTAATGTCTGCAAACATAAAATGCATAAGGAACGGAAGGATCGAAGGTTACAGGCAATTGTGTGAGTCACTTGGTCTTCTTAATATTGAGTGAATTTTTTAAATTTCTGGTATAGATCAACCAGCAATATTTGATGCAATCATCATCTTTATACATCTATAAATGATACAACAAAAATAGTAGTAATATTTTATTTCTAATTACATGCCACCTGAATTCTAAATAAATATTTAATTTGAGAAGTCAACATCACAATATCATGAAAAATTACTATTGCTGTTATGTTCCAACAATACACTCTTAATATGTTTTAATACAATGCTGAGCGCCCAATGGTTTTTTTTACAAATGTTATTCTGATCAGCCATCAGTGAACATTTATTTTCTGATTTTTTTAAAAATAGTTTTTTAAATTTATTTATTCTCAGTTCAGTTAAATTGAATTTACTTCCTGCAAATCGTCCACAATAGAATTGGTGATGGGGATATGTGGAGGGGTGTCAGAGAAGTTTAAGTTTGATTTTTTGAAGTCACAGACCTTGGGTTTTTGCCGCCATATAAATAAGTAGAAAAATCGTTTTTCGTAAATATCTCACCATCTGGCCATGCTAAATTTAAAATTTAAGAACAATTTTTCATATCTTGAAATTCTCTACAGATTTAGTTATATCAACTTTTTTATTAAATTTAATACCTTTCAAGTTATAGCAAGAAAGTGGTTAAAAAACTAAGACAAAAATTGGTTTTTCGCACGTATCTCGTTTTGGGTAACTTACACTAAAAAACCTAAAATAAATATCCATACAAAAGCTGTAGACCAAAAAATCCGCTTTACTTTTTATATGTTACATTTTTCCCTCCGACAAAAGGTTAAACCTCTAGAGTGGCGCAAATTTGCACTATCTTCGTTTCTTTTGGAAAGGAATGAATGAACCCTGTAAGCGCATTCATAATTTTTATGAAGACAGCATTGTCGTCGCTTTTATAAAAACCTTAAAATAATTTTTTGATTAATTTCGATTTGTTGATATTGTCCGTATCCGCTCGCTAATGCGGCAACCGTCTGTGTGTGAAAAGGACCAATAAAATAAAAAAACCAAAAAAATTTTGACTATTTTGATCGCACCTACCTAAAATGATATCACTTTCTTGTATTTCTTGTAATTGTCTAACATTCAATTTTTGCAGTTCCCGACCAATGGGAACGAGATATTCGCAAAATTCCAATCTTCAGTACTTTTGGTCTCGACTACTCTTCGTAGTGAGCATGATATCGATTGGGACTTTTTGTACTTTTACTTAAAACTCCTAAATAAAGCCGTGTGTGAAAATCTCGTTTAATTGGAATTTTCCCAAAGTAAATGCTACAGCGACTCACGCCAATTGACCTCAGTTGTAATCGCAAAATGAAAAGTACCTACCTAAGTAGGCTTGCATCAATTCAAGCGCCCAAATTTTATATCTTGTATTACAAAACAACATTTTTCAGGATATATGTCAAAGCTAAAAAAACGTAAATGGCAGACTTTTCCGAAGAATTACCACAGAGCGAAAGAAAGTTAACAGAAAATTGTCGAAAACCAACCACACACGTGCCGGTATCTTTTTGTTGGAAACTGAAGTCGTCTTAAGCCTACCATGTTAAGAGGTTTTTCATTACGAACTCAAATAATCGCCGCCCGGGAGTAACTTTCGCAAAAAATAAGGAAAGAATAAAAGAAGAAAAACAAATGAAATGAAGACGTCTTAGACCGCTTGTAACAACGTGCAATGTAACACGAAATTTAGTTGTCTTAGCGCAATCAAAACTTCATCACCGTCTTGAGAGTTTCATCACCTTCATATGTACATCTTGTGGTGTTCCATTTATAGAAACTCATCAAAACTTGCCTTACGCAAACAGTTTCCCTCAAATATAGTCCTCCCACAAGGACTCAAAACTTTTACAATTTTGCGGAACGCCCCCATCTAAATATAGCAAGTTTGAGGCCACTCCACTTTTCATCTTGTTCACCTCACCATACAGCTCTGATTAGGCGCATGAAACTTGAATGAGCCATTAATAAGCCAGCAGCCCATTCAACTTTCATTATATCAAAATATCTGCCCTAAAACGAAATCTCCTCAAAGCGGCGTATGCCATCAATGTCGGGAAAAATGTAAGACAAACCTCTGAACAAATCTCTCCCAGTGTCCTACACGATGCGTATCTGCGAGCATCTCGGGCCGGGGCCCACCTGGCATTCCCTGGGAAACACGGTGTCGTACAACCGCTGCGAATAAATGGTGAATATCCCTGTTGAGTAGTTCCTAGCCAAAGACAACAGATCTGTGTATGCAACGGAGCCCCACCTGAGGGTTGGGCGGGAGGAGCGGCTGGCCCGGCGGTAGGCCTGTCAACAGGAGACGAAGATGAAAACTTTTCTTTGGACGAGATAATGTTAAAAACATGACGACTGACTCGTGCTAGAATGTTTACCAAATGGCCAAGGACTTTTAATTTATTCATGTCCTTATCTCGGACAAGAGCCCTCCCTTCGTGCCCCACTCATTTGCCATTCCAATGAAATCACTTCTCCCCTCGCCGTTGTTACTGGTAGCGTTTCATGGATGTTTGACTTCCTTTCTCGGGCGTAGCGAGCTCGGCTGAAAGGAAAGGCCTAGGAGTCCTTTATTTGCGACTGTGGATGCTTCTTGATTCATTACGGCCTCTGAGGCATATGCCACCTTCCCTGCCTATCCGTGTTACGATCGCTCCTAAAGACATTACGGTCCACAAGCTTTTAAGCTGAACACAGCAGCGTTCATTTCCATTTCGTGCGTCTTATTAAAATTTCAAAAGTTTTTGGATTTCGCTCCCCGAGAGGCCTGACCTCATGACGACGACGGCTAGGCTCTGTACTGTACCCGCACGGGCCTCGCCGCCGACGACCCGCTCCGCGCCCTCCCTTGGCAAGCGAGTGGAGCGACCAGAGGAACTTTCCCCTTGCGCACAAGGGTGGCTCACAGTGGCTAATTATTTTCATTAAAAGTATGATTTCTCATACGGGAACGGACGACGGTTGCGGGCGCGGATGCCGCCGGCGACAAGATTTTAATGATACCCGGAGTATTACGTCTAATTAGGTATGCTCTTTGCAGTGGCGGGACGGAGTCATCATGTAAGCACTACATAAGTCGTCCAGTCATTTTTAATTCATGCATCCATCCATCATTAGAGCCTGTTGCCCCGGGATAGTGCTCCCCGAACGACGGGTTCTTGCTGGCACTGTTCGGCGTATCGGGTGGAAGAGTGTCACGCTCGCTCGGTATCACCATGGTGAGTGTTCTCATTCGCGAGGTACCGGATGGCGGCATGTTCCTCTTAACAACGCTCCATCCCGAACTTCTTTCATATATTTGAGGAGCACCAATCCAGGCCACCGAGCAGGATCATGGGCCTGGTGTCGCCGAATGTTTTCAAGGAGGCTACTAAATTAGGCCGAGAATCAGCTCAAATTGGTGTTGCCCCGACTACTCCGTGGATTGGCTTCTTCAGCAAATATTCGAATTCAATTTGCCTCGATTCAAATTAGCACACATTTGGGTTTTTTGCTGATGACAGTAGGTATGGTGCTTCGTCTGCTAGAAAATATAAATGACTGATGTTGTCACAGTAACGCGTATTCCCTCCCACATGCACAAAAGGAGGGTCTGAAATTAAAGAAGCCAAGTACTTTAATCGTGATTTAATCAAGGAGAATTTCGTATAGGGAAAACGCCAAAGGGGGGAGCCGCAATTGCACACGCATTGCTGGCACGGCGATTTAAATTATTATTCGACATCGCAATTGTGAACGAAGGTAAATGCGTACTCATTTCCTGCAACAACCCTACGTGTCCGAAAGATAAGTTATCAGTGCGACAAAAACTGTTCCATATTATACCAGTAAATCCTTTAAATGTCAATAATAATCATTTCTTATGTGCATACCCGGCCATACCAATACATGAAATATGATAATTATATAAAATTGCAAATGGAAGGCTTTTACCATGCCTGTTGAAGGCCTTATGAGTAGCAAGCGAGGCCTTTCTTTTCGTACTACCGTCCATTTCCTTTTTGTACAGGCATGTCCGCAGAGGTAAGACCTTACGTGGGAAGTGCTTATGTAATACCCAGAAATGAATACCTGACGTTATTTCCATTATTTCTTCTCTCTCCTCCGCCTCTTCCCTTATGAGAGGCCTTCCTACGCCCTTCTAGGGGAAGATCTTCGCATTTTCGGTACTAAGTCATTCTATCTATTTGACCGACATAAATTAAAGATGTCTCAATAAGAAGTTCAATTTTAAATTTAAAGAAAAAAAAAGATTTTAATTGAAATTCTTCGGAATCGATCGAGTGGTTTGGCTGGCCATTCGTACGATACGGTGCTTTATAAGATTGTTAATATTTAGTACTCGTGTGAAAATAAAATTAATGAGTGAATAGAAATAATAGCGGAAACCGTCAGGATCATCAAGGCAGAAGCTCATTTCATCAGTGAAAGTGAACCTTATTTACTGCATTTCAGATCATATGGGTCTTTGAAAAGGTAATCGAACTTCGCTAAAGGTGAAGTTTACTCTCAGACGATGTTCTTATTCTGCATCGCCATTTGACAAGTCCTGAGCTTCTTTTCCACGTTGTTAATACCAATTTCTCCTGCAATCTTCTTCGTTTTTCCCGGGTATGTACCTACCTACTTTCGGCCGTAGTTTTCGGGATAAGTCACATATGTAGTTCTTAAAAACTTTACGACTCCGGCCTCAATGTCGGTTCATTCGGTTTATAGGACACCCTTCAATGCAATATTGTGCTTTTATAGCCTGTGCTACCCACTTGCACTAAATTCAGGCCAATGTATGTTAGATTGGACTGGAATGCCAAGCGAGGGAAACGGTAGGTACAGAAGTTTTGTAATTCCCTAACTCCAAAAATTGTCCTACACTCCTATACTAAAATATTCTTTTGGTGGTGCTGTAAACATGGAAATCCTACAAATGCTTAACTTAATTTTGTTTGTGTTTGTTTGCAGAGTTTTTATTATTTAGCGAAGGAAATTTTTGGAAAGGCCTGATGGTTATTCTTTAAATACTTTTAAGTATTCTGTATCTGCCTACACGAAAACTGCAGTAAATATATTTTTAAACTTTGTTGGCTGATCAGAGAAACCACTCACATTTCCTTCGCGATAGTCCTACACCTTTTGCTAGTGTGCTAACAATCAGGGAAACTTAAACAACTTGCAACTCTGCAGTTTCTATTTGCGGCTGAGCGCTCATTTAAACCCCCACCGACAGGCCCTCGTGAATAGGAGCGACTCAATTCATGCATATGAGGCAAACGCAAATGTTCGAAATATTACAGAATTTTTCCTACATTTTCCGGCGCTCATAGGGGCAACTTAAGCGAAAGTAACAAGTGAGCTTTCCAGGGATTAGCGCTCGTTGGCCCTGGATAAAGTTGTTCCGTCCCGAATTTTTTTTTATGATCATGAGCCACATTTTATCTGTTTCTGGTCCATTTTACAGTTTTATCGATTGTAAAAATTTACGACTTAATCAATGGTCGCCGTATGCGAGAGAAAGCGGCGGAAGTGGTCGTCGGGGGTAAAAAGAGCGACACATGTGAAACTACTTTGAGCAGAAAAAGTGCCGGCGATAAAAAATGTGTGTCAACCCAGCTCTCGCAGGGTGGCTTTTCACAGCCCATTGGTCATACAGAAATCGACCATCCGGTCTGCAGCGCCCGGTGCAGTACAGTGGAACAGCAATTATGGCCAGCGGATGCTAGCTGCACCGTCACCCGCTTATATATATTTTATCGCAGCGAGCATTGGCAGACCTTAAATTCAAAGCGGGCCCGGGCGAGTCCTTGCCACCGCCCATTTCGCCCCAGCAATGAATAATGAATTAAATTCCCATTGAGCGGGATTAATAGCTGCGTTTTCTTTGCAATTGGAAACCAACATCGCCGCAGCCGGGCCGAGTGATAGATGGACAAACAATTGTCGGAGCCACAATTGCATTTCAGAAGTTCATCAAGAACTGAAATTTAAGTCGAATCGTGAGCACTTTAGTTGCGGGAATCGAAATTAAAGCCAAAATAATAGACGAGGCAGGGGGTACTCCTCTAGCACCTAACCGCCCGCTGCTAAAGCAGGTGCTGCGGTAGACGCGGTTGGCGCGGCAGCTTCATCCTTCTTCTCGTGGCCTGGAGATTTCATTGATTTCTTCGTCCGCCCTCTACCCTACTGGAGCAGCACTTAATTTATTAGGTAGCCGATTTATGGCCGCAATTAAAATTTTACACGTTTTCCCTCGCCGCACTGAGCGGGATGACAGCCGAGCTCCCTACGGAGCGGAGCAGCCAAGTTACTTTGTTACATTTTACGATTGACAGTATAATTAGTTTACAATCATTGCTACCAGAGGCTGTAAGTAATTGCTCAGTTCGACATTCTACGGCTTGGGAGAAGTACTCAATTACCGGGAGGGTTAATGTAAAAAATGTCACCCCCTATAGCAGTGTTGGACACGGAAGTTGGGATGAAGAGGCAGAAGAGCAAGATTTCTGTCACCTCTAATTGGTTGTTTCAATAATTAGAAGGCCTTACAAAATTAGCAATTTCTTTATTCGTTTTACATCACAAATTTCCGTAAGTTTCATAAATGTGTCGACATTCCACAGAATAATAAAATCATAAAATTGTAAAGCCACTAGTGAACCCTTATTGGTTGCCTTGTTTTGAGTAGTGTTCCTAAATTGCCAAAAAAAGGAAAAGTTTCCAAATTCACAGCAAGACTCAAGGCCCAATTCATGGTGTTGCCGATGTCACAACCGGTCTAGATTATGCTTTTCTCCAAATGTACGCTGTTGAGTGTCCACCTTGGCCTAATAATTATTTAAAACACCTTAAAAACCTAAAAGTTAAGGCTTGGTATCGACTTTGTATTTTGTGTTCACTGTTGAAGTTATGGGGATTCAAAAGCCTGCCCGAATATGGCATCAAAATTTGGAAATTCAAGATGGCGGATCCAATATGGCGTTTAAAATTCTAAATTTCAATGAGTATCTATGTAATTCAATATTATAGAGGTCTTGAGGGTCGATGATTTCGGACATGCTATCCATATTTGAAAATTGAAGATGGTGGCTCCATTATGGCGAATAAAATTACTTAAAAAATCGGAATATCCACATTCCCACACTCGACTAACCCGCAAGGTTTTTACATCACTTTTTTTGTCAAAATTGCTCCAATCGGTGGTTTTTACCTGTTTGAAGAGAGCCTTTGGGGTGAAAAGAATTTTCATTTTTTTTCCGTGTTCCCCAACCTCGTTAATGGGGCGAGAATTGGGACTTGCTTTCGTAAATATTTTTATGTTCGACCGACTCGCACACACTATTAAAAGCTCCAAGCCTTTTTTCGATTTTGATTGCCTACAGGGAAACATTAGTTATCCTTTTCTTGCCGAAGATCCGAAGATATCTATGCAAAAAAAAAAAAAGGTTGGGGTCTGTGTGACATTAATTTGAATTTGTGAACTATCATTTCTTTCAATATTTTACATTAAAAAACTTTTCTTTAATTAAACGGACTTATGATGCGCAGAAAGCACTACAAAATTTTGTACTATGAAAGTGCCTCTATACTTATGTACAAATTCTGACTAATTTTCAGATCCAAATCTGTATAAAATTCTAGATCTTTAGTTATTGTTGGAATTACAGGTTGAAGTAACATTCGGATCTTCAGATCTACCTTGGATTTTTCGCAAAAGGACACAGCTATTGATATCTCGGTTTTGTTGTCATTTTTAATATTTTTGTTTTTTGTTTGTTTGTTTTGAAATATATAATGTTCCTTCACGTTTCCCAATACCGTAATAACATCTTTATACCAACTACAGACAATGACAGATGTCGAGAAGACGACGAAGCTATAAAAACAAAAGGATGACAACTCCAGAAGGTAAGTCTCTTGTACAAAATATGCACTAATATAACTTACTTACTATTCCTCTTATCTCACTTTACACTTACATTGTAGCACCAGAGCACTGTTATCGCTCCAAATACCGTCTAAGTCTAAGTAGTTCTTAGGAAGTACAAAATTTTGTTAGTGACGGTCACTTCACAGAGAAGAGAGACTTGCTGGTAGTTCCAAGAAGCATTTGACCAACCTTGGGACTACCGTGGCTACTTGGGCACTCTCGAGAAGTGCGCCTTTTGTCGTTGCGTGAAAACTTTCCACATGAGTCAATTGCGAACTAATGAAAAGTTTTAATTTTATGACCTATCAAGTGAAAAACTCGTTCCCTAGCGCTGAATCAATTTCTGGTTAG
Organism: Neoitamus cyanurus; assembly: GCA_947538895.1. NCBI lineage: Eukaryota > Metazoa > Arthropoda > Insecta > Diptera > Asilidae > Neoitamus > Neoitamus cyanurus. Next base: position 33,605,348 of record OX384543.1, read on the forward strand.
GGGAAGTCGACGAAGTTAGGCATCTCCATCGATCTGCATTAATTACTCCCGCAACTTCTTAAAACTCTCGAGGCGTTTCTTTGTTATTCCAAGACACGGCTCAGTGCCACTAATAAAACTCACAAAAGGACTCCTCCACTTCCAGTTCGCAAAAAGCTTCAATGACAAAAAGTGCACAATTTAAGAAGGAAGGGGGACGGGCATCCATCTGGCCGTGCGGTGGATGGGCGTGAAAAGTATAAGGGCGGGTGGGCTATGATTTCCTACTTCCCCGGCATAAATCAATGTCACACTTCACCAGGATTCATGTGACTTGGATTTTGATTGCCCCAGAAAGCCAAGACAAAGGCGTTCCAGCCAAGGAACTGGAATTTTTTACAAGGCTGCTGGGGGCTTGAACTCAAAGGGAATCAGGAAATAGATCGCCTGACCCGGGCACACCATACGTTCACCTACTTTAAGCCAAGCCGGGCTCACTTGATACATTCTCCGGAAGAGCTGGTTGCTCCGGCTATTTACCCTTTTTAAAAATAAGAGCGACCAAAGGACACCGCCGTATCCGCTCCCAGTGATGAAGAAAAAAGGGAAACTGCTCCCATTGATACGTCCTTTCGCAGAAGAGGGTAGGGTGTGATATTTTTATCTCTGACATCTTTGACAGGATAAAGAGCAAATATATGGCGGCCACTGGGCTAATGCTGTGAGGATGCCACGTTTTGTTTAGATATCCACAGACTGTGAAGCTCACAAGTGGCATTCGACTGTAATCTCCCCCGGGAGATGCTTTATTAAAATAAATGATGACATTGATGCTAAATTCTGTGCCACGCTTAGATCCTCGGTGAGGGATAGAGATGAATCTCGACCATTGTGCAATATCTCTCCTTAGAATTTATGTTGTTTGAAGTGGTGGAAGCTGTTCCTACACCAAGCAATGGACAGCATACGTAAGATTTCGCACCCCCTACCGCTCCTACTGCTCGATCTTCTCCCCGGAATAATCCCCCTATGCAAGAAAATTTACTATGCACATCTATTGTACGTCACCCACTTAATTTATATGATGAGCAGAATATGTAGCTCCATTTCACCCGATTCTCGAAATTAAGGGAGCTCCAGCAATTCCTTATGTGAATTAGAATATTTGCATAGGAGGAGATATTTAATAAAGGCGAGGGAACACTTCCGAATATTCGTCGAAGGCTTCAAATATTTGGCTCCTCTTGATTTCATTTTGGTTCGAGAGGATGTTGTGCATCAAGTTGAGTCCTTTTAGTGTGAAAGTAAATTTTAAGATCAATTGGAAACTATTCAAACAATTTTGTTGTTTGTTATTATACATTTATTAGGTTTGCTTCTTTTGGTGTGAGTAACGTGTCCTTTTAAAAGTTCACAAAGTCTTGATGGTGTAACATATCTATCTGACAATACTGAAGGTAGAAAGCCAATTGCTATGCCCATGCCTTTAATTTTGAAGAGAATATTTGCGGCATGATTCAAATGTTTCGAATACCTGGCGAGAGGTCAAGGTTGCATTCTTTCCTATTGATCCAATCGTGAGGCCTACGTCATGAAATATTTGAACATTAAGTGTGTCTTTGATAATGCGACATACTAATCTCTCTGCGACACGCCGCCGGTAAAATTCATGCAGTCGATTACGATGGAACTGGATGGAACTCTACACTGTCACAGAGCCTACTATATGGGAACAATGGAAACGCCACGGTTGCAAATGAGCGGGCTAGTTTGTCAATATCAACTCATAGCTCAACTTAAGCAGTGAGTCCGCTCAATTATTGAGTTCCTTCAACATTGGAGCGGTTATGTAACGATCACTGCTTGGACTGACTCACTCTTTGAGCGTACTCAACATTTGAGCGGATTCATCGTTCGAGCGGGCTCAATGATTGACTTCCTGTATCCTTCATAAAGGTGTCATTTCGCTACTACAATTTTTGTTTTTTATTTATTTATTTATACATGACGTGCATATGTTTACACATCATAGCGCGAACAATTTTTTTTATAATTACTTATTCGGCTAGTTGGCGTTGTGCGTTTTATTAGTACAGTAGTTGCAATACCGCATTGGTGATGACATCATGTGCTCATATAGTGAAGCCACACATTCCATTTTCATTTCATTTCATTTTTCATTTTCATTGTGACGTAAGCAAATTTAAAGTGGGGAGGTGACAAAACTAGTTTTCTTAATGGTTGGGTAATTTTTATAGTCTTCTGAATATTCGTTTTTAAATACTTGTCCACTTAAAAAGAGTTGACCTTCGTATAGCCTTCAAGTCTAGATATTTAAAAGATAGCATGCACATTGATATTCCTTGCATATTTATATTATACTAAATTACTCACAATAACTATTTTTCTCTCCTAAAAGCCCTGTCGGGGCTGGTTGCCACTCCGAAAGTGGGGCATGTTGGCATATGTTAATACAAGGTAAACACTTTATCTTGTCTTGTCTTGTCCTGACCTAATAGTGTCGCAGATGCCGTCAGCGTATACATTATTGATATATGTATTAAGTTTAAGATGGTGTGAGTTTAGTGAGTTTTCATATTATAGGCACCCCAACTTCTGAATATTTGAACTGAGAAATTCGAATCCTACAAGATATAATAATTGTTAATGCTGACTTAATAAAGTTTCACCTTTTCTATTATTTTGATTCCAAACATGTTGTGAATATGAACTTTACAGTTATATTCCCACTTACCCCACCGCATGCGCCAACCTGCCCCGCTTATGGGGCAAGTTGGCATAGCTGTACTAAGCGACTGTGTATTGAAATTTTAGCCAAAGAGTTACTCTTTAATAGAAAATGTTCACAAATCTACTAGCCCCGCTCGCCTTTACATGTTACCTTATGAGGCCTTATCGTCCAGAGCCCGATTTATTTATATATGTATTTTTTTCTTTCTGTGACTTCTGAATTGCTCCTAATCAAAATGCAATGAAAGGTCCAATAACTTAAAACAAAAACATTTCTTTTAGTTCATTCAAAATAAATTTTAATATATTAGAGAAAAAAATCAGGGGCCCCGGATAAAGTCTGTTCTAGAGCCCGCGGATAACGTCAATCCCAGGGCCCTCCAAAGTGGCGACTGAAATAAACTGGTATTTTTGCACTCGGTGGAAGGCTGAGTATTGCCTGAATATAGGTTGCGTAGACATATTTCATAAAAAATATGTTGAAACCATGTACGGTTTTTGCAAGGTTTGCAACGAAAAAGATACTAAATATTTTCTTTTGCACTTGTAACTAATAATAACAAACTGTTTTAGACGTCGACGTCACTATTCATTTATTAAATTATCTACAACATAATTCATTTTATTATTTTAAATATTACCAAAAAAAATCGGTACGCATCCTTTATGTACAAAATGAAGTTCCTGCAAATGAATTACATTCATAAAATATTAAGTCGGTTCGTATGTCACTGGCTGGAAATGTCCGTTACACGTACAAAACACATCATGAGTCGGACCCACCTATACAAAGTCTTAAAACGAAATATATATTTTTGCCACAACTCTGGCTGGAATGTGAAATGCCCATTTGCAAATTAGCCCTATCAAATCAATCACCGTCGCTTAGAGGCCTTAATCAAGTTGCTTGTTTAAGTTTATTGCATCATTGTATAATAATAGTTGTAGGTATTTGGTGATTTGTTCCGCTGCTATAAATCCCGAGAGGGGCTTGCTTTCATTTGATTTGTATTTGTATCGTGTTCGTCCATGCTCCAGCTCATTTCGAATGCATTGAATAGAAAACAGGGAAAGTTTCGAACAATAAATTGATAACACCATTACACATTCAATTATGTGTTTTGAAATAAAGCCACGAGCTTTTTATCCCATGCTGTAGAACTCAATCACTCTAGAAAACATTTCGGTTTTTGTAGAAAACGTGCCCGTGCTCATTCTCATTCGAAATTTCATCTAAAACAGAAATTCCCACACAAATTTAATCCATCGCCTGGCTGGGCCGTCCTCATCAAAACAAATCTAATTAAAATTTGAATAAAATCCTCTCGCCAGAAATAAGCGAAAATGAACTTTGTCGGATTTTGTGCATTCCAGAGTCCCGACCGCACGGCAACCCCGTCCGTCTATCTGTCCGCCGCACTAGCTTGGGGCCAGGTCTAATCCCCAAAATACCGTGATTAAATTGAACACAAGCTTGCCCGGAATCAAATTTTAACTTATCTGGCGCGGGTATTTTATTAAAGTTCATCCTGACGGGCCGGACAGCCAGCATTCCAGCGACCAAAAGAAAGGATAAGCCCCGAAATGTCACGGCACACGGAGCATTACACACATTGCGAGTGGCCGGGTATCTATCTGCGCACCACCGTGGGGACACATAATTAATTTCAAACGGAAGTTGTGTACAATGACAAAGTAGCAACAATAACTCTCCCTCCGGGACAAAAACGGATTATGGTTAGCATTTAATTACGGTGCTAAGTGTTTTCCATTAAATTCGGCCCCAGCGGCTGCCACAGCTCTGTAACTATCCAGAGCTGGATGGGCCGCAGGGGTGCGGGCCGCGACTGTAAATCATTTTTATTGCGTTTATTATTTTCGGTTTCTTCTAACGTCACTGCTAAGCCGCGCCGAATTAAAACGCTTTTATTAATTTCAATTTCCACGGCTAATTTACGTCTGGGCAGTTTGGGGATGATTCGTTGCGGCTGTTACAAGTGCCCTCCTTAAAGGGGTATGTCACCTTGCCAGCATCAAATAATCAGAAAAGCGTGACATGACCAGCCACATCTTAAGTTGCTCACAACTTTTGGTCCTTGTGTCTTAACCTATTCACCTGATTATATACCATATACTAGCATAACCATCACGAACGAAAACATATTTTTCTTGACGTATACCATAATAGTCATATATTAAACAGATAAATATAATTAGACATTCTTAGTAAAAAGAAAAATATCACTCTTAAATGGCTTAAGCAATAATTTGTTCAGACGATCAATTATTGCACTTAAGTTCCTTAAATTGACAAGCAGTCAAATAATGCCCAAGTGCATATCCGACCTAGCCATGGAAATTATTTATTATTTTAAAACATGACGTTGACCTGGAAAATCCACAACGTATGCACGTGACGTGACGTATTTCGCGTGTATGGCCGGCGGTCGTTGTACCGGTACGTTGCGAAAGGTCAAAAATGCGACGTGGGCAAAATACCGTTTATGGTAAGAGAGAGGGAAGAACAAAAAGGTATGAAATTCTAAAATAATATTTAAAGATTCTCAATAACAAATTTTTGGGTTATTTTTCGGATAAATAAGATTAGTTAGAATACTTGCATAAATTACCTGTATTGCACAGACTGGCTTCGAAATCGAAAATTTCAAACTAACTGTATGTTTTTTATGGAATTTCAATTTGACTTAACAATAGAGTTTTTACCTGAAGGCGTATAAGTAACAATCAATTAAATATTCTAACAGATACTTTAAAATCAATTAATTGCGTGGCATGTCCAGAAAGTAAATGTACTAGCCCTCACGGGTAGAGGGAATTCTTTCTGATATGTTGGTCACACTGCCGTGTAGCTTAGCTCCTCCATTTCCAACGAGTCCAAGAACACGTCAGTGCGACTAAAACTGCATGTCCCGTAAACCATGTCGATAGAAACTGTCGTCAAGTGCGAAATTCGCAGCGCACTTGTTGAAAATATTGAGGAAGCTCTTCGTGGCGACTGCAGATTGATGCTGCACGAAACAATCACAGAAAGACTCGGATTTCGTAAACTGTGTGCAAGGTGGGTCACAAAACAATTGACAGAGCAGCACAAATTGAATCGAGTGACAACCTCCAAAGAGTTTTTGGAGCGGTATGAACTAGAAGGTGATGATTTTCTGCACTCTCTAGTTGCAGGGGACGAAACTTGGGTTGCCCACTATACCCCTGGAACCAAAACACAATCCAAAAAATTTCAACTGACGAGGAAGTGGAGGGGGGGGGGGGGGGGGGTGAAGAAGTGGGTAAAGGTATTGACCACCATTTTTTACTCGCCATTTTGGTTTTGGAGATTTTAGCAATTGACGAAACAAACGCACAATTTTCAGAGTTCGAAAAATCGTATTAATTATTATAACAATTGCAGTATTTTGTTTAATTTGAGTATCCACTTAGCTTCCCCATAAAAAGTTCCTGAATAATCGTTAAAATGGAATGAACTTCTGTTGTTTTCTAAGAGGATCGAGGCAGTCTCAAATTAACATTGAAAGCAAGAAGAACAAAAGCTTAAGCAGTAAGAAAACTTTCTTTGCTTTCAGACGACACGGAATGCACCTTTAACGATTTTAAAGAAATTTCGCCGGAAATTTTGCAAAACATTTAGCGAATTTCACCCCCACAATTTGCAACTGGCGAAGTATCTAGATAAAAACAAGAACACTTGGCGCTACCGTTTTAAGTTAAAAGTGGTTCTATAAACGCTCATGGACCATTGCAGCAACATACAAAGCAGCTATTACCGCAGAATACTTGAATTTCATGACATTGTTGCACCACTCGAACAAAGGAACAAGCACCAGGAAGATACCACTTATCCCCCCGTCCAAGGATTAAGCTATTCTGCATTTCATAAAGCTCAGCCTCTAGATCCCACTGGAAGTAAAATGTCGAGACAAAAGGCAAATAAAGCCCATCAAGTTGAGTCCTCAACGGGTGCCTTTAATTTCAGAAAGAACAGGCCTAGTCTGAAGTGGATTCCTCTATATCGCACTTGTGCGCCGTCATGTAGCGTGCCATCGCGATGCAGTTAGCTCCGTCCCCAGAGTCATTCACCGCATAAGCCTTTATGTTTATAAACCCCCCGGTGCTCCCACTCCTACTCCTGCTCCTGTCACTGCTGCTGTTTTAATAACCTCCCAGGACTGCTTATCTGAAATTTCTCGACTCCATATCGTGATTACCGTGGAGTTCGCCACGCCTGCACCTGGGCTCATGTGAGTGAGCATCGGGCGACCCTGCACCAGGGATCTTTTTGTGCGGACCTGGCCCGGGTACCGGCTAGCACTGCCAGAGGGTTTACAGACGGGTGGACACTAGAGAAGTTTTGCTGCCATTAGAGTTAATTTCATTCACCGTTTGATGCCAAGTAATGCGGCACTTTAATTAGACCTCGCGTTTGGCCTTGAGTTACGAGGGCACCTAAAGGGCCAATTATCTGCCAGTTGCAGGACCTCTGAAGACCCTTCGAGCCACTGGAAACTGCAACCTTGGCTCCACCGCTCATTCCATTCGGAGCATTCCCCTTCTTATGGAATCGATTTTACTTGTTGCATTGTCTCGCTGCAAAACTTCTCTTTGGGAAATGATAGCTAACAACTTTTTAATAAGTACGTCTTTGCTCAAATAGGTCATCGAGTGCTGCTCCCTCGTCATTATTCGCTTCTTTGGCATAGGAAAAGTGTGATGCAGAAGGGAGTAATCCACTTGTAGTTCAGCACTTCAGATCAATAGTGCAGACTCCTTGTAATTCGAATTAATGACTTTTACCTGTTTGATATCGAACCAGCTTCCAATTGGTTGATATTAAGAACAGCGAACAATGCTCTCAACAAAAGAGCAAATATTTATCAAACAATGATTTTTTTTATTTAACCGATATACCCTATTTTGTAGATAACTAATTGAATATCATATTTCAATTTTGCAAAGAACATAAAGCTATCTTACATCGGTAGATGGGCAAAATTTTTTGATGCCTTCAGCTTGCGATGTGGTACCGGCCAACAAACGTGGCGTAGCAATGTTATTCTTATGGACTCATGCGTTGTGGTGTATTTTTATTCATAGATTCATATTCATATTAAAGTGTGCAAGTGCACATTACATTTGTTTCGCTTATCGTACTTTTACTCATTCATTCAAAACATTTGGTCTGTCAGCAGCCTAAAGGCACATCTACGCATGCTTGGTACACCACAACGCATGAACACATATGAATAACATTGAGCGCCCGAATTTCTGTAGCTGGTGCACATTTGTGTCCAGAGCAAGCAGCCGTAGTTTCTAAGAATCACTTCCCCGCCCTGACACACTTCCTTCTCTTTTATCGATCAGAAAACATTTTTGGATAGTAAATTAGGTCATGTACATTCTTTGCGGTTATTCATATGTTTTTAAAATCAACAATTTAAATCAGTATTTAAATCCTTGTAGGTGAGGCGGGGATAACTTTGAAAATAGAACCCCTATTGTTTTATTGCTGATTCGGATTCCACGACTAAAAATACATAGAATTTGTTTGAAACATTTTTTTCGATTCATGATAGATGGCGCTGTAATCGACAATATTATAGTAATTTCTCCTACTGAGATCCTATGAATACGATTCTGCAATATGTAGGGCTGCTCGGGTAAACTAGCCTGCTTGATAGCCATATCTTACTTCGCCAACAACATCGATAGTTTCGATCCCATTCTTCATATCATCTTCTTCGAATCGGCCTGTTTGCTTTATGAAATTGTTTCTGAAATATTTTAGTTCGCGGACACCCCAAAATATATAATTAAAACACATTAGATATTTTGCGACTCCCATATAAAATGAATTACATTATTTTAGTGGTTGGTTCTTATTGAGGCGACTATTGAAATTCTTTGATCTTAGTCCTCAAATTCTTCGAGAAAAGAAAACAAAGTTAAACATTTTAATTCAATTGGACAATATTGACGGACAATCGTTCTCGCACCAACCATACTCATACTCTAATTGATAATACGTACCCACAGAGACGTCGTACGGTGCGCAGCAATCGGAGCTGTGTCTATCCACTTTATGGACCATTTTATGGCAATATCTTGGTTTACGAGCTTATACTCGTAAGATCCAGCTCATGTAAGCATTGAAGCTGCGTGACAATCATGTGCGTCGTACGTTCAGGGAGTGGGCCGAAAACAATATTGCGCTTGATCAATATTATTTTCAACACAAAATTTTGTTCAGATATGAGGCTCATTTTTGGTTGAAACGTCAATAAAGAAAATTGCCGGATTTTGAGTGCAGAGAATCCAGAAAAAATTGTTGACACGCCGTTACATTCAATAAAACTTACTATTTGGTGTACTTTGTGGGTTAGTGTAATTATTTGCAATATTTTTTTAAAAAGATGATCATCATTACTGGCCTTTTCGTTCCCCAGTTGAATAGCGTTAATGTGGAATAACTTTGTTTCAATAAGACAGGGAAACATGCCACACAGCGCGTGACATAATAAATTTATTGCGGGAAACGTCCAATGAACGCGTAGTTCCGCGTAATGCACCTGTGAATCGGCCTCCACAATCGTGTGATACCACACCTATGGGTTATACATACTCGTATAATTAAACGATAAATCATAGACGTTGAACTACTTGGAAGACAACAATCGCCATGTTATTGCCAATATACGGTTGGTGGAAAAAGTGGACGAACATTGAACATCCAGATTGCTCTTCATTCGAGCACGATAGCACTCATGATGATATTTAAACACTAATAGTATAAAAGTACCTTTCCAATAAAGTCCATAACATTGCCATTAATATGATTTTTATGTATGTTATTTCAAGTTGTGTACCTGTAAAAAAGCCACTAATACTTAAAATCATTCGCAGAAATAATCCATACTCGTATGTATACATGCCCTTGCTCATTTTTATTTGACATACATATAATCTCTGGTTAGTGGTTAGATCTCCCACGACCTGATTACCTAATGACGCATTGCTTCTAATAAGTGCAGTGGCGCTGCTGTGGAAACTGAAATTCACTTGTGTTCTGCGGCTGAAGTTTAACCCTATTGCCAAATTAATTGGATTCATGTCAGAAAAAGGATATTCTTGCACGATTCCCGATCCCATTGTCGTAAGCGACAGCGCGCCCGTTTTCTGCTCTCCGACAGGGCTGCTGTTCCAAAAATATCAGCCGGAGCTTATCTCCTTTCGCAAGCACTCTCACAAAGGTAGCAATTTCCTCCGATAACAGCTTGCGAATGAATGTTATCGCAATATCTTCTCAAAGCAAATTGAGAAATTAGGACACTATTAGCTTTCAGAGGAAACGTTTTCCAATTCATTTTGGCGCAGGAATAGCTTCACCTTGTTAGCTATAGGTGTGCGGCGAGAACGAGTGAGCGAGCGACGCTCGGGGACTAAGACTAATCCAATCATCTAAATCGATTGCCAGCGGAATTTTATTGTTTCGGATTCGTCATCGTGGCTAGAGCCCACCCGCCTCGCCTGCCCCAGGAGACGTCTTTTTGCGCCACCTGGTTGCCAGCAACCACCATCCCAGGCCGACTCTTCTAATTTGGGCAAAGGATCAATACGTAGCCGAAGACGAGGGCTCCTTTGTACGCTGGAATCCCTTCGCTATCAGGGGCTCCACCCTCCCGTCTGGCAGACATGGAATAAGCAAACGTGATTGAAATTTTATCGGAGCAAAATCAAAAGGAGAATTTCTAAAATTCTTTGCGCGCCTTGTCCTACAGTTTGTTGCTCGCCAGGATAAGATGGAAGCATTCCATCAATTGATAAATCTGAACAGGTATTATTTACAATAACGGCTCCCACCTTCGCCCGATTACGGGCAGCTCAAGGATGTATTTTTCACACTAACAGGCATCGGGGTACCCAACCCGAGTTCATAAGGAGCTGAAAATCGAATATTTTCGGGAACATCTGGGTGGTGGCTTTGTTTGGGTACCTACTCAAATTCATTACACCGGTCATTGTGCTGCCGACGACTTTCGGGGGTTTTATGTTGCTGCCAGTCAACTCACTCACTGGCGAATTTTTGAGTTTCCATTTTACAACGAAAAGCCTTTGTTGCTGGTAATGGATTTAATTTCCTTCGATATCATTTTACGTGCAGCACACTGTCTAATGTTCGATCCTATCGCAAATTTCAGCCTTGGTGGGTGTATTTGCCCATTAAATTAATTTTGCATTTTTCAAATAAACTGCGTAAATGTTTTCCTAGGGAGAATTAGGTTGTCATTTCCACGGTAATTACGATCATTCTGCAGTATTGCGGAATTTTTGGTGTTAATTTACTAAAGCTTGATGCAATTGGTATATGTAATGGGAAATTTGTGTGGACAGTCATTGCACGCATCATGAATTTTATTATTATGTCCAGACTCAATCACAAATATGTGCTTTTAATGGTATTTGTATTTAAAATGCGATTTTGCGCTGCAGTTTGCGTTAAAGCACTTAAACAACATTTCAAAAATTGACATTCATAGTAAAAAATGTAAGCCCATAATTTAATTTGAATACGTAAGGGTCAGTTCACATATTTAATTCAGAATATAATTGACCGCTAGCCCCATGGCGCTTAAAATCATGTATAATTCAATAATACACTTTTCCATCTCCACTCGCTGCAATTGTTCGCAACTCCCGACATTTACACATGAATTAATCAATTTTTAATTCCTGGCATAAGCATAAGCACTAGCCCGCTACCCTTTGGGCCATAGCTAAAAATATTTTTAGCGCATAGGATATTCAGAAGCGAAATGAAGTTTTGAAATGATGTTTATTATATTCACATTTATACTTTCGAAGCGCTTTAAAAAAAAATAATGTGGAATTATTCCAAAAATGATTTTTAAGCGTACGATTTCGAACAAATTGATTTGTTCTAAAAATGGAAAAAATTATGTCAAAAGCTAGGTTATTTATAAAAACTGGGTCGACAAAATTCGTATCGTTTCATACTGTTCCCTGCACAAAAATCCTCCGCCAATAAATCTTCTGGTGCTGCATTTAAGAGGAAGGTTAAAAATGAAAATTGGTTTTTTTGTTTTCGTTTCGCGTCAATCTGAACTTCCCTTTAGAGGTTTACAGAAAATTTTTTCCACGTTTGTATGCGAACAATTGTGTATATTTTAGTAAACATAAAACCATTGAAATTGGTAATAAATTTTTTTATTTTTTTTACACTCTTCTTTCCTAACTCGTTTTTTCATCACATTTGCTCTATCTGCCATTTTATTGAAATCATAAATGAAACTTAAATTTGAAGATGTATCAATTAAATCATAAAGTGATATTTTTATTATTCACTACTTGGAAACTTGATTACCTAGATTTCACTCGCCAAAACAAAGATGCCAAGAAATTAGAAACTTGTGTATCTGCCGCATCTGTCTACTTTAAAATTTTACTGCGATCAGATTGTCAGACTATCTTCTAAGTGCTGCCAGATAGGAAAATTATTTGTTTACATATCCGGCAGACGTCTGGTGATTTTTTAATGCCAGACATTATGGGCAGACTTCTGTCCCCCGTGACACGCCTATATCCGTAACATAATATCCGGGAATTATTCGACCCAAAATGGCTGCTGAAAAAGTTAAACTTCAAAAGATTGTCATCACTGATATCAAATTTACCATCCAAATCACCAAACTCAAAATGGCGGATCCTCAATCTTAAGCAATTTTAATGAAATTATATGAAAAATTCTTTAGGGTTATCGAATACATCTACCAAAATCCAACATGGCGGGCTTAAAATGGTTACCGAAAACTGAAACTTCAAGGGATTGTCCTAAGAATGTCTACTGACTGGAATTTGCCTTTTGCAAAATGTGTACAGACTAAATTTGTCCTTGTATAAAATGTTTGCTGATTGAAATTAGCCTTATTTCCAGCGCTGACTTTCATGGTAATCCCCGGATAGTCCGGGAGCCGGTGACACTGAAAGCCCTGTCATGCGGAAACGAAAATTTTTAAAGTTGTTGTTGGAATTGATAGTCAAAAATTATACGAACCCAATTAACTTTGGAATGCATAAATTTAAAAAGCCGAAAAAATTTTTCATAAAATTAATTATTATAAAAATGGAATAATGTTTTACTGTCATCGCGGATATTGCTTATTTGTAGTGCATTAGATAGAAAATGTCGTACCTACTCTTTCAGAAAAAAATTACACAAACCACTTTTTTTTAGCCAGATGGAGGTCAGGCATACCTATTTGAATTGTGTGAAAGGGAAACAATTTCTACATTATCACGTGCAAACCTTTTTTTGTTCTTTTCGATGCGATCTTTAAAAATATCTGGGTATGCGGGCCCAAAAACTGTCGGAAGTATCCGGATACCAGCTTTATTGCATGGTCTCGATTTACATCTATTACAAAAAGTTTTTATAGAATAAAATGTCTTATTCCTTTCTTTGGTTTAAAATTATATGAGAATAAATATGATTAAAGGAATTATATAATAGGGACATTTCTATTTTAGGTGATTCAAACAATAAAAGAAAGTTGATATAATAAACTTCAACTTTTGAAGGTGCTGCTGGATCTTCACACCACAATGGGTAAAGTTTATTGTCTTCATTTAATTGCTGGTATGGTGGTATGTAAAAGTTTCGTTAAAATCCGTTAATTAATTTATTCGTAATTATGTCCACCCACCCCGAGGAGCAACTGGTGCGCCAATTACTGTAGCCGCTCAACGGGGTGAAGATTCGCTTCGGCGGGTGGAAGAAATAAGTTCTTACTATCAGATTGACTTAAAATTTTGGAACTGAATAGTCTAAGCGAGTATAACTACACATGGCGATATTTTTCCCCCAAAGCGATTTATTCAAGATCTCTGATAATTACTACTTTAGTGATGCGCCGCAAAATTATAATAACTATAAAAGTTCTTAAGAATTACATTTCTCGTGAAATTCCATGATTTGAAAATTCACAAAAATTTTGTCAGATTCACGTTTACAGAAATAAATCAGAAAAACTAATTGCACCATTATTTTCGAAATGTCGGCCGAATGACAACATCCCAGTTCAGCAAACTCGATTTTACACTCATGCCCGACCGACCACCCCGTGACAAAACAATCGCTGCCTACACAAAATTCATGGTCTCATGCTGGATTGAATTTCCTATTTAATTCGTATACGTACAAACAATTGATTAGTTTCAAAATGTTGAACTTCAATATATCAAAGAGAAGAGAGAATGTGTTTATATAAAACCCGAATATTCCGTCGAATTAAGGAACATCTTTCGTCATTAAACTGTAACTAATTGCGTGTCATTTAAAATGAGGAGGTTCAACTGCAATAAAAGTGTTGATTTGATGTTACCCTCTGATGGGAATTAGAACTCACTTTTATGACACTAAATAGAGCACAACGGTAATGGAGGCACGGATGGGGCATACTGTAGATACTATTCGTGCCGGAGCGGCTAAATTGCGAGAGCACAATAAAAGTCAATTGCCGTAAAAGGCTCTGCCAAAGGTTCGACAATAAATTGCCGTTGGCGTTCATGATCTCAATGAACTGCAGCGGGCAAATCTTGGAAAAAAAGGCTCACCATATAACCCAACCCCTGATACATGAATCATGGCTGAGCTGAGGCTTAATGAATACCTAACCATTGTCCATCAATCCCGCGGACTAGTCCTTTAAATTCAAAGCACGACAAGTACTCACTCAGTCGAAAAATCGTCCACTGAGGGCTGCGGGGCGATTTGCTCTTTGTGCGGATGGCGGGTGAATTTTCTGCTAAATCAAGACCCTTTCGACACCACTCGATTCCGGTGGCTCTGAAAAAAGACCGCTTGGGTCCTTAATTGGAGCTAATCAATCAGTGGCTCTGGGTATCCTGTTTACCCGTGGTACCTGTCGAGCAAATTCCAGAAATGCCCGGCAACAGAGGCCCACCCCACCCAATCCGCTCAGGTTGAAATGCGGTGAAAGCCAGGTGAGACGGGGTTTTTTCACTTCCTCCACTTTTCGAGGTACATCAGATGAAAAATGCTTGAAAAGCGCCTTTAAAGCTTCGGGGCTTTTTGGTGGATTTTTTGTCGGTACCGCACAGCGCCAGGAGCCGGCAGCGTTAAAATTAAAAATTAATCGCCCACCAACGTGGGACGTGGGATGCTGGCAGCTGCCGGAGCCGAGATGATATCTGTGAAAACACGTAGGTTGTCGACGCTATGATCAGACGTGCTACAAGGTAAAAATGGCGATGAATTTCTTTAGGCCCGTTAAAATTGAAAAAGTTTGGAAACAAGTAATTTGCTTATAGGGTCTTGCTTATGTGTGGTGCATGACCTGGGTGAATTGCTAGCCCAGGACGGATGGACCTGCTGAGAAACACGTTCACAAGTTCACCGGCTCCTCCGCCTCATTTTTAATTTTCATTACGTAAACACGTCCGTCCGCTTAGGCCAGGGCACCCTAAACACGGGAAATTCATTCACCGATATAAGTTGAGTGCCCGGGTAAGGCCGTCTAAATTCGGCTCCAGGAACCCTACAAATTGTGAACGTAGGGCCGATCAATTTTTGCCCTCCCTAGCTGGGGCGGTTGGACTAGAAAACTACTCAACCGCCCAACCTTAGTTGATTGCATCTGATAAGTTGTGTCGTGCGGACAGCACAGCCAATTTCTTATCCTACATATCAGGCTCTGCACATTGGGTAGTCTGGAGCCACCTTAAGCGGAGGAATTTCGGACACAGGTACGGAAAATCGAGAAAATCGATATGCAAATAATTTTTCCGCCTTTCTCTGATTAAACAGTTTGCATTTGTCAAGTGCGACAACAGTAATTTTCGGTAGTCGAGACTGTATTAAATTGGGAATTTTCCCATAGAATAACTGGGTTGCCTCTCCTGTCCGTTGTGCGTTTGCTTTTCATCGGTGGAAATTGCGGGAATTTCTGAGCAAATGTGTGACGATAGCTTGACCAGAGCTTTATTTGATGAAATGTGGCCTAGGGTGAAATGTGGGATTTCCACTAATCACAGGGACAATTACCACAACTAATTATTTTTTATTTTTAATTGCCCGTTCGTCCGCAAAATAAAATAAAATGGCATGGTCAAAGTATGGCATTTTGATTGTGAGATTTAAATTTGCCAGATATTTATGACGGATTTGCATTAATTTGCAATTACATTTGTAAACCCCAACGTACACAGGAGATCGATTAATTGCAGTTCCCACAAATTAATTACAGGTTGTTCCAAACAACTCTCTGGGGCATTATGTAGTTTATTTACGCTCTTTGCAATCAACTATTAATTTAAGCTAAAAGTTTGCTTGTCCCACAGACTTCAACAAATTGGACTAGCTCCCGATGGACATATTCTCAACGAATGGATTTTTGGTTTCATTTTGGCTCCTTAGTTACTTATTTTGGTCTTAAATATTTATTTGCACCATTTTATAATCTTTGTGTTATCCTCTGATCCAAATTAAATTTAGGTTGTTAGACTGGTAATTTTAGAAGATAAGGAGAGTGAGGTACAACACATTTTTTAAAATATCTTGATAACGAAGCAAAGTCATAACTAAATTCTATAAACCAGTTGTCGTATTTATTCCACGCTAACATTTTCAAGTGTTGGTTAGATATTGACATCCATTGCTTAGTTCAAAACAGTACGGATTTGTCAATGTAAGTCTACGATAAAACTGGACAACATTTTTGATGTTTTTTTACATTTACCGGAAATGTGTTAGGGGATATCAATGGGGTTGTATTTCCGTGCGTTACGAGTCTGAAAACGAAAATGCTGAATCAGCTCCGGGTTTCAAGTAAAATAGGGTAAAAAGTAAGAAAACCGTTTTTTGGCTATTTGTAAAAGATACATATAACCAAATAACACAAGAATACTTAAAGTTGCTCAAACGAAAGCTGGAAATCTATAATATAGCCATAAAATACAATTGGTCTATATCGTGCATCGTTCTTGTTTTCTCTGGAACAAGTATGACCTGTTATATATTAAGGAAAAATTCCTTGTTGGCCAGTGTAACAAATTTGCTGGAATCCTCACATTATTGCGTCCCCTGCGTCAAAGCATGGACATCCTGTTAGGATATGCTTTTAGAGGTACGCTATACATAATACATGCAGAGTTCCGCAGGGTAGCCATCTTGAGCCTTTTTTATTTTTCATATACATTAATCACGTATCCTGAATCCTATCCCATTTAATAATTCTATGCTATGCTGAAAATTTTCGCAATATTTCCATATCTGACCTCTCATTCATTCCTGCACTTAAACCTGGCTAGCTTCCTGCTGACCCGTCAAGTTACCGACCTGTCTGGACTTGTCATATTGGATGTCCAGGCACCCTTTGACTCGGTTTGGCATAATGGGCTGATCCATAAATTGATGAAATGTGATTTACCTATTCCTTTAATTAATAATAGTCCGTAATTTCCTAAACAATAGGTATTTACAGGTACATCTTGGTCCTAGTTCTTCTAAAATAAAGCAAATTCATAGACTGAGTACCTCAACCTTCTGTTTTAGGTCCAATACTTTACAATTTACACACTGCTGACTTTCCTAATACTCCTAACTGTCTCTCGTCTATTTCCAACGACGATACCGCTATTTTTGTGACAAACTTCCCAGTTCGTGTCTCTCTCGCCGTTGAGAAGTTGAACCTAATCCCTCCTCTTTGGACTTCTTCTTCTGAGCTATGTTAAAAAGTAATGCCCCACCTAACAATTAAAGGAAAAAATTGAACCTACATATATTCGTACACTCCGTCTTTACTCTAAAACGTCTTCTAAAATTTCACCAAAAGAATACACACTTGCCAAAATGGTGGCAACTGCCTCAATTCTATGTTTAAGTTAAATTTCTACATGTGTATATGTTTTGCCATTTTGGAAATAATAAGAAAAAATTTCCCGAGAACACATGTCAGTCATTCATTAAGGTCGTTTGTCTCAAAGTGCTTCCTTTTGCCTGGTTATCTCAAAACTCTAAAAGATATAAATATTAAAATCGGCGAAAGTGAAGGATTCCAAAATGTCCCGCATTATTCGCCTTAAAAAGCTTTTGAACAGGAGTACAAACAGTGTGTGAAAAGAAAACAAAAGTAAAAGAAAAACAAACAAAAAAGAGAACAGCGAAAAGAAAAAGAACTACCTTACTTTCAGAATACGCCCATGTTGAAAAGTTAAGTGAAACTACAAAAAGCAGCGATGAGAAAAGGGAAAAAACTTTCTTTAGTTTTTTTTATTCTCTTTCTTTGGATGCTTAATTAACATTGTCCAGGAAAGTTTTTTGGGAGACCATACGAAAACTTACCAGTTGTCTTGGAGTCTCTATGCAATTTTTATGCATGAAATGTTTCCTTTTTTTTGGGTGAATTATGGAAATTTTCTGTTTTGGACTTATTTTTATATTAGCATTTCCTTACCCCTACGGACGAGAAAACTTTTGAAAAATAATCCAGTCGACAGCCTCTCATTCATTACAGCTGTGAAGCTTTAAACAATTGCAAGAAATGCTCCTGACACACTTGATAAAAGTAAGCAAGCAATATTCGGATCATAAAATCCTCAAACCGAGAATTTCATCCTCCGATTTTCCCAACAAAAAAAACCTATAAAAATGGACCCTAGCAAAAACTGAGTTATGAAAGAGGGAGCGAAGAGGGAGCGGAGGAATCCCTAAACATTCCTTCTCAGATCCCTTCACGTCACAATAAAAATCCGCGGACAATTTCCTTCAAAGGGCAAAAATCCCCCACTGTGGGAAAGATACGCAAAAGGGAAAGCCTTTTGGGAGGATGAAGCACACGAGTTCGAGCAATGCCTCCTTTTGGTAAGGAAATTGCGGGTAAAGGGGGCGAAGATTTACATTCCTCGTGCATTACAGCCACAAAACCCTTCCGTATAAAATTTTCCGTGAATGGACACCGTAGGTATGGTTGCCGTCAGGGCGCAGGCAGAATCAAAAGTTCTACTTTCATGGACAGATGTTGGTTTCGAAAAAAAGGACGAACGGTTCCTCCTTAAAAGAATTGGAAAACACTTTTGAAGCGACGGGTAGTGATGTTTTCGTACTAGGAGCTGGTTACCTTTCAGGAGGTTGAATCCACACAAATTGAACGTTTGGACGCTAAAGTGATTGCTGTTGTTTATTTTAAGTCTCTTTAAAGGGCCATTGCGGTTGACGGAAAGAATCCTAGCGAGGGGAATGTATACCGTGAGGTTTTTAAATTTTCTTTGCACGGACGAACGGAGGTTATGTGTATGCTTTACAGAGATACGAGATTTTATGGTTCTCGTACTTTATGTCTTATTTAGGAAACAACTGTGCGGACTTTGATGTCTGCAATTATTCACTTCGAAGCATATAAAGATAAGTGGAAACGGCAACAAATGTAATCAAATGTTTCAAGTGATAAAGTAAGACTCTCAGTCTGCAATAGGCCATGTTTTCCTATGTGTACACATTCTTTAATTTTTTTCATGAAACTTACGCTATCTCGAAGGTATCAACAAATAGCATTTTTTTGTGTGTTGATATGCGTCCTTCAAGAAGGCGCCAAGTCGAGTCCCCATTTCGAAAATGCAAATTTGCTGCCACTGTAGCTCTGCTTCTGTTGAAGATATCGACAAGAAACAAAATTCAGATTAAAGTAGACAATTGAACTTAGGGAGCGAACTAATATCTTAACTATACATTCTTCGATCGAGTTTTTGAAAGTGATTTACCAGGAAAACCCTTTAAATAATAATCCGATATTGTTGTAGGACAGATGGTTCAGTGTGCTGTAAACATTATTACAAAAATACCATATGAAAATTTAATGTGAAGTAGTAAATCTGACTTTAGGACGTCGGACAACAGGTACTGCCCCAAACATTTGTCGGACAAGGTTACCAGTCAATTTCAAATATTTTTATTAAACGATTCTGAAAAAAATCAGCTGTAAGGTACTAAATTTTATGACATCATAACTTTGCCCTGTTCGGGGTGGCGGACGCACCAAGAAACCCAATATATTATTCCGACAATAGATTTTTCGATTTTAATTTAAAAAAAGAAAGAAATACTATGTTTAGGTCATAATTTTTTTTAGCGCCAAATCAATGAGTTTGCGGGGGTTTCAAAAGAAAACGCCCCTCTGCACAGATATTTCGCAAATACAAAAAATGTCGGACACTACTTAAAGAACATATTTGGTTTTCATTTTTACTGGAGGAACCTAAAATAATCCTGGGATAAAAAGTAGCCTAAATCATGAACGATAAGAGACTCTACCTTCCAGTAAAGCCCCATCGAAATCGATTCAACCGTTCTCGAGATAAGCCCCGACAAATATAAATTTTTGTTATGTGTAGTGTAAGTAAACATATGAGCTTAGAAAACGGCAGTTATTTCGAAACCACAGGCCCCAAATTTCATGAAAATTCATTTACGTAAAGAACTTATGGCCGCCATATTGAGGTTTGAAATTTCGATAGCAGATTTTAAACCGTTCAAACTGAGTCGCTATATTCGGTCTTCCTGCCTCCATCATGAATTCCCATTATTTATGTTGCAGAGTGTTAGTGCCAAGTTTCAAGCAAAGCGGATAAACTATATTTTTCCCCATAGAAACTTTTACACCCCCTGTTAGAGAGAATAGTCTTACATGCTATTCCAGGATATACTCAACCTACATAACAAGTTTCATTCGAATTCGTTTGGGAATTTTGGCGTCATTAAGTAACAAACATCCAAACGCACAAATTTTCTCATTTACAATATTAGTAAGTAGTAAAATTACCTTCACAATTTTCTTCGTTAAAATTAGCTTAAGAGGTTTTGCCATAAGAATGCAAACTAGATCTTGGGTAAAGGGTACAGATATCCTATGTATCCACTTTATATACACTGGTGACCATGAAATTAGCACACTGTTTTCAGAAGTGAAAAAACCC
Organism: Neoitamus cyanurus; assembly: GCA_947538895.1. Lineage (NCBI taxonomy): Eukaryota > Metazoa > Arthropoda > Insecta > Diptera > Asilidae > Neoitamus > Neoitamus cyanurus. The sequence continues at coordinate 33,626,111 of OX384543.1, forward strand.
AGGAAACTGCGAATCGGGCAAAAATACCAAAACAAAGTTTAAAATCTAATTAAAAACAAACTTTATATGTTAATAAGGCACAAGAGGATACTATGGAGCCCCAGTCTCAGCTGAATAAGAATGTGGGCAACTTAGGGTCAAGAGATAAAATTTGAATCGAAAAGAGATATATGAATTTGTTCCTACCTACTTTAGATAGAGCTCCAATAAGTTTAGTTTGTGTGCGATTTTTTTCGGCTACAAAAGTGCAATAAAATGATACATATGTTTTGAAATAAAAATTTTTAAAGGTTGTTCTTTCCGAGATACCCAAATTACATCCTCGATTATAATTTTCATGCATTAATATGTAGCATGCGAAAATTTACGCACCCTCTTCCTATGTGCAAAGGCTTGCTTCCATTTGGGTGGTATCAGAAAATATGTCCTCTCGATTTCTATGTAGCGATTGCAGTGCCACGCTGTGGAAAACTTTATTATCAAAGAAATCTTCTCTTACAACCGTCGAAGGATAACGCGGCTTTTCGAAATAAGTGAAAGCTCCATTGAAGTTTCAAAGGACTTTCAAAGTTTGAGCAGCTTTTAAGGATATTCCCATACAGGAACTTGGATGCGAAGGATTTAGGAAACTGTTAAACATTAAATATTTTTATATTATACTCGCTCTGTCCATGATGATTTTAGGAGATAGATGTCGTATTGAAGTTCAAACAATAGTCTTGAGTCTAATTTACGCAGAAATATTTTCTCCTGTAAATTGGTACAGTTAGATGATCTGTTATGGATAAGCATTGTTATAATTACACACTTATTTACACGACAACACCAAAATATATTGGGGAATTGCAAAGATTAACTGAAATGAAAATATGTCATAAAAGAGGTCATTCTAAGAAACTTTATCTTTGGATATAAGCAACGGAAATTTACAGGAAAAAAGGTTACACGCAATTTGGTGTGTGTATGCAAGCCGTGGAGGTAATTCGGAAAAAGGGCTTCCCTTTTTTTCACGTAATTTTATGTATGTACTAAATGTGGCCGCTGAAATCTAATGGAAGAAAAAATGTGGACAAACAAGGAATCATTTGGTTTACTCATAGCGACAGATCACATATTTCATTGACCAGTTAATCTCAAAAATCAACATATTATTTTACATTTCATATGCAGTATATTTTTATTGGGTAGTTTACAGAAGAATTTTTTTTTAGCGCGGTAAGTACTTAAGGCACAGCAAAATTAATCAAAGTGAATTAACGTCCAATTTATAGGGATAATTTTAGAAGCATTTTTAAAGTGAAACTTTTTTACATACGATAGAGCAAACTTAGTTCATGCAAAAATGTGACGATACGTTCATCGCTGTAAAGAAAACTGCAGCGTGAAATTGATGTAGCAAAGTGAAACTTATGCGGATTCCTTGTAAATTAATATGTAGACCATGTTTTTTTTGTCTTTGCGATTTTGTAGTTTTAATATATTTTTATATCCAGCAAGATGGCGCCACATCCCACAAATGCTGTGATGCAATAAATTCAGTGCTTCAGAAATTACCTGGATGAGTAATTTCTCGTTTCTGAGACATCAATTAATCACCTAGATCGTAAGAGGGAGATATAATATAAATACAAGAAATTTTTTTTCAAAAGAGTGGCCGTCTACATGAGACCACTTTGTATATAACATGATTACTCGTGAAATTCGCAAATAGCACCACCTTTCAAACACTATTAGATTTTACAATTATTAAAATTTAGTTATTGTAACCATAGGGACTAATATGTATATCAATCGAAGGAAAGACACTTGATGAAAATACGAAAATATGTATATTTTGCCGAATGTTCAATTCCGTGCATATAATCAGAAAGCCATTCTCTGCAATGCCCAAAATTTAACAAAAAGTCTTTCGTGTCGTATTTGTCTTTCAAATTTCGAGCTGCATTATGCATAGGACCCGTTAATTTCCAAACTGTACAAAGTAACAAAACATTACATATTTAATCGATTTCTAACACCAAATACTATTATATATGTTGTTGCATATCGCGTCAGTGCCTTTATCGCGTGTGTGAATTGGTAGTATGCCCCCTGAGACCCCATTTAAGGACAATGGGGGAGATATCAATCAAATCAAGCGAACCGCTATAGAATTTGATGCATCGAGATATTTTTGAATTCAACAGCAACTCTTTCTCCGCTGCCCAAATTCCACGTTTTTCCAAGTTTTCCTTTGTCCGGGAGATGCAATCTTCGATGAGGCATATACATAGATCGGTCAGCGTACAAATGAATACTCACGAATCTTGGACAAGAGATGAATAAACAGCAGTGGCCCTAAGATCAATCCTAGGGGCACTCCGCGGTTAAGTCCTAAAAGGTTTGTATTTTTTCACGATATTTGTGTTTTTGACTTGCTGGTATCGTTTTGTCAAGTGATTGTCAATCAAAGGAACTGCCGAACTGCTGAAGTTGAATATAGTGGATAATTTCTGCCGCAGTAAAACATGATCCACACAACTCAAGGCTTTTGAGAAATCGAAGAGTGGAAGTACAGTAAATTGATCAAGATCCAAAGCAGCTACAGGTCTGTGGTAACTTTCAAAATAGAGGACTCACAACTCTGAGAACTGCGGAAACCTGATTGCCAATTAGTTGGACAAATATTATTTCGCCGTTCTTATTTCTAAAAAAATACAGGCTGCTTTGATAACAAGCGGAACATTCAAGAAGTAGTATCAAACTATACCAAAGTAAAAACCATTTCAGAATTTGTTATTAATTAGTCGCTAATTACAAACACAACTGTTAATTAGCGGATAATCAACAGCAAATTCTTAGCTGGTTTCTATTTTGGAACGGTTTTTATTTCTTGGTTGCTTTGTTAAGTGCATATGAAGTTAGCAAAGCAACCTGTATTTTTTGTTGAAATAGTAATAAGAAAATAATTTTTTTATACAACTAATTAACGACAAATAACACGCTTAGTCCGGGTTCAACTCGCGGAAGCTACTTCACTAAGTTCATACACATAATATTATATAATGGTGCGCCCACTGCCTGAGTGAGAACTTGATTGTTTCCTATTCTAACCCTTTTAAGGTTGTTCTCATCAAAGATGAGAGCATGTATGTGATTCCATACCAGAAGTACCAGAGATTCCTACAAAATTCGATTGCTTCCGCCACATCTCACTTTAAAACTGTTCGATTTCTCGCCGACGACAACACGGTGTGCAATCGCTTTGTCACCTTGCGATTGAAAACCGACAGTGGGATGTTCCTTAGCCACCGAACAGAGGAAACGTAGTTAGTTCAATTTGTGTACCTGAACAAATTGGCGGCGGCCTGTTGGCGGTGGATTCGAACCTCATGGCAACTAGTCAAAGGTACGGGAAAACAAACGATTTCCTCGCGTCAAAGCAAGGGGAAGTATTCCTCAAGTCATCATTGTGGCCTATAATTGGTAATGGCACGGCTGGCATGTCTGGAGCGCACCACGGCTCACACCGGTGTATAGACGACGTAACCTAATATTGAAAATTGAAACATCCGCCCGGGAAGGTGCAGAAGGGTCGCTGCGACAACGGTGTACGTCTATGTGAACAAAACATCGTGGCTGCCATATATTTGACGTGGTGCTACCTTCGTGCGCCCTGCCGAAGGAGGAAAATTAGATTTCGAGGACGTGAGCGTAAACAACGAATGACTTGGCTGAATGATGAGACGAGATGAGACAAGACACAATTAATAGGGGCCGCCGGCGGCGCGGGCGAAATCGAGTGGCGTAGATGTACTCCCGGGGGGATTGATGTAATTACAGGGCCCCTGCTCCTTTCTTGCAGGGGCTTCCTTCAGATTTCTTAACATTTCTGCGTGTCAACTCATTTAAACCGCTGGGGCGAAATCAAATTTTCGTTTTCCGTGAATTAAGCGGGAATCGGACTGCACCTCATTAAGCAATTCCAGCGATTAGCTGCGAACACACAGGAAACATGCGGCCAAGCGTAATCCGTCTCAGCCCACTTCATTTCGGCGTGGTGGTGGTAACCTGAGCTGCTTCCTTCTAATCCCTCTTGCGTCATCAGCAAAAAATCCTTTGATATTGAGACGGCTGTCTGTTAGCACGGCCCGCCAATTCCGACAATCATTTCTGCTCAATTCCAGCAGACGCCATCAGTCTTGGTTCGGCTGCCAAAATACATTATCCTCGGATAGCTGTGGGATGATATCGAATTTATTTCATTACGACCGATCTAATCCCTTCGATGGTACGCTTCATGGCGGATTTGTGCGAGAGAGTAGATCCGACGCGGGGTCTAAACAGGGTTGATGGCAGGTTAACCAGATGTTGTTAGAAAAATCGGTCATCATTCGGTATGGCACTCACACACCGATTGCTTCGTACATTGACTAATTTGACATGAAACCTTAGTGGGTTTTAATTAGGCAGGAACGCCACCTATTGAAAACATGAGATAGTTACTATTTTGTTTCTTAATAATTTTCAATAAAGCCAATAGACTTAGATAAACAAATTTAACTTTCTTCGACACATGTTTTGATTTTCTGCAATTCTCAATTGTTTGGTGTTTTACGGTTTCAGAAATGAGGAGGTGACATATGAGTTTTTGGTGTATCTTTTGTTAAATTCTGTCGCATGACTAGATGTAATCCCTTAATAGCCTATTGTATATTGGGAGTGTAAAGAATTGGGTCTAAGACTGTAGAAGAATAAATTGTGGGGTATGGATAAAATAGATTTTGGTTTCGGATATTCGCGAAGGTTGTGCATACGAGAATAAGTGCTCATTTGATCATAACAAAATGAATTCGTATTTCGCATACGTGAATCTTTTCTCACATATAATTTGCCTACTTTTGCGTTTCGGAAATCTCATGCATATAATGTCTTTGAAGCTATAAAGGACATTAAATCAAAAGCTATTGTACTTGATAATATCGGGTTTTTCAATAAGGACATAACAATTTTGTATTTAAATAAAACACAGAATAATTGAGATATTGGGCTGAATTATATTCCAGGTGAAGTACACATGTTACATTAAACTACGGAATTCGATCTCGTTCATATGACCACCGTATATGTTTGCAGCGATCGATTCTTTGGAGCCAAGTTTCCACCACTATTTCACACTTATTGGCCGGAGCAATTAGTAATTTCGCTTTCGATATTGTCCGCGAGCTCCACTAACGTTGTTGGCTTTTTGGCATAAACCAACGATTTAACGTAATCCCATAAAAATAAATTCAACAGCGTTAAATCACATGAGCAAGGTGGCGATTCGACCGAACCATTTCTCGAGTTACAAGCACAGTTACCGAACTTTGCCCTAAATAGATATATTGTTTGACCAGCTGTGTGGCATGTCGCATCATCTTGTTGGAAACATATATCATATATGTCAAGTCACACCTCCGCACAGCGGTCCCGCGCTCTAAGAAGGGCGGTTATAGGGGTTTCGCGCTTGTTTAAAGTGCTCGAAAAATTGTTATCTTGCCAAATTAATGAACACATTTTCAAGTTTAATATGCTTACACCTTTCCAATTTTCATTCACTTGACTAACAGGTGTCAAGCCATTTACTCTGACAATCGTTTTTCGAGCTTCATTAATGTGTTCAAGTTGTGTTCCCCAGGGTTCCTTTTTTTGGGACCGTTGTTCTTTTTTTTCGTTGTAAATAACATTGTTGCATTCATATGTTTCTGTAAAATGTATATATGTGTGCAATTGTACATAACTTGTCCCAAAAATTGTATTAACGAATTAATTGCAAAAATTATTAACGATTTGCGATCAATATCGAACTGGACAATCGTCAAAGGGCTAACCTTGAACCAGAAGAAGCGCAATCTTTAATTATTCATAAAGGAGTGATTGATAAGGCTCTCATACTTGCTGTTGATTTCAATGGTGTGTCTATTGCTTAATGCTTATTTAAAGTATTTCACCGTATGACACTTTCATAAAGTTATTTGGGCCAGGATTCCCGGTTATCTCAGAAACAATGTCAGATTTCTTACGACAACTCGTGTTTCGAAATTATTGATCCCACGTCATCGCGGCCTTTACAGTGAACGGAAATTTTTTATCCATGCTGCTAAACTGTGGAATGCATTGCCGGATAAATTTAGGAGAATAAGTAGCCCGCGAATCTTCAGAGATCAACTATCGGAATACCTTAAATCCCTTGAGTAAGGACTTACTATGTATCGCGTCAGGATTCTTTTATTTCTCACTGCTTTCATTAATTCAATTTATATTTTTTTTATAAATTGTATTATATTTTCAATAATTGTATAATTCTAACCGAATTGTTATGTACTTGTCTTCTTATGAACACCGATGTGTTAATAAATAATAAACCGTAATAATAAATAAAATAAATTTGGCCAAGAAAGTCGTAAAACCGCCTCATTTGCGTTACGGAAGTAATAATATAATAATAACATTTATTTTGTAGAAGTGCTCCATCAGAATAAATCTAGCACGCAGCAAAGAAAAAAATGGTTTCATACTCGTACATGTGTCTCATGAAATGCGTACCGACGAGATCGGGAACAGAATCGTAATGCCCCACTCAAGGGCGTAAGGTAGCGCAAAAAATGATCCGCTTAACAATATGACCAGAGCGACACCGTTGAAAGACTTCCGAAGGACGGGGAGTAGCTTGAGGAGCCCTAAAAATAGTCCTCTCCACATTTATCATACGAAAGCGGTGGGGTCACGCGCTATATAAGCAAAACGCAAAATTAGGCAATCAACCACCTTGAAAAGAAGAAAGTGTTAAGGGGTGCGCGCCGCCAGTTGTTCCAGCTAATCATAATAAATGACTCGAGGAGGTGTTTCCGTCGGGGTAGGTTGTCGAATAGGTTTGCTGAGGACCGACCCTTCGCATCTCCATATGAGTGTACGGCGGAGATTGCTTTCTTGATGGGCTATTTAATTCAAAGTGACGGCTGGCTCATATATCGCTGGATTTTGGTAAAGTAACAGTGGCAGATTCCCCAAAATAATTTTCTCGTGTGCACAGTGTAGAAAGGGTTCGTAATATTTGGCAAAAAAAGCATCCTAAAATTGAAACAAATCGATCAATCCATTTTTAGGGTTCCGAAGAAACTTGAAAATAGTTTCATTTAATCTGAAAATTTTAATAAATACACTAGGGGTTGCCTAACGCGGCTTGCGAGCTGCATGCGAGCATGGTGGCTCCTTTGCAAATGTATTGAATATGGTAAAATGAAACTGACCAATGTTCAAAAATAATTTCTTCAGTACTGTAAATTAGCTTGTTAAGAAATAGCACCCTCATGACGCTTCCACAAACTCGAGAATAAATATAATTTCATGATAGTTGATATTGGGGGTTTTTAGAGTCGCTGATTACCAATATGTCATCATGGCGGTTTCAATATGGAGGACTTCATCACAATTTATCATTGTGTTTTAAAAACGAATCCCACTTCTAACGCGCGCTGCGACCTATACTGACGGTACTTTCCACTCTTCCTACCACACCAAAAAGTATTACTTCTCTTTCAATGCAAACCACTCATTAAGCCATTTTCGAACGTCTTCGTAAGAATCGAAGTCCTGCACAGCAACGAAAACAGGTGGTAGTCGGAAGGGGCCAGGTCAGGTTAATAAGCGGCATGGGGTAACACCTCTCAGTTGAGTCTCTCCAAGTAGTTTCAGGCCATTGTTGAAGTGTGAGATGGTGCGTTGTCGTGGAGAAAAATCAGCTTGTCGTGTCTTTGCTGATAATCTGGCCTTTTGTTGGTAGCGGTGGGCATTTATAGTTTCACCAGGTTTCAACAACTCATAGTAGACGATACTCTGCTGATCCCATCAAACGTACAACCATCCTCTTCTGTCCGAAGCGATTGTCTTGTCGGTCCTGGGGAAGATGTTAATGGTTAGTCGGGATCCACCCACGATTTCTTGCGTTTAGGATTCTTGAAATATATCCGCTTTAGTCGTCAGACTTATGCAGGAACGCCCATCATCTGCCTATCGTTCAATTCATGCGACACCCATTTTCCGATACTTTGAACCTTTCCCAAGGCACGTAGGCGCATGGAAATGAGTAACACCCAATTGCTCGGAACACACTTTTTGCGATTGGGTATCGTCCTCGTCCAAAAGAGTCTGCAATTGATGGTCCTCAACCTTCCTGGGCCGATTTTCACGCTACTGGTAGATGTGAAACTAATAAAAAATAATATGGCGTGTCTATAGCAGCTTAATATGTTCACTAACGCCATATATAAGCTTGCATACCTGGTACAACTCACTAAAACAATTTTCTCATTGGTCCCATATACCACTTAATTTTATCACAACGAATCACCCTGTACCGATCGCAGCGCTTCATACTATACAGTCGTATATGCTTCTGAGCAGTATCAGCTCGCCACGAAATGCAATGTTGTTGCCAGCTCGCCTGGTAATATGTGAACACTTGTTTTATTGTGTTTGCCGAATTACTCACTGTTGCCGTTCTGTTTCTTCGTTAAACAATTTAAATGAGACTTTGGACTCGGAACAAACAAACAGTTCGTCTCTTTCTTACTAATGGGTAGTTTTGTTGCTTTATTTGTCTGAAAAATCGCAGTGGTAGGGATAACTGCGTCTTAAAAAGAGAGTGAACATTTCAATACATTTCTAACGGCTCAAGGATATGTACAACCCGCGATCTCACCCTTCAGAAATCCTACATAAATGGGAGTCTCAGTAAATGTTAAATCACGGGATTCGCCTTGTGGAATTAAAATAATTGATCTACTAAAAGCAGTGCCCGTCGCAGCTGGAAAAGGGCCTTAATCAAATTTTTTGCACGACCATGCCCATTTACACCCATGTGAGAAGTTTTTACCTCAATTTTCTGCCCAACTGTCCTTTCAGACTGAACTACTTTGTACATAAATTAGTCCTGGAGTTTCTGTCGTAGGTGCCGGCGACCGGGCACTTTTAGTCTTTTCACAGTGTTAATGTTTGCTCTCAGGGCAGACAGACACCTTGTGTGCCGGGGCAACCGTCACCTCTGGTAGCGCCCTACATTTTGCGAACGTGTTTGAACTTTGCACATTTATTTCACCCTAGCACAAGTCGAGGCTGACCGTACTCCCCGACAAACCCGCCCGGTCCGGTCCGGAGGTTTCTTTCGTACCGGTGTAAAAAAAATAATGGCTGTAGTTCACGACAGGATAATTAAAGGAGCTTCCAGTCGCCTGTACTATTTTTACGGTCTATTTTTTACCATTCCGACAATGTTTAAACTCTGGGCTGCTTTGACACGCTCCCGTAATTATTGTGTGTTTAGTGAGCGGGGAGGCGCAGTCCACTTCGTTTGTACTGAAGGAGGCTCCCAGTTTGCTTAAGGGCGTTTTAAGCAAGCTCTGCTCCGTTTGTGGGCAGTCTCTGGGTGCTTCGACAAACAATGGCCGAGTAGAGCTGTCCGAGCTGTCGATATGCGTTTTCGGGACAACACCCGTTTGACAAGCCCTGAATGGGATAGTGCCCGGGCATTCCACCGCATCCCGCGACTTTGGCACAAGTGCAAATCCAATCACGACGCAAAAGAACTTACGATTAACAATGATTGTCAGGCCAAGCCTCTTACGACATTCTTCTTCTCAATGAAAGTTCTATTTCGGGCCCGCTGACGGTTTGGTTTATTTGCTCCTGGGCCGGCACTCCATTCATTACGAAATTCCCCGTGGACCTCTGCGACGATTAATTAGAATCCCGGGGAGCCGAAGAGGAGACGTTAAACTGTGAACCAGAGGCAACTCTCATCCGGACGGCAAAAGAACTGAATTCCAAGTTGAATGCACAAGTCCAAGCGAAACGTAAAAACTGTGCGAGGAGAAATTCTTGGAATCACTTTTGGGATCGGTTGGGATTACTTTGATGAGCAAGTATGCAACGTTCTGACTCCGGCCACCATAAATCTTCCCGATTGGGCCGAATTAATCGACGGAATTAAGATCCCTGTGAACTTTGAGCGGAGAATTTCGTATCTTAGCGTATAAACTTTGCCTCCAAATTTAGTCGTCGATTTGATGCGATCTTGAAATTATACAGCAGGTCAGGCGGAAAACTCTCAAAAGGACTTCTTTGCTTTCATTTCACTGAATTTATTGCTAAAAAGGAGACGGGGTTGGTTGGAGCGCATAATTAAGTGGCAGCTGTTAGTTCGCTTTTCCAGCCATGAAATAGCACAACACGATTTCCCTTTTCATCTTTTATTATTACCGAAATTTTCAGATACAGCTTTAAGCCCAACAACTGCTACGCCCGCCGTACTCAGAAGCAACCATAATGTTCTTGTATCAATTGAACTACGACTCATCGTAGCAGAAAATCTATCAATAAAGCATTCCCAAAATCCCATCGATTTTCATAAAATATTGGGGAAAACAAAACAGCCATGACACTATCGTTATAATTTATTTACGTTTGCCATGGTGCATTGGGTAATTCGGGTAAACAGGGTAAACATCGTATACGAGCATTTTTCCCCGAGAAATATCGCTGCAAGAATCAATAGAGAAGAGACGAACACATAAACCATTCCGCAAATGTCTTCTCATCGCAACCAATGCATTCTCCGAAATGATCCCATAAAAAACAAAGCAGTTGCGATATATCAGGGCTCGTGATAAAACTTTCCTTGGGGTGAATTGTGTCAATGCGTCGTAGAGTACTGACTTACAACCGCACAAGAACCACGACTTACAGCCATAATGGGAATGTTTTCGGCGAAATCAGTTTATGAAGTGCCCGCCTTTGCCGGTTGTTCTTATCGTAGTTATTATACTTAAAACCTTATCTGCTTTAAATGCACACGCAATAAATAATAATGCCCTTGGTTATCCCAAAAACTTCAAAAAATATATCCAACAGCTTTCTGAGCTCTGAATGTATAAAATACTTTTAACATTAGAATCCTCTGTTCCTACTTGCAATATTATATCCTAATCGACCAACTAATCGACATTGACGACTTTGATAATTTCCCCAACCAGCGAAAGCTGCTGTGAAAATCCACTTTGCATACAATCAACTTACGAGTAAGAGCCCAGAAAAAATGGCTATTGACCTCAACGAAATTCCCTCCAAACTGAAATTTTGTACAGACGTTCCTTGAGAGAACCTAAACCGCAAAAATCACAAAAATCACAACATGCCTACCCAAGATATTAAGGACAAAGTTTTTTTGCAAATATCTCGCGTTCTTTGCATCGGACATCATAAGGTCCATGCGAAAGTTGTAGAGAATTAAATTATTTACAAAATTGCTCTGTTGCATTTTTTTCAAAAACAAGGTTTTTCGCGAATATGAATCGGCATAGAACGCGTGAAACACATTTTACCTCCTTATGGGTGGAATTTCAGAAAATCCCTTCATAGTAGGTGCTTATGTCAGAAGGGTAAGACACTCCTAAAATTTCATGTTTTTCGATCATTTTTTTCACGATCGAGGGGTTTGGGCTGAGCAGTTTTAATGTAAATGTTCGGTTGTTCAAAATCTTTTTATCTGCCAACCGATTGCGATGAAACTTTGATGGGCTCTTGTGCGCTCGCCGGCGATAGTTTCTGATAAAATATTTTTTAAAGGTAATCAAGATGGTGGATCCAATGTGAGGGCGAATTTTCTTCGAAATTCAACGAATCTTTATGAAAAAAAGACACTCGGAGGATTTCGAGGTCGGTGATCTCGAATCTGCTTTCAAAATAATTCATGATTCATCCAATATGACGACCGAAGAAGCTAAACGTCAAGGGTTTGCCCTCAAAATCCGTACTATGGGTTTTTTCGTGGTCGCTGATTCCGAACAAGCCATCAACATTTTCAAATTCAACATAGCGGATACAATATGGCTACAGGTAAAGTTAAACTAAATGAATTTCCATAAAAATCCGCACTAGGGTGTTTTCGGGGTCATTGATTTCAAATATGCTATCAAAATTTCCAAATATGAGATAACCCCCAACCCGCTGAGACATATAGGGGACGGCGTGTTGAAGGGAGGGGATGTATTATAAAAGGGGGACAAATATTTACGCGTGAAAAGGAAGCATGGATGTTTTCGTCTCAAGGAGAAAAATTCTAATATCACATTAATTAATGGGTGGTGTGTGTATGCGGGTGTGCTCAATGGCCTTGAAGAGTAGTAGCGATTTTTTTTAGTTTTATAAAATTTAATATGGATAAATAAGTGGAACAAATGTATGGTATTATTACGTATCCCGGGCATGCTGGGTCCGGAGAAGCTAGTTAGTAATCAAATGCATACCACGTTCCTGTCGCTGGAAATCCTCAAATCATTGTTTCTCCGAGCATCAGAGCCTTACCAGAAAATTTTGTGGCTTTGCTTGCTGGGCTCAGGTCTTGTAGTGATCTCTCCGCCTATTACGCAAGTAATTGCAAATTTACCCCAAAATAAGGGTTGGAAGGGGTGCCCAAAAAAACTGAACTATAAACCAACATTATCAATGCCATTGCCTACGTAAAAAAAAGTTTCGACCGTGTTTAAATGTATGGAACCTTGCAAATAATAATCACCCTTTAGGGGTTTTAATGTGATTTTTAATTTCGGGAAAGCTTACTCGATTACTCAAAACAAGGTTTTGAATTTCGGGGCAATGCACACCGTTCATAATTTTCATCCAATGTTATAAGTGAAAGAATTTCATGATAACTTGATATTTGTTCGCATTTGATTTCAATTTCATATAAAGGTCTTCGCAAAGTCGATTCGTAGATTATGAAGCATATTCTACAGGAACAGTTTGTTCCCGTACTCCCAAAAGTCCCAAGGAACTTCTGCAAGCTCACTGATTGATGCGAACACTGTCGTGATAAGGATGTAAATACCTAAGCTCCACTTCTAAGCGCCTAGCTCTAAAAAGATACCGTTCTACGTATGCCAGCGCTTCACACGTAACATTATTTGCGTCATGTAAGTATAATTGACTTTGTTCAGTTAATCCGTTTGTGAAATGAAAATGCAAATTTAATCAAAGGCATCCCTTACAGCGGATTCCGTTCACCAACCCGACCAAGCTGAGCTCATTCCCGGGCCCAGGACACTATGCCGGCATCATCCTGCCATCAAGATCGCTCAAACATTCTGCTGACACGATAAATATGCAAAAGGATACCGAGTTAGCGAGAAACCGACTGGCGGGCAATGATGCGGTGCCATCGCATCCCTGGAAAGCTATGAATATCATTCCGTGTTAGACTATAATTAAATTTTCATGTTTTTGTACAACTCGGCACAGGCTGCGGGGCGGGGGAGACAGCGACCCGCCCCCACGCCAAACCTGTGTTTTGGGATGATCCGTGTGCGCTCCGAAGTCATCAAGCCTATGTCATGCATGCAATTCACTTGAAGCAGTTTGCCTGTTGTCTTCCGCACCGGAGATGGGAACTGCTCACTGCCTTTGAAAACTGCTTAGAATCGATAGCGCCACGAAGCAGTCTTTCAGCCCAAAGTAGAGTGCATCAGCGGAGCCATCAAATGCTTTCCACCGAAAATTGCAGCACCCGCGCCGCGAAATTGGAGCAGCTAAAAACCTCCTCTGCAGCTTTCGAGGTAGAAGAGTTCGGCTGAAGTGTTTTGGCGGAAGGCACAAAAACTGAATTCGGTTGATCTCCCCCCGTAAAGTGCTCTAGACCAAAATTTGTTTGACGGGTCTATTAGTCGGCAACGGCCCGGGGCATGGGGGGAGGGAACTTTTAAAATACGAAAATGATAGTTTTGGCAGGGTATAGCTGCAGGAACTCGATAATGGTCTCGACCCAATCGATCCGAAATTTTCTGCAAAATTTACTCCGCAGCGGTCTGGCGGGATCCGATAGAAGCTCCGTCTCCACCCGAGTGAAATATCTCTCAGAAAATGCAAATTGACAATAAAATTTGCTGTTTACATCAATCTCTCATTAATCACGCAAAATCCGTTTAGGCTCCTTCGCTAAATAGAACACGCCGGGATACATCAGATCATCACAGGAAACAGGGGTATCTCTCAAGCACGGCACCCCATTTTTATTGTTCATGGCTGTAGCCACCATTTTGGTGGATACTATGTATATACCATACCTTGCGCCACTCGCTCTTCCTCGACCCACTTCATTTTTGTGTTTTCAACGCTCGAAATTTTTGTAGTTGACTTAAGCATGAGGCCAGGAGCCCTCTCGGCTGGAAGGTGTTTCCCCTCTTAATGGGGTTATAATGGGATCAAGACTCATTTACTTGCAAGAAGATGAGATTTCATCCACATACCTCGAATGCTTCGTACCCTTAGATGTGCCCAGGATTATAAATTGCTTTTTAAGCACCCTGATTTGGACGCCCTTCAACACTGCCCGAAAATAAATTTGGCAAATATCTACTGGAGGCAGTTCAAAAACTTTTGCTGATTTTTCATATCCATCAGAGATGGGAATATGGTGCAAGGTGCGGACAGAGACAACGTATTAAATACAACGAGTTGTGAAGCAGCCCATTCAGAAGCGATATAACTTTTTAAAACTCTGCCAGCTGAACTGAATCACGTCTGATATTTTCCATGATGTTGCGGTGGTTATTGGTCCAAGAGCTGACTGCAATAAGGCTGACTTATCCGGCACCAGAATGAAATGTATTTTAAATTATAGTACTCGCAGCGAGAGTAAGAAAACTACTGGTGTGCCTGGGCAGTTCGGGAGCCCAAGCTTTGGTATATTATAATAATAATTGTAGGAAAACAGTTTTACGTGAATATCTCATCTTCTCATAATGGAAATATACATGAAAAACTTAAACATATATTGTCAGATCTCGTAACTCCTTACAAATATTATAATTTAAGAAATAGCGCGAAAAAGGGTAAAAAAACTCGTAAAAAAAATTTTAGAGCACAAAGTCTTCCATTGCTTTCATATGGAACATTTATCATTTGCGCCAACTTCAGAGACGCAACCCTTCTGATATAACATATGTTGCTGCTGAGTCGAAGCCACTGACTTCTGATAACCGCTTGAAGAGGAAGAGGGAAGAGCTTGATAAATCAAGAGTTGTTAGTGATGTGAAATCTGTAAAGCCATGTTGCAAAATAACCATAGTACCCGCACTCGACAAATTCTAACTCCTTTATCGTGTTAAAATTTTGTGTTTTACTTTCTTCGACTATAAAATCCATCCCCACTCTGTTCACAATTTTCACTGAATTAGACACGTTCGAGTTGATTTTAATAAAATTGTCATTCATGTTAGTAATTCCATAACAGAGTATGCATGAGTCATGATACTCCAATCTGAGATTGTATTCACACTTTGGAGTACAGTGAAGCACGAATGTAATTAGAAGGAAAATAATCGCCGTTCTGATCATTTTACGTGATATTCGGTCCAACCTTCACTTCTTATGAACTGAACTGCTGATTTGCACATTTAATCACTTTGCAGTTGGCAAGTATAAAACAATCCTCATGTTACGTAAGCTAGTTCTGTTATCACAACAAATATTTCTAGCTTGTTTACTACACAGTATATTTTCACTATCTGAGAACTATCAATCAGTCATTCTCTTGATTTAATTTGATATAACTAAATTTAAAAACCAGTAAACGCACGCTAAATATGTCATACACAGTGAAATTAAATTTTGTGAAATTGTATTATATAATGTTTGCGTACAATTTGTGGAAACTATCTGGAAATCCGTGGCAGTGTCCTTGTTTGGATGAGATTTTTATTTTTTTCGAAGAAAGAAAAGATTTCATATTCCAAGAAGTATTACTTTGACGGCCGATGTCCAGTTTGTGTGCCAACATATTCTCAACGTTGTGATAAAAATATGACTTTTGTAAAGCAGGAGAAACTTTTGGATATTTACGAGAGCTATGACATCGAGGATTGTCAGCCTGAGAAAATTGAATTAAATGAGAAATGGTCTACTGATTCTAAAGAGACATTTGTAGATGCACAATAATCTCAATACATACTTAAAAAAGCGAGTGATTACAAATGGACAACGCAAACAAACGCTTACAGAAGCTAATTGAATACCTCGTGCCAGTAAATATAATTGTTGGCATTAAACTTGCAAAATCATTGGCTTTAATTATCTTCTTGTATTTAGTTTTAATAAACATCAGAGAAAATACTTTTAATGTCTGCTGTGCATGATAATTCCTCTTATTTGTAAAATAACAGTAACGTCATATAACATAGTTTGTAAGGAATATTTATATAATTAATGAATTTATAAACCATGAAAAAAATGTGAATAATTAAAAATATTTGGTTCCAATAAAGGAGCTACAGGATTAGTTCGTTATTTTCCTCAAAGCACTACTGCTACCTATGTTCGTGGAATTTACTTACCTACCTATGCAGAAATATTGAATAGGCTGACATTACCGAATAATATTAGCATGGCATTTTGGCTGACAACAACGCAAAATCCAGATGTCAATAAAACTTAAAAAAACATTTCCATTAAATACGCATTACGTTAACTTGAAAACCACTTACTTTCCTGCACCTTATTTCCGCTGGAAAAAGATGAAGACATTTAAAACCAAATCCGCATTTAGCCAAACAAGAAAAACCACGACTGCTCGTGGTTACCTTGAGTATCGAATACACGTCTCGATTGTAGCAATTTCACCTAAGTCGGATTACGTAGAAGTGCAGTTGTTAGTTACACCAAGAGCACGGCGTGAAGGGTTTCTTAAAAGCACCACTTAGTCGGCAAATTAACCCCGGAGAAGCCTTGAACGCATGATTAATTTCTTTCAGTTCCAAGCGAAGCATGTCTGTAGTTCCCTTCTCTGCACTAAAAGTACCTCACACGACTTCCCCTTTTATCTGATTGATAAAAGTTCTTTTTTTCATTCGTCGCCTTGACAACACTTCATTTCTGTTTGAAGATTGTTTAATGACTGCGATAACAGCCCCTTGGAGACCCTTAAAAAATTCACAGAGTTAAGTGTATACCGAGCGGTGCCCTAATTTCATTAATCCCATCCGAAATCCTCGACGAAATCAAAAATTCCAGATAATTAGCCTCTTGTATGTGTACTCATGTGTAAAATCTCTGAAATTAATTTTATTCGAAAGAAGATCCTGAGGCCTTTGCTGGATTAAGCTGAGGGTTGATTTGGCATTCATTACGCCGCCGCCGGGGCACATCTCTAAATCCACCCGGCTTACCGGGCGCGCTTCCCGGCTGCATAGTTGGCACACGAATTCTAATAATAATCGCATCAGGCATGATATCATCAACCGGGGGATTGAAAAACCCCGTGCGATTTTCAGGCCAATCTCGCACCTGGTCCTGGACTTCTCTTAGCCATTCGGGAACACCTGCTGATTTGACGGAGTTTTCCCACTGGTTCACGGCCGCTCCACTGCTCCTGTTGGTTTCTGTAGTGTGTCAGAAACCCACTGCGACCCATATTTACCGCGACAAAGCAGGGCTCTTCCTTTTGACTCGGCTATGAACTTTGGCACTTTTGCCATTAATGCACGGTATATGCAATAAGTATAATATTGGCATTCTGTCCTGCCTTCGTCATTGGGGTTCGGTGTAGACACTTTGGTGTCTTCTCGTGAATCGAAGCCGAGCTGCCTAATGCCATCCCCCGGCTTATCACAGCGGAAACCTTTAAAGTTGTCCATGAAATTTGTCCGAAATTAAACTAGCCAAAGTTTGGGAATCAGGGTTCAGTCAAACGTAATGAATACTGCCAACATCGGGGCCAGGGCGCACGTATAGTTTGCATATTTCGAAAACTTTGTTTATGTATCCCTGGCCCTTGGCTAACGAAATTTCTGTTTGTCCGTGCCTTTGACAAATAATTTTAAGCACAACTATGACTGCGGTCAGGAAACCTCCGACTCCCTCAAAGGGGCGCTGCCTTAATGTAAACGAAATAGGAAAAGTTTTCCTACAACTTTTCTCCTACCAGAAGGCAGCAGCCTTTCAATCAGCCCCACACTGACGACAGCACAACTCGGACGGTTTGACTTCTCTTTTGTTGCCACCAGATTGTCGGACGCAATCAAATTATTGGAAGGAGGTCTGCCTGCCTGAAGTTTATGAGATTTTTTATATTGTTATTGTCGTCGGGGACATGAATAAACCCCTTTGCTAAATAAATGCAATAAGCTGCTTTTCCCCCAATATCGGATTTTATTGTGTTATGTAACAATTAGACCGTTCAAAAGTATGTTAATGTACCTAATAGGACTACTAAAGTACCTCAGATGTTTTCCCTTAAGAACAGAGAATCTGTTAGATGACAGCGCATATTACTAATTACTAATTTACAAAATCTAAAAAAAATAAAAAGTGAACATGTGTCAATATTAAGATCGATTCACAATGAACAAACAAACGCACGCAAGTTTCGAATCAATTTGTCTTGGGTGTACGTTAAAAATATGGTGTTTGCGAGATGGTTTAGTATGGCGTTGGATTCCGCAAATCATAATAAATCAGGTACTGTATAAACTTATAAGACACCACAAGTTTTCGCCATCGGCTGTTAGGTTAATAAGCAATGTGATGTCAAATCGAACGAAAGTTTTTTTGTTACAAGACAAACAATCCAAACAAGGGCGTTCCACAAGGTTCAATTTTGGGGTCCTTCTTGTTCAGCTTGTACATTAACGACGTGACAGCTGTAGTGCGGGATGCTTCATCTCTATACATCTCTACGCTGATGAGTGATGACATACAGATTTACCTCAACAGGCCTGTAGGTCTGATTGAAGATTCTGTGTTTCGTATTAATAATGATTTGCGAATAATTCAGGATTGGGATTCCGAAAATAGATTGGTGTTGAATCGTTCCAAATCAAATTGCCTGTTCGTCTGCAGAAATGCAGTTGTCAAGACAAAACCTTCCACCTTAAGCAACTC
Organism: Neoitamus cyanurus; assembly: GCA_947538895.1. Classification (NCBI taxonomy): domain Eukaryota; kingdom Metazoa; phylum Arthropoda; class Insecta; order Diptera; family Asilidae; genus Neoitamus; species Neoitamus cyanurus. Next base: position 33,645,059 of record OX384543.1, read on the forward strand.
CATTATAAATTATGAAGATTCTGCGAAGACCCTTGGTATGGTTTAACTCGGGTTTTACTTATTGTGGGTATATTAGCTGGTGATGACGGAAGTATACTGCAAGGGTAGATAATAAATTGTGCATTAGTTACATTTTTACATAAGCTTATTACACAGAAACAACCGGATTATCTCTTTGAAAAACTTCGCCTCATCAAGGCATAATCATCTACTTATACCGCGCTATGGCGAGCGTTCTTACTTTTTCCAAGCATTACATATGCCGGTTCAACTTCAGCGAGTGGAATATAGTGAAATTAATCAAAAAATATTTATTTTTACTTTTGTACATGGTCTTTCAATAAGGACGGTCGACTTTTAAATGTAAATAAAACAAGTTGTGTGCGAGATGTTACTCCATTTTTATTTTATTTAAAAAAATATGTTATGGCATTAAGTATGGAATAAACCGTCGTTTAAATATTCGCCGCAGCTTTGCTTGGTACCATATATTCGGAAGGTCAAATTTTCTATGACTTTGTCGGCTGAATTTGCGGGATGGCATCAATTGTTTGCGGTTTATTCGCATAGACCTGTAAAATCACGCGATCTCGATGGCCAGTCTCAAATTGTTCATGCAGAATGCTCATCTTGGCATGCGCTGTGTGGCACATAGCGCCGGGTTGTTGGAACCACATGTCACCGGTATCCGCATCATCCAATTTTGGCCACAAGAAGTTGCTTATCAGGGATCTGCAGTGCTCATCGCAAATGATTTTTTCGGATTTTTCTTAATTTGATCTAAGTATTCTATGTTGTTTTACAGGTAAAAATAAGGTTAGGAACAATGTCAGAAATGTCAGTGTCAGAGGAAAATAAACGGTTATTTATAAGTACAATCACAAAACAAAATTATCGGACACTACGATAAGTCATGGTACCTTAATGTTTTATTCAACAATGTCATTTGTACGTTGTCTACGACATCAGGTATGTGGCTATAACTTAAAAATGAAATTGAATTTTGAAAAAAAATCTTAGGACAACTATTTAGAAACTAATAGAAGGATAAATAAGCACACAAAATATTGGTTTTATAAAACCGTCAGGGTCCCCTTAATTCTGTTCATACATATTCTCCTTTTTTTCTAACCATCTACCAACCAGGTACTATCTTAACAGGCAAGTGTGATTGAAAATATAATTCTTGTAGGAAGCTGTGTCCCCAAATAAATAAATGAAACGAATTATTCATAATTTAAATTTCGGATAATTCGCACTTTTGCATTAATCCCTAACTAAAAGCAGCGCAAATAATAAACTCGCATAGCAGCAGGGATCAGTAAAACGCCCGACCCTTAATGAAATGAAAAGGAATGAATAATAATTCGAGGATTTATCGGTAATATTCCGATAACATAAAAATCCTCTACCGATTACACTCCAATTGCTGCATTCCGATGCACCTGAAATGTCTGTGTGCTACTCGCGGACCACAGTGGTCCTGGACACGGACACGTCCTTGCATCCGAGGCGAATAAGCCTTCGCATCTTATCACGCGCCGGTGGCGATAAACGAAGCATAAATTAAAGGTGGCAGGTTGGCCCGGAGCAACTGGCGACGATAAAGCCCACCGTGGGGGCGGGGGTTTGTGCCCGGCGTGTTAAAGGAGGCAGTACCCGGGGCGGAAAAAGGCCGGCCAATTACTCATTTCATGAAAAAATTATTTTCCATGACCGATTCTTTGACATTTTTAATGAATTGCAAATAAAGCCGAATATTTGTAAGTATCGCGTCCGGCACTGTGGACAACGGGAGGTCGGCTCAACCGGGTCCCTCCGGGTGTCCGCATATGGCCGGATTATCGAAAATTAGTCGAAACATAATTTTCCACATGAGCGAGTATAACACCGCATGACTGTCATATCGCTCATCAAAAATTTATTGCAACGTGGCTGAGCCGGGGCTCGTTTTTCACGTGATATTGGCTGATATAAAATGCACTTGCCCGACGTGCACAAGGTAGGGATGGTGTGGCCCTTGTACGGTGGTGGTCGCCCTTATCCTCAGAATGCGAGTTTAGCACGTACCACACCGGCCCCGTCGCCGCTTTATTAAGTTTTACCCTCAAATCCCTGAGGATTGCAGTGCGGTAATAGAATGTCCCTGGCTTGGGGGATAGACATAGACTACACTGAAACGAATTTTTTCTTTTGCCAATTATTTTTGTGTCATACGTCGTCAGTCCGCATCCGTGTACACCCACCCGGAGATGCCGGGTACGTGGACTTGTCCCGTAATCTGTCACCAAATTTCGTTCGGGACGAACATGCCCCGGGAGCTCGTCTATGATGATACGACCCTGAACTGGATTAGGGGGAACATTGGGTTTTCGACTTTGATTGAGCACTCAGTCGATTCGAAGGGATCACCATCCACTTGCAGCAGGGGCATAATAACTTGATGGAGTCTTTAAAACGGATTTATTTTTATTTGTTTTGCGCCAGCGGAGGGATGTCGCAAGTATCCGGTTTCACGGGGATTTAAGGACGCCATTATCTTATGTGACCGCAGTATTTCCGAGGATAATGGCCAGATTGCTTTTTTATTGAACATTTTGGGGATCGTCTATTTTGTCATATTGTTCCGCTGCGTTCACTAACTGCTACGGTTTATATCTGATAGATTTGCATTTAGGCATGTAGGAGCCATTAGACGATAGTCCTATCGTCTAAGGTTACAAAAGATCGTTCAAATCTGCTAATATGCCGCCACACACGGCGACGGTTTTATGCGTACAAACTTTCTGACAATCTTGGGACAATCAATTGTTTGGACGCAACAGTGCCCACGGTGCCTCGGTTTTCATTTGCGAGCAAAATGTTGACGTAGTCATATACTTCATTCTTCAAGTTTCTGTCCAAATAATCGCTAGATTTCACTCTACAAGCACGGATAGTGCCTGTATTTGGATATAAAATCCAGGAAAAATTCCTTATTAAATTTCTTATGTCAGAGCGATATATGTGATGTCTGACGTAAAACCGACAGATGCATATATCAAACAAAGAGGATATTTGGGACAGTTTTGTGACGATCTTATGATTGTACGCCAAGTTGCCCAGTATTAAATAATTTCACTTAAAAATCCTCTGCTACTATGTACTATCAACATTGAATCCTAAAATTTATGAAGTTAGTGCTATGTAGTGTATGTAATGAACACATTGAGTTTGTTTGGATTATTTAGTATTGGATTAAAATCAGTCCGGTTTTCGCACCGACTTCAAAAATCTAGTAAAATCGATTCCATATTTAAAGTAGTGGCAGAGGATTTTTAAGTGGAATTATTTAATACTTTTTAGGGCTTGATATTTTTTGGAGTCGGTTCTGTGTTTTTTTTTAATTTTTTCAAATTTCAGTATTTTTAGTGCCAGTTCTCTAATTTTTAATGATATTTTTGAAGTCGGTTAAGAACCCTTCTTTTATGCAGTCGAATTGATTGGGTCTGACTTTCCAAACTTTGAGAGCAGAGTCGAAATCAGCAACCCCCAAAGCCCATAAGTATTCAATTTCATCACACTCATTCGAGATTTGAAAATGTCGGTCGCCATATTGGATCAGCCATTTTGTGTATATACACACTAAAACGTCTCCAAAAATACAGGGATTATATCAGCGAAAGAATTATCAAAATCGGTCGATTTTTGAGAGTATATCGTACAAACAAACAAACAAACCTACATGGGGGGGAAGAACCTCCTATTTTTAAAACACCATCAAACTTCGTCAAACTGTGTACATATACATATATCAACTCAAACTTTTGAACTCTTGCCTTTTTTCTGAGCATTTTTCGAAATTTGGGTAACTGCGCAATTTCGAAAACACAAAATTTGGAAAAAAAACTACAGAAAGACTACAGGCAATTCTTAAATAAACACGTTGGGACTGTCTTCGAGCTACTCGCACTATTTCTATTTCGAATAATTCGAATGCTAAGCTGAAATATGTAGTTAGAATCGTTCGAATCATTTGAATGTTTTCGAAGAATTCAAATTATACGACAGGCCGTATTGCACCGAAGTGTCTCAGTATTTGAATATTCCAATAGATTTTCAGCTTGATTCGAATAATAAGAACTAGCCAAAGCTCCTTATTAACGATTTCGTTATTCGCGTCTTCAGTAATCACGAATGAAAAAATTTGACGAGTTTCAAGATCGCAAGATGAAGGCATTCAAAATTTGTGGAAATTCATAACCCCGATTCCACTGCACATCCATCATCAGCACTGAAAAGGTGTATTAATTTAGAAATAATCTGAGTGAATGTTTACGAATAGCTGACAAGTTTTATAACTTTTTCATAAAAATTGATCCGTCTAGGGAGAAAAGCCTTGTTTTTGTCCATCCCACTCCTGAATATCAATCTGAGTTGAAAGGTGGCAAAATAAGAAAAAATTGCTACAATTCACTTTTGAAATTAACTTTCAAATATCAAATCACATTTCAAGCACAAACACTAACTAAAGCGTTCCATGTACACAAAAATTCATCCGGGTTGAACTCAACTAGTGCACTTTTCGAGTAAAATCCTAAAACCTGTTTTGGTACTAGTTTCACGGTTTCTTTATTCGCGCCATATTTACAGAATGTAACCACCGTGAATAAGCTTAGATTTATGCCATCTTTGTCTTTTTCTGTATTTTAACGCCGTGTAACCCTAAATATAAATATCAGCACAAATTGATCTAAAATTACCTTTTGCTTAAGGTGCTTGAACTACTCGGGCGTTTTAATATAATTTTACGGACACAAAAGAGTCCTCTCCTTGAAAGATCTTTTATACCTCTTCCGAGTTCCACTTAAACGAATTTACGTCCCAGTCGCATCGCTAAGCACACCACATCAATTTTTTGATATGAGTGACTGTGTAGTGGCAGCTTCGCAATTTGTGTGTCCCTAAAACCCAATAAAGCCCAGCCAGCACCGAGCTTGACACGAAGCTGTACTTTCTCGAAGACAGAAAGAACGGCTTAAGAGGTATTCCGTGTATTTAAAGCGTCAAAATGAAAAGCGCTCATCCCTTTTTGCGGGCCAGGATAATCGATACTCCATCCCGCTGCCAATGCTGTCAGAACCCCCACGACTTCATGTGAGCATTATTATTTCAGCCTTTTAGATAGAGCCGAGATCAGCAGAAGATAATCAGCCGGTGCTGGATGAAAAAGTGCGAGGGAATTTATCACGAGAACGCCATTAACATCATCAATAAAATGTATGCGACATCATTTGTTGACACCCGATATCGGAGGCATCATCCGCCATCCGGGGCTGATCCCCGACAGGATGGCATCCCGCGGGTTAGGTTGAGAGGGGCCAGCGGCGAAAATATTTCGGTTGTCGACACAATGCAGATGAGTGTGTTACGTGCATATAATGTATGACACCACCGAACGACGACACGGTGAGCAGAAGGTAAATTATGAGGAAATTGAAGCTTTTTCGCCTCTTTTGTCCCGAAATAAAGCAAGGCGGAGGGCTGCCGGGTACGCCCCGTGAGCATTTACCCCGCCTCGATGAAGAAAATGCCTTTGAAGGGCCGTTGATAGTACCGCGTCTGCAACACCCCTATCCATCACATCTTACGTGGGTGGATTCCAAGCCTTTTAGAGCCACGAGCCACTGTCTGCTGCAGAGCAACAACCTGCAGCTCATAAAGAGCACAGTCTACGGCGTGTTTGTTTACCCGCCCATTGATCCCGCCGCGGAAAGCGAATTTATTTTTAGCGGCGAGATCTAATCTCGCTCAAGTGCACGCGGCTGCAACTGCAACAGCACTCAAAGCGAATGCTATTTCCAGTGCTCATTTCGCTGAAGATTATGACGACTGAGATTACTCGCGAAATCGCGGTCTTTGGCATCTGCCGAAAGGAAATTGTCCAGGGGTTGGTTAATTGCGGCGAAATTAATGTCGCAGGTCGACTCCTTGAGACGCTCACTATGGTCACGATTTCTCCTATACAGCTGGTCGTATAAAATTCTTTTGACTTGCACTCGCTTTACACAAGCGATAAATGTCCAGCACCCATTTTGGCGACTTCAAAGGAACTCTTTGGCCGCTGCTTGTTGAAGTGACCAACAGGCAACGCAGGCGTGCGATGACAAATTAAAGACGAACGTTTTGTAAACACTACCGGAGGCGTCGCATATGGGCACAGCGGCGAGCTCAAAGGAATTGCAAGGCTTAATTAATGGCCGGAGAGGAGCCAGATGAAAGGGACCTCTCGCACAATTGCTGGCAGAAGTGATGATAGACAAACAAATGACCAAACACGGGAATTGGAGCAATTTTAATGTGAGCTCTGTGTAAATTGCACGCAGCAGACGGGGGCTCAGATTTTGGATGCTAACAATGCGAAATGGCATAGGTAGTTGGCGGAAATAGTGGTCGTGCCGGCGGAAAATATGGGCTACTAAAATTGCTTCGATTTTAACTAGAAGTGATGTAACTCCACAAAATATACATAATTGAAATTACTGCTTTTCCTTTAGGGTAAATTTTCTCTTTAAGTAATTTATATATGTATGTGTTAAAGTGTAACTGCCTCAAACTAACGTAATTCAATTTTTCAAAGAAGTTCGAGTTTGACGCCAGTTCCGGCTTTTCTAAACAATATTAAAAGGAATGTTTATTATTATTATGTTTTTGGGAAAAAAAGGACATTTTGAATTAACCTCTGCATTAATGTTTTTTTGCCGTACTTTAAGTCGCAATTACCATTGCAAAAATTTTGAGAGTGACAAATACGTGTTCATTTTGGTCATCTGTACCGGCCCGCTAATGTTAGTTTAATTAAGACGGGGGAAACCTTCCGCGCCCTAATCGCCCTAGAAAACAACGCCCAAGAAAACATCCAATGCTAATGTCATGGAAGAACCAATTATCGCCTGACATTGTGGACAGGCATGTTGGCTTATTTACAAATTTCTTTCGGCAGAATTGATAGAATGGATGTATATGACATGAGGTTTCAACAGGATGAAGCGAGCTGCCACGCCGCACGATCATGTCACCTCTTGTTTTTGAATACATAACTGACTGCCGAGATGTCGCAAGTGAACCTGTTTGGGTTTTTTTTTAAAACTAACGTTGATGTGAACTACTTTGATACTACTAAAGAATGAAATCGAATGCCACATTCGTGGCACTCGAAATCGAATGCCACATTCGTGACTGAATCTTAAGGATTCACACTTGATATCGGAGCGTAGACGTTGCCATTTGACTGATTTTTTTCTTGTCTAATGTCAACAGTTATACTTTACAAATTAATAAAAATGTCGAAGATTTTATGTGATATATTATTTTTTTTATACTCAATAAAGTTCCCATACCTACACTTAGTCTAGAGAGTTATATACATATATAATAGGCCTCTCTTTAGACCATGCAGAAGAAATCAAAAAGGGTCGGCCAAATCTGAAGATACTGTGAATGAGGCAGTTAGTAAATCGTAGCGAAACTCCACCAGTTTCAACCAATTGCGTGACGTGGTTGACTATACTCATTCAAACAAATACACTCCATATTTGGCATTGCCAAGTAGGTATATTCGTCAAATCAATTCATTCATTTGCTCGAAGTTTAGCACACAGTCATTATTTATGTTACGTGACCGCACTGAGAAAAATATATTAGTACAACCAACCAAACTTGATTAATTAATTATTCTTTAAACCAATCAACCAATATTGTATATTGATCCTTCTAACAAAGCCATTTGTATTCTTTACTAACTCGATTTGGTTAATTTTCCATATCAAATTTGTTGATTTGTTAATTTTAAATAATTCAAACTTTCTCATAAAGTGCTATTTTTTAATCTTTTGAGACTTGGCTACCCATATAATTTTATTCAATGGATTCAATCTGATCTCACAAACTGGTTCTTCAAGAAAAATTCTCTTCTGTTCTCTTCGAGACTGTCTCCGTCACTTCTGGAGAACCTCAAGGAAGCCATCTTGGCCCTTTACTGTTTTCTTTATTTATTAACGACTTGTTCCCTTTATTCCAGAAAGCCAATGTTTTGACGGTCTAAACATTTTCAAAATAGTTGAATCGAGTGTTGATGCTTAGTATATACTTACGGGATAATATAAACATGTTTTTTAAATAGTGCTCAAAAAATCATTTGATTCTGAATATTGATAAGTGCAGTGCAGCATAATCTCGTTCACAAGAAAGCCCTCCATTTTATAGTTTTCATGTACCATACATGAGAATCCATTATCACGCCTTGAGGTTTAACCCTTGAAGCAAAGATTATTTTTGGACCTCATATTGAAAATATTATCAATCATGCAAGCTCTACTCTTGGATTTAATAAACTTGGTCCAATGATCTCACTGATCCGTATGTTTTAAAAACCTTGTTTTGTTCAACTGGTCGGCGGCGGTTGGTTCGTGATTGATCTGTTCATTGGAGAGAAGGCATAAATGCTGAATTGCATATAAAATTCCTATAGGAATCATATACACGACATTCAGCACATGACACCTCCCCATACTTATTGTAATTTTTCTCAGTGTATATAATTAAAATAAAACGACTATGTGAACAAAGTAAGCCAATAGTCGGACAATTTTCAAACGGCAACAAAGTTAATGAAAAATCCAACAATTTCCCAAGTGTCTTCGGTTCGATACGCTCCCACATCTCAGAGCCCGGCACGGTTCGCCGCTGCTAATGAAATCAATTCATTTCCGAAATTATTATATCCATCCATACCGACGTGACTAATTTGGGTGCTTTTTGAGAAAACATGGCCCAGATAAAAAGCCATCCGCATGAACGGATGCGTGGAAAAACAAATTCCGTCCTAATTGCCGCCCGAAAAATTGTGATAAATTTGAAACACATGTGGGGCACCAGAGTGGATGTGGTGTGGCATCTCATGGCAGCTCGGGGGACTGTCCCTGGCGACCGACGACTCAAGGCGGAGGAGGAACGGCCCGCTCTGGGAAAACCTGTGGCGTGAGTAATGTGAACCTGGAGCTCCCCGGGACGGGCTTGGCTGTTTCTAGCCAGGCCAGCCGGAGGACCGACGAGTTCATGATTGCTTGAGATTAAGAAACACATTCGGCTCGTATTGAAAAAGTTTCCTTCGCACGTGACCAGAATTTACATTCGGGCTAGCGCTTTTTCTCGCCCGAGCAGTTGCCATTGTAGTCACATTGGGGCGAGGGCATCACCACTGATTCTAGCCGCGCGCCGGGGATCTAGCAAAGCAACGCAACCCGGGCGGGGGCACTCTCCGGGTTCGGGCTTTAAATGACGGCGCTACGGGGAGTCAGATGAGACGGCCAAATGAGAATTCATGAGCAATTATTATTAGCCCAAGGGTGAATGATATAGTTGCGAAGGTAATTGCGGACGCGCTGTGGAGGAGAGCTCCTCCGCTTTCACTTTTAGAACATTTTATGAATGGTGATAAAGTGAGTTATGAGTGGTGATAATTAGGAGGAATATCACGGAGAAAGTGACTGCTTTTTTCTGGTTAGCTGAGGGAGAAATTAATTTAAGGTTTCTTGCGTTACTAGTCCGGCATGTGCCTTATGAGGGCAGACTCCGTGCCTGATAAGCATGGCATAAGCATCTCTTGCAGAAAATGTGATACATAACACACTGTATTAAAGCCACATAGAGCTATCTCCTATATTTTTTGGGAAGAACTCCTTTGTCCCTAAATGTTTGAAAGGGGATTAATTTCACCGGCTCTGTCCGCGCTCCAATGTTTAGCAGGAAGCTTGGAAATTCCCGTAGTAGTTTTCGTTGCTCATATTTTTGTACCGAAGGATATTATTCCAGGCAACATCGTCTCCCGATGTTGCATGCTGTTCTAATTCCTAAAGGGCGTCCTGGATCTTCAGATTCGACAAAAAACTCATAAACGAAATATAAATCCACATCACCAATGTAATGGGCTTCTAGATCTATAAGACGATCAGTGCGACGAACTCCTGTTTTGAAATGGTCTGCTACTTTAATTCCTGGACATGTATAAAAACCTACCAACAACTTTCAAATTACCATGAGTGGCAAGAAATATGTTTGCGGTGAGCTGACAACCAACCAGAAGTCCTATGGCGCCGTATCAATAAAAAGAAGGGTCATGCAACCCACTTCAAATCTGGGCGAACGCCTCGAAATGAAAGTGACATCATGTGCCTGTAGAGTCTTCGGCAAGTATATCCAATAAACCTGCAGCCACAATATGAGCATCAAGCAAATGTCAATTTCACTTTATATCGAATTCTGTCAATTTTCTTCGCCATCTGAATAAGATTTTCACTCATAAATATTTATGGACCCTGACAAAATACAAGGAACAGGACACATCAAGGTGTTTGTTCACCCCGAGGACACCATTTGTATCCACCTGCCGATAAGCCTGGGAGGGAGCGGATCCGGGATCTCCATGCGAGCCAACCCGACACACGTGGGACCCGTATGGATGGATGCTCCCAGATGCATACACCGGGCCCGCGCCCGCCAACGCTGACGTAGTGATAAAATGCTTTCATTTTGTGATTTCGCTTCAATTGGCATTAATAATTCAGTATCGCCAATAAATCGCTGTCGGAGTCTCTGGAGAGATTGTTATTCGCCCGAAAGATGTCAAGGCGGTGTTGCGTTTCCTCCGATCAGTTTCCTTTTTCCATTTTTATCCATCAGCAGTGCCTCCATCATATTCATATTATGCCGGAGATATTCCTCCCCCAGCGGAAAATCCTCCGGCTCCCGCACGCCCGATACGGTAGATGGTATCTGCTTAAGCTCCGGCGTATCCACCGCACAATGGGGCGAAGCTCTGCACGGGACCGAATTGATATTGACTTACATTACTAACATCTTGTATTACGCCGGAGCAAATATCAGCGAAAGGTTACTCTCTGTCGTTTATATGAATCGACGGTAGGGGTGAAGCAAAAATAGAGAACGGGGGCCACCGATACGTGCGGGGACGAGCAGACTTTGCTCCTTCTTCGATCAATTTTTCATGCAAAATATTGCAGCATCGTGTCACTCATGAATCTGTAATTCGACGCCCGTACTTGTGCGGGCGCGACGCCACGTAATGCGCACAAAACTCCAGGAAACATTTCGAAATGCTGAAAAGGCGTTTCCTTAGGCGACGAATTCATTTACAGGTAGTGCCGACAAAATGGATTTTTTTTTCATTGCTTTTCTTTCTGTTGGAAGTCCTTCAGCTGCTGTTGTAATATTGTTTTAAATCTTTAAAGAAGCGTACTACCTAAAATTCAGAAAGGAAGGCTACTTTTGCAACATCTTCCCAAACATGCCTATCATGCAACAATTATAATAATAATATAATAAGAAAATAAGTGTAACAAGAGAAAACATAAACAAAATTGAAAAAACTAATTTTTTTCTTGATTTTATATTTCTAGTGCTTATCCCCACACTGCCAAAAACCAAACAATAATCGGTGTACCCGGGTACCCGCGGACGGTATAAAGTAAACGCATTATATGTTTCTAATCTTATTTGAAAGCATCTTTTATGGTATTAAGTATGGAATAAAAGATCATTTAAATGTCCACGGCGTGTTTCCTTGGTAACACGTATTCAGGAGATTCAATTTTCGATGACTTTGGCGCATAGATCTAGTTGGATTTGCTGGATGGCGTTCATTATGTTGACTTTGAGGGTATCAATTGTTTCCGGTTTATTCACATAGACTTATAATTTAAGATAGTCTCAAAGGAAGAAGTATAAGGGCGTTAAATCGAACGATCTCGGTGGCCAGTTTACGCCGCTCAGAAATCGCTCGGGCATAATGTCCATCGTGGCATGCGCTGTGTGGCACGTAGCGGCATCCTGTTGGAACCATATATCGTCGGTATCCATATCATCCAGTTTAGGCCACAAGAAGTTGCTTATCATCGACGTTTTGTAGCGGTCGCAGTTTTTGGCGAATTTTGGGTCAACTTCCGAATACGTGTCACCAAGCAAAGCCACAGCGGGCATTTGAACGACGTTATATTCCATACTTAATGCCATAAAACATGCTTTCAAATAAGCACTAGTAATTTTAAAGAAATCGATTTAATTTTGTTTCATTATAATCACAAAATAAATGACATAAGTTTTTTATTGCACCTTGTAGTAGAGCAGTTTGGCGAACCCCCCTTAGGAACTCCGAATAGAGCTCCAGGAAGCCTGAATATGGGTGAAAAACATATTTTGTGGTCCGGCTCATAATTCAAGAGGACTAAATGTTTGAGTTGAACGATGAGTTGAATTAGATAGTAGTTTTCGCAACCCTGGATTTTAGTAACATCCCAATCCACTTTAAATTGGGTGAAACCAATTCTCGGATGTGATTCAAAAATAGGCGGTAGCTTTTGACAGGTATTTAATTGTATTGTTTATCAAACAACTAATAAAAATTTAAAGTGGATTGGACTTAAATCTAATTCAACTCATCGCTCAACTCAAACATTGAGTCCGCTTGAATTGTGAGCCGCGTCTTAATATTTTTTTCGCCCATTTCTAGACTTCCTAGAGCTCTTTGCATCTCTTTGGGATTCCTAACGGGGGTTCTCGTAAATGCTCTACATTATGGTGGCACAAAAACAAAATTATGTCAAGTGTCACATGTAACGTGACCGTTACCACATTACATTATTACCATTATGAAAAACTATGTATGAACTGCGAATCAGCCAAAAAAGTACGTAGATTCAAAATGGGCAAGAGTGAATGAAAAAATTAAAATTTAATAATAACTCTTCTTATTAACAAGTATTATAAAAGATGGCAAAACATCTTTTCTCATAAACAAAAATGAATAAATTGTGAAATAATGGTTAAACTATAACCAATAAAAAATTGATAGAAAATAATTTTCGGTACCTGTTTTAGATGGATAGATATCAAAACAATTAATAGCATTACTCGGATTACTAGACTGCGATTAAATTACGGACGAAATATAAAATAGGTACACAGCACTGCACATTTTTGATAATCAAAAGTCGACAAGGAAAAAGAGACCAAACATTCAGTACAATACGAAGAATGCGGACCGAAGTAAAATGAAATAAGCTTCCAAAGATACCATCACCTGAAGTAGCCTCTTGTATCTCCCAACTGCAACTTGTAAACGTATTTTATAGTTTTATGTTAGCATTCCAAAAATGTTCGATAAACTGGTTAAGATAAATCTGAAGATGTAATCGAGTAAAGCCTACAATGCCACCCAGAATATAGCAAGCAGCAAGCAACCTCATCTTGCGAATCGTGAGTAATTGGCGCAACAGGAATCTTTGCGTGATTAAAATGAATCTTCTACGCCTTTGGGCCAGTGACTTTCAATTGGTCATAAATCCGTTGTCACATCGTAAAAAATCATTTTTCAGTCTGCATGGGCGCAAATGTCACGCTCATGGGCTCAGATTTTCCAGTCAATTTGCACAGCTCTGCACCGAGCAGAATAGTCCAACTTCTGCCCACATGTGATTCCAAAATTTTCTCATCCAACTCCACACCTCGCAATTGTGCAGCACCGCGAATGCACCGCACCGTACGCGGACTCCCAGCGGGCACGAAAATAGACGGGAAAGGCTGGTGTGCATCGGACACAGAATGAGTGGAGTGGAGCAATCAGCCGGCAGAGGCATCCATAAAAGTGAGTTAGTCACTTTGCCGCAGGGTATGCTCGTAATTTTAAGGCTCATTCCAACTGGTCCAGCGACCACCTCTTACTCATTTCTTAGCCACGACTGCGGTTTGAGGCACATGCAGCCACGGCAAGGTCCGCGAGGTTCCAGACGGGAAATTACTAGTTATCGCGCGACTGATTTACTTCGTGGGCTCGACCGCCAGAACCATGCTATTTCGGTGTGCCGCACAAATCCTACTAAGCCTGGACCAACTTCCCCCCTCTCTCGCCTCCTGCACGACCAGACCAGGTCCGTCCCGGTCCCGGCCCGACAAACCTGTTAGTGGCAATCAATGAACACCTCAGACCGGAGAGCTTAAAAAGAAATTAAAAACGATTTATGGCATCCGATTGGGAAGATCATGTTCCCCGATAGCCTCCAGAGGTCACGCGTTAATTTCTCGTGTGAGCATTTCTCGCGTTGCGTGAATCCTCCGTGCAGAGGAGCGAAAGAAAGGTGCGTCGCTGTGTTTTGACGCTATCAACGCGTCTCTCCTTTCTATCGCGACAGGTCTTGTGCGTGTGCCCCTGCTGGCTGGCTGTCAACATTTGTTAGATCTTATCAGGGCCGGGCGGGTGACAAATACATTCGGGGATTCGATTACAAAAAAATTAGAAGCAATTTCGAGGTCCAAATTGAAAACAATCTCGCTCTGTAGGACGTAAATCTTGACGGAGCGAATGTGGAAAATTTAGACATCGGACACTCTTGTGGGTTTTGGGGATTGCGCCGATAATCCCCTTTGTTGCACTGATGAGCTTTTGTCCCCTTATCAGCAATTCCTTTTACGTTATCGACTTTAGAGTTATTACTGAATGATGCTGCAACATAACCAATCCGAGTAGCATCATTTCTTTACTTTGAATGGAGAAATTTTTGTGTGGGTGTTCACTGCAATCAGCCTCAATAATCTAGCCTCCCAGTCCAGAGTCTTTATCATACTATAGATAAAATTAAAAAGTGCGGTTGGGAAATTATGGTGTTTTCAAAATATCACTTCTTTCGGCGCATAGGGTTGCTTTGACTGACTTACTGACTTTGATTTGTATATCACACATTTATTACTTTTGGGTATCAACAAAACACTATTAGTAAAAAATATTATTTTAATAAAAATAGTGTGAAAAGAAGTAACAGCAGATGTCTACACTGATATCCTGAGAAATTGAGTAGAGCCTGTTTTACCTGCGAGTTCATTTTTCAACAGGATAATGCACGCTGCCATACGGTTAAGAAGGTGAGAACAATTTTTAATTATATTCAATTTAATCAGGAAATTTCAATTTCAAGATCTCTTGGGTACAAAATGTTTACAAAACAAGACACGATAAACGAGGATACAAAACGTTACTTGGACTGATTATATGGAAACAGGCTGATAATAAACACAAACAAAACGAATTACATGATATTTCAAATAAAGGACACTTGTAACTCTGGCGGACTGCACTATTTGAAGAACTTACTCTACAAAATATCTAGGTATCATCTTGAATCAAATTCTTACGTAGAACGAAGATCACATTACTCATATAAGAAGGAATATTAGCCCACTTACCGGTATAATGAGGAGAAGACGATACTTTAGCTCACACCGAGGAACTTAATATACAACACTTTTATCTTACCGTCGTTTGAATAACAGGGCGATAATGACAATTCATAATCTTCCAAGACTTTTGAGTACACGCAAACTAATTGATCAAATTTTACATCAAGTTAAGAGATAATAGAACAGTTCACACATATGTGTAATACCAGAGTTTTTATCTGCTGAGATTATCATCTGCGCGAAAGTACAGAAAACTAAAAGGGCTCAATAGTACGGCCATACTAGCTTTCAACTCGCTACCACCGGAAATTAAAAGGATTTATATAATATGTAGTTTATACAAAAATGGAATAAAAGACAAAGTTCAACTCTACGCTAATACCAGCCTTTGGCTGACTGCGAAGAAAACCCAAGCCTAGATATAAAGAAAAACAACTCAGGAATGCGATTGGATAGAGTGATAGTGAAAGTGGGGGAGAGGAGAAATATAAAAAAAACTAGATGTGATTTACCTTATGTATGCATGAAGGCAGTTAACAAGAATTGCAGTATAAGGAGAAAATACAAAGTGTTTCCAGACTTTTGTTCGGTACTTTGCAAATATATGAACATACTAGAGATGCAGAGGACCAACAGTACAAACTATTCCGCTTGATTTCGCATTTTGCACTTTTTGCCAGAATTTTTAGTATTATGCACCAATGTGCGTCTCTGGTTTTATGTTATAACGAGTCTTCGGTACCATAAACGAAATTTGATTAAAAAAAACTGGTTTTTCACAATTTCCACTTGATAGTGCAAAATGCTTCTCCAAATTCGAGATGTTTTTGTCTCGAATAATATTTCAGAAAGTGTCAGTCTCCCTGAAAGCGTAATCGCATATTTAAGCCACATAATATGAATAAGCGAAAGAAAGGGCTTGTCTCGCAGCAGTTGAAAACGTTCAACAAGTTTCCAGCAAGTACCCTTCCCAGGCAGACAAGACGCGTTCACCAGAGCCCGCGCTGAAATTGAAACTTTGAAGAGATCCCAAGATCCACAACGCAACGAATCCGACCCATCGAGCAGTGGCGCGGCTCCAAAGAAACATTTCACAGCCCGCAAATTTTAAGAGATCCCCTCTGTGGGCGCATGCTCTCTTCTGGCGAAACTTCCTCATAAATCGATTTCTACTGGCCTAAAATGAACAGAATTTCGTCTAAAAGAGAAAATGCCGCGAATCGGCTCGCTTAAATCGACCAAATGCTGCCAGTTTTGGCCAAAAACGCTCTTAGGCCGCTCTCACGTTCACGACCCGGTGCGTTTGTTTATGTTTTGCTTTTCTGCCACAAACTCCTTGTCCTCCGGGCGATGTCGGCTTGGGAAATCGCTAACTTGGCGCGCCTTAAGTCGTGGGATGGTGGTGAGCTCAAAGTATTTCAGCCGTGTACCCCTGCACCCTCGGGAGTCTGTAGAGGGGGTGAATAATGCACGGCTGTTGGGTTCATGGTCGTAGCCTCCTGGTTTATTCGATGCATAGGGAAAAAAGGACCGGAGGGTTTAATTGGGAGGGCAGCTTGAATCGTTATTTCCGCTATTTTTCTTTCGCCCTTTGTTTTCTTATGAAATTATTTCGGCGAGCACTCTCCAGAGGGGCTTGGCCTTAAACTTTGCCGGAATGTTAAGAAAAGGGAATGAAAGGAAAGCAGCCAATTGTTGCGGAAATTTCTTTTGCCGAATGTGTGGGCACAATTAATGAGGTTAATCGATTATTGGTATGCAGGTAGGCTCATTAGCAAAGTATGTTAACGGGTCAAAGGAGGTTTCAATTAATCAGACGTATGTGTGTAAGTAAGGGATTTCATACCGCCAACGTGTTAACTCTGGTAAAACCACCCATTACCAGAGACTTGCCGTTTTCTTGGAAATCAGAAATGAATTGCTAGATACGGTACGGAAACATTAAGAAGCATTAAGCGGATTTAGCATTCAGATTATTTTTTGTCGCATACAAAAACTGACAGAGTCGCTTACATGACTAGTGTCACATTGCATAAATATAGCCATAATGTTTCTTTTTGTTCTCTCTGTATATTTGTCTAAGTTTTGTCCAAGAGAATACAAGTCGCCACCACCAGTTAAATTTAAGGATAAAGTTTAAGTTAAACTACACGATTGTTTTATTTGTTCCGAAATACCCTCAACAATGATGATACTGTGAATTACAATGGGGAAGGTATGTGAAGTTGGCACCCCCTTTTGTGAACGTTTGTCCAAGCTCCATTTCAAAAGGCTGGACAAAAAACTTTTTTTTGTATATTTTGTTCACCCAACACCCCCAAATTCCGAAAAAAATGTATTAACTCCGTAAATGGTCCATCGTTAGTTCACGTTTGCTCAATAATTGGACTTATTTTTCCACCAAATTTTTAAAAAGTTTGACGAAAAGGGTAGCTTTTCCGAATTTGATAGCGTGTTCGTTTGTCCATCGTTAGTACACGTTTGTTCACAAATTAGTTTCATTTGTGTAAGCTTCAGTTAAAAAAAAGCGGACGAATAACTTTTTTATTTAAGTAATATTTTGAACGCTCGAAGTTAAGATACGGACATAAAATTCAGACGAGGTTTTTACGTGGACAGATAAAGCTTAGACACAACAAATTCTGACAATCGAATCAAAATGTCGATTGTCTAGGCTTCGATTTATTTGCTCATGTCAAAACCATGTTTTTTTTCGTTTGTCCAAGCCTAATTTCAAATTTCCAAGTCAAAATTTCGTTCATCCAACAGTCCAACAATTTTTCAGGGTAACAGTTAGCGTTATCATTAAAATTAATGTAAATATTCCTGACTCTAGCCTTATAAGATGCAACTGACTCAGGAGTTGAATCAAAATGACCGCTTCAATATCGCTTCTCTGTTTGCATTTTTGAGCAGCTCTAAATTGGCGTGTACATATATTGGCTGAAATAATTATCTTTACGGATATGTCACATTTTTATCCCGGCTGGCGGCTATGAAAACAAGCAAAATTGCCATTTTTTAGACTCAGAAAACCCACTCAGTGTGTGACTATTATTTTTTTAATTTTTGATTTGGCGGTATTATTTGCTCATTTTTCTTTGAAGAAGTAGATGGCATGAGAACCAATGTTTATGGCCAGAAATTGAGGAATTGGACTTAGGCGATCTTTGGTTACAACAGGATGGCGCTACGTGGCATATAAGCCATCCAACACAACAATCGATCTTTTGCGCACTAGTTCATTAATCATATAATCAGCCGTTTTAGACGAATATGAATCACGGCACCAGCGCGAACCTGCGATTTGACGCTGCCGTTGAACTTTGTTTTGTGTGTCATTAAAGGGCGATGTTATGGTGTACTTTAAATCCAGAAACCATCAAGATTTTTAAGGATAATATTGATCGAGCTATTTGTGAATTGAAAATGTACTCCGAAATTTGGTTGGCAGGATGGGCTAATGCCAAATCAGACGAGCCAGCCATTTCAATGAAATTTTGTTCCATAACTAATCGGCAGATTTACACTTTCTAATAAATAATGAACTTTGAAAAATATTGAACAGTGTTTTTTTCATAGCATTTTTAAAAAGCAACCAGCTGACGACGCAACTGCTATGATCCAATCGGAATTGTCTATTGTTTTTGCAAATGGCTTCTCCTGTCATCGGGTCCGGCACCATCTCGATTTGGCCGGGAGCCTCTAGGAGACAGACACAACACGGCATCTTGTGAGCTCTGGCAGGCCACGTAAGGAATATCGATGCTGTACGCCATGATATGGCGTAAGGAATCAACACGAACGGGCCACGCAATTAGTCATTTTCAGACAGTTTCCGCGACCTGTTAAACGTATTCTTTGGGGCCTATTTGAAGTTATTGGTTTATGTGAACAAGAACAACAACAGACTCTCGCGAACCTGGAAGACGACAATTGACGAGAAATATAGATTATAACTCCGGAACTATTGCTTCTCTGGTAGTACCCGTATAAGCTGAGAACTGTTAACCTAAAAGCAACATGACTTCATGACAGTTCGGTAAGAGTAAAAATGAGCAAAACACAATTCCTAATATTCAGGAAATTTCTACTAGCTAATTGCGTTGCCACTGTACCCATCCAGTGACAGAGTGCAACTAATTTTTAACATGTTAGACTTGCTCTTGCAGCGAATGTATTCTCGCCGCGAAAATGAAACTTTGCGCGAAAGCATGTCATGGTAATTTTAAAATGTACTTTTAACCCCGCTTCACCTGACCTTCGCCCGTGCCTGCAGGCAACGAGAGCTTCAAGCCCGCACTATTTATTCTTGCAAAAGTTTCTTGAAAAGTGAGGTGGTGGTAGGTAAACTTGGAATCATTTAGCTGACGGGTTTCATAAATCATGCCCTTCAGCTCACAATGTGTCCCAGTCACTCCCCTGTTTGCACAAAGTTCGGGTACTAGGAGCATATTTAAAAAGGTAAAAAAAAGTTAGCGGGGCAGCGGGAGAGGGTCGGAAAAAAAATGACGCGACAACCTCTTATTAATCATAACTTGTCCCATTCAAATTTTTGGAAATTGAGACAAGGAGACAGCATGACAGACTGTCGGAAGCAGTCATTAGAAAAAGGCTAGGGGTTGTGGCGCGGCGATGGTTTGCTTCGTCGCTGGTCTACCAGAGGATAACGTGGTTTAAGTGACTTCAAGGATCATTGGCTCAGTGTCCCATGAATAATTCATGCGACATGAAACGTAATATGAATAAACTTGTTACAATCATGGCTGCCTCAAATTATCCTTTGTGAAACATTCCGTAATAAAATTTTTGTTTTTATTAATTCGCCGGGATAATGTCCCTTTTAGAGCGGCTTGCATATTTCACTGTACTCTCATCTATTTGTCAGTCTTATTAGGCGAGACTGTGTTCTTCTGTTTTACACTAATTACATTTTTGTTCCACTTTTTGAGTTGAGTGCCCGTAAAGATTTCATAAAATAGTTGGGATAGATACTCCTTAACAGTGTGACAGGAGCAATATGCTTTTATTATTTTCGTAAAGTCTCAGAAGTTCTATGAAGATTTCGAATGATTTTCTAAGGTGTAAAATTAATATCTCTGACTCTGGTTTAGTTTCCAGCTCCTATTAGTCCACTAATTTTTGGCGTGAAATGTGAACGATGTTGAATAAATAAAAATATTGTTGCTCACAGACAACTACACTTCGTCGTTTTAACCAACTTGGGAAAGTTCCCCAGTGATATTGTTCTGACGTTGCAAGATATTTGAGGTTATGTGTCTCGAAGCGAGATGTTTGTAAAAGTTTTTGTGACACATAACTTAAATAATTTACGACGTATCATTATCTGTGGAGGAGCTTAAAACAAAATTCACCAAATGATAAAATTATTGAACTAAAATTCACTTTTGTAAAGATATGACTTTTAGGTTATGAAAATATGACTTATTATTATGGGAGACACAATTTTTCGTTCTACAATAAATAGTTAACCTATTTTGAGGATTTTTAAGCCCACTAAAGTAAGCCAGGGTAAATGAGTGTTTCAATCGAGCTACCGAGCCGATCTCTTCAGCGCGACTTTGAATTGGCAACTCTACACTAGAGACTCTGGTAGAACTCCTGCTTCTATGTGACTACTGGCACCGCCATCGAAGAGATCCTTGAAGACCTTATCCTCTAATTAGTCCCACAAAACGTTTTTTTTTGCTCCAATTGCGTACGACATTGACTGATTTTCCTTCAACATATCATTTCTTTTGTTCGTTTTGTTTGACGTCATAAATGAAAATCGATGTAAAATATCCTGAATTAAATGAGTGCGACATTATAGTCCAGTCAAAATAGACAATTAATACCGGAAAAATTCGCATAGAGCTGAAAATAGGATCATGTCTTAAATACACTATTACTATGAAATGTCAAAAGTCCCAACAATATCGGGTTTTCACATATTTCTCGTAAATGGTAAGTGTAATTGTAAAACTAGTTCATACAAAAGTTGTAGATCTAAATTGTTTAGAAAAATTATTCATATACCTTGTTCCTGAGATATCGCGATTTCAAACATCGTATATATATACTAATATGCACTCATACGCCCCCGCGGTCCACCATTGAAGTTACAACAAAAGTAAGTATTCAGTGACAGAGCATTAATTTTGCACCATTCAAGAAACAAATCATAATCTTGCTGAAGCAATAGGTAGTCACTTAAAGTTTGAATTTTATATAATATTTTTAAATCGTCTGCAAGAACACTTGAGCACAGTTGATACGTCATTAATAAATAGAATAAAAAGAAGAGGAACCAAATGCCTTCCTTGAACCCCTGAATTGAATAGAATAACATTAGATAGAACATTAAACAATCTGTCATAATGCCTACGATCGTATACAGAAATAAGGATAGGTGTCCACTTTAGTATACCATAGTGGAAGCCAATTCGTTCAATCTTATTAATAAGCAATGAGATGTTAACTCTATTAAAGGCTTACTTACTTACTTATCTAGTCTTTGACGAAAAGATGTAGCCTACAACGCACTAGTGAATTTAAAATATTAACGATGGTTAATATTATGGAAGTCGCTCTATAGTTCTTAACCTTATACTTTGAACCCGATTTATGTATAAATGATACTTTTCACGCATCTATAGCAATAAGATACAACCAGAGCTAACCGAAAGATTGAATTGAACTGCTAACGGTGTTGCGAGTGGTAGTCACTTAAGTTTATCCAAACATGAGTAAGTTTCTTATCCGTAAAGGATATGTGGCAAATATCAGTTGCAGTCGGGATGCGATTCAAGTATTCAGAATCACAAGTAATTTTACAGACGTTTCCATGTACTCTTCAAAAATCACATTAACAGTGACAAGTACCTTGACATTTGAAAAGCCTTAACTACTTTGCCCTGTATATATAGTATGTGCGGATTGTAATCACAAACAATTTTAAACAATTTTAATTGTTGAAATTCACAGAGATATAAAAACATAACGGTCATTCAAGAACATGCTAATCCTACTTGGATGTTTAATATGCCGGGCGCTTTTAAAAGTAATCGTCTCAAGGCATATGAATAAAAGATATGAAGTTAAGCAGAATAAGATCACATTTTGACCATTTCAAAATCCCATCTTTTAGGTCCATAAAATTTTGAAATCTGACCCTTATTTTACGACACCTTCAGATGGGCGTGCAAATTTATCCCAGCAAAGGGCTCACTCCATTTACTCAAGGTTTTTCAGTAATCCCTAAAATAGAAGCAGCCTTGCGACAAAGAGCTAACCAGCATACCATCGCAGTGGCATCCATCGAGTACGGCAGCACGTGACCCTTACTTAGCGCCTTTGTCGCCTTGGCCAGACTGCGAAAGGGATGACGACTCAGCACATTATCTAGAAGACACTCGAATCCATCACGGCCCCTTGGCGGAATTAAAGTGAGAAAATTATGCAAAATACAAAGAAAGCTGTGGACTGGCAGAGATAATGAGTCTGGCACTGGCGGGAGGCGATGCGGCAGGGCCGGGATACACGAAAACACAGGGACGCTCTGCTGGTACAGAAAAACGGATGAAGTCGGGCATCGTTAATGATTATCTGCTTTCTTTCTTGCTCAAAGGAGTGAACAATTTTCCTTCAATTTGAAAAATCAGCTTAGGAGCACGTGTCTGATCTCATCAACACACCCAGAGAGCACATTGGCACTTGCACTTAGCCCAGTCGCCTCATAGATGAATAACGAGCCCGCAGGGTGGTGCATGCTGCCCACCGGATGCTGCGGAGATTGGGTGTTCTGGGATCTTTGATAGAGATAAGTTCAACGTCATCCGCCCTGATCGAGTGAGGGACAATGGCAAGGAAAGACACCACTCCGCCTGATGTGGACACGTGATCATCCCGGGGGGCAGTCCTGCCATGAATCCACTGCCGAGCTTCTTTATTTACTTTCTTGGAGACGTCCCCAGGACGGCGAAAGGGTATCGGCCAGGACGACAGGGTGCGGGATACGACCGTCATCCGAGGCATCGTCAAACAGCGGGTTAAGCAGCGGGACGGATACGGCACCCCCGTGGCATAATTTCATAATAGCGTTCTGATGTGGCAATTGTGCTTGCCGTTTTTATCGCGACGCCCAGGACGCTAAGAAGCAGCAGCAGAAGCTATCTGATGCCACATCGCTTCCTTCCGAGGCGGAAATTGAGGCAACTCGGCGCTCCTTTTGTTTTTGTCAGATGATGACTTTGTGGGCTGTTGTCTCTCTAGATCCTACCTGATACCGTCTATCGCAATATTCTGGCAGTTCTCGAATTAAATGAACTCTGAAATTACCTTGTCGTTGATCTTTTGTGCGCCTCCGACAGCAACGGGTGCGGGGGACCGTCTTTCGCGAAGGGCTGAACCAAATTTGATATGAACTTGTGAGTGGATGTCATAAGAGATCCCTTTTGAGGTTGCTCGCACTTCTGGATAAGAAGTCAGCGAGAAAAAGCGAACGACAAAGTAATAGGGGCATGACATCAAAGGGATTTGCACGCCAGTCAACGCAAAAGGATTTTTCACCCGGCGAACGAGGAGGGCACATTTTCAGGATACCTTTCAGGCGGATAAGGGCGAGGGCTGTCAGAAGTTTATTTCAGAATCCTTTCACTGCTATCAAAACACAAAATTTTCAATATCTCTACTCCATCTCCTCCAACTCATTTACCAGCATCAAAAACATCGACAGTAGGAATTATAGGGATATTGTCATGTTTTCAGATCAAATAATTTTTGTAGTTATTATTTTCTCTGTTCGTATTTTTGTTTCTTTGGAACTCAACGAGTGACGAACGTTTACATACATATGTACATATGTCAAGCGTGTAATGTCGAAATCCGGCGCCACTTTACTCTAGTCGACATGACAGGAAACGAACGAGTGTTGTCTTTTTACAGGGGCACTCTACACTTCACTTTCCTTTGACGTAGCTTACAGGTATTGAATACTTAGGGCCTGTCTTTAATTTCACATACCCTTCCCCTTTTGTCTCATTGTAATTCTTTAAAAAGAGGCTTGTTTTCTCTACATTTTCTTACCGGAAGATATATGTGCATAACTTTCTAAATACAATACTAACCCTATTGAGCATTTATGGGAGGATTTAGAAAGGCGCCTGCGAACCCATACAATAATTTTGCAGTAAGTCGTTTGAAGAGCGAATACTTTTTTCCGTACATTTTTGTTACCTATTGAATATTTGTTGTTTTTCTGTTATGTTATTATGCTATTCGGAAAATCATTTGGGGGTTATAGAGCGAATTCTTTTCTCCGCCACTGTATATGTGCTAGTAAATTTCAGTAGTACGTTTCTTTATTTATAAGTGTTTCAGCATATGTGCATGTATATTTTCCCGAGCAGATTAACGAACTTGTAGGCTACTCCTAAGTACATTCATATGTGGTTCTGTAAATCAGATCACCAGACAGTTGAACTTCAGTTAAAGTTTTCATGAATAATTGCAACTAGTCTGAGTTGTGAGCACCTTACTTAGCAGTTATTAAGCAAGAAGATGCATCTTTCGAGATTCACCCCGAAACGAGGTACATGACTCTCTTATTTGCTATTTCCGGCACTCGGGTCTGAGTGCAATTTACAGAAGAGTGGCTGGGGCTAATAATTAAAGCTGAGCAATGCAAAGGCATCCAAAAGTGGTCCTGTTGCAAGGCGAAAAGGAATAACCCAAAAATGTTGCATGAGCAAAGAGGGGAAGAGCAGCGAAGCGGGAGCGCCGAATTAATATCTGCCCGAGTCTGAAAAGTCTTCCAAGGAAAGAACTGTAAACATCAAGATCGTCTTATTATGCCAAATGGCTCATACGGAGCAACAACGGAGCAGTAAAAATATGTAAATAATGTAGGTCTGCATGTCAGTGCCCGTGCTGGCTGCCAGACTGCCGTTCCCATTTTAATAATGCATAGATGCGCCCGTTTAGAGGCCCCGTTTGTGCTCGCTGAACCTTGTTTCAGTAATAAGAATTTTTCCATTCGGGGGAAATCTCCGGCAAGCGGGACCGCACAAGGGCTCCTTTTGCTGCATGCCGAGAACACTGCCCGGAATTGTACTTACGATAATTCGGGCTGCGGCTGGGGCAATACGTGGAAAGATCCTGGCCCTTTCTTGGATCCACTTCCTGTGGCTCAACTACCTCTTGCCAGCGATTTTAGCTTAATGGGGTGTTCCCGTTTGGAGCATTCTAAAACTTTTAAAATTTCTTTCATCACTTCGGCAACTTGCAGCACCGTTTAACAAGTTCTTAAGATGAGAAACGTTAAGTAGGTAGTAGCAATTGTTTTAATCGACGGCTTCCGAATTTTTAATAATAGTTCCACAAGTTCCGTCATCAAAGGGTAAAACGGAGACCTATTAGTTTCACCACAATATCTGTCATGTCATCCTAAGTTCATGCGTGTACGACATGTACTTACCCGGTTTTTTTTCACTTGCTTTTCGTAACATTCCTACATATGATGGATCTTTGAGTAGACCTAAATAAAAAATAATTGAGAATACTATCAAACCTGCAGATGAATCAAGCTCAGATTTTGCTAACAGATCATTAAAATTTTCGCAATGAAATCAAATCATAATTTAGATTTATATGTAGAGGAGAGTTGTGTACCTTGAACCAAAATAGACACTTTGAGGTTTTACTAATAGAAATTGTGGTATCATTTAGTTTTGGTTGGTACGTATATTACTACTTAAGTCTTGAGATAGGGCAACACCAGTGTGAACATGTCAAATCTGACATTGTCATCGTAAAGTTTGCCATTTTTAATGGTAAACGTACTCAGAACGTTTTGTCATACGAGTGATATTTGTGTTGTTTACTTGTTGTTGATACTTGAGAAATTACGAACGGTTTAGGGAAAACTGCTATAAACGTTATTATTTTACGAACGGGTTTATAAATGAATCAACAAAACTGGGTTTAGGTGGGTTTAAAAACTGTCATACTTTTTGATTATTTGTTATGCATGCTGGAACATTTTTTAACCCACATTAAATTTTGTTGTTGAAAATAAATTAAAATGTCAACTCTTTAAAAAGTTGTCATATTCTGACAAAATTTATATTTCTCGTTCTACTTCAATTATTTTACGCGCAAGCAAAATCGATCAGTTATTGTAAAGTATTAAAGTAGTGAAGTAGTTTGTGAGAGAATAACAACGCAATCGTGAAATCAACCCCTAAGGTGTCACAACAAACAAATTAGCTTTATGAAGCTCCAACTATAACAAGCGAGAAAATATTTCCGGCAACACAGCTCACGCGACGTGCTGTAAAATTTTCAACTTTAACGCTTAACTTGGAAGTTGGCAACTGCTCAATGGCGGCTTGACTGAAGAGACAAACACTTCAAAGTGTTATGGAAGCGTTGGCGTTGTTGCATGATTTTCACATAAATTTGAATACTTGGACTTTGAAATCTCTGAACTTTCAATATGGTGGCCTGAGCTTTCAGTTGGGTATCATTATAAAAGTGAGTATGAGGGTTGTCCGAATCTCTGACACTTAAGACTTTTAAATTCTTAACGCTTTTAAAGTTTTCCATTTCGAAAGTATAAGTTAAAACGTTGGGTATGGGTCAGATATAATAAATGATAAAGAGGTTAATTGCATAGGCTATTCATTAACGTTAAATATTATGCTGTTAGCTCATTTATTTGATTTTTTTTACATTTAAAAAAAATGAGTTTCCTGCTTATATAGCGACACTGTTGCCCGACTGATCCTGCAAAAATTAATCACCTAGACAGCGTTGCTATGTTTTGAGGTCCTCTATGGCACAATCGATTTACGTTTATGGCCGCTACAAAAATAAAACAACACTAAAAATGTCCATACCACTGTTTCATTAAAAGCATTTGCTTTTAGTAGTTTCTGGCTTGAGAATTATTGTTTCAAATAGGCTCATTTGGCGGGGTATATTCGTTTTTAATTAGGATGGCGCCATTGAATTGATTTGGATGATGGCATACAATTTGATTTTGTGTTTAGTTCAGTATAACGCTACCTATTTGAATCCGCTCCAATAGTGCGTTAAATGAGGCCTTTCTATTACCGGAAACTATTGGAATCACCCCTTGCACTTGGTATGATTTCCCAAAAAGTTTTTTATGTTACATTTCCCGCAAATGATGAAATCGCGTATGGGCAGTTACGCTGGAGCGAAATTCCGGGAGAGACCGGAACAAAAAAATTCAATAACAGCCCTAGTTAGCCCATTTATCTGGATTTGAATGATAATAAGCCAGCTTACGTCCTGCTAAGCAGAATTTTCTAAACAATTTGTCACGTGTCCTGCTGGCCGGACAGGATAGCGTTGAATAGCGAAAACCCTCAGAGCCCCGATGACGGGGGCTGAATTCGGGCGAGTGGGCTCGCTCGACGTGCATAGTATCTGGGCCGGGGCTTAACTTTGTTTCCGATGAGTTCCGACATAAATTGAACTTCCATAAAATTATTTTGGGGAGAGATTAAATTTTCAGAAGCGTCCGCCGCACACTTTGCGAGGCTGCCCTGCGTCCCTTATTTATCGCATAAACACACACGCCATACGTGCACCGACTGATATATGCGGCCGAAGTATGCAGATGAACTCGGGTGGGCGGACTTAGCCTAAAAAAGACCTTCGGGGCGAACAGCCCTACCCCTTGCCTAAGTCGACCGGCTGGATATGTGCGATGATTTTGTGTCCATCGCTTTTCCGGCCGATGAAACGTCCACAAAATTGAGGGTGGGGGAATGCTGGTAATTAAGTTCCATTATAATTCGGGGCTAGCCGTACTTGGTGCTGCTCGATCCCCAAAAGTTGGTGGCATGGCCCTTTATGTGTTTTACTGCTCTGGCCGAGGCAGGGAACGTTCTTTGACGGCATAAATTATCACTTTAATTAAGGACACTGCAGGGGGCCACTGGGAGGATGTATAACACGACTTGACAGGACATGGCTGATGAAATTCACTTTCCGTCATAGGTATAAGCCATGGTCCTTGTTGGATGCATTCAACCCCCTTTTTTCGGTCAACTTTCAGAATAGGTGCCAGCATGGGGCCATACCGCCAGCTCGATTAGGTGTGGGAAGCAATTTTTAACGCTAATTTTGTCAGGAAGGACACTTTGACATGTGTGGGTTGCTTGGTTAGAGCCTTTTTGTCCTTTGTCACGCCCCGACTTAAGTGAATCTATTTTTCACACTTTAGGGAAGGGATGATTTCATTAAAAGGGGTTTAATGTACTTCCGTGCATAGCTTCTAAATGGGCGTAAAGTGAATCCACTCCTGAAAATGCACATAGTGGCAGATGAAACGCTGCCAAAAGCAATGATCTCATGTGTCAATTAAGCGCGACAAAGGTCGCCTGAAAGGTTAAGGAGTTTTTAGTGCTGAGGGAAGCTGGTAGAAAATTTAGTTACGTTTTAGCTTGGTGGGTAAAACATATTAATTCCTGACAGCCGAGAAATTACTGGAGGTCATTAATTGATTTTGCTGGGGCATGGTCATGCAATTAAAATGCTGAACAAGATTCCAATTAAATTTTTTTCCAAGGTTTATTTCCGATGTTTGGATTGGGGTGGTTTTTCAAGTATTCTCACATCATCTCACAAGTGTTCATCTAAAACCTAGTTGTGTCTTTATGCTGGCATTTAATGTGGGTACGTCAACCAATTTGGATGTTTGCAGACTAGACGACAACGACGTAGCAACGATTGCGGCGCGACCTCGATACGGCATGCCTTTATCTTTGAGCCTTTCAAATTAGACGACATCGGCGACGAAACGATGCCGACACGACAGTGTTATTTCTTAGTGTAGGTTTGTTGTGGCGTTCACTTTCACGAATATCTTTCTGGTTCAAATCGGTATAACCTATAAACAATGCGAATGGAGGCGTTATAGGCTCTGTACAGTCTGGTTGTGGATTCCGAACCCAGATACGAGTAAACGCTATTACAGTAAGTTAAGAGCGGCATAATAATAGTTTTAACCAACTGCTTCCGGACATTCTCTGTTAAATACAGGCAGGATCTCGATTCACAATCTGAATAGCGTTACAGATTGAGATTCTAGGAATAGTTAGATACATTTTTATATCATCAGCATATTATATCAGGCAGTACTAAAGGTCCAGACAAACAAGTCATTGTATATCGAAAATAAGAGAGGGCTCAAGATCGTTCTTTGTGGTACCGCAAAAGACAACTTTATACGTTCAGAAAGAATACCGCCTAACTGACAATAACCGGTGTTTACTTAAAATGAGAAACATAATGAGCCAGTGCGTGCGAAAGGCCGACGGAATTGACTTGCTGCCAACCATCTTAAAATGCAGAGTCCGACGGCCGAACATTTGATTTCACGGGAATTTTAGGGTTTGAATCACCTTTTCCAGTCATTAAGGGGATTTCGCTGAGTTGGTTTTAACAATAGCGACCACCTTAGCGGTTAGTCATCAGTACATCCTTACCTTTATTCCAGAGCCATGAATTTGAACATTTTCTGTGTTTGTGTTTATTAGCCGGGATGACGGATCTTTCTGAATACCAAGTTGTGCCAGAACCATGAATGTGTAGGCAATGTGGAAACAATATTTTTAAGCCACGTCAATACGGTGTGAATGCAGGATTAATTTTCATATTCATTTTTATCACAAAAGGAGATGATATGAAGTAGTTAAAAATGCAATTTAAAATATGCGTCAAAATGTAGATTGCAAAATGCAGAAATGCAGAACTAGAGTTGGCCTAGTCCAACATATTGATCTGCGTTATATGCCTTTCATTTTACTCCAACAAAAGCTGTCCACTGAAAATGTCCTTGTTTGGTTTTCCCAAAGAGTTTTAACTGCATAATCTACTGTTGATACATTAACGCACTATCTAATTTTATCTTCCCCTTGTGCATGTGCATCCAAATCGAGCACTTCCCCACTGATTAGCGGATTTATTCCAAAATCCTGTCCTCCAGCGTTCATTTAACTAATCTCTATAAAACGCGACAAGTTTAAAAAGAGGAAAATATGAAAGCAGACAGCGAGACATCGACATTAAAAGCCAAAGGGCATTGAGGTATACACGGCGTAACCGCAGACAGAAAACAAATTTCATGGTGAATCCGCCGCAGATAGGACCATGGACATGATGATAGGCTGCTTTCTGGTTATAACATATTTTTCGTGAAGCTATATTTCATATCCGACCTCCGGGAACAGGACGGCCAGCATACAGGAGCAGAGTCCCAAAGTCCTGCCGATTCGCGACGAGATCGAAGGGAGCACAATTCCACCGTGAAGAGGGTGCTATGCGCACATATGTGACAACATATGTTCTTTTTTTAAAAACAGAAGGATTGCATGCGGTTTGCAAAAACAAGGGGTTTATAGTGATTTAAACGGTCCCGAGGGGTAGGACGAAAAGGACTTATCCGTTCCATTTGTGAAATATTATCGTGACATCAACGGGCTCTGGAGAGATGCTTAACCGCAAGAAAATTCCCGTTTCCCCGCAATCCCTTAATGCTGACTACTGCCTTGGGTGGTAGCCATTGGCCTTTTTTATCACTATTAGGAGAAACTTTCGGAGAAGTTTCGGGAAAAGTTTTATCCTGTAAATCGCTCTCAAACAATTGTCGAAGTAATCTGGCAAACGAGCTTTCATAAATGTCCAACCCGAAATTATACAAGGTCCTATTAGCCCCGGCATTTAGCCTTGATATGAGTCGTGGTCGTCTGGCCTGCTGGGGATGGGGACCAGATTTGAGCCGGAAACTCCCAACCGGGCACAATATGCATGCAACGCGCCAACTGGGCCACGACAAAGCAGTTTTCTGCCTTCCTTGCGGGGAAAAAAACTTAGAACTGCAATCGAAAGTGCTTGTCGTTTCCTCGTCGTCTTCACCATCGTCGTCGTCGTCGCCGAAATGAAGCTTTGGCTCCATGAGCACTTATCGGAATTTTATTTTATTAAAACGAATTTTACTTTAAAACTTCTTGACTGGAAATGTCTCAGCAGGTACCTAAGCGACCTGATTCTGCAGCACCGCTGGTATTTGCATATGGGTCGTCGTTGCCAATGAACTGAAGACACCGAGGAATCGCCCAGAATGGTCCTATTCACTGAATTGCGCAGAAATATGCTCTTCAAACATTTCTAAAATTTTATTGGGCATGAAGAAAACTTTGCACACATTTTCGAAGGGCATAAAACTGATTTATGTAAATGCGGGCAATGATGCGGTTGTTACACAGTTAGCTATTCCTTTGTTTTTATACCAT
This sequence comes from Neoitamus cyanurus, assembly GCA_947538895.1. Classification (NCBI taxonomy): domain Eukaryota; kingdom Metazoa; phylum Arthropoda; class Insecta; order Diptera; family Asilidae; genus Neoitamus; species Neoitamus cyanurus. The sequence goes on from OX384543.1 coordinate 33,676,672, forward strand.
ATATGGTACTAACATAAACTTTAGCATTCATAGTAACTGGAAATATAATTAAACAAAAAAAAGCTATTTCTACTTTGAAATCTAAACCCGTTCTCCTCGAAACCACGTTTTTCAAGTTGGTGACCGGACGGATACCGAGTGAACTTTACATTGTTGCGACACACCTAGGTGTAGGGGACAAATTTGTTTCGGGAAAAAAACATTTATGTAATATATCAGTTTGCCCCCCGCCCCCCATACGTCTATTGAACCAATGGGCCTTGTTAACCAGACTTGCACTTAATCAGTGTTAAGATGAAAGTTCGCCTGTTTGACAACATTGAAAAAAGTAAGGGACCGGGGATAGAATCCTGTGGCACACCCATTGTCAACAAGGACGAACGAGAGAAGTTACCATTAACCAGGAAATGTCTTGGTTTACAAGCTTAGAAGACCCAACTCGTGTAAGCATTGAATTCGCGAGACCATCATTTGCGTCCTACCTTCGGTGAATGGACCGAAAACAATATTGCGCTTCATACTTATTTTGAGCACAAAATTTTGTTCTGCGATGAGGCTAACTTTTGGTTGAATGGTTTCGTTAATAAAAAAAAATTGCCACATTTGGAGTGCAAAAAATCCAGGCGAATATGTTGACACACCGTCACATCCAATAAAAGTCACTGTTTGCTGCGCTTTATGGGCTGGTGGAATCATTGGCCCATACTCGTATTTCTTCAAAGATGATGTCTGCCAGAACGTTACAGTCAATGGACAGCGCTGTAGATCCATGATTAATGACTTTTTCGTTCCCCAGTTGAATGGCGTTAATGTGGAAGAGCTGTGGTTTCATCAAGACGGCACAACATACCACACCGCGCGCGATACAATCAATTTATTGCGGGGAAACATTCGATGAGCGCAAAAGTTCGTGTAATGGATCTATGAATTGTCTGCCACGATCGTGTGATGACACCTAGTACTTCCTATGGGGTGTGTGTTGTTACAAATTTCGCCAGCCGAACGGCTAGGTGACGAATTTATACAGAGAGAGAAAGTTAATCCGCGTAGATGGGCCATCTGCACCGACCCTTTCTCCTATCGCACCTGAACTCCGATTCCGCTCAGCCAGTGATGTATGACCTATCATTAGATGTGATTAGCCAAAAGTGGAATGTGAAGTCTAACCAAATCACAACAAATATCTGCTACGGGGCGAATTCTCGACCAATTTTTCAATAGTATATGTACATACCTCTAAAAAAACACCCTGCAAATACGTACTACATATCTGAAGTTCCGCAAGGTGGCATTCTTGGGTCGGTTTTGTTTCATCATATCGTCGGTATTAGGTGACTTTACATTAGTCCCTTTAGGTTTCCTTTTAGCCTCCCTTCAATATCTTTTGTGTGCAGTATTTGTTGAAATATAATATTTACAAAAATACTCTTCCGTACATCTCGAATCTATGCATAAGATTTTGTTGGTGGTTCCCTTGTCTACTACTTTTGAAAAAAAAAAAAGCAATGTTGTTTTCAATTGTGCTGTAAAAAAACAACAACTTGTCAGGTAGGTTATTATTAATTTCACATTTCTGGATTTCTATTATTAAATTGGTGTCTGATGCATTCCGGGCTTAAAAAACAAACTCTTGTGCGATAGAATGGCAATATTCCATGTTTTTCATGGACATGGTCATATGCGAGTTGTTCAGAACTGAACAATCTTATTATTATTTTGTAATTCTCAATTTGTAAATATTTTCCTAATTGTAACAAGTCAGTCATTACTTCATGTCACCTACTTGAAATTGCAGAAGTCAACATAAGCAACATTTGGTCTGACCGCAATTTCACATGAAGTAATGACCAGCTCACCTAATTAATCGCAACATATCTGATTAGTCGTAAGTTCTTATTGTTATAAATACCGAACGGTTTTGTTAAATAAATTCAGTATTCAAAGAACCTTTTGAGTATTCATTTACTTTGACCATCCGAGTCAAACATTGGTCCTTCGAACCTTTTACAAGTACCGCGAGAATTCAAGCCACTTGAATTTTTCCATACAACTGCCGCCTGCGCTAGAGCTTCCAGAATTCAAGAACCTTGGATTCTTTTAGCTACAACCACACACAACTGCCGCCCGCGCAAAGAGCTTCCAGAATTCAAGAACCTTGGATTCTTTTAGCTACAACCACGCAATTGCCGCCCGCGCAAAGAGCTTCCAGAATTCAAAAACCTTGGATTCTTTTAGCCACAACCACATACAACTGCCGCCTGCGCTAGAACTTCCAGAATTCAACAATTAAGCACTTCACCTCGAGAGCATCATCTACACTCCGTAGAGGTCACTATACCTTACTTCTGGAGACAGCAACAAAACAAACCCGGATTTTCAACCAAAACAAACCCGGACCTACGACATCAAGACTGCCAGCTTCGAGTTGATTGCATCACAGAAATCGCCGAGTCAAAATTCGCCGAGTAAGCAAGAACCTTCAGTTGCAAAATGAGCACAGAAATTTTGATTGCCAACCAAATGGAGATAGCTCAGAAACTTGAGCGCTTTCTAAGCAACTTTAAAAAAGACAGTCCGGAACGAAAAACGCCGGAATATTTAAAGAAGAAAAGTGAGGAACTTGAGCTCTTATGGGAGAATTTCAAGCTTCTTCATGACCAAATAGTGCAGCAACTCAGCAAAGATGAGAATCATGCCTATTTCAAAGAGCAAATATACATGAAAACTGAAAGGATTTACTTAAATGCTTCAGAAAAAATCATGGCCTGCTTACAAAAAACTGCAACAACTAGCTCTACAGACCACGATTTGGCAAAATTGCCTACACCCTCAGCAGAGACACCTGCGCCTCCGGCTTCCTCTCTGCGCCCAAACATTAATGTTGGCACACATCCTCAGGTCAATGCTTGGGAATCATTTCTCCCCCTAGGCCTAGAAGCAAGCCGGTACAACAATTTACCTAAGCTACCGCCAGTGAAAATTCCGAAGTTCTCTGGTAATTATAAAGAATGGAAACCCTTCTCAGACATTTTCACTAATGTGATTCACGGCAATATATATCTGAGCAAAGTAGAGAAAATGCAATACCTTTTATACCATTTGGAAGGTGATGCCAAGAAGGTAATAAGCCATCTTCAGCTTTGTAACGAGAATTACGATACAGCCTTAACGCTGGTAAAATCACGGTACAGTAATAACAGAAAGATTATTACGACGTACATTAATACTATTCTAGATACAAAAAAGGTAGAGCATAGATGTCAGGAAGATATTATTATGCTTTACGACACTATAAGAGAATGTATCGAAGCACTAAAGAATTTTAATTGCCAAACACAAGAGTGGGGACCGATAATTGTTTGCATCGCCATGAGGAAACTAGACGCCGAGAGCCTGCGCTACTTTGAAGAATCTCTTAATAATCCAAGGGAAATGCCGACAACTGGCGAATTGCTAAACTTTTTGGAGAAACGTTATCAAGTGCTGGATTGCATCAAAGAGTCAAGCCAAAATAAGTTCAACTCCGCTTCTAAAAAAAAGGCATTCCATGCCACAATAAACCGATCCTGTGCCTTCTGCAATAAGGGGCATCCAATATACCAATGCACAGAATTCAAGAAATTAAGTGTGCATGAGCGAAGCGCATTTGTTGCCAAAAGGAATTTGTGTACTAATTGCATGGTTCATAGCAAAACTGAATGGTGTAAGACAAACAAATCATGTTTCTATTGCAACCAGAGACACCATACGTTGCTGCACCGTAAAACAGAATCTGCCGGAACTTCATCGCCTAAAGAAAAGGCTAAAGGAGATCCACCTAAACAGACCGAATCTGACGACGCAATGGCCTTTCACAACAACACAAAAGTAGGAAGCGTCCTACTACCAACGGCGCTAATAAGAATAAAAAACACTCTTGGGCAATCAGAAAGGCTTAGAGCATTGATTGATCCAGGGTCCCAGGTATCGTTCATTACCGAGGAGGCCGTTCAGATGCTCAAATTAATAAAAGAGCGAATAAAAACAACAATCCTGGGTGTTGGGGAATCCAAAGCAGGAAAAGCTTACAGCAAAGTAAGGTTTTCAATGCAATTAAACGATAAAAGAAACTCATTCCTTTGTGTAGAAGCTCTCGTTTTGCCAAAATTAAACTCGGCGCTGCCTGATACCTCAATACCGGAAGTTAACATTAAGCAATATGGGAATATTATACTTGCAGATCCCACCTTCAATAGGCCAGGTCCTATTGACATATTGTTGGGAGCTGACGTCTACGCAAGGATAATCATGGAAGGAGTTATAGCTGATTACAACCTACCGACTGCTCAAAACACAAAACTAGGATGGATAGTTTTTGGAGACATCCCAAGAAAGGCCAGCCAGAGTCGCAATGAAGTCTCAAGTTTCCTCTCTCTTGCCGAAATTGATGAGAAGCTTGAACAATTTTGGGAACTAAACAGTGTTAATCCACTAAGCCAGCTCAGTGATTCATGCAACGATCACTTTCAATCTACCCATAAGCGAGACAAGGATGGCCGGTACGTGGTCCGTCTGCCATTCAAGGATACTCCAGAGAAATTAGGTAATTCTCGAGCTAGAGCAGTAGCCAGACTAATACAAATGGAAAAAAGGCTAAGCAAATCACCTCAGGATAAGATGGAATATAACCAGTTTCTGTTGGAATATCTAGCACTCGGGCACATGAGTCCAGCGAAAAAATTCTTAGGAGATCCTTCTAAGGTATACTACTTGCCCCATCATGCAGTGTTCAAAAGGGACAGTACTACCACTAAGCTACGAGTAGTTTTCGATGGATCATGCAAAACTGAATCAGGAACAAGTCTTAATGATTTGCTGCACTCCGGCCAGAAATTACAGTGCGACTTAAGCCAGATTCTATTGAGATGGCGTAAGCATCGGTACGTATTCACGGCGGACATCGAAAAAATGTTTCGGCAATTAAATATGGCAGAAGAAGACAGGAACTATCAAAGGATACTATGGAGAGAAGATCCCTCCCAGCAAATTCAGGAATACACATTGAACACGGTTACTTACGGCACAGCACCAGCCACGTATCTAGCGGTAAGAGCGCTAAAACAACTTGCTATAGATGAAGGTAATCAACTCCCCATTGCGAAAGAGGTATTAACAAAAGATTTTTACGTTGATGGCATGCTTTCCGGTGCTGACACCAAGGCAGAAGCTTATCAACTCCAGGAGCAAATTATTTATTTGTTAAAAGCAGGAGGTTTCAACTTGCGCAAATGGACATCCAATCACCACGAATTAATAAAAAATGTACCTCAAGACTTATTAGAAAAGGGAATATTGGAAATAACTGAGGATGATTCAGTTAAAACATTGGGATTAAACTGGAATCCCAGAAGAGACGAGTTTCAATTTATGATCAATCAGAAGGAAAGCAGTTCCGAACTCACAAAACGAGCACTATTATCGACAATCGCAACAATTTTTGACCCTCTAGGATGGTTGGCCCCAGTCACTATATCTGCAAAACTGATAATGCAATCACTTTGGAAGATAGGAACAGATTGGGATGAGCTCCTACCAAGTGAGATCACAAACTCATGGAAGAAAATTGAAACAGAAATGACGGAATTGCACAAAATTAAAATTCCTCGATGGATAAGCTATCGGAAAAATCAAGAAGTTCAAATTCATGGGTTCTGTGATGCCTCTGAAAAAGCATATGCTGCAGCACTATATATAAGGACAACTGACAGCAAGAACAAGGTTTATACAACGTTATTAACAGCAAAAACCAAGGTTGCTCCTTTAAAACAAAAGACCACGCTGCCCCGTTTAGAGCTATGCGGTGCTCTTCTTTTAGCACAACTAATTAAAACTGCCAAGACTTCATTAGAGATATCCTCTCCGGAAATCTTTGCTTGGTGCGACTCTGAAATAGTCCTCGCCTGGATATCAAAAAACCCTTGCAATTGGCACACCTTCGTTGGAAATCGTGTAAGTGAGATACATGATTTAGTAGGAAGAGAGATATGGAGACATGTCAAATCCGCTGAAAATCCTGCGGATCTCGCAACCAGAGGGATAAGTCCTAGCAAACTTGTGTCAAACAATCTCTGGTGGAAGGGACCGCTTTGGCTTACCAAATCACCGGAATCCTGGCCTTTAAAAAGACTCAATTTGATAACCAACAAGGAGGAGAGAAAAACAAGCTACCTATCCACAGAGGAACTACAGAAAGGAAAAGATTCCATTATAAAATTGGTACAGCTGGAAGAATTCTCAGAAGAAATCAATGCGCTCAACAAAAATCAACAGCTGAAGAAGAATAGCAAGTTGCTCTCACTTCATCCGTTTATAGATTCAAACGGCATTTTGAGAGTTGGGGGTAGGCTGGAAAAGTCACCCTTGCCAGTAGAGGCAAGACATCAAATACTTTTACCTCCAAAACATCATGTCACGAACCTCATAATCGATTACGCTCATCGACAAACGCTACATGGTGGTACACAGCTTACACTTAATTATCTAAGACAGACATTTTGGGTTATAGATGCCAAAAGAGTAGTGCAGGGAAGAAACCACAAATGTATTACATGCTTTCGATATCGCCAAAATCATTCTCAGCAACTCATGGGCAACTATCCAGCAGTAAGAGTTACTCCATCCCCACCATTTTCAAGTACAGGAGTAGATTATGCAGGACCCTTCTTGACAAAGGCTTCAAAGGGGAGAGGCACTAAAACACTTAAGGGATACATAGCCATATTTGTATGTATGGTCACCAAGGCAATTCATTTAGAGCTTGTCAGCGATTTAACCACGGACTCCTTCCTCGCAGCATTCAGAAGATTTGTTTCCCGTCGAGGAATCTGCAAGGCAGTTTATAGCGACAATGGGACAAACTTTGTTGGCGCCAATAACAAATTAACCAGAGATCTACAACTTGCAATCTCCAGTGCGACCAAACAAGCAGCTGAAGCACTAGCGAATGACGGTACAGAGTGGAAATTCATTCCAGCAGTTAGTCCACACTTTGGAGGACTCTGGAAAGCCGGAGTCAAATCGGTCAAGGGACACTTAAGACGAATTTTGAGCGAAACGCTGCTTACTTATGAAGAATTCAGTACCGTCTTGACTCAAGTAGAAGCCTGCTTAAATTCAAGACCTATTGGACAACATTCTAGTGACCCAAGAGACCTAGAGCCACTTACGCCTGGACATTTCTTGATAGGCAAGCCACTAATAGCACCCCCAGTTCCAGAAATTGAAGAAAAGGGGTTACATCAAAGATGGAAGCTGGTAGCGAAGCTTCAGCAGGACATTTGGAAAAGGTGGTCATTAGAATACCTATCCCTGCTTCAACAGAGAAGTAAGTGGAAAACGGAAAGGAAGAATCCAACAATTGGAGAATTAGTCCTCATCAAAGAGGATAACATGCCACCACAGAAATGGGCCTTGGGCCGAATTACAGAACTACATCCTGGAGATGACGGATTGGTTCGTGTTGTTTCTGTACAATTTAAGAATGGAATCAAGAAACGTCCTTTAACCAAGTTATGTCAACTGCCGCTTTCGATCTACAACGAAGAAGACACTAATCCCAGCACCAAACCTGTTACAACAATGACTGCTATCACACGGAAGCGAAATTCTCGCAGAATAGTTAATACAGAGCCCGAACTTTGGTCAAAACCAGAATACTTTGACCAAATTTGCACAACAAAGAGCAATACCTTAGCTGACAATAAAAAGAGAACAGGCACGCCCACAAACGAAAGAAGGAATAAAAAACGGAGAATTGCTCCATGCACCTGGGCAACGAAATTGCTGCACACAACCATTCTAATACTGTACTGGTTGACTGTAGCGTTCGCAAAAGACTTCGAGATCGTACAACCGAAATTGGGCTTCTTCGTGGAAAATCTAGGTAATGCTCAAATAAAAAGAGGCAATCTTAGGCTGCAGGTATCTCTTCCAAAGGATGAACTGATTAACGATCAAAAAAATATTGACATTACGTGGGATCAAGTTAAAAGTATGTGCGAGAGGACAAAAGCTCTTACTTACATAACTCGCTGCCAGACATATCTTGAGCACATATCTACAAGAAGACAGGATCTTCGCAGGGTTACTGATGAGGCTCGACAGAGCACAATAGCAGGAACAAAAGAGGCATCCTTGGCAGACTACTCACTTCAGTGTTCGGGGTAAACGATGAAGTTTACAGTGACATCGAGTCCCTACAGCATAATCAACAAGATATATTGCACTTTACAAATCAGCAAGTACTACTCCTAAATACCAAAATAAATCAGTCAAACTTTAGAACACTGGAATATTTAAAGCAAGTTGATGCCAGGATAGATGACGCTAGCTCAACAATTAGGGAGATGTCATCATATATCACAAGGGCAGATCACAACAGGCTAAACATAGAAATTATTTCCGCCTACCTGAGCGCAGAAGACTATTATGACGAGCTAAAGGAAAAATATGAGAAATGGCTGAGAGCACTGCATAATCATGGGAGTATATTGGACTTTGTGCACATCCGGGACATAAATGCAATCATACAAAATGTTTCTCAAAAACTGGGCACAAACTTCTTAATACTTCAAGTGCCTCAAACTCGGCTAGATGTTGAGGTCGAGAACAGTACAATGAACTTGTATGGATATCTCAATATAGTGGAAAGAACAATTTATAGCTTGATTCATGTTACTCCAACGCCACATAGGATCAAAGAAGACACATATGTGGTAGCTGATATACAATATTCGACTCTTGACAATGCTTGACTCGGATGGTCAAAGTAAATGAATACTCAAAAGGTTCTTTGAATACTGAATTTATTTAACAAAACCGTTCGGTATTTATAACAATAAGAACTTACGACTAATCAGATATGTTGCGATTAATTAGGTGAGCTGGTCATTACTTCATGTGAAATTGCGGTCAGACCAAATGTTGCTTATGTTGACTTCTGCAATTTCAAGTAGGTGACATGAAGTAATGACTGACTTGTTACAATTAGGAAAATATTTACAAATTGAGAATTACAAAATAATAATAAGATTGTTCAGTTCTGAACACGAGTGTTTGGATTCGCTACTGCAGTTTGCAGAATTTTCGTGAAAGATTCCTATTTGCGATAAATAAATTAAATGTTTGCAAAAGATCTTCTTTCCTAATGTAATTTTAGTGAGGGAGGCAATGAAACACTTTAAACTATAGAAAAAGCAGTACGTATTACCATAGTCAAAATATGGATTCCAATAATAATTTTATTGAATAGTTTATGATATTACTTCACTAATTTATCAAGGTAAGTAGGTTCATACGCAATCGTTCAGAAGTTTATCGCAATGTCCGTATCGTATTCGGTGTCCACTTCCAACAAGTTAATTTTTATGCATGGAAATTTCATATTTTACTAACGTTGTGTTGTTATTAAATTATTAGAGGTAATAAAAAGCGAAACTGTGTTCCGTTGCCTCAATAAATGTTTCCAGGACCCTCAGCATAACTGTTGTCGATGCATCCATGCACCAGCGGCAACAGCTTGGCGAAGTGTTATGTGCTCGAATTACAGGTCATTGCATTCATAACTGGCAATCGATTGTGATAAAATTTCGAACAAAAGCGGACAATAAAGCGCTGGAAAAAAATATCGACGTCTCGTGGACGTACACGAAAGCAGACTGAGGAGGACCACCGTGAAACGACGTCTAGCCTGTTACAAATTGGTGAAATTGAATTTTTTATGAGATGCGTCCCCCTTAAAGGAGTCAGGGCCAGCGCGCGCGCTAGGAAAAAGAATTGTTTATGGCAACAAATTGTCTGGGGTGTGATTTTATAGGGTGCAAAAGCCAGCACCCCCTGCATCGATGTCTTGCACTGTTCCACCGAACCAACCCTGTGGGGAGGAAGACAGTATCTACATAAATCAACAGCGCACTCCTAATAAACTGCAACAGCCCTACGGAAGTGAGTGTCTACGGTGTGGTGGCCCAAAGGACTCCCCGGCGGTAAAAAATAGGAAAGACTCTAATTTCACTTAATTAAAACTACCCCGGTTGGCGTGGTGACGTCGTCGCGCCGGCAGATAGAATTTTAGGGAATAAATCAGGCAGCCGCCGGAGAAAGTCAATAACCCGTCAGTGGAGAAAATTTTAAATTTCGCTGAAGAAACCGACGTTTTCCCTTCGGACACGTGTATCTGTAGGGGCACGTCTCGCATTGCGAATTGAGTGTACAGCCGGATCGACAGTACGGGGGAAGGTGGACGGAGGGTGCTACGACTTCGAAATTGCTTTCAGTGGATTTCACCCCTAATGAAAATTTGATACACATTTTTGGCAATTCCTCACATCCGCCCCTCGCCTTAATCAAAGATGTATTAGATTTGTTGAAATCTCGGATCACTGAACAGAAATATTTTTTATTAGAGGGTGCGCCGTGCCGCTTTTTTGTACCGTCGCTCTGGCCTCTGCCCCTGAGGACGACTCCTGCCTCCTGAACCGTACCGAAATATTCTGCCTGCCGGCAATGCAGTTTTTTTATTACGAGGAAACCGACCCAACATGTGTGGACCTATAAAAACACCCGACAAAGAAATGACGGCCAGCCACATCAAATGATATCGATAATTAGCATTTTAAGGGGCGGTTGCTTTCATCATGGGCAGCACTCGTCCAACTGGCAGCGGGTAATGTCATTCCGGAAAATAATCAGCTTTTCCCGAAATTTCATAAATAAAATTGACTTTTTCGATGAGGGGTGCTTTGATGCAGACTCCAATCAGTGTCGCATCTTTGCAAAGGAGACTGGCAGGTTTTCATACCGTGTTTTCGTTTTTACTGTGCTTCCGATTGCTCGTTGTTTTTAGCATATTTGACTTTGGTGCTGGTTGTGCTTCAATCCCTTATGGAAAATTTCTAACGAACACTGATGAACAATGATCAAATCCAGCTAGTGCTCATTAGTTTTTCAGTAGTGTCCATAAGTGACTTCATCAGTACCTATTTATTAGTGACAACCTCGAACACTGATAAAATCACTACTGGACACTGAAGAGTGCTAGTCAGTGCTTCAGTAATCTTCTCACCAATGATTAGTGAATACTTAAAATCAATATAGACACTAATCGTGTTTTATTGTGAGGGTTTCGTACGATGGTACGGAACCCTTCGTGTGCGAGTCTGACTCGCACTTGACCGGTTTTTATTAAAAGCACGTGTTAAAGATATGACAAAAAATAGTTGCTTTTAAGTTGATACAGCTATTGGTTTTGTTAGTCGGTGTCGATCTGCGATTTTTGGGAAAAAACATCAAACAAATATTTGTCCGGAATTTTGTGTTGTTTCTGTTCAATCGTTGAAAATGTTATAGAAGAGTTACGGTAAGTCATCTATTTCGAAAACATAAGCATACAAGGGACACAAAGAATTTAAAGAAGGCCAAGATGTAGTTGATGATTTGCCTCGTTCCATTCGACCTCCAACTTCTTCGACTGACGGAAACATGGGCAAAATCAGCAGTGGTGATAAACGGACTATTTTTAACGTCAAGAGTTCGCAATGAAATTCCGTTCGGTATTGAGGGATTTTAAGGTTTTTTTCTACCATATTGGTTCCATCATTTGGTTTTAAAAAAAATAGATAATAGGTTCGTAATCAGCTGAAAACCTCCAAATAGGGAATTTCATTGCAAATTATTAAATTGTTCTTGTAACCATTTTGTTTTCGGAAATATGGATAATAGATTCGTACAGCGACCTCGAAAACTTAGTTCCAATACAAAGTTTGCAATTTTCGATTTTTGGCCACGTTATTTGGATTAGGTCCCACTGTGCGGGGTGCGCAAAATTTTATGTTTTCAGAAAAACCCATTCAAAGATTTCAGTACGGAAAATAGTGTGGCACCCCTCGGAAAGCGTCACTGTAACGACTCTGTAGGTCCACTTAGACCTCGAAGTTCGATTTATTAAAATAGTGGAAGCACATTCTCCAGATGATAAACTAATCTTCTAAGTAAAAAATTGAGCTCCTCATGAAGCAACAAGTTCACCTGTTAAACCTAAAATAGAGCAAACGCTCGAAAAGTCTGAGCGGAAATAATTAAATTATCGGAGTAAGCGCCCACCATCGGGAGCAAATATAATGCTGAAAAATAAAATACGGAAACCGAATTCCTCGTTTTTTCCTGTGAGTTAATTCCGCCCCCAGCGACGGGCATTCGTTTGATGTGCAGGCATTGTGTACTTTACCTTCGTCATCCGTTCGGTAGGTCAAATATGTACGTACCCGTTGCCGGTGGAGTCCTTGTAAGCGCCCAACTTGACCTAACTTGATCTCGTTAAAAAAGCTGACAAAAAAGTAAATACAAATCCCATTTACCTGTCGGGTCCATTCACAGGTCACAACGCCCTTAAACACGGATGTCCCTTTGCATCGTTTATCATTTTTCATTCGGCTCCCCTTTGACATCACAGAGGCACTTTCGTCAAAAGAAATTAAATTTCAGGAATTTTAAATACCACCGCAGGATTCCTTTCAGTAACTCCTTTGGTCTGGGATCCCCGACCCGGACCGGGCTGCTGCCGGGCGGGGCAGGAATTTTCAGCCGGAAGAAAAAAGGGTTTATGAAAGAAAATTCGCCGTACCGGAACAGCATCCGGTGGAATGAATTAACATAATTCGCGTTCGTTTTCAGTTTTTTTTTCTCCCTCCATTCCTTTTTCTTCGCATCCCGGGGCCCGCACCCGACGCCGCCGAACAAGGCTGCGGCGGCAACAAAGCGTATCTGTCGGGAGATGATGAGCCCGATGATGGGACCTTTTCCCGCATCAGAGTGGAATTAATTAAAAACATACAATTTTGTCAACCTAATTACTCATTCTGAGATGTATCCCCTTTTATCTTCATTGGGTCCCGAAGAAGATGCTGGGTCGGCGGGCGCGCCAGGGTGCTCCGTTCGTCATAAGCGATTTAGGGATGGATGCCCTTTAGGACGCTGCTTGAACGGGAGCAAACGTAATTTTGAGGCAAAGGGAAAAAACTTCCCAGAATTCATCCCTGTTCGCTTTTGAGCGAGCGCTGCGGAAAGGGTGCCTATACCGCGCGCCGCCCTGTAAAAATCCTTCAGAGTGGAAAAGTTTAATCAAGGAGAACTCCTCAGGACTGGAAAATAGGAGTCAAGTAATTTTCCTTCTCATTGATGCACGTAATCTTAAGAAAACTTATCATTTTATATCTTTATTTCTTTGTAATTGTTTAATGTAGGCGGGTCCCGATACCGCAGCTAAGAGATTCCTGGATCCCTGGGATCCCTGCCCGGCCGCTCTGAAAGGATTACCAGCTTGTTCACGTAGGTTAAACATGAGCAAAGGCCAACTGGTGCGGAAGAATCCATTTCGGGGAAGGTAGGAAGGATGCACGTATGTAAACGGATCGGCTCCTGTCTTTATTTATTTTCCGAGAAGTGGAAATTGCCGTGGTATTAAGGGGACGCACAACCCCATTGCAAAAAGGGGATCTAATGTTACTCACGTTCGCAGGCCCTTCCCTAAATTGCATGGCGAAATTGTTACCTTTTAGAGATATTTAGTACATCTTTCGTCTTCTCCGTTCAATTCTGTCTCGTTATATTGGAAAGGTACACTTCAATGCTTCTCTGCTTTTGGATCGATTCTGCAAATATTTTTAAAGCAAGTTGCCCCTTAAAATTTTAAGAAGGGCTAATGAGAATATAATCGTAAGCCAACATAAAATTCAGACACAAATCAAATACGAAGTTGGCCACATTAACCTATCTATCTGACGCTCAGATTTAACGAAACTTTTACTAAAGGCGTAAAAATCTACTTGAAAATTGTACAAACAATATAAGAGAGAAATTAAAAAAAATCGTCAGATTTCACCAAAATGGGCATATTATTGGAAATATTAATTATTATATTTGGAGCAGAATTCTCTAATGAGCAAAGGAATCAATAAAGCATCATCAATATTCTAATTTTGTCTTTTTCGAAGCTAGGCAGCGAAATTCCATAGAACACAAGGGAAGTATCTAATTTGTTTTCCAACAACCAACAGTATGGCTTGTGCCTAGGGTAAAAGTCTTAAACAAAGGTTGTCTCCGCGTATATTCTCGTCTATTTTCGCTTCGTATTAATTACATTGAAAGCTGAACCTTATTAGAGCCGTGAATCAATTGGAACGCGTAAGGCCTAGGTACGGACACTTGGAACTGCGTCGTCAACGCTCCAAATTGACTCATCATAAAGTAAAACCGGTGTAGCGTTCGCAGAATTTAATTAAAGTAATGACCACGCATCCCGGCAACGCTAATAAGTTTTCCTTTTCGCTTAGACCTGGTGTAATTTGAGCTGGGCGACATCTTTTCTCCAAATAAAATACGGACCGTTTCAGAAGCTTCATCCCGGGCTGAAAATGGCGGATATTTTCAAAGTTACGTGCAGTCTCTTGTGACTAAGTTTGCATGCAAAGGTCGACATCGACATCCATTAAAGGACTTTACAATAGCGACTTCTAATTGTACATGCCCCGCAACTGTTCTCCGTTTCTATAAATAATGTTCCTTGTACGGGGCCGCGCACCCTTGCACATCTCCAGCGTCGTATTCACGAATTTGCTGTAAAAGGTGATGCCAATTACAACCGTCTGGAAATGGAAAATTTCCTCATTTCTATGAATGCGATCGCACGCAAACTTTATTTCCGTCCCGGACAAAAGTGTACGAGGTCCTGCCCATAGCCAGTCCTTTCTCGGGCGCCCCCGCTGAAATTAATGAATTAAAATTTCTGACATGAGCACGGAGGGGACAGGAGGTCGCGACTTAAGTATTCCGTGAGGCATCGAGCCCCTTTAATGGACGCATATTTCAGGTACCTTCCATAAAGCCCGTCGGGACTCAGCTCCTGTCGGGAGAGGTGCAGAGGCGGTGTGAGGTGACTTCGTAGGTGGCTAGAATTAAAGTGACCAGAACCCGCCACCGGCAGGTGTTCGGTGTTCCTCCAATCGCGTGAGCTCAACCTTATCTGATCCGATTTAAAAGATTGTCGTGTTTACACGGCTCTCCATTAAAAGACCGCTTAGGCGCCACTTAAAATGTACCCTCCTCGTCACCATGTCGGGAAGGAGACTGATGACATTCTCAGTCATAATATGTGAAAACGTGTTAATAAAGGTGTGAACAGATTACCGTTAAGTAGAATAAAATTTCTTAGCTATGCACGAAAATTGTTTACTGGAATTTTTCCACGTAATCTTTGCTAAATTGATTAGACTGGGTGTGTTCGAGCAGCACGAGCAGCTGGTGGGTAAATCATTAACGAAATTTCTTGACGTCTTAAGTAGGAGTTGGCACTAATTGGTTGAGATTTTCATTGGATTGTCTTTCTTGATAGCATTGACAAGCATTCTTGTTTCATACTTTTCATTTCTTCCGTTGTCGGGTTTTTTGTTTTTTTTATAATAATATTTTTAAAAGTCTGAATACATGTTTTGACTTCAACTTCAATGGGCATGGGCATTTGCTTTCCAACACTGTGAAAGTGAGGTTGGGGGTACCCCAAGAATCCGTCATGGGGCCAAAGTTGTATTACTTCTTTTTACTGGACTTATAATTTGTTTAAACCCAATATCCATGGTAAACACGTTTTGAAGCGAGCTCAAACCTTTTCTAAGGAACCCTAAGATTAGAATTAAAACAAAGCTTTTGATTTACAAACTATTTATTAGACCAATTATTACGTATGGTTTTTACAATTTCTCCGACAGAGGAATTCGGGGTTTTTGATAGAAGTCCCCAATGTAAATGTTCTCCTTAGGTTAAGTTAGAATTGTGTAAGTAATACAGATCAAAGAGTCCAAAATAAAAGATGTCGCAATAGTGTGTTTGATAAATCTCCAACTGTACAACACATATAAAAACAAAAGTCTGGTATGTATGCAAAAATGTGTTGCACCTGATATGTCATAAGCTTTGAGTCAAACGTGATTACTCGTCAATTTTTATGTTAATCATAAAACTGTCAGAAAAAGCGTAAGGGCTTGTAATAGGCGAATAAGGGAACTAAACTGAACTGATGACTTTGCTTGTTATGGAGTTCAAATACGAATGGACGTTCCACTTTTCTCCGAAAAGCCTCATAGTCCAGGCCGCAGGTAAATTGTTATGACAAACCCATCTACCTGGCTGATTTGTTTCATATGCTTGCCGCCCTTCAGTGTCACAAATGCACAAAATTCTATATTTGTAAGGCGTAGAGCGGGAGGTATAACAGGCACAAAAATTCTTTTTAAATTTGTTCGGCTTCTGTTCAAACCATGACTAAAGTGATGATACCAGCATAGAGGGAGCTTCGAGCACTACAACTTTGCTCCCCATGACTGCAACGGTTATCGATTGCGGAGCGGGACAAACTTTTTTGTAGTAAAGTACAGGTGGTGCTGCCCCCTGTACTGTTAGTATATTAAACAGAATTATTTTCCCAGGAAAGAATGTACTACCCTATTAAGGGGTGAAGACACTACAGACAATTATTTTTCCAGTTTAATTTTTTCACAAACGATTCACCTAGTGAGGTATGGAAAAAAAATGTTTAACAACTTCCGCACTAGTTACCCCGCATCTTGACACCGCAAGTCCTCCTTGGTACACATTTCCTGGATTTTATGAAAAATGACTAACTGCGCGGTTACGGGATAAGTTTTGTAACGAGCAAATTCAGTTTCACTTAGCAGGCTTAGCAGCCTTCGTGGAACAGCGGTTGCCCCAAAATAAAGTCATGGCAGTTTTCTTAACTTCCGTCTGTGTGTGCACTTTCAGTGCAGTTGCTTCGCAAGTTTCCCTCTTCTGTGTCTCAATTAATCACCTCAGTACTAATTATGCGACCCATTTGTCGCTGTTGCCTGTGCAGCACTCGGTACAGTGCAGGCCCCATTTTTTCTTCCTGTGGCAGGGTCTGGCGAACCTGACTTCTGCCTACACATCCCCCGGCATTTTTTCATTTAAATCTAAATTTTTTTTTACAAGCTTAAATTTAAGAGGATAATTTTACGAACAAAAGGCGCGAGATATGCTTATGCACTCAATTGCTCGCCGTCGAGGACTGCGGTGTATACTATACAAGTACTCTGTCGGGCCCAGCTCGTAGCAGGGTGCCGGGCATTATGCATATTATACGGGGAATTTCGGGAATTCCCAGCGTGACACAGCTCCGAGTTCAATTAATCATTTTTAAATCGCTCCTCGTGGTGGCGGTGGCGGCAGCGGCGGCGACGGAATCATTCATTCTGACAAATCAATCACTTCAACTTGTCATCAATCATGCACCGACTGCCGGCTTGATTGGGTGCTTATTTGAGGCGCACCCATCGAGGCGAGCCGCAATCAGGATTCACGTGCCTTGCACAGCCGAACACGTCATCCTGATTAACTCGCTGTTTACCAATGACGCAAGCTAATTATCTCCGATTTCGAGGACATGATGTCTAGCTTGCGTTTCATTGACTCATCCACCGAAACTTGAGACAATAATGGCCTCGGTCGATCCGTAATCCAGTGAATAGGAGCAGACAGCCTTGTTTTAAGATCCTTCGAATTTGCGAATATTAGCTAAAGGAAAACGGCATTCGTGTTTTTTTTTTTGTAACCATGTCAAGTAAGCAGACATAATTGCTAAAATAATCGAAAAATACAGTTTGTTAGGCTTTGATGCTAGACAGCAATTTCTTAGACATAATTCGCCTAGAAAAAAAGTTTTAAATCCAATTCACGTGCCACGTACCGAAATTCGTTCTTCACTTCTCCCTTAAATTCTGCGAAATCCCAGTAATAAAGTGCACAATGCATGAAACCCCCAGTGGGCATAAAATCTCCCACTTGACCACGTCGCCCAAAGATTTATGATCTTTGCAAATATCTGCCAATAGCGGCAGATGGGACAAATTGCGCTTCAGATTTCGGCCTCTGTTCTATTCACAGTCAGTGTCCACAGTGAACATTTGGCCATGATCAATTGTTTACAAAATCAATCCTCCCGGGGTCCAAACAGTAATTTTCCCTAGCACTGTGGAATGAAATGGTGCGACATGCTGCCGGCTCACAGTTCACCTACATAGTCGCACTTATTGGCCGTCACAGCGCCGATTTATCTCTCCGGAGTCCGGAGGAACCAAGCCGGTGTCTGGGCCTCTCTATTTTAAGGTGTACAACGTCGGCCAATTAATCCTAATCGATACAACATGACTGAACCTGATATCAGGCGACATTTCCTAGAGTGAATGATCGCGTCCGTATTAATTTGCCGACGACAAACAGCAGAAAGGGCGCGAGGCACACGTGCTTGTAATTAATTTTTCGTCTTTTTAGTAATTTGAAGGGCCACTCCCTTGGGAGATTGCAAGGTACTTATACACTCCGCGCCCTGCTTCAGGAGCAGGCATGACTCTTTCCAAAAGAGTACCACTCTGAGTAAGGGGCGTGTTTTAGGACTAGAAAAACTTTTAATCAACAGAATTTTAATGGACGACATTTAAATAATTTACACCTTCCGTTCTCAAATTGTATTCATCCCCTTGCATTCTGAAGAAGTGGTACCCACCGCATATCTTAGGGATTTTACTATTTTTAGATTTAAATCAGACCCCAATTTGTCACTTTGGATTTGAATTTCTAAAAGGATTCGGTGCTGTGGACAGGACTTCCTTCAAATTTCATACATCGGTGCCGTTTCCAATTAAAATGCCAGCGGAATTCTTCCCACGTGTAAGCCACACGAAGACTATGAGAACCGTGAAGAATTGTGTTCTTGATGTATTTTTGTTTTTACAAGCTCCGTTTTGAAGCAAATTAAATTTTCCCCTTCATTTAAAGGGATTATAGAAAAGTGACATAAGTGTGGCGCTGAAACCATAAATTTACTATTTTTAAGCGTTTTAAAAAAATTGTCATAATTAATTACATAAGTACATACTCGTAGTAAGATAAGAAAAGGTTAATGTGCTTTGCAATTATCCGATACATATAATTCTTATGTAAAGCGCTCTCTGTAATACGAATTTGATTTGATGTTTCGGAAACTACGTGTTAATGGCATCATATCTTATGATAATTAACATGACATTTTGCAAGCGGTGTCCGTTCATTGAAAATAGTAACTTATTTAAAAGTCGGCGAGCAAACCTAAATTTTTATTTAGTACATACACTGACAAGGAAAAATGGTTAAATGATTGATATATGTTCGTTTTTAATACGTCACAAGTGACAATTATTTTGTGAATAAGAAACAACATTGGACTAGCTTTAAGATACCTCAAAAGTGGAAGACTGAAAATTTAACACAGATGTGAGCATGGAGTTGCCTTCGGCTTTGGACAAAAATGTTCTACTGCATATACAAACTCAAAATATAAGGGGAACAGAGTTAAAGCGGTTTGGATCATACTCGTCGAAAGGAAAGCAAAAGCCCAAAGTATATAACGTCTTATCATTGCAGTGGACTTGGATGTACCATATGGATCAGTATTGGGAGTTCTAATTTTCATACTATACATAAACTTTAGCCATCTACTTCAGCTCATGTCAAGTCATCAACATGGCTGTTTAATAAACTTGGAAAGCCGTAAGAAAATCGATTGTTTTTATACTGATTTAAGTAAAGCATTTGAAAGAGCTCTTAATTGAGTGCGGATATTTAAACCTCGACTACTTGGCTTTTCCAATGACCTTCTTCGTTGGATTAAGTCATAACTTACCAACTGTTCATTTAGAGTTACGTTTTCTTTTTGCTTTTCGGACCCTGATTCGGTTCTGTCTGGAGTGCCACAGGGCAGCCACCTAGGACCTTTTTTTCCACTCTTTTCTTCTAATTGAGAACTCGCATGTTTTCGCTTACGGTGATGACTTCAACATTTCCTGAGAAAACGAGTCACTTCAAGATGCGCTTTGCATTTAACACGATCTTGACATTTTTACTGACTATGAGTGGTGTTCAAAGAATCACATGAAACTAAATATTAATAAACGCAACTTTATTTAATTTACTAGAAAAACTCCTATGTTAGAGAACTACTACAAAATCCTTGACGCACCTTTATCGTGGGCCTGACTATAGATAGGTAGGTACTTAATTAGATTTTGGACGCCATTGTGACAACATGACAAATCGTGCAAATTCTAGCCTTGGTTTGGCAAAGCGCTGGTCTAAAGACTTTAACGATCCTTACTTCTTAGAAACATTGTTTTGTGCCTTTGTCCGGTCTATCTTAGAATATGTTTCAGTTGTTGTGTCCCCTCATTACTCTGTGCATATTGACCGTATCGAAGCAGTCTAAAAATGGGATGTGCGTGATCCGCATAGTCTTGCTCCTAGAGTTACACTACTGGATTTGACGGCTTTATCAAACCGTAGATATATTACAAGTGTTACGTTCATGCACGATATTATTACTGACGTTAATGACTCTTCAAAACTATTAAAACTTATTAGTTTTAACTTACGCCCCCGAAATACTAGGGGACAGCACTTTCTGTAGGTACTCAATGTACGACAGAAATAATTATGGCACTTTTGAACCTGTTTCGGCCATGTCCATAATCCACAATACCAAGTTTTCTTCAGTAGAATGTCATTGTTGCAGAGATGTAATTAAAAAGTCGTTATTATTATTATTGTCAGATGATGAAGTCAACGTAGTGATAATGAAAAATTATTAAATTCATCCCGGCCTAAGGTACGAAAAAAACCACTACACTTTTGTTAGTGCAAATCACGTTATTACGTTCACAAAGAAAAATGACACTTTCCCGTAAAAATAAAATGAAATCATAAAAAGACACTATACCCCTCTGGACTTGTCTACCAGATCCCAACACACGAGTATGTGTGTACTTTCGTTTTCATTGGCAATTTACAGCCGGGGGTCGTGAAACTCTCGGCAATTATTTAGAGAAAATTAAGTCCTAATTTAATTGCCAGCTAGTGTCGGTGGTAGCGAAGGCGAATGTTATTTGAATTGCTTAAAAACACGACCAGGTGAGCTCGACCGAAGTCCCTAAGGAGTTTCTGCAACAGGTACGGCGTACTCTGTGCGATATCGACGCCGGCGTGCATGCTTAACTAGATTTAACTTCTGTTTTATGACTGTAGTTTCATAAAATTTTATGCATCCCCCACTCCCCCGGCTGGGAGCTTATACGGTGCTAAAGCACATTAGTCCCTGAGCGGAGTTTTAAGACGTGTGTTTCCCTCTGTTTGCGGGCTGGCTTGCCATTGCCGAGTAGAATAGCGTTTCCATGGAGTTGATGTGGGACACATCACGACTCCAGGAATATCTTCCGGATAGTGTCGCTCGCCGTACGTGTATCTTCCTGGGCACAATGGGGGACTAGTTGACTCCCAACTTTGATTAAGTGTAAACATATACTTTCGGTGTTAACCTCTCCGACTGGCCATTTGTCATTGTCGTTGTGACTAGAAGGCTGAAATGTTGTCCCGTAAATTTTCGATGTCGTTGTGTGTGCGGCGGGTACGTGTGGTCCCGGGTCCCAGTCCAGTGTCCCCCGCCGATGTTGGCCGGGCTGTTGCTTTCTTGTGGGCTGCCCTGATATTGTGTTGCCATTTCGGCACGCTATTAAAACGTTTCGGCTCTCCCCTACCATTACCAGGAACCCCCTTAGAAGCGTTTGTGGCGCCAGTTAAGGTGGTGATAGCCTCCGTGCGGCCGCCATGTTATGTGCCACTCTTTGGCGAAGTGTAAAGTGCTGAGATTTCTAAATTCTGGCTAATGGTTATTCATGGCGCAGACTTTTCGTTGGGATCATTTATGTTTGTCAGTATGATGTCTACATGTGTATAAATCAGAGATAAGGTATCCCTCACCGTTGGGCTGGTACTTCATGGATTTTTTTTCGGATAGTGTATGGCCTGAATGACAACAAGGTGAAAGTGGTGCGGGCTGCTAGTAGTAACAAGCAGGTGACTCTTGGGACAGTATTACCACTTATAAGCGCCTTCGCACCTGCTATAAATCATTGACCTCCTCCTGCCTGGCTCCTGACTTTACCGTTCTGGAAAATATATTGCACTGCGGATAGTGTGAATGGTCGCCACAAATCTTTGGAATTTTTCATGCATACTACCGAGATGTTTTTTCTTGTTTCAGGGCAATTGGACACTCTGCTGTGAGTGTTAATGCTGCGGAGAAATTTTTTGCTGTGCACTTACACAAATCAGAAAGTCCATCGTTAGGTTTTAGAGCGTTTTTCGTGTTCAGCTTCTAACTTATGTAAATATAAATAGAGTTTTCGCTAAAAAACGTTCACACTTACTTTGTAGTTTATTGCGCGCTATTCAAAACATTTTCACGAATCTCGAGAATCAGGATAAATGACATGCGGTGGATGACGTAGTATCCCAAGTTATGAGGGATGTCTGCGGGATGTTTGCCGAATGAAAAAAAAACTAAATACTACAATGTCAGAAAATGCGATATTGGGAAAGAAATTCCGACACAGAGACCCACGGATACGTGGGTCGGATAAATTTTTAATATCTCAATCATATTGGCCCCTGACCAGCAAACCGCCTCTTTTTTGTGGTTTAAGCTACTCGTAACGCCAGATCTGTTATCTGCCATCTAAATTATGTGGAGGAGTCCACAAAAACTAGAATTGAGCAGAAAAAATAACATACAAAGGAAAAAAGACTACCATCGTGTATTACGCAGGGGCGGCAGTTGCCAACAAGTACGACGGTTCGTGGTCGTCTGATTAATTTAAAGCGAATCTAAAATTCTATAACACTAATTCCTTTGCTGTGGGGTTAGGGCATTTTTCCTGGTTTAAAATCTGCAAAAATATCAAGGAGATTAAGGCGTGAAATGAACCCTTTTTTTGGTCGGCAAGGGTCAAAGGATTACACAACAACTACGACCGGCCACACCAACTCTACGAACGGACTCATAAGCTAGTGTGCAGGATTAAAGTTTGCCGAGTTTGTCTCCCCCCATGAGCCGGTCCGTGTATTCTGGGCAGCGCCACATATTCACCTTTGACCAGCTGCTGGAATATTTTATTGTGTTCGTTCGGCATGACTAATTTCAGGTACATGCTACTATGCAACATCAGTTAAACATTTGGGCACATAGCTCTAGGCCGTGGCTTCGCGGGGTACTTCACCCCGAACAATGATTGGAGGGGGATCCATTGCGGGCTCCAGACCCGAATTCCCGGCAGCGGTCGCTCTGCCGCCGCACGTCCCGACAAACAGGCCTTACATGCATGATCGAAGTTATGTGAGCTTTGGGGCTTTTATCAATAAACCCTCGCTGCCGGATGGTGGTTTCGTTCTTTCCAAATTTTTATTTTTTGAATTTCACCCACCTCCACAATAATTTGGCTCGTTTTAGCAATCCACGACTTCTACTCCTGTTCCGACTGCACATACAAAGTACAAAGTGTAGCATGCCAAATTATGCCATGCAGAACCTCCTTAAACTGTTTGAAAGGTCCCTTTTGGAGCATCGACAAAATTAAATTTATTTGGGGTTCACTGCCCCGCTCAAAACAACTTTAGATGGGATTGGTTTCGTTACTCCGATTAAGTGGAACGAGTCTGGGAATTAATGTGATTCAAAATAGAAGCATTAATTCTGAAATTTAGTCAAGTTGTGGCCATATGGAGAGATGGACTTGAAGACAATTTATTTAAAAAACACCTAATATTTAGATTGTTGTTGGCACTAAAACTTTGATTATTATATTTCTGGCTCTTAGGATACGTCTATTGTGGAAATCTTAGTCCAACAACCCATGACACTGATTTTTATTGTATGAATACAGTTCCCAGGTCATGTCTCCTAATGAAACTTATTAAAATGCTAATTCATACTTGCCGAATTTTACACGGTCTTTTTTACATGATTTTGATTCAACTCGGTCTAGGAAAATATATCGGAATGTGCATTTTTATTTGAAATCAAATTAAATCTGGCATTTTTAAAGATTTGTAACTTAGTTTTTGTATGAATGCTCCTGAGTTTAGGTAAATTTAGCAGGTTTTAAAGGTCTATACTATAACCCATATTTTGTCCAGGTTTCTTTGTCACATGATTTTTTTTTGCACGTTTTTTTTTGTTTACACGGAAATATCTGGTATGTATCTACCATGTAAAAACAGAATGGGGTTTGCTATGTTACCAATGCAACTATTAACTGAAGAACCTACTCCTATTAAAAGGCTAAAAATAATTTTTTTTTGAGACGGTTCCAAGCCGTTTTATATAAAACCTAAAACTGTATTAGGCTAAACGTGGCAGACCTAACGAAATCAGTAATTATTCGAGAAAAGATCCTCCCCTGATTTCGGTGGAATTGAAATAAATCATAAGGGAGGTCGTTCTAAAAAACTTTTGTTGTGGAAATATGGTGCGAAACCTACAGGAAAAAATGTACAAGCAATTTTGTATATGTATGTGGCATAGGATTGGGTTCGTGACGAAAAATGCCTTGACTTAATTTCAATTTCAAGTTAACTTCGTTCTTTTCTAAAATGTTCACTCAGAACGTCCTCCTTCATTCATGGTCAGATCGCGTCGATGAGTCCCGTTGATGGGTATTGCCACATTGAAATATTTCGCAGTTATTACCATTTTATTAGCTTAATTATGAGACCCAGCCCAGGATTTTTAAAAGTCTGCCACCGGTTTGATAATGTGTGAAAAATATACTAGTATATTATGGTAACATTTAAATATACTATGAATGAAGTGTTTTATAGATTCAAAATCAGTGCCATGGGATCCTGAACTGTTTCGTTCTGTAAAAGAAGTAAATCTACTTTACCCAAACCTTGACCTACAATCACTAGCATGAACTGTTCTGCGGCATAAACACTGAACAATGAAAGGCGGCGCCAATTGAACTAGCACTAGCTGTTCGGCATCTTAACCGAGCCCTTATAATCCCGTTCAAATAGACACTTAAGTTTGCAATAATTCGCATAAAGCTGAAAATTGGAACCGATCCTAAATACACTATTACAAATGAAAAATCAAACAATCTGACTTCTGATAAAAATTTTATTCAAGGTCAAAGGTAAAAAATTTCGTTTTTCCGCATATTTCTCGTAAATCTTAAATGTTGTCGTAATGTAGTTCATGCAAAAGTTGTAGATCATGCAATTGTCTAAAAAAATTATTCATATACTTTTATCTTCTGAATCACCATTTCTGAACATATGAATATGCACGGGGCGTGGCAGGGATTTTCCATATGGTATTATGACAAACCCACCTAACTCTTTGATTGCACACGCTTTCACCCCCCGTGTCCCAAATTTACAAAATTATATAATTTTCGTGACCAGGTGGGGGGTACAAGCTGAAATTTTCTCGGCTTATGGTATCAGCGTAAAGGGTACTTATTACTTCTTTTGTCGTGACTGTCACGGTGGACCGCGGAGGCGTGTGCGTGCATATTGGTACTTTCGATGTTTTAAATCGCGATATTTCAGGAATGGTGCTTTGTAGGAAAAAACTACTTAAAAAATATTTGTAGATAATTGTATGGTCTACAACTTTTGTATGAACTATTTTATTTTTATTTTACACTTACCATTTAAGAGAAATATGCAAAATACCGATATTTTTCTCTTTGACTTTGAATAAAACTTCTAGCAATAGTCGGATCGGTTGGGACTTTTGATATTTTATTTGCAATAGTAGGTATATCTAATACCTGCACCAATTTTCAGATTCTATGCGAATTATTGCAAAATTACAACCCTTTTTTGGCTATTTCGGCTGGCCTTTAAGATTAGCTCTTATATTTTTCATTCTTAGAATAACTGATACATCAAAGTGTGCTAAAATTAAAACAATAAAAATTGTTTGCATTCTGGATTCCAAGAAACATGTCATCTTACCTCCCATTTTCTTAATAAAACCAAAATGAAAAGCCATACTGTGACCTTTGCGATTTTTTCTTTGACATAAACAAAGCTCAGGACAAAATGACATTTTTCGGTCTATCTCCAGTATTTAGCGGTATGATATCGTAACTCAGCCCTTCTCAACCTAGGGGCTTCTCGTAAGACATATTACGTCCTGAATTCCACGAAAATCGTGCTTTAGCTAACATTCGCTCGACATACGCCTGCGGAATAACAAGCCGTACATCGCAGGCATCGGGGCAGGGATACATTTCGTAAAAATCCCCAAAAACTTGAACCTTTTGCAAAATTATAAATTCCTGGAGCAAATAGGGAATTACAAGTTTTTTTTTGTTTTTTCCTTGTGCAAGCCCAGCGGCGCGACGCCTCATTCTCCTGGTTGGGATGGGACCGACTTTTTCCCAGATGAATATTGAGAACAAATACCTTTTGGGAAGGATCAGTTTTTCATTCGACGATGTCCTCGCTCCCGAAAGTTTCCGGGACCCACCAAGATGGATTCATGCACATAAAGGAATTATGCCACATGGCATGTTTAACAAACGCAGGCCTTCCTTTCCCATTACCTCTTTTCAGCTGGATGGGGCCGCGCTAGTGTAACTTGACTGGTATGATGAATGAGAATTTTTACCCTATATCTTGGCACAGGCCGACCGAACGACCACTCGCCATGCTCCGGGAGATGGGACGTTCTAGTGTACAAAGTGGAGGATACTATTTCTGAATATATTTTCTCGTAGATTGTGCCCTGTACCGCGGGGGACGGGGACGGGGGTAGGGCACGCAACTTGAAGGATTTTCTTTATGCAAATTTCCATCCGAGGATTATGAGAAGGATTCCGAAAGAATTTCCAGATACTCCCAAAATTGGATTGTTACGAGATGATAAATTGTCGATGCTATGAACATTTTTTGGGAAGTGATGGCGAAATTATGCAGGATTTGCGGCTAATTTCCGTTCGAGACTTTAGCGTAATCGATACCGTCCTGCACTAATGGTTTGTACTTTTTCGCTCACCCGGCACCGCGTACCGAGTTGTTCTAAATCAGCAAATTATCACTCGAGATGAGTGACAAATTGCGCTGTTTACTGCGAAAAATGTTTTCGGAAGTTTGAAATTGCCTGCCCTGATGGAATGCTTCTAATTAATTTGCAAACACTCACAAACAGGAAGACCTTAAGACTTTTTAGTAGCATTAAAAATTCTATTTAACCATCGTCGATGTGCCAGTGACAAAAGTCGGGTTGTTGTTTTTTGCAACTCCATACAAAACTTTTCTTAGGATGTGATTAGCTTAAATTGAGTTTGTTTTAATTTTCACCTTGCAGGCAGAACTTTATCTTTTATTATAATATGTTCCATATCCTGTATGGAGCAAATTCTGCATCAATTGATTCTGTAATTAATTCATTGGTATTTTACTCAATTGTTATATGTTTCTGTTAAGTAAAGAATAATGTATTTTTCCAATTGTATTATATGAAACTATAATTATTCCTAGGATCCTATTTCGTAGAATGTTGACAGTGCTTTGCTTGTCAAAACGTGCATTCCTGCCTTCTAAGCTTGATGTAAAGCAATATGCAAAAAAGTTATGGAAGAATATCCGAAGAAATAAAATAAATCTAGATGTGGAGGAGGTCCTAAATGATATATTTTTCGGTAATTCTCGAAACGATAATCCTAGTCAGCATCCAGTTATTGATGCTAGATTTGATGAAGGCTTCTGTTTCAGGTGTACTGATGCGCCCGAACTGCTTTTATCCATGAATTCAATTAAGTTAAATGCCAGTGAACTGGGTTCACTATCACCAGATTTCCTAAAATTAGTAGCTCCATACACCATATCTCCACTAATGCATATCTTCAACATCTGTTTGAGTACTTCCCAATTTCCAGCACAATAGAAGAAGGCATTAGTTGTCCCTATACCAAAAACCACTACCAACTGAACCAGGTTATTATCGTCCAATCGGCATATTGTGTTCTTCTGTAAAGGTTCTGGAAAAAATTATGTATATATGTATGTACTTGCGAAACAGCTGTCTTGAAGACATTTGTGATGCTCTTGATAACGACTTCTTAACAGTGCTTGTTCTACTCGATTTCAGCAAAGCATTTGACTCTGTAAATCATTCTAAATTGCTTGGTAAACTTCACAGCGTCCACAATTTCTCCCCGGCAGCCGTTAAGCATTTTGGTAGTGTTTTAGCTGATCGCTGTCATATAATTAAAGTGGAAAATTCGTAATAATCTGGCAACCTTCGATTTCAGTGTTCCTCAGGGTTCCATTTTAGGTCCATTGCTATTTAGCCTATTTTATCAACGATCTGCCCATGACAGTAAAAAACTGTTCGGTCCACTTATATTCTGACCATGTGCAGTTGTGCCTTTTACTCAATTCGTCCAAATCAAGTTGCCTGGTCGTTTGCAAGAGTGACTGGAAAGAAATTAACTTGCCGCAGTCGTGCTGAACGGTGTTATTATTGAGTACGTGGAGTCTGTTAAGAACTTAAGTGTTCATTTGGACTTTAGGATTAAGCCTTTATCGCAGGAGTCTACTATGAATCGATTTTAAGTCGATTAGTTAGTATCGCGAGAGACGATTTCCAGTGACATTTTTTTATTTTGTAGACTATCAAGTCTATTGACATTCTGTGAGGGACTTAGAATTGATATGTGCATTCTTAAAACTAATCATCAAATTAAATTTATTTTCTACTAGCGGACCCGACAGACGTTGTCCTACACCCCCTCTCCTATATCTCCCATAAATCCAAACCAAAAACATAATTTTGTAATTTTCCGCGGAATATTCTTAATTTTTTCTTTCATAAGAACCTTCTCCTGACAATAACAAACACAACTGTAAAATCCAGCAGAGTTTGCTCTAGATTGATTTCGGATCTTGAAGTCTAAATTGCATATGTCATCTGTTTTCTTTTTCTCATCTTTTGTTGTTTTTTCTCTTTCGGTCTTGCATTTTGAATTTGAACTAAATTTGCTTTTTTCTTTTCGTAAATTTTCACACAATCATTTTCATTTTGTTCTATATTCAATGCTGAAATTTTAATCTAAAAATATTTTTTTTTAAATTGAACTAAGCTTTAGTAAGTTAGTTATAATTTAATATTTGATCACCAAATGTTGCACAGGGTAAGATTTTATGATCTGATGTACCATATTCAATAAAATATCATTATCATTAATAAATACTAGAAAGTAAAAAATAACATATTTTCAATGATTGTAAGTTGATCAGAAAAATCTTCAACATTTGTGAAAAGATATACATAGAGTGGAACTTCCCTAACGCGAACTTCTATTATTAGAAGTTTTCTGTAGTAGAGTGAAGAAAATGAAATAGTACTTAAGTTGTATTTTACTTTAATATAATGATAACTTGAAGTAATAGTGTTAAAGTGTATTCTAGTTGCTTTTAAGGCGGTTATAAGTACGACCCTGATTCGGCCTATAGTTTGCTATACAAAGGTTCCTCGAATGCCACCCTCCCTAAAAAAAGGAAAAAAAGAACGAACTTATATAAACTTAAACTGTTGGAAACTATTTTTGCTCCTTTATAAATTAGAGCATACTGGATGAACATATCAATTACTAGTAAATTACTGGGTGTATGTTTCTTTTGTCTTTCGTTGATGTGCACTTCAAATTTGTACAGTTTATGACTGAACGATTAAACTTTTGTGGTTATATAAAAGTAAAATGTAATTGTTTTAATTAAATTCTAAATTATGGTTGGCATGCATTTTTACGAGATGCTAAACTATCTCGGAGCTTGTGAGACCCAGCGTAGAACAAAACAGTCTAATTTCGCATGGGAAAAAGAGTGATACAACTTTACTCGCAAACGTTTAGAAGATTATCACGGGCCGGCGGGTGACGCGATAATGCGACTCCCCGCATATACGACTATATAGTTCCTGACAGCTATTAAAGCGGGCAGATAGTATCTGTAGCATGCGGCGGCACCATCATCTGGCCGATTCCCACCTCTCGCTTTCGAGTGTCGCAGCAATTTATTGAATGGCCGGGGAACGGCATAAAGTTTTGACAAAAGTATCAGATCGCCGCCGCAAATTTGCATTTGATAGGGATTTCTGCTGGCCCTGTTCGGGTCTGCATTGTTTATCGGCGGGCCAGTTAGTGCCGAAAATATTTGAAAACGTATTCCGCCCTTGGTTATTATAATATTATCGATTAGGTGACACGCACGAGATAAATGCCTGTCGATAAATCATAAAAAGGAGGCTCTGGCCCGTATGGAAATTGTGTTAATTACTGATATGTCCGTGCGCGGATAATTTATACGTCACTTTGGAAGCGGCTGTTCGGCCGGTCCGGGCCATTTCTGACAACTGGGCTGGGATCAGGGAGTCGGGTCCAGGCACTCTGGAATGGCTTTGTGCGGCTTGTTTAATTCTCGCCAATTTTGTCAGTTTGTTTGCCAGATAGATGCACGAGATATTTGTGGTTTAGATAGAAATATTATGAATGGGCAGTACGTGCTCTTCAAGTGCCCCGGCCACGACCCCAACCCCGGCCCTCAACTGGTCGGATGTAATCTCCTTCGAGAATGGGGTTACAATATCCGGTGTTTTTACGCCTGACGATTTATGGGTTTGGTCAGCTAGCAATATTTCCAGCATTCGATTTCTGGCTTCGTAGTGGCTATTGAAATTGCTGCTAATTTGATTCGGAGATTGCCTCTCGCATATCAGCAGTTGCCTTGAGGACTGTTTGTGTAGAAAGAGGGAAATCTTGATTGACACAAAATTAATACCGTTTATGGTAAGCAACATATATACAAAGGATTACTGTAAACAGCAGTAATTACCTTCGAGAAACACTTTAACTGATAAATACAACGAATGGGAAAAAATTGTAATTAAAAGTAACATATTGCCTTGGAATGGCGACTCATGGTTTACATGATCACATTTTGTGGGATCAATGATTTAGAGAATTCGAAATATTTCTGTTTAAATGAAGATACTGTGTACCTAATCAATGAGTAAATTAAATACTTTGGAGAAGACAAATTTCAGTCTGTAGAATATTTCGTAAAAGGTCAGATTTCGCAGTTCATTGATTTATGCAGTACCTGCATTTAACATATTATGCGTAGGTACCGTACCTGCATATAAGCACATCCATAAATTAATGTTACCTGTGGGGCTATTTTTACGATTTAAAAACAATATTAACTTAAAGAAGTACATAAAAATTTTCCGCACATGCGCAATCGCTTTTTTACAATTTAAAAAATTTAACAAAAGATTGAGCCTGAAATAATTATCATGAATTAATCTTTGATTAACCATTCGAATTACTACTTACTTTGTGTTGTCCCTTTCTTTGAATCCGCACATTTTCTTTATTCAATTACAGAACCTTTTATAAAAAGCAATTACTGTTGGTATCCTTCCTTGCGAGTTTGTTCTGGACTATTAGAAAATAAAAGAGAGTAGGGGGTGCCTGATCTCTTTGATGAATCAATCCACTTCTGAATTATTGCGGTTACGGAAGAAAAAACACTGAAGAGATGAAAAGAAAAACAATTAGTCAAACGGTGGTTGATGGAATATTTAATTTAGTTGGTTGGTTGGTTGGTGGAAATTTAAGCTTTGAGGCGTCAATCAAATTAGATAGTAGATACCGACAAATATTGTGTACATATAGAAAGCGAAAGTAGGTGATAGGAAAATTACTTGTTACGGAATGTATACAGGGTGTTTAGTATAACACATGCAAAAACGAGAGGGGTGATAAGTCTCACCTATGGGCACACAAAAAATTGAAGGAGGTGCATCTCAACCGTTTTCGAATTACAGAGTGATTAATAATTTTTTGATGCACATTATTATTTCATTTTTATATTTTGATTTACCCAACGCAGCAACATCAAACTTACTCCAAACAACTACCATCTCAATATGTTTTCAAAAATCCCACCAATGTTGATCTACGTACCGCTACCTCTACCACTCCAGTTGAGAAAGTGAAAACTGTTCCAAAATTTCCTAAAATTCACGTTTTTCCCAAATGTTCTTCCAAATTACATTACGTACAACTCTCTTTTATTTTCATTGAATTTTCTACCTTGTTACCTTTCTAAAAAGGTGCCTACAAATTTCAAAACCCTTTGGGGAATTTGAAATAATCTAAATTTCAAAATGTTTTTTTTTAATTTTTTAATTTTAAAAGTTTGTAACTGTAATGTCTTTAATTTATATAAGAAAAAGCTTTTGAGTTATACTTTATGTAAATACAGATTTTTTAAAGTTCCCCAAACGGTTTCTAAGTATAAAGAACTCCACACAAAATGATTGGATTTTGGATCTCACAGTTGCCTCTCCACCTATTATGTAGGTAGTTTCAAATTTACCACGAAATAGGGGTTGAAGGAGTTGGCAGCGGAAAACCGACTAGTGAAGGAAAGTTTTTTTGTCAAAATATGTTTCAACGGATAAAAATACATAGGTTAGTGTAGTAATTTAAGTTATGAATGTAAATGAAATTTTGACCCTAGATGTAGTTGGAGGGAGAGGATGGACGGGATAATTGACGCGTCAAAAAAGTTTGTGCCTGCCAAATTCGGCTTCAGCTAATAAAAAAAGGACATGAGAATGGTAGTGTTTCACTCAAAAGACAGAGTATTAGTATGTACCGGGGGGGTTCCGACATAAAACAATTTTTCCACTTGTTTCCCCTCCCCCGGCCATCCCGTGACAGTTCCGACAAAAGTAATAATAAGAAAACTTGTAGTGCTTGAGGCGCCATCTACGCTGGTATCATTACTTTTGTTGTAGCTTTGATAGAAGCCGAAAAAATTGAGGAAACATTTTTGCACCTGCTAAGCGCCCCTCCACCCGCGCGCACCTTAAACAATATAGAGTTTTCTGGAACAGGGACACTGAGGGGGTGCTTAAAGCGTATGCTGCAAAAAATCAGTGAGGTAGGTGGGTTTGTCATAATAATTTACCTGCCGCCTGGACTACAATGGTACATACTAGCCTTGGGACAGGGGACACATAACTATTTAATTATTTTCGGGAAGCACGTATCTGTTGTCCTTATATTGACAACAGGATTGGTTATGTATCCTTAGAATAATTAATATATTGGCATCAAGTTACCGCTTTCGTAAGAATGTCTTACATAATATGTCATCCTTCTAGTAGGCAAAAAGTAGAAAGGGATTGCTGAGTGTCTTAACGTTCAGCCTCCAGATACGTCCGTATCACGTAATTCATTTTGCTCACCTGCCATCCATTACAACCAGGCGCTTTAACATTTCATCGGAAGTCACCTGGCCAAATGCTTAACTCAATCGCCGTATCTTGCATAAGACCTATGTCATAACTCACAAATAACGAAGAGTCCTTATGCATGAGTTCGGGGGCGGGAACACCAGCACACCAGCGACGGCCACAACCGGCAGAATGTAGCTAACCAAGAGGAAAAATTCTCACTTCATCCTTTCATTTACAAATGAGGCAATATTTCATCCGTTATAAATGGGACAGGATATATCTTATATCTTACAAGGGCGAAAAGATGAAGGCGCACCGAGCAGGAGATATCGCGCCAATGTGAATGGAAGCAGAGAAAAACGCCAGGGATGTTCCGAGTAAATTGAAATCATCAGCTCGTATATCAACTTATGCTTGCAGCAAGTCCGCATTATGCTCCGCTCGTATTCAAAGACGCTGGGCGGCGGTGGAGTCCTGGTAAAGGAAGACCCGGCCGACCAGACGAGGATCATTCCTGCAGCATTGGGTTTCTAATGGAAGGTCTTTTCGTCTTTTCTATCGGTATCCGGCATTTGTGTGCAGTGCTAAGTGTTGTTCTTCCTGTGTGTCCTTTCTTCCCCATCATTTGAGTCATGCACTTAAAATCCAAGCCGGACGAGCAGGTCGTCCATGGGCACCCCCTGCGGGCCGCCTCCCGCAAACGCCTGGCTTGGAGCGGCCAGAATAAATCATGCCCCTTGAAGCTTTTACATCCTCGACATTAATTGCAATTTGATACTTTGGCAATGCCAGCAAGACGCTGTAGATGCGGCTTCGATGGAAGTGAGTAATGGACCTTGCTTTCGGGGGTATCTGCTTTGCTATAAATATCAAAATACTTCCATTCCGGGTAATTACAGTCTTCAGAATTTTGCAGAAAATAATGGATAATGAAGTTTAGAATAAGTCGTCCGTGGAAGGAGCTCGTCTGTTTTTGCTGACAGTTTTAAAGAGAAACCATAAGATATTTAGTGGGAAGCATCCCTGTAAGTTTTATTGCATCTCAGCCCCGAAGCTTATTCGTATGTACTTTGTTTCCATCTTTAATAGAAGAATCATTAGCGCTGTTAGTCATGTTCTTTTAAAACTTTTATGAAATTATCCGGCAGCCAGGCGGTAATTTGAAATTCATTGTCATATATGTCTTGTTTAAACATCATTGAAAGTATGCTCCATCGGAAGCAACGACGTTTGCCCATCTTTCCGACAACTTCTGGATTCCATACCTAAGGAATTGATCCAATTATTGAACCTAATTTGGATACTTTCAAAAGAATGAAACCGTTCTCCACTAAGGGCTGACTGCATCGACCGGAACAGATCGGACCGTGCAATGTCCGGTGAGTACGGCGGGTGATATAGTTCAGCCTTTCTAAATAGTTTTCCATTGGTTGAGCTATACGAGGTCTCGCGTTGTCGTGTTATCTTATCGTATCGATTGTCCCATTATGAAAACGGGTCCTTCTTTGTTTTCGGGATCGCTGATTTCTGATCTACTATTTGGAAGATAAAGATGGCGAATAAAGTATCCAGCCCAAAAATTCTCAACTTTAACGGATTTCTGTGGAATTGAATATATAGGGGTCCTTGGAGACAAAGTTCAATATGGCGACCATGAGTTCTTAACGTAAATGAAAATGTTTTTAACGGAAAATTGAACAGCCATCTTCGTACATGAAACAGTTTCACTCGTTCTGAGACAGTTTTAATTTACAAGTTTGATAAACAAAGCCAAACAAAATGCTAGCATGTTTTTAACTCGTAGGTTCTCACAAATCAAAATATGTTTATGAAACGCTTTAATTCATGGCAGAGGGGATATATGTATCACACAATCACAAACGAATATAAAACCCTATTTTGTGTTAGTACCTACCTATGTACATACCATTTTAATTAAAGTTTGGAAAATATTTTAAGTTACTTAAATTCTTCCATAGCTTTATAAACAACACGCCCCTCAATTGCTTTACATTTTCGCTTTGTGTAGAAATACTTTTTTATTTATTGCAATTCAAAAAAATAAACTGTGGAGCAAAAACAAGAAAACGGGGAATGCAAGAAAATGTATTAAAAATTGACTGTATGTCTGCCATTCTCCATCTGGACGACGTGATTTATTCAAAAAGGTCAAAACGAAACACCCCCAATTTGCTTTGAAGGGAATTTAAAGACTTTCAATTTATACTAGAAAAAAAAGAGAAACTCAAAAGGTAAACAAGCATAAAAATAAAAATTTCAACGAACTTCAATTGCCGTCCTCAGTGGGGGGAAACAGAACAAACAGAAGGAGGTAAGCCAATGTGGAGCTGTCGTCTTCATCGTACAGAGCAGAAGCCATCCAGACTTCATGTGTGGGACGATGAAGGGTTCTCGAGGAGAATTACTCCATATTGGAGGGGTGGAAACTGCAAAACGATTTGTCCTGTGTCGCAAATCTTTGTTCCGCTACGACTTACAAGTCGAAAGGGTTACGTATGGCGGCACCAGTATGCACCGCTCTCCGAAATTCTGAACAAATAGGGTTCGCTAGGTAAATACCTACCTACCTACAGATATTGCGGAGGAATAATATTGAACTTGACTGTTTGCCGTTTATACGCTCCGCTGGAAATTGAGTGCTTGTTCACGCAGTTGGCCAGGATTATTCCTGGTAGCTGTGGGTGGCCCTGCGTCGTCGTTTGCATCAGAAAAAGTACACAGCGTTGCTGCTCGGTGGGACGTGTTTTGTTTCGGGGACTTCCCATATTGACGTGCTGAAATTATTATAAAAAGGGACTGAGGGGGCGCGTAAATGGTGAATACCACTTCCCGTGTCCTGTAAATCACGGCTAAGTAGACCTTTCAGACCGTCATACATCACGCGCCTGAAAGTGACACCTTTTCGAGACGACAAGTTCGCTAATCAGCTCCTCTCGACGACATGCAGCATTGGTGCCCGGACCAGCGACGAATTCGCCATGCAATCGGACCCAAAGTGTTGTCAATGCTAGCGACAAGGTTCCGCCAGTCTGCTAAATCTTAATTAAGTCGAAAACTTCCCCCGCACTCTCGGCTGGAGTATCTGTTGCTGGCAGCCGAGGACCCGACGAGGAGGCGGGATGCTGTTTACAATTTTGAATTCTTCACACCTTCCGAGTGTGACTTTGACACGTATCCTCGAGAGTCTCTAGGGGAATCGCTAATGACTTGTTTTTCATGTGAGAATTACTGCTCCCTGGGAGGCCTTAATTTTAATTAAGTACCACTGCTCGTTATCTTCGAATCCTCTCACCCACACGGGTCGTGGGTCGTGGGTCTCCGATTTTAGCGGCGAAGCCACTCAAGTGCCTTTCGCTGATTAGCGCTCAATGCGGACAAAGAACCCATCGATGAGGGAATGCAGGCGGACAGGACGTGAAATGAGGGAAAGGTACTTCAATGTTTAGGTCGTTACTACTATGTGGGTCTAAATCTAATTATGGCTCTTCGCTGTGACTTCATATCACTTGCGGGCACCATACGGAGTAATTTAATTTCGAACTTTACCTTCTTAAATATATTTCTCTGCTAAATTAATGCGTAGGCATAATTTCTTTTGATAATAAAAGTCCACAACAAATATGGATGTTCTGATTACAACAGGAAGGAATGAAGATGTACCTATACACAAATTCACCAGCCACAAAATTAATTATGTTTCCAACATTTTCAACTGAACAATTCAAAATTTGTTACCTTTGTGCACGTAGGTAATCATCAATACTTTGTCAACTTCATAAATATTCAAATCGCGTAATTAAAATTAGTCAATCAGACTAAACGCATTGTATTTCCGCTTTATGGGGGAACGCCACTGTGACGGGTCAAAAAATTATTAATGTGTAGGAATTTCTTTCACAGTTATAACTAAATATGTAGGAATCGGGTTAAGAATATTTTATTAGGTATATATTCAACTTGTTCAACACCACTTCTTATTTAAAAATGTGACGATGCACAGTGGCCGATTTGTCGAAAAAGCTGGCCAAAAGTCGAAAAAAAAATTGTTTCGTTCTGTTCAAGCTATCATCCTAT
This sequence comes from Neoitamus cyanurus, assembly GCA_947538895.1. Taxonomy (NCBI): domain Eukaryota; kingdom Metazoa; phylum Arthropoda; class Insecta; order Diptera; family Asilidae; genus Neoitamus; species Neoitamus cyanurus. The sequence continues at coordinate 33,714,020 of OX384543.1, forward strand.
GTCATAAAGAACCTTTTTCTACACATTTTGGCAAAATAACAGTAATGTGCTGGTAAGGCATTCAGCATTAGAGCAAGTTAAAGTGACTCTTTTCGACGCATCATCTGGCACGCTACTTAAACCTGGATTTGTACAACGTCGTTTTGAAAGTGATAACGGCTTTTCTAGTGGCTGTTTTCAGATCGCCTTCAGTAACGGGTGTTTCTGAAAGTATAGAAAGTACCTACTAAAGTTTCGCTGTGTAAAAACTTTTTTTTAACACAGTCATGCACGTCAAACTTTTTCGTGTTGACATTTTATAAAAATGAAGAAAAATAGTTAGAAGTTCCGCAGAGTTCCACGCTATGATCATTTCTATTATGTAAAAGAAAGTATTTTCTTTCATTTTACGAAAAAAACAGCTGCGTTAATTTGCGTTATTTCATGAAATATAATTTTAAATCTTGCGGACTGAAGCTGGCCGGTTCCCGAAAAAGCTGGCAAAAAGTCGAAAAATGATAGGAATTACACAAAACTTCGCAATTTTATGTTTTTAAGGTCGCTGATCACGAATATGAAATTTATTTTTCAAAATTCAAAATGGCCATACGAAATTTTGTTGAAAAAAAAATGTTTTAAATAGTACACGTCTGCCATTTTGAATCCGCCATTTTCAATTTTGGAAAAAATGTCATATTCGTAATCAGCGACCTCAAAAACTAAAGCATACAACATTTTGTTGAAATGGAGTTGTTTTGAGTAGTAGACGTCCGCCATTTTGAATCCGCCATTTTGAATTTTAGAAAAAAAATGTCATATTCGTAATCAGCGACCTCAAAAACTAAAGCATACAAAATTTTGTTGAAATGGAGTTGTTTTGAGTGGTAGACGTCCGCCATTTTGAATCCGCCATTTTGAATTTTGGAATAAAAATGTCATATTCGTAATCAGCGACCTCAAAAACATAAAATTGCGAAGTTTTGTGTAATTCCTATCATTTTTCGACTTTTGGCCAGCTTTTTCGGGAAATCGGCCACTGTGCGATGTGACGATAAAAAAAACCTCTCTTAATTGTCCCATCGATATTGTCATAAAGGGTTATCTGAATATAAAAAAAATATATTTATTAATATCTATACGAATGTGACTATTGTTATGCGAATACGTTTTTTATCTATTTTTTTGGCTGCGATTTAAATATTTTCTTCGTTTTTCTGACCTGTTTTAGTAGAATAGCTATTATCAACATTTTTATAAATCGAATACACACAACGATAGCCTCCGCGATTACGGAAATTTCAAGAACAAAAAATGTTTAAATCGGTTCATTAGTCCTCGAGCTTTTTCTGGGACGAGATCCAAAGGAGTCGTTTCGAGATAAACGCCTTTAAAGTCGTTTGTGCATTTAAAACTCACCGTTTAGACCGTAACCATATTTGTGTGAAAAGGCCTAACTCAGTCAGTTTTCGAAACTCTGCCTTAATTACCTACTTTTGACCATACATATTTATGAATATGTATACCGTCGCAGTAGCGTTCCGCATTAAGGGGGCCTTTAAGTTTGGTTCAAATTTTTTTGTTAGTGTTTTTATTGAAGTAAAACTTCATTACGCATACATTGTGCGTTTGCGAATTGCGATAAAAAAGGGTCGTTTAATGTTTAACTTTTTTCTTATAGTTAATACTTTTCTAGATATAACGCGAAAACCATTAAAAAATTAGGACAACAATTGATTGATTTCCATTCGGCAAAAGGTTAAGCCTCTAGTAGCAAAGTTGCAAAATCGACGCAAATAGTAGTCAGAAATGCTTCCAATTGCAGCCCATATAGGCGGGGAGCGGTGACTACAAAAGATGGAGTGTACTTAGTTGGTGGACAATATTTTCAGGAAAGGTTCATTATGCTCTGCAAAGGCTAAGTAGTATGGTTGCCTGCCACTCATTGATTTGTCGCACCCCTCTATTCAAAGTAGGTTTTTTTATAAATCTAAAAAACAAACTAACAATTTCAAAAATTATGGTTTGGTGAAGTGTAGGGGAAGAATAGTTTAAAAGTTATTTGTAATCCGAAAATACTATCAATTGAGCTGCTATAACTGTCAGTGTCATCAAGGACTGATAGATTTTCAGCAAACATACATCATTCATATATCTACAAGATATTTTTAAAGTATAGTGCAGGCAATTTATATTTTACAGCTCGATATCTCTTAATTTATTTTATGTGCATACCCTTATTCAAATATATGAACTTTTTAAAAATTGACTTTATATACGTGCGCCACAATTTATTGCCCAGCATTTGATGCGATGGATTTAAAAGGGTTGTTACAGCCGGTGCCTATGAATCAATTGCAGCAACTGTAATTACCCGTGAAAGGATAAATTAAAAAGGTTTCCATAGGAGCCTCGTTAAAAGTGCAAATATTAATAATTTACCGTAGGTGATTGCACTGGTTAAGCACGAAATTGAAAAGGCAACTCAATTGAACCCACACAGGGCATATGCCGCTTAGCTATTCGGACCAAGTTTTCCTGCTGTCCCGGTTAATTCACTATTGATGACGCCAGAGTGTTGACGGGGCGTATAGTGATGGCGGAGGCACAAAATCAGTCAGCCAATTTACATAATTATATGTTTCATCGAATTTGTAAATGATGAGGCCCTGCAGTGCGACGGTATCCAAACTCATACCTATGAGGTACATCGCGAATGCACCCAATAAAACTCACTGGGAAATTCCATTAATTCAATTCATTTAATGAAATCAAATTATATTATCGAACATTTTTTCCACATTGTACCGCGAACACACTCATTATGGGGGCGGTGGTGTGCATTAAGCTCGCACTCCTTTGCCGATACACCCACTCCACGCTGGAGGTAAAAAAAATATATGATCAAATGTGAACAAGGCTCAATGTTTGATTCTACGTCCCATGATCAACGGTGAATTGTCGGCAGTTAATCAGCCTGATAATTTCGTTCTCGTGTTTCCAAAAGCGGATGAGTTTCAAATTTTTAATTTTTCGGTAATTGCACTTGAATGGACGTGCCGGATACAATGGGAAGCCTGCTGAAAGTTTAAAGGAGCGGATGTGAAATTCATGATTTAATTTTGTCGGTTTTTTAATTAATTTGGGGCAATTTTCCGCCAGGATCCAAGACAGGTTGTCGCGTGATGCCACCAACGGTGATCCTTTTTCCAATTTAAAAGTACTCGTAGATGGGAATATTTAATCCGCTTGAAAGAGTATTGAGGCGTTTATTACGAGGAGTCCATACAGAGGCATTTGTGAATGCAGAAAAGCTTGCATAGCAAAACATTGTCTTGTGATAAATACAATCAAATAGTTAATACATGGCTAGGTTCCCATTCTTTAATTTATTTATTTTTATTCATTAATTAATTCTTTAACACATTTATCTCAATTTTAAATTTTTAATTAACTCATCCAGTATCCAATATATTAATTAATGTATGTACGTATTAACTTTAAGTAAGTTAATCTATCCGATCTTTGTAATAATATTATAATAAAAGGATTGACTAGTTAACTAAAGATTTTATCTTGACTAATTATCTAGTCATAACTGAAATAATCATGATTGAAATAATTATTCTTAGTTATAAATAAAAAGATGAATCATTGGTATTACTCATGATTATAATTTGCTCGATCATGATTAAAGTAGCTATTAAGCGAAATTAGTGATAAACCGGAAGGGAGTGCGTCTAATTTATGGTAAAAATGCCATAAATAGAATATCCAAAGCAAGGTTGTAACAAACTCAAATCTAAGTCAACTCTCAAGCATTGCGTGCCTTCAAATTATGAGCGAAGTAGCGAAACTCAAATCTTGAGCACACTAAAACTTTGAGCTAACAGATATTCAGGCCAGGCCAGGTTTCAGGCCATAAGTAAATTAGGGTTTCAAAATACCCAATATGGCGACGGAAAATTCACAAATTCAAAGGATTGCATTGTAAAGGAATATGTTGGGAATTGTAAATTTCAAAATGGAAGCCAATTGTGATTTAAAAATAATTGCCTTTTCCTTAGCTAGCATTTTTATTTACAAAATACCAAAACCAAAACAAATATTTCTAAAGTTTTTATCCGGGATTGTTACACCAGTTTCGATGACACTGGAAGGTGCAAGATTTTGTTGGACATGTTAGCATAATTTTTGTCTGTCTGTCTGTTTCTCCGGGCAAACCTTGGGAACGTTTATACGTATTTTAATAGGGTCTTTATTGAAAGGTAGAGTATTTTGTTGGTCATGATTTAGGCTGCTTTTTTATTGCGGGAAACTGTCTTCAACAATATTGAAAATTCAGATAAATGTTGAAATCGTTTCATTTATTCTGCAACAGTTTTAACTTACACGTATGGAAAATCCCGGGCAAATCTGGAACGGGTCTGCTAGTTATCTATAAATTTGAACATATTTGATACTTTAAACACGGGATCTCGGTGGAAATTATACTAGTCGATTTTATATATCAGAGAAGCGAATGAACGACTGCTTTAGAATATGACGCGAGGATGCGGACGCGAGTAGTATATTGGTAAGCGTACTAGAATGCCGATCCAAAGGTCCCAGGTGCAAATCCCACGCAGACCCCACGCTTCCACTCCCAAAGTACGCTTTTCTTAATAAGCGACAGATAGAAGCCCCATCAATCATGATAACTGCAGGATAATCACCCAACAAAGCGAACATAAACGATTCAAAAAACGGAAGCAGATCCTCGAAGTGGAGAGACTATGTGGAAGCCTTATGGTCCTAACTGAAAGTAGGAAATATATTTTTTTAAATATGATGAAATGATCTATTATTTAATAAATCTGTTAGTCGTCGTCAATATTTATAAGAGGGTAACTCCACTATTTATAATAATTCAATCAAATTTTTAATAATTTGATCTCAAAAATTATGAAAAACTTCTGTATGCGAAATTCAACACTTTTTGTTGACCTGTGAACTGCCTGCCATTGTATCGCAATAGTAAATAGTAAATATGTAGCGTAATTTGTAAGTTGTTATATTTAATCGTGTCAGGGTGGTTCACATATACTTTAATTTTCAAAATTCTCCAGAGGAACAAAACGTAACAGGTTGAAGCATGGGCTCTGAAAAAAGATATGAGTAGACCTGGGATCGTGGTTTCCTGTGTGGTGTGGTAGGTAGCGCCATCCTGTTGAAACTGCTTGCCTATGTTTCCATCTGACAACAACGAATATAGAAACGGATACATATTTTGAATACCTGCTAATTGTTACGCTTTTATATTGTTCCTCGTTTTTGGGCCTCCAAATAAATTGAAACTTTTTATTTTCATTTTTATTTTATATTAAGTAATTAATTATAATTCCATAATGCTTGTTATCTTTGAGGAATGTATTTATATAATATTGCTTTTAATAATAAATATAAGCAAAACCTGCCATTAAAAGAGAGCACTTTAAAGCTAACAAATGTGTTATAAAAAAAACCAAGGAAATTGTACATGACATAAATATACGCATCTTCGTTTTATAAATTAAGTTAGTAATCTTAGTTCTTTTAATTTTTTTTGTGACATTAACAAATTATAGTTAAATACAATGCCAAAACGTGCTCGGTTCCTTTTCGGTTAACACTTTGCGATCGCTTTTTAAAGTCCTTTGATATGGAAACGAGGAAAAAAAAATCTTTAAAAAATTTGCTTTAAACGTTAAATTTTCTCAAATGCGTCCTACCTGTTCAAGAGCCTACAGGTAAAAAAGTATCAGAGCCATCCTGTCTGCAGGATCAAAGCAGTAAAAAGTTGCTAGTCATTTGCCATCAGCCAGCAATCAAAGTGATGCCCGGAGAAGTTTAGTTGGGATAAATTGAATTTCTCAAAATTAATTTGCGAAATGGATAAGATAGAAAGGAGACAATTTTCCTCTGGTGTCTTTCCTCAGCCCGGCTGCGCCACAAGGATGGATTAGCTCAGTCGCCATTCATCTAGCCAATTCAATTACCGCCTCATCTCGTATATTTATTGAATTAAATTAATCGTAGACGTGACATTTTAGAAAAGTGGATTTATCCCGTCATACCGCTCCCAGAGACCCAATCAAGTTACTCACTTACATCACATTAGCAGAATGGAATGACAGTATTTGTATACGTGCGCCACCGGCGGGCCCTAAATCCTGGCCCCCCACTCGCGGCGCGCTGAGACAGGATGCGGCCATTAAGGTGTCGTGTGCTGAGACTCTATATGAGCTCTAAATATCGCTAATAAAAATTACCATAACGCAATATTTCTCCACGGTGGCGTCAATGAGCCCCACAGCGTCGGGACCGAGGCATGGAAGTGTCCCCTTTCCGCCAGGTATGGCACAATGAATTGGAGCACAATTGAATACAAATAAACTGATAAGGAGTGAGGCATGCTGAAAGGACTCGCCGTAACAAGGATCTCAGGGAGGCTGAGGGCTCCGAACAGCGAGGACTCCTTGGGTGTGTGGCCCGTGATCGATATTGTAAGTGTTACACCATCAGTCGCCCGCTGTCTGCATATATCCTCATGCTGCAGGATACCAGCCGTAGACTGGCTACATAAGGATTTATGAATAAAATTGCACGTGACTTGAATACTTATGTCCTTATTCCCGGCACCGACGACTGTGTGCCTGGCTCAAATAAAGATTTGATTTGGATTTAATTTCGTTGCGAGGATTCCCTTCTTTTCTTTGCCTGAGTGGTGGCGAGAAATCGATGATATCGCTGTGGAATGCTTCGGGCACCAGAAAAAGTAGCGAACAGAGACCTTTCTCTTCTTGCGCTTTCTCGTCGTTGGGGCAGGGGAGGAGAGGAAGATAAACATTGTTGAACCGGGCACACTTCTGTGATTATCGAAAATTTGTTTCGCTGGTTTTCAGATAATCCCTTGGCGGTTTGCTGGCATTAATCGAGAACAGCCAGCGGCTGAAGTGTGCAAGCAAGCAGAAAACAGGGTGCATCGAATTAAGAGATCTTTCATTCTGATACTCGTAGGGCCGCAGGAGATTAAGTCGAAAGCAGTTGCACATTGCTGAGGGGTTTTTAAATAAATGACACGTTTCTTTTTTTTTTGGGGATCTTCTCGAGTATTATCTGCTTTACTTGTAAAATACTTAATAAAATTTTGGCTTAAATAATATTCTAAGACTACTTTAGATGTATTACTGAGGCACACTGTTCTGTACGAGTACGCCCGAAAACGGTATTTAAAATAAATAAATCATGCCACTGCAAAGTGCAGCTGTTGTGTTGGGGACAAAAATATAAATTAAGTTGAAATAATTCAGATTCAGATAGAAGTGTCTTTAGATTTTCATGAAACTTAGCGCATGGGCTTATACTTACGGAAACGGAGAACTCCCTAAATTACTTTTATGCTAGCTATTTCTGCAATACAAATTTCAGATATATACCCTAGAAACGCTATGCATTAATTTTCGTGATATTCCTTTGAATTTTAAAAAGTTTGGTTTGTCATTACGTGGTCCACCATCTTCAATTATGAAATTATGGCAGGTTTGAAATTTGTGACCCTTTAAGTTCCTTTATAGTCATTTTCATTTAAATCCCTAGAAGTTGAATTATTTCGGTCGCTTGATCCGCCATTTTGAATTTGCAAATTAAATTCAAAGCCAGAATCCTCCAATACCGCCGAGCTTTGAATTTTATGGCAATCCGTTGAAGTTCAAGAAATTTGGTAGCCATTATGGGTGCGCCATATTGAATTTTGTTAAGTTTGAAGAAAACAAAACAAGCGTAGGTGATTTCCAATTTACCGAAATCCACATCCTTTCTTCTTTGTACTCATTTTCATTAAAATTACTAAAAAGTGGAGAAAAAGTCGCCATATTTGTCTCGGATTAGATTTGAATTTGGAAATTTTGATAAGAGATTCGAAATGAGCAATGCCCTAGAATTGAGTTTCATGGCAATTCCCTAAAGTTTAACTTTTTCGGCAGTTTTTTGGGCCCGCCATCTTGAATTTTGGTTTATTTGAATTCTGTAATCCCAAAGACGTCTTCATATTAAATTTCATTAAAATTGCTTAAAATTAAGGAATTTCGGTCGCCATATTGGACCCGCTATTTCAGATTGAGAAATTTCGATGGCAAATTCGAAATCAGCGACCTCGAAAACCCGTGCCATAGGTAATTAAAAATAATGATAATTTTTTAAGTAAAGTGATTAAAAGACATAGGATGTTACTTTTGTTATTTTTAACCGAAGTTTCGTAACAGAAAAATTTTATATGATTAAAAATTCATTTATTAATGGTTTGTTTTATTTTCGAAATCACAGTATAACGAACTGCAAGAAGGAAACCACATATGTTTTACGTTCATACAAATAGGATGACTAGAGGTCATGGAAAAGTCAGTACAAATCACATCCACTTGACTAACTTGCTCCAGTATATGTGCAAATAATATTACTTCAGTACTTACATATATTAAAATTATATCTGTTTTTCTATTGTTAAAAGTACCAATTTATCGATCTTTAAATACGATTTGGACCTACTCAGTATATCGTATTGATTGCAAGAAATACACATGCATAGATAGATATACATACATACATGCAAGTTATGACTAAAATGTTTCAACGAGGAGCACGTCAATTTTTGCCTCATATTTGTCAACACCAACAGAGCACCAGCGAGGGACCTACATATGTATGTACGTTCATCACTCCAATCCAATCACTCAAGTTTTGACAATATTTTCCTTCCGCCGGATACTTTCCCCTCGACACAGTTTGAAGGATCGTCCGCAACAAAGTGTTTAATTAGAATGCATGTGCAGATGCACGGACCCGGCAGCTGTATCGCTCGAATTGGATATTCTTGGATAATCCCCGTAATCACATTGACATCCTTCGGGCCAGTGAAAACACAACATCGCCACCCTTTGCCAGCGTAAGCGGGCACAGTTCCCATTTCAATTAAAAGGGTACGGGTTTCATCCGGCGCCGGGACCAACTATCGTAAACAAATTAATTCCATAATCCTCCTTAGACCGCGTGTACCCTAGGGACTCGTCCTGAATAAGGAAAAATGCCCGAATGCAGCATGAATTGCAAATATTGACACAGCCATTACCCACCATAAATTCCGCGGCAGTCTTCATTCGGGAACAATAACAAGTTTGTTGTGTTCCCCCGGGTGGGGTGCGGTGTGCGTGCTCAGAAGGGAGCGGGTTCTATTACACGGCCAGGGGCTAAGTGCTCCCGGCGACAGGGGGCGAGTCCAAACCGATCAATTGAATTGCTCTAATCGAGTTCGGTGGAAATTAATTTTGTGAAGGAAACGGAAGCAGAAAGAGTGCGCGCGGACACTGCCCCCAAGCCGGCAGGAGTTCCCCACAAATCATTTCTTGAGGAGACTCGGAAACAGCCACGATGGGGCCTTTCTTACATTTTCATGAATTAAATGAACCGGAAAGTATCCTTGTGTATCGTCGCCTTGCCTCGCTGTTGGCGCTGCTGCCGCGAATCGGTCCTCCGGTCGCGTTCCGGTCGGCAGGGCGGGGCGACGGAAGAGCTTCAAACAAATAAATAATCGATGGAATGAGCAATTAATTTCCCATTAGGAGGGCAGCCCTTCTGCTCCTACCCACAATAACACCCTGGAGGCGGGGGAGACGTACTTGCGGAGATGAGAGGTGAATGACGAAAAAAGGGAAAATCATTCAGGCAGAAGCCACTTAGTTTCTTCCATATGTTTTGACTGACGTAATTGGGCGAAGGATTTATGGCACATGAAGAAAGCTACTGCAGACTCTTGAAATATTAATGCCGGGAGGCGTCTGCCACTCACCCGCCCGGGCGTGCGAGCTAATTAAACACGCAGCCCGTGGCTCTCATCAAAGGTAGTTAATTTCACATTAAAATTTTCATTAAACACGTGAACTCCAGTCGACGATTAATCTTTTACCAGACAGTTAATGCATTTCCAATTGAGCGTAATATGCAAAGGGTTGCTTTACAATCGTCTGACTAATAGGGCGGAAATTCACACTACGAACAACCCACATCAGGATTGTCTGGTGATCCTTCTAGGTATCATTATGTTATCCTTCTTGCCTCGCGAATGATGGATTTCATTGCTCCTTGAATTGGACTCAGTTTACAATCTGATCTGCGATGTGACTAATTGTTGTATCGTCTTATGGTTCGGATAGATAAAATTAATTTAAGGTAGGAATATTATTTCAGCACCTCCTGGTACAAACCCAACGCGTTAACATTAGAACATATGGAAAAAAACGTTTGCACAAAGTTTTCACCTAATTTTTCGGGATATTAATTTGCCGTATTTTCGGTCCTGTAATACTTTTGTCAACAACCCAATGACCTTTGTGTACCTCGTATTATACCATTTCATCGTGCAAATGGCTAGTACTACTAACAAGAGAATTAAGTTTAATCATTTTTAACCCTTCGTGTTTTTTTTACCATATTTGAGATGAAAATTAGCTATAACGAAGTTTTATGATACAGTATTCTAGGAATGAATGAAATTTTCCAATTTGGGAGAACAAAAGGTTCCAGTATTTCACTAACATAACCTGAAGCATTTAAATTGCCTTGTGGAAAAACGAGAGATGTTCAACCGCCAATCATTATTCTGGCTCATACCATAACACATGGTAGCTGGTGACCATAACATGGTAGCTGGTGACTTCCTGAACAGCTCTGAACCTTTCTAAATTTCCAGGTCGCCTCCAAACTCGCATACGTCTTGAATCTGGGTGAAATCCAAATCAAGATTCATCTGTGAACAGTACGTTGGACCATTGTTATGTTCATACTCCAATTTTGATGTTGCTCATACCACCCGCCTGGCTCGACTCCCACGTCGAAGTGCTGGAAATCTTAAGGCACGATGAGAATGAAGGCCAGACTCATGTAGTCCCTTTCTAATGGTTTAGTCACTAATCGTGACATTGTACGTTGCAGAGAGGGTTGTAACCAATTAAAGAGCTGTCAATGTCGTACCCCGTCGAGCTTGAAGGACGATGTACGAGTAGTGATCTTTCGCCGAAGTTGTTGATCTAAATCGATGAGTATGTTGTCGCGTGGGCTCCCTGAAGCACATTGCCGCTGCCACAATCGGCAAATTACACTTCTGTTGACGTTAAAACTTCTTGCTACATCAGCTTGTGTTTTACCACCTTGAAGCGTTTCTACGGTTTCGCTATAGATGAGATGGCATTTCGCTATAGATGAGATGGCAATGTGTACAATCCCGCCGTTCCATATTCCACTAAACAATTCAGAACTTTAAATCTGCTGGTTGAATAATAAAAAGTATCACTGCACACAAAATACACAGGATTGAAAGCAAAATACACTTAACTTGCTATTTATTTAATTACCACCACTACCTTTGCGAATTTACCTAAAATACGTTGGCCATACGATGCGTATACCTTTTGTCTACTTGCAGTTCAAAAATGCAAATGATCGGTAATTGTTCCTGGAAATTGTAACGGAAAAACCCCGTGCTGCTTCGAATTTTTTGATGTGTGTATTTGTTTGAGATAGCTGATTTTTAATGCAAATAGCCAAATATTGTCAGTTCAACAACGCTTACATATTATTCAAATGTATTACGCCCATTCGCTTCTATTGTAAACACGCAAAGACGCTTCATTGCAGGAAATACAATTATCCAACCAATAGACAAATGTGCAATATTGTGCATAAATTTGAGTCTACCGGGTCAGTAGAGCATACCACTAAATAAACAAAATAAAAACAATCTACCACAATGGTATTATAGTATGCTGCAGCGGTCCAGAAATGGTGTCTGCTATGCTGTGGCAATAAGTGAATAAGTTCATGGATCCACGATTTCACATCATTACGCTAGCATCTGCCATACTGAAATTCCTGTCGCCTGTGACGTCATACTTATATCCTAAAACACTTGTTATATCAATACGAGTCCAACAATATCTCATTTGTTGAAATCGGTTCTGCAGTTAAGGCTGTACGATATGTATGTGACAAACTTACCGGCTAAAAATAAATTGGCAGTTGCAGTTCTATCTACATATTACCATATTAATTAAATATAAGTCGAAGTAAGACCCCCAAATACAGGATTATAAAGGGAGTGAACGGCTAGTATCTTCGAAGACCTCCATACTTGCATTCTTCACTCCTCACGTAAGGGGCTATAATCCCCGTAGCTGGGCTTACATATGAGAAAAGAACTATTTCCCCGGGGACTTCCATTAGCAAATTAAAATTTCCCTTATGCGATAACTCAAATCAGGCCGAGTGTGGAAAGGGTCCCCGGCAGTTATTTAATTACCACCGGGGAGTGTACGCTTAACTCTTGCGAAGTACTTCGCGGGCGGCAGCTTACGCCACCTTCCCGGCAGTATTAGTAAATTACATTAGAATCAGAATTTTCCTTCTATCATTTATCTCTTGTCCATAGCTGGAAAAAGTTTCCTCTGCGCCCCATGATAAATTGTTATAAGAGCATCCAATTAGCAGCAGTGAATAACTTTCTCTCCTCCTCGGCGGCTCCAATTATCTCTGCAGAATAATTAGCATAACAACGTCTTAGCAGCGAAATTTTAGATGCGACCAGAGAGGACTGTTGAGCGATATCAGCAGGGTCCAGGGAGTCCCCACCTAACCGAACTTGAAGAAGATAAATCCATTTATCACTAATGCAACACTTTCACGGATGATGAATGGTCCAGAGGCGTTCAGGACCGGTCCCCGTTCTGCAAAAACAAATTGCGGGTGCGCGACTCTGGCCCTCGGATAAATTCCACCAGGGCACCCATTTTAATTCTGCTAGAGGTGAACCTGTGTTTAGTTTATTTCCGCAGGAAACTACCAAAACTCGCGCATCGATTAGACGTACATACGTCGCGTTTGGTCTTCGGATTTTATTGTGCCCTTTCTGCTGAGAGAAGGTAGTAAAAGCGGGCGGAATGGATTCAGTCGCTTAGACCGGGCATTACTGGCAAATAAGTACCCCCTGGCTTTCGGGTGACTTCTCACTTTGCGCAGCACTAAAATCCAATTATTTATGGATTCGTTAAGGCGAGCGTGTCGTAAAATTAACTCGAGGAATTGTCGCACATAAATTGATTACGCACTTAATTCTATGAGTCGGGCGACTCCATAAAACACCCGTAAAAACTCCATTTGCCATAAACGGATACGGGCCGGTCGAATCTTCTCTGGATCCACTCTGGATTTGGACTCGATGCGATGCGGCGCCGCCAAGCCCCAAGACGTCCTATACGCGATGCGATCATCAGATTCGCAGCAGTTCTGCCGGGGTTGGGGTTCTCGGCCGTAAAAGTCAATATTTCATAGGAGGCTGTAAATTCTCATGGCTCCATTAAATTCTCACTTCAGCTGGATGCTGTTAACATGAGCCCTATGCAGCCATTATCGAAAGATGGATCTGTGCATTCGCACTTAATGCGGAATAACCCGGCTGTGGTGGCGTGCGGGGGCGACTGGGACCGGCCATTAGTTCATGTTGGTAAATATTTATTGATGGCAATGTTTGCAAATTTATTTACTGCAAGAACTGCAATTACCAGGAGTGCGGCCGCTGGCCCGTCCGGCAACAGTTTAATTACGAAATTTCCTCAATGCGATCATTTGAATGTTGAACATGCACGGAATGCAAATTAAGTGCAATTTGAATAAAAGTTGCAAAATAGGCACAAATTGATTGCTGTTCATTTCGGTTAGTTTAATATATTCGAGGGGTCGATTTTTGCCCAGCTTGTGGGGCCCCATTTGCATATAAGCGAGGCGCTTTTACCCCGAGTTGCTGAAATTTCCGCACAAAACAAACGAATTGCGTGAAAAGCTAAATTAACATTTTATCTGAGTGGTGGGCGCCGCATCAAATTATTGCTTTTTATCGCATCCTAATTACAATTGCCCTAGCCGCACAGCTTTTGTAAACATTACCATATTCGCGATGCAACAAGGAGTGCCAGAACTGTCCACGCAAAAAGATCTACTGCACCGCGATGCGCTTGTTGTGCTAATTTTAATTGATTTCGGATATTTTGTGGTAACCATCTGAATTGTATGTACTTTCAGTTTGTTTCCGCTAAAACGGTAGAGAGGGTGAGCCACTAACACCCAACCATTAATATTTCCACGGCAATTTCGGCAATTAAGATAAACTCGAATTCAAAAGGGGAGAAACAGATGTTCTCCTTGATTTCCCTGGTTTATAGGTCTGAAGAAGGACAACCATGTGTAAACAGGAAAGTGAAATATAGAAGGAAATTATCGAATTTTTTGTGCGAGGTTCAAATAATATGAAATAGTAAATATCGGATATTAAACTTTTGTTGGGTTAGTTTAGCCTTTAAGTTGAAGGGTTTCGTGCGCCTGCAACAATGACAGATCATCTTTTTTAAAAACTTTTGCGGTATCCACTATTATTAAAATAATATTTTTTAGTCTCGTTAGTATTTTTTTTGTAACGCTACGGTGTCGCTCGCGTCATGGCCATTCCAAGGGAAATGTAATAAGCAATATTACAGTGGAATTTGAACGGATCTCCGTGTAAATCAATACACAAGTGTTATCGGTGTCGCTGATCTAGAATCTACTATCGAAATGGAAATCAAAGATGATAAATCCAGTATGGTGGCCGAAAATTCTCAACTTCAAGGGATATCTAAGACACGGAGGAGGATAGGAAAAAACATTTGTACAAGAATTTACTTCTTATCTTATAGACCAGGGGTGGCCACTGCCGAGTTTTTTGGACTTTCATCTCGACTGAGACGGCCTTCGTTGTTGGTTTATGATCAAAACTTCATTCAAGCTTTGGATATTCTTTATATTATTTTCCCAAACATTATTACTAGAAAAAAAACAGCAATAACTATTATATATTCGCGTTCCCCGTTCCGAAAATAAGGTAAAATAACAAACTAACGAAATAAAATGAATAATATATGTAAACCTAACCGTCAGTCACATTTTGAGATCCAAACAGTTCTTTTGATATTTAAATATTTTTAAAAATATCCATCAGCCACACAGAAGTCATATAGAATTTTTGTGTTTGTTTCCAAGTACTCAATTTGCACAGGGCGTTAATATTTTACGCAACATCCCATTAGTCAAGAAATCACAGAGTGCGGCAACTTTAATGCCAGCTCAAATGACTACTATATGGCGAAATGCACTTGCCAAGCGTATTTCTAGCACTTAGAAAGAACATCATAAAATTAAAATAAACAAAACGAAATATCGTTTCATCTCAGAGCCTCCTTTTGCTGACGCTCCTCCAAGATCAACAAGCCCCGCGATCGGGCCGATGACACTGGAGTATCTTGAGCGGCACAGACCTAACGCGCTTTTCATCCATCGCCTGTATATCATAAAATCTGCCAACGATATGAATTTCATAACGCACAAATTTCCTGGAAACGTCTCGGACGTGAGGTTTTAATTTCGACACCAAACGCAAATGCCACAGATCGAGCGATGCCACTACAGCAGCCGGCAAGATCGCCGATTCCTTAAGCCGATCAGCAGTGCTATTTGGGGAATTCCCGTCGTTTTGGGGTTTAATTAATTTCCACAAGAAATTACAGCAGACATATTTTCGTGCCGGGCACTCACTCCAAAATAAACAGGAGCCGAGCAAAAAGGGGGGCTCATTAGATGAATGAAGCTGAGCAGAACGAGGAGGATGTTTAAGAAGTGTCAGACTGGTCTGTGATTCTGGCAGATTCGCCCGAGTATGCGATCGGCGCGGCGGCGCCACAAATAGATTTCATTCATGGCATGCACTAGGGGTATTTCCTTGGCCGTGCGCGCACCACAATCCACTCGTATGTTATCTTAGCCGATTCCATTCCTCCATCTTTCAATGGAAGGATTGCTGACTGAAGAAGGACTGACACGAATTGACTTGACAAGATTTAGGTTGGAACGGGCTCTGCCAGCTGGGCTGTCGACACCTGCTGTTATTTGTGGCTTCCGGCTTCAATACCGCGTAATTAACTCAGACATGTTTTCACTAAAAAAATAGCTAAATTATTGTTAGGAAATGCCTTTAGCTATTTATGATTGGGGCAGTGCCACTGCTGACTTTTTATTAGAACAACTTTTGCACATATTTGAAGATTAATAAAAAATCGGTTTCTGACGTCTACCTACAATTAATATATCATACTATTTATTTATATTAGTTACAGGGTTCGGATACTTAGCCTACGCTGTAAGAGCTATCGCACCCTCTGTGACGCTACCCAGATATATATGCTTCACCTAAGGCTACCTAACCTACTTACATTTGAGGGCCTGCTAAACTAAAGCAAAAGAAGAAAAATAAGTAGTGTTTGAATGGACTAAGGATTATGGAGGGGTTAAGGAATGGAATAGAGTCACGCAGAGGTCCTTTGTGCGCGGGAAATTTTACCTTTTTACAAAATATCTAAATCTTCCGTAGATTCAGCGGACTGCCCTGGATTCCTTTTCCAATTTCTTGTCAATGGCTTTTTTACAGAAGCAAATTGCCGTAATGGCCTTTTGGGATCTCTCGATCAGGTTGGGCTTCCATGTAAGTTTCCTGTCGATAATAATGCCCAGGTACTTTACTTGGTCAGAAAATTCTAGTTCGGTTTTTTTTCAGGATCAACTGTCCGCATATCATACCGCAGGATGGCAGTTTAGAGAGGACGTACTGCAACACCACCGATGAAGTCGACAAGTGAAACATTCACCCCCAGATCTCTTATAGTTATCGCAATAGCCTCTAGTTTGACGTTATTGAAGACATCCTCTATATCCAGAAAGGCAGCCAGGGTGTATTCATGTGAGCTAAAAATCTTTCTATCCGTCAACAAGCGTGTATTTATATTGTGAGGAGAAGAATCTCTTCGGGTCGATGGTCTCCCTGACGTTGGAAAAAAGACTGATGGAGATCTGTGATCCTTAGGTGTGAGGCCCTACCATCATCGTCGTAATACTCCGCGTTGTTCGAACAGCGTTTATGCCACCCAAGAGAAAATAATCAATTTTTTGCATCCCCCTCCTTAGAAATAACTGTGTACTCAAAACATATTTGTTCACTTACCTTATTGAGTGTGGAGTGCTTTAATATATCGTCTGAAATGCAACAAAAAAATTTTAGGATCTTTTGTTTTTCACCCATCGAAATCACTAGCATTCTTTGAAACTGTGAAACCTAATAATCGGAAAAAATTCATGTAGAAGCCAATTTTGGCACAGTTGTAGGAGGAGGTGTCCTTAACCGTGGGCCGTGTTTTCGCCAGAACTATAATTATAAAAGCAACTCGTACTAAAAGTTACCTAATGCTTAATAGAAACCTATCTCAAACCATAAGAAAATTGTTAATTAGGACATTTTACAAAACTGAGATCTTATATGGTATACACAAAGCTGAAAATCTATCTAATGCATACATGTGTAGATACTCATGAAATTTAACTTTTGCAAATGATAGATACATACCTAATTAGAATTTTTCTAATAAGTACAAGAAGCACAAATGACACATCTACGTAAGTGTGGTTTCGACAGCATAAAATTATATGGAAAACAAATTCAGAGCGCACATGTTATTATCCCACAACTTCATGGCCATAATTCCTGTGACAAATAGTCCTTTCGTGTCACCTCTGCAATGTACATAATCGCGATCAAATCTTGATAAATCCAGGAGGACAAATAAACCTTCCTTGTAAATCATAACCAAATATGATGACACGAGGGCCACATAGCTCTCGGGCGGGCATTTTTATGAAAGGCCTCGTGGCGCAATACATCAGCCCCTTGTATGTCAACTAAAGTACTTCTCTGGTGACAAAGAAATGAAAGAAAAAAACATGAAGAGCAGTCCGGTTATAAATAGGCACAATAAGCATAAATCTCCTCGCGACCCTAATGCAACAATGCCCCCAAACCCATTTGTCGTGCGGGAAATAGCCTTCGATGACCGGTAGTGACCAATTTACTCGGTGCTACGCCCTTACCTAACAAGAGGGAGGCATCGTACTTCGCCTGCGAAGGGACGTTCTGAAGGGACTAGATGGCTGGAAGAAGGACGTTTTTTACGAATTATTCAAATATTTGACTGGACGGGCGGCGGCCGGTCATTTTAGCTCTTCCTATATGGCGACGGATGTCCTACTTCCTGCACAAATGTAATTGAAGAGTTTTGGGGAGACTGCTAGTTTTGTGTACTTAGCGCTCGTAAAATACGGGATATTCCGCTGACGGATGCAATTATGAAAATTAAATGATCTCCTCTGCGCCGTGAAACTACCAGGGTAATTGACTTATGCTGCCGAGCGCGTGCCACTGCTGGGAACTGAGAGCATACATATGTTGCGTGCGTGAAGTCTAAATAATATTAAGTTATTACACACCTTTATGCTAAACAGTTTGAAAGTTATTTAAATTCTTGGTTATTACATTTGGTAATATGTACAGGGCGATAACATACAATTTACGATTTTACTTTTCCGCGGGGAACTTACTAAAATTTCACTATAATTATATTTTTAACAGTTGTTAGGGAATAAGTGTAGGGGAGACATTCATTTATTATAAATATAGCTTAAGGCCTTGTTATTACTTTTAAGCTTACTTTTCGCCCTCTTGGAACCTTTTTATTTCTGATATCGATGTATACCTATCCAGTAAGACGAATAAAATTATTGAGTTTATAAGAAGTATTTATTTGCTTCCTTCTAGTCCAGTCATTCTAGACTTGAAAAGAAAGTAAAATGTGGCAAGGCTGAATTTTTTATATGTTGTTCGGGGGGTTGCCCTGATTATGACACCGCGGAGATCGTACAAATTGTCGTACAAAAAAATACCAAAGCAGTAAATTTTGTAGATAAATGCGCTACACAATTATGTTCATGGGGGAGTTTCCGATGTCAATAGTTTTTGAGAAAACTAACTTTGACATTTTGACAAATTGGTTTTATTGTGGTGGTTGTATAAATTTCTAGTACACAAAACAGTTGTAGAGCGCTAACTTTCCTATAGATATCATGTGCCTAATGCCTTCATTTACAAAAACCCGCACCCTAGAAAATTCCTATATTCCTACCCTAAATATTAAAAATCACTTTTCGCGAAATTGCGGACGAATTATTAATCTGCACATGCACAACACGGATAGGTAAACTGTATACAACGAAAACTTTCACAAATTACCCCAAGCAACCCTTACCCCAATTTCAATATTTTCAGAATTATGGGTGTTAGAAACGTTTTTGTGAGTTTCCGATTCCAAATTAGTAAATCGGGTTTTTCCAAATGTACAAAGGTTCTGATGTAAAAAAAAAACAAATTTCTCGCATACCACCCTTTAACCCCTATTTCGAAAATTCAACTCAATAGATATGGGGTTGTGAGTTTTTTTGTGAAGTTTTCAGCTTCTGTTTTGGCAGTGTATTTGGCAAAAAGTATGGTACCACTAAATGGTTAGAAGTGACACCTTCCCAGACATTGATACTAAATCTATGCTGGAATAAGGGCATGTGGGTTACTCTGGGCCCAGATGTAAAGGTTGTAGAAGATTGTGACGGCATCTCTGGTGAATTACGATTCACCCGTCCACAGAATTAGGTCCAGACACCTCCTGTTCTCTACGTCGCGTTCCAGAGGCCAAGTGAAAAATTTCAGTCTGCTCTCGGAATCTCCTTCCAATAGTCCTTGTACTGAGTTACGGTTACGATATGGATGAAATCTCTCTTGATGAATGACTCTCCAGACTGCCATTGTAGAAACTCCTAATCGTGCTGCAATGCGTCTCGTGCTTATATCAGGGTTTTGCCTGACGAGAGTGATTATTTCCTGCCGATGTTGCAAACCGTGATTCTCTGCTGATTGATTGAAGTCAGACTTCCGGTTTCTCTTAACCTCCTTAAGTCGGCGCAAATACGTCGATTTCGAATAGTCCTTTGGTATTACCGTATTACCGTACAGCCGCTCTATCGTTTTCTTCTACGACACGTAACTCTCAAATGTAAAATCAGCCATTTTGTAATAAATTCAGCTTTTGAACATTCGTAATTTTTGACTCCTTTTTTAACTATGATTGATATTCTATTTGACTAACCCTCTTTTATGGCAAAATGTCCACCAGATATTAGTATCAGAGGGTCAGGCTACTTCAACGTGCGGTAATACAAACTAAAACGACTATAAAATAAATTGCTCCGACCTTTTTATCACCTTTTTCCAACAAATTACTGGTGTACCCTAAGCAAAAATTTTCCATCCTGCACACGGATATTACACGGACACGGAGAGTACAAATAGACACTTCCTCGAGTTTAATGCAATCAGCTTTAATTAAAATTTTGGGAACCATTCCATCAACTCAAGTAGCATAAGACTTAATGGAACACATCTAAAAGTAAAATCGTCGAAGTGTTCGTTGTGGGTGTCAGAACATGCAATTCGAAAGTCTGTAGTTATTCATGCGCATCGCTGATCCGATAGAATCACATGTCATTAATATTTTTGGTGATCATACATTTTTATAATGACGTTGTCATTTTGACCACGTCACAAATGGAAAATACTTCAATCCGATTAAGGTTATGTATGCAATGCAAATGCCAAATCCATACGGTGCACATCTTGAGGGTGCATGATCAAAAAAGCACGTCCATCGCTCGCTTTTGAACCGAAATGGGTCACCAGTCGGTTGATAGCACTGCACTAACACGGAGGATGAAAAGCCAAATAAAAATAAGAGTAAAACTGAAAAGGGCAAAAAGTAGCAAACCAAGGGTGAGTAACTAATGTACACGTTTGCAACTCTTGTATGCGATGAAGGGTGATTGGGGCTAAAGGGGAGACCCCTGAAAATATTTGAATTTCATCACATGCCTCCCCACTGGAACTGCATAAATGCAGATGGAATTCAAGTCAGCAGAAAGAAAGAAAGGCACCAGGCAAAAAGGGGGAATTTCTCTGAAGGGATTTTGCACTTCCTTCACTGTGAATTTCTACACATATTTGCTGGGGCCTGGGTAAAAAGGTTCGGAGACGTTGGAATGCAGTTCGGATGATGGCTGGAGAATTTTAGTCTGGACGTTTATATTAAGAGGATACAAGGCACCCTGGTAAAAGCAATTCACCTTCTGGGTGAGATTCCTATATGTAAATTATAAAGGGGTAACTGCACCGTAGGTGCACACGGAGTCTGTCGATTCGACATGCAGATTACGGCTTTGAGATGATAATGGAGGTGTCTGACGAGGAAATAGGCGCCACAGTCCGTATATTTTAATAAAACAAAATTTGCACATCCCCCATCCTCCTCGTATGCTGCAGCTTCCTCTGCTCTTGAAGTAAGGCAAAGGAACAAAAAAAAAACTTACGCTGTTTTCCGCAAAAATTAAATCTCTCGGAAGTGGGGGCACATTCGGTCGTCCGCCCTCCTGTCTGCAAATCTCTCTGCCGCTTGAACATGTCACAAAATGTGAAATGCATTCATGCCATACACATCGCTGCATTTTGAAGGAAGGCAACAAAACTTATGCAAATGATGCTATCTGCCAAGAACAAGAGCAGCTAATTGCACGGTAATGCGATATTCATGTGAGACATCGTATCTTCCATATCAGTCGTATCTCTGTGTCACTCTGCCGGTAAAAGGTGGCTTGATATGCAGACGCCTCTGACACCATTTAACATTTCATGACTGGTGTCAGTTATAAATGTCGGAGCACACCTCAGTCGCTCCGCCAGGGAGCTGGTGCATGTTAAAGTCTTCCCGCAATTTTGGTAGAATCATCGTCTGATTGCTTTATTTGCGGTGGGTTCTCAACACCCACGAGAAGTTATTGCATAATGCCGTACAATTCGGAAAAAGAGGAAAATATAAATGGAAGCGCGAGGTTGGTAGAAGGGTTCCCGGAAATTATGGCCAGGGCTGGCTATTTGCACGACACCCAGTAGAACTTGCCAAGTAATTGAATGGAGCTCGTTGCATTTAATTTAAAGCGAACGGTGCGGCGCGGCCCATCCGATAACCAACGTATGGGTAAAAGACAAATTCGCCTATTTAGAGTAAATTTTCTCGTGAAATTTCCCACCCGTTTGTAAATTGTTGTGAAACGAACCAGGACAGTTTGGTGCAGAGGACAACTGCTCCTGTGGCTGGCAATTTCCGAAATTAGTGCTCGCTAGACTGCGGTAAAACAGTTGGACATTTGACAGTCAAACCGACGATCTGCTGCAAATTAAACCAATCCCATGTGTGATTACTTGAAAATTACGGGGTGTTGCCCAGCACCTTTCCGGGCGGCATCCCGAACGCACCCGTCCTTTCGAGTATTTTCAACTTTCCAGACATTGCGAACCGCTCATTAATTTCACCGAAATAAGCTCCATTTTAACATAAAAAAATTCTTTTTTTATTGTTCGTGATGAAAATTTCGGAGCTTACATGATAGGGCCAGTCACAACGAAGGGTTATGTGGAAACATGGTGCGGGCGGTATAGGGCCTTGCCAATAACTGCCGAATAAAATGTTCAACCGGCTGCACCCGCCACTTTCTGGCGCGGTTGGCTGCCATTCAATGGAAATCTATTAACAGAATAAATGGCTCGTAAAGTTGTTATTTGGGACCATAAAATGTTTCGCCCTTAAATTATTCAAATTAAATGTTCCGACTTTTAACGGGCTTTTGACATGCATCACGTCGTCGACGGACTTATACGTACCTCGGAAGTAAAATGCATTTATTTTCCAAATATTACCTACCGCACTCAATGTGATTTTTTTGTTAAAGTGCAGCTTTCAGACAAATTAATTCTGATTGCGGATTTTGTATGGGCGCACTTAAATTTGTAAATGAATGTAAGATAGTTTTATTGAAGCTGATTAAGGGATATTTGAGTTTTATTATTTGCAATTGTAATTTAATTATTGTCTCTTGCTTTAGTTCAATGAATTTGTGAAAATATGGACGTTTAAGCAGTTGACTGTGAGTGACGAGTATACTCGTCATAGAGAAATTTCAATAGCTACAACATTTCGATTAGTGCAACCATGGCTTCATACCAAAGGTGTACAATACTTGCAACGATGTTAACGATAATAACAATAGAAACTATTTTCGATTATTCCAATATTTTATGTTAGTTTTAATGGTTTTCAGAAGGTTTGAAGTACTATTTTTATTTCTGAACTTAACATTATACTATAATCAAAATATAGATGTAACAAAATGATAAATGATAAATAAGTACCTACGCCATATGGATGCCGTCATTTTGAATTCGTCAAATTTGGCAATCAGCAACTCCCTCCCGCTCCATCAACTTCTTTCATCCAAATCTGAGCAAGTTTGGCATGCCATATAAAAGCCGCCAGCTTGAACTACTAAAGGGTCTCTCAATATGGACGCTTCGAAATTTTTTAGATTATAGCGGTCATGTTGTTAGAACATCATTTGTAAAAAATTTTTGAATTGTTCAGTAGTGTGCCCCAAGTCACCATGGATGGTTATAACGATAAAGAACACATACTAATTATATGTGGTTCCAACCGCACGGCCCTACGTGCTACACAGCGCATGCCACGATGCGAGGTCGATGAACTGCCCACCGAGATTGTGCGATTTAACGCCTTTAGACTTCTACTTCGGGGCTATCTTCAGTCACAGGTCTATGCGAATATACCGCAAAAATTGATGCCCTCAAAGTCATCGAAGGACGTCCAGAATACGTGCCACCAGACAAAGCCGCTGCAGATATTTGAACGAGGTTATATTCCATACTTAATGCCATAAAATATTGTTTCAAATAAAATAATAATGGAGTAGATATTTCACACATAACTTGTCTTATTTACATTTAAAAGTCGAGCGTCCTTATTGAAAGACGCTTTACATTATATCGTATTAGTAGACAACTAAATGACGATCAGAAGGCCGTTGTGAGCATCTCAGTTAATTATTTCTAAATATCCCCCACAAAATTTCGCGTGATCTGGTGAAGTTACGATACGAATTATTGGTTCCTCCCTCCTCCATCGTATTATCATTGTGATTTATTTTTACTTCCAAATACAATATTACAAATGAGCTTGGCGGAAAACAATTTACATTATATCAGCAGGTCACCGAAACAGAGAGTGCCTGCGCCGAATAAATTTTTCTAGATGCCTTAGACACGTTGGAAGCTCGCTGGAACTAAAACGAGACTATGATGAGAATTAAAAAAAAAGATTACTTTTTTTTTCCTAACATGGTTACTTATCATACCAGCCTTGTAAAGGCAAGCCAGGATAGCAGGCACTACGCGTAAATGAGTTGAATGATTACCCCTACTTGCTCCACTTTAAATAAAATGGCATTTAATATGTGCAGCAGATCTGTCAAGGGGGAGAGGTTTTTGTTTGTCCTCCTCTTTTAGATTGGTCAGATTGCTTATCGCAAGTGAATGCCCTTCCCTGGCTAGAAATATCCCCCAGGGAATGCCATTTTCTTAATTAAACTGAACTAATAACTGTAGAGAATGCAAACTCCCTCCATCGTAGCACTTTTGTCAGGAAATCGACACCATACCGTTTCGCTAAATGAAGGAGAATCCAGAACCCGTAGTTGAGGTGAGGAGGGGCAGCACCTCAGATGAAAGCAGTTTGATTGAAAGAAAGAATGCCTGGGATTCCACTGGACACTAACTAATGGACTCCCTGTGCTGAGTGCGCCCCCCGATATCAATGACTATATTGGAAATTCCTTTTGACACTCGCCCCAGAACAATTTAACGCCAGTCCCAGGCTGGCTGCCGCAGTCCAGACAGGAGGCATGATTCTGAGAATTTGACAGGAAAACAACTCAATAGCACTTCCAGCAAAATTGCAAGGGGTGGATTTGAGATTTCCTTCAAAAGGGGCTTGTAATAATAGGAGGGTCCTTGCAGTGAATTTGAATAAGAATTTTATGAAATCCTGTTATTAAAATGAGCGCATAGAAAGAATTCCTTGTAGCGGATCATTATTCATTATTACATTAAAAAAACTGGTAAGGGTTCCTTAGATTTGACGTACCGGCTTCTTAGTTTTCTCTTAATCAAAAAGCACATGAATGAAAAGTGCGAATCATTCAATGATGGTTTTTTTTTTCAATTGTGAATTAGCAGTAACGAACGAGTATTGAAAATATAGGAGATCATTCATTTTGGGCCCAAAAGTGAAAGTGCCTGCCAACGAAAAAAAGGTTACTGATACCGGAATTTCCATTGATAGTTGGAAATTCAAGATTGCGGATACATAGTTAGTTTTATCATTTGCGTATTCCAGTAGAGCTAAGCGCGACGTTTTGATACCACAACTTAAGACCTGGTTTTCGGTTGATTCTTTCCTATACAGAGATTAGAGCCACTCAGTGGAGTTCAGATAGTCAACTATATCCCCTGTCTTTGACTTAGAGACCTCACCAAGGTGGTCCATTCAAAGTAGCTGCCCAACGCTCTGTGTTTAGCCGCGTCTAAAACCAGACAACTACGCAGAAAGTGAGAGAGGGACTCCTTCTCACCTACGTCCTAGAAGCTACGGCAGCGTTGCTTATTAAACGGTAATCTTAGCTTGGCTGCGCGCTCACCCACTACTCTGGCAATGTCCACACGAGTACGCCGAAGTAGCTCC
The DNA here is from genome assembly GCA_947538895.1 of Neoitamus cyanurus. Classification (NCBI taxonomy): domain Eukaryota; kingdom Metazoa; phylum Arthropoda; class Insecta; order Diptera; family Asilidae; genus Neoitamus; species Neoitamus cyanurus. The sequence continues at coordinate 33,739,714 of OX384543.1, forward strand.
TGCATCCTGCCCATGTTATAAGAAGGCCAGGTCAATTTAGACGTCCCGCAGGTCCTAAGATTGATCCAGATATTATTTACAATTTTCAGGATTGCTTCAATTATATTCCTCTCTTAATAGATTTTAAAGGAGTATACTATACTTGCTTCTATGTTCCTATGCCCTGGAACCCAGAGAATAGTGATAGACAGGCGACCGTCCAAACTGGACAGTCGCTCATGACACAGTTCCACCAGCTTTGATGGCATTACAGCCGATTCCAGAATCTTTATAGCGGCTTGCGAGCCTTTGAGGATGGCTACGTTCTGCGTTGTTTGTATTTTTTTCTGATGCCATGCAGGCCTTCTCGATCGTCAGCACCCCTGGTTAAAAAATACTACGTTGATCAACAAGACGGTATGACTTACTCGAGACTTAACAAATTGGAAAAAATTCTGACGCCAACTCCATTAAATTGTTGTAGTACGTTCTCGTCCTTCCACTCCTCTCTATTGGGCAAGCGGACTTTAAAGTTCCCACCACTGAGCTGCCTGGAAGCGATATAGTCCATTTGACGGGCAGTCAAAGCATAATAGGTCAAGGACCCTGTTGTGACCATATGTCTTGGGTTGACAGCATCCTGTCTCCTTGAGCCCAACCGCGCTACAAGCTGCCAGATACTTAACATGGTAAAAGTACGTTAAAGGCCTCGGTAGGCATGCCCGCATAGCTACCGAAGTACCCACACTCACCTTTCGTTGCACTTTTCCTGTATGTGAGGATAGGGCGTATAACAGCTATATATTTACATCCACCAAACCATTCTAGGCCGCAGTCCTCCTACCAAAGTCTGCTAGTATGCACATGAGGGCTTTTGGGATCAGCGTTAAAACTGCTCCATTTTACAAATTCAAGGTGATGCATCCAATACTAAGTTCCTTTAGATTTTCATGAAAATTTGCACATGGAGATTTTTTGGAGTACTGATTTAATTAATTTATGATGCGCCAATATGGCGGAATGGTAAGGATAAAGGAGCACGCGGCGCTACATGGAGATAATTATAATACTGCGTTTAAAGTCTATTTTTACGGATATTTAAAATTAAATAGATTTTCTTTTACTTCCTTGTTTACCAATATTTTCAAACAACGTTTCCAATAACCACAATAATGCACACACACACAAACATATCTATATACCGCAACGCATATAATTTGCGAATTAATTTCAGTCTGTTATGATTGGTAACGATGTCCAGCTATTTAATAATTAAGCTTTCATTACACCATTTTTGTAAGCATGCAAAATTATTAATGAACTCCTTTGAACATGCAAACGACATGTGGATGTTTATAACAATTTAAATTCAATCAACCGTTTATGTATTATTAATAAATTGTCAAGTTATGTAACCACACAATGCACAAATATTTTTCACCTACAACTGTAATGCGATTAATGAAATACGCAGCGTGCATAAGCGCCAGTGGACGGGCTAATCCACCTTCAATAATTCATAATGCATTACGGAATCGTGCATAGAATATGCATGTAATAGTTCCCCGGAGCTGCCCTGCGATATTCGAAAATCCTTCCCAGAGTAAGTTTCCTGTTCGTGATTTCGTTCGGAACAAAAAATCCTCTGATTGGTCTCATTGGGGCCTAAGTATCGCGTGACTCCTTGACTGATTCGGGAAGAGTTAAACTCATTTACTTTGACGTCCTGACATGGGGCGAACCAAATTGGATTTGATGACCACTGTGCGCAAAAAAAAAAACACTTTCCTCTACCTTTCAGCTTAGATTTGCTCTTTCGCGGGAGGTGTGCGACGCGACGTCCGAAACAGTGAACAAGAGGAGTTGTAGGACAAAAATTGGAAAAATGGATTATGGAAAATCCCTTTAATGAATTCCCAGCACGAATTGTCTAGTTCGATTGGGAAAATTGAAAAGTATCCAGTGCGAATTTGTTGTTTACATAGGTTTGTTTGGGTTTTGTGAAAAGTTTCGGGCACTCTCGGGATTTGCATAATAAGTGTAAAGTACTTTTAGCTCGATTTGTGATTTGTTTGAAAGCCTCGCAAAGCGCACTGAAGAGCAATATCCTGGCGCCTTCCTTATTGAGCTCAAAAGGGATATAAACACTCATTCCCGTCACTTACATCCGTGCACAGCCCTCAGCTCAGGAGCAGCCTTATCGAGCTCCTCAGCAGTGGAATTCCTCCACTGTTCCTTTATAATTCATAAAGCAAACTGAAGTGATCATACAAGAACCCTTCATATAGCGCTTCTCTTGGAATGGAGCGTTTTTCCCTCCTTGCGAAAAAAAAAGTGAACAGCTCCAATCGGAAAAAGGAAAGTGTCAACTTGCTCGAGTGGAGCGTTTTGTTCTTATCTCCTTTGTTTCCCTCCCCACACCGCAGAGGGATTATGGGCAAAGGTTGAAATTTCTTTGCAAACGCTGGGGAACAGGACACAAAATCTTCTCACTGTTCTCACCGCAAATGTTTTCCAATCTTTCAATGTTCGACTTCGGGAGCAGCATACGTAATTTATTAGACGGCAGTAACCCGTCCGGCCCCGTCCGGTCCGACCAGTGCACAGGGGTGTACGTGGTTAACCATGAGATCCTGCAATATGCTAATTGATTCCTTCTAAAACCACAAACTGAATGCAAGAGATGGAGATTGTTTGAGTTTGATGTAGATCTACGTACGCTTTCTCTGGGGGGCATTATGCTGCTACAAATTCGGTGGTCAGAGCGCACAGGGATTGTGAAAATTTTACGTAAATTTTATTAGAGGTTTTGCTTTACTCAAGCACATATGAAAATGCAATCCTTTTTATGGGGAGGATAGAATATATCAATTGTAGAACTCCTGGAACCATCTGAACGAAGGAGACTTGAATCTTGGGCACACCATAAAACAAATGAGTTAGTTATTTGGCTTTTTTCGTACGCCCAAATTATAGATGACAATTTAAGAAGTGTTCCTTTAATGTGAATTCACAACAGGAAGGATACTGTGTCTCTATGGGATGAAGATTTTTGTAAGAAGTCTCGTCTTGTGAAAAAAACGACAGAAAATTTTAAAGTTCTACCACCAAAATGTTATTGGACTAAGATCGAAATTTTCCAATATTTTTAAGAACGTTGTCACTATTCTCTCGCCACACAGCAGTCCGAAATATCGATCTCGTGGCCAAAACCTAAATCCGTTGTTTGATTTCCGCAAGACTCTTTCTATGAAGGTTTTCGAGGACACTGATTACGAATCTGAAGTCAAATATTCCAAAAACATGATCGTGGATCCAAAATGGTCGACCACTTTTTCCAAAAAAGTATGTATGCCAACGAAACTCGGTACATGGGGGTTTTCGGTGCAAAATTGCTTTTATTTCTACGAAACTTGCTAATCAGTGGTTTACGAGATCGCCCATCATGAATTCATAGTTGATTTTGTTGGAAAACACAATAATATTAAATGGTAATTTATTTCAATTATTTTTTCGTTCGAGAAAATGCTTTTCTAGCGTTTTTTGGGTATATAGAAAATAGTCGACTATATGGAACAAGGTCGACAACTGTTAAGAATATTGATCAAAAACATGATTACTAATAACAAATCATTGCAGCAGTGCACCGGTCAATTTTGGAATGTCCCAGACAGCTATAAAAGGCTATCTAGGGTCCATTAATCCCGTGAATAGACGCAGGGGGGGGCAGTAATAAATGTTAAAAGCTTCAAGCTATTAACTTCATATTTATAGTTCTGGCCACGAAATCGTCATATCGGACCACTGTGCGTCAGCCGCCGTAGATTTGGCGTGACTGTATTGCGGATATGGTATTCAGATAAGCACATAAGTAATTTATCCGGATGTTACGACCTAGAGCCCCACCGGATTCACCGATTTGGATAAATGAGGGATCTTTAGAATCTTATTAACCCTCCGGGTGTTATAGGTTATATAACATTACAAAATAAAGCATAATGGTGGCCACCATAAACAGGTGGTAGTCGGAAGGAGCCAGGTCTGCTGAATAAGCGGCATGGGATAGCCCCTCCCAGATGAGTTTAACCAAGTAGTTTCGGACCATTGTTAACGTGTGCGATGGTGCGTTGTCGTGGAGGAAAATCAGCTTGTTATGCATTTAGGTACTGATAATTCGGCCTTTTTTAACGCAGAGACACGGTGCAATTTGATCATATGTTGGTGGCAGCGGTGGGCATTGACAGTTACACCAGGTTTCAACAGCTCATAGATACGATGCAAAACACACAGGATCGTATTCCGTCCCAAGCGATTTGGTCTTTGGGAAGATTTTGATGGTTGGCTGGGATCAACCCATAATTTCTTGCGTTTAGGGTTCTCGAAAAATATCCACTTTTCATCGCCAGTCACAATCCCATGCAGGAACGACTTTATTTTTTGTCTGGCGAGCAAGATTTCGCATATGCTTTGGCGTCGTTCCATCTGCCTATCGTTTAATTCATGCGGCACTCATTTTCCGATCAATTGAACCTTTCGTTCGTGAATAGTACGTGGGCGAATGGAAATGGCTAGTTGAGTAACACCTAATTGCTCGGCAAGCATTTTCTGCGATTGGGTATCGTCCTTATCCAAAAGAGCCTACAATTGATGGTCCTCAACCTTTCTGGGCCGATTTTCACGCTTCTTGTTGCTCAGGTCAATTGCCATCTTTAAACCGACGAAACCAAGCTCTGCACGTTGTTTTCGATACAGCGCTGCCACCATGGGCCTCCTCAAGCATTCGATGCGATACGGCAACCGATTTCTTCAAATTGAAGCCGAAAAGCCGAGCGTCCCGCGTATGCTGTTTTTTGGTAAAAAACTGTACATGACTACCAAAGGAAAAATATATGTTGTTGTATGAAATTGCTGATGATGTGCACTGATTAATGTTGACAGATATCAAATTCATAAAAAAAAAGTATGGCGTGTCCATAGCAGCTTAAAACGCTCACTAACGCCATCTTAATAGACTATGGGAAGAGTAAAGTAAAAAGGCAAAGTCATCCATATCTAACAATGGCGCATTAAATACGCTTCAATCCACTTCAACACAGTTGGCTGTTATTGCGACAAATTAATTTAGCGTGAAAAGAACGGGCTAGGCGGATAAATTATTGCTAAATTTGACGGAGACTTTTTATACTGCCATTTGTATTTCACACTAAAACGCACGCTAAATTTTCGCCTGTAAGGATATCATGTAAATGTTGTATGAAAATTTAGTTTAGCGCGGAGCTCAGTGTTAGGCTTATGAGGTGATTAATGTCGTATTCGTAATTGGGAGTGGAGAGTAGAGTTGAACTGTTTAGCTTCCATTATTTTCGGATTTTGATATTTCCATTTAATAATTTTAGAAATTTCAGGGCTTATCACTTCGCCGAAATGTGGAGCACCATAAGTTAAATTAGTTGAGAGGTTTGTTGGTGGTGGATTGACTTACACTTAAACTACATTTTTAAGGTGCTAGTTGGGAACTTACAGGTTGACATCTTTTACCCTATCACTACCTAAAAAGCATACAACCGTGCTTGAAGAAAATTCAATTAAAGCGCTATTACCTCCACCCGAGCTTTGGAAAACTCACCGTCTGCAGATAATTGGAGACGAATTCGAGAGCAATCTGCAGCTGTCTGGGGGTCATGTGGGGGGCTTCTTCGCCGCCTCCTCATGTTGTTTTAAAATTGTCGAGCAACAGGAAGCTGCCTTATAATTCACCCATAATCGGTGTAACCAATTCAATTACACGTCAGTCACTCAGCGCAACTGACGTATAGCGAGGAGTTGGCAGACGTGCTTCTGTCCTGCTGCTGGGGGCCCCAGCAAGACAACCAATTGCGTCAGAGGAGCTGCCAGGAACTCCTCGAACGAAACTTGCTCCGTCCTATTTTTAGAGATAATTAAAAGGTTGAAGAAGTTGACTGAAAACAGCGGTGACGGTGAGCGAACGAAGACTTTGCACACTTACAAATTTATTAGAAACAAAAGGGGTGTGGGTGCGAGGGTATGTTGTGCCGGCGGAACGCCACAGTTCGCCGAGGGAGTGCTAGCGACAAGGACTCATGTTACGACTGCTTGTTCTAGCGTAAAATCGAAATATGTGGCTGCGGTTGCGATTTTCTCGTAAAACTTGCAAAGATTGCTCCGGTTCGTGATATTAATTAAAGGCCCTTTCCCAAAATTCAGGTAAACTTTTTACATTCTCATATGTGTGCCTTCTCCTTCCTGCAGGTTAGACAGATTGGGCTGCGGCCTCATATCCACCTTCGCGCAGGAGGATACCTGCGGTATGGAAAATTGGATGCTAAATGTATTTGAGGTACTGAACATCCCGTGATTACAGATTCACCACAAGCTCTTTGAAGAAGCCACGAATTATAGAGCTTATTACACGCATTTTGCCTAAGCAGCTGAATTTACAAGATTTACCAGTAAAGCCTTGCACGAATATCTCTCAATTAGTTCTTTCTAAGTGTCTCAAAATATTGCTATTGCTTTTTATTTTCTGCTATAGTTGTTATAATATTTCGCAAGCACAATTAAATTAAGTCACTAATTATGAAATGTGCGATTTCAAACAGAAAGTTTTTATTTATTTTATCTCAAGCAAGAAGTAGAAGTATAATTACCTAATTTTGCTACCTTAACCATCAGCTTGTTAATGGAGGCAGCGAAGAGGCTTGAAGTCGAACAGCGAACATCGTACGACGAACGATGTTTGATGTGTGTACCCTTGAGTTTTTTAACAGTATTAGTACATTTATTTTTCTTCATTTTACACCCCCCTCCCTATTTCATCCGCTCCCCTATATAACCCAATGGGGTTGCGGTGGTCTCATATTAGGAAATCTTGATGGCAGATTCGAAATTAGTGACCTCATAAACCCCATAGTACGGAGTTTCAGGAAAATCGCTTGGAGCTTAACTTCTTTGGTAGCCAGATTGGTTCCACCATCTCGAGTTTGGAAATTTTGATGCAGGATTCGAAATCAGCGACCCCGAAAACATCGGAGTGCCCTTTCTCACAAAGATTCTTTGAAGTTGGAAATTCGGCAGCCATATTGGATCCGCATCTTTAATTCCACAGAAGAATTTTGTTCTTTAAAACCAATCATAAACTAGAAAAAAGCAGCTAGGCTATTAATATGTAAAATGTAGGTATATAATTAAGGTATTGTGTATGTATTCGCAGTGTATATATTTTGTGTTTGTGTAGAAGATTGTAGAAAATAGTTTTTTTTGTCAAGACCCTTTCCACTATTATATGCAAAATCGTCTCCAACTTTTCATTAAATTAAAATTGTGTTTTCGCATTACTTTTAAAGCTGCAATGGCCTCAAATATTGATGTAGGCTCACATTTTATGTCAGGGTCAACTTCGTCGTCATCAGCGTTGTATGAATTTTTAATCTGTTTGTGAAATATTGGAGTTGTAAATGAAATGTTCATCACTCAATTCTCCCGAAGTTACCAAGTTTTCATCAGCATCAAGAAAATTATCGAATGTAACATTTAACCCATTGTCCACGACATTTACTTCTCTGATGAATTGGGCCAATGGAGTGTTATCCTCATCGTCAACATTTATTAATATTATTGTTGCATATCGATATGGGGAATTCTGGGATTCACATCTGCTGCAGTGTGACTTTTCTCGTTCGCAATTCGTTATGTCCGGGTTGGCCTTGAGCTCAGCAGGACGTTACAAGCGACTTATTCGTTATATCCGTTGACGTTATACATGACTGCAAAAAGCTTTGCCGCATATCCAACCAATTCTCTAGGGTTCCGCGACGTCGCTATAAATGACTTTCACTGTACTGTTGTTAATATATTACGACCAATCCGAATAACCGATCGGTTTGATACATTTCTCGTCACTAGAAAAATATTCTCTCATCCAAAACACATTCTTCTCATAATATCTTCATTGCAGATTGTTCTATACATTCGGCTTAGTAATACTTAACAGAGTCGTCTTTTAAGAAATTTAGCATAAATCAAACAATACGCCGAAGTCATAACTCCAACTAAAATCCACTCAACCTAATTACCGAAACGCATATCCAAAAATAATCTAATTAATTGTGCAACGAGCTTGTAAATCGCTCAGTTATTTCCTTCGACAGCTAATGAATCTGTCGATTACTCAAAGTTTCCGGGAAACACTTTTGAGATCACATGAAACGGACAGAACGTGCAAGTTGTGTGGAGACCCCCAAGTGAATATATTTTTATCCAAGCTCTTGCGAAACATCTTAATCGAATATTTCAATTTCAAAGCTGCTTTCAGATTTGATTTATGGAAACTCGTAAGCTGCTCAGGGAAAATAAATTTAGATTGTGAGACTGGTGAATTTGGGAAATTCTGGGGTATATTCATTACATGGGGAAATTCATGAAAGTCATTTCCCAAAAGGGGTAGGATAAATTCTGTTCTTGTCATGAACCCTTTTCCCCTTTGAGTTTATTGCTGAATGTGGAAACATTTACTTTTGGTGAATATTTGGGTGATGAAGTTCTGGGGCAAGTACATCTTCAGAAGGAAATAAATTGTGTTAAATAAATTTGGATGGTAATCTTATAACGCGAATTGTTAGATTTGCTGATAATTGAAAATCATTAGTTTTTCCCTCCCAAGGCTATCTTGTTTAAATGTCTGTCAAGCTGGGAAATAGCTCCAAAAGTCAATAAATTAATAAACTTGTACACTTAGTTAAGGACGAAATTATGAAAGTATAATAGTGTTCCATTATTTGTGACGTGGAATGTTTATGCAAAATTATAAGAAAAGCGGATCAAAAAAATAGTTTTTCCCATACAAACACTTATCCCCTTCTTTTAGTCCGCTTAGGTCCCCTTAGTTGATATTCGAAAAATATTCTTTAGTGTACCTCTATACCATGCGAGAAGCATGCTACCAAATTTCATGTTTATATCTTCAGTGGCTTTGTGCGTTTTCTATCAGTCAGTCAGTCAGTCAGTACCGGAACAGTTTTATATATAGAGGGTATATAAAATTTGTTTTCTTTTCCTGAAAAACTAACCCAGGTAAAAAGATCTGCACAGTCTGTCATTCTGTAAAGAATTCTTGGCGAGTAAACATCTTACTGAGAAATTTTGTGAGAAAGTAAAGTATTGTGAGTGCATGTAACATAATAAATAAAAGATCAATTTTTTAAAATCAGAAATAAGGACAAGGGCCGCGGAAAACGGTTAAGTGAAATTCGACGCATTATGGCGAGCTATGAAGGGAGAGGGTTGGTCGATTTAAAAAATTGCTTCTAAAAAAAAAGAAGCAGGATGGCAGTACAAAATCCGAAAACTACGGAATAAGGACGAGTTCAAGGCGGCCTTCAGTATAGTATAAACGGCAAGCGAAAAACGGGCTATTCTAAGAGAAGATTCAAATTGCTGCAAAAGCTGGTGTCAACACTCAGATCAACAATATACAACGTGTTATTCGCGGGTGCCAAATGATTCAACGACAGAAGATTAAAAGAAAACCACAATTTACAAAGATGCACAAAGATGACCGGCTTGAAGTTAGCTGAGAAACACGTTGGATGGAAGAAAAAGTGGAAGACTGAAATTAAGTTTATTTCGGGACGACTGAACAGCAACGGTTACAGCCAACTGATCGACGAACAGCTACAGCAATATCGGAGGCAATCTTGCAGAAGTATTCATATTCCAGCAGGATAGTGCGGCAATATACACGGTGAACGCATTTAAACAATATTTCGCATTCAAAAATATCAATATTTTGTAATGGACAGCTCGATATCCAGATCTGAATGTTATAGAGAATTCTTGGGGATATTTCTCCTATATATATGGTACCAAAAACTCATAGCGAACTCGAAAAATTAGAGCTGGTGTTTACAAATCTCAATATAATGGTGTGCCATCTTTTTACTTGGGAGTGTAGATAGAAAGAAAATAGTCTTAAACGAAAAATTCATTATAAGGTTAATTGAAAGCGTATTTCAAGCCTTTTCTCTGCTTTTATGGTGGCTCAATTGTTGTTACGCTTTCTGATTTTAAAGAGCCACAGCCTTAAATTTGTTTTCCATTTCGCTAATTGTCGGTGCTTAAAATAGTTTTATTTTAGCAAGTTGATATGTCTGTCTGTACTCATGAAAGAAGAGAGCTTCTGAAATTTAATTGAGGTCAACAAAATGTATGCCGAGACCTACTATAGTAACATCCAGTTCTTCAGATAATTTAAATAAATGCCCCACAATACTTCCAGACAATATTTATTTTGTAAAAGATACCAAAATTACACAAAAGCTTACAGATGCATTCAAGCATTGATGATAATGCACCAAGAGTACAAACGCCTAGACTCTCAGAGCCACAGAGCCTATCATATCCACGCGCTACCACCGTGAAGTTATTGAACGATACTTAAACTTGTTCTCAGCACGCTATACGGTTTCTGCCATAATTGAAGCTTGTTAAGAAGATTGCTGGTAAAGGTCGTGTTCACGTTATACATTTGGCGTATCCACCCTTAAACTGCGAAAGTGACCCCATTTTGCTTCCCTTCGAAAAGAAAATAAATCCTTGCTATGGGTGCCCTCATTGCCCCTCAAAAATACCTTCACACATATACCAGGGGTTTCAACCTTGGGAAGTTTCCTCTATTTACTGAATTCTAAATTAACGGAAAAAGTTTTTTCATCAGCATTGAAAATCTCCTGCTAATAAAGGCCACTGAGCTTCCTCTAAAATTTCGCCTTCGGTCTATCCATCCGTGCCATCACCCGTTCGGTCGTACATCCCAAATGCTGTATATGATCCAAGCACGCCAACGGAGTCGCCTCTAAGTTCCCATCCGGCTCATCCCTTACAAAAAAAACAAAAAAGGAAAACATAACGCCAGGGATTTTGGCGCACTAAAATCATCAAAATTCGCTTTCCTTTGGGAGTTGGAATGAAGTCATTAAGCTACTCTCAGGGTGTATCAGACTCGAAGGAAGTTGGGAGCCCAATTCAAAGTAATAAATTCGCTGACCTCGATTCGGCTCGGTTTTTTTGCACTCCATGAACTTTTCCAAGAGTGTTTTGATGAAAAAACTTTTCATATCTCCTGCGTCCGGCTTTTTGTACGCTCCTTCTGGATGGAACATATCCGTAACTGTGGGGTTTCTCTAAAGCTGCTTCTAATAGGGTTTAAGGGGGACGTTCAGTGCTTTCGGAAAGTAGAGTGTGTGTTCCAGATTTGTTGTGAAAACTTTTTAATTTTCATTTCCGTCCGGTAACACGTCTAACGAGTGTTTAATTACATTGTGTTCCACGTAGTTAAATCATAAAAAATTATAACTTTCGCAGAGCAACGGGAGCTACGGAAATAATCGTTTGCAAAAGAATCTGATGTGGATGTAATTTGAGACGAATGCACACATTTGACTTAAATAAAAGTTTGTTTTTAAATCAGCACATTTTACAGTTATTTTCTTATTTATTTTTTAGTCCTTATCAGCTGTAAGCTATTGAAAAGTGAGGTAGTGTGCATATTGCTCTGCTCCGGCATCAGGTCAAGGTCACCATATTATTACATTGTCATAGGGTTCATATATGCGTTTGAAGTTTTAGCATATTCTGATAACGAGAACTGGTTCAAAATTGTCTTATGTAGCTAATCGCATTCTACTCGCCAAACACTTCCATTTGATACCCACATCAAGAATGCAGCACAGAAAAAGGTAATCCGCCACATTGGATTTAAAACGGTATTGAATATACGGCATTTCATTGACACGGAATCTTTAGACGAGTACAAAGTTTCAACCTATTCCGATTACGGGAACTGGTTCAAAATCGACTTGCAAGATTTGTAGCAGCCAGATAAACAACAAAGTAAGTTCAATAAAAATTTGTAAGAATATTGTAGAACGTTTTTCCTATTATATTTCAAATTTTCATTCCATTTTTTCTATGGCGTCATTTTTTTCCATAGAAATTTTTCCATTAGTTCATTAATTCTTTTTTCCAATAAACATTTTGTAAAAGACAAATATTCAGTAATGGAAAAAAGAATTGATTGAAAAAATGTACTAGTGGAAAATTTCAATTGGAAAATTTTTAAGTCATCAACATATGTATGTTAAAATATTTGCGTTACGTATAAAAGAAAACATGTCGTTTATGAACAAAGTAAACAGCAATGGAGCAAGGTGACTACCTTATGGAACGCCAGACAGAATAGTTGTAGCCTCTTATATGTAGCAGCAGCAGCAGCAGCAGCAAATTTAGTAAACTATGAAAGAAAAGGATTGGATCAAAATCTACAGCTTGAAACACACTTGTTTTCCAAACGTTTTAATATTTATTCAAGGTATGTGTTACAATGTGTACAAGTTAATAAAAGAACTCAGCAATATAATTAACTTTAACAAACAAACAATATATCAACTACTTAAATTTTCAATCTTCTTAGGATCTGCAAATGAAAGTTGAAAAGGAGATTACTATGGTACCTCAGAAATACTATAGTTGTATGATTTTTATTTTGTTTGTCGATCTGTATGTTTGTCTAGTATGTTTTACGCAAAGTACGATTTAATGGGGTATTTTATTTAGTTTTGATTTGACTGTTTATGACCAGTCAATGCAACTACTGTTCCGTGTTGTACTGTAGCACCGAACAATCGCTGGTTGTGAACGAACACTTATTCCTGGATCGAAACTACATAGGCGTAATTGTTCGTTATCGCCGCATGTGTTCATATATATAGTACTACGGTGATACTTGAGGTCCAGTTGCTACTTGATAACTACTTGCTCCGACTATTACTGTTTGATTTTAATCACGATCGCCTTCGTTCATTGAATACTGTGCCTATGATGTCGACGCTGCGATAATAGAAATATCGTTAGAAAAGTCTGCGGAACCTTGAGCGATCTGGTGAGATATGACTTAACCCAAAGGACAATATCATTGGAAAAGCCAAGTCGTATTAGTTTAAATGTTAACAATTTATGGGGAATCTTGTCAAATGCCTTGCCACAGTCGACTTGCACGTGTTTTTAAAAATTTCACCAGATTAGTAACAGTTGGCCCAACTTTCAAAAATCCATGCTGTCTGTCAGACAAAATAGAACTACAATAACTAGTGGTCAAGAAGTTGTGGAGTTTTACTATTGGGATATAATTTTCAATTGAATCCTTTTTCCCCTTCTGAAATAAGCGGAAATCACATAAAACAATTTTCAAATTTTAAGGAAAACAAGAACGCAAAGATAAATTAATCAGTAACGTATGAGGCCTAACGAGTGAAAACGAGTACAAACGTTTGGAGCCATTTTTATTGCGTATTTTCTATTAAACTTTTAAGTTCATCTTTTAAATACATCTGTTGTTTTTTTCACAAAATATTAGTTAGTAGTTATGCTGACAGAGATATTGATTTCAAATGCAATTTCACCAATTTTCTGATGGACCTTAGGGGTAAATCGAAATCAGAGAGGTGTAAAAATAGTATTTTAGTTATGTTCTATTTAAAGCATTTTAAATTTAAGGGAATAATAAATAGTACCTCTCCCTATATATTATTGACTTCCGCTTGAAGCTCCTTTGAAAACTCTTCTTAAATTTGTATTTTCAAAAAAATGTTTGTGATGAATGGCTTTAGTTTGTTTATCTTCGTTCAACTACTTCAATTAGAGCAAAAATCTGAACAACGCTCAAAAGCATTGCAATCCAATGAATCAGTTTTTTTTATATTTACGCGTTGGGCACATGCAAACTGCCTCGCATTTCCAAAATATTTTCCCTCTCCAATCTAGGTTTTAAGCTTAGAAAAAAGCTTTGTGATGTAAATTGATTCGTTATCTGGACTGCATCTAGCGCGGCTTCCATTTTCGTCTATAAAATATCGGCAACCGTACGGGCAGTCATGCCACGTCATATCTCACTTATTGAATTTATCCAAATAAAGGCAGCTAATCTGAAATCTAATTTCATTGTTTGTGCTGGGACAAAAGCCCAACCAAGCCAAAGCGCGTGTGGGGGGATGCGAGAACGACATATGCAGATCGTGGGGCGAAATCCGTTTTCATTGCTTTGACCAAATAAATGTGAAAAAAGGACTGATAAAAAAGACACACCTAATGCTGGCCCCGTGCAGGACCGGTGGCCGTGCTGCCAGTGGAAGCCCCTGCGCCGCGCTGCTGGGGACTCGCAGTAAGAGATGAGGGTTCATTTATCCGACGACCAGCTCGTTTTCATAGATTCACTCTTGTGTGAAGATGCGCAACGTAAATTTGCCTGCATCTCTTTGATTAATGTTCTGGCAAATATTATCAGTTAAATGGAATGGTCCAGCCAGAGCCAGTGGTGGGCTGGTGATTGGTTGTCTGGTTGCCCGGCTAGATACCGTCTGTCTCTCTGGCGATGAGCGGCAGCAACCCTTCTTCGCCCCAGCTACCTAACGTCTCGGCCATAGCTGATGCTGCGGCGTCAGATATGAGTATCTCCCAGCTTTCTAGTCTGGCGACGGCAGTACCTACGGGGTGGATCATCTGTTTTTAAAAGGAACTAATAAGGGCTCCCATTCAGCTCAAATTTGCTTATGGGCATAATACGGGCTAATAGAAGACTTTGCGGTACGATGGACGATGTGCTGCAAGAAAATTCTCCCAGAAAAGTAAAAGAGACAGCTGTGGGCATGTCGGCACATTCACGCAAGCTGATTCAAGCGGTCAACCGCCCCGTCCTCGAAAAACTACCGAAATTGAATTCTGTTGACACTCTCTGTGCATATATTCGGGAAAATGATTGATTGTCGGAAAAGCACTACCGGGCTTCACCAGAATAAAATTCAATTTTCCGCATAATCCCACTGCCGGAGTCTGTCAGGCCGGGGGAACGCATTTTACTTTTTGCCGTGGTGACATCCACTCCGAAGGTCTATTTCCCTTTTCTTCGCCTTTTTGTAGCCTTTCATCGTCTCCGCAGTCGCATGCTCCACTTGAATTTGACTATGCGAGTGATTACCACGAGTGACAAGCTCAATGAATGTACCACCGGGGATCCATTAATCATCCACTAAACTCTTCCCCGGCTTATCCGTCGCTAGCCATTCATCAATATTTTACAGGGCGGTAAGAAAATTCCAATCAAACTGAAAATTTCGCCCCACCTCAGTGAACTTTTGCACTTTTAAGCCGGGAATTCTAAAGCAGCTCTGCCACCGGGCCAGGAATTCCCTGAAAACAAATTTTGTTAACTCCCGGCCTATTGTGTACTAGTTCCGCGTGGGAAACATCCAATTGCTCCTGCTTTTCCCGTTCAATTCAGCGCCGTCAAGCTATCAACGGCCTCTTTGTCGTGTTTTCTTAAGCATGCGCCAGCGACTCGATGACGGACTTATGGCATTTAGCTCATGACCGTGGAATTTCGTGGTTTGTTGCGCCCGACGAGTGCCTATGGGATAATTTTTTACAGCTGTGAGATGCGCTCGCTGATAGACATGTCAAGACAGTCGCCGCCGTCCGCCGACTGTATCAAAGTGCCCTTGTTCGGATTCTGGATGAATATGACTAACCCGCAGGAAGATAGTTATGACGGGGGTAATTTTAGACTGAGTACAGACAGTCCTCTGTTTTTCGGCGGGTGGAATGAAATAAAATTAAATTTTTTATGCTCGTCGGATGTATTCCGTGACGTGCGCTGACGAATAAAGTGCAAATCTGAGACTACCAGGAAGGGAAAATAAGTTAAGTAAATGCATTCTTCCGTTGCATTGCTGTGATGTTTGTTTGGACTTGAGCAATTTTTGCGATGCTATTCCACGGTACGCTTTTGAGGTGCGGTGATCACTCTCTGAAATAACTTTCAAATGCATGCATTTAATACGAGAACTTTTTAAGCGGTCAAACTCAGTCAGGAGGCAATAAAGTTTATTGAGCATTTTTTTAAAGAAAACAATTATGTGCATCTGTATGTATAATAGATACTTTTAAAAACAAACTTTCTGAGTGGATAAAAGACTATGTATAACTTTGTATGATTTTTTTTTATTTAAGAACAAGTAAACCCTAGCCATCTTTAGAGGTAAGCTCGAGGGTCCATAACAATATATATGTAAGTATATTATTATCTACACTAAATTTTAAAAGTAAATCATTGGCGCAAATGCACTTATATTTTTTTTATTGCAAATAAAGTCTCTATAGCTCACTCAGTTGGTAGTGCGACACGTTGGATAGCGGCCATTCCCACCAGGGACCCTGGTAAAGTGCCATCACAATGGAACACAATTGAGCCCTAAGTGTGTCCTTTGATGACAGAGCCCAGCAGCGAATGGAAGGATTCTACCATGCCTGCTGAAGGCCTTCTTAGGAGGGAGCGAGGACTTGCTTTTCGTACCACCATTCGTCCATTTCCTTTTTGCTTTGTACAGATATGGCCTCAGAAAGAAGGGCTTTCGTGGAAGGTGTGCATGTTATTAGACAGAAGGTCTTGCATGGAAGGTACTATTACAATTAGGTGGATGGCCTTCTCTAGGAATAATTTATATACTTTATCTAAATTTAAGAAGATGTAGTAGTGCTTGTGAATATATTTTGTATCTACACTTTACACCACACTGCTGAATTCTGAAATTACACTCAACATCTTTTTGTTCATTGTTCATTTCCTATCCCGTTACCTGTTATTTCCATTATATATATTTCTTCTACTCTTTTCCGCCTTTTCAGTATTCGGATAAGAATATTCTAAAGACCGAAGCCCTTCTAAAGCCTTTCTAGAGCAAGGTATTCGAATTTTCGCTACTGGGAGGGTTACTATTAGCCACGGCAATCTAACATAAGATGCATATTCCATAAATGAGATATCTTAAGGGCGCACCCTACCGTGACGGTCCTATTTGTCGAATTTTTGAGGAAAATGGCTTATTAAGCATATACGAGTACATTGAACTTCTACAGGGTGTTTCGTATAGTGATGGATCACCCTAGATAACACAGCAAATTATAAGCCGGGGGTACAACCGTTTTTGATGACAGGGTGATTCAAAAATTCGGTATGCTCGTTATTATTTTCTTTTTTTCTTTTTATCTACTCCACGCAGCGACATCGTATTCACGTCAAACAACTACTACATATCTCATATCTGCTTTCGAAAAACGCCACCAATGATGATGTACCTATGCCACAGCAAGTTCAGTCACTTGCGAAAGTGAAAAAAATTTCTGAAATTTCCTAAAATTCACGTTCCTCACACATTTTCACTGAAATTCAAGTAATTATTACACCTCTTTATTAAATTTAAAAAATTGCCCATTTTGTTCTTTCCAAAGAGGTACGACATTGTCCAGGTAGAGAGCGAACATACAAAAGAGAATGGGAACTTTTGGACCTACGGTGGGTACGCTTGTTAGTAGTGTCACTGAATATATTTTAATGAGTTCATACATTTTAATCAAGGTAACCCTTACTCTTACTACCTAGTTTTAACCAAACGACTACAAAAAATCAAGGTCATTTAAATATTCTTCTTTTAAGTTACCTCACATCAAATAATTCATAAAAATTTTTCTGACTAATTATATACAGCCAGTTTAATTTTCTAAATTTCAAATTTCAAAAATTCAAAGATTTTTGAAAGATCAGTGTTTAGTAGTTGGCAGCACTAATTTAGCCACCTCAGTCGCTAACTCTCACTGCACTGTGTTTCTGTGGCCGTAATGCGTAAATTCATAAATCACTGGCAATCGTTATTGACTGTACCTAATAAGTTTGAACCGAGCTTTGAAAGTAATGCATTATGACAACGCCAATCTCCATGCTGCAAAACTGGGCCAAAATACTTGGAAGGATTGAGTAAGGAAAACATTTATTTTGCCTATATGAAGCGAAGCGAGCAGGAAATTTTTGGGCTTTTTTCCCCATGACATCGCTTTATTAATTTTTTTCGACTTCACATCGACTTATACGAATTCAATTACACGAATGATCGATTTTATTCTAGAGCCGCATATTCCATTTTATCAACATGCGCATTCTTGAATACAGAAGAAAACTCCTACCACAGCGTAGTACAATTTGCAACCAGTAGTGTCCGCATACTGCACAGAAGCAGGAGTAAATCTGAATAACCCTAAATACCTCTAATGCAGCCTAGCACAAGTCAAATCATGATATTCCAAAATTCAAACCATGCATGCTGAGTTGTGCGTAATAAGGAAGACGTTTCATTCATCAAGAAAATTATGCCTACAAACCGCTTCCATTCGACTGATACCTATTAAGGGAATCATCCATTACAATTAAAGCAAACATCGTCGGCCGCTGTTTGTGCCTCCAAATCAATTAAATCTGTCAGGGAAGATGACATGAATTTTCAGAAGTCCCCAATTGTACCCGGCTAGCCTAATAGGACGCATTTCCAATCAATCATCCGCGCTTAGCGTTGCATACCAACGAAGAGTAATGAGTGCATCCTCACGTAGGAGCGGCGCAGCGTCAACTGCGGGGTCGATATATCATCGCAACCCTTTCAGTAATGAATGCATTAACACCCATTAACGTGACCTGAGCCGAATGGGGAAAGGCTTGCACATGCACGCCGCGGTGTCCCGCATCTTGGCACTCTCCACTAGCCGTACCCAGTTGTCCCAATTAAAGGCACCGCACCAATTCCAGAGCATAAAATTAAACAATTTCTAAAAAATTATTGCCGCGATAAATTACGGAGGAGTAATCCGGCCGCGGGGAGCACGACTTACTTTCATTCAGCTCTGCAATACGCGACGTTCGCGTGACAAATTCTGGTCTAATTGCTCTCAAAAATTTTGATTTATCGCCGACATGTGCGACAGTCGCGTATCTGCGAGGACAAGCGGTATTTCTGGTCCAGATGGTGACACGGAACTCTTGGGTGCCCTGGAAGCTGAAAGGCAGTGTAGAACTCTGCCGTCTTGCATCTAGCCACTTACGAGATCGCGTCGCACGGCTGAGGTGATGATAAACTATCGCTGCAGCGAGACGACTGGGAATATGTTTTAAAAACAGGCTGAGAAAATTAAGTTTGCTTTTCCTGTAACGGGTGAGTGGGAGGCCTAAGAAAAATGTGGTCATTCCTCGCATGACAGCTCTAATAAATTTCCTGCCGTGTTCTGAGGTCATGTGCCGAGATGTATCTATCACGATTTCTGTGTGTCAACCGATTTTTTAGGGCACCTCTGCCCAGTTGGCCCGGTGACAGATGCAAGGCATAACAGCATTAATTAAGTCATAAACCAACTCCGCGACCGCCAACCTTTCGGGCATCTATGCCAAATGTGGCGAGTGTCATGAACCTCTTAATCTGCTTGTGATTCAATCCAGACTGCTTTCAGACGGGTCCATTGAGAGCCAGTAAGTCAAGTAATTCCGTGCCCCTAAAAAATTCAGACACCTCCTCTTTTTATAATTTTTTTTTTTTTGGGCTGGTTAATGCCGGGTCTGACGGCTCAGTTATTAAACCGCAGCCAGAGGATTCAACTTCGGGACTTACTTAATCCTCCAATGAGCAAAAGTGTTCGGCCTCAGTCGTGTAATCCCGCACTTAATCTGCCCAGATACATGGTGGGCTGCGTGTTCATTAGACGGATCTGATTCATATCTTAGTAGCTGTGTCTTAGCTCACGCTGCTCGTCTTACGAAACTTTCTTATTAGCGGCTCCTCTTGGGATTGATGCTGCGAAGGCATTTCCAAAGTTTTACGAAGAAGCACCGCACCGATCGGTTTTTGTCTTAATTACTTCGATCGAATTAATGCGATGCGCGGAAGTGCGTGCCTGATATTTTTAGATGGCGGGTCTCAAGAGACAAGCCACTTGCCGTGATTTTATAGAGAAATAAGCCTCCTGGTCTATCGAGAAGATTTCCGGGATTAAAGCAAATAACGCGTTGTATTATGCTTTCTTACGAGGAATTATTATTCAACAGCGGTCGTTAGCTCGATAGGAAGGCGGCTAACATCATTATGAGTAAATTTCAGAGCAAGGAAGTTTTTTTATTTATTTGCAGAATTTCTATGTGTTGGTTTAAGATATAATTTAAAACTGAAAATCTTAACAAATGCATTTCCACGACAGCACCGTTGTTAAGGTATACAGGGTGTTTTGTATAAGGTGGTCAAGAACGAGCGGGGTTATAGATTTCACCTAGAAAAACAAAATAAATGAAATTCCAGCTGGGGGGAGGTGAATCACGACCGTTGGGAGTTACAGGGTGATTCATAACTTTGGTATTCACTTGATTATTTTATTACTCACCCCAAACAACTACTATCTCATCCACTGCAAGTATAGTCACTCGCGAGATTGACAAAATGTTCTAAAATTTCCTAAAATTCACTTAATTCATGTAATTAATGCAAACCTTGTTTTTTTATTGAACTGCCCATCTCATTACCTTTCCTTCCATAAAAGTATGTTGCCCAGGGGAGAAGGATATACAAGTTTATATGTGAAAACCTTCTTTGGAATTTTAATAAAACTGTATTTAAAAAATATTTCTTTCACGACTAATTTACAACTAAAAAAACACATGAAGGATAATACTGACTAAAATTTTGTTGTGCTTCTGCAGTGATGTTGCTATGTCTTATGTAAACTTAGCGAAACAGCGCTATATTTTAAAAAATAACACGAAAATGATTTTTGATTATTTTGTGGAGTGAATATGCAAATTTATACGTAGAAAACTCTTGCGGAATATTAAGAAAATCTGCCTTTTACGAAAAGGTGACTCAAATTGACCCCATGATGCGTTTTCTTCAATTACAAACTTTTTATAGTTAATGTTAGTAAGCTGCAAAGTTCAATTTAAAATATGTACCGGAATTAAGGGTCAAAAACTTCCGGTCAATCACACATTGTTGACACAATTCGTGCGGTCGTCACCTGCACTGATCAGCCCCGTCCCTCCTCGCTACACATACATATATAGCATGTATCTTTACCAGGAGGAAATGTAATTCGCAATGCTAAAAGAAGTATCCAAATCAATTAAATGTTTATTTTTGGGTTATTTAAAAAACAAGCTTTCCCCTTTCATATTAGCATACAATATGTGTGTCTATCGATGACATTTAAATATATACTGTCGTAGAATTTATTGCTTATCTTTTGTTTTCAAAAATTGTTTTATATATAACTCCTCACACATACATGTGTATATCTTTAACGGTTTAGGCAGCCTATTTTACGAGTGCTTTCAAAATAAAAGAAATAGTCAACACGGAATACCACTCTTAGTAATCAATTTCTAAAATTGGCACGGTCAAAGTGAACCCATTACTTAATGTTAAGAACCTTTTCATCACAGCTCAATCTCTATAGCAACTTCCCAGATTACATCAGCTTAAAAATTCGCTTGCTTCACGAATCCACGCAATAGTTAAAAGTATTTAAAAAAAAATTCAACTATGTCCAGAAGACCAGCAGTGGAAGCCATTAATGGAATTATGTCAACGTTTCCGGCAGAGCATAAAGAAATTAACCCGCAGCAGGGAGATTTACTGCAGAGGACTCATTAACCTACAAAAGTTGCAAGCCGGAGCACGGCAGTCGCTACTATCATCCAATTAGTAGTAAAGTTCGGTTCGATAATTCTCATCTGATCTCCAATTAGAGCTAAACTTTCGGAAAGTAATCGAATTTCGAGGAAATCACTTCAAGATCCCCACACCTGCCCGACTGTACCGTGTACCAGCCCGCCCCCGACCATATCCGGACACGGGGCCACACATATGGCTCAGGTTTCCGCCAGCAGCTCGAGGGACCGAAATCTACTCCACTTGCCAAGTACGTGTCCAAAGCACGAAAGGATTAAATTTTTAGCGCTCATTCACGGGGATAGGACGGTAATTGCATTAAAACCTGCAATGTTGGTTTCCTCCCCTGTGCATATGCAAGCCATGTTTGCCCTCTGAGAGCCCCCGTCTGCTCCGCCTGCACAGGTAGATAATCACTTTGGGTATTTGGTCGGCAAGGAGTATCCATCAGATTCGCTGCAAAACGTGCATTTTTGCACGGGAGTTTTCCAATAGACGGGACTTTCATGGGCACCTGAAGGATTCTTTGCTCCGGTGTTGGACCGTTGTGGCATAGGTAATTGCACATGCATCATGTGTGTCACTATTCATTTTCGGTAATTACTGAAGAATTTGAGCTTGTGCAGAAGCACAGCTTGCGGGCTTCGTAGCACTTTTGCACGCGAATTTAATTAATATTCCACGGCCGGCGGTTGTCGAGATTATCGATCTGGACCTCCCCCGAACACCGATGCACTGTGGCAGAAGATGGATCGATCTCGGGTCCGGTACTCTGTCGGATAATTGTGTTAGGCGACGTAATTGCATGGAATCGAAGAATTTTTAATTATTATATGGTTGCATGACTTCCATGAGACCATGCCAGTGCAGGTTGCCGTGCATAGGAGTCCATCAGAGCATTCTTGATGAGGCAAGAGTGCTGTGCTTGTTGGGGTCAATTGAGCAATTTTAAATAAATAATTTGTGAATACTAAATTCGTGCGATATGTGTACAGTCATGTGCATAAATTTAAGTCACCTTAATTAATGCATCAGTTCAGCTCAGTTGTTAATGTTAAAAGTTCCAGGGGTTCGGATGTATATGAACGGAATTATTATTAATTACAAGAAAATGTATTTAAGTTCACCAAAGGACTAACAAGTTAAGTTCAAATCGTTCAACACTTTAACGTACTAATTTGCAAAAGGTTATATAGTGCGGCATTTGATGGTGTCACTTGGGTGTTATAATAAGATAAGCTTAATCATCTTTTGTTTAGACTTTCTAGCGCAGTTATGGACTAACGATTTAAAGAACGGTGGGTAAAAGCATGTTGGTTGAATTGCTGAACTACGTCTGATTAGCGTTAATTATCACAATAAAAAGTAATCAAGCCTCATTAAATTCGGAATCTAGTGACCAGCCGTAATTGCCGAATTTCGAAATAAGGAAAATATTTCAAACAAAATCTCCTGTAACGCGACTGCATGCGAATGATGTTGCTGGACCCATGTGATTAAATTAATGTATTAATCTTGGAATTTCAGTATCAGCGTATTTATTCACAAAACACCTCTCAATAACCTTTCTGCTTATTGCAGTAATAGCCACTAGTAGAATGATTATAAATCGTCGCCAAAAAGTCATATTCACTTCGAAAACCACAATTGCTTGCTTGGATATTTTACGGTCGACATAATCGTCCATTCCAGCAAGTTATTCGAATAACCATGGATCATCCCCTATACTCTAATTAATACAAAGAATATATGTATAACCACAAATAAGTTGGATGAGCCTAATTTGCCACCCAAACATGTTTTCTAATCTATAGAAGAGAAGGAAGTGACACCCAAGACAGGGAAATAATTCTCAGAAACCTCGACTGTATCGCATGTACACGGACACGGACTCCGTGCAATATCCGTGTAATCTCCGTGTTCACGAAATCGTTTTTTGGTGAATTTCATCAAACCGCATTAAAAGGAGTTATATTAACTTCGAATCAAAATCATCTTATTTTTCACTTCGCACAAAAGCATCCTAGCTTGTCAGTGAAAGGCAGTGTATAAATAGGTTATAAGGGGGGCATAGACATTATGGCAGGAACTTCGGAAAATGTTGAATTCTGAGCCCGCTTCTGATTATGTCTTCATATTTACGCCTGCACTGCGCGACCAATCCGAACACAGCCAATTCTAACACATCCGGAAATGTTGTACGCTAAATCTGACTTACAGCCGATCCGTGTTTAGTTTGTATTTCAATGCGCGCCAATTGAAATTTAGAATCAGGGCAAGCCTCCGACTATTCCCACAGTTAGCAACAGAAACGTCTATTTTCTTACTCTTCTTATAAGACACAACTTCAACTTATGAAAGAGTAATTCAGTCTTCGAGCTTTTCAAATATGTAGTATTAATTTAAAAGCCTCGATAATGTAATAATGCCAGCACAGCAAGTCCAACTGAAATACACACATTTAAAAAACTAATTAAAGTAGACATGAGAATAAAAAAATAAGTGAAAGTTGAGTCAAGTCCTAAACTTCTACATTTCCCTTTACTTTGTGTTCTATGAAAAGTTGTATAGAGAGTAGCTCAACCTGAAAAGTTCCGATGAAGCTTTTAATAAAAGCGCCATAAGTATAACAGTTAAACGAGAAAACTTTGAAAGCTTGTAGAACAAAAATATTTTGTCTCGGATTGTTACACAGTGCTGCCAATAAATCGTCTCTAAGATAAAAGGGAAAATTAATTTTTCTGTTAAATTAGTTTTCAAATTAAATTATATGATGAAGATATAAAATTTTCAGATTTTTATACTAATCACTTTAGTTTAGTCTGTTTTGTTTTAAAAATACTGACATAATTGGTATCACCCAAAATCGATGTTTGTCGATACCAAAAAATTCACATTCATTCTGCACCGTACTTTGCACTAAGATCATAACCTAAAAGCTTACAAATTTCATATACAACGCCGTAATTTTGTTCATTGGATCTTGGAAATACCTCAAGATGGTACCAAATTTTCAAGGAAAATCATTAATTATGTACATCTGAGAGTGTGGCATGATTGGATTAAAAACGAGAAATGGACGCAGGACACCTTTTTGCACAAAACAGGAGTTTAGATTTTTTTATGTGTAGTCAGTCTTTAAAGAGACGAAACTTCAGTCACCTTGTGTGATGAAATTTAAAATAATTGAAAAAGCGGCAAATATGTGCTTCTTTTTGCCTCCAGTGTGAAGCGACCAAGCTCACTTTGGCTGCGTATATCAATAAAACTGTCACATATGTTGGTTCTAAAAACAAAAGACGGATTCCTGCAGCACTCACAACGGGTTACAGTTTTATTCGATTTTTGAACTTAGAGTGAATGGATTGCGTACCGAAAGATTGATTATTATTTAAGGATTATAATCGACATATTGGATTTTTGTTTATGCTTATTTACAACGCGCGCGCATTTGTATGGGTGCGTATATACGTATGTATATACATATGTATGTGTCTGTGTATGTAAGTTCCTACAATTAAAAACCAAAATTTAAAGTTATATCCATATTCCTGAATGTGTCGTTCCGTGCCGTTACGTGTGCCTTTGTGCAATTCGTGACCGTTCCTTGTTCACGGAGGTGCATTGACATGTACCGTATGCCCCGGATGCGCAGGGACACGCACGAACCCTACACTGCCCAACTTCTAACTGCAGGTGCTAAGATTTCCATTTCTATCTACAGAAGTAAGAAAAGAACCGAAAAGACTTTGGTCAGCCAAGGTAGAAGATCTTATAAATAAAAGGAACCGATAAGGAGGGTTATACAGTAATCCAGATTATCTGGCTGAGAATCCAGCTAGTAGCCTGTACCAGGAAGCTCATCAGAGTACTAGAGTAAACCAGAAAGGGCTTTTTGTTTTCAAAACTGTACTTGCACCTCCCCAATTCCTCGACACAGTGATTTTTTTGCAGATGGTATTACAAAGATATATCCGTCATGTGATAACGAGTTGAAGTAAAGTCTAGTGGACAGAGCATAATGTCCTTTTCGCGAATATCTAATTGTGCCACGATTTAAACTGACCTAAGTTGGTGGCACAGCGCGATTTCTAATAGGCGAAAAAGCGGCAGTTGTAAAACATGTTTTCTAAAAATTCTCTCAAATTCCGAGTGAGTGTCTTACCACGTTTGTTCAAAACATTTCTAGTTTGTCCTTAAGGAACATTTCTTGATGTATTTTTTATTCTAAGCAAGCAACTCAATTGGATGTGAGAAAGAATTTGGAGGTTATGCTTTCCGCTAAAAGTCAAATTTCGGGAATTTTAAACGTTTGTCAGTCGTTTCAGCATGTACATTTGTAATTAAGGTAAAAACCAAGCAGTCCGAAATCGACCGGTGTGGTTTTTAGCCGGGCCTTTCTGGACTTACACGAGTAGGAGTCTATTTTCCTTCTTTTACTACAATAAAACTATATATCGCATTCGAACTGTTCCTTTAACTTTCGACTGAGTTGACACCCTTTCCCAAATCACCCTGATCAAAGTTCGTTAAGCCTTCTTACGCCCAAAGCTACTTCCACGTAATCTCGAACACTATCTCATAAATACTAATCGATTTAAAACTCCTTTCATTCCTCCCATCATCTTCCGGATCTGAGCAATACAATTAGCCCCATTTTAGCACCCACTGAGCTTCACAAAAGCGTGACATAAAACTTTCGCTTTGAAATGAGCAATCATGAGGCCTCTTTATAAAATCCGGAGCCCGTATAAAATTGGTCGCGCGGGTGTTAATCGAAATGTATACGACCTCATTTCGAGCATCGCCTACAAAGTACCCCTTTTTGCAGCGACAAAAAACCCCTTTCATTTCTCGCTAAATCTGAAGTGTTTTTTTCCTACAGGAGGCGACACGACACACACTGGCGCTGCTCACATATTCGCTTGTCACGTTTCTAATTCAAATATTTGCCTATAACAGCAATGTGATAGGAATTTCAGACTTAAGTAAAATTGATCAAGAGGCAATTTTCCCGGGGAAAGGTATAGCACTCGAGTTCTTGGGACTGGAAGCGCTGTAGACCTACCAGGCTCCCCGGGACAGATGCGGGGTCTTTCCCGTGGCAGAGTGGGCGACAGATGAATAGATGGATACGTGGGGGAATCAATTCATCTTTAGCATTGATTTCCGTCTACCAAACGATGCTCTATCAATTTCCTTCTCGGCAGTAGCACTGAAAACAATCCCTTTTTCTGAATAGTTGCCTAAGTAATTATGTCACATTTTTCAGGGCGCCATGCCAGGAAAGACATATTTTTGCATTTCGCTCACATACTTGATTAAATCGAAAAGGAGGCGTGTATACCTGCAAGGTGTTGCGTGAATTTCAATTTCGGGGCCCTAAATTATTCTTCTCGTCCTTCGCCAAATTCACTGGCTGGCGTGGTGGAAGGAAAAGTGTTTCTTTGCGCCTGTTTTATTTCATCTTACTTTTGAGGGTAGGCGGTGGAATTTCGTAGTTCACGAACGATATTTTGTTGCCATGCTAATTTACTGGTCACTGCATAAATAACTCGATTCGCATCCCCACTGCAGTCCAGTGTTCGACCTTAAAATAAAATTTCGAGGTAAACCCACCGATGTCTACATCACCCAGGTGTATCCTTCGCAGACAGGAGCCTTGATACGCGCCTATATATTACAGGATGTTGTCGTTCGATTTTGTTTAAAGTGTGCATAAGCATTTTTCCCTGTAGGTAAACAGTGGAGCACGGAAAAACTTGTTTACCGGAAAGCAGGAAATATCGCCGTGGGCTCGAAGAGCTTTATGCCCGCCGTATTTTGATTGCGGCGATGAAATCTGCCGACACCGCGCGGTTTAAATCGATTTTTCCTGTTCTGGTTTTAATGAAACCACCGGCGGGCTCGTCAACGTCGCTCAGCCCATTCAGAGGTGTAAATGCTCCGGCCCGCTAACTGCATCCAGTGCAATCAATTTGTAGTTACAAATTGATGATTCTGTTGGGTCGACTTTACAAATTTTATTTGCCATTGAGCACCTTCAGCACCGGTAACCTACACCTGTCGCACTGAGTGGTATATAGTGGCCTGGGAAATCCATTTTCCTACCTTTTCCCGGGCGCCCCCGACAAGTGTTGGTGTTTGTGTTTACATGCATCAACAGTCGTAGAGAAAGTACGTCTGCAACCGAACTGTCATGTAGGAGAATGCTTGGTTGCTTGGGATCGGACGAGGGTCGGGTTGGGTTGAACACATGCTGCAGTCGCAAGTGAACAAGAATTACTGATGCAAGTCGATCAATAATTGGATTGCATCGAACATCCCCAACCCCTGAGGACGCCTTAAGTCTTGTACTTCAAGATTGTTTTCGTGGAGATCTCCGAAAGAAGTTCGCTCTTTCTGGTTCAGCAGTTTTGCGCAAAATTTAAAGCGTCTACAAACTACGACTTGGGCCGGGACTATAATTTATCGGAAGTGAATTTCGCAAACAGCCACGAGAAACGGCACATTGTCACATTTGCATTGAACGATTGACTTCTGCAGCTTGCAGAGGAACTTCTTATGTAAAATTTTAAAAGCGTTCGCGCTGGGACCAGAATCGAAGAAACCAAAGAAAAACAAATCCCAAACGAAATTGCTTTCTTTTGAATGCATTTATGAATATATCTTCTTGTTATTGGAGAACTCTGGGACTGGTACGTCACCATGTTTTTAGGGCAGCAATTTGGCAACTATCCCGTTGCACCACCGCTTAATAATAGATGGCATTTCTGGGGGGAATCTGTTGTTGCAGCAAAACGTAAATAGAAATATCGCAATTCTAAATCACTTTGAATGCATCTATGCCACGCCATAACCACGTATCTAACAAACATATCTTTGATACGTGATTTGCAAACGTTTGTGAATTTTGTGGTGCATCTACATATGTATTGAAATTAAATCGAGAAACACAGTAA
This sequence comes from Neoitamus cyanurus, assembly GCA_947538895.1. Classification (NCBI taxonomy): domain Eukaryota; kingdom Metazoa; phylum Arthropoda; class Insecta; order Diptera; family Asilidae; genus Neoitamus; species Neoitamus cyanurus. The sequence continues at coordinate 33,768,254 of OX384543.1, forward strand.
TGAGATTTGTTACGAATTGTTATAATTTGTTGTGCTCGGGATGCGAAGATATAATATACACCCTGCAAAAAACCACAAACTTTCGTCATCATTTCATTGCCTGAAATTATTAAATGATTTTATTTGCTTTCCACCAATAAGAACTTTTAATATTTGCAAATAAATCCTTTAGCGACATCCCAAAATTGGCTGAATATTTATTTGCATATTACAGAGAATGTAAATGTTAAATGACTTCCGCATTTTCATTAAAACATATTGCATATGGCAAATTAAACTTACCAATTAACTTCATATTTCGATTTCGGAATAAGTTCAAGCCCTTAAAAGCTTTGCAATTATCGTGTCGTATTGTTGAAATGTAATTGGTACAAAATAACATATCATTTAAAATCAATGTATCTTACTTGTGAAAATTTGGATTGTAGATTAATTTCTACGCAACTAATTACTAAAATAAAAATTCAGGCAGGTACTCTTGCCTGACGGCTGTAAATATGGTGGAAAGAGGATAAGACAGCGAAGTAAAAAGAAATTTTCGTGCTTTGGATAGGACATAAGGTTGTTACTACATTAATTAAACAAATATGATTTGCAGCACAAGGAGGTGGACTGGTTCAAAGGATTCCCAACAGATAGGAGACAGAAAAAAATTTTGGACTGACCGTTTCATCAGGGGTGAACGTAAAGATAAGTGTACCGCAAGGCTGGTGGGCCACGATTGCACGGATATAAAAATGAAGATATTGAAAGATATGAAGTTGTTGAAAGCAAACAATATAAATCTAAAGCTGATAAATGGAGAGGAGTAGATAAGCATGCTAATTGATTGAGAAAATATAGAAACGTTGAAGGAATTTTAAATTATAGGTGTCCTGATTTATAACCAAAATTCTTATTGCACGTCAGCTCGAATACCAAGGAATGTGCCAACATATACGACGATCAACATTTATAATACTTACTATTCTAAAGCCGCACTTTGCAATATTGTTCGTCTATTTTGTTTATGAGCCAATGATACGTCAGTTGTAGCAATTTGTGAATAGGATGATAAGAATTATTTTACAATGTAACTAGCATAGTTACCCAGCTTCAGCTTCCCACGGGTGCGCGTCCCTGTACTGAGTTTAACCTTACTTGAATGGTCTTATGTACGCATTTTATTTATTGCAATCTCTGCCAATTAATTAGCACCCTAAATCAAAGTAATTTATCAAACGTTTGGATTTAGAGTGGCTGGATGAGAAAACGGCGATCTCTGGAAATTAAAAAAGTTCGATTTACGATCAGTCATATTAAATTAGATATTTCTGTTATAAAAATTGAAGATCTGCACCCTAAGTATCAATTTTCGAAGTATTCCTTTGTTTAAAATTTTGGGTTGTCATTATGTGGTCCGCAATCATTAATGTAGAAATTTTGGCATATTTTCGTTCAACTTCCTTGAAGTTGGATATTTGTTGATTTTGCAAATTTCTATAGGTGTTTCGAAGCGATTATCCTTCAAGACACTCTAGCTTTAAATTTTTTGCCGATTTGCTAAAGCTTAAGAGCTTCGGTAGCCTTTATGGGTTTACTGGTTTGAATTTTGGTCAGTTTGAAAACCATATCCCCTTAGTATTCTTTATATTCATTTTTTATTAAAGTTGCTTAAATTGGAGGAGCTTCGGTCATTTTATTGGATTCGGGTTGGATTTGAATTTGGAGATTTTGATAACAGATCGCAATCAGCAACCCTAAAATTATTCTAGTGCGGAGTTTCAGGGGTAATCCTTGAAGTTTGACGTTTTCGGTGGTCATTTTGGGACCGCCATTTTGAAACCTTACACTTTATCAAAATAGTGAATAGCCTATATGTTAGGTTGGAGAATATACTACTTTGTGGGAAAAAACGAAGTCTATCGAAGCAACCTTTTAGACGTGATTGCGTCACAAACAAACTTTCATTTTTTATATATGTACATGTGTATATCATAGATAGATAGGCTTACTACAATAAGTCACATGTTGAATTGTGTGAGGTGTGTAATGAGTAATGAGTATTTTTCAAAACTCTCATTATTTTTGTTTTTGTGGTCGCCAATCTGTGTCCGTATATTTAATTTTATCTTGGTTAATATTATATAGTTATTATATGTAAATTCGAGAATGTGACGACTGTAACTATGTTCATTAATCTAAACATTCCCTGCGTTTAACGTCCGTCAATCATTTTTTTAAATTCAATTTCATCTACAGGCAAATTTACGAGAAACTTGACTTTTCAATCTATTTTCACTCTCCGTTGAGGTCTCAAGAATCTGCGGAATTGCTTTCTCTTTTATCAAGATTAGTGTCAGGAAAACTAAAGGGCGGCCGGATGAACATATCTAATGATTCTACCCTTCCCTAAAACTTACGAAACAACTTTGTGAACTGTTCGACCGGAGGTAATATTGAGAGAACGGAAAATTCAACAGTTTGCGATGGCAAATTTAAATATCTGTTCGTGCACAAAGTTTTTCGAAGGGCTTATCATGATAGCCAAGGGGGATCATACGTCCAAAAGTTTTCTTCTATGAAACTGCATCCAAGAGTAATGAAATTTAGTTGATGAGTTTTCCATGACTTATTTTCCTTGTTTGTTTTGCTAATTAAAATTGTTTGTGCAATCGAAGTGTGCCGGACAAAGAAACTTAAAACAAGGATATGTGAAAAAGGTCAGAGACATTTGCTTCACAAATTCATGAGGATCTGTTTTGGAGCCGTAAGGTTTTTCTGTGTGGAACTAATGGTCCATCCTAATGCATGTTCTCACGACATTATTCAGCCATCACGAAAATGAGGAAACGAAGGAAAAAGCAAACACAAAAGGGTCATATTTATCATGAAATATTTACATTCTGCCGGTAAAGCTGGCCGGAACAATTTTTTTTTTTGAGAAGGGGACATAAAAATATTAGCTTGCCCAGAACAAATAGCGGGCGGTCCTGTATCAGTCGCTCGTTTAAACAAACCCCGAATTCAAAATCCCGGAATAACAAACGGTCGGGGGCGGTATTGGTACAACATCCACTGGTCAAAGCTTAGGCAATATGAAGGTACTTAGATGAGATTATAAAATAGGCTTTAATAGAAACAAAAATTTTTCTTGTTGCGAAACGAGTTGAGGCAAATTTGCTTTACATGTACATCTGAAGAGTAAAAGTGCAGCCCTGGTTTACGTTAAAAGACACCCCTATAAAAAAAGTAAATTAACATACTGGGATAAACTTGACAAAAGTTTGGTGAGAAGTAGAACCTTCAGAAGGTGGGTGAACTTCAGTAAAAATTCTCTGTTTGCAATATAGAGAAATTTTGTATATAAGTATATAGTTTAAATGGAGACTCTGGGCTAGAGCGCTTGAAGGAAGATAGATTTTGACTGCAAAAGAAAAGGCTTAATTCAGTGAATTCTCTACAAGGCTTCCCTGTGGGTGCTTGAAATGAAAGGTACCTACACATAATATAACAATGCATTACAGTTGCTTAAATTTAATTACCCTGCGATGTACATACATACATACATATATTCGAAAGAGATTTTCAAAATACAGTGAAGGATATAAAGTTATAAGAAATCATCTCTACAGATAGGAGCACAGCAGTCATAGCAGATTCCACGAAACCGGAAAAAGCTGAGTAATATAACTCTTCACCTTACACCATCGGGAATTATAAAATCGTTAAAGCAATTTGCGAGGGAAATTTGGATTATTCAAATTAAGCAGGCAGATTAGCTTCAGTTAAGCTACCGAACATAATAAGGCATCAAATGAATTTACGATGAGCAACTTATCCCCCCGAATAGCTTCGTATTCACACGAAGTATTAAAAGCGCAAAAGCTTCTGCTCCCTATAGTCCCTAAGGACCACAGCTCGGATATAAGAGCTTCCTTTCAACCTCTCTCCGAAAAAGTCCCAAAGTAGGTAATTCACGCGAAAAATGAAGCTCCCGAGTGCGATGACGAAAATCAAACAAAAATCAAAATTGCTTTTCGGGGACTTTTAATCGCCTCCCAAAACTGCTTAAATTGTGTGCATTCCCTCTGGGCCCGTTCCAATTCAATTTATCCGGGAAGCGGGAAAGTTGCTCGAAATCCTCGAGGCGGTCGGGATAGGGAGCTACCTCCTTTCAGCTCTGTTTACGCTATTATTAGCCCTCGACTCTATTACCGGGTATATTATTATGTGTAAGCACTTTGTGCCCAACGAATTCCAGTAAGTTGTAAAGAATTTCAGGACGATGAATTACAAGTGCGGGCATGTAACGCTTCCTTTGCAGTAGATTGGTGTAAATGAAATTTTTCCCTGACACACCATCAATCTGGGCCAAATTCTTGACATTTATGCGGTGCGACTGTAAATCATTTTTGAGCCTGAATTCCTTGCATGCGTTGGGGGTTGTTTCGCTTTGACGTGAATAGCACATTTTTTTACATTCTTTTCGCACTCCTTGAATTCAAGGCGATTTTTATTACTTAAAATCGTCACCTATGGCGGATTCCATTTGAGTGTCAGCGGTGTCATTCCAGGGGTAAATTGAATTTTGTGCTGAGATTTCTTTAAATTCGTAAGATGGATTTGATTCCAATCAGCATGGAGAAAAATTCCGACAGGGAAAACTTCAGTTCTGAAATGAGGACATGTCATATAATTGACAGAAAAAAATATTTTTCTACAACAGACATTTTCTAGGATTCTTAATTGTAGGTAGGTTCGATTTAGCGACAAGACCAGACAGGTTGGCACATAATTAAAACTGAATGAGCAAATTCGTTCGTATTCCTTTGAAGTTCACAATAAAATTTCATAAGAAGTTACAAGTAGGTAGGTACTTTCAGATATATCAGGTAATGAACAAACTTGAGAAAATTTTACTTTTCAACTCCGAACCCTCGTTAATGGGGACAGGCAGGAAAGGTCGAGATGTCTGTATTTCTTTCAACAGTGATTTCATCCGACTACAATATGATGATTATGATTTACTGCTACTTTTTATATTTCAAAAATGAATATGTTATAAAAATAATTGTTCACAAAAAATATAGCAGAATATAAACATTCATCCTGAATTTTTGTTTCATTTTCAATGAATCGAATCAATTTAATTTTCTTGATACGTATTTATTACTTTTATAAATACTCTACTTGTAGTAGCGTTTTTAATTTAATGGTTAACGGCGGGACCATGCGTTCTAAAAGGTTTGCAAAATTCGAGACATGCTAAACAAATAAATTAATCTTTAGTCTTTAATCTACCGAAACTTTAGCAGATCACTTTTCTTCTGTTATAACATGTTTTTAAATGGAAAATATCTTTGTGACATTTCCGCTTGTTGTTGTACTTATTTACTTACGTTACTGAAAACGAATTGCGCGTTTTAAGTAAAATGTCATGGAGCATCTGGCCTTTCGGTTAAAATGATTCACAAATGGTTTGGTGTCCATCGATGTGGCCGAACGAGAACAATTGGCGCTAAATGCCCTGTTTAGATCACTACCCAAGAAATGATAGTAAAATTCGTATTATGATATGATAGATAGAAAGCTGGCAGTATGCGAGGCTTGTATATATTTTTTTTTGTGTCGTGTCGTGTGTAGAGTGCATGTATACAAGCGCTAGGCACCTACAAATATTTTCTTGAAAACATTTTTTTAGCGCAAAGTAAATTTGAAATAGTTTACGAAATATTGGCAAAATGGCGGCTAATTGTAGTCAGTGTATTGAATTCATGACATTTTCTTAAGGTTACGTATCTGTTTTTTTTGTATGAAATTTGTTTAATAATAATAATAATAAATTTATATATTATTTATAATATATATTTTTATATTTCAGAGGTACCTAGGCTGAGCTATCTCTTACACCACAGCGATGAGAGTGTTCATAAAATCTACACAAAATATGGCTCCGTATATATTGATTAAAATAGAGAGAAAAAAAAACATTCTTAATTTGTAAGACAAAAGGTAATTGAACCAAACAATGAAATTGTAGCAGTTAAACAAAAAGCTCGAATTTTTTATATAGTTTTATATTAGTTTACAATCAAAAATAAATATATCCTTAAAGGCTTGTATTTGCATAAATATATGTTGATTTTGATAATAATAATTTGAGTAGTACAACAAAAACAGCACTTTTTTTATGAATGTGCCTAAACAGAAACGTTTATCAAAACTACATACATATATGTAGGTTAAGCTACTAATCTAAGAGCAAAAAATATACATTAAAATGGTGAGAGAAAAATAAAAATTAAAATTAAAAAAAACAAATAAAAGAATACATTGTAACAGGATTAAAATTAAGTAGACAAAAAGATTGAGAGAAGAGAAAAAAAAAAGAAAAAGAGCAAAGAAATGAAATTACAGTACAACGCGATAAAATAAAAATAAAAAGTAGAGAAATTAATTCAGTCAAACACGCGCAATCTGTTAAAGGAGGCTAATAAGGAAATTCACTAATTTGAGGTGGAAAAATAACACTCCTTCTGAAATGGCCCAGACCCGTCAATTTTTGTCAGTCAATTGACAGTGAATTCCACAGCCAAGCAACCTGTACAGAAAACGAGCGCTCACCCACCACAAAGTCAAACCAGGGCATAACAATGCTGTTATGGCGCTGAGATCGAGGGATGGTGAAGATCCGTACATACATACATATATATATATATATATTTATTAATAAAGTACCGCCATTGCCAACATAAAATTGCCATTGAGAGAAAAGCCCATTTAAAATTTATGGGTTAATTCTCTTGCGTATAAAGGCAAGCGATTAAGTAAGAATGTATTCAGAAATGATTGAAATTTTAACATAAAATCCTTAGATCGAAACCTCAGTTAATTCCATAGCATAGCAAGGATATTATTTTACGATAATCATGTCCTAAAACCAGATTTAAATTTGGTTAAATTATATATAAAATGTCTCGGCAAGTACAATCTTGAACCTTATTTCCGCCCAAACCCTCGACCCGCATTTGTGTTTTGCAAGTTTGCCAGCTTTTCGAAAACTGTTTAGTAAAAGGAATTTCCATTTGGGAATATCCCCAAATTTTCGAACATGTAAAAATCCTACTGGGAAAGCTTTAAGCGTTTAACCAAACTTTGAAACTCCATTTTGTCCAGGGAAATTCTTTCCTCAATGCGTGTACACTTTAAATTTGTGTGTCATAAATGTACCCATATCTATTAAAATTTTAATTCTATAGAAAAAAATGTAAAATATGTTCATGCTTTTATCAATATATGTATGGATGTATACTTCATGCATATAAATTACGTAGAATGTCTTCCTTCGATCTTCGCCAACTATAATGTATACATAACTACATGTTATATATGTAAACGATTAACAAAGCGGTAAAAAAGAAATAGTGAAACATCTGCCTGATTTCTTTCAATTGCGCGCATTTGACTATTTGCCGCATGTCAGCCGTATTTCTAAGTAACCTTTGACTTTTAAATGTGATTTGCAAATGATCATTTGAGCTGTCTTTGTATTTCGCGCCTATATAAATGATGTATCGAATTTCAGAATGAATGTATTAAATGTACGAAATAAACAATTGAAGTGTTATTCATGTATTTCTTCAATTTTGGATATACGTATTCGTCAATAATGCAAAGAATAATTCAAAGATGAAAAAGACAAATGACGTTGTACCATAGGTTTGGGCGACATGTGCGTTTAAGCTAAGAAATGATTGTGTTTATCAATTACTCCTAATTAATATCTTCAAAGTTCGATATAAATATAAAAAAATTAAACAGAAACAGGCTTTTAAAAATGTTTTGTTACCCTGACCCGCCAACAGGTACACACTTAATTAATTCTGTTAATTAGCCAAGTATATATTTTTCAGTTTCACATTGTGGCGGTATGATGGCTATATATGAAGTTTTTTTTAATTTTAAATCTTGAATATGTATTTGTATGTAGCGAAAAGATTCGGCAGTCATATTAACCAAGCTTCAATTTGGTTTAGAAAAAAACAACTTTCTCTAAACATGTAAATTTTGTATGTCAATGATGCTGTAACTACGAAGATCTTACAAACATAAAAGAGAAATTTTTTTTAATTTTATTTATGCAAGAAACTAACTTACAAAGAATTTAAACATCTTTTTGCTTCATTAACACATTTTGCCTACCGAATTGACCAAATTGCCAATTGCCAAAAACTCTCTTTCGTTTCTGTGATCTTTGTAATTGCTACACTAAAAGTCTCAGCACTAAATAAGTGATGTGTTAATAAAGCGAAAGGGGAAGGTAAGGTAAGCTTACATATGCTTTCAAATTTTTCATAAGGCATGGCAGATCGATGAGCTAAAACTTGAAAAGTCAGTTTACGTTGTTTCTCTACAAAAACTTTATTTTTGATTGTTTTATGTGTTTTGCAAATATCATCCAAGCGACGGTCGCATTAGCTAAGAACAAAACCCATTGTAGAAGGAAGCCAGATTCACGACGGTGAATGTAGAAGCGAAAGTTCATTTTATCCCAATATGAGTTCCCCAAGGATATTCAAAATGAACGGGGAAATAAATGCAGCCAATGTATCCTCAATATTAATTAATAAATAACGTTTTATTGGTTTGTATTACAAAGAGAGCCCTCATTATATTTATAGTTCGTGTTTTAAATAAGTAATATACATATTCACTTTTTTTTTTTAAAATGTCAACCCCAAACACCCGATTTGCTTGAAGATTACTCTAGGTCGACCTAAGTTACGTTCCTTTCACATTCTGATGCAGATCACGTTTAGCAGTAAAAGGATTGATTTGGAACTTGTGAATTGCAAAGGACAACTTTTTAATTTGGAGAAAAGAACATAAAAGTGCATTGACTTCTGTCTATTTTGTATCAAAAAATTAACCCAATAATTCAGCTCAATTTTTGAACTTTGGATGTGTAAATACCAATTCTAAAATGTTTGCTGTAGGTAACAGTTTTAAAAATTCAATTAAATTTTACTGCCAAATTAACTGCTAATCCTGATCCAGAGCATAGGTACGATACTAGTTCAATCGAATCAAATACGGGCATAAGTCCCCAGATATCTGAGTACCCTGACAAACATTAACTGGGTATCGCGCTGTCAAAGTTATTTCAAGTTAGCAATTCAAAATGATATCAGAAATTCGTAAAATTGTGCATTTTCATTTGTATGTTTACGCAAGTAGGGTAGCAATAAGTTAGTGTTTAAGTAATAGTTAAGAATAAAGGGAGTTCTATCAAAGTCACAACACCTTGCCCTTCGAGACGGAGTTACGCCCCCACCGCTGGTAAGCGTACTTGACTCATTTAATTTCGTCTTCACTACTTAGTCCCCGACCATCATCGGTAAGATTAAGTAGTGGAATGAACGGTATCATTTATTTTGCTTAAGTTCCTTTAAATTATTTCTGATTTCACACCACAATTATTTTTTGAATAAAAATATTATTTACAGAATAAAATTACAGACGTATTTTAAGTCACAGAACAGGTCCATCCCCTAAACATTCCTTTCATTTCAGTTATATACTACGGTTATAAGAGACGCCATAGATGACGAAAATTGACTCAAATAATTCTTCTAATAAACTAAACTTACTAACATTCCAGTTACAATTTGAAATTAAAATAAAATGTGTTCAATGAACACCAAAGATCGATCTAACAAAATACCCAGTTGGCGTAAATTTGATCGATTTCTTATAAATTGTAATTTTTTTTTAATGTTGTCTCTTGCACCCCCAGAATAATCAAACCTCCCTAAATTGTTCCCTTATCAAGTTTGACAACTAATAATGCTTTGCAAAATAAGTAACTAAAAATTGGTCAGCAGGAATTCCAACTAAATCCAATTAAAAACTCTTATCAGAATGCACACATACTTTGAAACATCAGCAGAGGACCAACTGCCGTGGCGTTCGATTTTGTATTCAGGCTATGTCCCGTCTTCGCTGAACTGCAAGTCTAAATTTAATTACAGTAATGGAATTTCTCTTAATAATAAACGCCTGAACGGAAAACAAGTTTCCTAATATTCCCGAATACCGATAACTTGAAATTTCTCCCAGCAATTTTATTAGCTGGAGGACAACAGACAAGACTGTAAGTCGCCTTTCCAGCAATTGTGCCGACACACACTTCGAACGAAACACCTCATGTCCCTTGCCTTTCACTTCTTTCAAGTAATTCACTTTACCACAAGCTAAGCCAGCGCTCAGCTCGGCGAAACATCTTGCAAAATGTAACTACAATTTCTAAAATTTGGGAATTTTCCCTATGCGCTGAAGGAATAGCATGTAGATGAAATCATGCATGAAAATGAAAGAAACTACTTTGAAAAGTCAAGATTTCGTGCACAGAAGTACCAATTAGTTTCTTTTGGTTGTGGTGCTAGACCTAGACAGCATCCGTTTCTCGCAGTTGCGGTGCTTTTGAATAGCGGAAGTGTAATAAATAGGAGGGAACCATATGAGTGCGTACTTCTGTACTTCCGCTGCAGCATGTGCCCTAATTTGCTCTTCAATTATTTTTCCTCAAAATTACCTTGTGATATGGTATGATTTCGTATTCCTGCAAAGGAATAAGTAGTTAATTAATTTTATAGAATACCTACATATTTTGATTTATAAAGGAAGTTTCCGGATTTTGGGTTTTCTAATACTTACGAAGTTATACGTACGAAGTTTCTGGCAAGTCAATATGCTCCATTATGATGATTAAACTACGGAGCCTCGGAAAATACATATATATAATTCTGTATGTATGAACGAATGCTCAATTCGAAAGCAACTGGAAGCTTTGAAGAACGACTTCAATGTACTGCAAATAGAGGAATAGTGGCAGTACTAATAATATTAATTTATTTAAACAGTACAGGAGATTACAAAATCTCAAAAGTACTACAGTTGGTAGTAAGAATTGAAAAAGTGCACTTGGAATTACTAAAGTGTATGTAAAAAAATAAGAAGGTATTAAAGCAAACAAATAGAGAGACAGGATAGAAACAGTTATAGATAGTTACAGTCTGTACAGTTTTAGGAAGAAAATTCCTCTTGCGGACTACCTAAACAAGGAAAGAGCGCTCCCCAAAATGCGAAAGGCACCGCAGAACAAAAATGTTTAGACCTCTATTTGATAGAAGAAATTCCAACTTCTTATAAAGATACATAAGCTTTTTTTTCGTGTACTAATTGCAAGAATGGATGATCCAAGTCCTCGACCAATATACCCAGAGACATAGCTGGTCCTGGGAAGCCTATAAACAAACCTCACTAAAATACTAAATACTAAATTCAGGGCAGAATAAACAATGCTACAGTAGTAAAAGTGTGGTTATACTGTTGACTTCCACAGCTTCATACGTAGTTCAACCGATACATCGACTGATGTGATCCGCAGTTGCCGAAGCGACCCGTAGATTTTACTCATTATCGAGCGTATGTAACAAAAGAATTCAAATTAGAGTTCGTAGTGACGACGCCCAGATTGTTAAAAGATTCCACATAGAAATTTTGATTTAGACTGATTCAGTAATAGGAAAATAGTTATTGACCATTTATATATGATTCGTGCATCTCCACTAACTCGTACAAGCCAATCATAAAGTAAGCTCACTGGCCAGCTGATATATTTACAACTGAGCATAATCAGCATATAGGTGAACTGAACCATTTCATATGGATTAATGGGTAGATCATTTATAAAGAGATTGAACAGCAATGGGCCAATAATGGATCCCTGAGGCACACCAGAATAAATAAATGCTGGAGACGATAGCGATTTCTCAGCCTTAACCACTTGACATTACTACATATATGGTAAATATACCATTTTTTGATATTGAGGTCATTATGCCAGCCAAATCCGGAATTCTCGAAATTTTAATAAAGTACCTTGTTAAGAAAGGAAAACACTTCGAAAGAAATTTTCGAACACATGCCATCGGCTCTTCAGAAAGCTTTTTTTCCGAAGTGTGAACCTGGTGCGACGAAATTTTGCGAAAAAAAGCATGAAGAGGCCTTATATAGTGTCGCAATTGCACGCATCGCACTTGTACCTATAAACGAGACTCAAGAGTGAAGGATAATCTATATTGCCAGATACAATATCGTGGAAAAATAAGACAACGAGTGCCTCCCTACGGTTAGATAAGAGGGTCATGTTTAAAAGTTTTAGTCTGTCTTCATAGGATGGAAAGATAGTTTGCAATAAGAATAATATTATTGCCTTCAATTAATAATAGAAAATATATGTACATACAATATACATATATGCACATTATATGTTAGCTATTCAAAGGCTACAAGTACAAATCATTGAGAGTTTATTAGATTTAGGAAGAAAATTATAAGCTCACATAGCAACAGCGTCAAACATGCGGAATATTTCGATTCATTGATTATATGTATACATACATAATTCCAATTTTAGTGGATGTGTATGTATGATAACCAACTTTTATTTGGGTTAATATCTAGGAACTCAATAAATCAGAGTTTTCTGTTACCAGGCAATTTCCCTAAAGACGTTCTAATCAAAGCCAATTTATCCCTCCATCGCAAATCAATTAACTTGAAGGAGCTAGAAACCTTAAAGCTATCAAGGGAGGCTTCAAAGTAAATCGACGCCACGGCGTCCTTAATTACTTGAAGCACGTCATAATGGACGTATTAATGTGTTTGCCAGCAAGATTACTACCTATTAGTGCTGAGCAGCCATTGGAGCCGTTTATTAGCAACATTCCGTAAACACTAAAAATCCCCAACTCCCAATCAAAGTGAAATGGACTGGAAACATTTATTTTCCGAGAACAACCCGACTCGAATCTGATCAGTAAGTCAATTAGGGGCGGGGTTCGAGGGTCTTGAAATTAATCCTGCAGACCTGTGTGGAAATTATTACTTGGCTGAATAATGAATGGCTTACTATCGTAAAGCAAACTGCAGCCATTACCGGCTCTCGTCGATTCATTAAGTGCTGAATAATTAATCCGTTCCCGGTAAGTACCAAATTAACCCAAAGGTACTCTCCTCAGCAGATATGGCAACAACCGAGGGATCATCTCGGCGCTATTTTCGGCAACCTCTGCACAAAGGCATGTGAATAAATTAAAAAGTTTCGCGGACCGACCCCATATTTTTGCAAATGAAACTAGAAACTTGCTCAGCTGTTACTTTCTTATTCGCAGCTAGGAACCCCTAGCGTCCTCTTTAATTTAGCCACCGGCAGCTCTATGCATGTCAGTCAAAAATCCTCGCAATTTTTTATTTATGGAGTACAAGACCGGAGCAGCCTTGTAGTCGGGGCTGGTGACACGTCTCCATTAAATTTGCATGCGGACGGAAATTACTAGAGAGGAAAAGAACTATAAAAGATAATGACGCCATTCTCATAAATGTGTAAAGGCCCATTCAAATTACAGCGCCTTCGCACGGCGAAACGCTACCCTTCGCGGAAACTTCTCGGACCGACTATGTTAAAAGGAAATGCCTTTTCACTTCTCCTGATTGAGCTTTCACCTCGAATGGCTTCTGGGCAGCGTCAAAGTCAGGCGGCTTAAGACAAGCCTTAATTAGATTCATACGGGTGTTGAACTCGCCTGGAGTTTAATAGCAAAAGTACAGCAGGCCTCGGCACTTTGATTTTAAAGCAACGATTTCACACTCGAAATCATACGCCCTGTGGCCTGTGGCACATTCACTTTTTGAGTATCTTTTTGCCCAATCCTTTCACAAGCCAAATGGCCTCGGCCAGACAAAAGGATAATAAACATAAGCACGCATAAAACCCAGAATCCCAACAAAGCCAAAGGATGTGAGTAATTAAGCCCCTGCAACTATTTATGCACGTCCCCTCTGTCGGGGATACTTACAACGATCCCAAAAATTACCTTTGCTGGCCAAAAGTGACCATCTGAATGGGCATAATTAGTGGCCTTTGGAGCATGACACTGATTGCAAGAAGGCACGATAATTGGGCTGAAATGTTATAATTGGTTAAATCCATGCCAAGGGGGGTATATTTCCATTATCTAAATTGGATGAAAATATGCACTGCGGTCATTGGGTTCACAACTACAAGAAAGGTCTCTGGTAAAATGGAGTGGGGTGAATTATTGATTTTGGGGATTGGGAGTGAAAAATGGTATTATTGTGTAACATTAAAAAATACAACAGGACTACGTGCCAAATCTAATAAACTGGTTGGGTTTAATTGTGAGGGGATTTTGGAAGGTAGGAAGAAGATTTTAGCGTGATTAGAAAACCAAGGCATTTTGAAAATGGAAATAGTTCTGCAAAACTGCATTCATACGTACATTGCGGTTTGCGAATTGTATTCATATTTTTATCGAAACTGAGGCAACGAGTTACAATTGTCATTTAATTTAATAGTTGGCAGTGTTGTTGAAATTACAGATTCATTATATATTTCGTAAATAAAACGAAGATGCGAAAATAATGAATTGGAAATTTCAAGTCATATTTATATTTTATTTATGATATATATTATATAAAAATGAGATTGTGTTTGTTTGTTTGTTAATTAAGTAGTGCATAATCTAACTTAACATAACATATAGGTTATATGTTATTTTGATAAAGTGCAAGGTTTCAAAATGGCGGCTCCAAGATGACTACCGGTTAGTTATGTTATTAAATTAGTTAAACTTCAAGGGATTCCGTACTAGGAGGATTTCGAGGTCGCTGATTTCGAACCTGCCATCAAAATTGCCAAATTCAAAATGGCGGATCCAACATGGCTACCGAAACTCCTCAACTTTATGCAATGTTAATGAAAATGAATATAAAGAAGACTAAGCGGATGTAAATTTTAAACTTACTGAAATTTAAGATAGCGAACCTATAACGGCTACCAAGGTTCTTAAACTTCAACGGATTGCCATGAAATTCAAAGCTGGGAGGTGTCGGTAATACAACATCGAGGAATCTGAATGAAAATTAATACAAACAAAACTTTAAATCTACCAAAACTCCAAACTTCAACATGGCGGACCATATAATGACAACGCACAATTTTAAACTTTAAAAGTATACCACATATAGTAGATTTATTCTTATGCCTTCCTAGGGTGCAGAGCTTGAATTTTTTATTGCAGAAATAGCTAATTCAAAATGGCGGATTCAAAATGGCAATCGAGCTTTTGTGATTTCCGTTTTCGCGTCTACTATTTATAATTGAATAGATTTCCAGCGAACGAAAATTTTCACAGGGTGTGTCAGTTAACGCACATCAAAATGATACGGTTGATATATATCACACCTAGCCAAACAAAAAATTGTGTGACAGAGGGGAGGGTAATCTCAACCGTTTTCGAGTTATAGGATGATTCATAAATTCGGGATGTAACATACATCACTATTTTATTTTTGTCTTTTGATCTGATCAACACAGCGACATCAAACTCACGCCAAGCAACTTCTATCTTAATGTTCTTCCCAAAAATGACACCAATGTAGATATACCTCTACCAGTGCAGGTACAGTCACTTGCGAAATTTAAAAATGCTCTACAATTTCCTAAATTTCACGTTTCCCCAATTTTTCTCCGAAATTCATGTAATTAATACCCCCGTTTTAAAAAACGAATTTTATTGAATTACCCATTATTTTTTGTAAAATTTTACAAAGCAGGCCGCTCTCTACGGCGGCGGTGCTCATGTCACAGGTTTAATAAAAGCCGAGAGAATTGAAAAACAATTTTTGCTAAGAAAGGAAGATCGCAGGGAAAAGAAAGAACAGGTGTAACTCGTCACACCGATCCAGACCGGGTATGACTAAATTATTTTTAAATTTTCTCAGTTTCTGTTCAACGTACCAAAGATGATACCAGCGCGGCGTAGAGAGTGCTTAGAGGATTACAACTTAGCACATTACGGCTTTTGCAGTAACTGCCACGTGGAGCAGGCGGAGGGGCAAAGTGCAAACTTTGTTTTTACATTTTCTCAACTGTTTTTACAGCCACAACGAAAATTATGATACCAGAGTAAAGTCTGCTTCGAGTACTACAAGTTTGCTTATCATGACTTTTGATGTAACTGTCATGGCTAACCGCAGGAGCATATGAGGGCATATTAGTATTTTTGATGTTGGAAATCTCGATATCTCAGAAATGGTGATTGAATACAACTTTTAGCACAATCCAGATCGGTGGGGACTTTTCATTGGTAATAGTGTATTTAAGACCAGTACCAATTTTTCCTGGATTAAATGTCTATTTCGACTGGACTATTGGATGGATCGGATAGAAACTAGGCAGAGCAAAAAGTATCAGATCTCATTCGATGCCTAAGATACGTGTCAGTGGATACCTGCCATGGTGTCGTCTGCAGAGGATTATTTGTTTACAACAAGTACATATTTTTGTTCGACGTATCTTTTGGCAGGTTGGTAGCTGGAAATTCAATTCAATTGAGTGTACCAACATGACAGCTTATGGGATTATTAATTGTTTGCAATTATCAAATAGTTCCGACTGAAATTGTTCTTCCCGAGACGTGCTTTGGTATTTACATATCTACAAGCCATCAGAAGCTGTAATTGTTTGCATCTCACAACTCACCCAGCAAGCACCCGCATTCCAATTGCAATCTTGAACCTAATTAGCATTAAATTGCACGAGTTGCATCGCATTCGCTGCACCGTGAGGAGCAGATCGCCCGCCGTCGTTCTGTTTATCCCGACGAGTGGAACTTTGCAATTTTTAATTGTTTTTGTTATGGTAATAGAAAAACCGCATCAAAGTTGGCCGGTTGCATAAGTAATGGCGTACTTCAGTGAAAGAGACGGGCTCCTCCGCCCTAACTTCGCTTTTCAGGACCCAATTTGAAATGCAGCAGAAGGGGGCAAGTCCTTTTTGATTACGCCTCGGTGCTATCCGTTGTCATCCCGTTTATTACAGTACAGTTAAAAGCTGCCCGGATAAATCTTTTCAGCGGACACAACCGCCCAACAAAAACAATGACGCCGCCAACGACAATAAAACGAGCGCCGAGAACACTTTTAATTACAAAATCCAATTATTCGCTTGAGGGAAAAGCACTTTCAGAGAAGGAGCTGAAATGGCCCGGTCTGGATGCTGCTGGCGTGCGCGGTTTTAATTTTTCGAAAATTATTGTTTTCAGGAATCCTGTTGCGGACTGCCGCATCATAACCTTATTGCCTGGTTATTCAAATAATATCAAAACATATGACAGTGCATCCCGTTCCGCCACCGAATAGCAGCGCCACTACTTGAGGCGCTTTAATAAATCAGGACCTCCAGTGTCCTCCCCCGCTGGCTGCTTGACAAAAGGGGTGTCTCTGAAATATTTCCAAGAAATTTGCAGCGCTTCCATTATGTACGGGACGGTCTTAAGACGGAAACGTAATGCAGGTCACTTATAATTTATCCCCGCCCTGCTGACTGCTGGCTGCCAGGGCGGTGCGGGAGGAAAATTTTAAAAATTTTGAATCCCTTGGTGTACAACATGAAAGCCAAAGTTCTCATGAACTTCCGGAACTAGCTGTGAAAGTTAATTTATATCATGTCAGAATGATAAATGGTTCTGCCTCATTGTGCATGAAAAGAAGCTATTCCTCACGGCAGCGGGCAAAAGTGCAGCTTGATGTATGTATGTATGTATGTAGGCGGTGGCTTCTTCCATTATACCCGGCGAGCTTGGGGAGAGCCGGCTCAGGGACGGGCCTCGCCAAATAGACAGCTATTCGCTCAATTATTCAGTCGGGCAAAATTTCCGCCGAATCCTTCATCAGAACAGCCGTGACTGAGTAGCACACTGACTAATTGAGCTATTTGAAATCGCTTCCTTGGGAAAGTCAGCTAAAGTTACGCGAAGAGAAAGCTGGATAAGTAGTTTGTTTGCTAAGAATCCGAAGCCATTGATTCAATAGTTCATAAAGGACTCCGCTGCGAAGTCCTGTGAAATCGTCACAGTTTTTGGATGTCATCTTAGGAACTTGGAACTAACGTAATTACCGGGAGAAATAATGCCTGGAAAAAAATTAGCAAATATGCAAATAAACAAAAAAAAGGTAATCAAAAATAGGTCAAAAGAACTGTTAAGTTAAAAGGTTTAATACATAATTGATGATATGTACTAAATGCTATAGAAAATAATTATGGGTCACCAATCTGGGGCTTTGATCAGACTAAAAGGAAATTGTGGGGTCCATTTAGTAGTAAGCTTTGTTTTGTTGGAGTTTGGAAATCATATTATATGTTATTATGAGTTTTCTACTAAATGCGCCCCACGATTTTTTTAGCCTGATCAAAGCCCCAGATTGGTGACCCATAATTATTTTCTAGCGTTTAGTACAACATCAATTGTGCAACAAAACCGTTTAACTTAAAAAGTTTTTTCAACCAATTTTCTATTTTTCTCTTTTTAGTGTGCTTTCTTTTCTTAGTCTGACTTTATTCCATTTATCCGATCAATTTGAACTTCCGCTTCTTCTTCTAATTCAATTTAGTTCGACCTGTTCCAATATCCGGAACGCGTGCATTTGACTAAATACATTTTCGAGCTGTCTGTGTTATATTACTATCGGTCAACATATTGGTTCTGCCATCATAAATCACAAATTTCAATAGCAGATTCGAATTCATCTACCCTTACCAAGAACCCGTGTTCATGGAAATTCATCTCATTTAGAATTTTTGTCGCCATATTGGATTCCTAAATTTGGATAACAGATTTGTAATCAGCAATCTCCAAAATTTGAAAGCATCCCTTGAAGTTGAAACGTTTCAGTTGATATGTTGGATCCACCATTCCGCAACCCTCAAATGAATGGTAACCTATTGTTAAGTTGATAAATGTAGTACTTTTTGGCAAAAATTCAAAATAATCAAAATAAGCGTTCAGGCGTAATTAAAGGGTAGAGATTTTCGGCCGCCGCCGCGCCGCCGTCTCAAAATTCAAAATGTTGACAGCAAATTTGTAATGATCGAACCCATTTTCATGTAGATCGGTGGAAATTGAAACTTTCGGTCGCCATGTTGGATCTGCCATTTTGGAAAAAATAAATAATAAATATCATGTTGTTGAATTGTCACGCAGACAATATACGAATGAATGAATGAATACATGTGCAAAGATGCAGTAGTTGAAAAATTGATTGCAAGAAGTTAAACTTCAAGGGAATTGCCCTGCAAATCCGCACCAGAGGGTGCTGGGGTGGCTGATTTCGAAATTGCCATCCAAATTTAAAAATAGCGACCATTCCCGCTGAGACATATAGGAAAGGGAGAGGGGAACACGAAAATTGAAAAACATTTTGAAATAGTGAAAAAATATTTTACCGATGAAAATTAAGTAAGTCAACATCGTGGGATTTTTTTTGTTTAGTTTTACACTCGAGTTTTTTTTTAAGACGAAAAACTGAAAAACTCTCGAAGTCTCAGCCATATTTGTTTTGGCTGTGATTGACAGAGTTCAACTTTTAAGCCAAGGATTAATTTATGCAGTTATTTTACTTTTGAATATTTCGTGGATTTTGTGTCAATTTGACAATTAGATTCGTGGTCATCAGACGGATTGCCCTACTCTGCGGTGGCCAAAAGATGGCACCAAAATTGAATTATCTAATTGCAAGTCGTCAGCTTTAACCTAACTTTTCCCCTCTCCCCGTTGCATTGGTTGGTACAAGCCGGCATGGCGGTAGCGGCACTGTAGTAACTTCTGCACACGACAGCACCGACGAGAAGTAAATGGGAAACTAATTTATGCAGAACGAATTAAGTGTTCTTAGAAAATTACTCAACGAATTCTGTCTTACGGTGAGCAGGGTCTGGTGCTCATTAAGGCTCCATTGTTCCGTGATTAAAAATTTCCTTGAACGGGAGAGAATGCAAGTTTAAAACGTAGAAGTCGGGCGGCACCTACGGATGCGATGTCGGGGGATGCATTTTCCAGTGTGTTTAAAATTAAGGAAACTTTTTGCCTTCTGCTTGCTTTCCAATGCTCGACTCCTTCGGCTCATTTTAGCTGAAACGTAAGAACTTCACAGAAATTTAGATTAAATGGAAATTTTCAGGAGGTGAAACCGTAGCCGGAGAACGCTTTAAAACTTATAAAGTTTGCCCATTCCTTGGATAAAAGTTGGCTCTACACGGGACTGTCCATTGGCCGCAACCTATTCGCACCAACCTGGGCCTTGAAAAGGCCTTAAATCCTCCTCTTGTCTCATCGAAATTGATGTTGTTTGCTGCACTGGACATATGGCATTTTAAGACTGTTACAAAATTTATGCCTTCCTCCCTGACCCTTTTAACCCGGTCACCATAGCCAAGACACTCTGGGCTCGCTCATGATGTGGCTAGCGATAAATTTCTCATACTGAACACCCTGTTTAACCGCAACGGCTCAGGCATCAATTTAACTTGTTAGATGACCCGGGACAGTTGAAACATTCAGGGTAACACGTTTAATCTATGTAAATGTTACTAATTTGTAAAATTGGACGCTCTCCAATATTCCCGCTGTGCACACTCGCTCGGGATTCCTGTCTGTATTCGGGTCAATTAAGCGATATATAAGTATCGACAAAGTTAAAGGGATTTCAGGTGGATTAATGAAGTTTACGGACTCGGCTCGGTGAATGCTAGCCCGGACTATTTTCGATTTTTCATTAGTAAAATAAAAAACCGGATTTTCAAATTATTCGGGAAATGAGAAGCAATGGGATGGTATTTATTTTTTAATATTTGCACGAATTGAAAGTTATGAATGCTGCAGCAATGACTGCATGATTTTAAATTTTAAAATTGCCACAAGTGTCTCGATAATTATCCCAAATATGAAATATTATGTCGAAAGCTCATTAAAAACAAATTATGTATTATAGATAAGGACATCATGATTGTTCTCATTTGGGGCATTTTCATATTTTGTTAATTTCTCCCCAAGTAGCTCCATTAATTTTTTTTAATATATGGACGTTGATGTCTATATTACGTGCGCTATTTTGCTTCAAAATATAACATCAAACCTGCCTTAAATATAATAAATCATATAGGCTCTGATGGTAGGACTTGGTCGTTGTATGTTCCAAAGATTGACATCACTTCAAGGAATATCCAGAAAACTTTAAAATTAGACGGAGGAATCCTGCTATGTGGGACTATTTCCAGGGCAATAAATTCACAGAATAGAAGATAGAACGACTAAAATTGGTTATATAGAGATACTACAAGATGCTCACCTTCCCAGTATAAATAAATTTGGTTGCGAGCCAAGGGACACAATATGACTCCAAATACAACCTCAATCACTATAAATTGACTCAATACGTATATAGACTCACTTCACTGGTTTGCTCACAACCCAGAAAAAGCAGTTTAGGTTGCAGTGAATGGCAGCGTGTCAACAGATTATAAGGGGGGTTTTAAAGCCCCTCTGATTATGTCTTCATATTCACGACTGCATTGAACGACTAATACAAACACAGCCAATCCAATCACATCAGGAAATATGATACGCTAAATCTGGCTTACAGCCGTTCCGTGTTTAGTTTATATTTCTATTCATTGCAATTAATACATAACATATCTAGAATATTTTAGGTAGCTTGGCAAAAATAATGGTTTTATATTACGGCAACAAATGTGCAAGTAGTACAAATAAATACCTCCTTCAATTCCACCTCTTGGAAACAACAAACTCAGAAATTCAAACCCTCAAAAGACACAATAACTCACACTAAACAGGTTCATTTTAACACCACTAGAGCAATAAACGTTGATTAGGAGACATGGGCAATATTACCATTTACGCCCCGCTGAGTAAGGAAATGAGAAAATAGGTTAATTTTTTATCCCGGTCTTCCCACTCCAAAGAAAATGTTACATTTTGCGAATCGCAAATTCACGTGTAATCCTGACATTGACCGCCAGAATCCAATTTCAATTTAATTGCTTTTAAATATTATTAAGAAAACATCAATCTTCATTTGCGTGTTGCTACGAAACTCTTGCGCAAATAGGGTTGATACTTGTGGTTTAAAGGCAAAATAAGAATACGTGCTGATATTGGCGCTCGAGGACATTTGGGTATTTTTGGGAAAGATTTTTTTTGGCAATCGTATTCGCACCGCTCGTGTGTTCTTGTGTGTAGATATTTTGTAAAAGGTAAATATTCAGTTAGTAAGCGATGCATTTGTTAATATTAAAATGCCCAAGCAAGAATTTATCTCAACACTTTCCTGAAATTCTTTTACCACTTTTAAAATCCTTCAAAGAAATGCAGTTTAAATTACACGACTGGGCTCACATGTGCTGCAGCCTTCTGCCCGTCCTTGTATTTTTATATCGCCGCCCCTCCAGCCAAAGGAAGTTTATAGGCGGACACCGCAGAAGCGTCATAAAGCACTCTTAGTCATGGGTCTCACACTGTACTTTTGTACCTTCAACTTTGCACTGGCGATAAGGTGATTTATAGCTTTTATCATTACCCAGCCGGATGTCGGGACACAGAGAGGTGTGTAAGGATAAACTTGGCACACTTCCGATGGCCCCACACTATCGAGGATGTTCAAGTTCTTTTCCAAAAGGTTCTCATATTTCTGGATGGTTGAGATAATATTTAAGGTACGTTTCGTGGTCACAGAAAGGATTACCTATTCAGAAATTTTTCATTCAAGTGCACACTTTTCACGGTTATGGAGTCGACGTGCAAATGTGCTGATTTGGGTCTTATGGTTTCGTTGGAAGATTTTTTTTAATAATAAAACCGAGAACTAGTTCCGCTTTAATGCTCATAAGGTGTGCATGGAATATTATAATAGATTAAAGTGTGCATATGTATGCTAAATTTTTTTTTATATAAGTTGCCGCGTAAATTAAATCCATAATAATTTTTTGGAACTTTTAATTTTAAATTGGTAGTGAGGTAGAGTTGGTGAATCCTTATAATTATTTAAGCTATAATATACATACTAAATTCAACCTTTCTACTAAACGTCGCCTGAAGGATGCCTGACCTACACCTCATTCAATTAAGTTGTGCCTGAGAGTTGTTTCCCTGAGGTGATCAACATGAGCTTTTGGCCCACTGATACAATTGGAGATGCTTATTTGCCAGGTCCGTGCGTTCGTGAAGGTTCGGGCGCGTCCGTGCCGTACGGTGGGTTATCTTTGCGCATCCGTAAACACAGACCAGACACAAATTGCACACGGACACACGGAACGTGTCAATAAACAATTGTGATCCATTTAAGGGATAAACCTTTACATTTTGCTTTTTAATTGCATTAAGTTAAACTGCATACTCAAACACAGCCATACAAACACTAACGCACAAACGCACGCGCAACAACAGGAAGAAATGTATTTTAAATGTTAGTACAGACAAATCCAAGATTGCTATTGCCCATCTCTCCGGAACAATTTTGGTACAGCTA
Organism: Neoitamus cyanurus; assembly: GCA_947538895.1. NCBI lineage: Eukaryota > Metazoa > Arthropoda > Insecta > Diptera > Asilidae > Neoitamus > Neoitamus cyanurus. Next base: position 33,791,705 of record OX384543.1, read on the forward strand.
CCGTACCATGGGTACGCTGCACCATGAATTTCTCTTAAAAGTTAGCATTTAGAGAGTACACAACAATAATTTGTATAATAATAGTAGGAAAAGCGTTCTTGGTAAATATTCAATCTTCTAGGCATACTAGAAAATTTATGTAGATCTCGAAATTCTCTACAAATTTAATCATATCAACTTTTTTCGTAAAGTTAATACTTTTTAAGTTATAGCGCGAGAAATGTTAAAAAGTTTAGACAATAATTGATTGTTCGCATTTATCTCATCACGGGTAACTCATAGTAAAAAGTATGTAGTTATAAAAGCAGCACAGCACAAAATTTGCTATACCTCTAAGGTAAGGCCTCCTCCCCCTTTCTGATCCGGAGCCGCCGCCGCCACCCCTCATCAACTTCTGGCTTTTGATGATGGTTGTAAGAGTTAACCTTTTTTTTCAGAAAGTAGGGGATTTCAGCTTTCATTTGAAACAAATATCATGTTCCTACTCAAAGAGGATTTTTTTAAATCTAAAAAAACAAACCAAGTACTTGGGGGTCCCCAAAATCTTGCCTTATTTTTTACATTTAAAAAAATTTACTTATTTACTTTATGAAAGCTGAATTCCTCTACATTCTGAAAACGATAACTAGACTTTCACCACCCTCATCAGAACGCTAGAAGTGAGGAGGGTGGGGAGTGATGGACCAGGAAAGGGAGGGGAGGGGAGGCAACTCATGTTACTGAGGTTTGTCAGAGCATTACATACATAGTAAACCTTTCCTGAAAATATTGGCCGGTTTACCATCCTGACTCCTGAACGATGTGCTTCTGCGATGAGACATCTTTTTGCTTAGTTTTTCTATGATGTGATACACTTGTCACAAATATCAGTAAATTTTGCTTTGTTTTGAAGCGTGATTTTTCAGAGATACTCTCTGAGAGATTTGTATAATCAAAGAGCAGATCTTTGTAGACTGAATTGAACACTCGAAAAATTATGTAGACATTTTAAATGAAATGAGGACGAAGAATGACATGTTTAACCTTTCCATGTTTGTATCGATTATGTTCGACATTACATGAATAATTTTTTTTAAGGCCTATCAAAGTACGGCTCATTATTCAGAACGTGATATTTGAATTCAGAAGCCATTTGATTATTTCAGTCAATTATTTTGGAGTTGAGATGAAGTGACCATCACGACTATGAATTTTGGAAGGAAATATAATTTGCATAGAGAGTAGAGAGTTTCGAAAAAATTCGAGCATTTCAAGAGAAATTCATGACTTAAAGAGTCGTCTACTTTAGGGACTGATAAAAGCAATGACCTTAAAGAAGTTATTTTTGGTGAAAACAATAACTTTGAATTTAAATTTGATTCATAACAAATGAAGTCCAATATTATACAGAAGTAGTCAAATTGACTTTCTTAATGTAGAATAATTGAAATGAATTAATAATAATGTGTCAAAGATTCCGCTATCGCATGTCTTAAGAACATCATTTCACAAAGTGATACTTTATCAATTGAACTTGGAATAGTATCAGAGACAAAGGTTAACATCCTTTCCCAAAGTGGCGCCGCCTGACCTCTGTCTAGCAAAAATTGTTCTTATAATTGAGTACAGTGAAATCTAGTAAACCAAACTAATTATTTACACTTCAATGAATAAAGCTCACAATTGTTGACGCGCCTGATAACCTTTTCGCCGTAGTAACGTTGATAACATTTGAAATTATTCACGCTATTATTTTCTAATCTGTAGGTACGTTAACATTTATAGTAGTAGCTCACTATCTCGAGTTTTAAGTGGCCAATTTCAGGCAAAAAACATTTCTATGGCTTAATGAAATCAAATGACCCTCGCCATAATACACAACAAATTCTCAGAACAAATTTTGTAGCGTTTTCATTTCACCAAGCGGGCAGAAAGAATAAAATGAGTTGTAGCAATATTTCATTTTTGTTCGTTACTTAAAAATTAAATTTCAATTTCGTGAAATGGGTTTCAATTGGATATCTAATGAAATTGCCTTCAAGTGTACTGTAGCCGTAGATACACATAGGTACGATATCCTGGCGGAATCCCTTTTCCTTCAATTCACCGAGCTTTGAATTCTGATGTATAGTGGTGGTGGCGCCTTTATAGTAGTTATATCTTGCAGAATTTGCAGAAATTGCTGGTACCCGACAACGATTTCAGGAGTCGTCGGATATTGCCAAGAAAATTTTGCTGTATGCCCCCGTACCGAGCACCTGGGACACAAGGTAATAAGGAATCATATTAAATTTGCAATAGAAAACGATTTTCAAGTGCCTTAGCTAGGAGGAAATTTCTGCCTGATGCCTCTGACATTCTTTTGGAAAGACGATATGTTGAGGAAGGTGTATCACCGCTGCCAGGGGAGACGTCCTTTAGGGAGAAGTAATAATATTTAATTGGATTTGTACAAAATTTTAATATTACTGGAATTATTGGGAATTTTCACTTCCGTCATACTTCCGGTTATTGCAGCAATCGTTTGTAAATGAAATTTAATAAAATTTCTCTCTGTGTTGTCCGTAGGAGCGAATCTTATAGACGTGCAATTTTATTAAGTTTTCATATTAAAAAGGAGCTCCCCAAAGTGCCGTTTTTAAAGGTATTGCCTTTTTATTAGAAACATAAATAAAATTTAAATTGATGTACAGGTCTAGGAATTGCCAACTAGAGAAGGCAGAGCGGCAAAACTGTCGTAAGAAAATTTATTGTACTATGGTAATTCATATATTGTAGCACTGAAATTGTTTCGAACACTTTACAACAGCGATGCAATAAGTTTTGTAAACATGAACACCACTCTAACTTGTATATTTTTCCTCGGAGAGTCCCCGAGGAATTTTGGTAATGGAATTTTAACAACATTTAAACTTTGCTGAAACGTTCACGGTAGTAACCCAATTTAGCAGGAAAGGTCGAGCCACTCCAACGAATTCCTGATGCAAGCCCGACTCCCGTAAACGAATTAATAAACATTTTTGTAATCCAATTACACTATGGCAGTCGCCCGTAATAAAACGCTATAGGGCAAATAGTCTGCTCATATGAGGGCAAACTGGCAGGATCATTACGACAGTAATCCGGTGGAGATTAGACCGAAACCTGTTCGAGAGATAGGATATTTGCGTCAAAAACGGTATGCCTGATTATGGTGACCGGTTGATACTCCATGGCTTAATATTTGCAACAATAATTATCACATTGCTGTGGCACAGCTTTTGATATCCCAGACTGAGGCCATAAATCGTTTCCGGTGCAAATTAGATAAAGCCAGGTGTACTATGAGAAAATTTACATATGCAAATAAGTTAGCCATCGTGCCGTGCATCTAATCGATAACATAATGGAATAAATTTAGTGTGCAACTCACCCATATTGTTAAGGACAGCAGCGCCTTTGCGGTTGTGCTGCAATTTTGTGTAATAGGATTATAGGACGGCCATGTGGTCTAGAGGCAGACGAACGCTATCGAGTGATGTCAGGGTGCTAGGGACTATGATTTAGAGAGTGAAAATTATAGGGGCACCGAGCAACTTACCTCCGTAATGGTCCATAATTCTTTCAGAGCCGGAAAAGGTCAGCGCGTGTGAAATTTCGAACAATAAGTCTTCATGTGGGGGAAGTCAGTTCTGCCACAAGCCCTTTACTTTCACATAAAAAATTGTGAATAAATGCACTTAAATTTGTAATCGTTTAAATATTACATCTCTTGCACTAATGGCGAACGAACTTACAACATTTAAATACCATATATCAATGAGGAAGGCTTTTCGAGTTGTTAGCTTTTATCTCCCAAACTACTTTGGATTGGATTCGAATTGGGTTTTCACCGTTGGACAGCTTGTTTCCTCGCCAAGGTTTTAGGCTATATGTGATTGTAGGGTATCAAAATTGGGGATCCAATATGACGACCGAAATTTCTCAACTTGAACGGATTTACGTGAAAATGAAAACATATTGTATCCACCCCGCCATTATTAATTTATAAATGTTGATAGTAGATTAGAGATGAGAAACCCCAAAAACGTAGAGACACGTTTTCATAGCAATCCTAGCGCGGGTGATGAAAAGGTTTCAGTATTGATGAAATCAAATAGGGGATTTCGGGGTCGCTAGTCTTGAATCTGCCATGGATAATTGGAAATGCAAGATGACGGATCGTTTAATGGTTGGATATCTATATAACAATGGGACCATTAAAATTTGGCGCCTTAAATAACCGCTCAAATATTGAGTAAAGTCAATAATAAATAAACTATATTAAAAATTGACGAATTGCAGCGGTTCAATTCTCATTATAACACTTGTTATTTGTCTTGCTTGAGGATCATCTTTTTCTGAACATGCATTTTTCATATAAACGATAAGTTGCTTATATCAACAAAAACTATCAATGCCCTTTTAAGTATCGGGTCTTTCAACAAGGACGCTCGACTTTTAAATGTAAATAAAACAAGTTGTGTGAGATATCTACTCCACATTTATTTCATTTGAAAGAATATTTTATGGTATTAAGTATGGAATATAACGTCGTTCTAATGTCCACCGTGGCTTCCTTTGGTGGCACGTATTCGGAAGTTGACCCATATTTCGCCAAAAACGCCCAGCGCTACAGATAAGCAACTTATTGTAGCCCAAACCGGAAGATAAGGATACCGACGACATGTAGTTCCAACAAGGGGCGCTATGTGACACACAGCGCATGCCAAGGTAGACATTCTGCACGAGCGATTTGAAGGCGACGTGAAATGGCCACCGAGATCATGCGATTTAAGGCAACTAAACTTCTTCCCTTGGGGCTATCTTAAATCAGAGGTCTGTGCGAATAATTTAATTATTTATCCTTTGATTAATGTGTGCTATTTTTGATATATTATTAGCCTTCCCCTCCAGTATAACTGCTAATAAGCTTGGAGTAAGCTTATGAACTAATTATTTAGGTTTGAAAAGTAACAACAATTTTAATTTGGAATAAATCCTATAACAAAATATTGTTTTGATGTGAGCTTTCCGTAATGATGTTTAATCACGTGCTATAGGCAGTCATACACACATGAATATATTTCACCCAAAAGTAGACTATAAAGCTTTTTTTTAATTTTGTCGAAAGTTTATCGCGGACGCACTGACGAAATTCGAAGTTAAGAATGAAAGCTTTCGATTACCACCGAAGATATGTTTTTCTATGCTTTATGTATTGTAAATTCCAGTAGATGGCAGAAGTGATGTAATAAAGATTCAAAGCTGTAAATTCATTTTGAACAGTTACAAACAGACAGTACAGAAATATTTTATTAATTTTTTATTAATATGTTTTATCGATTCCTTTTTAAACAGTGTATGTGGAGGAAATATGCTTATTTAAAAATCCACATACGAATGCAAATAAAGATTCTTATCTAGTAGTTAGTTGTCGCCAAATAAAACCACCTTGAAAATTTTGGAAAGAATGATTGAAAACATTAGACCGCCATTAACTGAAAAAGAGAGGACACAGTTTCCTTTGTTATAGTAGAATAATTACGAATCCTCTTATAAACACCAATAATTATATTTATTCTTGACTAGATATAAAAAAAAGTCCATTTAGTTCAACTAAAATGTCAATAAAAAAAATTGTTAAAGAATAAGAAACTAATATTCTACCTAAAAGTTTTATGAACATTCATGGTGCAGTCCTTGAGAAATATCTTAAGCCTAATTTTAATATTTTGTGCGACCCCCATGAGCCTTTATAACGGCTCCGGTCCTAATCGGCATTGAGAGGATGAGGGGTCTGCAGAACTCCAAGCTGATGTCATTGTTCCAAGCTTCAATTACGGCAGTATTGAGTTCCTCTTGTATTCTTGGACGCCTGTTCGACGTCTAAACCTTAAGATTTACCCAACAGTCCTCTATACTATGGAATCCAGACCCCTGGCCCACCGACACTGAATTAATCCGGACTGTGATGCAAATTCTTTGATCTTAAAGAGAAAACATTAAAAGTTTATTGTTTTGGAGTAAATTCAAAGTTCATCGTGGAAAACAATAAAAATATTTATAAAGGTACTTTTTGGGCGCGAGACATCCTGGAAGATTAGATCGTACAACACAGGAAACAATATTGCCATCGATAGCATCAGATGGTCGTGAATTACATTGATGCAGCTATCCGTGTTCATGCATCCGCGGCAAGTTGTCCCAAATAGGAAATGTGACCTCAAACCATAACACTGGGCAAAAATGTCTGCCTGGGTAAAACGCTTCCTGTCGACGAACCTACGACGACGCAACCCATCGGATTGGTTGAGGTTGTTCTTCGACTCGTCCGTGAAGATGACTCTTCGTAATGTTCAGTCCACGATCTATGCGCTCATAAAACAAACACATGAATTGTTTATTAATTAATGCGAGACAAAAAAAAATTTTGAAAACCAAGTTCCTAACCCCCAAGGCTTTGCTCTGGATCCCACACTAGCGCTAAGGCAAACGTGCAGTCATCATCCGCGCCATCAAGGCTGGTTTTGTTCGGGGTCTTTGTCCAAATAGACCACAGGACCATAGATGCAGCCTTTGTCGCACAATTTTCGCACTCAAAGTTATATTTGAGCTTTCCTGGAACTCCATAGTCAATTCCCTCGACGTTTTCTTACGATGCTGAAGGCTTAAATTTTTTAAAAGACTATCATCCCTTGGGCCCGTTTTTCGATTCTGCAGACCCGTCCCTTTCTTCCTGTCAGTGGACCCACTTTCACGCAACAACCTTAAAACTTTGAGAACTGTAACATGGCTACATCCCACTTTACTGGCAAAAATCCTAGCCAAATATCCTTTCTGGCTTAATGCACAAACAACACTTTTTTGTTCACTTGTAAGTTGTCACACAATGCGTTTTGGCAAACAAATAACTCTTAAGTAAGCTCGGCCTAAGCCATAAGTGTATTCCAGGAATGTTCAGCTGTGCAATAGTCATAACATATGTATGTTTGTTCTCCATTTTAAAAATTCAAGTTACCGTATCCAATATGGTGGACAGGGAAGTCACACTAAAAATAGCCGGAGTTTTAGGATGCTGATTTCAAATATGATTCAAAAATTCAAAAAAAGGATGGCAGATGCAAAATACTAAATTTTCATAAACGCTGGTATAGAGGAGCTTTGGGGCTCTATGTCCTTATTGAGTGCACCAAGCTGGCGTATGAAATATACGAGAATTAATTATATTTTGACAATATATAATACATGTGAAAAAAACTTATTATTGCGGAGCCAATTGACAGATTGTGAAATGATAATGCCACTAAGTTTCCATAAAAATTGTTTGAAGAAAGTTTTCGGTACCAAGAGAGATTTGCTATCAAACTTCTGAAACCAATTAATGGTAGATATATTCCCCGCGTATGAATTTGAAAGATTCCCGAGAAGTTCATCGAAGGGTCCATTCAAAGTCCGACACATTTCACCTACGAAATTTGGGAAATCGTCTCAGCTGCCCATGGTTTGGGTCTATAGAAAAAAATCTCGACCAAAATGGAAATTATTCTAACTGTCCATCTATTATGCTCTTCAGCGTGTGATTTATGCCCCAAAATGCCCGTAACCTACACTGAAGCGCTTTTTTATGGGATCAATGATTTACTGGGAGGACGTGGTGTCTGGCAAAAAGGTTGTTAAGGATTTTCACTTTTCCTCCCGTTTTGCATGTGAAGGCATACCGTTACTACAGCTACAGCGCACCGCTAATATAAATAATGCCATGTAACTTGGGGCATTTTCGTACGTTTTCTGAGCCAGCAGCATCCGACGTCGGCTGGAGATATCCACGCTAACCTGATGATTTGTGGCAGGTAATTTACAATTTTTCGTGTCTTCGAGCTCCTCTGATTCACTTCTTTCTTTTTTTCTCTTTTTTTTTTGTTGCAAACTTGAATCACTTCGGGGGCACGGGGTATCTAAAAAGTTTTGATGCTTCTACCCGTTTCGAATACGGAAAGTGGATGAATGGTGTTAGGGTGACTGCCCTGGTAAGGGCTCACATTCGGTATTCAGGCAGTGAACAAAATGCCAGTTAAAAGGATTTGGGCTGAGTTAATGGCGGCATTTTTGAAGAATTATTGCAAATGAAACATAATGAGGTGCTCTGCACACTCTCTCGATTGGCACTGTTCCCGAATACCTCAGGCTTATTCATTGCCAGATTTGTCGCTGCGAGGATTGAGATTCTTACGCATCTATTGAATAAGGAACTTAGCGGAATTAAGTAGTATGGGCTTTGAAAATTTTAAAATGATTCGATCATCTTGTTGCTTCCTACTGAATATTTCTGGAGGGATATACGCATAATTTACAATCTTGGGCCTAATCGGTAAGAAAGGGGTTTTAAAAGGGAACACCACAGTGATGGGTCGGAAAATTGTTGATTTTAAGAGGTTAAATGGGTTTTGAAATTTCAATAAATATCTATAATTTTTTTAATTTTTTGTCTATTAGTACAATATTTCCAGAAAATTTTCCCAAATATTTAAATCAATCGGAGTAGGTAAAACTCTAGGAGAGAAAGCCCTTTGAAACTCTTCCCATTCGGCTCTACCGGTCAGGAGCGTCGTCGAAGGTATATATATTGAAACCAGGCTTGCCAAATCGGGGGAATCGCGTGACAACAGACAGTGCCTTTTTGATTGTTTTTTTTTTACATGGGAGATTTACTATAGCGTGTTGTGCCTTATGGATGCACTTTGCACTTTGCCAACGGTTTTTTTAATATTTATTATATATCATATAGGGTAATCTTGGAAACAGTGTCGTCACGAAGTAACCTTTATTGTATTTGTGGAGGTTCACAAAAGACACCTGCTTGTAAATTTTTTTCAAAATCGATGGAAAGATGACGGAGTTATAAGGCTGTGACATATGGACAGACGGATTTGACGAAACTATTATATAAGAGTTCCGTTTTCGCCATTTGGCTACGAAACCCTAAAAGTCAACATTTATAATTTTTCATTTAAGTGAAAAACTGGTTTTCGGTGAGATTCTAACTCAGGAGGATTGGGTTCTAGTGAGGACATGTTATCTTTACTCCATTAGACTGCTTCGTATCTGCTACACTTAGATATAGCCCCACCCCACAGAGCAAAACAAAATGTGAGATTAGAACCCGGGACCTCTGGAACACATGTCCACCATTCACCCAATTAAATCAATCAGATGACACTTTAGTTTTGTCAATTTCAAAAGTGACACTCGTGTCTAATAAGTGGGCACATAAAAAATTTAAACTTTAAAATTTTTCGCATTTGATTTCAAAGTGCGAAATTTCAGTGTGTGTGTTTTATTTTATTTTAAGGTTATACCTACACCTCCAAAAAAACATGTTATACAAAAAAATATGAATCTAGAAGACATATAATCCGTATAATATTTAGGGTGGTTCTTCTGTAATTGTAAGACCTAAAAATTTATTAGGGTTCGTTAGGTACAGTAAAAGTTACAGCCGAAAACAGAGAAAACACAAAATTCAACCAACAATTATAAAAACGTGAAAGTTTCTTTTTAGTATTCGAAAAAGTGGTGACTGGTGTTCCTAAGTCCGAGTATTAACCCCCCACCCCCTGAACAACAGACAGTATTTTTTATGGCCTAAAGTTGCCTTTGATTGAAGACTGAATTGATAACGATAAAGTTTATTCTTTTAGGAGTAAATAAAACCAAAGTTTATCCACACTTCTAGAAATCATAAACACAATATTCCCTTGGTAATGTGCCATAACGGCGCCTTAACAAAAGTACGCATCGCGACCACCAGCGCACAGTGTTAAGAAGAGCATTTAAAATGCCTTTTTCAGATTGGACGAATTACAAATTTACGGGCCGTGAATGCAGCTATAACCGCCTCCATAAAGCTTCCTTAACATGAGAACTTGCCAAAACTCCGAAGATGAACAAGGCTCGAAAGGTCCTCAATCGCGCCTAAACCGCTGCTGTCCTTCCGGCGGGCATGCGTCCGCAGAGATAAATTCAATTTGTCGTCAATTCTGTGAAAAAGTTTTTGCGGTCAGAGGCAGGTTATTAAACATTTATCCGCTCATATAATTCGTGAGGAGCTCGTAAACGGGGACGATGTCTGGTTTTAGTGCCGACTCAGAAGATATCCTGCCGGCATCTTGCCGCAAATGATCCGGGCCCAATAGAGCGCACAATTTTATCTGGTCGTGTAATAAAAAGGACGAGACCGTGCCGCTATTATTATATGTCACGCACATTCATCGTCCAAATCCCGTTCGGGCATGCACAGCTCATGCAGAATTCAGCGGCCGGATGAGTGAAGTGGGGGCGGATCAGCGGGGCGTATGTCCTTTATAGGGCCAAGCAGAAGCGATAAAAGTAATTTTTTGGGTCCGCCGACCAACGATGGTATGTTTACAGTGGTAAGGGCTTTCAAAACGTTTCTGCGCGCCCATTAAGCGGATCGAGCGGGTCTCTTAATGAAGACACTGGCATTGAATATTCTAAGCACATCGCACACTGGATGAGGCGGGAGCCAGCAAAAGTAATCCCGAAATGTAATTTTATTGAGGATTTTCCGGGAGATGCCAAATAACTTGGCACAACATACCCGGCCGCCGCCGCCGTGCCAAAGGATCGCTTTAAAACCGCCAAAGTCGCGCCCGGTTCGTAGCTTTCGCTGCTGCAAGGTTTGTCGCCTGCGTAATAATGAAAAGAAGAAATACTTTCTTTCATATCTGTTAATACGAAAAGGCATTAAGGAAGCAAATCCTCGAGTGCTTTGCAACCGGGAGGTGCCGCGGCCCCAAGTCATCCAGAAAATCTCGGCTCGGAAATTTTCATCTTCCGCTTTGGCATTTCGAGATTATCCCTGCTACCGCTCCGGTTGGAGTTTCTGCCATGATGGCGGGAACGGGAAAGGCGAAAGGAAAATGAATGAAAAAAAGCGGGTTCTTCCTCCTCGGAGTGAAGTTGTTTAGTAATTAAAATCCGTCTGGGGATTAGCTCCTTTAGCCGTATTCATCCCGGAGCGCTCCAAGTCGCTCGGTGTTCGTTAATGGAAGAAAGGAATTTTTACACTTCGCTGTGAGAGATTTTTGAAAGAAAGGATGTTCCCCGCTACGCGGGGAGCCTCGCAGCAGTGGCAATAGTCGAGAGAAAGAAACTAGGTAGCGCACTAAGAGTCCCCGACAAAGCCGCAAAACGGAGCAGCGCTTCGCACAAATTGAAGACATCCGAGCTCGTGGGGGTGCCCTCTGAATCGCGGGGGCGCAGAGGCGAGAAGGTTGAAAAAATAATTTTGTTTTGAGCGAAAAAGAAAACTGCGAAATGAAAAAAAGAATAGGAAAAGTAGAAAGAACCGCTGAAGGAAAATTAGCCGCGTATCTAGGCCACAGGAGCAGCGGAAGATTATAAGGCCAGCGGACTCCGCATAACTTCCAGCTTCCAGTTTTATTGCTGAAATACTTCGGCAACTTTTGTTCTTCGCTGCGTTTATGACTTTGATGCACTGCGGGGGCGGAATGGCGACGGTAGCAGCACGGATGCCTTCACGGTCTCTGAGCCCGCCGCGCCGCTACCGGAGCACGGAGTCTTGCCTAAGATAAGAGGCCGCCGAGCAACCGTCCAGACTCGAGTACCACTAAGGCTGCGTGCTTATTATCCTTAACTCAACTGTGATAAATGGCTCTTTGGAGTTATTGCCACAGTTGCGACGGGTTCGGAATTAAAACGGGCACATTTTTTAAACGAGGGACGACGGCTAATTGAATCTAAACCGAATTAAGAGATAGTGATCCTCATCTGACCTGGAGCAGCAGAATGAAAAACAAAATATACTCTGGACTGGGTTGGAAGGTTCCACTAATTTATCTCGCCATTTATCACATTTTATTTAATTTACCGACCCGCTCAAATGAGGTAATATTTTCCCCGTAGTTGGATGGATTCCTGCCGCAATCCAACCGAGAAAGGGATTTACCTGACCTGCACTGTGCTCTAACAGGTTGTTTTATATGAAATACCTGAAACGTTGTAACCTCACGGTGTCCGTATTTATGGTCGAGAGAGAAGTGTCCAGGGTTTGCTCGGAGCTACACATAGCGTTCCTTTTAAATTGCCACAAAATAAGTAGTTTTCAAGCAGACTAACTACATACGTTCAGGAGGCACTTCATTTACAAGCGCAACAAGAAACTGTTGGAAATTCATGAAACTTTATAAAAAACGTATATCCACAACAAGCAAACGAGCAATGTTCATACTTTATATTAAATATATTGTTTATAAATACTGTGAACTACACACGAATAGCTTAAATACTGTTTTTAAGTTTCAATAAAAGTTTGTGTGGCTTTTAAGTGCACAAATGCTGATAGAGACTCCAAATTATAAAGATAAAGATAATCTACTTTGGTTTGGTTGTCACCCTTCAACGGTTGCTTCAATGGGTTTCATTTTTGCCATAAGGTATTACATAATCCAACTTAACAAATAGGCTATTACATCAAGTTTTAAAATAGCTATACCAAAATAGCTATCCCTAATGAAAATTTTCGGGGTCGCTGATTTTGAATTTGCTACTAAAAAAATTTCAACCTGGCTGATCGAAATGGCAACCGAACTTCCTCAATTTTATGTCACTTTAATGAAATATAGTACCAAGAAGTCTTTGGTATTAAAGAATTTTAATTTACCAAAATTAAGGATGACGGCCACAAAAAGACTTCAAAAAAAGCCAAACTTCAAGAGATTGCTCTGAAAATTCGCACTAGGAGGCTTTTGTGTTCGCTGATTACGGACTTGTTATTGAGGAATTTCGGTTATTACGTTAGATCGACCATTTTGAATTTAAAAATGAGGAGGGTCTCACGGAACCTCATCAACCACATGAAGACGTCTGTGGAGTTACAGAATTCAAATCCACCAAAATTCAAGACGCCCGCCACGGCGGACCCAAAATGACCCCCAAAAAAAGTTAAATAGGGCTTGCCATGAAAATTATCATTTAGGCATACTAATTTCGAATCAGTTATTAAAATTTCCAAATTCAAATCCAATATGGCGACAAAAATGAATATAAAGAAGACTAAGGGACTAAAGCGGTAGTTGCAGTGTGTCGGTCAAACGAACTGGAAGTGTTTTGCCTTAATTTTACAGTCCACACCTTGGAAGTGGGATACGTGCGCTTAGAATAGCGAATACGGAAAGGTTGACAGTTCAAGTTACAGCAAGGAAGCCAGAGAAAAAAATTGAGGAAACACAAGCGACAGTGAGATCACCGATTGTGTTCCTGTTATGGTATTACTTTTTTTATTATTTACTTCATATTTATGTTATTCTTTCCATTGTTTGTTGTGGTTTTATATATAGTTTCTGTTAACCATTTAACGTTTTCTCATTTTCACTTTTTGGGTCTTTCATCTTAATCTTATATTATGCTTTAAATGTTCTTCCTATATTATATTATTGTTAGTCACGTATACCTACTATTTTGTACTTAGTTTCGTTTTAAGTTAATAATTCATTTACAATAGTTCATTTTTAATTAATCCCTCAATTATCGTAGCTCGCACTTAGCCCTGTCAAATAAATTCTATTTTAAGTCTTCTAAAACAATTATTGGATGTTTTGTCGTTGAAATCTGGCAGTGGCATATATGCGGTCGAGGTGAGACTCTGTATACAGAATTCCATACCACCTCTTATTTTCCGAATAGTTGCACCTCTTCTTTTACTTGAGTGACGGAATTAAAAATAAATGTCTCCTGCACTCCGTCAGAGCCACCCGTTGGCCAGTAGTCCCTTTAATCCTCAGGCATCTCAGTAAACCAATTTGCAACGAACGCTGCAGTGTCTGCCAGGAAAATCAAATTTTCATGACAAAACTTGCCCAGGTTGTTGTAAAGGGAGAATAATTTTATTAAAAGTGATTTCCTGAAATTATTCCAGGAACCAAGCAGAGCCAAGCAAGCACAGTCGGTTTTCAACCAAAATTTTATAGACGGTAAATTTCTATGCCTCAGGCACAGTAGGTACCGTGCACCGAGCAGTCTCCGCATCCTTAATTACATTTCGCAGGCTGTTTGGAAATATGATTTTACAAATATCGGGGAAATGGCGCAGTGCGAGTCGACTCGGGTGCAACATTATGAAATTATCCAGTTCGGAGGCTGGCAGATGGATTTACGCTGCGGGTCTCGCCCACAGTTTGAGGTCGTTGAAGCTGTCTACGCCTGCTGGGGTTCACCGCCCAGTTTCCATGGCTGCGAGGTACAGCATCCAAAATCACAATTTAAATGTAACTTACATGGGTGTCAAGCTGAAGGGCTTAAGAAGCATTTATTGCCACCACAAGACAAGGCAGAACAACCGGGGTCTGCTACTGAGTCGGAGCACATTGTCAAGGATGAGTACAATTATTTTGTTGTGCGCTAGGAAGACAAATTACGAATTGTCGAGAAGTCATGATACGATGAAATGAAACGATTCACCCGGATTCTGTAATAGTGGGTAAGAGTACATCGGGAGCATTGGGTATCATCTGTCGCAGCCAGAGGACTTGTGGAGAGGTCCTTGCCCTTCGATCCTTGATGGGATGTTTCTGGCTGGAGAGACATCCAACTAATTAGTATTCTTGTCAGGCGACAGTTTTGAATCCTTTGCAGGTTATTACGACCCATGATTGTCCCACTCAAACACTATTTGTCGGAAACAAGGGGACGCGCAACCCTTCCCATTGTCATCTCCGCAAAACTTTTCAGGCCAAAAACGAATGTCTGATATTAAAACTTCCTTTGAGAAATTGAAGATGTCAGCAAAGGCCGAGAGCTCAGGAGGAGTGCTTGCCTAGTTTCTCGTAGGTCATAGGCAGAACCCCCCTGAAAACTCGGTCACCCGCTGAGGTTTAGGCAGGGATTTCCAGGTAAACCACGATGTTGCTCACGGCATTAAAGTGACGACCGACATATTTAAAACGTATGCGCCCCTGCCTGGCTATACCTTTGCGGAAGAAGTTCGCCAAGTTGAGCCGTAAAGTGAACAATAACAGGAGCCTCCGCCGGCAACTATGTACACGTGTTCCGTAGGCAAATGTATCTTGATTAAGTGCAGATTTTCTACAAGGGATTTGTGTTAGTAAGTAGGTTTGTTCCGGATTAACAGCTCCATCTAATACACCCCGGCCGACGGCTCCTGCTAGTGCTCCCTTGATTTCAAGGACTTCGCCATGAGCAAGCCGACAATCGATTTTCCCCGGAGAAAGTGAGTTATGGGCCTTATCTTTTTCGGTTTAATACTCGATGCACCGCTTTCGTGAGAAATGGGGGCCAAAGGCGCAAGGAGTTTTTAAATTTTCCGCTGGCCCTTTTGCAGTTTTTGGCACACTTGAGGTGGTCGGGGCTTGGCTTTATTGTGTGTATCGTATCGGTGTGCATGGTCCCTTCGAGCCCAGGGACGCTTTAGTAGAAGCTACTTGGAGGACACAAACGTCCTGCACGAGAGACAAATGGGCTGCGTGTTTTGAACTTTAGCTTTGCTTATATTTCAAGACTGTTCGGGGCATACAAGTAGTTGAAATCCTACAAGGCAGATAACAGAGCTAAATTAAGGCAAGGGATGAATTATGGGTCCTATGAATTATCCCAGCTATTTTATGTTGGAAATTGTTGTGAATCAACCGCTGCTGATACACTTGTACATGTGTTTGAAAATCGCTTTGCACTTTCTGAAATTGGTTTGTGGACGGGTCAGCATTCTGATCCACACAAGCGTTTGTTGCTAGCATGGGATTCCGAATTCACATTTGCTGTAGAATTTCTCATCTACGTAAGTGTATACTCTAATTAGCGTTGTTAGAAAGACCTCCTACGTTTTCTGATCATCACATTTGAATTTTTGCTCTCTTTTACATATGGAACAATTTTTTTACGCGGTGTTTTGTTTTGTGGCCGAAAAAGCATTAATTGACTTCAGTAGGATCGTTTCGGTCGGTTAAGGGTGTGACAACTAAAATGCTCACTTGAGACTAACTAGTGTCCGTCCGTTTACTCTCACAATCGTTTTTTGAACTAACATTAATGTGAATAGTGGTGTTCCCCAATATTCTCTGTTGGGACCGTTGTTGTTCTTACTCCTTGTGAGTGATCTCGTAAACGTTTTTTGTGAAATGTGTACATGTATGCTACCTCCGAATTGTGCATGGCTTCCGAAAAACTAAACAGTTAACGAATCGATAACAAAACTTTATAATGATTTGCGGTCTATTAAGGATTAGGCATTCAACAGTAGGTGGATCGGACCGGCGCGGATACAATGGGATCGGACCTTAAAGTGGTTTTACAAAACGTTAAATCCGGCGCAGTGGATAAAGTATGACAACTGTCCTATAGGCGCCTGCAGGTGGGTGCAATGGGTTGCACCCCCATGGCTATTCCACAAAAAAGCAGTTGATACCTCAACCTCACCTGCTGTTGTTCTGAATTAGGAACTCATTTTCTATGAAGAAAACTGATTTTCGTGTGTCCCAGTGTCAAGGAAGTAAAAGGGCATTTACTTTTTATATTTGCTAATAACGACAATCACTTGTAGAAACTTAATTTACTTTTATACGAGTTTCACTGACATTCCTGCTTTTTAGATTTGGGAAAACTCAAAGCTCATTTTATTTATTCGAACAACCGCAGTCAGTTGAAACATCTTTTTTATGATAAACTTGACGCACTTTCCGCGAAGAACTACTTTTGGTTTAAAAGACTTCATTTGTTTAAAAATCTCTTATTTTTTCTTTAGCTTCTTTAGATCATTTGTCTCGTATAATACAGTCTCTTTAATACATCGTCCGAAATCTTCATAAAATCGACTAAAAGCGATTGCTCATCGATGTACTACATACATATATGTTGATATTCCAGGCAAACTTCATTGGACTTATTCTTTCTGCTTTGTTTCAGTTAAAGAATTGTCACTAAAAAAAAATTACTTCTTCATCAGCTTCTTCAGCTATGCGCTACTGCTTAAGCAAAATACTGTTTTCTCTTTGTTTTCCAGCCTCTGAAATGAAATTATTTGTTAGTTTCTCATCTACTCTATAGATTTCAAAAATCTTCCAATATCCACGCGTTACTTATTTCTTGAAATAGGCAAAATTAACTCACTTCTAGAAACTGCTCACCTGCTTGTCCACGAGTTTTATTATAAACAAGAAAAAAGAAAGTCTTAGGCTTTGTCACGCATCCCACTTCTGACACCATTTTATTGTGGGAACGGAGGCAAAACAGTTAATTCGATCAGGACGGAGAGCTTCACTGAATGGTAGCTTGGAGTAGGGCAACAATATATGCGGTACCGAAGTACAACCATATTCAGAGTCCGCGTTAAGAAAATTATGTTTTTCTCAATACTTAGACAATGGTGGGTTATATCTAAAATATCGAAGAATTTTTAAGCCGTTCAGATGGTGGTGGTGATGTTACGTCTCCAATCAGAACGTATTATTTCGACAACTTTCTCTGGTTGTCAATGAATTTTACGAAGCTCAAGGTAATGAGCCGGTATATCGGTATTGTACACATATTCCGTGTACACTATATAGTACGTTACATTATACCTGATGGTTTGCATAATGAGCATGAAAATAACATTTGCAGGAAATCCGAACACTCGTGGTAAATGCATGAGCTACTCAGAGCAAGCGGAAAAGCTCAACGCCAACAGACAGAATTCATTTGAAAGTCCGACCACATCCCTTTTAACTCGGCGTGGCGTATAGAATCCCGAAATCTCTCCCCGCCCATTCACAGTGAGGTCTATGGATTGCATCAAAAATTCCGCCAAAAATCTGAAACTGGCAAACTTTCACGTACTTACGTCCAAGTTTACAAGTTTCCGGCTCCGGCCGGAAATGTATCCCTGGCACTCGCAGGCCTGCACAGTGCACACCACACACGTGCGGCTACATGCGGATTCAAGCTATGCACTCCAACTCCATCCCGTCTGGCTTACTGACCCACTTTGGGCTGATTCCCGTGCTTCCCGCTTTCGAACAGGACTATAAGCCGGGTCTTGAGAGCGCATTATCCCGGCTCGTGTAACACTACGGGACAATTTATGGGAGTCCTAATCTTTAAATGAAACATATCCCGTCAGGTCCCATGAGGCATACGCTCCCGGGGCAGCGAACTGAAGTGGTTATGAGCGGAAGCAGGCGAGTTTGCATGACTGGGCGCCCGCCGCTCCGAAGCGAGTGGTGATGCAATTAGCATCAAAGCTGTTGGCCAAGTTCATGACATCACAGCCTTAATAGTGTCCTCCAGCTTTACATGGGAGGTTATGAAAGAGCCGGGTGGGGATCCGGCTCTATGCCGAGTCTGCCGGATTGCAATAGAAAAACTTCCCCCTAACCAAGTTAAGAAAGTACGGAAGTACTTGAATGAAGTGGAGTGCCATAGCCCAGGAAATAAGGGTGGAAATGGGCGATAGCTAAACATTTTGGGGTTCGGGCGAGCACACAATACAATCGTAGGTCCTGTACACGGAGGAGCCAATGTGCAACGCCGCCGGCCTCTCCTCCGGCTAATGCAGCAACATCAGAACAAACTTTTTGACGGCTAAAGTGGAAGAGTTTTGCGGGAAGGTTTAATATTTGTCTGAGAGTTTTACGAATCCGCCCCAGGCGCAGAACTTCCACCGATTTGGTCGGTCTGGATAAATAGCTTCTTTGTGGCCCTAAGTACTTTCAATTTCTGCTGTTCTACCACAGTACAGGCCATGAAGTTTCGGTTATCGATGCTGCCTGTTCGGAGCTCTTTGAGGCGAGAACGAATGTGCGATTATGGCAATTTGCCCGGTGCACTTTCGGTGCTGGTGCAGCTGAGGTATTTAATGTATACCACATATATCCAGAACTTTCGCCGACGAAAGGTAAAACAGCAACAGCTCACTCCACTAAAAGTCCACACTTCCTTAGCGAGTTGATAGCTTTTGCATTAAATATGTTCTCTGTGTTATAGGGACGAATAGTAATGCTGCTTCTTGCATGGTTGGAAAATGTTGTTAGGATAACTTACGAGAATCAAATTAGACAGCATTGGCCTAATTAAATTTTCACATATTTTCAATAAACACAACCTTTACATGACGCCTCAAAATATATAATAAAAATAGTAATAATAATAATAATTAATTTTCACAACAGTACAAAGGCGTAGCTTTACAATGTTAATTTATCTCCAGTTGATTAATGATAAATCATAATATAAATGAAAAAAAATGAGTAGAACATTTATTAAAAAAGTTATGGAAGAAATCACAAACTCAAAACAATACCCAGATTCTTAACTCTGCTGATAGAAGGATGTTTTGATGATTTGGATGTCTTTTGCTATACAGACCTGACAAATTTTAGTCTGCCTGAAAGCTGGATAATGTATGTATAGTATGTATTTAGATTACTATAATTGTTTTTCTTACTGATTTTGACCTTTTACAAAATATTTATGCAAACTGATATTTGACAGGTCCGTAAGTCTTACCGAAAATTTGAAGTTTTAAGACAAATTTTAAATATAATAATAGCATGAGATTTTCTGGGACAGGATTTCAGTTTATTGAACTTAGCCCAATCAGAAATATACTTTACGTCGGTGTTAATATCACTATAGACAAATAAGAATAAAGATTACCCACTTCGAACAAGAAAAAAGCGACCAAAATTTCTGAGCGATGCCTATATATGTTCGACGGTATTCAGTAAACTCGACGTAGGAGAAATGGCAGTTGTTCGGCGCGTCCTGCTTTTCATGTGGACATGCGCTGTGCAGGAGTGAATGAATTCCTAAAAAGAAGGCCAAAAAGCAAGGCAAGGAAGGGTTCGTACGATTGCTAAGCTGACCTGCTGTCTTGCTTGAGCAGCTTGAGTGTGAAGACAATAAAGAAACAAATGTTCCGTGGGCTGGCAAAGGGATATACGAGTGAAAAATTTGATTGGTATTTGGGGGCAACAAATTGTTTTGCCTGCTCCTGAAATTGTGTGTGCTCGAAATCTGAAAAACAAATTGCACAATCGATAATTACATCAATTTAATCTGAGCATTATCTGAAATGAAATTTTTAAGAATGTATGTATTTGATTATTTAAATTAAACCCCAATTTTAAAAATTAGCAATGTTTTGATTCCTTTCGAAATTTGATTTCTTTAGATTTTGTAATTGTTGGGAAAATTTCAAATTGAGATATTTTAAATATGGAGGAAGTTTAGTTTATCATTATCAAACGCCAAAGTACATTCGTGCAAAGTTCAAAATCTCAGGGTGCGGAATTCACCTATTCCAGTTTATGAGGCCCCGGTCAACAAGCAAAATAGTTCTCGAAAATTAAATTATGCACATTAGCTCACAAAGGCATCCCTTATGTACAATGCTCAAGCAAGCAAGCAGGTCAGCGCAGCTATCGTACGAATCCTCAGTTCCTCTGTTCTTTTTTGGGTTCGTTCTCGGAATACACCCTGCAGGTGTACGAAAAGCAGGGCGCGCAGATATTTGATAGGGGTCAGTTAAATAATTTTTTATTAGTTCTGTATAGAAACCTGAATGAGTCTACCATGGTCAACAGAAACAAAAGTGTTAGAAAAGTCTAGAGAAACAAGAATAAGAATATCGACACTATATGTTGTTTTTATTTGTTTTTATTAATACTAAATTTTATTCTATATCGGGCATCTATGTATATTCAGCCGTTTCAGCAATTAGTACCTACCTCCGAGCAAACGGGCAGACAATAATATTAAAAAAGTTTTTTTTTTGGGATTTGGTATCGTAAATACATTTGAGCATAGAAAGAGGCAGTTATTTCGGTAGGAGACAGACACCTAAATTTTATTTATATGTCCATCCGAGTACATATGTATGTTGGTACGTAAAGATTTCTTCGAGTGCATAATATGTGGTATGATTAGACTGATCCTTTAAAATTGGTTTGTTCGCGAACCTTATTTATTTACTTTTGTTGTTCCATGTAAAATACCTACCTAAAAATGGGCATACGTTTTTTCGAGCAAATACAAATTCTTAAGACATACTAATCTGTAAGTTGTCACAAGCCAATCATAATTTAAGTTGCTAATTATTTGCCAGTTACAGGGCTATAGCATGAACTAAGATGAAGGCATAAAAACAAAAAGGCGAAAAATGGTGCGTGTTTAAGGGGAGGGTAAGGTATTAAAATTTTTTTTTTCGAATTTTTTTTTTACTCGAATTTCTAAATGAAGAACCTTTCAAAAATATTGTGTGAAAATTTGAGACGGATCGTAGCAAAACTATCGAAGAAACAGCAGTTTAAGCAACTCGCTTATGATCGTTTTACTCTAAATTTTTTAGTGTTTAAAACTTTAAGGCGTTTTTCCCACAACTCATGTTTTCAAAGTCGGTGCCCCTCATAAGTTCAAAACTACTACACCGATTCTTTTGAAATTTTGAACACTATTGCTGTACATAATTTACGAGGTAACACGGGAGAGTTTTTTTCAAATTTGTTAATATTTTTTATTTTATAATAACAAATTAGCCGATTTTCTTTGCAAAAATCGCGTTTTTCACTTCAAAGTGTTCCCAAAAATTTAAAAATTTAAATTTCGAAAAACCCCTCCCGCGTTACCTGGGGAAAGCGATTATCTAACAACAAAAAATTTCCTTTTTGATTTGAGATGATCCAGCACCAAGTTATGAGGGTCACCGCAATTCTATTTTTTTCTGATACGCTTCCAAATAATGGCTGCCATTGCCTTATTTTACAATATTTCTACATGAAAATTTTACAAAATATTCTTCAAATGTTCTACTTTGATGTACCATTAGCTTTAATGAATAGATTCTATCTGAGTTGTCGAAAAAAATTCACAAAAATGTGACTTTTTTTGTACGAATTAACCTTACCCTCCCCTTAAATTTAAAAACGAAAAACGATTTTAATTAAAATTAATGAAGTTTTCGGTTTATCTTTTTATATTAGCCAGGTCCACATAAAATTAATTATTACATGATTTCTAATTGTATATTCCTCTACTATAGATTCCCATAACAACAAAATGAATTTGTTGGAAATTTAAGACCAGAAACCACCCTTAAAGAGTAGAACGGTTACATAAAAAAATACTTTAATTAAAAGTAAACACCTTAAAGGCCGCAGCTATGAAACAAGAGGAGACGAAAATTCCTTCAAAAAGCTTCCGGACCCTCTCTTATACTGCGAGATACATTGTTCGGCGCGAGTCAAATGCAACAGAATTTCCACCTTGGCGAAAGCTCCAGAGCTCGTAATGACAATGCCTGAGTAAGACAAAGGCCGTGGGAATACCGCATCCTTTCCACTGTGATTAGTAAAAAAATGTAATGGGAACAAGCTCGGCGGCAGAATGCATGCACGCACAAAATGCCACCTTGAGCATAAGGGTGCCGGATGTGTGCCGGGTGACATTATGCCACGAAGGTCTGCCGGGATCAACAAAAGACACCTCGCGATTAAAATAACATATCTGAAACATAAACTTAATTCGCAGTGTTTTTCCATGTCACCCCAGCTCTCTTCATAGCACTTCGGGGCGCCGCCGCCGTCATTCATCCGGCTCTAATTGCAGGCGAGCTAGGCTGGGAAAATGTTTCACTTTCATGGCGCTTAAGCGCAAGGATTCTAACACAATAATGGGGAGCAAAGCAGGGTGATTGTATAGAATTACTCACCTGAGAGAAAATCAAAATTTAAATTAGTCCCGCTACCTAGTTCCCAGCACTCATTAACATTTTAAGGGGCAATAGGCGAGAGATAGTATATGTTGTCAGGATAAGGCTCTCAGAACGTCTTCTATTATTTTAGAATTCTCCCAGGGGAGTAAACAAGAGGAGATCGTCAACATTTTCCGATTTAATTAGATTGCACGACGGGCATAAAAATTACGGATCAAGAATTTTAAATGGATTTTGGATTATGATGTTGCTATGAAGGGTGCGGGCGGATCGCTCCGGCACCGTAATCAGCTATTATTGTATTTGCCCGGAGTGTTTCAGACACCGCCGGAAGCTGCTTCCCAATTAGATCCAATTTGGTACTTAGCAGGGGATTGCTTTCTAGCTCCAGGCGTTTCTTTCGGGGAACTGATGATTAATTTATTCGGAAATTTACACCTCCATTGATGGAGTGATAGAATTCGATTTTTATGGTTTTTTCGTAATAATTGGACATAAAAATATCTTTTAAGTAAGATAAGATTTAAACTTCATCATAAATCTGGCCGTGAATTGAATAACAGCTTCTTACATGTAAATTTCAGCAATTAAAGCTATAGCGCAGTATTGTACAGGGCCACAGTCAGCGTCTACCTTGCGATTCTATTCAAATGTCTTCGACGGAAAAATAACATACCTACTCATTGTGAGTCTAATTGTTGCTGTCGTGTTATCAACAATACTCTGTTAATAACAAATAATGTTTTTTTTTCGAAACCTCTTGTCCAAGATGGCTATTGCCATTTCTAATGCTTGACCACTGCATGTTTTGCGTAGCAAGATTGAAGATGTGATTGGATTAGTTATTATTCTGACGGAAGGTTGCGTACCTACATACGAGTAGGACCGAAAAACTAAGAAAATACATATGTGTAGGTACTGCAGAGCTTGGGCGGACCTGGTGAATGGTTGTTGGGGACTAGGCTTACCAGATTTTAAATTAGGGAAATAAGTATACTATCAATTTTAGAACCCCAAAATCAGTGCAAATCTACGCCATTTTTTTGAAATTTCTTTTTATCAGAAAAATATAAAAGTGCATTAAAACCAAAAACAATAATAATAAAACAATACTTCTTGAAATAAACAAAATAATCTGGAGAAAATAATTCTTTAGCTTTATTTCATACATACATATAATATATAATATCTATGTATGTACTGTACATACATATACTTTTCATTACATTGTGCCCCGTCTTCAGTTTTTAAGAAAGTATGAATACTTAATTATTTATTATTTAGAAAACATATTAAAATTATTTTATACAATAAGTTCAGCCTCTACATTCTGTATAGAAAGTTTTCCTCTTTCTTTTCTCCAAAACAAAACATTGAACTGAACACTCTCTTTAAGGAAGCATTTGAATGTGGAATTGAGAAAATATGGTTTTAAATCAATTTTCTTTGCATTAACAATTATCAGGTCCAAAAATTTAAAAATCAGTAGGTACAATTGCTCTGATGAGAAAATCAGTACGATTGGCAAGTCCATTAGGGACACACACAGCATCACTTCTTATTCAAATAATAAAAGAAATTTAAATATTAACCACCACGCACTTATTTGTATTTATTTGAAAATTAGTAGGTACAGAATATAAAACATTCGCATTTTTCTGACATGAATAAATTATTCTTGATCTGAGAAATTTGAAAGTCCTGAAATTTTTCCTTTCTCTGGTTTAATATTTCAAGAAAAATTACACTTATCCACCCCATCATTGTGATATGTAAGCAGAATGCTTGCCCGTCATTCTACTAACACTAAGTATTAACTTAAAACTTACATAGCAGCTACTGCCGACAGCAGCAGAGCAGCGTATTGTTAAAAAAGAAATATGGCCAAATTGCTTTCGTTTCAAAATTCAAAATATCCCAACCGTTGCTCGGAAACTCTTATGACATTTAGTCGCGCAATAAGAATTCTGAAACTGATAACAAAAACTTAAATAATCAAAACAAATTGTCCTTTCTTATCTTGCAAGGCGGCAGGCAATTCACATAAGTTAAAATTTACCTTAGTCGTTAAAGAAGGGCATGTATGTACATATGTATAAGTGCTACGCGGAGATCGTGAGGGCCGCTTGGTTAACAACTTTGCTGCCAAAAGAACCGAAAGGTTACAAACAATGGTTTGCTAAAATATTCAATCGGAGATAGGTCAGCAGGTACGCGGGTACATTAAAGCTATAATAAAATGATGGCTTGTTGCGAATAAAATTTTTAAAAATTGAAACATTAACAAAAAAGTCATATATTTTGTCACAATAGATTGCTGGGCTTAAAATAAAGGCAAGCGTTGTCCCTCGTGTACGTATCCTATCCATGTACCCATAAGCAACTGAAAAGCATTATCCGAAACCTTCACATCTCCCGCTAAATGTAATTCCAAAGTTGCGAAGCAGTTGCAGTGCAATATTACAACATAAGGGTCCCTCGAGTCCTGTGACGGTACGTGCTTTCAGCGTAATTGAAAAAATTGTACGAGAAAATGAAAAACAATTCCAGACTCATTTTGAATATTATAATATTTCGGCGGCACAAGTAAAAGTTTTCCCTCCATCATGCTCATCAGACGTACACCCGGTCGCACCTAAAAACAAAGCAGCGCCGAGGAGTTGCAAGAGCTGTAAAATTAAAGTTCAGGCTGCCATAAGATATGCGCCCCCGAGGCCCACACCGAGAGCGCGGACCGAAGTTTGGTGCTTAAGTGTAGCTCGAAAACTATCACACAACTACTCCAGAAGCTATACAGAAAAGTTCTAAGGGCGCCCAGAGATGAAGCACTCTGCCCAGGGGACATGACAGAAGTGGCCTAAAATTAAATTTTTCGTTGTTAATTTTAAATTAAATCAAGACCCTTCCATTGCTGCCCCCACAATAAGCCTTGTCCTAAGCTGCCTTAGTGGACGACATGTTGCTGCTGAGAAATACTTTTTTCCGTGTTTGTTTTTGCAGGTTTAATGCGATTAAATTTTTCTTCCGAGAATGGAAACTCTCACTATGATTTTTTCCATTCACGCAATAATTAAGGATTTTTTTCCTTGTACGATAAAATTAATGGGTGTTCTCGACAGGCAAATATGTGAAAATATTTTCATCATGGATTGCGCCCGTAACATTGTGGTTTGAAAAATCGAAAAAGTTTTCTCGGTTCTCCTGTGCTTGCTCTAGGAATTAAGGGAGCAATTTTCTGCAGAATTTAATTTGATGTCGCAATGGGCTTTATATGTTCGTTCCAGTTCGATATTTTTTAGAGCTAGTTCACTGTAGCCGTTTGAATTCACACGACTTTTTCGTGTTTGAGGCTTTTAAAATTTTTTGTCCCCGGCTATTATGTTGCTGGCGTGTTTGGAGCCATTTATTATTTAAAAAACTTGAATTCCAGGTTACACCTGCCAACTATTATCGAATTACAAAGAACATCAAATGAAAAAGACTTCGCTAAAAGCAGCTAAACCTGCATTTATGAATACAAGAAAACATAAAGCAAGGTTCGCAATTAAAGCAACACAACAGCGACGACGAGGTTAAAATGTATCACCTGATTGATAGAGTAAGTACCACTGCTGAAATTTCGTAGAGACAGTCCTCACAGTCAACCTCGAGAGAATAAGTTACGATATCCTGTTGTATTAATTCTAGTATCATATTAATCGTCAGATCTGACGATTGGGGCTCATTCTGTCATCAGAAATATTTACATTTCTTAACGTCCTTCCATTTCTCCACTTTTTAATTCTGCAAACATAAGATTAGCAGTAATTCCAACACAGCATTATTTCAGGTGTAATTACATTCATATGTCCCTCAAAAAATTGCGGAAATGGCTGTAATGCTCCAGTACCACAAAGTAGAAAATTTAAATATCTCCAATTCTCGTGCCAGTGGACACCCATCAAACTGAAAAGTTTCCTGACTACGGGAAATACAAGCGCACGATAAATTGTTATTAATATTTGCACTCCTGAGTACGCTAATTAACTATGTGTGACCACAAACAAACCAATAGTTAACACACAACCCGTATGGTATGTTATGTACAGTTGGTTTCATTGGCCCTCATTAATTTTATTCGAGAGGTTTACGTGGATATATTCTGCATGGTTAATTGGTTCGTATCATTCTAATTGGGATTTAATCTAGGACTATGGGATGTTGTATATTCAGTGACTGATATGCCGCTGTTAGCTTAGGGATAGAGGAATAATTCGTACAAAAAGGACTTTCTCCTTCACCGGCCGGAAAGTCAGGTAGTTTCCATGTAG
The DNA here is from genome assembly GCA_947538895.1 of Neoitamus cyanurus. NCBI lineage: Eukaryota > Metazoa > Arthropoda > Insecta > Diptera > Asilidae > Neoitamus > Neoitamus cyanurus. The sequence continues at coordinate 33,818,756 of OX384543.1, forward strand.
TTTTACATAAGAAGATATTTAAGGATTTTTGTATTGTGTAATATGACATTTCACTTTCTTTTTAATGTGCTGTTTCTTACGTGTTATTTTAACAGATACACATCTCTATAGCATACATAATTTAAAATTGGAAAAAAAATCCTGTGTGCAATTTTTTTAAATGAGATAAAGACCTAAAGTTAATTTTCATTTAACTTCTTCTCTTTTGGTTAATGAAAAATCCAAATTTTAAATATTTTGAAGAAATTATATTAGGTCCGCAACTAAGTTCCCGCTGTTTTTCAATAGATGGCTCCAGTAGTAAGAGTTGGTCGATTATAGCATTACTAAAACGTCATGAACCAAGCTTAGACATATGGTAAGCAAGCCGCTTTGATACATTTGTGATTTTGTTTTTGGAACATATACTTTTGGTTGTGTGAAAATGTCTGATTATGTGCCAAATAATCGTCATTTGCGGGGAAGTGTTGCTTTTCGTTTTTCATTCGAAGAAAACGGCGGCTCAAGCGCATCGAGAACTCCAAAAAGTTTACGGAGATGCTGCTCTAAGTGAAACAACGTGCCGTGATTGGTTCCGTCGCTTCAAAGACGGTGATTTTGATGTTGACGACCGTTCGCGTGAAGGAAGGCCGAAAATCTTCGAAAACGCTGAAAAGACGTTGAAACCCAACGAAACGATCACTGGGGAACGGTATCGAACTCAATTGATGCGATTGAGCCGAGCACTGCGCGAAAAGCGGCCACAATACGATCAGGGCACGAAAAAGTGATTTTACAGCACGACAACGATCGGCCTCACGTTGCCAAACCCGTCAAAACCTACTTAGAAACACTCAAATGGGAAGTCCTACCCCACCCGCTATATTCCCCAGATATTGCGCCGTCCGATTATCACTTATTCCGTTCGATGGCACATGCTCTGACTAATCAGGAGTTCCGTTCATATGACGACATCGTAAATTGGCTTGATTCATGGATAACCTCAAAAGACGAACACTTCTACCGTGACGGTATTCGAGCTCTGCAAGAAAGATGGGAAAAGGTTGTCGCTAGCGATGGGCAGTACTTTGAATAACTCATTTGTAACCATTTTTTCATAATAAAGTTTTATATTCATAAAAAAAAACAGCGAGAACTTAGTTGCGGACCTAATAAGTTTGTAGTTATATTTTCCGCTAGTAAAAAAATTATATTTAGCACAACCATGTTTTACATACATGCATGAATGAAAAGATGGTAACACAAATTTTTAAAGCGAAAAGGGTAACGTTTATGGCCAGTTCGTGCATTTCGACGTCGAATTTAAACGATGCGCAAAACGTCGATTTTGGTCCACGCAATTCGACGCGTCGAATATGCAATACAAATTTGAATAGTTTTGTTACAAATAAAAAAGGATGTAGATGTGCACAACAACGAAAAACTATGCAAATACAAAATCAAATATTGCGACCGAAAAAGTTAAACTTCAAAGGATTGCCCCGAAAATCCACACGTAAGGGTTTTCGGGGTTGTTGACTTCCAATCTGCCATGAAAATTTCCAAACTTAAAATGGGCTTTGAGGTCACAGAAAACGAAATTTGTCTAGGAATATCCAAGAATTCTTATATGCGTATGCGAAGTAAAAACCCAAACGAAAATAACTTGTTCAATATTAGAAAATATTAACTAAAAATATCGTGATATAATTTTACCGCCATACGTGACTCTATGATTAGAGAAGGAGTTTATATGTTAAACTTTTCAAAGAAATGAAAACCATCACGTAAGCAAAGAAACAATTCACTTTTACTCTAAGAATCTAACTTCTCTCTAGCAAGTAAAACAACCCATTTAATTGTATAAGTTCATATTTCGATATCTTTTACACCACCATAATTTGGAACCAAAAATTTCGTTGACAATATTTTCTTCGTTCATTGGAGATTCACATCCTTTTGGGATGTCGAAAAAGAAATTGTAAGTATCTTTTCGAAATCGAAAAATTTCCTTAGAGCTTTCTTGATGGAAATACCCTGTCGGCTTGGACAATTTTATTATACACTGAAAAGCATTTGAAAGTTTCATTTGGGCTGACGGGAATCCTACTCTTGCTTCAGGAGGATAATGTTCTAGTTCTATATTGCCCCTGAGGTATACCTAAACTCGAGCTATTTAGAAATAATTAGGGCGGCCCATGAAATTCTCGTAGTTTTAATTTTTTTTTCTTACAAATTAAACCAATTAATAAGGCTGATCAGTAACTTGCTTTTGATCTGGTAGACCGAACGGACACAAAGGATTAATAAATAAAAATGATAAATTGGTCAAATATAGACTTATACCTATCATAAAATTGTTTGTGAAATAAAGGCAAAAGGACTTGCTGGTGAAGTTTTTTCGAAGAAAAACCGCTTCTACTTCTTTTCGCGACCAAAAAATTGGTGGCAGTTGTGGAATATGAAGTAGGATTTTCCCAACGTGAATCTTAAAAATGACAGTTTATTTTATTATTAGGTACATTATACTACGCAACGCATTAGAGCAGTGAAACGTGTATGCAAAATTCACTTTGCATCAATAAAGATGTGTTCTTTCTTTTCACTCTGGATCAGCATTTTAACTTAGGAAAGCAACAACAACAGACATCTGGGTTAAGGTATTGTTGTATCTTCCCCAAGTTCTATCATAGCAAGTTAAAAAAAATAAATAAGAAAATAGGTATACGTAATCAACAATTTTCAATAGCAATTCGAATTTGTCTATATTTAAAAGTCTATAACATACAAAACCAAATCAGAGATTTTCGTAATCGAAATAAAAAAAATTCTTTTCTTTTAAATCAAAACTTGCGTAAAAGCGAAAGCGTGCAATGTCGTTTTGAAACTTTATTTTTCAAAATGTTGATAGCGTGTGACCTAACGAGTGGGCCTGTGCAAATATAAATTTAAGCTGTGCATAAAATGGAAGAAAATATTTCCTACTATTTCTTCCATATTTCTTGAACCATTTATGTTCGCTATGCTCGGTGATTAGCCCGCGGTAGCTATCCTAATTGATAGAGCTTGCATTTGTCGCCATTAGGAAAAGAGCACTTTGGGATTGTAAGCGTGGGTTTCGAACCTGGGACTTTTGGACCGGCAGTGAAGCAAATTTACCACTAGAGTACTCGTGTCCCATTAAAAGGGAACAAGTCCCAAAATTTCTTTGGTTTTGGTGTTTTCTGTTCTGCATAAACTCCACAGTTACTGAACCTCTTTAATATGAAACATGAAAATTTTGTAAGATTTCCATTGGAATGAGCACCTGGTTTCTTGAGGTCATTGCTACAGCTTGCACCATGTTCATGAAAGTTGTTATTAGGGTCTTTCAAAATCGCTGACAATTTCGAGTTTTAAGTACTCAAAAATGTTCAATCTCTTGCTTGCAATGGCTTATAAAACATTCTTCTGTGATAGATGTATAGAAAAAGTGAGGGGTGTTAGTAGCGATCGGCTAGTACCTACGGAAGCTTAAAAATATATTGAAGATGAGAACTACAAAACAAGATAAATAAAATAACTAACTAAATTTTAGTCGGCAAACCATGAAGTACACAGGATACAATAATGAAAAGTAGACTCCAGCTGTTAGTTTATCTAAGAGATGTGGTGTCTCCACTATGGCACACGGAATAGAACCCATTTTCATCCCAACCCCTCAAAAGGATAATATTCACCTCCTTAAATGTAAGAGTTTATTCAGCAACTGGGAAACCCCTTTTTATGGTAAATTTTCCCAGATATATTTCCCAAGCTTTCTCCTGTGGGGTATGTGCGTCCAGGTTTATCCTGCCCCTCTCAATCCAAAATTTACTTTGGTACATCACAGTCCACAAAATGTTAAGGATGAGAATTTCCTTGCCCTGAAATGAGTCGCATGTTCCCTAGGGAGAACGAGTTGCAAAATGAGCAATCAACAAGTACTCGCCGACAGCATATGTAGTACGTGAAGGGTGCGAAAGGGCGTGGATAAAACAATTTTTCAGTAACCCGACATCATCCTTAATTTGCATATAATGGGCCCGAAAGTTCACAACTGTGCGCTATGAGTTATGGAAATATTTTGATTTTTATGTAAAACATATTGTTGTAAAAGATATTTATGCATGACCATATCTTTACGAACTTTATCTCGCCATAATGCACGGGCACATGTCCAGCGTCTAATAAATTAGAACCCTTCAACTGCAGGCTATTATTCCTTTGCCTCATATTTCTCGTCCGACTAATGAAAGGCAACGCGATATCATCCCTCGAGTGACCGTCAAAGGCTTACCTCTGATCAAACTCGGGGGTAGTGCTCCAGAGCACAGGAGGGAAAAAATTATCAAGAACTAACTGGCAGCGACATATTGGGTTCCAGCGTACCTTGTGGTAATTGAAATGTTGAAAGGACGCAAACGCCCAGTGTCCCTAATTGAAAGGCACGAGTCACACAGCAGCACCCATGCCAACGGCGACAGTGCACAAGACTCGTGTGCTCCTGGCAAAAATGTAAGGAGTAATCTCGGCTAACAGCAGTGCTGCCGATGCTGCAAATCTCCATGGTTAGGCAGTTTAATTACTGGGATTTTCGTGATTGAAATGTTTTTGTCAAAATCCATGTGACAGGTCGCAGGATGGCGAAGGGATGATAATTGAGGGTGACGCAGTGCATGTAAATGGATTTTTCTATTTTGTTGATCTCAAATGATGGGGTGTCGATTTAATGAAAGATGCTCCTACTGATATTTTTAACCTGCTCGTGATTTAGGAATAAATGTAAAAACACGACACTTTCCCTTTTGAAGCAGCTATGCAAAAAGGGATTGAAGGTGACAGCAATTGGGTGTTTTTGCGTACACGGAGAGCTCTTTAATTTTATTTTATGGGATGGAAGGGTTTTGAACAGAAGGCACTTAAAATTCACTACATATTAACATAACATAAATATGTTCAAGGATCATAGCAACGTCATGTTCAATAAAATGTTTGGTACCTAATTTTGTAGCCAGGAGGCTTTTTTTTTAATTTTAAAGGTAATAATACAACTGTAGACAGAATTAGACTATTTTTATCAATTTCACCTACTGAGGTAAGAAAAGTTTTTTGCGTTGAAAAAAATTTTCAAATTTATATCAGAGTTTATAAATAATTGTATATTTCGATATTTCAGCAGCGATTGATTACAGGCACAACCCATATTAATGATACCCTCCGCATACTTTTTTTTCTCATTCCGTAAGATAAACAAATTTATTAAGACGTAGTTCGATTGTAGCTCAATCAGATTAACGAAAATTTTAGCTCTGTAATGCAAGTATGTATTCTAAGATCGGGTTTGGTGTGTGAGATTAGCACATCGCATATTTAATCAACAAATTTTACTGTTAATATTGGTTCAACAGTGGAAATTGTAATTTGAACATTCTTAACTTTAAATTGACAATAAGAACTGTCAAAATAATAACTTCAATTTTCATTTTAACAGTAGCAAATGTTTCAAAATGACAGTCACTTCATTGTTAATTTAGGCGGATATATACATATATAATATTATTCAATTTTTAATATATTTCAATATTATTCAATTGTTATCCAAGGGCTCTGTTTCAGTTTCAGCGCACCTCAATTTTGGTTCGAACTAGATTCGAACCAGAGATCTCAAAGCGATAGTCTAGCGCACTTACCACGGGGTTATTGATAGCTGGTCAAATAGTAAGCAGACTTAGTTATTGAGAAGCAACAGTTTTGATTTAACATTTTTTTGTCAGCAGCCATGCTAGTCAACAAAGGCCGAAGTTTATTTGTTAAACAGCAAACATTATTATTTTAAAAGATATTCCTTCAATGTGAATGTTTTTCTGTTAATTGAATAAATTTATGTGACAGTACTATACTCTTGTCATTAGAGTAAGTACTCGTTTATCTTAATTCTCAATGTAGGCGGTGCTTCCTGAGTGCAAAATCAATGCGCATAACAAAAAATTCAGGTGAGAATTTTGAATCGCTGCTCTTCGAAAAATATTGATTTTACAAAATAATCTCGAAAATCTATTCTCCAGTATGGCGGGTAACCACGGCGCCCCACAAGGTCAACTTTTTACTTTTAAACTCAGAAAGCATCCCCTACCCCATACTCCACATATCAAAAGCGATCTTAAAATTTGTGTATATTTTATTTATTTATGAGAATTAGCTATGAACAATTCAGGAATACTTTTTATAAGTAGCAATCACCTGCATACAGCGTGTCCCGTAAAAAGTGGATAAGCTGAAAACCGGTGATAGGGTAACTTATTAGCTATCAAATGAGCACAATATAGCCTTATGTAGTAAAGTCTCAAGGTTTTCGAGATATAAGTTTTTTACTATATTAATAGTTGGCATACCATTTGTACAAATGATAATAAAAGTAATAGTACCATCAGATGTTTGATAGAAGTTTTTAACGCCAGTTGTATTTTTTCTCAAAATATGACTGTACCAAAAATGACACTATTTTAACAGTCACTACAGAATAACTGGAACGTTTCTGTTACTAAAATGAAATTATTTGTATAATTTCTTATTGCATTTATCGCGTGGGCTATGTGACTTATCCGTATGCTCGGATACCACGTACCAAACGAGTTGAATAATTTTTTTTTTTTTGCATCTAAAAACCTTTTTTTCCCTCAAAAGCTGTTTGGCCAGGTTGTAAGGAGGGTAATATTAATGAGTTAATTGTACCGGCAAATATAGAAGACTTACGTGAGAAAACACTCTAGGGTAGGAAAGTACCTATGAACATACATACAAGCTTTTATTTAAATTGCTTTGTAAGTATGCTTCGGTCAAATATTGCAACCAAAATTTTGACTAGTTCTAATTTAGTAAGAGCTTTAATATTTTGCACATGTGTGCAAGTTCGATGACAATGTAATGTATTATATCCAATATTGTTCAAAATCTAACATGGTGGACGCCACAAGATGACAGATTACCCGCTTGACATGGGTATCAAATGAAATGTGGTATGTTGAATTTTTACACTACATCGCAAAAAGCTTTTACATCACATGGTCGCAGTGGATCCAAAAATTTAATTCAGTTAAATTGGTTGCCTACAATTTGTGAACATTTAAAAGGTTTTAAAAATGCAATAACTATGTAGGTAATGGAATAGGTAAAAAAAATCATTTTTTTTATTTTCAGTACCTACATTTGAATTAAGTAAAAGCTTATTTTTAAAAGGTTTCGTTTACAGTTATTTTTTATTTTAAATGTCGAAATCTGATCACTTATGTAATTAAACTTGAAACAACATCAGCTTGCTGTACTATAGAGCCCTCGTCTTCTTAATCCCGGGAAGGATCGGAGTCGTTATAAAGGCTCATGGGGGTCCTACAAAATATTAAAGTTTGGTTTAATGTTAAGTTAATCTTACTCAAAGACTGCACCACCAATGTTTATAAAACTTTTAGTTAGAATATTAGTTGCGTTTTCTTTATTACCGATTTTTTCTTTAGAATTTTAGTTGGATAAAATGGACTTTTTTGATATCTAGTCAAGAATAAAGTTAATTAAGTATTAAACGATAACAAAGGATACTGTATCCTTTCCTTTTCATTTAATGGCGGTCCAAATGTTTGCAACCGCCAATGCAATGCAATTGTTTTCCAAAATTTTCAAGATGGTGACTTTTATTTGGCCACATTTGTAATTTTGCATACACATATGTATACCGGCAATTTAATACTTGTGTGCTACGGGAAAACTTCTGAGTGATGAATTCTTTAAAAAGTACTCAACTTTGTTGATATAGTTGTATAAACCCTACAACTGTAAAATATAAAACATATGTATACTTAAGGGTACTGACAATGAGAGACAAAGCGCACTATACACTAAAAATCAAATGCGATTTCGAATTAAATTAAATCTTGGCAGCACAAAGTTGAGAATCCTTATCAGATGCAATGATGGACTAGAAACGGAAGCAAAACTAATTAAATGGAATATTAAAACATCCTTGAACCCCTTTCTCTCCGTCTTGTCCCTTTTATTTCAATTCATTTTCAGCTGCTTCCATTACCTTTTCGGTTCCAGCTCCTTCGAATCTTGTGCTTTTAAGCGGAGTTCATTATTAGTCAGTCAGTCAAACGCAAAATTGTATACACCATGATTGCGTGAATTTCGAGGGATTTTTTTTTTTTTTTTAATTAAACTCCGGATTAGAATTGAAAAATACGGATGAGCTGTATAAAGAAAGGACTGAGGACTGGTGCTTAAATTAGTTTGTAGAAAAAACCTCGAACGAGGCTCCGCGTCTGAGTTGGGGTGGATAGGTATCAGAATGGATTTGTGTGCTTCGAGTCCCTTTTCAAATTTAAATGGACTTCTGGGGCGATTTTTATCAATAACTCATTAACTCGAACGACAATGAAGAAATTTGCGTTTCGTTAAATTGTTAGCTAGGATGCTAGCCTCGGAGCAGTCGAGAGGAAAACAGAGAGGCCAGCAATGGCGGAATCTGTTCGCTTAATTCAGATGCAGTGGCCTTTATTCTTCAATTAATTGAATCTCCTCAAATCAGAGTGGACAATGGGCAAAGTACAAACAAAGGACTGGTTCATCGTCGAAATGAGTGTATTTGGAAATAATAAGAAGATTTCTTTATTCAATCCATGATATCTGTTGATGACACATTTTATGGTAAATATTTTTTGCTTGTCATGTGAGTATGACAATGGAAATCTGTACCCTGCAAATTATGAAGGTGCCAGAAAGGGATTTCGTATTCATTTTTAAATATTGTGATTTAATTGGAACTATTGTTTTACTCTTGTTTAATTAGTTGTTTAACAAAGTGCTTACCACACATTCGAAAGATGACAATATTTCCCGATAAATTATAGTCTTTAGGGTTCCGTAGTCAACTACGCTCTGTCCGTCAGTCTTCTGTATGTCACAACCATCTCATTCTGTTTCATTTACCTGAGAGAGATTTTGAGATTTTCGAAATAATTTTTGTAAAAGAAATAGAATTGAAATTGTTGGGCTTCTTTAAAAAAAGGAGCTTTTACTTCATATGATTTTTAATGTGCGCTACATACATATAAGAGTCTGTGATCATTGTGAAATTCATATTAATCGTCTGTCCCTATCTCGAGTTGGAGACGATGCGCATGATTCTTTTATTATGCAATACCATGCGCTGCGAGACACGAGACTGCGTTTACTGACTGACGCGAAGAGTTCGAGTTTAAAAAAAATTCCCTTAGTTGGTACTTTCGAAGAAACCGTTTATAACTTTAATTCCTATTTTATCACCGTATGGTAATAAAAAGTAAACAGAAAAATAATAATAAAATTAAAAATTCATTCTGAGCTGGTGATTCGTCACAGAACCGGACCCCATAGACGCAAATATTGTGTCGTCACAAATTTTTTTTTTGACAATATTGACGCAATTGCTAATACAACATTTGAGATTATTACAATGGTTGATGATGTTAGTATTAATAATTAATTATTTACATTTTACTCATGCTCTTCATCAGTAGTAGTAGTACACATAGGAATAATAAGCTTACTTGAAACAGTAAAGAATTTGTAGGGTTTGTCTTGAAGATGTATTAGCTGCGAATGCCTCGTATACCTGTTGTGGTGAAGTAGCGGATTTATCGGTTTTTCTCATCAGGAGAAATAGATTAAAAGCGAATGTACGTACTGCGAAAGAAGTGACATGAGTGCGTGAATGGTGATCCCGGCTTTTGATTTAAAAAATCGGATAATAACAAAAATGTGAATATTATAAAATAGAAGTGAAAATAATTTATAACTGGCTTACAGACTAATTTGTTGGTTTCTTATTGATAATCTACACCATCCTCCCAGAAAACAAGGGCCGCAGCCCCAAGTATCTTATACTATATCTTCCTATTAATAATTAAATATTCATATATTTACTCAGTTATACTGCTCTCCAAGGCGCTTCCATTATGCCCTCTCACAATACAACACCATAAATAATTACCGAGATTTGTCAATTTTTCTCCTCGATCTCGACAAAATCCATACTTCCTTCATTTTTCAAATATTTTTTTAATATCGCCTTCCCAGATTTTTTCATTTCACACCCCCTCCTTACTGCACCTCCTCTTCAACATGTCCCAACGGGGTGGGGGTGGTCTCATTAAATCAAGCATGAATGCAGCGCTTTCACCTATTCTTAATATTTCCCACTGATTATGCAAATCAATATTTTGCAAATCAAATTCATTCGATTTTTTGATCTGAGTGAGTTTAGCGGGGTTCTCCTCCTTCCCTGGCTCATAGATACACACTTAGGAAAAAAAAAAAATAACAAAACTAAGTTATTTATTTACGAATGTGGGCTAGGGCGAACAACGTTTTCCGGGTCCTGCTAGTGAATAGTAAATAATAAAAAATAATAAAATAATAAAACAAATAGTTTCGCTGTGTCCTATAGTTATTCAAATGATTTTATTTAAATTGCCGGAAGTTTTGCCATTTAAAAGAGTGCCAACCAACTCAGCAATTAATGCAAACAATTCAATAAAAGCATCAGTGGCTTGCTCCAAAACTTTCAGGTGTTTGTTCCACTTTGGAAATTGAACAGCCAATAGATGCTGTTGTGCGAGCATTATCATCTCCTGTGGATAGTACGCTGAATTGGAGAATAGGCCCAAACCCGCTCGGGTAAACATAACTTTGCGCTTTACACGTGTCTTCCGGACTGAATTAACACATATTGATGCCCGGAGGATAATTGTGCGAGTGCTGCTAAAGCGCATTAAATAGCGATTAAGACTACTCGTGCGCATATTAATTACCATCCCCCAAATCCTGGTGGGATAACTCCGTAAGCACACAGAGAGCGGGAGCCTAACACAACGTGACGGAGCCTGCGTGTGTACGCATTCAAGTTATGCAAAATTTGTTTGTTGTCTCTGGCTCCGGCGAAAACCACCCCTGGCAGGCAGCAATTTTGCAGGATAAGAAAGGATATTGTCTCAGGAAGCGTCGGCATCGGCGGATGAATTTTAATTAGTGGAAAGGATTACCAATTCCTTTGTCGACGCTGTTATGGCGCAATTATCTCGATCGAATGTTTATGGAGGACCTCCTGATCCCTACGCAAACCCGGGACGAGTATTGCTCCGGGAGCAGTAAACTATTTGCTCGACGACGGCGGCGGTGGAGGCCCTGGTTGCCGGCGACTACTGTGGCGCGCTGATATCAATTTTATTTGCCTTTGTAATTTCGCCTTTTAGTGCGGAAAGTGGGTCGCCGAGGACCTAGGACCCCCCGTTACATTTGTTTACGCCGACAGGAATCGCTCCCGCCAACTCCGTCGGCATTGATGGGTTCTGAAAGCGATTTATTTTGCATTTTATTTCAATTTTTAGCCTCGGTTTCGGGGACCCGACGCTGTTATGAGGTTTCCGTGTTGTTTGCGATTTCAATTTAAACGCTCTGCATGTGCTTCGGTCGCGACCCCGACCCGCCAACCTCCCAGGACAACGCGCGGGTGAAGGAAAAGGTTTGATGGCAATTTGCGGTGAGGTGATTTCATTACATGTGAATTTATTACGCCACCAACTCCACATTATACCGCCGAGTGGCCCACCATACCATCGATACTTTACTCGATAAGCTGTCAAATAGTTTGCTTTCAATATGCAGCTTGGCTGCCTCTAAATAAACAAATTAGGCTCTTCGAATTAAATATTGAGAATTTTATCAAAAGTTGAATACGTTGACAATCTGTTATACGAAATAAATTATTTTCAATTTAGTTTAGTCATGTTGCATGCAGCTTTGTAATATCATTCGAGACAGAAGTGGGATTGTAGACTTACCTCTATAGTTATTTATATTTTCATATTTTTTAGTGGATTAAAGGGTGTGGGCCGCATTTAGTATAAAACACATAATATAATAACAAAATAATAACATAATTTCGAGGCTCCAACAAAACAAAGTTTTCCACCCTTTTTTTTATCCACAGAAATTCTCAAGTCAGTAGAGACCTTCTACATTGCTGCTCCACCCGAGTGATTGCAGCGAAAACTGGACTACCAATCAGTTAAGTAGGGATGGGCATTTAGATGAGCTAGCAACTGAGCATTAATTAGGTTTTACAGTACTTTTGAGAGGTAGCATAATATGCTTGTGGGACTCAAATCGGATAACGACGAAACGCAGGACTTCTTGGGAACAGGAATTACTAGAACATATTCACACGCCACAGGGAAAGAGGATGTAGTTAGTATATATGTATGTGTTTTAATATACTCGTAGATAGGATAGAGGGATCCCATCGAAGCCAACCGCTTGTGATTTTATGCTGGACATATCTTGAAGTATGTCGCACTCATCAATATACATATTTGAATGCAAAGCCAGTGAAACTTTCACTGAGGAAACGGAATGCTACTGAACAGTTGGTAGCTGCGCGGTCTTCAATCGATGGGAAGAGTTTGTTTAGGACGTCAGGTTTAAAATTACATTGACCAGATTATCTTAATTGCGATCATTTTGAAAATTTGAATACGCGAACGAGTATCATAAATGGCCATTGATACCAATTCTCATTTAACAGCGAAGAAAGTTAGACGTTGAGACGTTTAAAAATATTCAAACAATACTTAATTAAACAAGCTTTAACTTGAACTAGATCAATTACTGTGGTGATAATAATTAATATGATACATCCAACAAATCACAGAATAAGGTCCGCGGTTGCAGTGCTCGAGCGACTGTTATGAATATCTATCAAAGCCTCCAATATTAATATTTTCGAATATACCATAAGTTTTATAAAAACAAAAAAAAATCAAAGCCATGCATGGGCAATTTGAGCGTGATATTGCTGTTAGTCCACACTCTCAACGATTGGTCACAAATTGTTTATTAATTGCAATATAATGAAATGACTAATTTCGCCCATTGTTTCGACATAGTCTATTTCACAAAATCTGTACGATACACAGAAGGGCGTATTATTTTTGGCGAGTATCGCAGGCAATAAGCCATCAATTTGTTAAATTAAAACGCTTATAAAATTTGCCAGCAATTATACATAAATTCGGTCTAAATTGCAATTAAGGCGCACACATAAATTATGTTAATATCGCGGCGGATAAAACAATTAACAAATACAATACGGACTATTTAGAAGAACTCGGTCGTACGCTAATCCCCGGGATATGTGGACACGCCTGGTTGGCCTAGTCGAAAATTTCATTTTCAACATGATTGTAAATTGAAAGTAATTAAAATCAAATTTGAACGGTCATTAATTCCAGCAATTGTGAGGCCAGACTTACATGCACGTACCCTAAATACATATCTGTTTGCAGTGCACTCGGGGAGTTGTCCTTAATGGGAAGATGTGATGCGTTTTTGGGTGCCTACAGGCTGTCGAATTATTTCGCTAGACTGAAAATTGAAATAAGCCACTGAAGGTATGCAGAACGCCCTTGCACATACTTGAGAGGGTGTAGAAAATTATGAGCGTCGTAAAATTATGAAAATCTGGTTAGCGCAACAACGTACAAAATAAACCAGACGTCAGGAGTTGTGGCGAAGCTTTTGTGTAGGGAAAGTGCAATGTGCAAGGAAATTTTCCTGTAGACTCTGAAGATACATGGGCGCTTTCTGTTAAGTTATTGTCTACCTCAGTAGTCTGGTTATGGCAGGCAGGCTTGAACGCACAATGCGATTCGAGAAACTTTCTAAATGGTTAAAGCAGTGGAACGTTCGGGAAAATCAATTTCACTCAAAAGAAAATTGGGGAAGTGCTCATTTTCGTAGAAGAGAGGAATTTGTGATTACAGTTGTTCTTCCCAGAAATTCATAAATAATTCAAAAAGTTCGCTTGTTCTTGGCGGATAGTTAAAACTATCTGGTCACGTATCTTACAGTGGCCGTAAATAAATATCAGCCAAAATCATCGTGTTTGACATTAGCCTCCAACAAACTTCGTTCATTTCATTTCCCGAAAAGGGAGAAAACTTTTGCCTTAAGAAAACTTGTTCAACAAAAATCTTTTGCCATACCACATCTCCGTAACCGCCCATTCCCCAAACCGCCCTCACTCTCACGCCCATTCATCCTGTATCTGTCGTCTCAACATTTCTGTTTTCTAAAATCAGGTTTTTTGTCCTCGCTTCTGGTACTTTCCCTATTTCGTCTTGTTCTGATTTCATTTTCTGAAAATCTGCACTTTTCCTTCTGGGCACTACAATGGCACATTATCAAGAAGGTGCTGTCTTCGTGAAATTATAATTGGATGTCATGCAGAATTTTTCCTGCTTTAGCTTCCCATTTGGGATGAAGAAAATTTCCTTAATGCGGTGAACGTTTTGCGATTTTCTGCCTGTCACCGGACCTTTTTATATGAAACTTAATTGCTTTTGATACCCTTAAAACTTAAGGTGAGGGTGTGCATACTGTTTTCAGAAAATATCACGACATTAACTTGTAGGATGTACTCCTGCCAAACGGTGACAAACTTACTAGACAGTTTAATTTAATTTAAAATCACAAACTGGGAACTCAAACTGTATTTTTGAATTAAATCAGGGAAATGGACGCCAAAACACCGGCAAAATTAGAGGTAGGTATACAATAATCGCTGACTGGTCATTTTTCCACAACCGCAATTTGAATATTCTCCCAAAGATGCTTTAGGGGTTTTGATTATTTTCTTATAGTTTTTTTTTAACATGTATGCAAACTCCGGGTTAAGCTAATCACTGGTACATAGTTTTGGGTTGACTTTTTTATTTTTCGATGATCGATTTAATAACAAATCGGTATGTTTGTTATTCAGGTATGTTCGACTGTGTATGTATGTAGACCACTTTAGAATAATTTCCACATACTATTCGTTTTAACATAATTATTTCTCAATGCGGTCAGAGTGAAAGAAATTTTAATAAATTTAATTTTATTATGAAATAATTGTTTATAATCACAGCCTTACCACCTCTGATTTTTCGACACAATGGAATTGTACCCGTAGGCCGTACCAAAGAATTTGACGACAACTACACCTAAAAAATTTCTTCCAACCAGTTTCCTGGCTTTGACGGCTCTTTTGACTGTGATGCTATTTATAATAATTTTGGCCCCTTTTCCACATCTATATATTTGATGGGCTGTCAATACTTTTTGTAAAGTTACATGTCGCTTAAGAACATTACCTAATCTTTTTTTTTGGTAAAACAAATTTTCCGCGCCATAAGAGTGAAAATTTGCGAAGAAAATGTAGAAAAATATTTCATTTGGCAAATTGCTCAACAGAAACAGAAGAAAACTTTTGATGCTTATGAAAATGTAGCTCAAGAAGTTTAAAGTTATTATCAAATCAATGGTACAAGGCAGAACACGATATCTCTTTTCGTTTTTACACAATAATTTTGCAATTTAGCATTTTTGCAAATTTTAAAAGTTTTGCTGAACGCCAAATACTTTCTTGAATCGCTGAAGAGCGTATTTAAATTTATATTACGTATAGAAGAGCATTCAAGCTCTCACACCAATTTTGAAATATTCGAATCGGTTGATCAGGAGAGCATAGGGAATATTTTGAATTTTCTTTTAATTTTTTTGCTTATAAACAAATAGAATATTCCCGAATGTAAGTCGGCGGACTCCAGGGCGGTGAGACCGTTGAAGTTGGCAGTGCTCAAGTATCAAACCCTGCATATAGCGAGGACCGCACAATCACAGAGGAGATGTTCAGCAGTCTCTAGCTCATCTACATTTTATCAGGCAGCCAGTTCCCCAGAATATCAGAGTGCCTGGAACCCATAAGAGTTCAAGGTTGTGTCGTTCCGCTGCGTCATTTATGGATGAATGGCAGTCCTGGTCTAGTCCACCATCTAACTTGGAGTCGTCTGTGTTGTGCACAAACGCCAACCCTGGTCGTTTGATGGGACCTTTCTCCGGCTTGGCGATGACGTAGCCTATTTTCACTGGGACTCCAAAATTTTCCAGCGGCCGTTGTACATATGCAGCCATGATTATGTATCATTGATCTAAATAGCGCTAGATGTTACACACTATTTGCAGAGTAGGTCCCCAAGAGCTTTGTGGGTGAAGAGTTCAAAGCTCATGTGATCAGCAGGCAACAGTTTTGTGTAGGTGACCTTCTCTATCGTTGGCCACGAAACGCACAGACAAGAATGGGTCTTACAACCGCGGTGCAGATCCAGTAGGGCACCCTCGGTCCAATAAGTAAGTTATTTTTAATTTTTTAAAGAAGGTAAATCAAACTTTTTTATTTTACTTGTGATACAGTTATACTTAACTATACGCCGTCATCTGCGAATGTAGAAGATGAACAATGCTAGGAAATTAAACGTATAATCGTCGTAGAGAATTGGTTTTAACACTGAACCCTGTGGTACTTCGGCAGCATTTCGATTTGGTATCGAGGAACCAGATTCTAGATACACCTTTAACCAGCATCCCCCCAAAGGAATTGTGGACCAAGACTGTTTGGGGTGTAGGGAATTTATCATTTTATATACTAGAGCGTTATTCCGGCCTGCATGAAATGCACCCTTTCTCTACTTTCCACAAAAGACATCTCGGCGTGTTGTGTACTGTTCAGAATTTTCCATTTTACCAACGCTGCAGAAAAGACCTTTCGCTTTCGGAACTCTTTAAATAACATGAACAAGTCTTATACCATTAAAGTTTTAGTATTTCCCAATAAGGAAAAAT
Source organism: Neoitamus cyanurus (assembly GCA_947538895.1). NCBI lineage: Eukaryota > Metazoa > Arthropoda > Insecta > Diptera > Asilidae > Neoitamus > Neoitamus cyanurus. The sequence continues at coordinate 33,835,505 of OX384543.1, forward strand.
TAAAATACGAATGAAAAACACATTTCCCATTATATAACCAAATATTCGTGATAAGCCGTTCAATTTGATTAAAACCCCTCAACTTTTCGCTTCTATTTAATTTACCAATTTGCCCGGAAAATTACTGAATCTTTGAATGGAGTGCTGTAAAAATCCGAATAAACTCGATCCGCCCTCGCGGCCGACGCGAAGCGACGCTTTGAAAATCCGCTCCCTCCGGAGTGGCCTCCCAATTTAGGACCAGCAAATTGAATTAGATGCGACATTTATGTCGGGTCATTAGCTGGCTTTGAAATTCCCCAATTATCGTCGCCATCACCAGTACAGGTCTAGTGGGGCTCTGGAGCTTCCCACCGGGGGGCTGGCTGTTGCTGTTCATAGCACGCCACGTCACTGAGCCGGGGACAAGGCTCATTTGAATATCCCAAATTATTTCTTTGGCGCTTGTTTATATTTACTTAGCTCGGCACTGGCTCCGGTCCCGGTATTAGACGGAACGAGTTTTCAACGCCACTCCAGTTAAACTCAACAGCACTCCTCTGGACTCTACATGTGCTGGGAACGGATGTGCATACGTTCTCTGTGTGACAGCAGCCTTATCCCGCCGGGTACGAACGTTCTGGAAGGACTTTAAGTTTAGAGCACTTCTGTGCTAAAAGGGCGTAGTAAACTGTGTTTAGCGCTGCCGAGTCGCCTCTTTAAACGAACAGCGAACGCCCACCCGACTGGTATTTCCACCGTTTTTATTTTTCCCAGAAATATTTTGTATTATTCATGTTTTGCCACACGATGTTAATGTTATTCACGTACATACCTGTGCCCGAGAGTGCCCTCCCAGCAGCGCGTTTAGGACGCAATGGGTGACTAGGGTCCGGGATATCCTTGTTACGGGTGAGGATATTTGCATATGTGAAAATTTATTGTCAACAGAAAACCTTGTATCAAAAAACTCAGGGAAAATGTTCTAGGCACGGTTTCGCCCACCCAGCAACTGCTTACACAGCAAAGCCCGGGTTTATTTGCCTTGAGCAAGTGCCGCCCTAGAGATTTCCCTTATTACTGCTGTTGCTAGGATATGCTCCTATTAATCTTGAGGAGCACAAAATTGGAATTAAAAGTGCCGACTGACATCAGTGCGCCCACCCGCGTCGGAATTAATTTATTTCCACTTTACATACCCATCTGCTCGGCACGTGCAAATATCTTCATTACGTCGAGCCTGACCGTAAAAAATTAGTTCATTGTCCCACCTCTGGGCAGAAAATCAAATTATTTGCTCCTGGTCCAGCTACCTTACCCCTGTTGGCCCTGTTGCGTAATGAACTAAGTACAGCGTCACCATGGCGATATCTAATTAATAGAGGGCACATCAGGTGGGGCGACATCTTCGCAAGCCGACGAAATTGGAGGGCTTCGACACCCTTGGCAAGTCGGACGGGGGAGGCACTACATTCTCCTGATTGGTGCGGCATGCAGGTGGGCGCTCACAGTGAACGCTATCAGCAATTAATTCCACAATAACATATTGTACCGCTGTCGTCATTAGAGCGGCAGAAAATCGTATAAGCTCGTCTGATTGCAGACAATCAAAGGTAGGCACCGACCTGATCTGTTGCGCACCCTATCCTCCTGTAACCGGGTAATCATGGGAACGGAAGTCTTAGTTTATATCCTCAGCGACATTCATCGCTCAAAGGACCTCGTTCAAAGCCCTTATTAGATACATTAAAAGCAAATGGGAGAAACGTGAAATCATAGAAAATTTGCGCCAATTAGAAGGAAGCCATAAAGCCGATTGAATGCGCTCGTAATTAAACTTCTTTGGCAATTTACGCTGGAATTAGTCCTACCCACCTCCGCCCCGGGGAGGCCGAGACTCTCTAAAGTTTTAATCAGGACTTCATTTTTAATGAATGCGAACGGCGGCATTCAAATAGAATACGCCACAAGCTTTTGATATAGGCTTTCCCCCGCCCTTCCATGTACACGATTTTAATTACTAAAACTGTAGTCGGTTCTAACCGGGTTTTAATTCTCCACAAGGGCGACGCATTCAGGCGCTTCAATGACACAATTTAAGTGTGATTGCGCTTTTATAGTGTCTTTATGCAGTTTCAGCTTACGTAGCCTTTCGAAGTTTACTTTTATGCTTTTAAAGGATAATGAACTTTTTATGATACTTTGAGGACCAAATCACTCTCTCAAAGCCCAATTTTAATATGAAATGTAAAAAAGTTTTAAAATATTCATGTGCTTCTACCGTGCACAATGGTGTTCCTCAGAGATCAATTTTATGGCCAGTGCTGTCTTAGCAGTAAAACTCCCTATATGGACAATATTTAAGAAAAATCTTGGGAAGATGATAAAGAGTACAGTAAACGTTACTTTGTTAGTTATATTAAAATGATTTAACAACGAGTTCGCATTCCATATCACTTATCTCGCTTTTATTATCACACAAAGTTACATACTCATTAACGCACCGTGATGTTTTTGTATCTTTTCGGGTAAATATATCCTCATTTACCACGCATTAAAATATGAAGTAACATTTTTCCAAACATAGGTAAAGTTTTAAAAACATTATTTGACGATTTTTCAAAATGCCTTATGGTTGGCAAGACCCGTTTTAATTGTCACAAACTTATATGTTTCCGATAATCTAACCAATAATGTAATCAATTTTTTTATTTTGTTGCGCTTTAATGTAAGCAAATTGACTAAAGGCTATTGATAATAGATAATTGGAGTAATAAATTTATAATATTTTATTTGGTTTGGTTATTAGTGCTGAACAGCATTGCGCAAAGCTATAGTATTAAAATAAAAGAGTATATCTCATAGTCCGGGTGGAGCTTTAATGAAGTTGGAAACGATTGCTGCAAAAATATTCATAGAGTGGCTAACTAACTAATAGCCTGAAGCGTGTCAAAGTAGGTAGTTTAACATAATATAATCAGAAACCTTGCGTCATACAATTTTTGTTCTCAGACGTCCAACATGTTGTGTTACTTTTTTGCTTTTTGAAGCTAAGCTACCATCGTCTCGTTATGATCTTGCTTGGGGTAAGAAATGAGAATAACCGATACCGTGATGTAACTTTTACCGACAGTTGTTACGTAAACATTACGCCACCAAAATAATCCAACGTCGTCCCAGCTCACCCTCCACACAAGCGGCCGCTCTCTCCTTACCCGTACAATTTACAATCACATTGTTGCAATCGTATTTACATACAATTAGGCCACCAATTCACTGCGTCGCACGTTAGGAATTTCGGTCGCCATATTGGATTCGCCATTTTTAACAAATTGTTTCAGGCAGAAGTATCAACTGGCACAAATGAAAGCAAAAATCTTCTAGTTTAAAAAAAAATACGTTGCACATTACCACCATCACTAGAACGCCGGTAATTGAAGAGGGGGATTTCGATCAGGGGGTTCAGGCAACTCATGCCAGTTAGGCTTCACAGAGCATAAGGAACCTTTCTTGAAGATTTTGTAATAAACAAGTAATTGTTTCTAACAATTGATCGCAATAGAAGTTTTCATTCCTGATAATTGTGGTACAACCTACATATAGATATTCATTATACTAGAATAGATTCAGAGAACAATGCTTGTGACAGACGGGCAGACAGACAAACAGACGGATGGACGGACACCAAAGTGATTCCATAAATGTTCCTCTTTTTTGATACGGAACACAAAAAGACGAACCTTTTTCGGAAGAATGTTAGTTTTAAACTTGGATTGCACACAAGCTAATGAGAAACCATTTCAAAAATCTTTGGCATTTAATTGGCGTATAGTCTGAGAGCATGCATAGAACATTTCAAGTAAGTCGATTAAAAAGTTGAGATCGATTTATTGATGTAAAAATTGCAGAGGGATTTAGAGAGAGAGTGTACTGGCAATCACACATTATTTTTAATTCCTGAGGTAAAAGGAAGCTGGCGAGATTAATTTAAATGGTCTGGGGTGTCTCACCCCGGCGGCGCATCGCGTTTGCAATTTTGAATCTTAAACTAATTTATTTCTACTGATCTCAAAATTAAATCTATATATAAAAAATTATATTTCTTGAGGATATGGAAATAACCATTTTAAAATTCATGTCGATAACTTAAGTTTGAGGCTCTTGAGGCCCACCATAAGAATTTTATGCCATCAAGAATGAAATGATATTCGGAGCTCTGAAAATACCTACACCATTCCCCATCATTGTTTCGCATCGTTTCGTAGCATTAAACAAATACATCATACACACATCAGGTAATCTGAACCTTAAATTTCTAACCTCATTTAAACAAGTGAAATTCAAAAGAAATTAAAGTTTTCCTGATAAGAAATGCGTTGTCAAACTGGGACAAGTGAAAGTTGACAAAAGCATGTAATAATAAAGACGACAACAGAATGACATCTTTGCGTACCTACTACGGCTTTCCGGGCAATATGCAAAGATTCAGTTTGTAAGGGAAAGTAAATTAAACGAAATTTTCCGTTGCAGGCTCGATCTCCCCTTAAATAGGAAACTTGTTACCTTTCATCAAATTGAATTAGTAGCCCGAGGCAAAAGGGATTCACCAGCTCATAATGTCTCTTAATAAGTTACCAAATCGTTCATTTTTCTTTTGCCTCTGTTGCCATGAGATGGGTTCTCACTGACACAGAAAAAAAAATAAAAATTCGGAGTCAGGGACAGAAGGGAGCGCTTCCACCCTAGTCCTCTTTTGTTATTTTGCCAAGCCCGACAATAACAAAAATTTGCGGTGAAGGTAATTTTATTGCAGTATAATTGGATGTCATGTTCCGTAGTCTAAAGAGGATGCTCAGAGTGTTAAAGACAACTCATGCTTTCGACCCGCCACTACCTCCGGCCCTTTTTGTTCATTTCCAGTTTTCGTATACATATAATGTCTGGGCTTTCCTTGTCGTCAAAGGTCGATGTCATCCCACAGCCTCCTTTTTGAGGAGCAGTCCTACTTGTATTGTAATAATGCCCGCAGGTGATTCTGTTCTTCATTTAGTCCTGCAAAATTAAGCTCCGGAAAAATGAAAATAGCTTCCTTTTCCTTTTCGACAGTGGGAATGGGGCAATACGTACAGAGAGGCAATTCTTGGGATAGTGTAGCCCCTTCGGGTAAAGAAATGAGTGCATTTCCTGAAACTCATTTTGCTCCTTGTACGAAAAGGTTCCGGTGAAGCACCACGAAAATTCATTAAGGCGAAAGTCTGGAGTACCTCCACCATTTGCCTCTGTCTTTATCAGCCCTCGAGCACGCAAAGGGTGAAGCCCTAAAAGTCTCGCGGAATAAATTGGGAATTTTAATTTTTTTACGTGATCTGCATGGAAACTGTCGGATGGTTTCAAATGGAATGGTAGATAGCGAACTGGACAGAGACGTAGCAGATCTTCTTGTTTCTGTCGACGCTATTGCAAATAAATCAACAGGATTTTTCTGTTTCATTTTCTGAGCTAGAATCATATACATATACTTATTTTAATATTCTACGAATGTAAAATTTGTGGAGTTTCATTAACTCCTTGTATTCCAGGAAAATTAGATATTTCACGTCGGCAAAATCAAGGGAAAGCTGGATTTTGGTGTGGATCTTGATAATGTGGTTCTAATCAAACTGTCAAAAGTTCCCATTGACCAGACTACTGCCCCTAATCATTTTACGTGGGGTCAAAGGTCAAGAAAAATGTGTCACTTTTACGGCAAAAAGCCCTGAAATGCAACCCCAAACCCTCTTCTTAAGGGATGATGCCCAATTAACACCACAGTAACTTCCCTCACTTAATTTTAACGAAAAAAGAGAATACCAATTTTTTTTCTGGATTATGTTATACTGGGCCACCACATAAAAACATGTACGGTTCCTCAGAAATGTAAGGGTTGCACTTGTAAATAATATTGCCTCCAAAATGGTTACTCCTATGAATAAAAGTCATTTTATCATTTTTGTGGGGAATTTCCTAAGCTACAAATTTGATAATGTTTATATTTTCTATAAAAGTGACCCTTACCGTGATACCATGATAACCCGTTTAATGGCCTTTCACCTCGCGTAAAATGTTTATCGCCACTCGGATCGGTGGAGGCCTTTGACATTTTATTTAAAGCATTATCAAGTTCCCTACCAAAATACAGCATTCCCTTAAAATTTCCAAAGTTGGCCCTTTTTTGCCGAATTTCACTGAACATATGTATGTATATAGAAAAAATCATACTTTACAGTAAGTTAGCTGAACGAGTAGATAAAAATCGTTGGGAATACGAACTAAATTGACAGTAATAGTGGAAACCGTTCAGCCCATCTCCAAATTCTAACCGAGAGTGTTTTCAGTTTTCATTTTTCTGGTGAATTAACGGACATGTCTTACTGTGACTGGCAGCTGCAAATTACGTTGTATTTTAGAGAAAGTGAAATTTCCTTTTCGTTTTTCACGAAGCGTTTTTGGTGGGGTTGTAATTTTTCTGTGTAAACATGCCTTCCGACATAATTTTCAAGCAGGCTCAGACAATAAGGTACCATACATACAGATAAATTATTTTTCCTGGAAATTTCCTGCGAAGCAAAGCCTGCGTCCTTGTGGAAATTTATTTTTAAAATTTCCTCTCATGAAAGGTCTCCTCAGCGACTCATCCTGTGTAGCTGCGAATAAAAGAATCTAAATTCCAAGAAATCTAACATTTCGTAAATAGCAAGTTAACTGAATATTTTTCATTCCATCTTTGTTTTGAGACAAACCACAGAAAGTATATCATTGGAAGGAATTTGAAATTGAGACTATTTTATTTGGTCTTTTAAATTTCTATTTTTTAGAATTTTTGTTTGTTTTGGACCTTTATGTAATTCTTAAAAATTTTAATAGTGAACATTGATTATGTTTAACAACATCTGAACAACTTTTGTTGTTGGTAAATAGTTTCTATGTTTCAGACTTTAAAGTTCACATTTGAGAGAAAAGTACGAAATACCAATCCGGGAATGTGGACTTCGGCATGAAGGATGTGTCCCAGGAATAGTGTAGTTAGGTCCTCGGGGAAAAATTGCCAGCAAGCACACGGCTGAAGAACGATACTAACAATGTCCTTTGTGGCACTTGTAGAGAGACAAATTCCAGTCCTTTGCATTTCAAAAACAGAATTTGCCGATTCATGCCAGGAGCTCTGCATAATTACATTCAGCCTGTCATTTTCTGCACATTCACATTGCCCCAGAGCAGCACCGACATTACCCGGCATTACTTCTGGCTGCCGCACAAAACGTTCCTTACTTTTAGTCCGCCAAGCACAATAACAAAGAAAGTGCAGACCAGGCCCCCGTCAACAAAAGGAATTCAATTAACCTTGCTCTCCTGTTTAATCAAATTTCTACTTGGTTGCACCTATTCTCCGTTAATTTCCAGCATTGTATCGTTATTTCTGTCACTTCAAGCCGGGCCAGCTTACCCGAACTAGCGGCGATCTCATCCTGGCCCAGGTCGAGGCAAACTCCGGCTTCTAGTTTCCAGTCTTTCGTACCCCACCTTATTGTTTTTGATTTTAGTTCGTTGCTCATACTGAGGGATTAGCCGATATCCCTGGGGATGGGTTACCACAAGGGCGGAGCATAAAAGGGTTTCATTAGATAGCTGCGTCCGTGCATCCTGTCCACAAAATTGTTTAAATGGATTTTTCAGGACAATGAGGCATTCCCCAGCCCGGCCAGCACCAGCGCCCCTAACAATTGTTATTGTAGCCAGCCACCCGAGGTAATCGAAACGGAATATTCGAATGAAGGAGGAGATAGTGCGCTGCTTTGTTTGCCCAAAACAAATATCTGTCAAATGTGATAAGTCTGGGAGGGCTCCCGCACAGAAAGGGCTCCTGCAAGTTACCTAGTTAATTCCACTCCTTCTTTCTGTCTGGCTCGCTTCACGGCCATTTCTGCGGAGCAGGAGCTGACAGGTTTGTTGTGCCTGGCGTTTTGTTTTCCATTAATCCCGCTCTTCATTCGGGCCCAGGATGTATGATAGTTCTTACCCTCAGCCACCTAGTGCCATTCATCCATAGATTTCCGGGGACATGATGGGAGTCTGGATGCCGACAACCTGTCGTGTGGGATCCAACCAGCCTGTTATGACACGAGCTCATCTGTTTCGTCAATTTGTTGTCCTTAGCGAAAATCAATTCCGCTGTAATGGAAAATAAAGAATGGACGCGATTGATTGGATTAAGCAAAAAAGGGAAAGCTCCCTAAGAGCATGCATCCATCAACAGGATAGCAGCGCATTCTGTTTGCTGCCGCGCATTCCATTTGCACTAGGCAAATGTTTGGGCCGATACCCGTGCCAGCACCCGTGTCCAACTACATACTCTGGACTGATGTTTTCACGACTCAATCAGACGTGGATACGTCCTCGCATTTAAATGTTTGCAATTCGCATGATGCGATAGCTCTGTTCCACTTAATAACTTTCGACTCAGGGTACAGTCCATATGGGCTAAGCCTGCAATATCAATAAAAAAAAAGCGAACAAATCCGATGCATGTGTTGTAAAGTTTATCACCTTTTTGTAGTTTTGTTGCTGGTACGTTGTGCGAATTTAGTAAGCTTTATGACTGCAACTGTTCCAAATTGTCCAAAAAACACAAAACATAAAGGTCACTTTAAATCTACTTTTACAGGTTCGATAAATTTTAAAAAAATGTTGGAGAAATGTTCGCAATACCGCCAATTATTTCATTTTTTTATAAATTTTCGATGTATCCGCTTTAATCTTGGCGAGCTCTTAAGGGCTGACATCAGATAAAATATTATTGAAAAATAAACAGTAGTCCAGTCAAAAGAAACAAAAAAATAACTAAAATATTGAAAAATAAATATCGAAAGCCCCCACCGATCCGACTTGAGCTAAAAATTTTATTCAAAGTCAAAAATCAACAATATCGATTTCCCGCATATAACTCAAACAAATAAACGGTAAGTGCTATCGTGAAAGCAGTTCATACAAAAGTTGTAGATCTTGAAATTGTCTACAAAAATGATTCATATACATTTTGTCCTAAGTTTCGCCGTTCCTAAGATATCGCGATTTCAAATATCGAAAACAATAACGTGCACTCATATGCCCCCGCGGTAAACCGTTACAGTTAGGACAAAAGTATATATGTATGCCAACAAAACAAAATAAAACACATATGTAGATTACTAAAACAATGTTTTTTAAGTTCCCTATATGCAGCCTTTGAAGAAATCAAAAGGGGACACGTCAACGGGTAAACCACCGAGTAAAGTGGCCTAGAGCACATTGTTACCAAGCGTCATTTCAGCTCACCGTTAATACGTATTGCAATTTAAGGCAGAAACTTTTTCCATTATACCGCTGGCACGCAAAGAGGATGCAATATTAAAATATCAACAGCAGATGACCACTGTTGCAGCACACCCACTTTCCAGTGGTCATAACCTGACAAACGCAATCACCAAAGACAGCCATTATCCGGGAATGATGGGGCAGCCAGGCGGTATGGGACACCGGGGCGGTGGATAATTTCTAGCATGTGTTACACTGGAGCTCTTGTTATCATTTCATGTGAGCACCAGTTATGCCTGCCTGCCTCCCTGCTGAATCCAGGATTTCATGCCGGATATATAAAAATTGCAATTTCTGTTATCACATGTTGTGACATGTGCGGCTGCCTCTGTCCAGACGAGCCATATTTGTGTGTCCCCTCTTCTGCAAAGTGCAATTGAAGGGGGGGGACTGTACCAGGTTTTATCGCTTTGGTCTTTGTTAGGGGGTTTTGTTGCTTTAATTGTTACAGGAAAAACCCGCACATGAAGCGAAAAACTTTCCTACTCGCGTCACAGCAAATTAATTTCTCCGGGTAAAATCCTAATTTAGATTTATTAGGGGGCGGATAGGTCAATATCCGTGAAGCATGCAGACCGTCGATAGTATTTAATTAAATATCGTTCTAGGGCAAAGCATATACCTACTCCTGCAACTGCAAAAATAAACCATGAAAATGTAATGGAGTAAATAATTTCAATTGACTGAATGTTGACTTTAATACATTTGATCGCCAATGATGTGAAATCTATCGAATAAATGAATCCGTTTTGATTAATTACCATTTTACACGGTTCCGAAACTTCAGATATAACATAATACATATGAACCAATTATTTATGTATTTGTTCTTTTGGTCTACCTGATTTTGCAGCTTGGCAAACAATAAATTTAATAGGCTTAAGACCTCAACTTTAAGGAATTCAATTAAATATTTATTTATGGTCATAGGTAAATCTGATAGGAAAATATGACTTTCCCGTATATCCAGGATATATGCTGGAATGATGATTTATTAGTGGAACTGCACACAATGTTTACCTTATAGATAAAATAGTCGTATGACTTTAAACAATAATTCAAAGACGGGAAAAAAATAAAAATAATAAAAATAAAAGTAAAAATTAAATATGATAGAAAGATTCTAAAGAAGTAAGCATAAAATTCACTTAAACAAGCAAGCCGACGTTTAGCAGCACTTCATATTACAGCTCAAAACATACCATTACAAATAACATTCTTTAAGATAAATAGATGTAATATTTAAATCTTCAAATTTTTACCATAAATAAATAAAGACAAAATGGTAGACTTATAGGATGAAAGTCAATGCGCTATTCGGTAGTAGCCTCCTTTGGAATAAATGTGAATACTTTCCAATTGGTTGGAAAAACAGATGGCTTACAATGTGTAATATGAGCCGTCGTACTTCCATTGTTTATGTTACATATCTTTTTGGTCTGTTGAAGCACTTGAAATACATCACTGAAATTATTCTACTTACGTATCACCTGAGTGAACAAGTTCATTCCAATATTTTTTTATTTTCAAATTTTTTAAGCATACGAGACCACAACATAAGGCAGTGCTGAATTACTCCAAATGTAAGGTGCTAGACGAAAAGTATAAAACTAGTGAAATTGAGGTATTATTACAAGCGAATAAGAGGGAATGGAATGATCATGCAAATTTAATGCAGGCAAAGAAGAAGTTAATTAACATTTTTTTTCAAGTGTGAACATTTTCCTCTTAATGGCTCTGCGGAACCACCTTATTTGGATTTCATTAAAAATTCGCAGATAGTAAAAGTAACAGCGATATCTGCACAAACAGCCGTTTTCAAAATAGTACGCTATGTTCGCTGTGTAAATCCGCCAAAATTGTAAAAATTTAATTAGGGAGTTTTTTGAGTAAAAAAAAATCTTTCAGCTGCAGTCCCAGACATACCTCAAGTATTCCGGTGGCCCCTAAATTCATAAATCTTGAAATATCCCGGGGAGGATGGAAATCTTTTCCTCTCTAGCCCGGCGAAATATTTCAACAATTTTTCCTCATTAAATCCTCCTGAATGTAGTGATAACAAGGCATTAAAAAGTAAAAAGGCGACGAGAAGAAACAAAAAAGGCAACGGAATCTCAAAAGGATCTCTCGGAGCCGTTGATAACTTCTCGTTCTTTATCACATTTTCTGGCTTTAGTAGACCGAAAAGAGCTCCACTTTTGCTGCTTTCAAGGAACGGAAAAGGAGTTTCCCAGGCGCTTCCATGTAAATTTGTAGTTGTCGTCGTTTCACAGCCGCCACCCAGGCGAAAAGGAATATTTTCGTCCAGTTCTTCCATATCAAAAATTCTACAGAACATTCTCCAAACAAAAACCGCAACAACGATGGGAAAGCCGAGCGCGCCAACCTTGCCCCTGTATCCCATCCCAGACCATCCGTTTTCTCCCTTGCAAAAACAAAAACAGGAAGAATTTGTTAGCTGCAACCATTTAGGAGCGCAAAAAATAGAATGACTCCGCCGGAGGATACCCACGGAATGGAGTGGAGCTTTAGGGCTTACTGTGCCAAGCCACCTGCTCCAGAGCAGAATCAGCACCTACCAAGCGGCGGCCTCTTCTGGGCTTATAATCTTCAAACTCAATTAACGGCTGCGAGGAAAAATTTTTAACAATAAAATGGAATTTCATTAGTGTCTAAAGGGCTTTCAGGGACGGCTTTTAGGTAGTCAAAGTGGATGAAGACAGTGATAAGGTCTGATGGCTCCCCGGCCATTGGAACTGCCTAAATGTGTGCGCCACCGAACGGGAAAGTTTCGCTCTACAGAATAAAAATTAACTTTTTCTCTTCAAATTAATTTTTTCCCTGTACAGAACGCCCGCGGCAGCGATGAATCCACTACTACTATGGCAACAGAGTTGCAATTTCAGTTTTTTGCGGATTCTGCTGGCTCTGATTTGTTTTTGCCCCGCAACCCTTTATCCACAGAATCCAACAATTATGACAATAGGCCAGAGCTTCAACCGATTGCAGACGCTGAAGAAACCTTAGCAGATCACTTCAACTTTGGAAGGGAAAATTGTTTTGCAGGGATTTTTAATGCAATTTTACATTTTGTTGTAAAATTGAATTCCATGAGCGAGAGACGGAGAGTTCCAGACCGACTGAATTTGGCTTGCTCACGGCTCCATTGGAATGCCAACAATATATTGAAAAATGGAAAATTTTATTCTGCACTCTAAAAGATTAAAATTGTTTAAATTAAAACTGTTGTGAACGTATTTAAATACAGGGTCTTTCAATAAGGACGATCGACTTTTTAATGTGAATAAAACAAGTTGTGTGGGAGATATACACTATATTGTTATTTTATTTGAAAGAATTTATGTACTTTTTTCGAAACGAAACTGGTATTGCCATAATCGTCAACGGGGGGCGCTACGTGCCACACGGCACATGCCAAGATGGATATTCTGCAAGAGCGATTTAAGGGCAACGACGTCAAGTTGCCACCGAAATCGTGCGATTTAACGCCTTTAGACTTCTTCCTTTGAGACTATCTTAAATCACAGGTCTATTCGAATAAACCGAAAACAATTGATGCCCTCAAAGTCAACATAACGAATGCCATCCAGCAAATTCCGCCAGATTTATGCGACAAAGGCATCGAAAATTGGACCTCCTGAATACGTGCCACCAAGCAAAGCCGCAGTGGATATTTTAACGACCCATACAGCCTAACCTAACAAGTTTAAGTCGCAATATAGAGAAAACCCAAAGTAGTGAAAGTCAAGTAGGTAATCGTCCATACTGAATTTCCCATTGATCTTTGATTTTCTGATTGTGACGAATGATGTCCACCATTTTGCATGTTCAAAAATTGTACGTGGCCGAGGTCGTGATTAGTCATCATAATCATCGTAATCATCTGAGGGTTTGAAATATCCGGTAAATATTGTTTTGAGAGGTTTTTACAAGATGAGACAAGTTGCCTTGAATGAAGCTCCTGATAATATTTTTGTAAGCACAGGCAGGTGAAGAGATGACAGTTGGTTGATCGTGACTGCTTGGGATAACAGTGTGGACTTATTACTTATAAAAAAATTCAACGTAAAAGCATTCACTCTCACTTTATTAGGGATGTACGTAAGATCTTCAGGAAAAATGACGTCCAAATAATATTTATGTATATAGACATACCGCAGCAGTGGCGCACACACAGGGGGCACCGAGGGCCAGTATACCCACCCAAAGAAAATATCGAATAAAAGGAAAGAATGCGCTGTTTACTGACTTTGACATTTTTATGTAAGGTGACATTTTCGCTAACGGATAAGTATCGAAGCTTCTTCATATTTCGACATATTGGATCCGTCATCTTTAAATTCCTTTTCAATAGTAGATTCAAGATTTAGCCTCCCCCAACTATTTCTGGATGCGCCACTATTCAGCACTAATATCATTTAGCTTCCAAGCCGCGGTTTTGACTTGAACTGAAAAGCAAGTGTGGCGCACCTACAGCCGATGATATAATTGCAAAGCCACCGGCAAACTCCAAATACGAAACATTCAAAGTGTTCATTGAACTCCTCACAATAAGGCATAAACCCATTCTCCATCCATTTTCGAACTGACTAAATGTTAAATTAGTTCTCTTCGAGGGAAGTCGCTTGAAAATTCATTCTTCAAACTTTCTTGCTTAAGCTGCAAACCCCACATTGATCAGCTACAGCCGAAAGAGCCCCTCCGTGCAGTAGATAAAGTTCTCATTTGAAGTTGGTAATCTGGGAGCCGGCCATGAAGCCTCGTAGTAAACTTCCCTAAATTAACATGGTCTTGAGTTTCAAATGGGAAATCTTCCTCCTCTAATTAGAGGTGAAGAGTAGTCGAGTTTTGTCTGCCAGTAACGGATGGCTCTGGCCGCATTCTGGCTTCCACCATAATGCAACCGAATCTTTTTCAGCATGACCGCTGACTTGGTTAGCCGTAAACCTGTACTTTCTACTAAATAAGTTCGTACGTTCAAACTCAAACCCTTCCCTGCCAAAATTCGCAAAAGTTACTCCCTTGTGCGATCTTAATCTGATTACACCTTTCAGGATTTCAGTTCCTGGGATCCCGGAACTTTACGGCGAAATTCATTGGGATATTATTACCTGTCTGTCTTCTGGAGAAATCTTACAACGTCTAGACATTCTGTCCGGCATACTCGTAGTTCACAATTGTTACACCGAAAATAGGTTATGTACCACTAAGCGGCTTTGGTCCGTTAAAGTACTTGTAATACGTATGGCAGGGCCTTGTTCCCTGCATTGGTCATAAGTTTCGAAATTTCTCCTCAAGTCATTTGAAAGGGTCACCCTTCCCGTTTGTGTGCCCCTCCACCAGACCAGAGAGCTATGTGAATTGGAGTCAACCGGGAGCCAGACATTGTCCTCCCCCAGTCAATGTGCCTATAACTTCTTATTACAGGGTGCAATTAATTAAGCAGAAATTAAAATTAATGACCAGAGTGCTAGGTTCCAGGATTATTTTAATAGTGTTGACTTGCTTGACGCCGCGCCGGCTTGTGTAAGTGCCCGTAAATATTCTGTGAAATAGTCAATGAATGACAATGAATGCATGCAACTGATTGTCTTTTCAGCTTTGCGTTTATCTCTAAAAGTGTTAGTTACTTAGTCTGTTAACTCTTTATAGGTACAATTTGTATAATTGCCTTAGGTATATCTTATAGTTGCGAAGTGAAAAGATATAAATTGACAAAAGGACAGCTCGGTTTTTAAAGTTATCTTTATATTTGTCCTAAAGATTACCTCGAACGACTGCAGAAAGCAGAAGGAATCGAAAATCCATACCATGTAAACAATTTATTTCACACAAAAAAACAAGGATCAAAATCTTCGATGCCCTAAAACTATGCAATGAGAAAATTAAACATCTGATTTCTCTACGGCACTGAAAGAGAGTATTTTCTATAATTAAGATTAAAAGAATCAAGATTTCCCCATTGTACGAAAATTGGATATTTCGGTTCGTTTTAAGATTTTGATGATTTTGGTCATCTCACCAATTTGTAATAATATGAAATACAATCCATACTACTTAGGTTCGCCAGAGCATAGTGAACCTTCCTTGAAAATATTGTCCACCAACTCAGTACGCTCCATGTTTTGCAGTCAATTCTCCGCCTAAATGGTCTGAAATCTGAACCACACATACATATATGACTACTCTTTGCGCCGCTATTGCAACTTTACGCCTTTCTAGAGACTTAACCTTTTGTCGCAGTTTAAAACAACGTATGAAAATGTCACGTATGGCAAATTTTGTACTCTACAGTTTTTGTGTGGATAAATTTTGTATTGCTAGAAATAAATACGAAAAACCAATTGTGGTCCCAATCTTCAAATTTTTCACGCTATGACTTAAACAGTATTAGTTTTACGAAAAAAGTTGATGTGACCAAATGTATAGAGAAATTCGAGAGCTAATAAAATGTGTTTAAATCTTTTATCTGGCATGTCCAGAGAAATATCTACGAAAATCTATTTTCCTACTCTCTATAGTTTTCATTCGCACAGAATTCTTGACTTCACAAACAAATTGTATTTCTTTCAGTCATACTAACGCTACCCAAAATGTTTCATCCGATCAAAACTGTTACCGCAATCTAGTTGTACACTTGAGTGAAATATTAGAGATATCCCCGGGAAAGCTTTTAGTTATAGCTATTAAGGGTTGTGCTCGTTAAGTGACAGTACAGAATCAGTTTCTGTCAAGGGAAAAAATTACCCGGTAAGGGCTAACTAACCGTACAAACCCACATTTTCACAAAGAGGCATTGAAAGGATAAAAAAAAACTAAAACTAAACATTCCCTTAATAGAAGATGGGGCCCGGCCCGAAACAGAACAGATGAAATTCATTATACTTTCGTTTTTACTGCTGTTTGTGTCCTGCTCACTTTTTTTTTTGGCCCATCCGGCCTTACAGAGGAAGTTTTTTGGCTGCTGCCAGACAGGACTACTGTCCTTCCAATCTGTTTTCTGGACAATGCCCACTACCTCGGGATGTGCCCAGATTAGTTCGGGAAACATTTTTCAATCTCTGATGACGCTAGACGTCTGAGTAATTAATGGGTCGAGTGTGAAAATTTGTTAGCAATTAACGAGATTAATAGCATTACAGACGGGGTGGTGATTAAGAAATATTGGTGCCAGGTATCAAAGTGGTGGTGAATAAAGCCTTTCTAGTCGATGTAATTAATAGGCCCTTGGGGGTGAATCAAAGGGGATGCCAACTTGCTAACATATTCGAAAGTTGTAGAGAGGAAGGCATAAGTGGTTTATCAGGAAAGACAGGAAATGCTTTGTCTCCCGTCTACTTGAGTTGCAATGGCATTTTTAAAGGAAATTACAAATTGGGATGTATGCTCATTGTCATTAAGGATATTTAGTTAAACTATGACTTACCATTTTCAAGCAGCGCCAGTGTAAAATTTGACTTTACGAGTTTCACGGTGATTAATAAATCCGGGATGCGCATTATAATTTTATTTTTAACTTTTGATCTAATTAATACAGCGACATAAAACTCACGCCAAACAACTCAAATGTAACTACCTAGCGGGAAATTCCGACATCGATTACACTTTTGAGTCATTCGTTCATTGATTACATCTGCACAAATGGGAATGGAAGAAATTAGAATCTTCAGTCTTTGAAGCCGAACGTACTCCGGCTACCTGTATATCAATGGTGAGACCTGTTTCAGAGGTTCCGGGTTCGAATCCCATATGAGTAAGATTGCTTTTATTTTTAAGGAGTCCGATTCTAAGTGTAGCAGATATGAAGTGTTAAATTGGAGTAAGGCCGACGTGTGCACACTAGAAGCCAGGCATCCCTACTCATAAATTTGCATATCTTCTCTCTACTGGACGTGTTGTACCTCCTCGGAAAGGCAACAAGATGGGCAATGTAATAAAAATTAAAAAGAGGTCTATTACTTACATGTATTTCGGAGGAAAATTGGGAGAAACGTTAATTTTAGCAAATTTTAGACCATTTTATCATTTTCCCAAGTGAGTGTACCTGCAGTGGTAGAGGTAGATATACATTTTTGGCACATTTGAAAAGAGCATTATGATGGTAGTTGTTTGGCATGAGCTTGATGTCGCTGCGTTAATTAGTACTCGAAAACGGTTGACATCCCCCCCTGCCAACCGATTTTTTGTTCGTGTAGGTAAGATCTATCACCTCTATCATGCCTGCAAGCAATATTTTGTTTTGTTACCCCTTTTAAAATGGTACTAAACATTGTGGCAAAAAGTTTATGGAATTTCTGGAAATGTCTGCAATATGTGGTGCATTCCCTCCTAAGCTAATCCCTTCATCTACATTTCCGTTCTCTATATGTGCTTTAATACATTTGTCAGGTAACACAACATTGATTGCTGCATTGTCCATTTTATTTTTGGCAAAAGTCTCATATTGTTTTGAGTTAACAGTTTTTTTTTTTTGAGTTGGTCCTTAATGAATACTTGGAGAGAACACTGATCTATTGCCCAAATATCTAGTTGATGAGCTCATAGGACCTACTAATGTATATATATAATATATGTATGCATGTACAATGTACATACTTGTAGAGTAAAGCAATCTTTTAAAAAGTGTACAACGAACGAAAATAAAATACTAAATTCACCGTACCCTTCCAACTTAATTAATCTTCAAGCAATTCCGACAATTCCTCCATAGTTTTTTTTAATGCTATTTGATTGTTCTCGAATATCCTCACACATCGAACTTGGCGAAGAAAAGAAGAAATAACGCTCAATCCAATAAAGGAAACAATAAGACAAACCGGAGTCCGGGAAAGTCCGATTACGTTCGTCCCCTGAAATTGTGGGGAACATATTAAGGCATTCATTGCGGAAAAGTACAAAACGAGCTCCATGGAAAAGTTAAACACCCGTTAAATAATTTCACGTAATCCTGAAACGAAGAATTTTCTTATGAGTTCTGCTAAATTGCGGCAATTATGTCGCTGTTTCTTTTGTTCCTCCCTCTCCGTTCCCCCTCGACCTACCATGGATAGCATCCAGTCCATTCGAGTTTGTGTTATCTTGGGAAAGTTTGGCGTTCGTATGCTCCTGCTGTAGCAGCTATTTATGGATTTCACTGCCCCGCACCGCCCGCACAGCAGGGTGCTGTCCTGGACATTTGTTCTTCGTATTTTTCAAACATAAGCACTATCCGCTCAGCTAAGAAACTTTTGGTTTTCGATGTGACTTGATTATTTCAACCCTTTAATGAAGGTCAGGAGTGCGGAGCTCTCCACGGAACTTTTATTGCCCTCGGAGATAATTCGCTTCGCGTCTATGGCGGATTGCAAATTAGCACTAATTTATTATTGCAGCAAAACAAGCGGGTGGACGCAGCGACAGCACCTCCTGGCGTCCGCGGGCTCTCGTATTTTCATAAATATTTAGAGGATCTGTTCGCGTGATTGTGCTGGGCGCCTGGCTTTCATCTTACCCGGGTGGAAGTGTTTATGGTCCGACTGCTTTCTTCCGAGGATTATTTGTGTGGCTCGGCTGCCCTAAATTGACCAACTAGCGCCGAAAGAAGAACATTGCAGGCTTCGCAGGCATCATCACATCCCAGGAATTTTCATCCTTGCTAAGAATTAGTGCGCGCCAGCAGCCCTCGCCCCCGCAGTGCTGCTAGCACATTTATAAATACCATATGAGGATTAAATATTCAGCACTCTGAAAGGATGAAATATTGAATTTTCTGTTTGTGTTATTCCCGTGTCTGACGCTCCAACTGGTCCCATGAGTAAATGCACGAGATTGAATATAAAAATTTAATAAGAAATTGCCCTGCCGCAAAAACGGGATTTTCTTGTATTATTATTTCCGAGGCAGTGCGCAGCGAGGGCCTTTGGCAAGTGCTCGCTATACTCGTATGCGACCATTGCCTGCACAAAATTAGCCAACCGCAAGGGGTCTTATTTTTACAGGTGGTAGCCGTATTTTCTCAGCTCTCAGATATATGCTGAAAGTGAAATTAATGCCGAAAATGCTTCTCCCCCAGTATAGTCTGGGCAACGGCAGGACTACCTACTGGGAGTTGCTCTTCTTTCCAACACTGGTGCCCTGGGACGAAAGAACAACCCGAAACAAAAACTGATGTTATTTTAAATATGAATGATAGGTATAGTATGCACGCAGTCGACGTGGATTTCGTTCGATTCGGTACATTTCGAAAAATATATATCATGAATATTGAAAACATCTGTTTCACTGTTTCCCCGTATGTTTTACACCTGCTGCACAAGAATAGTGGTGGTTAAACCAATATTGACATTATCATGCACATTAAAAATGCGCAAATTGCCAAATATTTTGACAGACATAAAACGAAGGACTAAACAAACGAACCGCAGCAAATTGAATGTTCATTTGCACAGGGAATCAGTATTAATATTGTTTTTTGAAGATAAACACTAAAAGTATATCACCATATCATTTTACCATTTCTGGGTATCTGATACAAAAGCAACTCGGAACGGGCTTCGAAGAGGCGAGGTACCGATTTTGAAGCATTGATAAGAGTAAAATGCTCGCGGCATTTTCAAAGCACTGTTTAAACTCGAATTTGACGAAACTTAATTTTTTTTAAATGCTTTGAAAAGTTAAGCCCATTTACTAATTTGTTGGTATAGAGGGAAAGTTCACTAACTAAATGTTTTATGGAAATAAATTACGGAGGTTTGAGTATTCTTTTTATTGATAACCCGACCCGTCCGGGCTTTTCTATATTTCCAAATTAAAATTGTTGCAGGATGAAATGTTTAAATTTTTATCTGGATTCATGTACGGTACAACTGTTGCAGAATGTAAAAAGCTGTTTTATGCGCAAAGACGGTTTTACATTTTTTCCAAAGGAACCTAATATATTCTCGGGGTGAAAAAGGCTACTGATCATGAATGACAAAATATTTTACTCTCCAGTAAAGGTCCCATTAAAATAGATTAAGCCGTTCTCGATGTTACCTCCGACAAACAAATAGACAGAGAAAAGGTAAACCAAATTATGCCCGAAAAAATACTAAACCATCCCGTGAACCTCTCATCTACAACAATTTAGGCGTCGTTCTTCGGTAAACAGAAAACAATTTTTGAAATGTTTGTTTGGATTCTGGTGCTGCGTAATTAAACATATGAGCTTAGAAAGGGCAGTTATTTCGATATCACAGACCCTAAGAACCCAATTTTATGTTAATCCATTTACGCTGGTAAATTTTGCTCACCATATTGAAGTTTGGAATTTCGGTAGCAGATTTAAAATAAGTGACCCAAAAAATGGGGCACCGTGTTTTGCGCCCATCAAAAGCCTTATTACCAAAAGTTAAGAGAAAAACCCGGTATTTTTAATCGCATATTTTCTTTTGTTTTTTTCTTTCTGAATTATCTCATTCATCTAGTCTTACTTTTATTCGTAGTTCTTCCTTTTTTTGAACTTTGTACACATAAGATATGTTATCTTTGTGCTTAAAGAAATACACAATTATTATTATTATTATGTTTCGCATTTTAATGTTTTATAAATAAACAAAAACTTGTTCAAACAGATCAATGACAGGATTCGATCTAAGGTAAAAAATCAGTTTCATCAAAAAAAATTTCAGTCAATTACTTCGCAGGGTTTAGACGTAATAAAAGTTTATGCATTTCAAAAAGATTCATAAAATATTCAAATACTCTCCTAATCTACCTCATGAAAATGTGATGGGCACCGCCGCCGCCGTGTTGATGGGAAATAGAAAGGAATTAGATGAAAACTAGAATTATTAAGAAAAGTAGCCAATGTGACTAGAATTAAGGAGATACCGAACTGCATGACTTTTGGATAGGGATTCTAACCTTTATACCCTTCAGGGCCGGATTTATCAAAAAAATTAGGGAACATATAAAAGATTATAAAAATGAAAAGAATCTGACGAAAAGCAAGAAAAAAAAATCTTAAAAATAAATAAACAAGAGAAGTTAAACTTCGAGAATGTGATGTATTTAAAGAACAAATACAATAAAAGGACCTTGATAACGAAGAATGCGTGATGTTAGCAACGCAAGTTCAAGTTCACGTTTTCGTTATCAAAAGTGAGAAGCCATAGCAACGCAAGCTCGAGAATATAATCAAAAGTCTGGTAAACACCGAGCACGCTGCTAATAATTCATAAACGCAGTGGCGGTGCAAGTTCATTACACCTTACGCCAATTACTAAATGCCAGCCCAGTGAGTCAAGTGACGACGATTTTCTGGAACTAGCAGCGGATAGTAAACGATCACAGAAAAGAATTATGACTATTTGTTGAATCAATTTTACGCTTATGGAAAATTGCTCTATTTCGTAAAGAAAAAGTGCTGCTTCACCACAGCATGGCACCAAATTATTCTTCAGCAATCGAAAAGGCCAGATTGGCTCCTTCATTCACTCCAAATGCTAACCGCCCCCTCCCCATCCCAATTTTTAATCTTTCTAAACATTAATGAAGTTATTTGATTATCATGAAACGATGACGTCTTTCTCCAAATACATATCTGATGCCTAATTTTTTGGATGGTTTAAATAATTAAACATATTTATTTTACAGCACAGGTTTACTATAAGTATTTATAAATATTCAACCTGCGCAAAAACAGTTATAAAGAGTAATAGGGTCAGCTCGGAGCTTTGATTCCAATCAATAAAACCACGTCATCCATTGGCTATAATTAATCAGCCAACAAAATGAAGTGCAGAATACAACAAAACAGTCAGACATATAACACAAAGGAAAGACAGAACGAACATTAGAACCTATCAGCACAATCAGTCTTTCAATCCAATTAACTTACCATCACCACTGTCTCCAGTCTCCAGGTACTGGTGTCGGATGACACATCCTACGAGGAAGACGGCAATCTAGAAGGGGAAGATTTTACGCTTAATCAAGCAAAGTACTTGATTATTTGAAAGCTCTCGTGCTCGAGTTCCTCAGTCATGAAGGACTGCATTTTTAGCGCTTTGTTCCCTCTTTCTGGTCAACGACCCACAAATACCGCATGTAATGCAGCGAACAGCCACCAAAGTTGTACGCCTTCTGCGAACAACGTCTATCAAATCCGGCTAGATTGCGGCAGCTCCTTCGAGCGGTTGGGAGAAAGTCCTTTTCAAAACATCACTCTGCACTCCCTTGTGTGTCAGGACTATGTTCGGGTAGTTTGATGGACGGAAACTAATGGAAGAGAAAGTAAATGAACACATAAATGCTGAAAGTGCATAAAAAATTTATTGAGAAAATAAAATCGCTTTGATCGTCTGTCGTGGTGGAGTCAACAAAAGTCTTCGTTTTCCCCGGCTCGAAATGACCAGCAGGTGTGTTCCTAGACGGAGTTTCTCAGGAAAAATACTTTGGCTTTGGTCGGAACTTTGCTTGATGGCATTTTAAGTCGTTTCTGCAAATTAATTGCAAGTCATTCCGACCCCCACGTTCGATTGCCTTTAAGCTCTAATGGCTAAGCCACGTGAAAGGCTCTCTTTGTCTACAAGGATTTAATGAGCCCCCTCATACGAACTTGAGTGAGTTTGTGTTTGTGTGAGCTCCTCTCAAAAGTACATAAATCCGATGTTTGTTAAAGGACAGTCAGCTCATACAATTTCAGTGGAGTGTTAATCCGCAAATTAATCAAAATTAAATTCACCCGAGATGCACCTGCAAACGTTTGCTCGTCAGAGAAATTGTGGGGAACAATAGTGTGGCGTCAGTGGCACCCACTGAATTTCCTATAGTCCCAAAATGTCAATGGTTTACGGTCAAATGTTATTTATGAGATGATGTGGATTAATTTTATTGAGATACTGCAAGACCAAGAGAAACACGATCAATGAGCGCATTGAGCACATATTTGGGAGGAGTTTATATTGCGATAAATTCAAAAACTATGACAGCTCTCAAATTGAATGTTTGTGGTAAATTCATATCATCGATACTGTCGTCTGCCGATGTGTGAGAAATGCCACGAAAGCCAATTAACAATTAGGAACAGCAGAAACTTAGCTAGTGCATAGAAAACTATCGATCCTTAATTATTTGAGAAAAACTTCGTTTCCTTCTGGTTTCCTACTACCCCCGATGTTTTATATTTGAATAATAATTCGGGCTGACCGGTGGATGGCAACAAGCTGCGAACGAACTAAAAAAGGAATCCCCAACCTCCACCAATCCCTCAGGCAGTGGGTTATTTCAGTGAAATTAATACTCATGGAGTCATCCCTCATTGGAAACGAACATTTCAGGGGCAGTGTACTGATTAAAACCCTCTAGATTTTGGTTAGGTCTTCAGCATACCTCAAGTGCTGTATCCTCTGGCGAAATACACATCCAAATCATAATGAAACCCTCCGCAACAACACTAAAGAATAATATCAAAGCTCATCTTTCATTCTGCCTCTACCAGCGCCGCTGTCGGATTTCCCGACCACCTCCGCCCATAAAAACCCCGGCAGAGGCCTGTTCAACCCAATTAGACCCTTTAAAAAGTTCATAAAGCCCATAAAATATGAACATACCTCTTCCGGGCTTATGTAAATTGTTTTATTACATTAAGCCCGCCGTGAACCTTGGTAGCTACAGCAGCACGCAGACGAGACTCTTACACGGTCTCCGCCGCCGCCCCCTCGGCTTATACACCTATGGAGGTAACAAATGGGCCGCCATAATTAAAGCGGTGCTTTGCACCATTGCCACGAACATAATGACCCCCTGCCATATGCGAATTATTAAAATGTAACAAACAACCAATTACTGATAACGAAATTATTGAGCATTTGAGGGCCCCGGGCTGGAACCCCGTCACCCCAGCTAATGTGGGAGAAGCGCCCTGGAGAATCCGACATCGACTAGTAAAAAGGATCCAGCGTCGAGCCCACAAGCAGGACTATAACCATCGGCCAGAAACATTAACAATTCCGATGATAACAGAATTATGGCCGATGGTCAGAGCCACGGACCAAATGTGGTCGGCGTATGTTCGGTTCTGACGTCCTGACAACTGCACCCTCTGGCGATAAAGAGGGTAGGTAACCTAGTTAAGGGAATCCGACATCATTGTACTTATCAAAGTCCTACACAATTTTCGCTGTCCGGTGGACCCACTCCTGCCCAGACAATTAGTGAGCCCGAATGACTGACTCTGGCCCTAGCCGCATTAGATTGCGACCTCGACATGCGGAGGAATTTCGGAATTATTCCCTTACGATTATATGGACCCCATCTAACCCAGAAGCCACAGTGAGCCGCGGGAGCACCGTTGGCTACGTCCAAATCGGTCATTACTTTGGCATTTTACAAACTACACCTCGGGGAGTTATTGATTTTGCATGGTGCTCTTTGACTGCTGTTGATAAATATTTCACGGCTGGCTGGCTGCTGGACCAGAGGGCCCTCCTCAGTCGTAGTCCTATGGGAAGGTGCTGTTTTGATTCGGAAACAACGGGTGTATTATTAAATGAGGTGATAAAGTAAAAATTGTAAAAATTTTAAATATACGCTGCCAATAAATCAATTCTTTCCTATAATTACAAACTCGCGCCAATGGTGGCCAGCAAAATTTATGGACAGGCCTTTTCTCTAGTTTGCAATGAGGAAATATGAGGTGCTTTAAAAACAAGATAGAATCACATTTTCACTACTTTATATGGTACAAAATGTAAAAAAAAAATTGTGGTTTTGGCTAAACTCCACAAAAACGGCAACATTCCATATCTATGCGCTATTGGGAAAATTGTTGAGGCTCTTATTTATAACGTTTTATATTTCCATTGCAAACCATTCTTGGGTTCATTCCAACACGGTTTCGTTAAAGGTAAATCGACCACAAAAATCTTCTAAAGTTTTCAAATTGTTGCCTCTCTTCTCTTGAATCATTTTACTTTATAAGTTGATTGCTCTTGGATTTCCACCCCTGTTTGTTAAATGGGTTCGATCTTACTTGACGGGTCGCACTCAACAAGTATCATTTCGCGGATGTCTGTCTGGAGTGATACATAATACTTCCGATGTACCGCAGGGAAGCCACCTGAGTCCACTCCTATTTATATCCTTATTAATGATTTCAAAATAAATAATTGTGTATTGAATAGACTTCACAAAATCAAAAACTTGGGCGTATCGTTGAATTGCCACCTTTCTTTTGACGATCATATTAACGTGATAGTCAATAAGGCTAACTCTACTCTGGGTTTTGTGAAGAGATGGTGGAAGGAGTTCAGCGATCCTTATATAACGCCACTCCTATATTGCACTCTTGTGCGACCTGTCTTAGAATACGCTAGTTGCGTTTGGTCGCCTTTACATGATGTACACATTAAACGCCTGGAAGCTGGCCAGGGTCGTTTTATCATTCATTGCACTACGCGATCTTCCTAACCCCTTAATCTTACCCCCCTATATAGATCGACTTAAACTTATTAATCTTGATATGTTGGAAAACCGATGGATAATCTACAAAACTGATTTTGTTATGGATTTTTTACAAGGCAGCATCAATCCTTCTGTGTTGCTTTCTTCTGGTATTTCAATTTCAGTTTGCCCCGTGAAAAATAAGACAAGATTGAGCTGTCTTTCAAGCGGAGGTATTGGTCGTGATGGAAATTGTGACCTGGCTATGTAACAACACAGCCCCCTGTACCTGCATCTATACTGATAGCCAGGCAGCAACAAAACCTCTTACCGGTCTACCGTTTATTCCTAAATGACGCAGCGGAACGATAAAACCTGGAACTTGTATGGTTTCTGGCCCTCACAAATATTATGGGTGACTGTAAATCGGAAGAGCTTGCTGGTCGCGGCACGATCCTACCAGAATCTGACATTACCGCCCTGCTCGGCGCGTCGCGTAGGTGAAAACCTGTAAGCTGGACATCAAGAAAGCAGAGCAAGAGCACGTACCGAGGACACCTGCCCCATAACTCGACACATCTGGCCAACTCTCAACCAGACGAGATCCAATAAGCTACTGGCTCACGCTCTCAGGCGTGACCCTACTAAGCATGGCAGTGCGTGGCTGTTATAACGGGTTACTCATAGGTAGGATTCGAAGGATCACTGCAGAAGCTGCCAAAATAAAGCCAAGG
This sequence comes from Neoitamus cyanurus, assembly GCA_947538895.1. Classification (NCBI taxonomy): domain Eukaryota; kingdom Metazoa; phylum Arthropoda; class Insecta; order Diptera; family Asilidae; genus Neoitamus; species Neoitamus cyanurus. The sequence goes on from OX384543.1 coordinate 33,862,033, forward strand.
AGGAAACTGTTGAACACTTCTGTCACTGTCCGGCTCTCGCTATACGCAGGGTTCGACACTTGGGAACCACCCACTTCAACGTCCTCACCGAATTGAGGTCCGCTGTTAAATATGGGTCATGTTTAATAGGGAATTACCCTATGTGGTATTAGTCCAGGCGGCAGGTAAATTATTATGGCAAACCTTGCTCAATTTTTGATAAAGTAGGGGGGGCTAGAGACCCTAAATTTGCGACAAAAGTGATGGTACCAGCGTAGAGGGCGCTTCGAGTACAACAGTACAACAAGTTTGCTTATAATGACTTTAGTTGTAACTTTTTGCACGGGCTGCTGTGCTAACTTCATATGTATTACTAAGGCAAACAACCTGTATGTTTTTAGAAATTATAACAACAAAATTAATTTTTGTACAACTAATTAGAGACTAATAAACGACAAATAATACCAACTGCCAGACGACAAAATTTTCAATTTTTAAGATGAAACCACACCTAGTAAATAAAATGAAAATGGCACTACCGAACGTCATGCATTATCTACTTTTTATACCTAAAAAGCTTCTGTAAATATGTCAGGCTTCCACCCTTGTGAATTTATTCTATTAAGCTTTTCTCAAAGTTGCCTCTAAAAGCAATGTGCAGGTACAAACCGTTAATAAGCTTCATCCAAGGACTCCTTAGCTTCGGATAAAATTATATACTCCAGAAAGCTTTTTTAAAGTGTGATCCATATCATAGTGAATACTTTTAGAAAATTATTACGGAAATACGTAAACAACAAGGATTCTCTAAAACAAAAGCTCCGAAATTTATTTAGTTCTTAAGATAAAATATCTGGAATTATTGTTTTATATAATTTAATAAATTAAAACGTATTATTACGCTCCTAGTTAATCCTAAGGTCCCACCCGGGAATTTTCAAAGTTTGGTCATAACGGTAAATTAATGATACATCCGTTGAAAAAATTTTAAATTAATTATGAGACATTTAGCTTGCATTGGCGATCCAAACATTAATTTTAATTAAATTAAAATAAATTGCTTTATAGGTTAGGTGATCAGTGTATAGGATTAATAAATAAATAAAAATAATAAGAAAAATAGAAAAGATCAGAAAATCATTAATATCTCGAAAAATAGCCAAAATCACGGAACATACTAGGGCTTGTTCTGTTAGATACTGAGGCCTTCTATTTATTTTCATTTTGATCGTCTATGATTGAAACACCTTTTTTAAAGTTTGTTATCTATAACGAAAATTAGTGATGATAGGTTAAATAAAATCAAAGTCTTGGTTTCTTTTTTAACTATTTAGTAAAAAGGACACGCCAAATTCCACAATTCAAAATTGGTACCAAGTTTACATTATATTTGGAAATCTCTGGATACTTCGTGTTTAGATAAAATTTAGATAATGATCCATACTGTTATTTAAAAAAAAGAGCAGTTTTGATATTTAGGATTTAGGAATAGGACGTACCACACGGCGGCAGATTTATGCGCACCAATTTTCTGACAATCTTGAGACAATCAATTATGTTAACGCCACTGTACCTATTAACGACGTCGGTTTTCAGATGCGAACAAAATTTTGACGTAATCATCATATGTTTCATTCTTTAAGTTTCCGTCCAAATAATCGCGAGATTTCACTCTCTGGAAGCATGGATTATTCCTATATTTATATATGAAATCCAGGAAAAATTCCTCACTCAAGTTCAGTGTCAGAGAGATATATGTATATATAGATGCAAACGTAAAAACCGACAGAAATATAAAAAACGAAGATATTAGGGACGGTTTTGTGACAATCTTATGATTGTACACCAATTTGCCCACACACGGTTAATGTTATGTTTAAACGCCTGTTAGATTTATATAAACACGTATGCTCGTGTATTCACATACACGTAGTTGCTTTCAAATATGCCGTTAAAATTTCCAATTCAAAATACCGGATGAAATGTGGCAACCGAAAAAGTTAAACTTCAAAGGAATACCATAAAAATCCGCACTAGGGGTTTTAGAGGTCACTGATTTCAAATCTGCCATCAAAATTTTCAGACATTAGACCACCCACACCTTGCTGGTCACATAGGAGAGAGGGTGCAGTAGGGAAGGGATGTAAAATGAAGGAGATAAGTGGAAAAAATTTATTGTACTATTACGTATTCCGGGCAACACCGGGTCCGGGCAAGCTAGTATGAAAAAAAATCTGAATGAGGGCACATATTTTGCAGTTATATTAAAAATTTCGTAGCCTATTTTGAGAGATGAAGATTGTGTAGCTTGCTTTGGCAAAATTCGGCACAAATATACTCGGTTTATAACTACCCCCACCACAACTTTCTAGTAATGGCTAGGATTCTGGCACGGTACTTTATTGATTTTTTTTTCAAATTTCTTTACAGAACAAATCGTCAATAAAAATTGTTCTTCGTCTTAGCGTAACATCTGGTGGAATGCTCCGAGTTCAAGTCGTCCTTGTTTTATTGCACGTTTCGAATTTTTCTTTTCACCTCGCCGTGAAAAACTTATTTTATTTCAAAAGAATGATTTTGCACAAAAACATTTATTCGAGTTACCACCCGATGGGCACACGTTGCTTGCAGAGACTTCTTGACTACATAGCAGTTTATGGTTAGTGATGGGAAGTGTTGTAAAGCGCCAAAGAAAAATATATCTATTAGAGTAGAGTACTAGTTACTGTATGGTCACAGCCTCCATATTCCTAGATACTTCCTCATCGGCTACATATGTATGTGTGTATATATTTATTATAGATCTACATACTTTGATTTTGTTTAATTTAATAGCTCTTAAGAGATTTGTCTAGACGTTGCCTTACAGGTCATCTTAATATAAAAACAATACAAAGTAATCTCAAAAGACTTAAAGAAATCAATAGCTTAGATAATCTGCAATGAAGGCTCTCCAGTGCTCAAGGACAACTTCAGGGTAATAAGAGTGGCCTCCAAGTGGGTATAAAAATTAGTTTACTGCAGAATTTTAAAGTCAATTTAATTTCGGAATATCATTTCATTTTTAAAATTAGTTATGCCCGGCGTAACTTCACCTGATGGCCGGCTGATGAAACTGCGCCATTTTCCATGGAACAATTTAAATATGTATAACATGAATGCCAGTATGCGGTCTAGCATACTTTTACGGAGCCATAACAGTTAAGCATTTTCGCCGAAACATGTCCAGGGGAGTGAGTGGGGAATAATAACAACAAAACATTTTCAGCCGATTCCCCCGCACTGCGAGGAGAGGATAACACCTCGCCCAGAAGCGATGGGAACTGGTAAAAGTTTGGCTGCAACAAATGTTGGTATTTTCTGATGGCTACATGAATGCCCGGAATGTACTTCTCTTGCCTCGGGGGAGCCTGCTTGCCTCGAGGAGTTGGGTCCTTCTGTTGTTTTTGGTCAACTTGACAAAATCGCTCGGGCGAAGTTTTCTCCTAACCAACCCTTTAGATTGTCGGGGAACTTCCGGACGTGACATTCAGCAGCACCTTACGCTTGAGAAGTTGCACCCAGAGCTGGCCGATAGCTCAGTGCTTCCTTTTGGGTTGGTAAATCTTCCCCCTAGCCGGTTTAGCTTGCCCCGTCCCGCCCCGTGCTTCCTTAAACATGCACTGAATAAAGCTAAAGCAGTCAACCTAGGACAAGTTGTGCTTTATTTTGCAGCCGTTCCCGTTTTTATATCTTCTGGATTTTTGGGTAGGTAGCGGCTAAGGTGTGCGATTCTCTTGCACTCAACTAAAAATCACACACAAAAACAGGAAACTGGCTGGAGTATCTTTCTAGTTTCCACCGGACCCACGAAGAAAAGAATAAAATGACAGTTGGCATGTTTCTCGGTTCAGGACTTCCCCTGGGAAATATCTCAGGAGCTCTTTCAGCTGTGAAATTGAACCGATAAGCTAAGAACTATTCCGTTAAGGACGCCGCCGGTGAGGCGAGGGCTCACATGATACACCTCTAGGTCTATCGACATAGATACGTCCCGGCGGCGGCGCTAGATATTCATGCAAATCCTGTTTTTAACATAGCAGGAAAGGTTGAGCAAAGGAAAGCAAAACGATGGCCCTCGGAAACTTTCCGGGAATTGTTTCCCTCTGAGGAATTTATTATGCGTCCCGGTAACCGATATTCCGTCCTAATTGAAAACCTATTCCACCCTTCCCACCCGGCCGTCCCTGCCCGTTTACCCAACACCACCCACGAGGGGCACTCTCGTCGTTTCGGCTTGTTTTATTTCAAAAATCAAAAACATTTCGCTGGCATTGATTCCCGTGGGAAAGTTTGATTTTATTCTCATTTGTAGGGCTTTTAGCTGTAAGGCCGTTCCGGCCCTAGAGTGGCGGGGTGGTATGCTCGCCTGTTTTTGCGCTTTATGAACGCACTTTTTACGACTTTTTTCAATTTGGCAGAAACACACGCCGAGCGCGATATAAAACGCAAAAGGCATAAAGCGCCTGCATAGGCATCACCCAATTTCTGCGAAATTTTATTATACGAAAATTGCACGACGCGACCGACATAAAAACAGCAAAAACAATTAAACCCCCTCAATGTTACTACGGGGGCTTTACAACCGGTTGATAATTTGCAAACAGATTAATTCCGCAGGTGAGATGGAATGGCTCCGCTGCGCTTCTGCGAATTGCAATTTTCTTTTTGCAGGAGGCGCCATAAAACCACCGCCCCACCGCCATGAAGTACCACACAGCGCTCAACAGAAATCCTCCAGCGATGCAAATTTATAGCGGCAACGTGGCAGGAGGATAGATTAAGGTGAGCGGCATGATTAATGAGGTGTTGATTTATGAAAATTCCTGTTGCACTGCCAGTGACTCGGAAAATATGCGCTGTTTACATTTTCATGCATCTTCCCATACAGGCTGCATTGACGTTTAATCTGCACGATGACAAGGGATGGCACAAGTGCAAGGCAGGGAATAAAAGGGATTTTGTTCGGCATGCGGCACTCTTCCTTACATTCTGTTGCTTTACTTGTGGGATCAGATGCTGCCACATTGTAACGAATTAAAATTCCTTTCAACATCTGAAGAAGTACCTACGATGCGTTTAGAGTGTTTTTCCAATGCCAGGGAGGTTTTTTTGTTAGAAGCTTAAAATTAGAAACTTTTCCTTTACTTTTCCTCAAAATTCGTTTGCATATACTCTACTTGGACATGTAGTACCTCTTAGGAAAGGCAACAAGATGGGCAAGGGGTGCATTAATTACATGAATTTCGGAGAAATTGTGGGAGAAACGCAGAAACTGTAAACCCCCAAAAAAGGTTTTTATCATTTTTATCTGACTGTTTGTCCAGGCTTAAAAGACCTAACCGATTTGGATGGGATTTTCACTGTAAGGTAAGGTATTTCGTCGGACACGACTAGCCTACTTATTTTTAAACCCTGGAAATGTATTGAAATGAATAAACGTCCCTGCGCATGAATCAAATTCTTTCGGTGTGTATTTTCAATTTACAAGGAGAAGGACAGGTAACTCAGCCTCAGAATAAGCTTTTATCTATGCGAAAAATTAAAAGAATAATATAATTGCAGGTAAAATCGTGGGTTTTTAGTTTTTTGCGTATTTAAGAACTCATAATTAAAATTAGTTAATTGAAATTGTGGACCAATTTAGTTTTTTGTTTCAGCATGAACTATTGAAATGGAAGTGAAAGATGGCGACTTAAATATTGTCACAAAAAATTCTCAACTTCAAAGGCTTTCTGTCTAAATGAATATACAGGTGTTCTGGGGGTCGCTGATTTTAAATCTAACACCGAAATTTTATCCCGGGATTATTTTGTATTCCCGCAGGAAAAGTAAGAACCGTCTCCGCTCATCAAACAGTTTCGGCATTTAGCAACAGCTTTTATTTACAAGTATGTCTGGGAAAAGTCGGGACGGTTCTGCTTGTGTTATCATAAAATTCTAATTTTTAAGCTTTTGAGACTTGCCTTTCGATATAAACTAGAGTGTTATCTCACAAACCGGTCCTTCTTGGTAAAATTTTGTTCTGTTCTCTCCGAGACCGTCTCCGCCACTTCTGGCGTGCCTCAAAGGAATAATCTGGGCCCTTTACTGTTTTCTTGTTTATTAATAACTTGTTCCCGTTATTGGTGAGGGATTTAGGATTTTTACAAAATTTGAGAAAACAAGTTCGAAATACATATATCGAAGGAAAACTTTTCAATTTCACATTTCGAAAAAGCCGGTGGAAGTAATATGTATGTAAGTAACTTGTTATGGGGAACACTTGATTTCTTTCACTATGTGTAGAGAACGCCAGTCTGATTTAGGACTTTTTCGACTAGTAGTAGAAAGTGTGTAGAAGAAACACCACATCAATTTATATCACATCAGTCTATCACAATCTAATCGAACCAATTAAATTAATGTTATATTGTCAAAAATTTTGTTTAACTGTATTATTGGTAAATAAATGATTAAAAAAGTTAAAAGTAAACCATTAATTTATCAATTAAGTAAAACCTTGTTGAATGATGTAGGCAGGTGAGTCCCGTCATTAAAAATCAGACGCACTCTTAAATATGAGTTCGCTGTTTGGTGAACCACATAAAATAACACTCAACAGGCGATTAACCATATTTATAACCGTATTTTCCATAAAAGCTCTAATAGAATTCCGCTGGGTTTTAATCACTCGTCTGATATGAAAGAAGTTTATAATGGCAACGGTTGAGTTCTAACGTCGACAATAAAGCACGAAGTAAAAGCGATGGGCAAATATAGCGGAAAAAAACCAATTTGCGCTTCCTGAAATTAAAATGAGGTTTCTTTGAAGCGGAATAATCGCGATTTAACGGGAAATCGTAGTGAATTATAATTCTACAGGAGCCCTGCATATCCAATCACTTCCTTTTAATAAATGCAAAAATATTGATAATGAATGTCCTCATTTTTGCTTCTTTTTTTCGCGCACAGTGCTATTGATTTTTGAAGTCGGTTTATGAGTTTCCAGTCGATATAGGTATCTCGGCGCTATGGCTCATTGCCGGCCCATAAATAATTAACAAATTTCCCATTGAATGTTGTATTAACATTTTCTGCTTGATATTTGCTAAAAATTTAAAATATTTCGTGTGTTTGAAAAGACCCCTTGTTTAATGAGTCGTTATGGAATTAATAATGTTGCCATATGTTTGTTGTCGGCCGAGGATATGAATGCGGCCCGCAATGCAGTAGGTACCCGGAGGTGGGACAGGCTCTTTAAGTCCAAAACTGCGTCGTGCTTATCACGAGCAAATGCATCGCAATGAAACTCAGAATGGTTGTTCATGCACAGCCAGCTCGAAACGAATCTCAAAGCAGACATTCCCCGCAGTACCAAATTTTGCGGGACTGTTCGTTCGCTGCGATTTTCCGTCGTTTAATTGAATAAACCGTGGAAATCCCATTAAAAGTTAAACGTTTTCCTGTTAATGCGCCTCGTCGCAAGCCATAGAGGCCATCTCCTACAGGATCCCACAGGACACATAGTTGGACTTCCTTTTGCTAGAAAAAATATTTACTGCAACATTGGACCACAGCAAAATCAATACCTACGTCCAGTACCGGGTCCAGCTCGACCCGGACACCCGCCACGAACACCGAATCCGGCACATCCCTCCGGAACATGTGTTACATTTGGCGCTTTTAATGTCCATCAAACGTGACCGAAATTTTTGCTGACAGCTGAAAATGATCCTCGACGACACTACGTGATTTGTAGAATGGCCCCTGCATGTGTTATCACCAGCCCTGGCTAAAAATATTTCCAGGGGATTGATAATCATTTTTCAATTCGGGAGCGTTCTTTACGGCGGAACGTGACTGTGCTGCAGCCGTGTTTTGTAATCTTCCCGTGCAGAAATGAATTTTAGATTTGGCATCGCGGCGGGAGCCTGCGCCAAATGGTTGGGAACGGGCGCCGCCGGTTATTAAGGGAATTCAATTGAGTTATTTACCGACGCCCAGCGAAGGGAAGCATTTCCCACCTGGATAAAAAAAAAATACTCTACAGACTTTTCCCAACAAGTCCCGGCCAATTTATGCGCTCACGTAAAGCTGAACGCGGTTCCCCACGTCCCGGGGATTCGTGCACAGATTGCTTACTTGTCTTACCTAAGGCAGTGCAAATCACTTAATTAGATGGCGAATTTAGTGCTGCGCGAAGCACCGAAGCCGGAACTCCTCCAGCCAGCCCCTGCATAGTGGAAAAACGAGGACATTTGAGAATTGAAATTGTGAAGTTCAGAAAACTCCACGAAAGTGAGCAAGCAATCTTCGCGTAATTCCCGTGAAAGCACACTCATGAGAAAGTTCGACCATAGATTCGGGCGAGTTCTCATACCGCTACACTTCCCTTGGCCCACTTATAGTGCAGACCTTGCATATGGGCAAGTAACGAGGGTAACTAACACTCGCCCGTAACTCCTAAGTCCTCCAACTTGTTGGCTGGGAACTTTGAGATCCCCTTAAAATGGAAAAATTAAATCTGCGTAGGTGGGTGGGACAAGCAATTACCGAGGCTTCAGTCCTGATTCTGTTAAAGGTGTACCAGGCGGAAAATTCTGAATTCTGTCTCGGTAATGCCATTTTACGATAAATGTCAACATTTTTACCTGGAAATGTGTGGAGCTGTGTTTGAAGTTCCTAAAAATTCCGGGGATGGTGATCCCAAACTCGTCTTAGCTCCCAATCAAATTGTTAAGGCTTACCAAATGTTGCTCCTTGAGCAGAAAATTGAATTTCGAAGAATTGAAATCAATACTGGGTGGATGTGATGTGTGCTCCATTTTTGTTTTGCACAGCAGGCTAGCAGTTTAAAGCATGAGACCCGACTTTAATTGCATATGGTGTTAATTTTAACCAAAATCAATCATTACCTATACAGTCGTGTGAAATAAATTGGCCAGAAGTACATTGGAAGGTGTTTGGTATCTTTTCTATGTAGGTAAATATATTATATAATAATGTGGCCATGAACTTGACAAAGATTATAAGCTACTAAATGAATTTGAGCTGTATTTTGATACTTCATGCATAAGCTAATTTTTGAAAAAACTTAAATGATGAAAAATCAGTCAATAAAAGGACATCGAAAAATTGGTAATACTCCCGCAATATAATTTCCTATTTTAATTCAAATAATTCTAGAAAAAAAAAGAAGAACATAATACTCTCCTAGTGAAAATATTACAGTAGTTTGCCACTTAAAAAAAGGACTCCCCTTGAAATCAAGAAAGGTTGGCGAAACTTTCCTGCAGGAACAAAAAATAAAATTGTGCCAACTGTAGTAGGTATTTAACAACAAAGTCAAAGCCTTCTTCGATAATAAGTCGAAATTTCGCAGATTTGCCTTCACTGCTTAGCCTCTAAATAGTAAAAAACGACGATTTGACCTTTCCTCACCCTTCCGTTGGGAAGACTGATCCCAAGTCTTCTGAGATTTTACAATTCACTATGTGGGTACTATGTGAGGTGAGTATTGATCAACTTTTCCGATCCGATCCGACTCGTAAGTAACATTGGAACCACCTTTCCGTGCTGTCATATGCCTAGAGCTTTCACGAAAAAAAAACTCTAAAAGCAGACGAAAACGCATCGAAATCTATTCCCGGGTTCCGAAGTACCAGAGCCCCCCCCCATGAGACTTTAACTCTGGCTTTGTGTTATTAGTTTGGATAACCTATGCAAATTGTATGCAGTTAGCGCAAATATTAGGTATACGGACCGACAACAAGGAGATTAACGGGGCTAACCAGAAAATCAAGAACTTAAAATTCATAAATCGTACACTAAGCTCAGAACCAAAAACAAGCGATTAAGTGGAATGTTAGCAAAAATTCACCTTATTCAATACGTGGCTCAGAATTGTAAGTCTTTTCAATCAGATTCTTTGTCCCACAATTCAATACACTTAACGTGACGCTGCAGACGACAGCAGTGCCGAAGCGAATAGCAAATAATAGGATTAGCACCCAGCACTACATCTGAAGTACCGCCCAGGGAAAAAATAAACTGCCACCTTTGTGTCAATGAAGAAGGCCAGTGTAACACCGCCTCTATCATATCTAGGAATGTTTGTGCCCTATTATGAGCTTGTTCAATTGTTATCGATTCGAATCTTCCCGTTGTGCCCCATTGTGGGCAGTTCCATTGTTGGAGCGTCTTCAATCCTCTCGTGTGTAGACCGACCGATTCCTAAGACATGCGATGCTGCAATGTAAGGTCGCCAATTGTGGTGTAGAGCAGGGTGTGGGTTGCCAGTATCCCTGTGCACTCGGGAGATTATTGCGGCCTTGTGTACCTACTCAAAGCATAATAATCCAATTACACTCCGCGATTAATCGAACATGAGTGGGCAATAACCACAGCAGAAATGAACAAGCGTATCGGGGGGCCTCGGAAGCCATAACCGATGTCCGTGCCCCGAAGACAGTCACCCACCCAGTGGAATAAATCTTCCGGCTGCAAGGGATGTGCTCCTCAAGACACTTTCACGACTGCCTGCCTGGTGCGATGCCATGTAATGCGGAGTTACCCCAAAATCGAGAAACGATTTCCACAATCGCTGACCAAGCACCCAAGTGAGATATTTTCAATTGATGCCCCCGTGCTGTCTCCGTACCGAGTGGGGCCCACGGTGGGCTCAGACGGCTCAGATCGATACATTGAATTGTGTCGGTTAGATAAATTCGAAAGATGTGCCGGATACATGGTTATCACAGCAGTGGGAACTGCCATGTGTGGAAAGCAGATTTGAGTCGGCAGGTAGGTTACCTGAGAGAATAAGTGGTCCCCAACTAACCCGAATTGCTCATGATAAATGTACTCCTGAAGTGATTACTAATCAAAGCGCTACCCCGGCAGGTAATTGCCTGTGAGGACTGCTGCTGAGCGGAAAACTCACATATGGACATACCTACGGATAGATTTGTTCCCAGTCCTCCTTCCGCCAGTAATTAATTTATGGCCTTTATGGAAGCGCACCGGATGGGAGGTGTGAGCTCCTCTGCTCGCCGGCTTGTAAATGCAGCACTTTTGCAGCAGACCATACACCCCACTGTTGGAGCTATCTAAACGGCTGGCAAAGGATGCGGAGACTAGACTGAATGGAAAAGTTGTGGACTTTTACGCATTAATGGGTTTCTATGATCACCTTGCTATAAAACCACGACTTAATGGTAAAAGGATTCGAGCTTTTACTTTACGAGGACTCAGTTCGCAATTAAGCTTTGCGGATATGTATTTTTTATAGCCCCAAGGTTCAAAGCAAAACCGATGGGAGTCAATCTGAGGTGTTGGGGGAATTTTATGCTAGAAAAGTTCCAGGAACTCTTAACCCATATTATATGATCAAAGTAACAAAATGAAGGGGAATTTCCTTAGCATGTTCTTAAAATTGCTGTAACCATGAAAAGATAAGCGTTGATAAAATAGAAATCTAAAAAGGTTGAGTGGATATTCTACACATAATATAAATGCTCATTTTACACATATACAACTATTGTATTCAAGAGTCGCATTTAGGCAGTGCCTATTTGCACCCCACGTGTGGCCATGTGTGTTTGTGTGTCTCTCTGTGACGAATATCGCGAATACATCGCACATCGATTCAAAAAGTTAAATTTCAATTAGAAGAAATTTTTTTTAGTTGAACCAAAGGAGACTGGCAGATTTTCCTACTGATTTAGGCCGGAAACGGAAACGGACAGAAACAAAATAGTAATTAATAAATAGCGTTTTATATAACAAACATAAGATAATAATTAAAATTCTTGTCAACCTCCGTAATACATAAATATGACTCTTTAAAAGTTGTTAAAATAATGCGATCGCAAAAAGTGCAGTCTATTGAGTTGGGCGACGATATTTTCAGAAAAGGTTCCTTAAGCTCGGACGAACTTAACTGGCGTGGGTCGCCTCACTCTCCCAATATCTTTTTCAGTCCCTCTCCTCCACCATTTCCGGTTTTCTAGTGAGGGTGGTGCAATTTAACTTTTTTATCTATAATTACAGAAATTCAGCTTTCATTTGAGCGCACTCGTATTCTTCTACTCGAAGTGGTTTTTTTCTATATAAAAAAAATAACGAAATACCAAAATAATGTTTTGTTTCGTTTGCCTTACGTTTGTTATATATAACACTATTTATTCTATTTCATTTCGGTCCGTTTCTGGCCCTGATTACGCCAGTCTTCTTTCATGTTTCTACGCAGTGTTTTTTTTTATATTTAAAAAACAAGTCATTTTCATTTTCAGGACCCCCAAATCCTTGTTTGTTCTTTTAGATATAAAAAAAAACACTTTGAGTAGATATAAAAAAAAACACTTTGAGTAGAAGCATGAATTAGGGTTCAAATGAAAGCTGAAAAAGTTATACGTTTACCAACCTCATCAGAACGCCAGAAATTGAGGAGGAGGGCGACAGATCAGGATGAGCGGAGGCAATCCATTATAGTTAGGTTTGTCAGAGCATAGTGGACCTTTCCTGAAAATTATTGTCCACCAACTCAGTACACTTCTATTGAATCATCTATCTAATGAACGCGGGCATAAGTATTATGAGAAATCACACGGGTATGGCAAAGTTAAAATCAACATAAGAAAACCTAATTTCGGAGAATGCTTCAAAAAAACATTACACTGAAACCCGCCAAATGAAGGCTGTTAGCAAATACCTTAAACAACATGAACAGTGCACCCCAGAAATAATTAGGTAAGAATTATTGGAAGTTATACATATGTACTTTATTTGTCTTTGAATTTGCTGCGAAAACTCGAAACCAACCTAGCGCAATAAATATGAAATATATTTCCTCCTAATAGCAGAGTCGATCTCTTGACCCAGGTTTGTGTATATCAACCTGATCGGCACAATTTAACTCTTCCAAAAGCTGAGGAATTCCAGCGTCAGCCAATAAATAAAGTATCGCTTTATTACCACCGGGGGATTCCGATAAATAATTCAATTCACTCAGTAGAGCAAGGCTTCGAAGGGCGCCGAGAGCATTGCCGATCTATTCAGCTGAAATAAAACGTTTTCCTTATTTATGAGAAAGCACTTTGCAATAATAAAAACTGTGAAGAAGACTGAATGATGCGAGCACCTTCAACCGCACATACACAGCCACTTTCACATGAAATTTTTACGTGGTTGCTCAGATAGCATCGGCCGGTCCTCGCAGATCCAGTCCCAGAGCACCAAGACCCCGGAACCCGGAACCCCAGAGGAAGATGGGCAGCGTCAAGTAAGCGGAGCACAGTTCATAAATTAAAGTAAATATAAAATATTCCGTGTGAGCGAAAAAAAGTATGATGAAGTGCTGATGAGGTGAAAAGAGGTTCGTGTACAAGAGATTGCGCGCTGCGCTCCTTCCGGATTCCGGGTTCCGAGTTCCGGGCCGACCAGTGGGCCCCGTCCACGAATATTCAATTAAAGTGGCATTAAAGGCTGAACACTTGTAAGCTTCCTTCGAGTTGAAAAGTTTCGCCCCTGGGCGTAAGGGCACGTGCGGCATTATTCCGCCGGCAGCCACTTTCGGAGGGATCCCGCCTAGAACCACCCGGTTGCTGCTGAGCTGAGTATGAGTACCCGTGGGGGATTAGAAGTTCGCCTGCAGGTCGTAATTATTACTGCGAGACAACGATTTGAAGTGTCGGAATCCAATTTCTGATTTCTGACATCACGGGCTCACGGCCCACATTCTAGTTGCCTCATCCTGCTCCACTCCATGTGCAGACTTTATGCCCGGAAAGTTTGAATTGATGTGATTCTATCCGCAAACATATCCAGGTTAATGACATGGGATTAATTTGACGCGGCAAATATAATTATGTTGCTGAGATATTACGGCGGGTGCGATGTGGTGGGCTTATCTGGGAACTGTCTTGGCCCGAGATGGATCGCAATTTGGAGGTAAATGTGCCTTGGTGTAATGTGTTGCGATAGGACCGTAGATTCGGGGCCCAGCTTCCTGAGAAATCGGTAAAGCTCTCTCCCTGGAACCTGCGCCCTCGGGCCGTATAAGAGATTATTTTCCGGAGATGGGGGTGTAGGGGCATAATTGCGGGGCACATTCCTGAAATATTTCCGCCAAAAATCTCAGCGAGTCTTAGGACTCGAGCACTGTGGCCGCTCTCGCTATAAATATAGAGCTGTAAATGCAAGTGGCTGATAAATACCCCGAGAATAGTTTATTGGCTTTGAAGCACCTACCGCTCATGAACGTGAAAAATTCCCTCAAGTTCATGCACCTCAATATTTCACGTTTCTGCTGCGAACTCAAGTTTAATAATGCTCGGGCAGATCGGTAATATTGGCAACTTTTTAATGAATTTTCCTTTTAGGCGTTTGCCATGTTCGCGGTCTTTTGAGGAATTTTTTATAAAAGACAACAATAGAAGTTCATTTAAAATGCCTCACTGGTGAGGGTGTTTTTTCACAAGAGGAGGCCAGAGGTGGCTAATGAATTGAACGTAATCCGATTAATTTCTGGGCGAGTAATTCTTGAAAAAAAAGGAAAAACTAAAATGAGGAAAAATTCACGACATTATTTTCTTGGCTCATTGGAAGTGTATACCCCCGGGAAAATTTAAATCTTCAGCGAGACCTGCACCAACTGGCTCCAGTCCAAAACTTTAAAAATTATCTTTCTCCGAGAAAATTAAATCTTTCAAGTTGCACCTATTCATCTTGTGTTAGTTAATAATTTACGGCCGGACAAGAATTTTTCATAAAATGGGGGGGGAGGCTGTGCTGCTGGGAAATGATTTTACGTTGGCTTTCTTATCTTGTACGTATTTAATTATGTACGCTGAAAGAATACTACATTCCAAAATAAGGATGAAAATATATCATTTATAGAAAATAAAGATTGCAAGAAGTAAGAAAAAGCACACTTATTTTCAAGTCTGCCCTGACGTACGCAAGAAACAAGAACGGACACTGTTAAACGAAGAACGATAACATAAATGGGGCAAAGCAGTTTTTTTAATATTTAAACGGTTTGACTTAGCTCCACTCTGTATATTTGGTTGTTTCAAATTTTACAATAGATTTTTCATTTACTTCTACTCAAATGATTCTCATTAAAATTTATATTTACATGTATTCAGTCTGCATGACAATACAAATTTATAATTATAATTATTTTTCTGTTTCAAAATGTCGAATCCAACATGGCACTCGAAAGTTTCAATTTCCACGGATTTATAATACATGGAAATGGGCACATTCAAGTTTTCGGGTCGCTGATTTCTAATTTTATTTTAGTCTGATCAAAGCCCCAGATTAGTGATCCATAATTATTTTTTAGCATTTGGTACATCATCAATTGTGCGATAAAACCGTTTAACTTAAAAAGGTTTTTTCAATAAATTTCAAGGCAATTTGTCAATTAGTTGAAATGCACTTCACAGCACCCTGAAATCCCGGGGTGACCGATTGTTTTTTGAATTTCGAATCTGTCTCTTTAAAGCGTGGCAAAAGAACAGGAAAATTTGTGGTGTCGAAAGAAGGATCGGTCAGTCCATGCGGAATTTTATGAACTTTAAAACAAAATAAAAATTAAAAGGATGGGTGTATTCCGTAAGCTTTGAATCAAGAGTAAACCTAAGTTCACAACCCTCTCAAGGAGTCATAATGAGTTCTCGTGTATGGTATAAAATAAAGGGCTTCGTTGTGAACGAGATTATGTTGCCTTTATCAATATTCAGAATAAATGTTCCTGTTAGTACTGAGCATCGACAATCGATTCAACTGATTTGAAAATGTTTAGATCATCTGCATAAGCTGAAACATGAAATTTCTGGAATAAAAGGAACAAGTCATTTATAAATAAAGAAAACAGCGAAGGGCCAAGATGGTTTCCCTGAGGCACATCAGAAGTGACGGTGACAGTGTCAGAGAGAACAGAAGAAAATTTTACCTTTAAGGACCAGTTTGTGGGATAAGATTCAATCCACGGAACAAGATTATATGGGAAGCCAAGTCTCAAAAATTTAAAAATTAACACCTTATGAGGAACTTTGTTAAATGCTTTAATAAAATCTGTGTGTCGACTTGTTTCAACTTCTCCATATTGTTCAGACAAAAGTTTGAAAATTCTGCTAGATTGGTAGCTGTAGTCCTTCCCTTAATAAAGCCATGCTGTTTATCAGAGAAGAAGAGTTTGCATTGAAAGATTAGATGTTCGTTCACAATTGCCTCAAAAAGTTTCGCTATAGAGGAAAATTTTATAATTCTCGACTAAATTACATAAATTAATTTCCCAACATAAGGGAAACTACCAGAACGTAACGATAAGTTTAAGAGAAAAGTTAAAGGTTCAACAATTGGATTACAAAATTTACGTAGAACAATACCAGGAATCTTATCCCGAAAATCCGAGAAATCCTCGTCAATTTTGCACAAGTAATGCAACACCGTGTTAGTATCTAAAATAATATTAATAGATTGTACAGAAAGACAAAGATAGCTTTGCCAAAAATGCGAAGCGAAAAGTTTAAAAATACCAGCTGGCTGGCGGGTCTCGCTTGATGTGACAGCTTTCAAAAGTCGAAGGTATAACATAAAAATCCTCTCCAAATTTCTAGCTAGTCAATTATGTATGTATGCTAACCAAACCGAAATTAGCCGTTGGTTGACCTCATCTAAATTTTGTAAAATATTTCCATTAAAACATCTAAAAATAAGTGACTATCTGCCTACCATACCCTCAGGCGATGTAAATATCTTCAACTCAGGCATTTAAAGAAATTTCAGTTGTTCGATAATAATTCCACCTCAATCTCTCCCCATCCTTTAAGTCTACTCACTGTGGCGAGGAGCCATCAGGCTGGTTCCCAAAAGTCCCTTGGCATTGTAAGCACATTAACTTTCAAATTTCTAGACATCCTCGCATTTTGTATTCGTTCTCTGGCCTAATGAGGCGTAAAGTTAATTGACTCCTTGTCTGACCTGAGCCGCATCAAAAATAGCACCAATTCCCCTTTCACCCAAAAACTTATTAGGCGTTATTTCGAATAACTTCTCAACCGCATTTTGCCCGTTTCTTGGAAAGCACACGTAATTAAGCGATAATTGTTGAACTAATTAAAGTCACACGGAACAGACGTGTCCGCTCCCACGACCTACATATAAAACCGGTAAGGAAATGTGGGACATGAATGCGCACTGTTACTTTGCACTGTCACCTCGAAATAGTACCGCGCTGCCAAGAAGGTGAAGAGCAGCTATTTAAGTTACTATTTACAAGGATCCCTTTGCTCGGTGTCGTACGGGAATAAGTGCGATAAAGGAAAAGACAAGGCGAAAAAGTTTACCCACGTCCCGTGGTTGGTCGGAAAAATAACGCAAATAAAGAAAGGGAAAAGGGAAATAAAAAATAGGCGAATTTTAGCTACCAAACTAAAGCAGCTGCGGCCGGGGTGGGCGAGGGGGCATAAGCCGTACTTCTCGAGGACGACTTCTGCCTAAGAGGCTCAGTTGTGGTATGGTCGCTCCACATCCCCGGCATAATGTCTGTCTTACCTGTAAGGATTGCGTGTTCAGGAAATTAAATAAGATACCCCATTAGACAGAGGGAATAAAAGGAAGGAGAAATGAGATTTATTGTGGTTGGATTCAGGGATCAATAAGGGGCCTCTCTAAATCCCTTTGTTGCTCCATTGTTATGCTGTAACAATTGGCAAATGGTAGATACTCACGTAGGTATCCACATCAAAATCGAATCGGAAGATCTGTGCGTGGACACCCATTCGTGGCAGACAAAAACAATTCCCTATGGGCTCAGTGTCGGAAAGGAATTGGGGACTTTGGGCTCTTTTCCGATTGGTAAACCTCTGGTGGAATCAACTCAAATCCTTCGAAAAGCTTGAAACCATGGAGGGATTTTATTTCCACAAAAGAGCTTTTTCGCAAATGTTTGATAACATCCTTCGGAAGAATACTTCCTTGAAAATTCCCCCTTGAAATAGATCCCAACTACACTTAAAAGTTGGATCATGGGAAATTTAATGCCCTGATGTCCTGATGTTAGGAATTTAGTCAAGCCAAACAAAGACTAAATACACTTAAAATCAGATCTATTAAAAAAGCGTTCAAAGTTCAAGCAATCGAAAACTGGATTGTCTTATGTGGTCCACCATCTTGAATTTTGAAATTTTGGTAGATTTGGAATCAGCATTCCTAAAAACGCCCTAGTGTTGATTTTCATGGCAATCCCTCAAAGCTTTCCTTTTCCGCTACACATTTTAGGTCCGGCATTTTGAAAACCTACTAGTGCTGATTTTTATGGCAATCTCTTGAAGTTGAACTAATTTAAAAATTTAACTAAGCGATAACCATCTTGGAGCCGCCATTTTGAAACCTTGAATCAAATTAACTCAATATAAGCCTATATGCATTTCAGGTTCAGGACTATGTACCACCTTGTGTAAACAAATGAATTCAATCCAAACAAGCAAGTAACAAATAATCAAACACACAAACTTTCGCATTTTTAATATTAGTTAGAAGTTAGATTAGATATTTATTTTTCAGCATCATAAACCAGGAGCCGTATTCTCAGTCTCTTTCCTTCGGAAAGAATTAAAGAATGATGATTTTTATACGTGCCAGTCGAAAAAGTTGTCCAAGACAGCTTCAACAAATTGACTGCAAAAACCACAGATTAGTTCAGTCGTGACAACACTTATAAAATTAGCAACAACAATTCAGTATTCGAAAGACTGTTAAATTGTATGAAGCATCCATCTAGCAAAAATTCGTAATACGTGACACCGAAAACCCCCCTATATCTAATTTCAGCTAGATCGGCTTAGCCATAATTTTTCGAAACCGAAAATCACCAGATGTCGATTTTGAATTGAATCAAGCAATATATGGCACATGAGGTCGCCAGCTTTAATTTACAATACATAAAATTGTAAAATATTGTTATTAAAAATCTTTTATATAAATGTGCAAAATTCTATCTCAAAATGATAACGAAAAATCACACATCATTGTCTTTTCGTTGCCCACTATTAAAAATTGGCACCATGCGTTTCTCCGTAGAAAATCCGTATGACACGGACCTGGATCAGTGCCTATTTACATCCCACGTGTGTTCGTGCGTACATCGGTGCAAAAAGGCGAATTTCAGTCCATCTTTTTTTGTGAAAGGATTAATTTCACTAAGTAGACCTTTTCTAAATAGCGCAAATTGTCCTTTTAAGTATTGTTTTGTACCCGAGTCCGTGCCATACCGAGTTTACGCGGTGAAACGCATAGTCCCCCCTCAAGGTACATGCGTACGTCACTTTATAAAAATCTGAAACTTTACAGGAAATGGCCTTGAATTGAGAGGAATTTTGTGAAAATGTTGTGTCAAAAATGCTTGCGGCCATTATGATTATATTGGAATACGAATATTTCGGTATTGACCACAAGAAATTGACGGCACGACCTCAAATTTAACCTTTGGCAAACATTTTTCAAATTTTTTGGTGGGGAATTTTCAAGAAACTAAATAAGCCGAATCAAAATGCATATCCCTAACAAAATCTTGTCATAAAATATAAGGACTCGCTCAAAATTAAGCAAGTCCTTTCCGGTTTCATGAATCTTTGGAAGTGAACTATGTACCCAAAACGATTGAAACAATGAACTGCTTCGATACAATTGTCTAGAACCAAAGTTGCGAATGTTTAGAGTTTCTAAGTTGCATAACAATTGTATCAGGGAATCTGGTCTACATGTTGATATTTACATGTTTCATCGAGGTGCACCTGTTGCAAGTTCCCGAGCCAGAGATACACGTGGAATGACTATTGGGACGTTTGTCAACCATCCGCTCTTTTTACGTCCTCTTAAAAGAGTAACCGCAGATCGCTTGCCCTCTGAATCGAAACCTCTCTTGCATCCTCTTCAGAGTCGCAACAAGTAATTCAACGCAGTGAACAACTGAACGAAAATTCAAAAATGAATTACCACCCTTCTACTTCTCTTCAGCTGATGAATCGCGAGTAACGGTTTCTCTTGGTGGAATGAATTAGACCAAAAATACTGATCCTGCGCACTTGAGACTTGTCGAAAACTGAACGAAGATACGACGAAACATCCTTGCCGCTTAAGTGCGCAAGATGGGGCTCAAAGGCTCGCACATTCCACCCGAAGGAATTTCAACTGACGACACGCCACGGTCGACAGCCGCAGATTAAACCAGACAAGTGGGTGTTCAGGACGCGCTTACCGCTGCCTGGGGCCGGGGAAGGGGTTGGCCCGAACTCGCTCCAATTATACAAGGCGAATGAAAGTATTCGTCATTCGGAACGTATTAGCCCTGACGTTCCAAGATTTGTTCCTTCGCTGTCGTCCTTGGCAAAATGCGAAAGGAGCGCTTCGATGGGAGGGAAGGCCGGGTGTCTCGCCTTTTATTCCTTCTGCATTATCTCAAGGGCCTGTGAGGGTTCGCAAATTTTCTTATCTCAGCATTTTTATTGACCGAGCTTCAACACTTGCCAAGTCCTGATAAGCTCTATCGATTCCATCTTTTTGTCGGGGCTGCCGAGAGTGGCCGCTGAAAGGACCGGAGTCGTGTCCTAGTTCGACACTGCGCCCACAACTTGTCCGGAATACATTGCGAGGAAGCCAGGACAAAGGGATGTGCAATTTCGATGAAACCACCGCCCATGGGTGGAAAACATATGCTCCCACCGCCCATTGGCATTCATACAGCCGGGTATCGGTATGGGCGATATTTACGTGCAGCCGGCTCCCACCCTTGTCGCCCCACATATGCCCGACCGTGTGTGTATCAACTTCCTCGTAAATACGGGGAGCGTATGGGGGATTAGGCAAATCACTCGAGAGAAAAACCCTTCAAAGCATCAAGAAAGCAAAATGAGGGGAGCAGGAAGGTTCTTATTTCCGCCCCTCGCTCGGCCCCACGAAGGTATTTGGCAGTTGTGCCGGAACATCTTTTAGGTATAGCTTCCGGTTACATACCTGTGTACATGTGTCAAGATCACTTCACATAATTTTACCTTCCAACAGATTCAGGCTCTCCGTCAACTTCTCGAGACTATTCCGGCCCCGGATAAAAGTGGAACAGCAGGTCCGCAGATACACACGACATGCTCTACCTTTTTCAAGATTCATGTCTAACCTTTGGAAGATGTCCTGTGTCCTTTTGAGGACAACCGGAAATCGAGTGACGTGAACGTATTCAAGTTTTTTAAGTGAAAGTTTTTTCCTTTTTCTCCTATGCCGAACGTTGGGAACTCAGCCGGGTGGTGAGGTGCTCGAGGATGCCAGGGGGACGGAATAAATGCATGCAATTTTCTTCTAAAAGCTTCCTTCTCCTCGCTCTTGCGGGAGCACAAAGATGAAATGTAGTCCAACTTTTCAGCTTCTTGCACAAAACATTGTTCGGGACACTTTAATTGACTTTAATCTCCGGGACTGGATTTTTTTTCTTTATCACCAAATGACCACTTTACTGGAGTTGTGGGGAAATGTGAAATATTTTATTGTAGTTAGTCCTTTTTGTGAAAGTTTTGGGGAGATTTGGGACAAGATTTGTAGGAATTCACACCACTAAATATGCATGTGGTATCAAGTTTGGGCTGATTGGATCTGTTTTCAGCATGTTCATATATTTCTTGGTGCGCTGCGGGTGAAAAACACATAATTTCTGTCCTGTAAGGTTATTTATCACTACATGCATGCTCCTTTTTTTTCTAAGAATGTTCACCCTTTTTATGTTACCTAGTATACCGATACATACCATCATGTCTCATATCCACTTGTTCCCAAACTGCTATGAAATAACCACAGTCTTCAGAATGTTTAGTTCTCGAGAAACACACTTCAGCGGAATTGAAGGCTTCATAGCAAGGTTTTAATCCTTTGAAGCACGTATTTGTCTAACCATCGCATTTTTATAAAAATTGTTATACAGAGGTTTTTGAGGTTGCTGATTACGAATTTACTATAATTTTTTTGTCTAGTATTTTGAATTTACAGTAGTAGATTCGTAATCAGCGAAAATGGAAAATAAAAAATGCAGCAAAATGGATTATATATTTCTCATAAATAATAAACCTACCGCCACGTTTATGGGTCTCTGGTGGACCCGCTGTAGCTTATGCTGATGTCTTAAAAAACTTTCGTCTGATCGAATCTATTCAAGCCGGTACCCGCTTTCAACTTCATTTCAAAATGTTGTTAAAAGAATCTCATGACAATACTTGATTAAGTTCAGTACCTACAATTTTGAAGATCAATCAGAACTTTGAATTTAGTACATACAAACACACTCTAGAATGAGATTGACGCAAGTCTAATTCCAATGTCTGGAATTTATTCCAAATTTTTATGAACACAAAAAAAACGTGATTAGTCTGAAGATCTGGCTCATTATTCCAGATTTTAATTTACATCACCCAATTGCCTTAAGGCTGTTTCCATGCCCTGGCAGGAAAAGGTCTTCCAGTCCATTGGGCCCAATTTGGGGCAATCGGATGTCATATCCATTAACCTCTAATTACCAGTCATCAAAAACGGACTCGCCGACCTTTTAGGTACACTTTGATGCATTACTTAAGAAACCTTTTGCTTCTTGATTGAATTCACCAGGTGAAAAGCAATTAGGACACCAACTTACCCCCGTGACGACCATCCTCCGTTCATTGCAGGGCGCTTCAGCCGCCAGGGACGTCTTAGACGCATCCAATCTATCACTGAGCAGTCTACCTAAAAAAGGAAGTGGAAATAACAAGCAATCACCTCAAAGACAATTCAGTTCAATTGAGAGAAAATTACAGAAACCTTTTAAGGGCACCACCAGGTAGTCGCTGGAGAGAGCGAGCAGCTAGGACCAGAAGCACCTCACCCAAGGACCTGACGGTGATGGGAGTTCACCTTACGCCTAGACTGAAATTAGTGGGACGGGCGGGTGAGCCGGGGAACTTTCTCCATGTTTTCAGGTGAGTGAAAATAATCAAACCAAAGTAAATGTTTCTTTTATCTCGTCGCCTACCCTCTGCAGTGGCATCATCCTCTTCAAAAGTTTTTCACCTCGAGTGTTGCAGCTACCAGCATTGGGGTCCTTTTTGCACACTCTGCAGTCGCCTGAGTAGCTCCAAAATCAAATTGTCCTTCCTTTCCTGGCTCTTACGAAAATTTTCCAAGGAGGATCTGGGTCCTCTCTCCTGTCAGGAGACATAAACTGATGGGTGGATTGCTTTCAGCGCGAAAAAGAAAGTGATTGGGAAGAATTCGTGTCTGAAAGTCTGTCAAGGTGTAAAATATTTTAGATGCCAATTTAGCGTCTTTGGAATTTGTGGGCAGATAATGAGCTTCGGGGGTTTTTCCACTTGAGTGGGTCAATAGCATTTTCGTATTATGTTCTGGCTTACATTTTATTGCGTAACTGTTTCATTTTATTTATGGGTTTGCGATGGGGATTTTGTAGATGAAATTTTTCTTGGAGAAAATTTTACAGAATTTGTCACATAAGAGTAATAGTTGAGGAGCTAAAATTAGTTACCCGTTTCGCTCGTATGTTGGTAAACATGGTGTAACTTAACGTTTGTGTTAGTTAGTTAGTTAGTTAGTTAGCCATTAGAACAGCCATATTAAATTCCGCGGGTTTAGCAGTGGTTTTGAACTTCGATACATATTGGCAAAATCCATACAGACGAAATGTGAAATTCTCATTTTCTGTTGTTATTTTTAGCCCAATGAAATAAGAATTTGACCACGCAAAAAAACAATTTATCATGACCTAGAAATTTATGTGGACCATTAATTTTATATTTTAAACTAAACCTCAAAGGCCCCTATGATAGCACTCCCTCAAAAAAAATACTGCAGGTTGTGTGCATCGTGCGTATACAACAGGCAAGCATGTACCTCTTCTGGAATGCATTTTAGCTAACACTCTAAACAGGGTGGAATTATGTATCTCGTTTCGAGTTAAGTTGAAACGACTTGAAATGACTGTATTTCATATAGAGGAATCCAGTAGGAAGTCTTTATTCATTTATTTTTTTCCATTTCAGGGAGGATGAATCCACCAATTAAAAGGTGCTCTCGGGATCTGAAATTTTGCAAAACGAGTGCACGCAGTTAAGACCAGTTCAAGCGAGTGGAAGTTGCAAAATGGAATCAAAATTTAGCAAACATTCACGATAGTGGAAAGAAGAGTGATGTGATATTAAATGTACCTCCTTTATTATGGAATGAGGATGAAATTCGAGAAATTCAAATAGTGCTTCGTCCGTGATTCTATTTGCGTGTTACTGCAAGTTTATGGAGTAAATTCAACAGACGTTTTCTAGAAATTGGAGATACTTAGAAGTTGTGAACACATTTTTTGATGACATAGATTGATCAGGTTACTTTGGGGATCGGATAAAATTTCATTTCTTAATAATTTCTATCATGAAGTTATGCTTTCAGAAAAAAACCTTTATTATGTGATCAAGACAAGCTAAAGCCAGCATCGACACGTAAGGTGGCTAGAATTAATGTCTATTGATCTAAGTAACGGTAATTCCTCAAGAGCCTCAACTTCAATTGTCTCGTATGAAGAGCCGACACAATTTTCATTCATTCCACGTGGCAGTGCTGTTCTATTTTGCTGAAATCTACAGTGAAAGGTCAATTAAGTTTGACCTGCCTAGAGAAAGAAGAAGAAGAACACATGTCTTATGGTAAATAATGAAATTAATTAATTGGAGTGATTTCACAAAAATGTTTCATTGCACTTGGCGATTCGCCATAAATTAAAACATGAGTTTTAAAATAAGAACATATTTATGGAATCACACATGTCCTTTAAAATTAGCTTGAATTTGTTTTTTTTTTAAATTTTTCAGAAGAATTGTGTGTCAAAAAGTCATGTTTTCAATATAATTGTTCCTCACAAATTAAGGACTTCGCAAGTGCAATCGAAAAAGCAATTATCACTGACCATACTTCTACAATAATGGCCGCGTTTTAATTATGCTGAAGCTGAAGGTTATGAGTTGGTACACCCTACATTGACATAAACTTTGAAATCCTTCATCCTGGGAAGGGATGTGTACTTTATACACAGTACGATGAATTTTATTCTAAAATTCTCTTGAATTTTGAAGAAGAAATAAAAGATAAGACACCCAAAAATATGTTTCATATAACGACAAAATTGCAAAAGGTGGCTTGCCATCAGTCACACAAAAAATATAGTTCATTAAATTATCTTATTTTCAGATTCTAAAGACTGTGTGACGTCTCATCTTCTACATTCTCTCCTCCACCCTTTTCGCGAAACCTATAAATATGTATATATGTATATGATGGAATATATATGGAAGTACCTCACCTACCTCTCTTTTCACAAATTTAATAAGAATTTAGGTGGATGATATTTATTTTCAACAAGACGGTGCCACTTGCCATACAGATACAGCGCGATGTATATATAGATATAATGCAAGGCCCCACCACGTAATTTAACTAGTTGAACAAAAATTTATATTGTGAATTAAAAATAAAGTAAGCTGCCACAACTAAATATCGACTGACCTCTGAGAAGTTCGTAATTCGTATTAAGACAACAAATATGTATTGGATAGAAATCAGACACTAATGAATTTTATATTTGTGTGTTGTAATATGAAAACACCTTCGAAATTGATTAGCTAAAATATAATACAACTCCCCTGTAGCTGAAGATGAAACGCCTGTGTGCTGACCGGAAGCATATCAAGTCATCTTTCTCGAAAGGCAATCAAATTATAAAAGTTACAGATGGAACGAAGCATACGTATACACTCACCTGGGCTTTGCCTGATGTAATCCGGCTGAAAGGATGGAATAGCAACAAAACCGCTACAATGATTGGAACGCTGCTGTATGAATAGGTGCCCAGAGCTGTCGTCTAGAAATTGATTTCTAAAGCCAAAGTAATAACAACAACTGACGGGGACCTATTGTAGCCTACACCCTCCTGATTGAACACATAAATCCAATAAGGAATCCTAATTGCTTGAGAAGATATCCTTTCCTGGCCTTTTGTACGTAACAAATTAGGAGAAGTCAAGTAGGTCGAATATCCTGAAGGTTTCCATTACTCAATGCCATGCCATCATATCCTTAAAAGCTAAGCAGACAAAAGATAAAAAGGCCAAGAGGGCTGGGTGTAATTTGGATAGCACCGTCAGTACGAGATAAAATGAAAAGAAAACGAAAACGGAGCCTCAGCGGGAGGAGAGGAGCACAAAAACAGAAAAGGAACTGCGGGCCACGGGGGAGGGTGAAATTTAACACGAAAACCTACAGAGCATCGAACCAAGTCCTTCTGTTTTCTATGGTCGATGAATAAAATATCTCCAGCCGTTTCGTTTAGATACGCAAGTCTATGTGCACGCTAACAGGAAATCAGAACGGGAGGAAAGTGATTTTAATAAAATATGAAGGATAACGAAAAAGGCTCCGCGGCAACGACAACGGCCGCTGCAGGAGCCGGCAAGACGCTCTGGTGGAGCGTTTGAAGTAACTCGAGGGCCGGGACTCGGCGCAGGGCGCATAGTTATAGACATAACAATAACAGGACATGGAATGAGTCCCTTTACGGGCTAAAACACTCTCAACTTCTGCCCCGAGATTTTTTATTCTTTCTCCTTGCGTTGCCTCCGTGCGTTGCCTTGCCGGTCCTCAAGCGATATAACCGGCAGAGATCATGGAAAGTTGAGGCGACTAGCACAAGAGACACACTCTGCGGCAGTGCAAACAACTTTCGCCTTCAGACGTCGTAAAAAGCTTGTTTATCCCTTAAGTGTTTGACTTTGGATAAAATGGGATAAAAGTAAATGTGGATGCAAACAAGGAAATTGCAAAATCTCTTTCCATCTGCCCCGACTTATTTCGGCGAAGTAGATTTCGGCGCCCGACAATAAAAGGAACTTCATCTGCTCACGTTTATTTACCGAATTTCGTGACATTGATTGTCGATTGGATTATAATTTTAAAGCAAGCAGCGGGTGTTTGTGTCCTTAAAAGTTTCCCGACACCTTTTCGACATAAATGTCTGCAGAGGACTTAGTGTAAGAGTAACAGGCAACCTATTAGGAAGCGAGATTTTGCAATTACTTTCTGTATACCTTCGAGGGGGTTATTGGGTTGAATTCGTGAAAATGGGATCGATTTTAGTGGTTTTGCTCTAATCTTAGGTAAGGCTGTATGTTTGAGAGTTTGAGAAATCGAACGTTCGGAAAAATAAAAACATTTTATAACCCCTGTAAAATCTGTCTCAACACAACATAGGAGCACTAAGTATCTAAATTTATTCCCTCGCAAGTATTGTTTCTTTCGATTGTATTATATATTGATACTGACTATTCCTTTTACTTAAGTGAATCTACAAGCTACAAAATAATATACTCGAATAATTTAATTTTTTAATTTTTTTTCAGTCTCCCTGCTAATAAAGTGACCAAAATTTGTCGCAAGCTATTTGACGTGATGCATCGTTCTACTGAAACTGCATAATTCTTACACAGATATCATGACGTCGTTAATTGGCTGTGAACGACGGCGAATTTACGTTTCTGAAGCATTCAATACGCTTCAGCGCATAGTAGGCTTTCACTCAGAAGACAGAACATATTTTGTTTGTTGACCTGTGTAATTTCTTTTAAATAATACGTGAAATTATTCACTGATGTAATCGAACGTTCACTTCCCTAATAACATTGAGCAAGCAATACGCTTGAGCTGCTGCAGTGATAGTTCCACTTAAATTGTTTTAAGCCTAGAGACAGGAGAAAAAGGGGCAAATAAAAATTCTACTCCCTTTATTGGATTAACTTGCATAAAAAAAATACATGACTCCGTTATGGCCAAGTAAAAATAACAGAAAGATTGTGTATTAAGCATGCTGTATATAGCATTAATTTATCGTCTAGTTAGGAGACCCATCTTTGGAAAGAATATTTGAAAGAGCCACCTTTACATTTGGTAACAATACAAACAACACAAAAATTAGTACAATTTTATGAAGTTACTCGCATAATTCCCCTCACCACGATCAGCCTGATTCAGTCTCTCGCAGATCCTGCTGCCTGACAGTGTATGTACAAATTTATTAAGACTAAATTTAGATCGGTTTTATTTTACCAGCACTTAACAACCACCGTGCAGAGGTCCACCTTAATTCGTATTTTGGCAACACATTTTTAAAATGGCATGGTTTTACACTGGTCACTCCCCTTAAGTCCACCATTTATAATTTGTACAATCTGACATCATATTTGCATTCATCGACTCCAAAACTCTCATATACCAACTTTCATCAAAATCTAAAGTAGCTTAGTATTTTAAGGCCGCTAACTTGATTTATACAATTGGGTGCCATATTTGCAGTCAGCAACCCAGAAAACCTCCACATTCCTACTTTCATGTAAATCTGTTCTCGAATTTGTTTAGCGAGGCGTGTCACTATTTTGTGACGCTCCCATTTCTTAACATACGAACTTACACTACCGAGCCATAAGTTGTAGTTTTATTTTTTTATGAACTTTTGAAAAGAGCAATTTCAGTTTGGCTACAGAGCGTAGGTAGAATTGCCTCAGCTTAGTAGACAAGATGAAATCAACTAAAGTTTCACTAAATGAAAACGCTCTTGCTATTGTAACGCGCTCTAAGATTCTCTTACCTAGAAGATCAATACCCAGATAGATTTTATTTCACTAATACTGTAAACTATGAAGCGGTTTGATTATGGCGATTGCGGCTGTCATTTGCTTTTATTGCCTCTACCCTTTCTGAACGTAATTAAGATTTTCCAGCTAACCCGATTGAGTGGGACTCACGCTCGGGGCCCATCACACGTGGAACAAAGCAAAGACCCATCAATGCGATCGAACTCCAACTGTGTCCCTAAAGGCACTCTCAATTGTGCGTCTCTATCGCCGGTTATCCCCAAGGAAAATCCGAGCGCCGCATAAGCATCCGAAACACGCTCCACTTCGCTTATGATTTTATTTGCGTCCGGACCAGTCGGGGGCGGTACAATACTTCCAGCTGCGTAAGTTCTTACGTTCCGCCACCGCCCGGTAGATTTGTTTTGCAAATTGACATAAATGTAGTCCCCAGCGCCCTAACGGGAATTTATACCTAACCTATAAGCGGATGCGAACCGGTGACTCCATCCATCCGGCGGCGTCGCCCGGGCTTATTTCGACGGCAATCACAATTGACATTATTCAAAGTGGATTTTTGTCCTCGCCGAGCGATCTATCTTGCTTCTATGTCACAATAGCTGTCAATGTTATTTTTATCTGGGCACCGCTCTGGAGCTGCATAAAGAAAGGATTGAAATAAATGATGCCTGTAGGGACCCGCCACCAGTGGTGATGATAAAAACAACGAGGCGCAAAAAGGACTATTCGTGCGGGGCACAAAGACACCCGCCCACAACTACTCGAGATTTTTCTTCTATCTTTTTGCTCTTGTCTCGACCGACCTCCGCCACCCCCGGCCCAGAACTCACGGCGATCAGGACGCCGTTAAATTATCGATTTCCTGTTAATAAAAGTGGTCACATGTTGTTCTATTGGCAGGAAAGGATATCCCATCGGTCGATACGGGGCATATTGTGCAATCGTCACCACTTTCCTGTCTGGGCGGCTGGCAAAGAAAGGTGGTGCTAACAAAGCAATTATACCTACCGGAGCGGCTTTTGATAAATTTAGAACCATTCTCTGGTCGCTTCCGTTCTGCCCGGCTTTTGAGTCCGGGCCGCTCTCATTCAATTTATGTTGCTCGTTTGGGGCTCCACAATGGGCTCCTTTAGACAACAGAAATCGCAGCAAAAAGGCTTTTCATTACCTAGGCCAGGAGGAGAATTTGAATTCACTCTACCATTACACGATTAGGACTCCATCCAGGGCAAAGAGACATTCATTGTGGCCCAGGACAGGTATGCTTAGGCAGCCCTGTCATCTAGTAGATAATATCCCACAAAAAAAAAAATTTAAATTTTTCTAAGAAGAAGTGTTGATAGGAAAAAACCGCTCTGACAAACATTTCTTGTACAAAAGACCTTAGATATAATATGAAGACCTTATAAATAATAAAAATCCAGCAACAAAAAGAACTGATATGTGCGAATATTACAAGAATATAAGATTTTCGCTGATAAGTGGGTTGGAGGAGGAGGATGCATTACACGTCAACACGAGAGAGACAGCAAAAGAAACCAACGATTCTCTTCAAGACTATCAACAGCCCGCTTTTGCATACAGATACATACTTGTTACAAAATAAATTCCGCAATAAATAAGACCGCGCAAAATAAATTAAATTATAAATAAAGTCTTGAAGAGAATCGTTGGTTTCTTTTGCTGTCTCTCTCGTGTTGACGTGTAATGCATCCTCCTCCTCCAACCCACTTATCAGCGAAAATCTTATATTCTTGTAATATTCGCACATATCAGTTCTTTTTGTTGCTGGATTTTTATTATTTATAAGGTCTTCATATTATATCTAAGGTCTTTTGTACAAGAAATGTTTGTCAGAGCGGTTTTTTCCTATCAACACTTCTTCTTAGAAAAATTTAAATTTTTTTTTTTGTGGGATATCAGTTTTTTTTGTTGTCGATTTATAGAGTATACCTTGAATTAATTAGTAACGTTTTTTAGCAGGAGTCACTTTTTTTTATTAACGTATATGGCGGGCGCGTACACAGGAGCGGTTTTGAGGTTTGAACTTCCCCCTACCCCCTTCCTTCCCAAATGTCAGCAAAGTTGTTGTGCTCCAATTTGCCGCGATTTAAATGGCGACTATACCATATAAAGAAACACAACTTAAAATTGTCTTAAAATTGCCTTTAATTAAGGTCATGTCTTTTGAAAAAACCCAAAAAAATCCCGCTCATAATGGATTTAAGTCACGTGACTATTTTTTTCGCATTCCTGACAGCAAACCCTTTCATTTGATACCAATATCATGGGGGTGCATTTCAAATAGCTTGTCCGCCATATTGGATTTAAGTCACGTGACTATTTTTTCCGTATTCCTGACAGCAAACCATTCAATTGATACCCATATCATGGGGGTGCATTTCAAACAGCAAGTCCGCCATCTTGGACTTCCGCCATATTGGATTTAAGTTACGTGACTATTTTTTGCGTATTCCTGACAGCAAACCCTTTCATTTGATACCCATATCATGGGGGTGCATTTCAAATAGCTGTCCGCCATCTTGGACGTCCGCCATATTGGATTTAAGTCACGTGACTATTTTTTTCGTTTTCCTGACAGCAAACCCCTTCATTTGATACCCATATCATGGGGGTGCATTTCAAACAGCCAGTCCGCCATCTTGGATGTCCGCCATATTGAATTTAAGTCACGTTACTATTTTTTTCGTATTCCTGACAGCAAACCCTTTCATTTGATACCCATATCATGGGGATGCATTTCAAATAGCCTGTCCGCCATCTTGGACTTCCACCATATTGGATTTAAGTTACGTGACTATTTTTTGCGTATTCCTGACAGCAAACCCTTTCATTTGATACCCATATCATGGGGATGCATTTCAAATGGCCTGTCCGCCATCTTGGACGTCCGCCATATTGGATTTAAGTCACGTGACTATTTTTTTCGTATTCCTGACAGCAAACCCTTTTATTTGATACCCATATCATGCGGGTGCATTTTAAATAGCCTGTCCGCCATCTTGGATGTCCGCCATATTGGATTTAAGTCACGCGACTATTTTTTTCGTATTCCTGACAGCAAACCCTTTCATTTGGTACCCATATCATGCGGGTGCATTTCAAATAGCCTGTCCGCCATCTTGGACGTCCGCCATATTGGATTTAAGTCACGTGACTATTTTTTTCGTATTCCTGACAGCAAACCCTTTCATTTGATACCCATATCATGGGGGTGGATTTCAAATAGCCTGTCCGCCATCTTGGATGTCCGCCATGTTGGATTTAAGTCACGTGACTATTTTTTTCGTATTCCTGACAGTAAACCCTTTCATTTGATACCCATATCATGGGGGTGCATTTCAAATATCCTGTCCGCCATCTTGGACGTCCGCCATATTGGATTTAAGTCACGTGACTATTTTTTTCGTATTCCTGACAGCAAACCCTTTCATTTGATACCCATATCATGGGGGTGCATTTTAAATAGCCTGTCCGCCATCTTGGATGTCCGCCATATTGGATTTAAGTCACGCGACTATTTTTTTCGTATTCCTGACAGCAAACCTTTTCATTTGGTACCCATATCATGCGGGTGCATTTCAAATAGCCTGTCCGCCATCTTGGATGTCCGCCATATTGGATTTAAGTCACGTGACTATTTTTTTCGTATTCCTGACAGCAAACCCTTTCATTTGATACCCATATCATGCGGGTGCATTTCAAATAGCCTGTCCGCCATCTTGGACGTCCGCCATATTGGATTTAAGTCACGTGACTATTTTTTTCGTATTCCTGACAGCAAACCCTTTCATTTGATACCCATATCATGGGGGTGCATTTTAAATAGCCTGTCCGCCATCTTGGATGTCCGCCATATTGGATTTAAGTCACGCGACTATTTTTTTCGTATTCCTGACAGCAAACCTTTTCATTTGGTACCCATATCATGCGGGTGCATTTCAAATAGCCTGTCCGCCATCTTGGATGTCCGCCATATTGGATTTAAGTCACGCGACTATTTTTTTCGTATTCCTGACTGCAAACCCTTTCATTTGGTACCCATATCATGCGGGTGCATTTCAAATAGCCTGTCCGCCATCTTGGACGTCCGCCATATTGGATTTAAGTCACGTGACTATTTTTTTCGTATTCCTGACAGCAAACCCTTTCATTTGGTACCCATATCATGCGGGTGCATTTCAAATAGCCTGTCCGCCATCTTGGACGTCCGCCATATTGGATTTAAGTCACGTGACTATTTTTTTCGTATTCCTGACAGCAAACCCTTTCATTTGATACCCATATCATGGGGGTGGATTTCAAATAGCCTGTCCGCCATCTTGGATGTCCGCCATGTTGGATTTAAGTCACGTGACTATTTTTTTCGTATTCCTGACAGCAAACCCTTTCATTTGATACCCATATCATGGGGGTGCATTTCAAATATCCTGTCCGCCATCTTGGACGTCCGCCATATTGGATTTAAGTCACGTGACTATTTTTTTCGTATTCCTGACAGCAAACCCTTTCATTTGATACCCATATCATGGGGGTGCATTTCAAATATCCTGTCCGCCATCTTGGACGTCCGCCATATTGGATTTAAGTCACGTGACTATTTTTTTCGTATTCCTGACAGCAAACCCTTTCATTTGGTACCCATATCATGCGGGTGCATTTCAAATAGCCTGTCCGCCATCTTGGACGTCCGCCATATTGGATTTAAGTCACGTGACTATTTTTTTCGTATTCCTGACAGCAAACCCTTTCATTTGATACCCATATCATGGGGGTGGATTTCAAATAGCCTGTCCGCCATCTTGGATGTCCGCCATGTTGGATTTAAGTCACGTGACTATTTTTTGCGTATTCCTGACAGCAAGCCCTTTCATTTGGTACCCATATCATGGGGGTGCATTTCAAATAGCCTGTCCGCCATTTTGGATGTCCGCCATGTTGG
Organism: Neoitamus cyanurus; assembly: GCA_947538895.1. Classification (NCBI taxonomy): domain Eukaryota; kingdom Metazoa; phylum Arthropoda; class Insecta; order Diptera; family Asilidae; genus Neoitamus; species Neoitamus cyanurus. The sequence continues at coordinate 33,895,726 of OX384543.1, forward strand.
ATTTAAGTCACGTGACTATTTTTTTCGTATTCTTGACAGCAAGCCCTTTCATTTGATACCCATATCATGGGGGTGCATTTTAAATAGCCTGTTCGCCATCTTGGATGTCCGCCATATTGGATTTAAGTCACGCGACTATTTTTTTCGTATTCCTGACAGCAAACCCTTTCATTTGGTACCCATATCATGCGGGTGCATTTCAAATAGCCTGTCCGCCATCTTGGACGTCCGCCATATTGGATTTAAGTCACGTGACTATTTTTTTCGTATTCCTGACAGCAAACCCTTTCATTTGATACCCATATCATGGGGGTGGATTTCAAATAGCCTGTCCGCCATCTTGGATGTCCGCCATGTTGGATTTAAGTCACGTGACTATTTTTTGCGTATTCCTGACAGCAAGCCCTTTCATTTGGTACCCATATCATGGGGGTGCATTTCAAATAGCCTGTCCGCCATCTTGGATGTCCGCCATGTTGGATTTAAGTCACGTGACTATTTTTTTCGTATTCTTGACAGCAAGCCCTTTCATTTGATACCCATATCATGGGGGTGCATTTCAAATAGCCTGTCCGCCATGTTGGATTTAAGTCACGTGACTATTTTTTTCGAATAACGGCTCCTGAATAATTAAAGTTAGTAATATTACATTTTTTGAAATGCTAATGGATTCTATATGCTCCCTCCGGTTAGGGTGATGGTACCGGTGGGGGATAAAATTTTCATTAAAAATCGTCTACGAGCAACGGTTTCCGAGATATTAGCATTTTTGTTTTTAACGGTTCCTGAATAATTAAAGTTAGTAATATTACATTTTTTGGAATGCCAATGGATTCTATATGCTTCCTCCGGTTAGGGTGATGGTACCGGTGGCGGATAAAATTTTCATTAAAAATCGTCTACGAGCAACGGTTTCCGAGATATTAGCATTTTTGTTTTTAACGGTTCCTGAATAATTAAAGTTAGTAATATTACATTTTTTGGAATGCCAATGGATTCTATATGCTTCCTCCGGTTAGGGTGATGGTACCGGTGGCGGATAAAATTTTCATTAAAAATCGTCTACGAGCAACGGTTTCCGAGATATTAGCATTTTTGTTTTTAACGGTTCCTGAATAATTAAAGTTAGTAATATTAGATTTTTTGAAATGCCAATGGGTTCCATATGCTTCCTCCGGTTAAGGTGATGGTACCGGTGGGGGATAAAATTTTCATTAAAAATCGTCTACGAGCAACGGTTTCCGAGATATTAGCATTTTTGTTTTTAACGGTTCCTGAATAATAACTTCGGTTAGGGGGTATCCGAAAGGGGGATAAAATTTTCATTAAAAATCGTCTACGAGCAACGGCCTATTATATGCGATAGAGTAAAGGCGTGTAGCATCGCAACTGAAAGCAGCGGATGGCTGAAAAATATATCGCAGCAGCGGATGGCTGAAAAATATATTATCGCACACTGAATTCGTAGAGTAAATACGTGCAGACATCGCAAGACATCGCAACCGGAAGTACCGGATGTCTGAACAATCGTCGCATAAAAATTCAAATTTTTTTTTTGTGGAAACACGAATAACTTCTGAACCCCGCGACGTAATTGATTGAAATTTTTTTTGCTAAGATAACTTTTGGATTTCTGTCGAATACGTTATCGACATTTTCCAAAATGTCTTGGATATCATCAATGAGAACTAAAACACCGAAAATAACGACATTTTCTCTCACATTCGCGTAATAAGTCTTTGTTCGGGCGCACGAAAAAAATTTTTTTTTTTTTTTTTTTTTTTTTTCTATCAACACGGCGCCCGACCGGGCGCCTTGATTAAGCCCTTTACAATTGCAATGATTTCATTGAACTCTATAACTTTGGTCAATGACAAGTGACCTCTTTCTTACATCTGCATTTTAACAAATAATATAATTTTTTATTAAGTTGGATTTCTAGTGTGTTGGTTTGAAAAAACCGAAGTTGAGAAATTTTCGCATTTTTCGAAATTTTGAAGCTTCTGTATGATGTAGTGTCTAGATTCAGAGTTTTCGCGATATTAAAGAAAAAGTTATGGCCCCACAAAGACGAAAAAGCAACCAAATATTCGTTTCCCTTTTGAATTTCGCGCCATTTGTAGAGTATATAGCCACATGCATCTACTTTAAGAATCTGACCAATTTTTTAATTTCAAACCATTGAAAGGGAGCTGTGAGTGTAGCTCGTTTCACGAAAATTTTGACCAGTGCGATCGTAGTTGGCCAAACGCGGGGGTTTACCGGATTCAGATCGACAAAGCGGTTAGTATAACAAAAGGGAGAAGTGCTGAAACTAGAGTTAGAGTTGGATAAAAAACAAATCTACTCCTTCTTCACCAAAGATCCGAACAGGTGACAGAAACGGTAACTTCTATATCGACGAAAGTAAACTATTCAAGAAAACGTAGATCTCTTGCGTACAATGTTCGCGAATTTATTGTGATTGCCCGAATTTCCGACCCTTCACAAAACGGGATAGCTATAATGTTTCCATCGAAGATGACCATCTCGGAACGATAGTCATAATTTACGCCGCGTCATATCATAATAGAGCCACCTCCAAATGGAGCCATTGGTGTAATTGTACGGTATAAATGCAGCAAATACAATGCCATTCATTCCTTTTTCTTCATACTCTCGTACTTCTATCTGGAAATCGGCAAAGCGAGACTCGACGATGAAAATAACACGAAACCATTTAATTCAGGCAAATTAGCTGAAAAAAGGAGTCTGTACCCAATTATTAAAAACAGGAATTTTATGGTTGATTCCGAGATGTTTGGGGACGACGATCTGACCGATCCGAGTCGCTCTTCGCAAGGTAGCCAAGGTCAAAGGACAATTAAATCATATTTAAATTAAAAATAAATTCCAAACGGTAGTGACTAAAAATTTGTCAAGGGCAGTGCCCTGAAACTTAGCGGGTTTTCGGGGTCGTTGTTTTTGATTTTACCATCAAATAGATACAGTAGATTTGGAAACACCAACAATGCAAGCAACATGCCATAGGGTTTCTGCATTCTCTAAAAGAATCACTATTCGTTCAACACTCAGATGATACGGTTCTCGATTAAGCTGCATTTTTAGAATTAATGATATTTGTATGTAACGTATTTACGATGCCAGTGACGATTTGATAAACTGTCAAGGAATCAGATCACAAAAGAAGAAGACATTATAGTACGGTTACATGGGCGGATTGAAAGCTTGACTTGACTTGAAATTTCAATCCGCGCGGATACTTGACTAGAAATGATTTGAAACTTTACGTCAAGTCGGTATTCCTAAATGTTTTTCCGTCAATTAATTTAAGCAATTCCTTTTCCTGCATGATGTCTAACATTATGTTGATTTCTTCGATACTCCATAAATTTTTCTTCGCCATTACGTATTTAACACACACACAGCCGACTGACACATGTCAAAAATCAAGAGCTCAACCGCTCAAGCTGTCGTTACTTTGCTTTATTTCAAGTCGATCCGGTCACTTTTTGCAGGGAAGGAAGGGAAGGCAAAGGGATCTCAGTTCATACAGTCATGAACGTGATCAAAATGCTTTCATTCAATTGGTTAAAGCGTTTTGTATGGGGACATCATGTGTGTATGTTCACTTTATTTTTCGTACCTTAACAACGACATGCACACACACACACACACGCACACACACACACATCTTTTTATAATAAATACTAAAAAAGGAACGACAATTTTACATGTTCAAATATTAATATTATATATAGGATTGGATAATAATATTCGATTCAATTCAACTTGAAAACTATTTGCACAGCCAGCACAGCCCTAATATTAAATTAAAACTCTTAGTCCCCATTCGCAGTCTCCGCGCAGACTCAAAATTCACAGTTCAAACTGCGTAACTTAAACATGATACAAAAACAACTATGTAGGCTGGGCCAAACAAGTGTACATACGTGAAAACATTTTGAATGTTGTTTTGCAATTTGCATTACAAATGCTTTTTTTTCCAGGAGTGTTCCGCTCCGCCCATATCTACGGAGCTGCAATTATAATTCAATTGATTTCCAGCTTTAATAAATTAAGCAGTTTAGCAAATGACTTCCGACATGACTTCGTTGCCTGTTCTCGCTGTATGTGTACTGCTGGCCATCGTTGTGGGTGTTCCTTTTTTGCGACAGGAAGTGTCGCTCCCTTCATGCAAACGGACTCAATGCTGGGCAGTGCCGTAAATAAAGCTCCCCCAGGGATGACTTAGAGAACAGCGCAAAAATACCTTCCGTCATATTTTTCCATAGAGCCGTATATAAAATGTTCAATTTATGAACAGGTTTGCCCTTGTAATTGAAAGGACTATTCCGGTGGCGGGAGTAAATGCCATTAGAAGCGGGCACCCTCGAGACCGGCGTCCATCGGGCAAAATGCGAAGCGGCCAGGATATCTCCGAGCCCTCCCCATAGCACAAAAGCCAAACCAGACTGCTATATCTCATATTCAATTCTGTGGCAACTTACACTGGGGGAGTGATGTATAAATCATATTTCCGGGACCAAATACTTAATTAGCAATACAAGCAGTCCGGCAACCCTTTCGGGCGGATCCTTGGTTGCTGCCCCCGTCCCGCCCGTTTATAATTGATGTCTGAACATGTTTGCTCCATTCGGGGTAAGACCTCAATATATGAGTGGAATGCATCGTATTGTTACGTCCTGATTGTGGACATACAGTAGTCCTCCTATGGTGAACCGTATGATAAATTGCTCCGGTTAATGCCAAAGTTATGGGTCATACTTTGCAATAGTCTGAATATTTTCGAAGACTTGTTGGTTCCATAGAGCGCCTGCTGTGATTTGTTGACGTAATATCGAACCGATTTGCATGTGTGCCCTATACAAAGAAGAAGAAATTTAAATTCCAAATAAAATATTTCTTTGGGTTTTCAGCAGCAGGTCGGGGCGTGACGATTTATTTGTAAATAAAAAATGGGAAATAGCTCGAATTTTTAAAAAACAAAAATTTTATCCCATAAGCAGCTTTATGTAATGCGACTCAGAATACCGTAAGAGCATCGCTCGCTGCGTTCATCAGTGGTGAACTAATTTATTCGCTTCATAAAGATTTTCGAAGTGTGAGAGTATCGTAAGTACCTTTCTGAAAAAATGTTTCCCTTGTGAAATTTTTGAAAGGAATTCCCTGTGAAACAAAAATCACAAACTAAGCTCTTTCCGATTTGTCACGTTGTTAGGACGCCGAGAGGAAGCAAGAATTTTTAGGCAAATACGGTTTATGTTGGTATGTATTAATTCAGATCACAGCCGTAACCAGGAATTGATGCTAGAGGGGGTCTCAGGCTGTTCAGTAATAATTATACATAATAAATAATTTGTTTTGCGCCAAGGACACCAACCCGGTGCCGTTTTCCACATTACTCCGGGCCAGGCCTTTTTGCTTTTGCCCATAGAGTTCTCCTCTTGGGAGGTCAGCGCCGGATGTGACGACTGCAGGCAACAGACAATTTTCAGCATACTCCACAACTAAGTGCCACTATTTTTCACTCTTCAGCATGAGCGCGACCCCATTGTCTGGCGAGAGCTGTCAGGTTTTCTTCGTGTCCGGCTTTCTCCTCTTCGCTCAAAAACTGCGTGAGATTGACCTCTCCAGAACTGCGACTGACCCACGGTTCTATCCTAAGCAGCAATCTCGCCATCCATTTTTATTTGGACTAGTTGTTCCAGGACTCCTGCCACCTGTCCATGGTGCGGGCTCTCTTCTCTTCAACAACCTCCGCTCTCCCGATCTATGTTCGTCTCTTGTAGACGATAACCTTCTCAATCGCTAGGAGACAGATCACCTCAGCGATAATTGTAATGATAATGGTGATAATAACAATATTTGTTGGCTATTATTTGTATTATAATTATAATTTTTTCATGATGCTGATCTCAAATCTAACGAAATTTTGAACTTGGAGACTCTATACGCAGCGCATTCTTTCCTTTTCCTGGCCATCCAACCTTCCTGGAGCATGGGCACCCTGCGATCCCCCCTCCTTCGCCATTTTCTGAATCACTGCTTCAGATGACTTCTATAGATCAAGCAATAATCCCGAAAGCCTTTTTCCCGATCGCACTTTTCCCGAATAGACTGAAATTGAAAAGGCAAGTCAAATAACTTGGCAAGCTGGCAGGCAAGGACGGAGTTCTATTTTTTATGTAAGATGGCTTCTTGCCTAGTTGTAACCAAGCAACAATGAGCTACTTGCTCACTTGCCTTATCCATCAACTGGCTTCGTGTAAAATAGCCTTAAAGGTCGGCTTCTTCTTACCGGTCTTAACGAGTTGAAGACTATTTTCAAATTATCCCGCATCATTATCATTAGTTAAAAGTCCGTGTTGCAAAGTATCGCTCAATTCGAATATTGTGACTTCGTGTTGTACAAATTCAGTTGTAATGGAACTTTTCCCGCAGTGAGGAATGGCAGTGAGATTGAGTATGATCGCAAAAATCCAGTTTCCATCCACTGTATGCAGAGAAGAGATATTCTGTTAACATAGTGCTTGAGGACCGGCACAAGAGGTATCATCGTCTTTGGAGTACTTGTAAATCCCTTTCCCTTTGCAACAAATCATAAATTGCCTTGATCCCATTTAGAAGCCAAATACTTGAAAAAGTCACTTGTTGGAGCTAAAAAGCGAACCAAACGTCGGCGGGGAGTCGTGCATATTCCTTACAGAAAATTGTATAAAATTTCCACACTTAAATCCAAGCAATGCACTCCTCCGCGAAAAAGTTTTCCCTTTGTGGATAGAGCAAGCAGCGCGCGGGCAAAGCAGAGACATCAAGGACTGCTGCCACATTCGTTTCCTGCCAACCGCCCAGATAGCACAAATTTCGAAAAATAACGACAACAACGCAGGAACAGCGCCGAAAAAATAAAGCGAAACTTTGCTGGCAACAAGCGCAATTTCGGAAAGAAATTTGTATGCATGCTGCAGACAATTTATGATGGTTTCGATTTTTCATTTCGGCTCCCTGGCCACCCCCGCAGCGACTTCTTTTGCCGACCGTACAAAATTTGCTAGTTCTTGATACCGTCGGAACCCTTCGGTTCCTCTTCAAGGCGCATCAGAAGACGACGGCTGCTACGGTGACGACGGTGCACAGAGCTAGAGCAGCCCCCTCCACAAACCGAGCTGGGCTAAGTCCTTGCAGACTCAGGACGAGATTGACGGTGGCGGTGCACCGGAAGAATGGTATAGGGTGGCACATTAGCCAGGAGTACAAGGGCTCCTCTGCAAACCGAACCCTGCACGGAATGCATATAAATTTTTCCATTCGGGCTGTATCATTCGTCGGCGAAAAGATTTCTGTATCGTCGGAACTTTATAAGCTTGTCAGTTCCTCTGGATGGCATAAATTATATCTAATGATACCAGCAGACTCGAGCCCACCTCCCCGGGAGTCATTTTTATATATAAAGGAGGCAAGAAAAGAATGCAAAAGAAGCCTCCCAGGAGTAAGTGTCATAACTCATACTTTGGTGACGGAGCAGGGATTTTCTCCTGATTTAGGCTGTCAGTTTTTATGTACATCGCAGAAAGTGCAGGGTGATATTAGTGGTGTGAAGTACATACAAGGGTTGTTAAGAAACTCCAAAGAGTCAGAGTCACCTATAGCTAGGGGGCGCAGTTGGGATAATTTTCTATGGACCTTCAAACCCTAAGGGATCTTGAATCAGTAAGAAAGCCAACAAGAACTGGAAAATTATTAAAGCAAATTGTTGTTAGTTTATTTTAAACAAATTTAAATAAAGTATTGCATAAAATATTCACACACACAAAATTCATATGAATTTCACATTTTAAATAACGTTAATGGCAATTGGGAGACCAATTGATTACATGGACAGATTTACGATTCAGCATTGTTGAAACTTCATGTTCGGTTCTCCAGATATTCCGTTTGTTGAGACAAATTTGTTGGAAACATAATCGTATAATCGAACGGTATATTTATTGCCCCGCTAAAAAATTTGAAAGACACGGCTCACTCGCATTGGATAAACCATCTATACGTCATAAAACTGGTCGTTCAACAGAGACATCACTGTTGTAAGTAAGAGCGTAAGAGTTTCACGTCGTTCTTAAAAATTAGGCCTTTCTTAGACGACTACGTGGAGAAATGAATAGAGTATACATCACGGTCTTCATTTGAGGGCTTACAATGTTCAACTGATCCAAGAACAAATTGAATTGAATTGAAACTCGATCGGAATTTTAAGGAAAACAGTTATTTTTTTTTGAAGCGCTGCGTTAACGACCAAAACTGTAAGATTAGGAGTGATTAAAACACTTAAGTCGTTTCACGAATTAACGCTCCATCCTCAAAAAAATTTGGACCCAAGGCGTGATCGGTCCTTTTTTCTCGAAGACGAATGTGGAAAACACGTTACTGTGAAGGCATATGATAATGCAATAATTTTGGGCTAAGCTGGTGAATTTTGAAATAAGCAAAGTGATTGTTTTTTTTAAACAAAACGGTGCGACTTGTCTCTGGTATACGAGAAAAAGCAACGAACCATTCGCGACCTTAAACAGAATATCCAATGCATCATTGACATTCACAATTCGATACTTATTTATTTGTGTCGACAGGCACCAAAAACCTTCGGACGTATAATCAAAACACAAAAACACAAAATAAATATATAAAAATTACTAATAGAAAGCCAAGGCGGTTTTTTAAAGTGTTAAATTAAAATAGATTACGGGAAAAAAGCGTAATAAATCATTGCCATGGCTTAGATTGTTTCAAAGGACCCATAACTGCTTATGTGATTAGTAACATAAAGTAAATGTTGTCCTATAGTTACGCGAGGATGATTATTTGTTTATTTTGATTATTTGTGGGTCGTGGGGTTCGCTACCTCCTTGCAAAATATGTCACTGGCAGTATTTTTTCAAATAACTCGGCAACCTTTACAGCTAGATCGCTACTTAAAAAAGGGTTTTGATTCTTCTTAAAAGTACTACAACTTTGTTTATGTTTACTTTTGTGTTTACTTACTTGCGATGAATGGTTCATTAGTTATTCGCATTTAACAATTTTTCTGCTCCGAAACTGCCAATTGCTACTTTTTTTTCGTAAACGGTCACTTTTACGAGAAAAATGCTAGACATCAAAGTTGTAGCTCTTGAGAAAAACTACAAAACGCTTATTATTTTGTTCGTTTCGCGTTAAGGCTGCAGCTTGTAGGGCGCCCGTAATAATCGGACTTCTGAGAGAACACAGCCCACTCGTTTTCACACAACCCAACCCAGTAGGTATAAGTTCGAATTTTTACTTGGTTTCCCCAGATCGAAATGTACATAGTGACTGGACTATGCAGTTTTAAAGCAATGTTGAGTTGATGTACAATTTTCGGTGGACTACTTTCATCTATCAAGCTGGGTACGTCGTCGTGCCGACTAATGATTACGTAGTTACTGAACTCCTACAAATTATGTGACCGTTTAAACAATCCTCAGCAAAATGCTGTGTGCATTTCCAATTTCTGGAAACACAACAGGCGCACAATACTTAACCCAATTATCCTGCTGCCTGGGAAGACAAAAGCACACGTCTTGTAGTTATCTCGACTATCTGGAATCGAATGAAGCCTTGTAAGCTTACATTCCTTAATTTATTGCCCAAACCCAAGATGTCCTGAGGTGAATATTTTCAAGAAACGCATCTCAGTGAATTTGTGGAATAATTGCCCAAAGAACTATGGGTGCGCTCGGGCAAGGGTCATTTAATCTCGACAATCAAAGAGGCTGCCTTCGTGCCCAATATTCCGACATGCGGCTTAATTTCGGTAATCTGGGAAAGCACAACTTCTAACTCTTTACGATCGTCCCCATAAAGCACCCTTTAGTGTGCAATAAGAGAAACTTGAGGTGGCTGTAAAGCATCCCGGCCCGCCCCCGTCGCAGCGTCCACCCCTCGACGTAAAGACACAACAAGACATGCAACACGTTGAACATAAGTTGGATGGTCCTGTCGTAACTGCTGCCGCCTGCACAGCATCCGTTCGTGGGCCGCCGAGGGACGGGGGTAAATAAGAAAAATTGTTGCAAAAGTTTTACGACATGCATAGGAGTGGCCCAGGGAGAGTGATGGCGGGCGGGCCGGGCGGCCTCCTTGCGGATGTGGACAGTTCGGGACGTACTACTTACCCTTCTTCCTTAAGCTGTTTACGTCTATGGGATGTCTCTCTGCTTTACGACCAATATAAGGAGCTTATCTGGCTTGTTGGTTTAAGCTCTAAGCCAAGAATGGAAAGGTAAATAAGCGTTAAGTGAAATCCTTTTCTACTTCCTTTTAGAGCAACGTGAACGCGGTTTGAGCTGATTCCGAAAGCAAAGAAGATTTTCCCCTTTGACACTTTTCTTGCGTTTTGCAGCGAAGGAATTAAGTAAGTACTTTCCGAGGAAGTTGAAAATGGTGTTGTGGGAAAAATCCTCGGATATAATTATGTTTGTCTTCCGGGGAGCCACCAGCTTTCAGATAATTCACTTTGTTGCGATGGAGCTAGCTGAAGCGTTCGCAAATTGGCGACAGCTCTCCTCCTCAACTGCTTACTGTTTCGCGTGTTGTTTTCCCGGCAATTGGCTTGAGTTTTCATAAATAAGCGCTTTGTCTGGATCGCGGACGAAGTTCTTTTGGGCGAAATCGTTTGAGATGGGCAGATTGAGGTTTTATTTCGGCAATTGGAAAACATGTTTAATGCAATTACCCACGTAGAACGCGGTGGCACATATTAATGAAATTAATGTTATTACTGCCTTTCTAAAATTAATCATTATGATTATCAAATATCGGCAAAATGCCCCTCTTATCAATATTTCCACAAGTTTTGCGTGATAAGATAGAGCATATGCTCAGTCTAATAAAGACAGAAAAGGAACCTAATGAGCTGGAGTCCAGTATCGGACAGAATCACAATAGGCACAAATACCCGAAAGGTCACTATTCTTCAATGCGAAATTAGGAGCATCAAATTACATGCACAGATCCCAGAAAAGTAGTGCGACCACACCCTTTGCGGACCTCAAATAACAGCAACCGAGAACGCCGTTGGATATTATGTCAGGAATATACGAGTAGCATCAGTGAAACTTTCTTCCCTCACAAATACATCCTTAAATACACATGGGTATCTTCAAGGTCGTACAAAAAATCAAGTAGACCACATCGGCATTAGTCAGAAAAAAATGTCGCTACTAGGCGTCTGAACCTGAACAGGGGCAGACATACATAGTGACCAAATGCTACTGACTGTAGACATACGACTAAGTCCAGTTAAAATAAGAAAAAATGTAAGTGTAAATGTAAATGTAAAATGAATTTGACCTCCTCACAGATGATCTTCCAAAGAAGTTTACATTAAAGTCACCCTGGACAATCGCATTCGATTACTTTTGAGTCAATGCAGAAAACTCCTGAGAAAATTCAGAAGCACTCGTCGCATCGAATCTGGTGAAGCAAGCTACCGAAAATTTTTAACTCCTTTACAAACACAGCCACGCCACCGCCTGAGCGACCTGGTCGATCATTACGAAAGAGGTTGGCCTCAGCCAAGATTTGCTAACTAGGATAGCGTGGACAGCAGATCCCGAGCAAATATCAGTGAACTCGTCTATCTTCGACCTCAAGCAACGGGCATATGTACATAACAAGTATGTAGTTGATACACTTTCTGATAGATTGCAGCACTCACTCACTCAGAAGGTAGAGGTGTGTGCCATATTAGGCACACTTTCCCTAGTATTCATAAAATCTAAAAGGAATAAAATAACCAGGCAAATTTACCCTTATCTGAAAACATCATCGACGAAATATCGACTCTTTGTTCACAACAAAGCAATAAGTATCAGGTCTTGAGTTAAGCCTTCCTCCTCACAAAAAGACAGTGGTGTATGCATGTGATCCTGTAGTCATACCTACATGATGATTCAGGCTACAGGTAATCCGTAGAATACCCTAAAAATGACAGCGTTCTTATCCGTCACTAAATAAAACAAAACACGTGAAGAAGCCTTTATATCTGTGGATTTTCTTGGTGTGACCGGAGGATTTTTGGGTGCTGAAATCGAAAGCGAATTCAGAAACCTGCCGCACCCAATTTTTATGTGGGCACACAAAGCGATAAATAAAACGGTAGCACTTGAAGCCTATTTGAATTGAGGCAGTGCGGATATTCGGATGGAACGATTTTATTGACTGAATTTCTGTGAGGATAAATGCCACCCAAGGGCGTCATTTGAGCCATCAATTCAACAGTTTAACGTCAATTTACACTTAATAATCGCCAAAGTCCCCAAGATGTACACTCTCCGCGGGCACACAATAATGCCGGCAACTTCTCCAGCAGTTTGTGTGCGGATCCCCACCACAGACGCACATAAAAATTGATTTATGCTGAAAAACAATAACAAGTTTCTCAAGAAAGAAATTTATGCCGAAATTATTCATGAAAATTCGACAAAATTATGATTCACTTGTCTGTAGCGTTTTTGCTCCTGCTCGCTTTCCTTTTCATAATAAATGGCGGCAACAGGCAGCGGCTCCGCGCTGAGCCGGCCGTGTATGCAAGAAGGCTACTTACATACTTCCTTCTGGGCGCCTCGCCAGGGGACCTCCGTCCCCGATGAAATGCCTTTTTTCCAGTGTTTTAAGGCCTCGTTATTTATCTGCGTGAGGAATTTCAAAGATATTTAAAACAACAGTAAAACGCGATTTATGCGCGAAATACCTCGGAATATGCTCCAAGTTGAAGCGATTTTCCTTAAGAGGCTTTGTCCCCGATACCCTGCGCCGGGAAGTAGGTATCCTTCACATCCGGCAAATAGGCACCGTCAGCCAGGCTTGTTCCGGAAGAAATCGAAAAGCAAATCACGTGAGATTCGTTGCTTTTCCGTCCCAAAAAATATATTTGTAAAACAAATAAATTTTAAAAGTAGGAGTGCGACCTCCCGGGGGATGAATTCGCAATCTGACAGTATCAATACGAACCGAAGAATTTCTAGTTAGGAGAAACATCTCTAAACCGAAATTGAAAAATCAGACAGAGGACGTAGTCCCTGGGAACTGTAGTCCGTCCATGTTTATCTCTGGGTTTTGTTTGAATTCTGGAATCTTTTGAGCTCAATTTTACTAGTCCATTCGGAGGAGCGGTATCTCTGCATATATGTGCGGAATATGTGTTGATGGCACACTAAACCCTTTGCTACAGTCCCTCTAGCAGCTTTCATTTGAAATGGAACCACATGCCACTGATTCTGGCATGTCAAGAAAACTTTTAATGGAATTCTCCATAATTTGACACAAAATGGGAATAAAATGTGAGACACCTCTGAATATAATGTCACACACTATTACTTTCGTTCGGCAGACATCGGTGCATGTACAGCGATGCCACATTAAATTTTCAGTTTTGTTTATCGAATTAAATCTGTCTCGATGAGGCTGTCCTGGATCTTGGCTGGATGTCACGCAGTAAATTTAGGACATTATTTAAATATCAGTCTCCTCCTCTCTCTGGCTTATTTGACAAATAGCAATGGCACTTTGTGCCATCGGTTAATTAGGCTATTTGTGTAACAAGATATTTTATTTAATTTTAAGGGTTTTGTAGCCAATTAGGAAACCTCATAAATACGCTCTACCAGTTGGTGCCTAGAAATTATTATATATAGCGCTAGTAAGAAAATTCCCGTTCTGTAATTCTTACGTATCTCTCTTCACGTGAAAATTTTGGTTGCCATAATCGTCGAAACGCACGTTATGGTCACCGCCTCGTTAAAAAGCGTAAGTCAACTGGCTGTTTACTCGAGCAATCAGCGAATGCAGAATGAATGAAAGCAAAAATAAAAACCGGGCCAAGGATCGAGCCTGGGGATACTCCGTTTTGAAGAAGATAAGTTGTTTACTGACAACGCCTTATCAAGAAGCGACCAATTTACAATCATGTGGTCCTTATTTAAGGCTTTGCGTATATCTGTCGTTATTATAGAAGAGCAGTGTCACAACTGTGCAAAGGGCGGAAGCCAAACTGTCAAGTGCAATGCATGTTAGTCCCAGATATTGTACGTGCTCCGTGATTTACAGTTGAATAAGTTTTTCAAGGAGTTTTACCAAAAATGACGCGTGTAGTCTAGTGGTAAACGTGCTAGACTGCCGATTCAAAAGCCCCAGGTTCGAATCCCATTCGGACCTCACACTTCGACTCCCAGAGTGTGTTTTTTCTAATAAGCGACAGATGGCGGTCCTATCAATTAGGATAGCTTTTGTGTTGTGTTAATGTTAAGAATTAAAAACATTGTTTCGATTGCAGCACTCTCCCTTACTTCAGCATTTGTACCGGCAATTGCACAACTACCCCGTTTGTACTTTGTAATGCAAATATGCAAAGAAAATTGTCAGTCAGATGATAATGCGATATTTTGAGGCTTTAAGAAACATTCAGCTAAAGGACCAAGAATTTGGCAACCGATATTTTTAAAGGAAAGGGTATCAACAGAAACAACAAAATGGGCACCAAAAGCGGTAAATATTTCTGACTCTTCCATGAAAATATTTGAAGGCGAAGGATGAATATCGGGCAAGCCCACTAAGCAAACACAAACTCAATCTGTCCTGTTTAGACAGAGCGGCCGAGGCATTTTTCATTTCGAATAATTTGCATTGGGCCCACAGGCATACTCGGCAAATAGAAGGAATCAATAGCACAAATTGATTGAAAGAAAGCAATTATTCGAGCCCACGAACTCGACCCGCCGCAGCATCTTCTGCGGCGTAACTGAAACCACTTCAAACGGCACCCATCGGAGCCCTAGAAACCGAACCTAGTGGCGGCAGGTCCTTTGTGCCAAAGGGTTTTGTCATCAAACAATTGTTAATACAATTCACCCTAAACCGGAGCCAAAGCAGTTGCTCCTTGGCTACCTTTTGTTGATAATATTAAGAAGTTTGGGCAAATATTTGTCGAGGGGAATTGTCGCGTGTCCACACCGCAGGAGACAAAACTTGCGGGTTAGAGCGGCTGGACGGGGGGAAATTGTTTGAGTTTGCCGACGACAATTCAACTTCATCTCTCCAAGGCCGCAACAACTTTTTAATAATTTCCCTTGGGCTCGGCATCTTATTACTCGCACCCAGCCTGGTACACACACAAACAGCCCTCCATGGATGCCTCAGAAACCACTTTCAGACGCCGCCGCCATCGCCGCCGTGCCATATCCGCCGAGCAACTTTCTCCCGCCGCCGCCGCTGTCTCACTCAAAGACGGCAAACTGCAGCCAGCGCCTTTGCGGGGCAGCTTAAGCCCGGGCACAATTTGATGAAACTCCCATGCTTGATGGCTTCGAATCTTTCATTAAAACTTTTCGTCATTTCGCTGTACAAAGCGGAATTCATTCAAGTGGAACATAATTAAATGGGTTTATGGCGAGAAGTAATTTTCCAGAAATTATTACTTTCGGCGGGCGAGCAACATGTAGACTGCAGAGCCGGCTCTGAATCCCCGATGCCCCGAATCCCGGGCGTAGGTAAGTCGGGTAACGTGGAAATTGGTGTTTAAAGAAGCTCCTGGCAGCGGCAATGCTTAACCACATCAGCCAAGATTTGTGCTCGCAAAGTGGTGCTCTGCCGGAGATGGCACAGCAAGGCAGGGCAGCGGCAGTCTCGGAATGCTACTCCTGCCTTATGAACTTTCAGGGCATATAATTATCAAAAGGGATATTTCAACCCTTTTTGTGTTCCCCCGAGCCAGCCGCGGCTTACCACTTCATGCGTAATGAGTTTCTTTGGAAAAGTTTTAATTGCAAGCAGAAGCTAAGAAAAAGGATGGCTCCTGTCGAAAGAGGCGCTCTTCACTCGCCCACACCCCAGGGTGCCGGATTAGCCACCTTAAGGAGTCGAAGATTTGCTCAAGTATTTCACAAAATTTCGCTGATGCCTACCCTAAAATTCGAATGTCATGAATGTTGCATCGCTTCCAGGAAGTGAACGATTTTGGGATTATTTCATGTGCCGCACCTTTAAAGGATTTCACTGTCTGTAGAACGAGTGTTATATTTTCGAAATTTATAATTCACTTTGAACAGCAAACACTTCGGCAATCTTACACAGGAGGGGCTTACTCTTTATATATATGAGACTTAACAAAATCAACTTTTTACACACTTTCATTGATCCAATCCGGTCGGTAAGGATAAACAATTTTGAGCCATTCTAAAAAAAAATTTAAATGTCATTAAAAAAAGTACCAGGCATAATTATCGCTCCATTCTAGTATCGCAGTATGCAGGTCTTACTATTTGTTTAAAAAACAACTTGAATTTTTGATTTAAAACAAACTATTTGAATGAAATTTTCGAAATTTGTTTTGCGATATTAGACATGAAATAGAATTTCAGTGAAACGGAAACTCCGGCTCCGTTTGGAACCATTTTGGGCGTTTCTTCCTTGAGTGGTTAAATCCCCTCAGGGTGGTTCATTTGGACCTAAGTTTCCATAAAATCCCAGAAAAAGAAGTGCAAACAAATTAAATTGTAACGCCTCCACCCAATTCCGTCTAACGGTGACGGACACCAAAATTAACACGCTAAACTTGTGACTAGTCACTTTTAAATGTTTTCCTTTTTTTCAATCCATGTAAACAAGTAACATGGATTTTGGTTGTATTTGTATGATACACCAGCACCAAATGTATCCCGAGAAAATCACTGTTTGGTGCGGATTTTGGTCTCGCGCGATTATCGGTCCGTACTTCTTTCAAAACGAAACTGGCATTGCCATAACCGTCAACGGCGAGCGCTATAGATCGGTGATAAGCAACTTCTTGTGACCAAAACGGACCTGGGGCTTGGATCTTTTACCTTAATCAGTCTAGAAAGAGAATGTCCAATTATTGATTAGTCGAAAAGCTACATATTCTTTTTCCGGGAGAAAGACAATGAGTCGAATACCATTTGTGTAAGGTCAAGGTAAGTCGGAGTTTGAAGCATCACAGTCAAGATCGTCAGATATTATTGCGAAAGATTTTCACATCGTCAGAATAGCATCTAATTCTCGAGTGGGAGATAAGATAATAGGATAAAATATAAATCATTAATAAAAAAAATAATAAACAGTAACGGTCCAACGTGAATACCTTATGGTACCCCAGATGTGTTTTCGATATACTGCGAGAGTGCACCTCGAAAACGAACACGTTGGGTACGGCCAGACAAATACGATGCAATCCAGTCAACAAAGAAAAGAATACGGTGATTAATCCTATCAAAACACTTGCTGAGTTTGTAAATATACATTCAACCTACGCTTGCTGGATTCGATAGTGGATAAACAGTGATTTGTAAATTCAAGCAGGTTCGTTGAGGCTGATTTTCCTTTTATACACCCATGTTGAAAAAGTAATAAGAAAGGCTTACAGTGAAAGTAGACGACCTCACATATTATAGCCTCAAGCATGTTAGCAATGAAACTCAATTTTGCAATAGGCAAAAAAAAAGAAATATCGGATATACCTACTACCCTTGAAAGCTTCCATGACAATGTAAACACACCAGAACAAAGAGATAAATAAAATAAATAACGTAGAACAGAGACCAGAGTTGATCCACATCTTTTCAATACACAGGAAGGAACGCAGTCAGGGTCACTCGAGAAGTTTTCAACTAAAGAAGAGATGTGTTAAAAAAAAATAGTGCTATCGGCTAAGTATAACATTTTTAGGTTGGAGATATGTTACCAGGACCCTCGTCAAGTGGATATAATCCAACATGAAGTATCTCAAAATGCAGTCTTGAAGAAACTCGCAAGTAGGTTGGATATTATCCTAGGGTCACCACTCTGGAGAAAGCCATAAGAAAGAAAGGAAGGACGTTTAGAATTGACGAATCTCCAGAACCGTCTCGGGTTATCATGCAACAATGACTTCATATTTGCAATTTAAGCATCATATGAAGAGTTAACAGCGCTACGTATAAGAAACCGACTATGTTGCCAGGCTATGATTTCCGAAAATATTTCTTTTATTGGCCGTTTACAGGCCGTTAAGAATCCTTTGTGCTAAGCTTTTCATTACAGACAAGGTTCACATAATGTGAAAATGACTGTGCCTAATTTATAGCACATACGCAGACTGAAAAATCTGTGCTTTAAGCACACCACTGTTTAACCGTCTGTTGCACAGCCATTGATTTTGAACAGCTCAGGGAAATGGTTATTTGCCGAGCTTAGCTCTCATAAAATAAATTACGAAATGTGGGCTATTTTTTTTGCATTTATAAAGGCACACAATGCCACCGGGGCAGTTACCTCGCAGCACGGAAAGGTGTATTATTCCTGGAAGGGGAACGGTGCTATTTTTGCTGGGATCGTGCGGTGTTGATAAAATAAACACTTCATAAATTTCGGGCGCGAAGGATGACTTACTCTGTCGTTTAACAAAGAAAACTTGTAAAATAAAAGTCGACGTATCTGCACCGCCGCCGTGGGAACTGCTATCTATCTGCGAGCGAACGTCTCAAGCCCCTTCTTTGGTTATCGTCCCCCGAAATCTTTTACTTCCGAACTGGGTTATATTTTATCAAGTGGTGGAGTTGAACACCAGAACGCCGTTCTTCGCACCAAGAAGGGGCCTGTCCTGTATAAAAAGCGTGCAGGCGTGCATGGGCGTTTCTGCGGTGCGCGGGCGGACCAGGAGCGCTTCGACTGAGGTGTAATATCTTCTTATCGAGCCGACAGCAATAATACGGACCCGAATAATTGTCGTCTAATTTGGTTTATTGCACTCTGCGCAGAATAAAATTAAGCCACCCGACGAAATTAGCATACAATTGCGGGCGGGCTGCTGAAGGGTATTGTGGGCTCAGGGCTGCATACCGCGACCGAGCCCTGTCTTATACCCGTCGTCGTGCAGGGATTACCAGACGTGGCTCCCTTTTTTCGTGAAAACGAGTCGGTTTAGTGCTGGGGCCCGGGTCGGCTTCTTTGTTCCGCTTTTTCCCCGGGCCGGTGCCATTTCCTAGTAAGGAATTTCAGGGGGACTTAGCTGCGTGATAAGATCTCCGAGGCCGTTCATACTCGTACAAGATACTTTCACCCTTTGAGGAATGTGTCCGTGCACCGGCGGAGGACGTTTTTGCCCCTGCGCCCATGCCGTCCTCTCCTTGTCAGGACATTATTTCCCAGTCAGAGATATTAGCCCGGTGGGGAGGGCGAAATGTAAATTTAATGGTGAAAATTGCTATAGTCGCACGGTGATAGCATGGGCGTGTATGCTAATTTCTGGGCAGACTGCTGACTTTGCATGGATTTGTCTCCGGGAGCCGTATTGCGGGATTATGCCTGCGGAAATGTTGATAACCTTTTTGCAGCCTTAAACGCTCCACAATAAATGTTTCAATACAATTCCAGCAGCAGTAGCAGCATCTCTGCGCCCCCGGCCACTTTGCTTCTCGAGTGTGTTGTGTGCAGCGGAAGAGCCGCTTCTGAAATCTGAACGCTGCGGCTGGGACTCCAATTCAATTGATCCTTCAGAAAATAAAAATGCGCCAAAATGGCTGAAATAACTCAATTTATTGTTCCAACTTGAACAAAGCGCTATCTGTCCCTTTATTCCTGATTCCATACAGTAAATAGCTAGCTTTCTCCCAAAAGCGAGCAATAAAAGTGTCCCCGCAATAGACGCGACCCGGCCGGGTTAGGCCAGAGGGGACAGCCGAGCCGGTAATAATGGAAGCAGCCATGCATAAGCTCAATCAAAATAAAAGACACCGCACCCTCCGCCGGCAGCGGAAGCGCTCTGTGGGTCTATTTATCCTTTTTAATAAACCCAAAACTGTTTAGAGGATAGAGGCGTTTTTCGGTTCACTGCAGCCACCCCTTCCAACTGTGTGCTTTCCCGCGGTCGTTCAGAACCATTTGAAATTGTTTAAGTGCTTGCCGATGGTCTTGATTTATTGGTGCTGTATAAAATGGGCTCCATGGAGAGAATTTATTACTTGAAAATTCTTCAATTGTCCATAAAGGACATTTGCAAAATGTTGCGTAATTTTTACAAAATCTGAATTTTGGCGAGATTGATTGCCCCTGGGCCAAGGCACACGGCGCTTTTCTTAGAGGTGTCAAGATACCGTGCTTGGTCTGGGAAAGGTATCTTGAACAAAAATGTGTGTACAAACACAAATTCTGGCATTGTATTTCCAGAATTTTTGTGCATGCGTTGCTTTCGAAAATCACCAAACTACATGCCCCAGCGAAAAGCAAGCAAAACAACTAGAATTTTGGGAAAAAAAGCGTAAGGAAGAAGAAGAACGACCGCTTCTCGTCACACCGATCCAGACCGGGTATTACCAAAATCATGGCGGTATGGCCCACTACATGAGTGTCGATCATTTCTTACCAGGCGAACCCACTAACACCCCTACCTTAGTGATCGTGACATATTTCACTGCCAGGCAAGGCTATGCTGAAAAGGGAGTTGTGAACTTTGCATCTTTCCTTTACTTTGTTTAACGAATTTTAAGCTAAAGATGCAAAGGCAAGAACCCTCCAGTGCAAGTAGGATAGGATAAACAAATTTTCCTGCAATGCAGGGTTCTTTCAATCATGATCTTCATTCACAAATATATCATGCGCTGACTGATACCTAAACTTAAGTCCACAATAGGCGTACTCCTGTACTTTTGTTCACTTATTATATATTTAGATAAATAGTCCAAACTTCAATAATAAAGGGAAACATTGAAATGGAAATGTATCGTGCTACGTACCTAATGGCCAAGTCGCGATTTTTTTTAAACTGATATGTAGAAACTTGAAGTGATCTGTGAATTCGTGTTGGAGTTCGTAGGAGGAATAAACTTAGCTCTACAAGAGATCTCATAAATTTTTTAGGGTGAAAGAGTCGCGAGACTTGGCTATATTTTGTACTTGAAATGTTTTTGATCGGATTTTATGTGCCACTTAATCTTACAGTTTCGTTAATATACTTTTGATGCAGCGACCAAAAAAAGTGATGCCTTTCCTCTTCCTAAATTTCTACAACAAATCGTACAAAATTCCCAATCCTTCCAATATGAGCACTATACAGAGTGTTCATAAAATCCGAAAATCATAAAACCCCCATCACCTCAAAAGCTATTGAGAGCTGAAATTTATCTCTTCTGCTATTCCACCATTATACCTATAGCAACATTAAATATAGGCGAACCCTCAGTGCTAGTACTAAAGGGATTCGAATCAGCAACACCTTAAAGACCCCTCACCCAATAAAGCCACACTTGTGGATGTAATGATTACCTGTCAGGTTGCAGACAACAACCGCACAATGACTAGCTTCCAAATTAATGTCAGTAACAGGCAAATTTATCAGCTTTCATTAAAGCAAATCAAGATCTGAATTAAACATTCCGGACGAGCTACCTATCTCGTCGTTATCTGCTCCTCAAGACTTGCCTGCTATGACTTAACCTCGGTTGCACGGGGTTACGGTGCCGGGGCATTCGGGGGATCTCTGCTCAAAGATTTATGAATTTCACCACAAAGTACGAAAGTATAACATCAGAGTTATAACAAACGACTGGAAATAGCCCTGAGTGAAACGGCGAAATGAGAGATCGTCCGAGTGTAGCCAAATAGTGCTTCTTCCCGGGCTAATCCTGGTCGAGTGGCCACCAGAAGAGCAGACACTTGCCCGGGCCCGGTCTCGGGCCGGGGCGGGCTAAGGGTGGGGCGAAGAGATGAAAACACGAGCGTCGGCAAAAATATGAAAGTTAAAACAAAGTGAAACTCTGTACGTGCTTCATTAAAAATCTCCAGTTGTTAAGATAAGAAATGGGCCAAAAAGCTAATAATGAGGGCAAGACAAATGTTTGTTCTAAAGAAACGAAAATATTTGCACAGAGCATCGTCATACAGCCAATCCAGCCGGAGCTGACCTGTCGGCAGGGACCTTTGGTAACTGGCCCGGCCTGTGTCCTTGCAAAATAGCCTCAAACTTTGTTTTGTTTTGTTCCATTAGGGGGCCCTAAGTAAACACTTTCCTGTATCTCGTCTCGGTATCCTTTCAGGAGAGGCCCCACGCGGATGTGGTGCGGTGTTTGTGCGAGTTCCCGAAAAAAATAAAGAAATAAAAAATTCCGCCGGAGTCTCCGGGTGCTGGAAATTGTGTCTGGCGGTACTCGACTCTCAAAGGATTCGAGCCGTCTTGATTACGCAAAAAAAAAAACGTGAAATTTTGAATGGCTTCGAACATCATGGCCCCAATGCGTGAGTCCAGAGACTCTTCTCCCAGAGGAGCGGCCTGCTATTGACTACAGGATAATTCAACTCGTGATCGGATATGCCGAGCACATCCTTATTAGGAGGAGCGTCACATACCGAATGCAACAATACATCATCAAATTCGTTTCATTCCATTTTGTATCCGCTTAGAGTATCCTGCTATCCGTCGCCTGCCGGGCACAGCGACCCGACCCCGCAGTTGGTTGTGACACCATGGACACGCCGACGGCTATGGGATTCCTCGACGCTCCATTCCAGGCATATTTATTAGTGTGTGTCTCCCAGGAGCGGCCGATGGATATAATTCCCCCGTCCCGGCCAGCCGTCGCGCCCGCCACCACCCGCACAATATTTGTGCATTCGTGGAGACAACTTTGAATTTGCATACAAAGCCGCATTAGGCACAGTCCATCTACAAAGCTTTTCCGCCTTAAAACGGAAGTTCTTAGACATACAGGATATCCGGGTGAATCAATGATGAGCTATTAAGTCAATTTGACCTTTCACAATGCGCCTCCCATGGACATGTCCTTTGACAAACAACTTTGGGAGGTGAACAGGCTCTGTCGAGCTCCGGGGAGCTGCAGGGCAGTGCGCTGGTTTGGGCTGGGGCTGGCTAGATGGGCGACTACTGCTGCTCGGGCGTGCCCTATAGGAACTGATGGAATTGTGAAGATGGGACTCCAAGTGAAATTAGCTGATGATTTGATTAAGGAAGCACACAGTCGTCACATATCAATCGAATGGAGAAATTCAATTTGAGACGGTCCGTTTTGTCCGTAAGAACAATGTCAGGACTCATTTTGCCTTTGAGCTGATTTTCAACAGACAATTTAGCTCAATTTATTAGCGCAAAGTGCTACACTAAAACTGTTCTTGATTAATTGCAGGCCCAGGTACGACACTCAAAGGAACTCAAAGGACCAATGAACTTAGGCACTTGTGGGAGTTACAGGTCTTAAGGACTTCGACAGTAGTAGGTAGTGAAGACTTCTGAGGTCATCCTCCAAATATTTATATATTATTCATCCATGTTAGTGTAATTCATTCAAAGAGAACAATTTTTCGGTCTGGTTGATTTTAAAGTAGGGTCCATAGACGGAAAGGACCCTTGAATTAAGGAGTAGGCGTATCCTTCACCTTAAAAACTTTTCAAATAACACGCTCGTTATCATGTTATAAGGATTAAATACTCCGAAGGTAGGTTCCTCCAAATGTTCTAGCTGCGAATATTTTTAGGTTCATAACTCTTAACATTTCATAAATAAAAAAATACTTTTTTTTTGTTGTGAGGATCTGACTTACAATTAGATTAAGTGCCTAACATTGTCGGGTAGATTTTATTTCACTCATGTTTGAATTTTTTATAGATTTCTTCAGTCAGTTCATGTCATGGTGCTATAAGTGTGCATTAAAGGACTAAGGAGTACTTCACCAGGACAATGTATGAGCCCGGGAAACAAAAAACGATATGAACGAAGCGAAATATATTCGCTTTCCTAGTAAGTCGTTATGCACTTTTCTTCCATAACCATCTTAAGAGCTAGTGGCAAAGAGCATTATTATAATAAGACGACGCACTACACTTTATGGCACTTAACACTTTCTCACATCTGAACCTGAACATTGGACAGGGAAAAAGTTTTAAATTCTGAACGATGTGTTAGTGCACTGAAAACAGGCAAGGCGAACAGCAGCACCGGCCGAGAAAGGTCAGTGAGCTATGGTTTTTGTTTTATTTTTGTAAAATTGCATTTGTGTTCATGAGCTATGCCAATCAGTGGGGGAGTCTATAGCGCCAGTAATAATGTCATGTTTAAGTAAAACACCCACAACATCTCTACGCTTAGCAAGTAGCGTCAAACATAATAACTTCAATCTGTGTGCATACGGAGGAAGTTTACAGGGGTCTGTCCATGGTAAAAGGAGAAGAGTGTAGTGCAGGAATCTTTTCTGCACTGCCTCAATACGATTAATATGCACGTCATAGTGTAGCATCCACACTATAGAAGCGTATTCTAAAATGGGACGGACATTTTCAAGATTAAATGCTCATCATAGTCCTTCAACCAACATTTAACGAAAGGAAGTGCTGAATTCGCTCGATAAATTATATTATTGTTGTGGTGTCCAAAAACTAAATTTACTATCGATGGTCAAGCCAAGGTCAGCAACGCTATCTTGTCTAGAAAAAGGCTTGCCGAGGATTTTATAAGAGTGCTCCAAAGGGGAAGAAATTAAAGTATATTTGTCAATATTTTGTCACATTTAACTGTATATGATTTTTAAACACCACAGTTCAAAACTGGCAAGATCATCGTGGAGCCAATGTACATGTTGTAAAGTCTCAATTGATCGAAAGATTTTTAAATCGTCGGCGTAGACTAATACATGAGAATTTCGAATAAAAGGAATTAGGTCATTGATACAGAGCGTGAACAGCAAAGGTCCAAAGACCAACACGTAAGGTAAAACTCAATCCAGTTAACGCGATCATTGGAAAAACCTATTTGAAGCAGTTCAAAAAATTTCACTTTATGGTAAAGCGTATCAAATGCCTTACTATGATCGGTATACACACAATCGACTTGTTTATGTTTTTATAATTCATTTACACACAAATTTTAGAATTACACTAGATTTGTGACCGTTTTGTAAATAAAATAGATCTATAGTAAGATGACAAGTGGTCATTAATAATAGCTTCAAAAAGCTTAAGAGTAGGCGAAGGAGCACTTCTTCGTTTGATTTTATAGGATCTTTTTCTTGACCCCTAAAACTCTTGTGAGCGACTTATAATATTCCTTCCAAAAGTTGTGTACAATATATAATACATTAATTATGAAAGAGTCTAATGACACGCGGAGTACCGTTAGCGTAAGTATGTATATTTAGTTAGTTTAAGTACTATAATTGCTTTTGTTACTAATATTTACCTTTTACAAAATATCTACTGACTGGGTATTTTCCATAAATGTGAAAACGGTGACATTTTATGAATTATTTACTCGCTGGAAAAAAAAACTTTACGAATCGTTTACAAAACTGAACAAATATATTATTTTCAAAAGCTTTTCGAATGGCTACCTTCACCTTGAATACAGTATTCTCTACCGTGCCCATATAGCCCACCATAGCTATACCCAAGGTCCGAAAAAAAATCGCATATTTATTTTGTGATGAATATTGTTGGGCATTGTATTATAGTTAAATATTTTCTGTCGTCATATAAAGTTCCTCTCATCTTCAATTCCAAAATTTTGGCAGTAGATTCAAAATTAACACGGCAAAAGATTCAGAAGTTTTGGGGTTGAGAAACACACAGCCATAAAGAAAATAGAGTTTCATCCTAATAAAAAGAGTTCTGTTTCGCCTCACCAAACATCGTACGCAAAAAATTATTATTACAAAATGAACAAGAAACTCGACTCCAAAATCGAAGTCATTTTAATATTTTAAGTACGCAGGTACCAACTAAGAATTTTATGTAAACTTTAATATCACAGTTAAAGCAAACGGGACCCATGGCATTTACCAATTCAACTGGTATGCCGAATGCTGCTTTTCCTATAATCTTAAAATGTCATTAAAATTCTTAGTTGGTGCCTACCTCCTTAAAATATTAATAAGACCCGGTTTATATATCCTATAGCACTCCCACGATTAAGACGTATCTAAGGACACCTGATTTATGAAAATTCATAAAGCCGTTTAGGCTACAGGATACGCCAAAGAATTTAACATACTTGCATACATACATACACCCGAAACACATCACCCTTCTTCTGGGGCAGTCGAGTAAAGAGAAACGATCGCTCGAACACAGAGATATACCAACAGACCGACGAAATCAAAATTTGTTTAGGTACTTCACTTGTAATAACTCAAAATGAGTACGACTGTTGCAGGTTAAGTACATAACATAGGATCTGTCGGCATTCATTAAAATTATTTTAATTAGCAGATGAAGACATACCAAGTCCCTACGCTAGCACTACGCCAGCAGTCAAGAATTTCTTATGCACCATAAGTAACAAACAGTCCAGAGTCTCCAGCAGGAGAATTAATTTTAATGGAAGGAATGTATTAATTCATTTCATATTTGCTGTAAGGTCAGTGAGACTCCCGTCCACCACTTAAGGTTATTAAAGCGCTTATCTATTCATAATTTCATAGGCCCTGGTAGCTTTCATGATAATGAGGTCATCCCCGTAGTACACAGAGACGTGGATGTCTGCAATCCCTGGATTCCTGCATGAAGGGCGCCAGCAAGTAGACCACCGACAATATTAGAAATTTACTGCATTGTAATAATTGCAGCGAATGGCAAAGGAATGGCGAAAATAACACAGTCCAGAAGACCCATGAATAAATGCAATAACCTCTAGGCTCACCCCGAAAGGGGTTTGTGTGTGTGAGCTTACCAATGATTACGATCAGGTTGTGACTGGAAGACGCCATTAAGCTAAACGAGCTAGAGGAATTGGTGATTTATGTGAATTACTCGGCAAAATGAGGCGAGCAAGCGACGATATAACTTTACAACGTTTCCAAAGAAAATGTACACTTTGAAAACAGTGATAATGTGGTATACCCAGCTGGAAGAGTATCTCTAAGTTATGTAGGGCAGATTTTGACCTACGATTTTCATAAAATCTCTAGCGTTTTAATTCAAAATAAAAAGCAATTCTCGTGTACAATTTTGAATTTCAAATGTTTTGTTTGAATTTCAAATATTTAAATTTCATCTAGGGAAAAAATACGAAGTGACAGGCAAGAGGGTGGGAGAGACACGGTAGGTACTCTGTTGGGATTCTCAATATATTTTCAAATTAATGAAACAAGAAGTGGAATGAAGTGCTGTGAAGCTTATTGTATCGCCGTGTCCGTTTATCTGTGTGTTTTGGGGTAGGAACCTGCGCATACATGGAAGGTGGGGACGAATACTTTTTTTTTGGTATCGTGCGATAATAGCCATAACATATTATTGATATGACATTTTTTATTTTCACTCTTCAATTGCGAGATATGAGCCTTTAAAGTATTTTGGACGGACGCGACAGAGAGACGCTTAACTTAAATGCAGACTAGAAGTATTTCCAATAAAAATTATTACAGTAATTTTATGGCTTCCTTTATTCTCTATGTAGGGGATACTGGGGTAGAACCGGGACTTTAAGGACTAAGGTTGACAGGTAAACAGTGAGATTTATCTCCGAATCTATCTCCGTATATCTTCACGATTTCATGCCTGTCGCGTAGTCGTACTTACCATTATATTAGTAACTACTGAAACAACAATAATAATGATGCCTTAATAAAAAGTAAAAATTCTCAATGGGGTAAGATCGAGTACTGCCCGGCATTACCCCGTATGGCTTTTCCCCAACAAAGCATATAAAAACACTCGTGCACTAATAAAATCTTTAATTCTAAAAATTTTTAATTTTTCATAAGTGAAAAACTGTTCATTCAAAAGTCATACATATTTGGTTCCATAGTAAATATCCCAACGCAATTTTGCCTTCTTATGTAAAGTTTTTGTGCTTGTCGATGAGATTCGACGCGACGCCTGCGTTTTAATGTGAACACGTTGGCATTCCTACAATTTCACACTTCATATTTGCTACACTTATAGTCTTATTCATTAGAAAACAAAACAATCTCATTCATGTGGAATTCGAACCCGGGACCTCTGAAACAGTAGTCCACACCTTGATTTACAGTCTAAACCATTGCCTCCACTAGAAATAGGCCAAAGCTCAAATAGCTCAAGTTATGAAATGCTCCTTGTTATGAAAATGAAAAATTATGCCGATGGTTACTTTAGTTCCGGTAAGCAGTAATTTACTCACTGTCACGTGCTAAATCGCACGATTACATTATTATTCTTCGGGAATCCTTTTAAGCCTTAAACTTTTAGCGAGCACGTGCCACAGGTCCCTATCGCGACAATATCGATCAATTTATCATGCCAAAGACGCTGTAAGTGCAAGTCCTCCAGCCGCACGCCCCTGCTTCCATCTTCCACCTGGTTGAGCCCACTTATTGGGAAGAAGAAAAAAATATTGAAAACATGCGATAAATTGCCTGCAAGGAATTACATTAAATGGTGTGCCCAGCGCTGATCCTCGTTCCGAGGGGCGAATTAGGTGATGCTTTTAAATAATCGCAGCACTGCCCGTCAGGACCAAGGGTAGTAATTTTCGATAATCGAATTTTCCGTCCCGAGTTCCAGCCCATCTGCGCCCACTGTCCGCCTATAGCCTTGCTTGTAATGTAAATGCTGGAAAAATGGGGGTACTCGGGAGGTTGTGGTGTTGTGCAAAAGTCCGGGTCCCCCGCTGCATACAGCTTCCAGCCACCTTTCACCGGACTGCCAGCATAAATACCAGCCACCAGTTGGGATGTAGCATGGTTTCCAGAATTTTTTTTTTTTTGCCTGCCTGACGGCGAATAACTTTTCTTGGTTATTTAGCAAAAGCGTTAAGTCAAGAGCTCTCGTGACCTATCTCGTTGGGAGCTGCCTTCAAGAGCCTAACGGACACTGAGGTTAAAGAGATTAAACGGAAACCCTAAAAGGTATTTAAAATGCCTTTATCCCTCCCAAGGCCCAAGCTGCTGCTGGTGACATCCACTGGACGGAGGAGGAACAGGGTCGGGGTCTAAATCAGTCCTGGGAAGCGGAGATTAGAGATGCGGTGCTCAATGGGTGGCCCAAGATATAAAAGTTCCGTAATAAGGTGGCTTTGTCTGCCGGAGACATTTTAATAAATTTTGAATGTCAGTCCTCACCTCCCCGGAAAGACGTACGGGCGCAGGTAATGGGCCGGATTGGGAGCCCGCTTCAAAGGCGGTTTTGCAACCACAGCTTGCCAACTTTCTCTGTTTGCAGCTACCTTTGATTCACCTCAGAGCGTGGTCCTACAGGCAGGACTTCAAAGGGTTCGGTATCACTTTGCGCAAACCTTTCACTGAAGTATTTGCCGGATCACCCTCACCTCCACTCTGATTCTATTTTTATTGAGTTTATATATTTTTTTTTGCAATTTCCCTCCCCACTCCCGTGGGCTGTTATTATCCCGCAAAGGGCCGTTCTACGTTGGAAAGTTATAGCACAAAACCCCAAGCCGTAACGTGTCACATCAGGGGAAATACATTAACCTCGTGTGCGAAAGACGGAAGTCTTGAAGGCGGAATGACTGGGAGATTTTCGCAACTGATAGTCTTCTGTTTGGCGAATTTTTCTCCTTTGTCCTTGAAACAGCAGTAATTTTATGGCTTCTTGCTCTCCGCATCGCCCGTACGAGGACCTAAGTAAAAATCAATATGTCATGACTTGGCTGCTCCAAATTGATCGTAAAATGATGCAATTATCGTAAAACGGGTGAGACGATGAACTTTGTTTTGGATTATAATCTGCCGGGGGTAGCCGGGCGAATGGTCGTTCCCATTATTAGTTGAACTACCCGGTGGAACTTTCAAGTGGTATTCTAAGTGGAGGATAAGTAGGTACCCTCGTAAGATGTTTCTTAACTCTTCGCTACAAATTTATTTGTCTAGCTGTTTTTATCGACATTTTATTTGTTCTTATTTTGCACGCTATGGTGTAGCACGCGCTGTCTATTAAGCAAAATATTAGGGTTATTTGATGCGTTCCAAGGAAGAATTGATGACCTAAATTTAATAATTTTGTGGGTTAGTAGGACTAACTACATATCTCTACAAAATGTATTATTAAGGATAGTGAATATCGTCAAAGTAACGGGTGGCTTTTATGAGGTTTTTTTTCCAATAGAGATTGCGTTGTTCACTGACCGTATTTTGGCACTTCAAAGTGACATTTCTATTCATGAATAGATTGACTCCGGAACAACGTTTACAAATTGTGAGAATATATTTCAAAAATTTTATGGTGTGCATAATCGTCCAACCGAGACCAGCATACTCAACATAATTACCACATTTACGCTACTACAAAAAGCCACCAACTAGACTGAGAAGATTGCGTACAGAAGAAAATATCGCAGCTGCTGATGGCACTGTTGGTGAAAATGACAATTTATCGATAAAGCGCCGTGCGCTGGAAGTTGGCCTTTGTCCACCCACCCTAAGAAAAATGTTTTGTGACGATCTTAGTTTGGCGCCTTCGTTGTAATTAATTTTTAACTTATTATTTTTAGTAGTAATCAGTTTTTAATGAATGTGCGATAAATAAATAAATACACGATTCCATTGGTTCAAAAATTGAAGCCGCAAGACCATCGGTTTCGTCTTGAATTCAATCAATGGTCATTTAATCACGGAAGAAGATCCGCTGTTTTACCGGAAAATTTTGTTCAGCGCTGTAGCACATTTTTGGCTCAACTGATTTGAAAACAAACAAAATTGTCGCATTTGGAGTCACACAATCTCTAAGAAGAGAAGGCGCGGCCGAAAACATTAAAAATATTAAGCAACTTATTTAATTTAATCTTACAACCCTCAACCATATGTAGTCCATGCAGCACAAATATACACTTATAATGTGTGATAAAAGTACAGAATAGCATGGACTGCAATATGCGTTCAAAATGTCGATGTTCATGTGTCCTGCAGTTCACACGATGACGCACAGTTTGCTGCGTTCTTCATCGACCCATGAGCCAAGTGATCCTCCGCTTAGAGTATTTTATTTTTTGGTTTACTTTCATATTATGTATCAATTTTTGTTTGTTTGTTTGTTTTGCTTTGTAATATACTATATATACTAGTAATATATACAAATTCTTTTTCCATATTGCGAATGTCTAATAATAATAATAGTCTTATTATTAAGAACTATATCCATATATATATATATATTATTAAAGGAATACTAATTATTATATATATATACACAACAACATATATGATTGCATGTAGCGGCATGCACATAATATTAAATCATGTACATACATACATACACGCGCGCCTTCCCAAAATTAATAAAAAAATTAGGAATACATTATATGCAGCATATATATATATATAAAGAAAATTTGCATGTACTGGCCTTGATTTTTGATGTTCACACATCAGTTACCATTATCACCAACATACGATATGCGACACCTTCTTCCTTTATTTTGCTTTCAAAATATTCATTTTTCATATTTGATTTGAGGAGAATACTATAATTGCATGTAGCGGCATGCACATAATATAAAATCATGTGCATACATACATACACGCACCTTCCCCTTTTTGCTTTTTTTTTGTATAATATTTTATTCGTTTTTGTTCAAACTCAACGCCTTCCAACAAAAATACTTTATTTTTTGCTTTCGATCATCTTAATTTTTTATACTATTATATATAATAATAATAATGATAACACATAGATATAAGAGAGAAATTCTCTCTTTTTTTGCTTTCAAATGTTAAACACATAACACATGATATCGCATGTATCGCGGCAACACGCAATGGTATGTTGTGTTAGCTCAAAACAACAAGAGCACAACAACAGACCGCCGCATATCACACACGATACACAACAATATATAACATTATATGTTTCCCTTTTTGCCTTATTAATGTGCCATATGGATATTATTATTATTTTATAATTTATATAAAAATCATAAAATGAACTGGTAAAAAAAGAAGTAGGTCGGTCGAGTCGAGTCGACTGACTGACTGACGCGACGACTACCCTTTTCTTCTTATGCCTTCCAATATAAAATTGTGTGACAATAAACAACACACTAAGTGAACAGGAACTTAACTGAATTGGGGTACCACAGGGCTCAATTCCTGGACCTATATTGTATTTGTTTTATATAAATAAATAATATGGCCAACGCACGACTCATCGGAAAATATGTAATATGAAGTGCAGACGACACTCTTCTCCTATACTCTGTTAAGGCAAAAGCAAAAGGTCAAAATACAATTAATAAAAAAGTGGTGAACTATAAAAAAATTGCCGTCTCATAATTAGTTTACAAAAAAATAAACTATATGGTATTCAAACATAAAAATTAAGAACAAATAACATTTACCTCAAAAAGTAGCAACACTGAATGCAGGTATTTAGCTCTTAACAAATGTTCAAACTTCTGTGAAGCTGAAAGTTACCAGATTCACACGCATTCGCATAAATCCTTGCACCACTATTTAGGACAAAGCGTAAAAACTGCTAATCAACCCAATTTGTTTGCGTTAACTTACGAATAACGTGTTGTAGGGCTTTTTTACAGACTGACCCTCAACTACCCAGATAATTAAATTTTAAGTAATAGTAGTTGTCACGCCCACATGTACTAAATACATCCTTTGGACAAAAATTAGCCCCTCAAATGCATATTTCCTCCCCAAAACCCCCGAAAATAACATCCATCAAGCCGTCAAAAATGGTTGTAAGCCTCCACCCCCTAATATCACCACTCTCCAAACCCCAAAATACAATCAACCCCTAAAATATATTTGTGGTCCTCGAAAACTTAGAAAATAACTTCGATCAATCTAATAAGAGACCCCCCAGGAAAGATTGACCCTAAATTCTACACCGTAAAGAAAATTTTTGGAGCAGTAGAAAGTATCTAGTAATTTATTTTGTCCTTCTAGATTTTGGTTTTTCCTTATTGGCGGTGGCCGTGTTGATTTCTCGAGTAATTTGTGCGCATATATAAAAATAAAACATATTGGGATCAAATTGAAAGTTGTTGTTCACTTCACCCACCTACATAGTCGTACCAAGCGACTCGTAAATATTTACTAATTTTGTTTCCTTGACGCACTCTTGTCTCGTGGAAATGAAAAAGTTGTACAGAATAGTTTATTCAGTTCTCAATATCTATTGAAATTGCTTCTGTTCCAGATTTCAGAATTATTCTGAAATGGAAGCAATTTCAAGGGGGCCGGAAAGTGAACCTGTAAAGCTTGGTGAAGGAATGATTGGCCAAAGATTGCCCGCTACAGTGGTCGAATTTCAAATTGACTTCATCTTCAGAACAAGTAACTAGGAAGCAATTAACAGCGGTAAAATGAAAAGTAGGCGCCCAGAACCAAAAGTACTCAGCAAAGGTGTTTGCCATTCACATACACCTCTCGGCAATTTGACTGAAATAATTCAAACGCAAGCGAAGCGAGCGGGCAACCAACATTAAGTCTCCCCAATAGCGGGGCCAGAGCCCAGACCTGCAGTGCTCCCAACTTGTTCACCGAGAGGAGATAAGCGCAATACATATCGCAATAATCAGGAAGGCATCTCCAGCATCCATCGACCGAACCCAAAAGGACTCATCAGGATTCTCTTTCTGCACTCTATCGGCTGTCCTCTCCCCAGAGCCCCTTCGTCTAGCCGTGTCGGTCCAGCTGCTCCTCACACGGTCCCGGAACAATAGGTCTCAGCTTCTTTCAAATTTAACCACAGCACTTCACTTGTAGCCCTCGTGGAGTACATTGGGAGGCCCTGCGACCGAGGTGTATGTATGCATAGGTGCTCGGCAGCTCCTGCTCCTGCTGAAAATCAAAAGAGCTCCATTGTTTAGTGCTGCAGATGAATACGTGAGGAGGCTGTTCATGCAAATTTCCGAAGGTGAGCGGAGTACGCCCCGGTTGACGGGCCAAAATTTAAAGTTTCATCACACCTGAAAGTGCACTGGAGTGCGGTGGCCGCCCGCAATTACCTTCAGCGCATATTTGGATTTTTAATAACGCGAGCTTTAATTAAAACCAAAAGGCGTGCGAGGCTTTTGTTTCGGTCGGCGTCGCGGTGCGCGGCAAGTTCGGTTGCCTGCGCTCGGATAAAGCCCATTCGGTTGGGCATTGAATGGGGGGCCCAGCCCACCCAATATACCCCATATGAGGGGCGTACGTACCATCGCGTAATGAATCCCACACCCACGCCCTTAGTGACAACGATCCTGACGTGCCAGCCCAGGACATTATGAAGGACCACACTGGCTGTCATATCAATGGCGCCGTAAATGTGCAAATATCCTCCTCAGGACAGCTTGTTGGCCTTTAAAAGCTATAAAAAATTACCGACATACTGTTAATAGGATGCCATAAAATTTTCATTAAGAAAATGTGTTGCACCACATTTTACGCGATGGCGGCTAAGCTCGTCCGACGTGTGTTAGCTGCCAAATCGAGACAGAGACCGCCTTGCAGGGAGGGCATCCTGAGTGTGCGATACGACAGCATGTGAGGAGCACTGTCACCACGCTAGCCGTATCGTTGCGCTTGTATGAATTTTTATACGACAGCACTTGGCCAGCGCTGGATGTAATAAAAATTTTCCAAATGACGCATTACCGTCAAAGATTCAATTATGTCGAAGAATGGCAACATCCCGATTTTATGGCCTTTTTAACAGTCCTCCCCGGGTGAATTATACGAAAAAGCGATGATGAGTGCGCAGATTGAGAGAATTTCGTGTTAAAGGCCCGACAAGAAAGCACTAGCTTAATGTCTTTTCGGGGGTGGAAAAAACGGATTGCAAGACGATTTTAATTTTCTCCGTCTGGCGGAATTCATAGCTCAACTAGGACTCTAGAAATGGTTTTATCAGGAGAGTGTGAATTAATGCGTTTTTCACATCATGGACGAGATGATCTGAAATTTATGACGATGGTATAACTCTTACTCGAAGCCGGGATGGTTACTTTGACAATTTTGTGTCAACTCGTAAAAGTATGACGGACAAAGGAAAGCTGTGGACTTTGTTTTTTCAGGATCAACGGTCAACATTACATTCGCTTTTTTAAGTGGTTACTTTTAAGACATTTACTTAATGACAAAACATTCAATTATTTAATTTAAATAAGACTTGAATTTAAACAAGATGAAATCGTCGATATATAGGGTCTTTCAATAAGAACGCTCGATTTTTAAATGTAAAAAAAAATATGAGCTGTGTGAGATATCTACTCCACTTTTATTTTATTTGAAAGAATATTTTATGGCATTAAGTATGGAATATAACGTTATCCAGCAAATGCAGCCAGATTTAAACGACAAAGTCATCAACAATTGGACCTCACGATTCCCGAATACGTGCCACCAAGCAAAGCCGTGGCGGACATTTGAACGAAATTATATTCCGAACTCCATGTCATATAATATTCTTTCAAATAAACTAGAAAGGAGTGGATATTTCACACACAACTTTTTATATTTACATTTAAAAGTCGAGCATCCTTATTGAAAGACCCGTATGTATGGATAATAAAAGAGGCCTGAAGGTAGATCCCTCTGGGACCCCAATAGAAATCTTTATTCGTTCTTTGGACGGACGTTATGTTACCCACCTGAACACATTAGTAGCTATCGCTGATATGTATACATAAATCTTTAATATGACGAAAAAGAAGCCAAAACAGGACTTTAGCTTAAACAGAAGTGTCTTATAATCCATAGAATCCAAAGCCTTTCAAGAATCTATACGCCCGATTCCCGAACATAGTAGCTCTGTCAAAACTAACGATATTTGGAGACAAGTGATATACTCTCTTAGGGTGAAACCCAAAAATATATTTCATGTTGGTTCTTATAGATTGTCATTAGGTCGCAGTACTTTTAATAGATTACTTATAACAGATAATTTTGTGGGGAATAAGATAAGCTTTTTTGATAAGTCTGCGGATCGTTGCGTGCGCCGGTTTTGAGAACGCTTAGACTGCTTACACTTAGAACTAGAATGAGAGAGGTGAGAGACAGAGAGGAACCTGTCTTTTTACTTGGTGCTATTTAATAGATGAGAAATTAAAGTGCATCATTGTGTAAAAAAATCATTTTTATTAAATAAAGGGTATACGTATAAATGTGGATATAAATAAAAGAAAAAAATAATATTTATCAATGAAATTAGTTACCACTTTGGAAAGATAGAAGGGAGTACTATAATACGTGTTAGAGAATTAGGCTGCTTATTTTGGTGAGAAATATGATAATGTTGAACTTTGATGGGTAAACCAAACGAGCTGTGACAAATGATAAAAACTGAACTGGAATCCGGTCAACAATGAGATTCAAATTCGACTTCCCCAATTCATTCAGTTTGCCAAAGTTGTTGTACAAACTTCATATGAAGTATATTAATCAAATGAGAAAAGTAAAAATGATAAAGAGTAACATTAAAAAATATGAACAACAGAAAACATTTGCTTGCCGCAAATAGTTCGTAAATCGTGGTCAAATATATGAGGCTAGCAGAATATTATTTTTTTATAAATAGTGTTCTGGTATACGTACCTACGCGTAAAACGTTAAATGCAACTGAAACCGGACACATTGCACCAAGTATAGTTTTTGAGAAATCAGGGACAGTGTAATTTTTTTTATTTTAATTTTAGTGATAAATTCACGTTAATTCATAAGAATATATTCAGGCGTCCAAAAAATGTAATATTTGGCTCCAATTATAGGGAAAACCCCAGGTTATGACATTAACATATAATATACTTTAAAGCTCCACAAATTTTTTCAGTAGTGAAGTTTTCATATACATGTTTGTTCCTACGTCAGATACTCGAATCAGATTATTGTGCCAGACAATAAGTTTCGACAGTCTGGGCCGAGCGCACAGGCTCTTCAGTTACTGGTAATCACAAAACGCTAAAAATGAGGCCCAATGGATGCACAAAAGGATTCCTTCTTTTGTGTGTGCATAACCAAAATTTTAACAGTACTTCCACCATATATACGTACCTATGCAATTTTTTTAGCGATAAAAGGCCATTTATACCAAAAAACCGACATCGCTTTCTAAATAGGAGCGGTTTCAAAAAGCTTCTATTTTCGTTCATCTGTGATTTCCCATATGAAATCAGTAAGCTGCTTCGTTTCAAACAAGACGAATTTAAGGATAATTTGTCTATTCAAACGAAATCTCGATGCATTATCCACCTTCACTTCAAAAACTAATCCCCTGATCTCTCTGAACGGAACCAAAAAATCCTCTTGTCAGATTAAATCCAACTGCTTTCGTGAGCCAGTTTTAAACCAGGTACATTCTTCGCTGAATCACTGCCGATGTTCTCCCACTTATCTAAACGGCATATCCCTTTAAACTGGTCGCTCTACAGCTGGCACTTGATTTTCCTCCATTAGCAGCCGCCCAGCAAGGTAAACAATCTTCAAATCATCAAGATATCGCCCCACAACTGCCTCGGGGAGGCAAAATGAAAAAAAAAAGTGTATATATCCTTTTCGCTTCGATAAATAAATTTTCCTATTAAAAGAGATTTGCCCGCGCGGATGGATATCAGAACATTGCCACCCCATCTGCACAAATGCCTGCAAAGGAACGTAGTCCTGAAGGGCCCTCGAACCCATCCGCCAGCATGCAGACATACATCAACCTGCTCTGCAGTGCTTTTAGCCATCATCAGGCCTCATTCCCGGGATTCCGATGAAGGCCTTCGCGGCGCCGCCGCCACCGCCCACTGTGCCCGTACCAGCCAGCAATTTGATCAGGGATGAAAGTGGGAAAAATTGCCTTCGCCGGATGAGATGAAAATCCCATGGCTGGGCTCGCTCAGCTATCCATCTTCAACCAATTGGCACGGCACTCACCTCGCACCCGTCCGCAGCGCGGAGGTGCGTTTGCCAAGAGAAATCTGGTAGCCCGCCGGGTTCTGGGTGGGAAGGGGCCACGCAGCCCCGAATAGCTTGAATTTCGCTCGCTTTATGAAATATTCACAATTTTCAATTTGCGCAGGGGATTAAATTCTCACACGTATCCCGTGCAGCAGCGCCGCCGCTCCCCGAGGAGTCCGAGCTGCTAAGAATTGACTGATGTTTGATTGGGAAGCTTCGGACTAAACAATCAAGCAGGAGGCAAATCCCCAGTCTAACCGGCTCGGAACAGGAGTAAATCCGATTACAGCCAGGAATTGTTAACGGTCTCCCGATAAATCGAATTAGACGAGACGATCGGGCCATAGCTCTTTCTCCTGGAAGGCAGAGGCTCTGTCGTCATCAATCATCTGGAGGGGCGTAATGAGGCAGCCGATTGCCAGCATAACAGGCCGTCGCCTCGGTCCCGCCACTGGCGGCCGGCCATTGTAGCCCCGAAACGAAACGAGTGCCTGTCATTAAGGATTGCGATGACTAATTGTGGTCCAGTTAATGAGAAACACTTTGGTCGGGAAACATCACTGCGCCACCAGCCATCATCAATATGCCGGTGATTGATTGTCCTCGAAAAGTTGGCTTTTCTCCTGCGAGAATCTTTTTTCTTTCACGTGACCGCCACAGTAGGCGCCGAAACGGTCACTGGGGAGGGGGCTCGGGCGCAGCGTGACTGGGAGGACATTCCATCTGCACCGCCTCAATATTGCGCCGATGACCCATGAATAAGTTATGACCGGTTGCCCTTTTCGTGATTCGGGAATCAAACAACTATTGAAGAGTTGGGGGCCCGCGCGTGTGGGTGTGTATCCCTGTCAAAATCGTTTTTAATGAAAATTTCCAAATTGGACAAGAAATCAAAACTGACATCTTCATTGGTCTCCCAACACTCCCCCAGCCAAAACACGGTGAGCGGCCGGATCAGGAGGTGAGCGAACCACCAGCGCTTGTTTTTTTGCACTTATATGATTTATGGCTAAGTCAAATCTCTGGGTAAAATATCGCTTTCGAATTATTGAATTTATGTCACATTTACACGGGGAGTAATGGATCAAATCGCTCCGTGTGCAGGAGATGAATGTGACTTTGTGTCGGACTGTCGGATTTGTTTCCCTTTTTCTGATATGTGAACCCCTCCATATGTTCTGGGGATTAGATTGTTTTGAAAGAGGTAGATAACGGCCTATTTAAGCTGTCTGTATTCCTAAACCTGGAGCTTATTAACTAGTTA
This sequence comes from Neoitamus cyanurus, assembly GCA_947538895.1. Lineage (NCBI taxonomy): Eukaryota > Metazoa > Arthropoda > Insecta > Diptera > Asilidae > Neoitamus > Neoitamus cyanurus. Next base: position 33,934,895 of record OX384543.1, read on the forward strand.
CACATAACTTTAGGGCGTTAGATTTTGGTAATGTGTTTACAAGTAAATAATGTTTTGACCCTCTCTCCCCATCCTTGTTTAAGAACTTAGACATATTCATGAGTAATTTGTATCCGAGAATTTGTACCCTAGTTTAATAACAGCTAAAAATCAGGCGGAACTGTGTCGGGGCGCAGGGCCGTTGGTTTAAAGTAAAACGAGCAGCGAGTTGGTTTTACACATTGACTGCGTGTAGGCCGAGAGGCAACCACAAATATTTGAGTGCATTTTCAGAACTGACTCCGAGAAACCTAACTACTTATAGATGGGTTGTATCACCCCCTTTAGCAGGCCTTTCCACTATTTCCTGCGTTCTGATGGGGGTGGTAAAAGGCAACCTATTTTTAAACGAATTTACCATATTTAGCTTCACTCTGAATATTTGTTGTTTGAAATCTGGAAATCGATTTTTCAACTGCTTCTACTCAACCGGTTCTCATGAAACTTTGACCATGTATTCCATCTGGATGACAATACAATAATATGATAACAATTATTTTTTTATTCCAAAATGGCAGATCCAACATGGCGGCCGAAAATTTCAATTTGCTCCGATTTACATGAAACTGGGTACTTTCAAGTTTTCAGGGCTCCGCTGGTGGCGGATCAAATTTCAAGATAGTGCCCGAAAATACCTACCCTTTAATTATGCCTAAACGCTTACTTTATTCCTTTGGAGTTGTTAGGCAGAAAGTACTTTATATATCAACTTACTTAGGCTACAATTCATTTTAGGCTTGCGGAATGGCGAATCCAACATGTCAATTGAAAAGTTTCAACTTCAAGGGATGCTTTCAGATTTAGGGGATTGCTAATTATGAATCTGCTATCCAAATTTAAGAATCCAATATGACGACAAAAATTCTCAATGAAATGAATTTCCATGAAATTGGGTTCTTGCTAAGGCTAGCTGAATTAGAATCTGCTATTGGAATTTGGAATTTATGATGGTAGATCCAATATGTTGGCCTAAAGAAATATTGACAGCTCGAAAATGCGTTTAATCAAATGCACGCGTTCCAAATATTAGAACAGGTTGAGCTTACTGAATTAGATGAAAAAACGGAAGTTCTCCTTACTTATTGTAAGTGTACTTATTAGAAAAAACATAATATAATAACAAATAGCTTCCAAGCTCCAATGAAGCAAAGTACCAGAGATAACGTATATATAGCTGCGCAAAGAAAGCAATGTTTGGGCATCACGAAATGAAAGCTTCTCTAGTTAAAAGAGCTTTCATTCAAATCCATATGAATCGTACCCAAAGCTGCTGCCGATGCGGATATTTTTCATTTATATCTACTAACCTGCGATTCACAAGACTGCGCTTACTGACTGACTAAAGGCTGGCCCCCATATAATCCGTCGCCGTCAAACTCAAACTCACCGTTGCCGCACAACTATTGAAATGCATGCTTTCTTATGGGAGGGAACCCATAAGCCGACGTACGACGGTGAGGTTGAAGCGTGGAAAAGTTGATAAATGTTCAACATGTTCCCGAAAAGCGGCGTGAGAGAGCTTTTGTAAGCTCTGCGGCAACGGTGACATGCAGACAGAGAATGAACTCTCTCTAGTAGGGTTTCGTTGGTACCTTTGGTGCGGAACCATAAAAAAGACGATTACATATCTATCTGCCTCAAGTAAGCGTCCAACAAGGTGTTGTAACTTGCTCGAAACATGCCCTATTGAAAAGAACCTGTGGGTATCCAGTAGGATGTACAATATTTAGCACGTTCGAAAACAAGCCTGCAAATAATTCGTGAAAAGACATCCTGTTGAGAGGAAGTTAAAAAAAAACCCTGGACCTTATTTACATACACTTCACTCGGTTTTTGCAATTTTATTAAACAAATGATAGAAACTTTCTTCATTCTTTCTATCATATAAAATTCATCCGTGGAGTATCAACACTAAAACATTCCCCCATAAAAGCCCCTCCTAAATTGCATGAAATTGTTCCCGTACGTTCGCCAGGATGTATGAATGGTCTGCCGCTGCCGTAGCTCTGCGCCCAGGTTGACACAAAAAGGCCAAAATTCCTAGGGTTGAACTATTCCAGGCAGCCCTGTCTGCCCCCACTTGGGCGAAATGAAGAAAAACGCTCCCGAAGCCTGCATGCCTACGCTCCTAAACATATTACTTACACCGTGAACAAATATTCCTCCCACCTGCGCCCGTCAAAGAGCACACTATTCTGGCGGCCCATACATCTAAATAAAATATCATCCCGGCAGGAGAGCTCCGGCAACATCAAATATTCGGGCGCAATTACAAATCATATGTCAAGTAGTTTTATAGTGGGATCCTGCCGTGTGCATGGGAGTGGGGGTGGTGGTTCGCCGGGTTCGGGCAGTTTCAGGATCCTGCGGGTTGCTCGGGAGGCCACTTGTTAATAATTAGAGCCACGTTATGAAATTTGTATTTGACTACTGTTTGGCTTCTAAAACTTGCGGAAACTCATATTTTGCGGCGGTGGGTACACCTATACCTTTCTGGGTGGATTGGATTCGGCCCGCATTGCTTCTTACCCCCTTCACTTGCTGCTGCTACCAACATTTGCGCTCCTCAGCATGCAAAACGTGCAAATTATTCAAAGCTGATTGTGCTCCGCAATATTTCTCGGTGTATCCTGGCACCATGTGGGCCACTTTTAGTTTTATTTAAGTAAATCCCCGTTTCTTGGTTTACACGAAATTTAGCTTAATAAAATTTTGGTGAACTCACAGTAAAATGGGTTGCACCTAAAGCTTAAACTCCAATTGGGTTATGAGGTACCAACAGTTCCATTGATAATGACTAAGATTACGCTACATGTTTGTTCAGAGGTTTAAATTTAAATCCAAAGTCAAACTTTTGAAATTTGGACTAAAAGATAAACAGGAAAGAATTAGAAACTGGGGCAGTTGACACTGAGCTAAATTATTTCTGAAAACCGCATGATTTATAAAACAAATCCGAATTCACGTTACATTATTTCTAGACATAAAGCTGCGTCCACATTATGCCGATTGGTAAATTCGGTTAGCACGGGCGTCATCGTTGGCAAGTCCACTTTGCTCAGGATGTGTGGATTTTCGTTCGGTGCCGACCAGTAGTGAGGAGAGGAACTGTCGCCCGGCCTTGCTGATCGCCATAGTGTGGACGCACCTTTAGATTCGAAACCCATTATATGTTACATCCCTCGAGGAGAGAATCTGCCATCTGAGTTAATCTCGATGCCCTGTATAAGCCGTTAAACGACCAGTCAGTCTAACAAAGCTCATGTTTAAGGGCAGCGTGACTTTATGCAGATCTATAGGGTCTACATTAAAATCGCCGAATAGAACGGGTCTCACGTTGTTGTAGAGTGGGCACACGCACAGAAGATGTGCGATCCCCCTCCAAGTCGCATCTACATCGGTGTATGTGTATGTACCTGAATTAGAAATATGTCCCTTCGACTGTCTAAAATGTTGTCTTGCGGTGTCATTGTGGTCTATTCGAACCCACTCTTCAAGAGAACGAGTGATAAAAGATGGTGCTACACCCATATAAGGCTTCGGACCTATAAATGGTAAGCAGGCCCCTTCTTGTACCAACCTATCAGCAGTCTCGTTGCCAGTGATATTGCAGTGGCCAGGGACCTAGATAATTGAGACTTTGTTAGAAGCTGCAATGACGTCAAGCGAGTTACTCAGAATTTTAGACGAGACTACATTCGAGTCAAGTACTTTAAGCGCATCTAGGTTGTCTGACAAAATTGATTGTTGTTTTTCTCCCGATTGTTCCTCTTCTGAATTTCGTAGGCACAGTTCAAGATGCCAAGAACATTTCGTAGTCCGAGATTATCTGGACATTACCACTCTGTACCAGACATACGTCTGTCCCAGATCTTAGAGTGGCCCACTACATAATTTTTAGTACACCAGAGATTATTAAAATCTAGGCGCAGTGCAAATTCCTTCGCCTCTTTTTCTATGATGATGCCCTTATAGCTAAGCAGGTCATTCTTTGCATCTTAGGAAGTGGCTAGTTTTATGCCACCAAACCAGTGCACCGTAACAAAGATTGGTTTTGATTGCAGCGGTGTAGATCCAGTGGATGATTTTGGGGCTGATACCATCGAATGCCTTTCTACACTGTCAAAAGGTTGAGATGGCTAGTGTCTTACAGTCCAGGTTCTTCCAGTTAAGTTTATTGTCCAGGATCACATTTAAATACTTTTCGGTCTTCTCGTAGTTAATGTCTCTGTTGATGATTCTCAGACGTCTAACACCTTCAAGCTTTTTCGTTTTTGTGAAGAGTAGAGCTAATGTCTTCAATCACTGCACCACTGAAGCTGAAGGAGGCAAATATGATGCAAGAAAAACTAATTGTGTTTGGTCCTGTATATTTTCCGACTGAACTGAAGTTCCGTCGCTACTCAGCACCGTTTTAGTATGCATAAAATTTGTTGCTGTCTGCTGCGGCCGAGGCCTTTAAACGTACCTACCTCGCGCAGATAGGTTATCTCCGCGACGGTTTATCGCATTTCGTGCGCCGGGAAACTGTTTGTTCTCAGCGACGCAAGTTGCAGTGTTGCATTTCCCACCATCTGGGCTGTATTTTGAGATTTTTATTTGTGTCGCCGAGTTTTCATAGTGGCTGGGATTGCACGTTGAAAAGTGTTTACGCAGTTCTTATGAAGATCCAGTAAAACCAAATGTCAAGTGTAAATTAATTTTAATGGCATTTTAAATATTTTAACTAAGAATTATTTATTTCAATAATCGTTGAAGAGAATTTAAATTGAAATTAACTCATTTGACCGCCGATTTTAGCCACTTCTCACAACTTAATATACCAAGTAGCTTTCATTTGCAATTACACTACTAAAAGCTCGACTGTCTCGTCCGCCAGAGGTTTGACTTTATCGAGTTAGAGCTTCTACGAGTGGCGGCGTACTAGCAGCTAATAAGATTTGTAGAAAATCCAGAAATTGCAACAGGCGCGTGTGTGTGGCCCGCCAGTGTCATCGTGGAGTTCGTCGGCTGAATGAAATCTACTTATTACCTCAATTCATTCAATTCAAAGTAAATTTACCTTACACAAAGCGTTCATTTACCGCACCGCCCCGCGCCGCTTTATACTAGCAATTCCAGAAATAAGTCAAGTTTCCTGCTCGTGCAATTATGTGTGTGCATGTGTACGAATGTACGACTGTTTCCTGGAAGTCAAGCGCACGATGAGGGTCTTTTGCAGGAAGCAGCACAGCCCCCAGCCCTAGCCCCAGCCCTGGTGGAGCGCTAAAAGTGAAAAAAAAGAAAAGAAGGCGAGAGTTCGCGTAACTTAATTATCCTGGCGCCTTGCAGATGGTTCAGTACGTCAGGGGAGCGAGGCGGAGTAGGTGTCGCTAATGTTTTCATGAAATTAAGTTCAGTGTTTTTATGCTGTTTTGAAGGCAGATAAGATTGATAGTGCTGGCAGCCGGCGCTGAAAGTGCATTTCCTCTAGACGGGCACCTTCGCCTTCCGCCACGTCACGGCAGCACCCCGGGACGTCTTTATCCCCCTGATAAGCAGGAAGCAGCTCCATGTAGTGGGGGCTGTATCCGTCTCAATATGTCATCTTTATGGCATTCGAAACTTTTGAGATTTCCAATTCGCCCCATCCCGGTCGCATGCAGACAGGTCCCGGCCCACTAGACTCAATTACCATGCCATCGCTCCCATGCTGCATCTCCGACTTTCGCCTCCATTCAGGCATGCACATCTGAAGTTCTTGTGTCATTCACTTGGCTCTAATGCAATTATTCAGAGTGCATCTCATGTCGGAAAGTCGACAAGACAGTTTTGCTATGCAAAAAGCTTTTAAGTCAAGTATATGTGTAATTAAAAGTTGGGTGTGTTGTCCTCGTCATCATCCCCGCCCTCGGCTGTTAGCGCTCCTCACCCGGCAGGCGGACCTGATTGCATTACGAGATGTCCTTGCGGCTCTTCCCGGCATATGAAGGATGTTTTGGAAATGTTTTGAGAAAGTTTTCGAAAATTTGATCGGATGATTTGGAAATTTCTGATACTCATCGTGGCTGGTGGGCGAACTTGCTGAATGGAATATTAATAGTATGCACGTGAAAGTCATAAACGTGCGTCGTTTAATATGACAGTGCCTTTTATAAGTCACCACAGGAATTGGCTTTTAAGCTTTAAATTACTTTGAATAACGACAGTAACAGGAAGTCCTTAAACTGAAATCATGAGCTTTTAAAATTGACTTAAAGTTAATTTTGAGAAGTTTCCGCAAATTTATTAGATGGGACATTTTGGAATCATTGGAAACAAAGGTGATGAATATACAGAAGGTGTTCTTTCGATACTTACAATAACATCCATCTCATGACAAACATATTATCCTGTTTACAGTTTGCTTCCGGAAGTTTTTATATAGTTTTGAGGCTTTTGCATAAGTACAATCGCCATAAATAATTTCTGCAGGGATATGCTATGCTCTAGCATGGGGTGTTTCAATAAGCAAACAAAACAAGTTGTGTGTGATTTTTATTTTATTTAAAAGAATATTTTATGGCATTAAGTATGGAATATAACGTCGTTCAAATTTCTACCGCGGCTTTGCTTAATGGCACGTATTCGGAGTTGACCCAAATTTCACCAAAAAAAATTAATCTTTAGCGACGTCAACGGTGAGCGCTACAGAGCGATGATAAGCAACTTCTTGTGGCCTAAACTGAATGAAATGTATTCCGATGATATGTGGTTCCAACAGAACGGCGCTACGAGTCACGCAGCGCATGCCACAATGGACATTCTGCACAAGCGATTTGAGACTGGCCACCGATAGCGTGCGATTTAATGCCATTAGACTTCTTCGTTTGGGGCTATCTTTAATAACAGGTCTATGCAAATAAACTGCAAACAATTGATGCCTTCAAAATCAGCATAGCAGCCACCTCACATATTTTTACATTCCTTAAACTTTTAAAAATATGTATTATTGCTTTTTCAATACCTTTCAAATAGCTTCATGGTTAAAGTCCAAAATGACCGGTAGAGTACCGAAATTTACTAGGTGCTGTGTACTGTGCAACGAAGTTTCGCTTTGGTGCACGCCGTAATACCGACATCCGGGTACAGAAAATTAAATTTCTCAGCACAAATAGGATGAAATGTAAAATGAAGGTCATTATCAATACAACTTCGAAAAATTGTCAAGAGAAAGAGACCATTCGCGCGCAATGTCTTCTTTTTGATTTATCTTCTGCTGTCGACCAGGTATGTGTGTGTTGCTTTTGTTTTGGGGAAAAATTAAAATCAGATTGATGATGAATTGATGAATCGATCAAATTTCCGAGAACGCGGGTAATTAATGCTCTCAACGAAAAATGAAGTCAAACATATATGAATGTAAATTTATGAAGAAAAAGAAAACTGAGAATAGTGTTCGCTACAGGGTGTGCAACACCGAATTTAATATTTCCCAAGGCGGTGAATCGAATATTGAATCACACTTGAGGTCGTTACATCACAAAAAAGCATTGAACAAAATATGTGACTTAGTCTTTGGAAGGAAACAACGTTACCACCGATCAACGATGGGTGGAATAGATTCCAAAAATGTGAAAACCAAAAATCGGCTTTACCAAACTGATCTACCACTTGCACTTGATGGAGAATCACACTCAGTCAGGATGCGGAAAAAATGATATGAATCAAAATTATGACTTTCCTGCATTCGCAGAATTTCACTCTTCTTACACGTGTCAAAACGATTGGTAATTAGCTACGCATAAATGAAGTATATGGCTACAGGTTGTACTAAATTTAAAGCTGTGACATAAAGTAGCAAGCTTAAATTCCGAGATATTGAAACCGATATGCTTTGAACAATCTTCAATTTCAATAATTGGATAATAAGGTTACCTTCTATGTATTTATTTGTTGCCTCCAGCATTCTGACCCTAAAAATGCCCAATCTTTAAGCGACGGTCCTTTTCATTTAATGTAGTTCGGTAATTATCCTAAGTGAATTCAAAAATTTGAAGAAGATTCCGTCTGGATTGCGAAAGATTACATAGGATTAAGTTTTCAGTGGCGAAAATCGAAGTTTCACTCGCGTTGGCAGTTGGCACCCAGTTTTAGCCTACCGCCGCCAGAACCCTTGGAAGCCCGACTATAAAATCCAATTAGGAGAGCTTTTAAATTAAACAGATTAGGGACAAAATTAACATCTCTATGAGCTCTCTTTTTTCGCGCGCGGACAGTAGTTATTAATATCAGCGACTTTGATGTCTTTTGCAATTATCTCCACTTTCTGGTGCCGGGCGTCGTGTTGGTGGTGGTGTGAGTGCACAATATCGCTCTGTCTGTCTACTGCGAAGGGCGGCGAGATGAAACGCTAAGACCTGGAGTTTTCCATCAGTTTCAGTTGAGACTTCAATACCCAATTAATACTTCTTACAGAACTTAAATTAATTTTCCAACTAATTTCGCCTACGCCGAGAGGGAGCCGTCGTCGGGGCAAGTGCTCGCCAGCCGCGCCAGCCACACCATCTTCGGGCTGCTGCCGTTAGTGCTGGAGGACGACACAAAAAATGCCATCTGCGTTGCCTTAAGCTGATACACGTAGCGCGTTGGGGGGCCTGCAGAGGACCCACTTCCATTAACCATAATCAATTACCTAAGGCTTTTATGATTTGCATTTCACGTTAAAGATGGCTTTCTTCGGCTGGCTTACGGCTAACTTGTTGAGGGGTTGCACCTGCATTCGAAAGTAAGTCCTGCGCCAACGATCCCGATAGTCCCCCGTCCTTGGAGGTGAAGAAGATTTTTTCCCGGAGTAACAAAGATTCAATTTGTCTGCATCCGGGGAGCTATGATGCTATTGATATGCAAATGATTTTCATATCGCCACCCAGCCCCCATCCAGGATAAATCCTTCAGCGAGAGGACTTGGGCGGATGCAGTGGGAATTGCAGCATAAGACAGTTGGCAGAGGAATTGCTTCCTTAGAATTGTTTATGGGGCCGTATCTTGGGATTGGTAGCTGGTGAATGGATTAGGCGAGAAACAAGTCGCAGATGCAGTGCATCCCGGTCGTCAGCCTACAAAGTCCTCCCCGAGCCCTTGATGCCCCATCCCCAGGGGCGAATAATGGGGGAGCGCTGAGACAGCGAATATAGACGAAGCAACCCACTATTAGCAAATTGCTTGATTCACTTTAACTTTTATTTGATTTCGCTCACATCCGGCGCTATAGAACGCGGTGCCAGGCTTTCTGCCCTGACCCGGCCACCCCGTGCAAATTCTATTTCCGTCGGCGTCGCCCCGCACGCAGCGCCCTTGCTGTCCTCATCATCATTTTTCCAATGTTGAAAATTTTATTTAACAAACTTTTTTTTTATTAAGTTTGCAGCTAAGGAAAACTTCTAAAATTGTGTTTTGAAGTGTGGAACGTGAGAGCTTTTTTGATGTGGAAAAGGGATGTGTTGGCTCCGTTGGCGCTATCTTTTCTCTGCTTATTACTACTTACTTTCGAGGGGTGCTCCGTAGTTTTTTGTCCGCCCTCTTTCTCCCAGTGCTCTTTAACAGCGAGTTCGTTACTTTTCCCGAAGTTTCACAGCTTACTTGAGGCAAGATGATCTACTCAGACGGCTTTTGCCCGCTCTAATGAGTTTTTTCATTTGCATTTCGAATTAATTAACTGTAAATGGTATCGCTACAACCGCAGCTCATATTTCTGTAATTATTGGGACGTAAATGAAATTTCCCTTAATTTGCAGGGAGTAACTTGACTTGTTGCAGTGCGTTAGGTACCTGCGGTATAAAAGTGTAGTGCCAGCATTGAAAGGAAGTTTTGAATTAATTCTAATTAAAAAAGCTGCTAGGAGGCTCTTGTGTTTGAAGGTTATAAAGTGGTGTTTTTAAATTCTTGCGAAAAAAAAATTGCTTCATTGATTTTGTACATTCAGTTAATTTGTTATTATTTTTTCAGCATTACTCTCTCTCTCTCCTAAGTCATTTCTCTTTCTGTCTCTCTCTCTCTCTCTCTCTAAGTGATTTCTCTCTCTATGTAATTAAAAAGAATCAATTAACAATTCAATTTTAGATCAAAAAAGTAAATTTGGTTGTGAAACTAATTTTTTTTTGACCAATATAAAACTAGCGAGTGTTACAGATCGATGATAAGCAAGTTCTTGTGGTTTAATTAGATGATATGGATACCGACGAGATATGGTTCCAACAGGACGGCGCTACGTGCCACACAGCGAAACAAACATTCTGCACGAGCGATTCACGACTGGCCACTGAGATCATGAGTTTTAACGCCTTTAGGCTTCTTCCTTAAATTACAGGTCTATGCAAACAAACCGCAAAGATTTGATGCTCTCAAAGTCAACATAACGAACACCAGCAGCAAATTTAGCCAGCCATACATAACACATAACTTGTTTCATTTACATTTAAATGTCGAGCGTCCTTATTGAAAGACCCTGCACATACTCTAAGTAAGCTTCGTCGAACTTTATACGATTTGTGTTTGTTTGTTTTTCTTGCGTTTCTTATGTATTAACTTGAAGTGAATGTTAGTTTGACTTGGTAAATATAAATAATTTAATTTTTACGCCATTTGCAGTTGATCAACTTTTGGCTAGACAGCCTGCACACAACACATCTGGGTGGAATAATGTTTGCAGGTACAGCCAGTGACCCAAGTCCCCCATGTTGTTGATTTTGGTATATTGTTTTCCTATAGTGTCCTGAATTATTAACAGCAAAGGATTCCCATAAAAGGTAATTAAATTCCCCATAGCACCGAAGCGCATCCCACCCCGATTTCAATAACCAAATGACTCCCTACCCAGTCAGCAACTATCCATATCCTCAGCGATACTATAACAACATAATTAAGGACAATAGAATTTCTGATGATCCACTTGCTTTACCAAACAGCTGAAACTAAGAGGAAAACATCCCCTGGAGGTATTGTAAGCCCTCGAGGAAATAAAAACAAAGTGCGGAATCGACGAGCAGAAATCAAATTAAATTTTCAGATTCAGCGATGCACAAAGATGGCTGGCGGAGGAGTCGAGCGGTGGGCTGGGCCGAGAGAGCTCCTTAAGAACTAATATTTTCATAAATCTCAAGTGTGTACTTTCCATCCCCAACTACTTCTTTCGTACGAACGCAAGCCGGAAACCAAAGTCAAGAAATGTAATAAAATCTACCCCCTGAGTTGTTTATACGAAAAGCATGGGATTGTACCGAAGTGGGGCGGGATTTAGTCAGGAGTAGTGGCGCACTGGCTCGCATCCTGGCCCACAGCGGAGCCACTACAGGGGACGTAAATAAAAGTGAAAAGGAAAAAATCTGCTACTCAGGAGCGCGGGACACTTCCTTAAATTATGTACAAATTGTCTTACGCTCCTAAGGCCCTCGAAGTCATCCTCACTCATCAGTTTCGCATCGGCCCGGGGGAGGCTGTTCAGCCCGCATCGACTACAGCAGCGTCCGAAAGTTGCGAATGTGCGTTTCGCCGTCAGGATGTTTCGTCAACTGGGTGGACGGGGGTGGCTTCGCTGTGATGATGTGCTACTGCACAGGGGCGAATTTCAGACGGATTTCTTTCGAGTGTGCTCCAAATCGAATTATGAAAACAATATTCCGCCATTAGACTCAAGTAGATGGAAAATATTGCCAATTTGCGATCAGCAGCTTTCATTTCTGCCAATTTCTGATTTTCTTTTGAATTTCGAAATTATGGGAGCAAGTTGAGTGGAATATATGGGGGCACGAGATACCTACCTGCCAAATTGAGGGATTATGTGCTGTGCGCCGTTCTTTGTTCCTCCGCTTCGCCCACGTTTTGGCACCCCTTTGTTACTGAATTTTTGGGGGGCTTTTATATCTCATACTCGTTTTCCCTTTTACGTTTTTGAAATTTCCGCGACTATTTTGTTTTCACGGTGAGCACCCTCATTTTTTATTCATTTTATACAAAAGAAGCATCTCATGTAGTTCAAAGGAAGCCTTTGGTGACACCCGAGGATCAGAAGTCACCTCTTGAACAGTTTATTAAAGTTTTCCCCATATACAGTGTATGCAGGTGTACTAAGCGCAACTTCCACGCTTGAATAATTGATATGTATTGGTTAGTGAAAGAGCATATGAAATTTATTGAAATGAAATTAGTACAATCATAGACAAATTAATTTAAAGATTACCCATTTCGAACAAACAGAACGCGACCGAAATGTCTGAGAGCTCCACAGCGATGCCTCCACATGTGCGACGGTGACCAGCAAGCTCAACACAGGATAAGTCGCAGTTTTCCAGGGCGACCTGCTTTTCTTGTGCTGTGCAGAGCGAATTCCGAGAAAGAAGACCCAAAAAACAAGGCAAATGGTGGTTCGTACGATAGCTGCGCTGAATGTGATCCGCATACATGTGAAAATTGCAGTTTTGCAAAAGATAAACACAGTCATTTTTCTGTGTAATAATTTCTCAAACGCTTTAAAAAGAAAAGGTAAGATTCGTTAAAGTTAACTATTTAATACGCCATTTTGAATTTTCAAATTTCATAATAACCTTATTCGACGTATTTCGTATAGGAAACGAGATAATTATGAAAACCCGATTTTTGTGGCCTTAGATCTTGAATATCTTGCGACGCAGACACGAGATTATATTAGACTTTTCTACAAGTCTTCCAACTTCTTCCAAGACACCAAAACAAAGGTTTATACAAATCTACAGCTTATTCGCTTCCATTCCGATGTTGAATGCTTATTTTACTGGAGCATTACGTTTTGAGAGTAGTGCTATCGACAATTGTGCATGCACCAAATAACTTTGCAATGTGAATTCTGTGAAATTTACCACCATCTGCATATATTTAAAAAATTGGAACATATTGTGGTAGCATTAGCTCTATGCAGGCTTGAATTATTTAAGTTTACAGTTCCACAATAACTTCCCTCCTCAAACCACATTTCAAAAAAGAGAATCGGTTCTTCTCTGTGCGAGTTTTACAGAATAGCAAACCTATTGAAGCATCTGGCAACGAAACCGCAATTTCCGAAAACTCTGATATTTTCGACAATATCCGGCCCAAACAGCCTTCGTTATCAAGTGATTACAACTTTTTTCACCCAATAACTCTGTCGGATCCCCCTGGTGATTTGTCAAAATGGCAAAAAGTGTCATCCATCTAATTCCACTTAATGAGTCAAAAACTGTCGTCACATCGTACCTAACACCGCAGTTAGGCGAACCTTTCCACCCCACAAAAGAAAGGCGAAAAATATAAAAAAAATAAAATAAAAGTCAACCAGCCACCCCCACACATGACAAGCCGCGATATCTGGAGGAAGACACCAGCCCATAAAAGCGACAAAGACGAAAATGGAAACCTTTTTAGCCAATTCCTCGTAATAAATTCTCCGAGGCGGATATGTGAGGTGAAATCGAGTGAAATAATTGACTCCATGCCAGCCGAAAAATAAAATATAAAAAGGCGCTGGAAATAAACGCAGCCCCTAGAAGTCAATGCGGGCGGGTGGAAAGGGTGTGTGGAGGGGATATGTGGCTTCTAGCAAAGCCTTAAAGACCTTTGCTCATCTTTGATCAGACACAACAGCAAGATGAGTGCGAACCTATTGAAAGTGGGTTACCCACCCGGGAAGCAGTCAGAACTCATAAAAATGAAAAGAAAATTCGCTGCTTGCATGCGATGTTCGGGGCGACGACGGCGGGCGGCATTACTAGCTGGGGGCTAAATAAAGGAGTCATGTACATACACGCTACACACCCGTCCCGCGGTTGGCTGGAAGGCCGGAACGACCCGGGGACCGAATGCCGTGGATTCCTTGAAATTCTAATAATAGCCAAGTACATGTGCGGCAAACGGAAAGAAATTCAAATATGTCAGAATAATGTTCCATCGATTTCCGATTTTCAGCACATTTCCATCTACGACTGCTCCCGATGTTGTTTTGCGCGCCACGATTACCCGCTGTAACACGTAATTCATCGTGGTGTCCCATCCATCTTCGGCTTACCGCCCTCTTCGACATTCTCGAAAGGTTATATAAAATAATTCCACGCCATACGTGGAGAGCGCTCCTCTGCACCTCCGAATCGATGGATATCGCTCCACGACGCGGCGAATGGATGAGGAATGGCTCCCCGAATATGTCCCCACCCAGCATGCGGAAAACTGCATTAGACGGGGGCAATGTTTGGGTTGTCCTTCACGTACACCCAGCCATGGTGCATTTTGCCATCCCGAAAGTTGAACTGCATTTGAAGGAGGACACTGATCAACGGGAATCTGTTGAATATTTTACTGAACTTTTCCTTCGCTCGTAATCGCCCCAGATGAGCACGACGAAGGGTATCCGAACTCGCTGCTGGCATTATATAAATTTTTATAGCCATTGGCTTTAAATGTCCCACTTTTATGGCCATAAAATTTCGTTCATGATTACAAGAGTGGAATGCGGATGAGACCCAGTACTGGTAAGCTATGCAAGTGCTCGTTTCAGGGTCATATGTGGCTTCACGAGTTGGGGATATACTATGCAACCTAGATATCCTTGTGGCTGAGCAAATTCCGGCTGTCTTCTCGAAAATTTTCTTTCAATATTTTTACTTGAATACAAATGTCCGCTTGCCTGAATAAAAAATACATATCTGCAGAAGGCCTCAGCAAGAGCTGCTAGAATTGTTTATTTTCACCAAACTAGTTCATTGTCTGTGGTAGCGGCAGAAATTTACTTTTAGTCGTGTAGAATGCATATCTCACAATTGTACAAGTGTACTGTGGTACTGGTATCAGAATAAACTGCAATGATAATTATTTAGCCTTTTTCAGGACCTCTGCACCATATGTCGGCATTTAGTTTAGGTGTGTTTTGTTTTAGCACCTTGTTCTGGAACAGCCATACATTTAACAGAACACAAGTGTTCTGCTGGTTGAAGCGAACAAGCTGATGAAATAATGTATCCATTAAAACCCAGGTGTCGCTAAATTAAAATTCCCAAAAGGATTTTATAATTTTTTATAAAAGTATCAAATAATAAATGTAAACAAATTTTTATTCGTAATGAAGTTAAATGTGGCAATTCATTACATTGCATGAATTTCATTCCTCTACGGAAAAAATGAAATATTAATTACTATAAAACGGTTCAAGACACGGGTAATTTCCCTTGTGTACGCAGTAGAACAAGGCACAAAAAAACGCAGCTTTTAACGATATGTTACATCGCAACAATACCTAAGGACAGGGTAGCAGTTTATTGTACCTTGAACCGTGAATAGCTGATTTGCACAGAAAAAGCCAATGTCCATTTGATGCTCGAAATGAGATCCACTATGCCACATTTTTGAAAAACATTTAAAGGAATTGTCAGAAGCCTTTTATGGGATAGGCTGTTGTATACGGTGGACCATCTGTTGATTTATTTTGAAATTTGAATGTATTTTGACACCGACAGCTCGTTCGCACACAAACACTTCACGGAAATGCAATATCTATAATTTAAAAAATTCGCACAGAGGTGAAAATTGGTACAGATTTTAAATACACTATTTTTCTGACTTTGCTATTTCGACTGGATTAAATTCCGAAGCTATTAACATGGAATTTAAACAGTTTATGGATGGTATAGACAGTAACCCTGGGACACATTGGGTGAATTGTTTTGTCAGACATAATTTATGCTATTTTTTGTCTGTCTATGTGATTATTCTGGAAAATCTCGGAGACTGCTAAACCAAATTGGATAGGACTGGAAGATAGAGACTTATGTTTGATACGAATAAGGCTACTTTTTGCTTGTCTGTTTGTCCGGGATAATATCGGGAACGGCTAAACCTATTTTGATGGAAGATGTAATTGAATGTAGAGTATTTTCATAACTATTAACGGGGCAAATCAAATTTTTAATAAATACATAGTTTAGATATTCTTAGCAATAAGCGAAAGGTTTTATTGAATTTGATTAATTGAACTCAAAACTATTCCTTGTGCCGATACGTATATCTCTTATCCTGATCCAAATCGTGGGAACAGCGATTTTTTTGCAAATAATATTCCGGCCATATTTCCGTCATGTGATAACGAATTGAAACAAATTGCAATGGAAAGGGCATATTGTCCTCTAGGTGAATATCCGAACGTGCCGCGATTTAAGCTGACATAAGTTGGTGCTAAAGCGCGATTTCTAATACACTAAGAGGCAACCGTTAAATATTCCACAATATTCGAGTGGGTATTTTACCTAAGCGGAATTTCACGAGTAAGTAAATCTAAAATCATATGCCAGACCTGCTCCTCCAGGCACAAAGCCCATTCCATGCTTTGTTTCTCAAACATTATGGAAAACTTGCCCAAAATGGTGCCATGTCTGCTAGGTCGAAGAATGGATTTTGATGGAACTTTATTCTATGCGTAAGTACATGTTTACCAAGTATATAGTATATGTACCTACATTCATAACAACTAAATGGTTTTTAAACCTTATTAAGAAAAATATTAATAGACTGACATTGTAAGACTATGAAAAATGTTAACAGTGGATTTGCAGTACAATTGTCGTATGTCTACCATTTATTGCAAAACCTAATTCGTTTCGTCCAACCAGAAATCAAAATATTGAATGGTTTGATGTAGGTATGGCTGAAAGTGGCTATAAATGAACCAAACACGCTCACAACCTCGCTTTATCCGCACCAACCTGTTAAATCCTCCTCCCCATAAACAGCTCGGATGCCCAACTATTTCATGGATCCGCGAGCATTTCTATTTCCAAAAGGCTCAAATTAATCCCGTGACTTTTGTGGTGAGCCGACCCGTTCTTCCCAAGAGGATTAAATTTAAGTCCCAAGTTCAAGCTGCATGCAATTATGAATTCGCATGCAAATTAAAGCCAACGGGTTCAAATCATGGTGTTCAATTGAAATTGGCATAATCGCTTTATGCGATGCGAGTTTAGTTCGACGGAGGCGCATTACAGGACGCCGAGGCCAACAACTGTGACGGATCTCGCCGATGATTGTTGACAAATAATGACTTGCTCATGGGTAAACACACATGTGATAAATTTGAATATTTTGATGAGATTTTAATCTTTAATGTATGGAGGATAAGTCGACAGCTCCCAGGGTATGCTGGGCGGCATTAGGTTGACGCGTACGCCGTTGTGTGGTTCGGCGATTGCAGAGGTATATGGTTGCCAGCTCCAATTCGTACAGTTCAGATATCGATTGCTCGTTCACTGGTATTGCTGCCAGGTTGCCGAAGGACTGCCAACAGCTAGTCCTTCCTGCGACTCCGGGACTCCAGGTAAATGCGTGTGCAGGATAGTCCGGGATGGAGGCTCTGCCAGCAAATTTATTCGAAACCCTGTGTTTGCTTTTCAGCTGTTGAACGCCCAGGCACGGTGGAGCCTGCTCCTGATGACGATGAATTTCCGACGACAGTGTAATGAATTAATGCCAAAGTTAATTAAAATTTCGCCTACGTCTATGACTTCTGGTGTGTGCAGAGTTGAATCGATTTAAATTCAATGCTTCTTTGCGGTGATTGTTCCTGCGGCGAGTATGGTACCAGATGCCGGCTAACGTGCGGGGTGAGAAAGTTTGCTATTCATATTAGTTCTTGGCTTTTATTTTAGTACCAGTTTGGGCAGGTTCATAACACAGTCAATTTCGGAGCACTTCCGAGCAGGAGTGGTGCTTTTGTTTGAAATTTTAGGTGCAGAATGAGACGTAATTTGAAGTACGGAGCTGTGAGAGACCGTTTGATTTAAGCATTCAAGGATATGTTTCTTTAGCGGCAATTATTAGCATGATTATTATTAGCATAGGCATGTGGATTCAGGTAGGAGAGGTAATAATGTGATCGTTGTACCAAATGATTTGATATTTGCTTTTACGATATT
The DNA here is from genome assembly GCA_947538895.1 of Neoitamus cyanurus. Classification (NCBI taxonomy): domain Eukaryota; kingdom Metazoa; phylum Arthropoda; class Insecta; order Diptera; family Asilidae; genus Neoitamus; species Neoitamus cyanurus. Next base: position 33,952,856 of record OX384543.1, read on the forward strand.
ATTTCTGAAAATGGGCTATTGAAATTGAATATATGAAAATTAGGGCTCTCAAGCATAGTAGGCTACTTGACACTCCAAATCATAAAAGTAAACTGCGTAGACAAGCAGGCTAATTATTAAGTTTGTTAATGATAGGAAAAAAGTATAAAAGAACACGTTCAGTGTTTGGCCTTCAAAAAGAAAACAACAATTTGTTGACATTTTTTTATTGTTTTATAATCTTTCAAAATATTTTCGGATTGATTATTTCGACAGGAAAGAAAAACGTTTAAGCCACACAGTTTTTAAAACTATGTATACACATTGTGGCGGAAAACAGAATATCCTTTTTATGAATTCGGTTAAAAATATATAAATTATTTTATACTAGGTAGGTACTGTAAGAAGGACATCTCACAGAGAAAGTATATGTCGATGCTCATTAGATAACATCATATCATTGAACTAAATTTAAAATAACTCCAAGTTTTTAGTATATACATATGTACATAGGTAAAATTTGGATCTGCTTAATAAATGTGACTTTTCACATTCTGAAGTGCCTCGAAGCAGGAATACTTTTTCGTTACGTTGATTTCAACTAATTTTTATCCAAATATACCGACCAGTTCTTTAAAGGATTGAGGTTTAGTATATCACCCTCCCTCATTTTGACTTAATTTGATTTGAAAAAAAAGTCGCTGTTTTATTTACCACGCGTTTAGGATGTTTATTTTTATGGAAGACAAACTTGTCATCCGGACTCAGTAATGGAATAATTCTTGCACATTTTCACAGAACGGCAATGTCACCTTCTGCCGTCGTCGTACCACTAGCCTCAGCCAAATTGCCCACAATAGACCACGTGCATCAACCAACAGCACGATGTTGCCTCCCCCATACGTCATTATCTTTTGAATATTTTTTCCATGAGCGTCTATTTTAGCTTTCGCCACACTCTAGATAATCAAGAGTATGGCTTTCCAATCTACATATGTGTCGGGATACACAAGTGGGTAGAGAAACACTTAACAGTTCAAGTCAATTGCATTCAAGTCGTCAATATATGTTGAGGACAAATAAGGCCCTAGAAGAGAACCTTGTGGAACGCCCAACAAACGTTCAATATATTCGGAGTATTTACCAACATCAAAAACACTCTAAAATCTATTTCATGTCAAAGACAAAATGCAAATTCTTCACTCGTAAAAGTAAAAGGGAGCGATAACTATTTAATAATTCTATTCAGCACTTCATTTCGGAAATAGCGCAATATTTGATATTCTATTTGAGTCACTGAAATAAAATAATAATAAATAATAAAATAATATAATAATAGTAAATAATATAATAAAATAATAACAAAAAAAAATGCTTTCTTTTAAGTGTTCATCCTGTTTTCCTCAAAATCTTTAAATGAAAATCGTGAAATGAACACTCGGTTTCCAGATTCGTTAAAACTCTCAAAAACCCGCTGCGTTCTCATTTGATCTGTTGCTTATTCGAACTGAAACAGCTTATTGACCTGTATGACGAGAGTCAGAATTTACAAAAAAATGCATTTCGTGAATCATGAAAGACTGGTTCATTTGCAGCACACATTAGGAAACGTATTTAAAAGAAGATGATAATTTTGGATAGGTTTATTCTGGCACTCTGTGTTTACCTTTTTTTGTTTTTTCAGTTCTCATAAAATACATGGTTGTGTAAGGCTACTTTGAAATTAAGTATCAAAGATTGTTTGCAGTAGACAGCAGAAAATGAATATGAAAAAATTTTAGTAAATTTTGTCAACGTAGAAATGCGTTGTTGACACAAACATTGTTCAGTGTCCTAGTACAACACAAATAAACAGCAGACAGGCGAGCATCCGAATGGATCCAAGTTTTCGAATTCAGAAAACAGGATGTAGGTCGTTGGCGAACGTTTTCACAAATACATCTATGCAAAGCAGTTTCCCATTGACTTCCTGCGATTTGCACATTGTCTTCCAACTTTCGTTGAAATTTAAACCCCAGCCGAAGAATCCGAGTGAAACAATAGAAAGTGCGAGAGACCGAAATGAGTTCGCAGTCAACTTTTCCAATTTTGTTTAGGAAAATGTCGCCCTACATCAGAGCCAAGTCGGAAGTTCGGCCCATGTGGATCCCGGTGGAATCACTGACATCCATCCGGCAGAGAAGGAACTTGGAGCTCTCTATTTATCTTTTGTCGTTTTAATTACCAAACTGGCATTCTCGATCGCAGTAATTGTGAGAATATCTCAATTTACCCTTACGTAACCCTTAAATTGCCGAGCAGTTAGTTAGTTTCTTCGCACATTAGGCCACCCGATGATGGGGCAGATGGGGGGCGCCGCGCCTCGCTGGGCTGCGTATGCGTCGAACTAAGTAATGGGGTGATTATTTGCATATCTCTATCGCCTATGAGCTCCGCATTAGGCACGCAAGCCCTGAGTTGAGTATTTAACTTGATTTGCCCCATCACAGGGCTCGGTCCTTTGTCCTCGCCGCGAGAGGGTGTGCGTTAATTAAATCTCCACACGAGGACATGTCCCTTTTGGTTTTGCATATTTTAAAACATCTCTCAGATGGCTGCCATTATCTCGGCAGTGCCAGTCCTGCAAGCCTTCCGCCAGTCACGAAAAAGTTTGGAATCTAGAAATGGCAATATACTTCCGCCCGCGGAGTCCTTATCCGAATGGCATCTGAGGAATGGAATTCGCGAAGATTTCTCTGCTTTATTTGAGGAAGCATTCGGGCTGAAATCTTGATGTTCCTGGCGTTTAAAGTATTTTCAATTTAAAGCGCCCCTCGCGGGACTGGAATATAATAACAGGCGCTCGGGGCCCCACTGGATGGATCCACGCCAGCCCGGCAGCCACTGCATTACTTAAAAGTCTTATTACATTGAATTATCCGGGGCTTTACACACTGAAGTTTTACGAGGATATTGAGGATACATTTTTAATGTAGGTATCTGTGAACCTGCGCCGGGTAGGTACGGTAGGTATGAAAAAACCACGGCTACCACGAACCATCGCTCGGCGGGCCTGGCGAGCAGGGGCTCAGCCCAAACAGCGTAGTAATTGCATTAAAAACTCTTCCATTAGAGGGAAGCTCGGTAGAGGGCATCACATATTCACACAAAACGGGAAGTGGGCGCTGGGCCAGCGGGTAAATATCTGCAGCTTAAGCATATTCTACAGCATGCGAATTTGAGTTTGGGCCGGGCGGGAAGGTGCATCCACGTAAATTTGCAAACCCTTCGCAGCGTCTCTGGGGGTTTGCGCCACTGCCCCCACTCCCACCTTCAAACGACCAGCCTTGCTGGCTTAGCTATGGTCCACGGGACACCCTGCCAGCTAACTCGTGCACTTAGGCACCCACATACTGGACACCGCCCGCGCTCGCCTATTTACCGGCTGCACCACTATTCATTTTCGGTAATTGTTATGGGGATTTCCGGGATAGTTGCGCGGATTTTTTATACATTGCCATGCCGCTACGATGGGCACCGGAGTGTTTTTTCTCTCTCCCTGCGACGACGGTAGCAATAGTTACTAAATTTAATGTGCAGGCAGGAGTGCGCGGACACGCTAAATAACCGCCATTAATGGACGCGATTTAAGGACAACCTCCCGCCAGGAGCTGCACATAAAAGCAGGCACAGCATCTGCTCGGGCGTGCTTCCCTTCAACTTGATCCAGCCGTGGACGCCACGGGCTCTGCGCCCAAGCCCGGTATTCGACTACATCCCCGCCGGCGTTGGCCGGTGTCCATTTAGGTGGTAACAAGTCCATTTAAATTGAAAGTGCTGTTAATGTTTGACGTAATTGAATGGCTTTTAACCGGCCTCCGCTTATATTTCGTCGGCAACAATTTAATTTGAATTACGCACGAGCCGTTGAGAGCCAACGCTGATATTGTTGAAGGACTTGCACCACGGATGGATGCCTTCAATTAATCCGATTTAGTGGAGCACCATTTTCCAACATCCGGCACGATTTTTCTCTTCCTCTCTTTTTTTTTATTTAATTTTTTAAACTTCACCGTCGCGTCGTATGCGAATGATCCAATTACGTAAATGCCTTCATGGACACTTTCCGGTATTCAAATCAGGATTGCTTCACAGGGAAAAATTTATTTGTAGTGTTTGAGCAGTCGCGCTCTTTTTAATTAAATTTTAATTTAAGAATCAACTCAGTTAGGTCAACTAGTTCCTAAGCATTCTCGTTGCACTCTGATTCACAATTTATTGGTGTTACTGCTTTTCTCCATTAAAAACTCAATTGAGACTGCGACCCTGTAAATAGGAAGTGGGGTTTAGGGATAAAGTAAAATGATTAAATGTAGTAAAAATACTATACATATATGATAAACTGATAAAAAAAGAAAGTTATTATTCCAACCATCTAACTCCTCCAGCAATCCACTTTTATAGTGTCAATCAGCCTTAGCGAAAGATGACCTCGCCTTTTTCATTTTGGTCGGGACTGACACAGGTACTCAAAGTAAACGACCAGTCGGAAGTTGACCCAAATTCCGCCAAACAAATCAAGTTTAGCGACGAAGCCCGTTTTTGGATGAATAGATATGTGGATAAGCAAATTGTCGGATTTGGACGATACCAATTCACACAAGACACACCGGCACCAAATGCATCCCAAGAAAGTCCCTGTTTAGTGTGGATTTTGGTCTGGTGGAATCATCGGTACGTACTTCTTTCAAAACAAAACTGGCATTGCCATAACCGTGAATAACGAGACTACAGATCGATAATAAGCAACTTCTTGTGGTCCAAACTGAATGATATGGATACCGACGACATGTGATTCCAACAGGACGTTGCTACGTGCCACACAGCGCATATCACGATGGACATTCTTCACGAGCGATTTGAGGGCATGGTAATCTTTCACGGCGGTGACGTGAACTGGCCACCGCGATCGTACGATTTAAAGCCTTTAGACTTCTTTCCTTGGGGCTATCTTAAATCACAGGTCTATGCGAATAAACCGAAAATGATTGATGCCCTCAAAGTTAACATAACGAACGCCATCCATTCATGCGACAAAGTCATCGAAAATTAGACCTCCCGAATGCGTACCACCAAGCAAAGCCGCGGCGGACATTTAAATGACGTTATATTCCATACTTAATGCCATAAAATATTCTTTTTGTTATATTATACTACAAACTAGAGAAGTGAAACCACTACGCAAACTTCACATTGTATCAGTTAATTTTGTAAAATCAAAATGGTGCGCTGTCCATTTTAATTAAAACCCCACAATTGTCATTGCGCTCAACATCGGATTCAATCCTTTGTTGGCGGATTTTTCAGAATGACTGCATACAAATGGCTTGGTACAAAATATGAGTTAAATGTGTGAATTACTCTTTTTTCAGAAATGTTAATTAAGTCCTTTTGCAATATGAACGCCGTGGCTTCCTTATTAATTAACTCCGCATCTTTGAAGGTTTCATCTAAATAGAGAGGGTGGGAAGTGAAAGTGTCCTTTTTTCAGCATTCAGTATGGTATGACATCTTTTCGGTGCCCATCAATTAATTTATTTTATGAAGTGAATTTTCATACCATTTTTATGTTGATCTAATTTATATTCATTGTTTAACTTGCCCCAGTTATTGGGTCTGTTGATTAGATTTATATTTACCCACAGAGTCCAAAAAACAACATCGAGAACGTACTCAATAAACTGCAGCTTGAACCATCAAAAGCGACAGCTGCAACCTCCTTGCATTTCACTGACGGGTTCGCCTTAAAGAGCAATCCCAAAGTAATTCAAATTTCTCCAAATGTGAAGGAAGTGCAGAAAAACACAATGACAGAGAGCAACATAGCGGGGGTATCGTTAACCTCATCTGACCCGGCAGCATGATCTGGTGCAATTGTACGGATGGCTGGTGGCACAGGGCGTCCCGGCCCAGGACGACTCCGGGCCCCTTTGCTTATTTCAGAGACAAGAAGTCAAAGCCGATGAAATCAAAGACGGAGGGGCAAGAAATGAGCGAAATTGGAATGGAAATCCTGTGAAGAGGGCAATCATTACCCAATAAATGAAGATATGGCATCGCCATAACAACCCCAGCATAGTAGCTGTCCTGTACAAGGCATGTGGCCGTGACATCTGCAACTGTATAACGGAGCTCCGTGTCCTTAAGAGCTTACAAAGTATATACATATATAAAGGAACATCCCTGACATGTTCCGAATACCACAAAAAGCTTCAGCATGCCATTAAAACGAAACGTGAGGTCTTTTCGTCTTTACTGCTGGTTCGTCCGTCTTGTGTTTTACTTTGTCGGTTCGGGGAGGAATATTTCAGGATACTTTAAGGATCGATTGCTAATGCTACACATATGAGGGGGGCAGCGTGTATACACACGTCTGTTCGGGCCGGGCGGTGGAGATAGAGGCTCTCAAGAATTCCGCATGGAGTACCCACACAAATCTGCGGGCCCACCAACCGCTATACATAACAATTTCCTCTGAGTTTTTTTCACACAGATTTGCAAGCTTTCATCGCTCGCCTTTTTACACTCCTGCGGCCTCCTTCAGCCGGCTCCCGTCTTACTAGTTGAGGGCTATAGATGAATGAATAAATGAACGTACATATGTTTGCCGCCCGCGCCCCTCATGCATATTTCCCGTAGCGGAGTTAGTTTTCTGAAACGATTATGGCAGGACATAAATCTGTATTTGGTTAACGAATGGACCAGTGAGGCAGCGAGCGAACGAGATTTTTATACCCAATCTGATTCGGGATGGCGTTGGACTTGATCCGGCTCTCGTTATGCCTTCTTCCCTGTCACAGGCTCGGGATTTGTCTTGCTGTGATACATTTTTAATGCCCGGCTATTTGCCAAGAGCTTAAAGAATGTAATTTTTGCGGAGATGCCCTATATGTGTCAGATGAAGACCGATGTAAAGGATTTGCGCAGCATAAGTTATAATCGAGCTGCTGGCAATGATTACGCTGCAGCCGAGCGAGAATTATGGGGATCGAGGAGCCACTAAGCATCCCTCCATGTTTAATCCCCCTGACATGAGTCACATTCATCAATTTTCACCCACGGAGCACTTTTTCGGGACCTGACCTCTCCCGGGCCCTGTTCAAACAATAAATATTACCGAACATTTATCATAATCCTGCAGCCATAAGAAAAATGTCAATTTTCATGGCTGATCAAACACAAAATCCAATAAAAATTCTGTTAAATCGCCCAGGTCTGCTCCAGGGGCTGGCCGGCGGGTTGTCGTCCAACCATATGTTACAGCCGAGGTCTGAGGGGCGGGTTGACTGAGACCACTGTGTATGAGGCGAGTGGTCAAATTCGGATAACAAAAGGGTTCTGATGAAGGAACCCGACGAGCTTTCAAATTGACTGCGATGTGATCTATCTTGCCACTCAGGAGTAAATTTATGTCTTAGGATCGAAATCTGTGGTTGGTTTTAATTTCATTTTCCTTGATTGTACAGTTTTTATCGCTCCAGCCATTTACTGAAGTGTATTTCAAGCACAACTTAACCACCACAAAATGTTGTCCAAGTCCACGTGTTTTTTCCTACCACGATGGCTTTTTCGGGATTGGCAATACAGCTGCATGCTTCCAAAAGGAAAGATAGAGATAGAGTGATGTAGTGAAGCTAAAGTTAAAAAAAACATGTATTAACGGTTGGGATATGTAGGGGGATATATACAATACACAATTGTCAGGACCTGCAAATCATGATTTTTTTGAGGAAATAAAGGACAACCCATCCAAGCCATTAATGCACCACAATGCAATCTACATAAGTGTTTCTCATATCGCAATTACCATCAAGATGACTAGCTATAGCGTCCTTGCCAACAAAGTTATTTGTGGTGCTGGCTTATTGTATCCCAGATTGCATATTTTACCATACAAAAGAATTTGTCAAAGTACGAGGCCTTGATGTCGCTTTATTTCTGATTATTTTATAATTGTCTTAAATACCAGGGTCACGAGTATTCTTGCACCGTTGATGCAAGACGTGATCCAAGGACATCAATCATTCCGAGGCCTACAGTCTTGTCCCTAAGAGAAAAATGGTAATTTTCTAAAAATCAGAGGGAATTTTGCACAATATGAACTGTGGATAGGTTTTGCACTACCAAATACTCTCTGCGTAATGCAACAAGACCAACACACATCGAATTATGCGTACTGAAACAGATATTGCCGCTGTAAACGAAAGGCTGCAAGAAAATCCAAAATTATCGATTCGTCGTCGTTCGCAGGAATTGGGACTTTGTTCATTCACTACTTGGGAAATTTTACGCAATGATTTTTGTCTGATGCAGGAATTAAAGTTATACGACCATCGCCTAAGTCGTTCATTCGCTGATTCGGTTCTAAACTTCAAGCTGACCCGTACCTTTATCGCAAAATACTGTTCAGTGTCGAGGCTTAAATTTGCACCGACATACTCACCCATTTTTATCTAGCATGCAATTCTCGAGGGTTGAAAATATGAAGATTTAAAATTATGGTCCTATCTGTTATGTTGTATTTATAAAAGTAGACTCAAAGTTTATCTGTAACTTTTGATTTCTTATAAACATTTCCCGGAAAAACCTGCTTAAATGCTGGTTGTGCTCTCTTAATCTTTTTATATGTCCTCATAAATTGTACAGTTTCTAAAAAGCAAAAAGATCACGAAGACCATATTTTAACCTTCTTGTGTCACAAATAATGTTGCAAACTGTATGGTGCCTTTTGTAAGAATCATTTCATATGTATGTCTCTGCTAGTCATTTATTACCAAGATTTTTTTTTTAATAAATTGCAAAAACTACCCTCAGGTTGAGCTTGAACCCTTTTCAAGGTATTACTTTTTGTGAGCCGTGCACAATTATGTTCACTACAGCGGCACTGACACCTTCAAATGAATGCCGCCTGCATGGGAACTAACCCATCTCTTTGGGACAAATGAAAATTTTCAACAATATCTCCAGTACTTTACCTGATTCTGCTGTATGATATCCTTGGAACAATATGGCACCCACGACCATATGCCAAGCAAGGTCCCCGTCGCAGCACACAGGAGGTGTTATTGTTTTAAGCCTCGAAAAGGATAAACCACCGGAGTATAGCTTCCACCCCCAGCCATCCATTTGGCAAGTTTCACCCTTTCATCCCCAACTTGTTCTAAAGCTTTCATTTAGCGGATGCACTTTTGCAGGTGGAATTCTTTGTCTTCCCGTGGTTATTGTGGCAAAACTCTTTTGTCTACCTTTCTTGATAGATGCACTCGCTCCTTTCAAATGCTGTGCTAGGGAAAAAATTGAAAAGGAGCTTATCCTAATGATAACAGGGGATCGGGGTAGGGCAAGGTGAGCAGAGCTTAAAAGGTCTCCAGACACCATAAATAAAGCAAAACGGCAAAATCTGCTAAATGGAACCAAAATTCATATTTAACATCGTTGCTGTGGGACTGCTTGTGGTTTGGCTTAAAAATCATCCGCCCCGAAGCCCAGCCGTGTGCACTGTATGTACATAGCTATAGTACAACAAGAACCAGACATGGGATCACTAAACGCAGAATAGCTTAAAAACCAACTGATGACGTTAAAGGGTTATCCTGGCGAGCTCTAAGGACACTGGAAAATGCTGCCATGTGCCAAGCAAGACGATGTGTTGGAGCACTCTAACGTTTTGCCAAAATATAAATTGACCCAGACGTGCGACGTATTTTGTCTTTTTGCCCGAATTTTAGTAAAACATGCATGAGGTGCACACAAACCACACGCTCTTTTCTCTTTATTTTGTAATATTGACTAAAACTGCTTAAGATCTTCTATCGTCGTGAAATGATTAGACAAAATAATTTCATATTATTTGATTGACGGTATAAACACGTATAAAGGTTTGACGGTGCCTGCTTGGCGTCCACGTTACGCTTCATGGGTGCATTACATGCGAGATATTTATATTTTTACTATCGCTAACCGAACATCCTGCAGGAGTACGGCGTTCTGTTCGGTAGCAAAATTAAATTGCCAGAGCAAGTATTAATTTTGAAGCACTTTGTAGCGTAATGAAACTGTTTTCATTAAGTTGTTCTTGTGATACGTATGCAGCCAGTTTAAGGCACTGTGGATTTTCAGAATTTCAATTTTGCGAGTCAGGTAAAATGTACAGTACCTACAGGCATTATATTATTAAAGTTATAATTACAACTAGGTTGCTTATTACAAAATATATTTCCAACGTATGCCCTATAAGTGTACTCGAAGTTAGAAAAATTTTCTCCTTTTCACCTTCAGATGGTGTAGGCTCATGGTGTGTTTTAAGCAATAATGATGTACTGCTCTATAAACTTACTTTTTATTTACCTTACTTTTCAGCAAGTGAAAATTTACACCTAAATTGTAACCAACGAACTGTTCGTCCATTATTCTGTACGTCTATCCATACAGTCTACTACCGTTTTTAGATGCTTCCATCCAATCCAAAAGTAGATGGGATGATATAATGTACTATATATAGATATGTGGGGGTTTTCCAGGTCGATGATTTCGAATCTATCATCGATATTTGGAAATTCAAGATGGTGCATACATTATAACGATTGAAATATTCAACTTGAATGGATTACCGTGCAATTGAAAAAATAGGGATCTGAATATTACTGTCAAATTTTAAAATCCCTTATCGAAAGATACTAATCAACACTAATCATAAAAACTAATGAAACCCTATTGACGAAGTATTTTCGCTCACTAATACATCATTACCATTAGTGTCATTAGTATTCATCAGTATATCTGATCTCGTATTTTATATCAGACTAAATAAATCGTTTTCATAATAGCTAGTTGTTTAAACATTAAATTCATACCCTACAAAACAAATTAACATTCCATAAATAGCGATTCTCCTGTATAGTGATTTCGAATTTTCTATTGAAATTAAGATATATATGGCGAACTTAGAATACTAAATGTAATTTAAATTTTCTAACAAATCAGCAGTGACTAATTGGAAATATGGTATCACTATTTGGAAATTCAACCTGGCACATGCAATACAGTAATATAGATGAAAAGTAAATACAGCACAAGTACAAGCTCAAGTCTGGTTCAGTTAAACTGAGAGAAAAACATATTGAAATAAAGTGAAAACGTATTTAATGTAAACCTTTTCAAACATAATTATAATTTTTCAATCAAGTGAAAAACTTTTGATTCAAAAGTGAAAAATTGTTAATTCAAAAGTCATATATCGTTGACAGTAGATTTTGCTTAAATTGCGTTCTTATGAAAATTCTTTGTGTGATTCCCGATGAGATTCGAACTCAGGACGCCTCGCTTCCAGTGTGAACACGTTGGCCTAAGTCCAATTTGACACTTAAGATCTTCTACACATATAAAGCAAACCAATCTCAATCATGTGGGATTCGATCCTAGGACCTCTAGAACAGTCCACAATTCTAAGAATCTACAGCGGGGGGGGTATCATAAGAAACATACACACACGTAAGGTGTACTTAAAGAGAAGTTACGTTTTTTTGTACCGCTTCTAGGCGCATAGATTCTGACTGCGATTTAGTGCATCTTTAAAAAAAATATCACCAAAACCGGCTTAGAGGTGTTCGAGTTTTGCGAGAACAAAATATTAATAAAGTGTCTTGAAATAAAAACATGTTTTTTCGGAGCTAAATATGTATGGTACTATAGCTACTCTCCTACAATTAAAACTACTTCTGCATACATAGACAGAATGTTGGGCTGCCACAATAACACAAAGTTCTCGCAATGTACAGCAATTTTACCCCGGTCTATGTTGCCTTATTAAAAAGTTGGGAGTTCCGTAAATTTTCGAAACTTTTGCGAACGCAAACTAGCATAGTTACGCCTAGGCTATCTCCCGTAGTGGTGACAGTTTTTAATTTACGCCTTGTTTGCGCACATTCATCAGAACGTGAACCAGCCACCTTCAAAGCGAAACTTAAACAAATGACGAGTGAGAGCCGCAAGTTAACATATTCTGTGCACTAGGAGCCATCGCAAAACTTAATTAGAGCCCTTCAGTACGCCGAAAATCCCGCCCCGAAAATCTCCGGTATGATGTGGCTGGTCGGCGCCCCATGTTTGCTGTTCTGCGCCGGAAATCCCTACTAAAGCCGCCCTTTTTCGTTATTACTTTAATTTAGGTCCTCTCCCACCTTTCCATCTCCTGATTGACGCTTAGTTGTGGCACCCCCTGACCCTCCACAGTCCTCATTAAAAGCATAAGCTATCGTCGACAAAAAAGGGTTTGCTCGTAGGAAGCGAGTGCGGAGAGGCATGGCGCTACGTCGGTGTTACCTTAATTAATGACTAGGCAAACAAAGCACATAAAATCAGCGTTTTGTTCCTCCGCCGAGGGTATCGAGGGCTGTAAATAGGAAACGCTAAATTATTCACATGTACACATTAAGGATCTGAGCAATTACAGGTCGGGCAGGGGCAAACAGATAAATCTAGACGGCGTGCCAGTAAATTGGTCGCGTACTTTCTTTATGTGCCCTCCATATCGGGAAGTACGTATGGGCCCGTTCGAAGGATCCTTGGATAGAATATGGAATGAGTTTCGCGTGATTCACTTAATACCGCAGCACATTTCGGTTCGACGGATCGGGCTGGATACCTTGATGGCTCTTATATTTAGAGAGATGCTTACTTTCCGGCTTATCCGATAAGATAAAAAGGCTCTTCAGAGGGTATTTTGGGAATATCTTCTTAAAGTTTAAGGTAAGGTATTATGAACCCGTGGTACGCATCGTTTTAAATATGGATTATTATCGGTGTGTGCTTATGACGTAACTACGCTTTGGGAACAGTTTACCTCTGTGGTATTATTCAATATGTGCGAATTTTACTATCTACGAAGATTTTCTCGTTAAAGTTCTCTTCCGGATACATACACCGAGGGATTTACTCCATGTTATGCTCCACGTTTCCCGCACCCATTCACGGCGAGAACTCTAATGTGACCACTCAACAGGCATTTCATACTTACACTGATTGGTGCATAGGCAGGATGGCCAACATTTCTTTTTTCATGTACAAATTTTGAGCTCAAGTGGATGGCAGCTACAATCAGCTACGATTGCAGGTCGATTTCTGAATTCAGTAGGCCAATTACGTTCATATTATCTATTATTACTATTATAAAGTGAAAGGTATTGTTTAAGTATTTTTTACGTCATCACTTAAAACGGCTTATCTGATGTTCAACATGACGACATTTTCTTAAATTTTCATAAAGATTGGTACATGGAGGTTTTTGGGTTTATTAATTTAAAATATGGTGACCAATTTTACAGCGTCTTTCCATAAGAACGCTTGACTTTTAAGTGTGAATAAAATAAGTTGTGTGTGAGATATCAACTCCATTTGTATTTTAATTGAAAGAATATTTTATGGCATTAAGTATGGAACATAACGTTGTTCAAATGTCCGCCGCGGCTTTGCTCGCTAGCACGTATTTGGGAAGTCCAATTTTAGATGACTTTGTTGCATAAATGTTATAATGTTTGTGGTTAAAGCGGAAACACAATTTATCACTATAAAATTGTTCACAACATCGCCAAGGAAAAGAACTCTCTGTTTGGACTTATATAAAGTCATTGGTTTATATAAACTAAATAAATAAATTGATTGTATTTTTTTAATTACAAAAAATTATAGCTATATCATATTAAGTCATTACTTTTTCCCCACCCGGTAAATTATTGGATTTCTCTGAAAACTAGTGCATTGATGTTTTCTGGACTTAAAAAAGAAAATAGTGGTCATAAACATCGAAATGTTTCTGCATTCGCCGTCGAATTAATTTTAAAAGAATAATAAGTTCCATCAATGCCATGTATGGCAACACACTGTTTAAGTACAAATAAATCAATTTGGAAAGCATACATACATATGTATCTATTTTAATCTCGTGTGTTAAATTGGCACAATATTAATGCACACAAAAACTTTACAATATGCAGTGAATTAAGTAAAAAAGTCGGTATTTTAACCTTTTTACAAGCGTACGAATGCCCACCAGGGGCGGAACAGCAACTCTGTGATGCAAATGTTACCAAAAGCTACCCGCAATTAATTCAATTTGCAATGGCATGCATGATGTCCGTCTTTTGATTAAAATTTAAATCTAATTCCTAAATCGAAAAGTTTTTATTCGCCACGGGAGATGCATATAAACTAGCGCAAAAAGAGTGCAGAAAAAAAATCGGGCTTAAAACATGCAGAGCTATGTATCCAGCAGCAAAGGGCGGAATCCCTTTGAAACTTGTTTCAACAAACTCGTTTTTGATCTTGGTTTCTTCCCGTTTGGTGCCCACCCCCATCGCCAAGGTCCTGGTCCCATGTAGAGAGGGAGTACTCATGAAGTAATAATATTGTCAACGACTTGTCCTTTTCCCTGCACGGATATATTCAGTTTGCTGCCATACCATACTGTCTGCCTTGCCAGCAAGGAAGGAATCGTATGCTTTTGGGTATATCCCTCCTGTCCTCGAGACATCAGTCCTAGAACGCGGTGCCGCCGTGTGTACATCGTGCCTGGAATGTGTCCGAAATATCCTTTAAGGAAACGGAAATACAAATTTTCTAGTCATGGAAAAAGTTTCCTCAAAGGACTTTTAGATATGTCCTCGTCTGAATAAGTAGGATTATGTAGAAATTTCACATTTTCCGCTGCCTGGAAATTCTCCAATGGCCTGGCACATGAGGGCAGGTATCGTCTTTATCTGGGAGGCACTTGGCCGTTTCTCAACTTTTACTACTCAAAATTATTGTCACTTGGGGACTCCCATTTTTATGCTAAGACAGAACACACGACGCCTCTGGAAGTCTATTTGGGGTTAGCATGAACTTTCTGACCCTCCTTGAAGCAATCTGATTGTCCTGATACGGTGCTAGGTCTATTTTGGAAAAAATAACAGTCCTGATAGGATCGCACTGCTTCTGGAGGACACGATATCCGAAGGCGTTCGAGTGAAACTGTGCGGCTGAAATTGCCTTTATATCATGACAATTGCTCCGTGTGGCGTATGCATATGAGGGCTGCAAGGGGCAAACCATTTTGAGGCGATTCAATCATCGCAGGCGAGGTTAATTGGTGTTCCATAAAAGTTGCACCGCCTAAGCACCCGCAATTAGCCCAGTTTACAACAATTACTGACAGCAGAGTGATTCCACTATCGGCCGGCCGCAGTTGTTTGCAGGCTGTCAACAGAACGGCCGTCTAATTGCGAATAATTCTATAAATTAACATGAAACTGAAATAAAACTAGACGCAAACAGCGGCGATCCACAAACAAATGCTCCCGAGCCAAAGTGCCGCGCTTAATCGTCATTCTGCTTTCATTAGCCCGTTTGTCTGCGGGCTCGTTCGCTGGGCCCCAGCCCCGTACCCGGCATCTAATTCACGACCTCACCACAGCCCATACCCCACATCCTGTACCTCATACCCAGTGGGCCGGGGAGCTCAGGGTGCGCCTATTGGTCCTGCAGACAATCGAAACGGCAAAGTCAGTTAAGACAAAAAGTGTTCAAATGCCGCGCGACTCCATCGCAAATTCTTGCGGGATTAGACGTTCTCCAGATAAAGGCGAACAGGACTCCCTTACGACAGGGTTGGTGGAGCCTGGTACGGCGAGAGGGAATGTGGTCGTGGAAGCGCTAAATTGAACAGCGCCAACGAGCACCTAGCATAAGCAGTTCTCGGCCATTCATAGCGAAGGTGAATATTCATTAAAGTTCTCTGGTAACACTGGGAAATCATAAAATTTATATGTGTACACACTTCTGCTGAAGATAAACAAAATTTTAAATGCAAAAGAGGAATTAATTGCTCCACCCCGTATGAATATTCATGGGCACGAAAGGACATCCCGGGCGCTCCCTGATACCTATCTATAAATTCAACTGTTTTTACTTTCGGGGACAGATTCAGCTGAATAGTCGTGCCGGGCGATGTAGGTGTAGGGCCCATCGGCCCCGACCCGCCACCGACACGCCATCCAACCTCCAAGCAGCCCGTCATCCCGCCATCGTGCCGCCTTCGTGTATCTTTTCACCCACTTTGAGGGAATTTTTCGCAGGCCATCCTGTGCACTTTGCCTGTAACGATTGGGCGAGTCGTCGGTACGGAACCGATCCGGGATGCAGGGGGGATGGTGGTAATGATAGGGCCGGTATTCCCTCAGGCGGGCGAGAAAAGTGTTGTTCCTGGGAAAATTTTTGTTTACCTTCCTCAAAACGGGAGAGATACTGAATAAACGATGGCGGCAGGGCGAGATTGAATTCAAGTACAGGGTGAGCGGGCTGCGGGTGGGAATTTATTCAGTTTCCTTGTCATTAGTTTCACCTCCACGAACACGTTCACTCACTAAAGGTCTGGCGGGTATCTGTGCTTAGCAACTACCTAAGCATGATGAAGTGGGCTTGGCAGAGCGGTGTGTTTAGGGTAGTTGTGCTGCAACATTTTTGAATATTATTCTGAAATAATGACTCTTCTTGTTCTCATGCCCTCGATAAATTATTCTCGTGGCTCGTTGTTTTTATATTGCCCTGCCAGTTCGAGAATTTTTGAAAGTTTATTTATCATGAATTTATGCCAGGCAAACCCTGATAGCGCACAGTTTTCCAGGGACTTGTCGAAAATTCGGCAACACGACCAAGTTATGAAAATTTGATTTTAGGGAATTTTATGATTTTATCGTTAGCCATTTTTCGTGAAAATTAACATGAAAATGATTTTGAATTTTAAAACAGTGCCCAGGTAAAGTGCAGAAGCTTATACAACGTTACGAGAAAGTTTCTCATTTAATACTTAAAATAACAAAAAAGCGTTAATACCACAACAGAGTATTAGAGAAATGTTAACTTAGTTAAGGAGTAATTCGACGTAGGTGTAACTAGGGGAAACTAGTGCTAATAGAATTTTTTTTTAAATTTTTTTAAGGAAGTGTCTATTCGCACCCAACTATGTCCATGTGTGGGTGTATCCGTACGACCGAAATCCGCGAAATGCATGGCCTACTGAGTGAATTCTGCCTTTTTCAAAATATCTACGCACTGAAATATTTTCGCACTGCCATTGTACCTGTGTATTGTCGTCCCGATAAGGGCACTGCAGAAACTCTCTTGAAACTAAACAGGAGAGAATGCAGGAATCTTGTAGGGATTGTAACAGGGCATAGTACATGTGGCAAACATCTACATACCCTGGGAATCGTCAGTGATCCTACATGCGCGTCGTGCGGGGAGGATGAGGACAGCGTAGAGCACTTTCTCTGCGAGTGTCCCGCGTTCTCCCAAGCGCGGTGCGCTGTATTCGGCGCTGACGTATTGAGGATGGGAGAGATCTGTCCTCGACCCCTAGCCGAGGTTCTTCGGTTCATCAGAGCAACGAAGAAGTTCGGTTAGGGTGGGGGCAGAGTACAATGGACTGTTTGTCTGAGTGCTCGGGGCTTCGCTCCCCCCCTTTCTTACAATTATTATTATTATTACCTGTGTATTTACACGGGAAAATCGGGTGCGAATAGACACTGCCTTTTTTTTTAATTTTACTTGTCTGACTAAAAAACAAAATAATTTTGTTCGTAGGGAAAATCATTCACAATGACGATTTTTTGCGAATAAGCACAGATTATGAACACAGATACAATCACGTCTCGCATAGTCATTTTGTGTGGTTTCTTGACCAGGAGAAAAAACTATTTGGCTATTTTTCAAATTGCTCAAAGAGAGTTACTCAGAAGGCTGCTACGAGGAACGAGGGTGGTTCGATAAATAACTAGGTTTGCATACTATGAGAGAACCACATATCTGTATGTGATCTTGAAGCTTCATTCCAATTGAGATATAACTCTATACTTTGAGGTCATTCTGATACTTGCTCATTGCTTTTCAGTTGCTAGAACAAAAGCGTTTTGAATGAAAGTGATAGTAGCCCAGTAAAATTAGTCAACAAAAGTCGATATCACGAAAACTATCCCTATTGCACTAAAGGCTGTAATTCGAGTTGCACGTGCAGAAAAGTAGGTCTCCGCTGTTCTTCAATATATGGACATTACCGTGGGCAATCATGTTTAAACGCCGAGAGTCAAAAAATAGAAATTTATGGAGATATCGATGAAGAAATTTATCCAATAGTTCAATAAATTATACAATCAATGATATTTGATAAATGAATTCTATTCTAATTTTAATAGGAAGCAACACATATTGATTTTAGGTGAATTTAAGAAACTAACTTATTCCACCACGAATTGCTGAGTAGGTAGGTAGGTACATTGAAATTGGAACATTTGTGTTGTTTCTGAGGTAATTGTACAAGTACATTGAAATTGGAGCAGTTGCGATGCTTCTGACATAATTGCCTAGACAAAATGTTTACGTAAAGCAATTAATTTCTTAGCTGCTAATTAACTTGGGAGCTGATTCGGGAAAGATCGTTGTATGTTTTTATTTAATTATGGCAAAACCAAAAGGAGGCTATTATTTTTCGCACGTGCCTGAATGTTTGAGATGCCCAGTGTATATGTACAAATACATATGTAGGTACATAGCTTATATACCCGAAATTGTACGGCGGAATATAATTCATCAGTGCGGTTCCATATTCTGAATTTTGGCTTAGACATTTGTTTTATCTTGATCAGTAGGCGGTGTAATTAGAGTTTGGGAATTAAAATCAATAAATTATCATAAGAAGTCACTAATAAGCCTAATTATGTTATGTTATGATTAAAATCTAAGTAATTTCGTTTCGTCATCGTGAGTTTTATAATTTACATTTTATCTGTAAAATTAGTCACATTTCCATGCAGATTCAAAGTCAGTGACTGAAAATCACAACATACCAATTTTCATAGAAGCTGAGATATTTTTGATGCCATACAGGAAATGTGATTTGAAAATTATATCACTTTTATCCTGAAAATTTTTGCATAACCATTTTCATCGAAATCGATAATTTTCGGCCATCAACTAATCAATAAATTGTGGTCAATCGATAAAAAGTCGATGTCATAAGACACGTGCCAAATAATAATAACTAGTTGACCCATGCGAAATTTCGCAACAACTAAAGAAGTCAGGGGTGCGGCACTCGAACTTTAACATTTTTGGTCGCGATATTGGATCCGCCATCTTGAGTTTGGATGATGATTTTGATGGCAAATTCGAAATTAACGAAACCCCGTTGTACGGATTTTCAGGGCAATCCCTTGAAGTTCAACTTTCCCGGCCAACATATTGGATCCGCCATCTGGAATTTCGAAATTTTGATGGCAGATTCGATATCAGCGACTTCGAAAACCCCCGAGCGCCCCCTTTCCTTCTTCACTACCGATCTGTGCGAGAGCGCATCCATGCACAAACCTGATCTCAAGAAATTATCTCTTTCGCGAACGTGAATATTTAACTCGGCTTTATTTAATTGTGAACCAATATAATGTGATTTTTATAAATACGTTTCGGTGAAGAACGGTAATTTGAAGGTTCCAAAACTGTGCCATATATG
The DNA here is from genome assembly GCA_947538895.1 of Neoitamus cyanurus. Lineage (NCBI taxonomy): Eukaryota > Metazoa > Arthropoda > Insecta > Diptera > Asilidae > Neoitamus > Neoitamus cyanurus. Next base: position 33,972,411 of record OX384543.1, read on the forward strand.
GTGTTTCTGTGTAATGAGTCTTTATTTTTGATACCACACCGATCTCGATCTCATCACGTCTCAGCCCCGCTTTGAAGAGAAAGTTATAATGCTTATACAAAAAACAACCAAAATAAATTTCAATTATTTCACCATTCTTCCGAAGGTCTTCTCAAATAATAATAATAATATTTGAAAATTTCGAGTGCATATTACCCCTTGGAGGCTACTACATATAAACATCGGACAAAAGTAGAAAATTTCAAAAGCCAGAGCATCCCCCGAACTTCAATCCGCGAATAAAACAAACGAAGTAGAAGAATTGTGCCAACAACCCCGAGGGACTTTGGGATCCCCTTTAACGCTGGTGAGTGGCTAAATAGAATTTGACAGGAACTTCGATAGGAACTCATGTGAAAAATTACTTCCTTTTGAATCCTTTCCAAAAAAAAAGTTGGAAAATTTTTTTTAAATTCTCTATTCCACCAACCCGCGCACTTTTAAGAACACGCCACATTAAGTACCAAGCTGCGGTGCCATACATACAAATTGGGACCCCAACCGGCGGCGTCGGATCAGACACGGGCACGCAGAAGGGGCATGTAAGTTGCAAACAAATTATTAAAATTCAAAACATCCCCTCTAATGGAAAACGTATTAACAGAACATTCCGATTTGTACCGCCTGTATGCAAGGGGTCGACGGGTGGCAAGGCGGCGGACTGAGTAGAAACGAGGGTGTACACGGGCGGGACGGGAAGCTGACTGTGGGTATTCAGTGGCAGACCCGTCGCACCTATCCGAGCGTATGAAACCTTATGAATTTTAATATATCTACCTTGAAAGGTTCCATAATCAAAATGGGTTTGATGTAACGAAAGCAATGGCTTGCCGACTCGTGCCTCCTCGGATCCTGCAGGATGGAAAAAACAATGCTGCTGCCAATATCTTATCAAAAAAAAAGGGGAGCAGACCCAGCTCCATCGCCATGGATCACCGGAAAGTGCAGCTTTTCGATGGGAAGGTAATGGCAAGGTTTCGGTTGCCATGTTCCTCATTTGCTTCGCCATTACCTGTGCTTTGAAAGGATGAAAGAAGGGAGCAGGGCAGGGTATACATAGTTGCCCCGTCGGGCTCGCTTCTGTGCAGCGTCTTGGGCCGAGCACCTTTACCATCCCGGGCTGCCTTTCATTCTTTGACTCTTGCTTATTTTGCCTAAGGACAAACAAACTTGGTTAACCGCAAAAAGTTGTTTCCTCGCCGGTACACCCTGCCCTGACTACGTATATTTAGGTACATACTATATAAATCAAAGCTCACGGGCGATCCGGCCGGGTGGGCTCAGGGACCGTGCTCTCGGATAGTCTCGACGTGAATTTATTCCATTTTCTAGTAATTTCGGTTTTTGTGGGAGCAGTTTTTGAGCTTTTTGGTCAGAGAAACTTCTTATAATGCCGGCTTACTTGGCTTGTCTCAGACTTTGAGCACGAACTTTTTCGGTTCCCGCTCCTTTCATGGCTGAAACAAAAGGCCGGTCGCCACCTTGCCTGGTCGCCTGTCCTCGCCGCTAACCCATACCTTATTGGAAACTTTTCAAAGGAAATTTATTAACTGGAGAGTCTGGTTTAGGGCCACCAGCTTGCTTTGCGCCCTATCTTTTTCGGCTCGGCCGGCAGTCGGAAAGAGCGTCATTACTTTCTCTAAGAATCCTCTAACAGCTGAAGCCACAGGCTCTCCCTTTATTATTTCAGAATCCTTCTTTCAGGACAAAAGTTTACTTTAGTCAGGAAATGAGCTTCATGTTCCGGAAGATGCCTATTTGATAGTTGCCTTTCAGTTTAGAGACCTGCGGGATAAATAACTAGTTTTGCCAGACGGATGCGGTGACTCAACTCTCCTTTTAACCGCTCGCCTCATTATTTCGAATGTTTTTCTACTTGACGCCTCCGGGAATTTCGCAATGTGTAATGACTGCAGTTTTAAGGATATATTAATGCTACGCGCTCGAAACTGTAAGATTATGTACGTACCTTAGATTTCAGAGATAATACAGGACGTAGGGACGATTTCAAAGGAACTAAAATGAGAACTTCCTTTGGAAACTAACGCATTTGAGGGAACTTGTTTGAAAGTTATTCCTTCACTCGTTCCACATAGCAATTGTAGCCTTTGGCTCAGGAAATGCAGTTTAATTCCATTACTTACAGATTTAAAACATTTAGTTTTTGTTCTCCAAAACGAGCAATGCAGGACCTGGTAATTTGGTTTGCAATAACGGTTTCTTTCAAGCGCGGTGTGGCAAGTCGCGCCATCCTGTTGAAAAATATTAATTAAAGTAAAAGTAGTAATTCAGTGACTGAAATGTGAAATAAGTTTTGTTAAAATATTTGCTATTTATTAAAGATCAGATACTACTAAATAAAAACTTCAGAACATAATAGAAAAAAAATTGCCGTGTGTCAAAAAATTATGCTATCGAATCATCAGATATACGTACATATGTACTCATGTGTACAATCCTACAAACAATGTAATTTCTAGAACAGAGCGCCTAAATACACCAAACGAGCCCGCCCGTTGAACGCCAAAAGACAAACAATCGCAAAGTCTGACGCACTGGACACTGTAACACGATTCAAGTTTCGCGATTTGAAATCTCCTCCTGAATAGCTCCCTCAATTTCGTAATAAGGGCAACCTCCCACACAACAAATCAAAAAATCAGACTTGCTATATTTTTCGGAAAATCACACATATAACCAAAATCTAGAGTGACTGGACTAAATGCTTTTAGAGAATTTTAAAAGCTGTCCTAGTATAATTAGACAAACTTTCCCAGATAACCACAGTGAAGTGCCAAATGGGGAAATCCTAGAACTCAGTTATATCTAAGGGATACGTAGGTACGTACTGTAAACCACTTCCATCTCTTAACCAGCCATTCAAGAGGATGACCAAAAATTTCGTTAGGACATGGTGGCTTTTAGAACCTCTCTCCCAAGTAGTTCATCTTATCTGAAATCAATAAATCTCCGAAGGACATATAGCTGTGGAGAGACGCGCGGACGAAGCTAAGTCCTCCGTTAAATGTCATATGTTGTTGGGATAAGCCAGACTAAGCCTTCTGCAAAAGCCATATCAAAGACCAACTTGTAAAGAGACATCCATTAACGAAGGAAACTTCTTAATTTCATTGAGTATCCAAAAACAATTTGCCGAGGAAATGTGGGGAGCTATAGTGGGTCGGGTGGCCGGTTCCATTAGAGACCTGACCATAAAAATTGGATATCTCATTAAGCCCTCTGTGAAACTTATCCCTACATGTGTTATAGTTCCTCTTGCGGCGCGGCGGAGGGATGGCTTTCGGGAATGTATCGAAATCTCATATTAAGGGAACCCCGAATGTAATCAAATACTTCAAGGTCTCCTGAAATTCTCCGTATCGCAAATTCGGATCTGATCGGGAGATGCGGAGCTCGACGGGGATTCATGTAAAAGCTGAAGCCCATTAGTGGCGGCCAGGTTCATTATTCGGCCCCTAATTAGTTATGCTCGGGCACGGTGGACACAAATCTTCTGTCGATGTCGGCTGTGAAAAATTCAGTAGGATGCCCACTCTCACGGCTCGCTTCAGCCCCAGGCGAAATAATTAAAAGTGGGACGCGTTGATTGATTCTCCCTTTTTCCACTGCAAAAAGAATTAATTCATCCGGTGGCCGGTGGGAGAAGGCACCTACCTCATCAATCATCAGACACGGCGGACTTTTTCTAGTCCAGCTCTGCGTATACAGAAGTCGTGCTTTCTCCTTTCCCGTTTTGTATCAGTGATTTTTTTCACAGGTTTCGTCATATTTCACGCGGCACAGGATGCTGACCTACATTTTTCCGTTTCCCGTTTTTATCCTGCCCGCTGTTCGCCGCGCACTTTATTGACCTGTCCGCTGTGCCGTCTCTGAGTTTGACGAAAATTCAAAAACATTTGTTGTGCGCAACTGACTGTGACAAATTATTGAAAAACGCTAATTGAGGCTGGGTGTGGTCCCTAGTCCCGGTACTTGTTCATTTCGCTCTGCTCCTGCACTCCTTTGCGGGAAGAATGAGGCTAATCCATCTCAAGGCCAATAATTGCTCTGATCTTTCAGAGGCGTTGGCAAATTGCCCATTGAAATTCTGATGGAATTCTCGTCGAAAACCTCCAGCTGGGAAGGGTATTGATTTGTTTCGATAAAGTGATATTTCCCGGAAATTTTACAATTGCTTCCCAACTAAGGGCCGACGTACGAGGAGCAAGAAGTAAGCTCTCCTTTGGGATATGAAATCGAAATTCTATCGAAGAATTTCTTCCCAAATGACGCAATTACAGGGAGGGAATATTGAGTTTCCTACAATTAAGACGCTCAACTCCAACGATTCTGTTGAACGAAAAGACTAATAGGGCGGGGAGGATATTCCTTCCTTTTCTGGGTTTGAAAACAACTCGCATCTTGAGAGGGAGGGATAAGTCTTTTAAAATGGAAAGCATATTTTCAGTTGTAGAGAACGACTTTAAATGCTGTAGAATTAGTTTTCTTCTTATTCTACTTTGATGTCGAACTTCATTGATTTGAAGTTCACTATTTATTTGTCTTCTCGAATTGTTTAATTATCGTACGCTGATGGAATACGTATGCTAATAGTTATCGAATAGAATCGAATGGAATACCTAATAAAGGGTCTTTCAATGAGGATGCTCGATTTTTAAATGTAAATAAAACATGTTGTGTGCGAGATATTCACTCCACTTTTACTTTATTTGAAAGAATATTTTATGGCATTAAGTAAGTATGGAATATAATGACATTCATATGTCCGCAGCGGCTTTGCTTGGTGTCACGTATTCGGGAGGTCCATCTTTCGATGACTTTGTCGCATAAATCTGACTGAATTTGCTGGATGGCGTTCGTTATGTTGTCTTTGAGGGCATCAATTGTTTGCGGTTTATTCGCATAGACCTGTGATTTAAGACAGCCCCAAAGGAAGAAGCCTAACGGCGGACAATCTCGAAGGCCAGTTCACGACGCCCGCCGCGTGTAATAATATCCATCGTGGCACGCATCACCGTCCTGTTGGAACCACATGTGTTTGGTACGCCGTTGAGGGTTATGGCAATGCCAGTTTAGTTTTGAAAGAAGTACGTACCGATGATCCCGCCGGACAAAAATCCCCACCAAGCACTGACTTTCTCTGATGCATTTGGTGCTGCTGTATTTCGTGTGTTGTTGTTCACAAATCCATTCATCCAAAAATGGGCTTCAATGTGGTGAACTCTCAACTGCTTCAGAGCGTAATCAGGGAGCACACGGCGTTGTCTATGGTCGTTTACCTTGAGTGCCTGGATCAGTTAAATTTTATTCGGATGTAGACCCAACTGCCGGCGCAAAAATCGCCGATTATTTATTATTATTTATGCTAATTATTATGGGAAAAAAGTCGGTATTCCATCGATTATTTTATAAAAGGTGTAGATTAGTTTTGAAAACATGTTCCCATATTCAAACCTGCTCGGTGGATTTATGGTTCCCATGGCAGTTTGCTCATCTGATATCATCTTGAGACTTACTTACATTCAGCTGTCGAGTGGGCCCCTGAACAATGTGCACGGAACGGTCTGATATGGCAATGTCTCGTACCATGCCCAAACATCTGACAGTTGTAGCACTTTGTTAATTTGTGTGGCAGTTTTCTGCGAAAGTTCCATTTAACCACTGTTTTTTCAATAACGTCTCACGGAGCTCTCTGAGCGGGATTGAGCTTGTTTATAGGTCACTATTATAGGTTGCTGAATAAGTACGTCTGTTCTCTTAGAGTCACAGCTGAACTGAAAAAATTACGTGTAAGTCTCTTTAATTTTAAGTGTTTCTAATTTGTCTAATTACTTACTACAAGTAATCTACTATCTACTTTTAGAAATTTCATAGGATGTACTTAAGCTGGAAATCTATGATAACAATTGAAGCAAATGTACAAAGAAACTCCATGCGGAAACCACTGTTGTCTAAAAAAGTGGGACAGTATGCACAACTTACCCAATTAGGTGGAAGAATCAAGAGTCGATTTTGTCTAAATGGCAAACCAATTCAGTTGCGAATATGCAAAACGCCGCAAAACCAATAATACGGGAATAATATGGAAATTAAAATTTCCCTTATCAGCAAGTGCAGGAGTCCAGGGTGCAATCAGGTCCCGGAGGATTTTCATTTAGTGATAAAAAAAAAACAAAAATCAGACAGAAAGGGTGGATAACGGGGAGAAACATCCGCATACTGTTGACCAAGTTACTTTTTCTCCTCGTGGAACATTCTCCGGCCAGCGACAGTCTAAAGAAATTTCGCAGCACGATAAAATCTCGCACGAAAGCATTGTTTGAAAATGTTTCCAACTCGCTTAATTAGTCCAACTTTTTGTCCCTTTGAAACAATTTCCATTAGCAGGAGACCGACGGAAGGCAGAAAACTTCACGTCCACCCTAGGGCCATTTGCAACTACAGCAAGGTTTCTCACCGGCATGGCAGCGCCATCACCATGGCATACGGCTAGAGCTCCTGGATCCCAGATCCACCCCATTCGAAACTGCAAGTTTCCGAAGGTGTTCGGCCCACCACACCACTTCATCAGGGCACCGCGCCGCACAACACAATGACCAGAGCAAAGTTGCAGGATGCAAATAAGGCTCGAGATTTTCTTCCCAACTATGCAACAATTGGAGGACAATTAACATTCAGACTGTGCGATGAACCGAAAAGATATTCACCGGCTGCGGACGGGTCCAGTCCGGGCCGGCTCTGGTGACGACCAAATAGAGCGATGCAATTAGCAGCGCCATTGTTGCCAGTAATTTGCATACAATTACTGCGGCTTTCACCAGTCCCACTCTGGTGTATTTCGCTGCCATTGGGAGGACTTTTTAGTGCGACCGTCATTACCTATGACAGTCGTCGGGCAAGTCCTGCATGATTGCGCTGCCCACATAGCCCGCCGGAGCGCCGGCCGGGCGCCCAAATAGGTTTCTTTTGACGCTCCATTGGAAAGCCATTCACGTAACAAATGGGGAGCACAGGGGCTTAATTAACATGTCATTCGACTCGCAGTATCAGTGCCCACCAGACATGTGAAAGATGAGTGGTTTTCATTTAAGTAACGAACCGTCATAAATTTCAGTCTGCCCGCCACATGGGGAGGCGCTCGTCTTGGCCCGGCCAATGTCATTTTTCAGGGGCCCTGCGCGGGTGGCTGCTCACAATCTCGGCTTCTCAATATCCACCCGGGCAATATGTTTGTCTGTTCCCCTCCCTTCCCGTGGCCCTTCTTTCGGGAAGATCCTGCACAGATTACCGGGCACGGACGGAGTGCCAGAGTAGTTTCGTACTTGCGTTACCTCTGGTGCGTGTGGAGCATCATCAGCAGTTGCTGTGGCTGGGGAATGGCAAGGTTAACCAATTTATTACATTCCGGCGAGATTTTGCCCCAGTGGCTTTGCCTGTTTATATTTCAGTGTCATTTGCACTCAATTACTTTAAAAGTTTTTGGGGTCGAAGTTTCGGTTGCCTCACTTTTTCCCGAAGGATTCTCTGGGGATGTCGGAGGGTCCTGGGGAATGCAAAAAAACACAACATCTAAAGAGAGATAATTTGCTGGAGCTCAGCACTATCATTCTGCAGGAGCTGATACTTTACACGAGCAGCATATAAACGGGCTCACCGGAGATTTGATCTCCGTCGGAAGTAGTAAGGCAAATGTGCCGTGAGGTCATTTGCGTTGAAAGGGTTATCTCTGCCCAGTTACCCTGACCCTATGTGAGGGAATTGTTGTATTTTTGTCATGTTGTTATGAGCACTACTTCCCAAATGAACCCGAATTGGTATCTGTTTCTAAGGCATTTCGATACGCCTTATGCACTGCACGAGACCATTGCTAAAGTGTTTGAATCTCGAGAAAACGTTGAACCCTTTTCGGTAAGAATGAAGGTATCACGCAAGCGACGTATAAAAAACGTCTCTTCATTAATGGCAGCATAGCTTCAATTCGAAGTTGCAGAATTGTAAAACTTTCAAATATCGTAAAGTTCGTTAATATTGTGTATGTGACTATCGCACAATTGCACAGCCTGTATTAGAAGTCAAAATTTGTGTTAATAAAAAAAAATATATAACAACGTTTTTAACCCTCGGTCTCTATATTTTTCGTAAGAATTGCCTTGCTCACAACGACTAAGAGTTCTACCAGTCATACTGTCTTTGCGACTCTTTAAAATATCGACAAAATGTATACAATAGGCACTCTTTTTCTTGTTTGTTACTTATATGGAGGGCAGACTAAAAGTTAGTACCTCAGTAAGCCATTTGGTTAGACTTAGGAATAAGTTTGGGGTATCCCAAAATTTAGAAATTTAAGTCGCCCTATTGGACCCACCATTTTTAATTTGGATGGTTTTTTTTGTGCACATCTACACCGCTTTTTCTGTGTATGGAAAAAAAATGATTTACATTCGTACAAAGGAAAGGCACTAAAACGGTACCGAACGGATTTATATTAGCGTCTTAATATATAGATTATAATTAGTAGCTATATTAGATTTATTAAGAAACTATTTTTTTTATTTTACGAAGAATGACCCATAAAAAAAACCAAGTATTGATTTTTTCGGAGCTCAAGCCAGATTACTTCTATTATATGTTAGAATGACGCCCTGTGTGACGAACAATTCCTGTCCTGTGCGCAATGTTGGTGTACAATATAATTTCCTGGGTCTTATGTTTTTCGCTGAATAGCCCCTTTTCTCTTTCGGATAGATGTAACTTTGTAAACAAATTGTTTTACCTAACCAAAACCAATCTAAACTTATAGTTTAAGAACAGACGATAGCGATATTTAAAAAAAATGTTTTGTTCATAAGAAACACACGAAACAAAAATTAACAATTCTTGAAAATGTGTCCATTTCGACCTTTGCGCAAGTATAGCTTGCCAAAATCTTTTTCCCAACTGGCTAATACTAATCTACGTTGTAGTTTAAATCCGAGTGAATAAATTTCGAGCTATGGTGTCACCGAGATTAAAAACTTATGGAAATTGAAAAATGTTTTCGTTCCTTACATGCATTTTTTACATGCGTAATTTGTGTTGCTTTCCCGCTTTGCATGTTCTGCATGTTTTGGGAGTTTTACATTTTTTGGGTTTCTCATTTTGTTTGCTTTTCGTGTACTGTGCATTTTGCGCGTTTGGCTGAGGAAAGCGTGAACATGCAAATGATGTGACAGAACGGAATTTGTTTAGCCCATGTGACAAAGTAATTCATTTTATCTAAATGAAATTTGGACAGGCCATGATTGAATTGTGGCAAGGAACTTACCCGATTACTTCAATAAATAACATAACCAAATCGTCTAATTATTATTAAGCCCTACAAATGCTAAAACGTTCCTTTATTTCTAATAAATATATTTACAACTATTGATCGAAAAAGTTTTCACTAATAAGTTGTTTGTCCCGAATTATGGAGTCTGCGGTAAGCTATAAACCAGCATACATTCATACACCATTCCTCCCCGAATAAATTCAACGTATGGAAATGTACATAGCAATTTCACAGTACGAATAATGAAACCCTATTTCGCCGGTTTAAAAATTTATGGCAACTCCAACCGAGAAATGTCTTCGAAAGGACGCGAAAAAGTCGAGCACTTAACGAACACCTCTTTTCCGAGAATTACCTTTGATTTCCTTGATTCCATGGGATTTGCGGAATTTGCACCCAAGTAATACAACAGCAGCCAATTTCACCAGTTCACCAGTTCCTGGCTCCTGCGAACATCAAACGTCACTTAGACTCCGTGGGTACATCAAATATACATGAAATTGTGGATTCAGGCGGAGTCCCTTAGACAGGGGCATTGGGGCATTGGCAAAAAAGGAGATGGGATGCTTCCAGCCGCAATACCTGCTCAGAGCTTATTTCTATTGTAGCGAATGAGGCAATCCGGATCCGTCGCTGTTGCATCAAATTGAGTAAACAAATACTGCTGAGCTCCTCCGTAGTGCACCCGCTTTAGTGGCGAAATGCTGGAAGGATCAAGTGCGGCACGACATTTGATCGGAAGCGGACTGTGCATTCGCGCGGACCCATTGAATTACAAGGGAACATTTTTAATCCGGCGAGAAAGCTCCTTCGCATGTTGCACTTTGCCGCACACCCCCTTCAGGAACAGGAGGCGGGCGAGCGCTATACTGCCCAGCCCATTTGATACGTGAAACATGACGAAAATTGAATGTGGGCTTTTTGTTCGTCGCAGGATTTTATGTCCAATAAAAACTGGCTCCAACAACATAGCGCTGCCCCGGAGCCCAAATCGCACACTCCGAACGGGGCGGACGAGGGGAGTGTGTGCTCAAAAGTTGCTCCCAAAGGACATTCTATTGGGACGTTCGTTGCACAAACATATGGCGGCGATTGTTAAAGTTTGATAACGCGCAATGTTCTGCTGCACAGGATTAAGTTGAGCTGGCATCCCCTGGAGCGAATTAAGGGATTTTCGATATTTAATAGGAGCATGTGAGCAACTCAAGTGTTTACTGGGGTGCTGAGATTACTGGGGCTTTTGGGCAAGTATAACTTCGTTTCAATTCAACTAATTGTTTGTTTATAAGGCGAGACGCCACAACATTTGTCCCAAATGCACAATTTGAGGTACCCATCGAGAACAACTACCGTAAATCATTCAGAGATGAATACCAAGAGCTTTCAATGAAGCATCTCTAACTGAACTGGATAACACGCCTCAGTTGATAAGAGTCCTCAATTCAGCATACCATAAACATAACATGTATAACACTGTTGAACCAGTTCTCTCGCCTCCACACACTGAAAACGTTTGCTGTCACATTAAAGGCTGAAATGGTTTTTAATTTTTCTGCAGGGATTACGAAATATTTTCAGTTGTCCTCAAGAAGCCTCAATAAAAGATTGAATTGTGACCTAAAAAAAACAGCAAAGTAATGAATTTGTCTCTAATTTTATTTTATTTTTAAGGTGTAACGGTTGGCATTGGCCATCACAACTCCGTTGGCAGGTGAGTACTGTTTTAAAGAACTTTTGAAATATTTGTAGTAAAGACGGCTGGATTGCACGATTGAGGCATTCAATTTTTTCCTTGACTTATTGAATCGTCTCAGGGCTCCAAGAAGTCCAAACAGTGTAAATTGCAACTTCTCGTCACCTAGTTTAAAAACTAAAGATGACCTGGGAACTTGGTTTGGAATAACTTTATTGTTTTGCGTGGAGTGTGGCAGGTCGAGCCATCCTGTTGAAACCATATGTCATTTACAGCAATTCTAATGCAATGCATACGTTCATGTATCTATAAGAATCGCACACCAGATACAGAGTTTCTGCAGTACTCGATACCTTATTCGAGATCAGCTACCCCGAAACCCCTATCTATTGATTTATACGGAAATCCGTTCAAGTTTCATTGTGCATGCAGTTTCACAATCCAGCTTTTCGTGTTTCTCTTTCATTCGCGTGAATCGAATTTGATCCGCCGTCCTTAAAGAATTTTCACTTCAAAATCATACAAAAATATATACATACCACACCATACCTATAACTAAAAATCAATACAAGTGTATGCGACATGGGTTAACCATAACTAAATTCAGTTCAGTCACATATGGCATTACACGGGGTTACTCACTTTAAGATCAGCAATTCCATATCCGGACAGGTATTGCTACAATTTTAGTTTTTTTAATTATTTAAATCATGAAATATTACATTTGCTTTAGTTTCTTTGATTTTTAATTACTTTACAGACCAATTGTTGCCCAAATGTCACAAATCTCAATTTGTAATGTGAAAGATGAGAACACTCTCTTTCATGTTTGGCTTTGAAAGCTGTCATACCCCCATCACACTGGGAATTTGTTTTCCGAAAATGTGTGTATCTGTACTTTTTAAATTAATGTTTACACTTTAATTGGGAATTTTCCGTGCTTGGGAAATTCAGGATTATATTATATAACTGGATTTTTTAAAGCGTGAAAACTAATAATTACTTCACTGTGTTCCCTACCTATAAAGAAATACAATAAAATATAATAAATCTGCACGAGGTAGGTATTTGATTTTTATTCTATTTTAATTTTATAGCGTTTTCAGAGAACAAATGGAAGTATGCACAGATAACACAGACAGCATAGGTCATCAAATTAATACGATTGAATATTAACACTTATTTATGAAAAGGTTAGAATATCATATCTGCATATGTCCAAAGTCTAGAATAGTTTAATTAAAAGTCACTCAAATAAAATACAGCTTGAGATCTGTTTTGACAGTTTAAGGACAGAATTGAGCCCTATTTGTTATGGTTGTGATTATGGTATAAATGAATAATTGTAGGTATATGGGTTTTCGGGGTCGATGATAGTGGATTTGTTATCGATATTATAGTTCCAAAAAACTTCGTCCTTTTAGAGAATATTTTAAAAAAAAATTTGTACAACAGGATCTAAGCGCAATTTTTTTAAACATCTGAAAAAACACACTTTTTTTGTAAGCGTGTCTACAAGGCACATTAAAATCAAAAAACACATCTAATTACAAAGTAAACCTATACTGTCTATCCATGGCCTGCAGATTTTGATTTTGAATTCAGATGATTACAAAAAGCTCGGGAACCACAGAAAAATCGGAAGGCAAGACATACAGAATCAATGTATTTTATTGGATTTACATTTCTTAGTTGGTTAATTGATTAGCTTCTAAGTTGATGTGAAAAGAGGTCCCTGTCGTTTAACCATTACCTCTATAATATTTTTAATAAGCTCTATAGTTGAAATAACGAGAGCATTTTATATTTTCCAACTAGACTTTTCAGGTTACGCTGGCCTGAAACCTTTGTAGGTGATATTCATTAGAAAAATAGTTAATCGAATCACAAAATTAGTTGCTCGAGCAAGAAATTTGTTTGAATGTACTTAAAGCAAATCTGCAAAAATTGCAGCTCAATCGGATAAACCGTTCAGTAGTAGTCGTGTATACATCCACATGGATGAAGTCGACGTCCACAAACAACAACACAAATAAATTGTATTCATACATGTATGTTTATACTAAGCTGAACATAATTTGAACTATTCCCTAACCGCAATGTTTATATTGTTCAGACAATCAGTTTTAATATACTGAATATGTTTCATTAACTGCACTTTTAGTTATAATGGCTCATAGGGAGATTCAACATTCAGCATTATTCTTGATAAGTCAAACTTTCTGAAGTGTGCCTTTTTAGTTAATATGCAAAAATGTAAACAACACTTCATGGAAAACTTGTTGGCACGTTTTGGCACGAACGCTGGAAAATCTGGCGAGAAAAGTTGCCAAAATTATTAAATCGATAATAAAATTTGAAAATTATGAAAATCATAAAATCTTGGATGCTCTCGCGTCTGTTGGCCGTGTTAAGCGTCCGCATATATCTGAAATTCCCACAGAATACGTAAGTGGTATATCAGGGTGTTTTCAGTGCTCCATTTTCGCCATTTCGTTCAAAATCCGGGACAGGATCACGACTGCAGTAAATGTTTCCTTGTATTCTTTATTCATGTGTTTGTGCACCGTACCACAGCGAATTTTCAAGAATGTAAGACGCAACAAAACTATAAATTCAGCCAAAAATCCCGATCCTCGTGGGAGGGAAGTGGTAATGCACTTCAGTGTGACATGGGTGCAGAAAGCGGCATCCTTCCCGCTTTTCATGTTGTTTAGATATTGCGGAAGGATGCTATGAGAGGATTGTGTGTACGCCCGGATATACTCCGATGGATGGTCCGCAAAAAACATGTTCGTGGCCAGGGGGTGCAGAATTCAAGTCACATGCAGCGGAATTCTATGCATGCCACATCGTGTTACTCAACCTGAAGAACGCTCTTTTAGATGAAAATATCTTTACCGCGAATGGGCGAGGTGCTGCAAGCTGGAAAAACCCCCTGCCTAGACAACTGGTTGGTAGACTGGTGCACAAAAGCACGACGGGCGCGGGGCTGAGACAAAAATGAAGGGCACGTCAGCCTGAATTCCAAGGTGAGGAAGACGCGCAATAAAAAACAGCTCTCACCTACGCTTCCAGGGAACTGAGTGATTTAAATCTTTTTATAATTTAGACAAATGCTCCGCTGCCAGACTGCCGGCCCGGGGGGCTTACAGTACAGTGGGGCTCGCCGGCTGGCATGTGTACACTCCGGCAGGACGGCGCTTTTGAAACAGCACGAAAGGAGCAATTTCAGATGACAAATACACCCTGTCACAGCCGTGGAAGGACATATACTGACAGCCACTTTCAATCATGCGAAGGCCGTGCAACATCGCAGTCAAGTCCCTGAGACAGCAAAGGCCCTATAGACCCAATGATTTATAAATCACACCCCGGCCAGGTCAGAGCGACTAACTCGAAGGACCTCCCCACCCCAATCAGCATTCTCGTCTAAAAAGGATACTTATTACAGAATTGGTTCAATAAAAATTTTATCGCCCCAAAGCGGAACATCTCTATTTATCCAAGACGGCTGGATGCCGGAACGAAGGCGGTCAGGGCACAGGACTGGTTGCAGGAAGGAAATCAGGGAAAATTGAAAAAGACGTCGTCGTCTCCGTCGTCGTAGCAGGGATCGATTGCCTTCGGTTGCATTTTCCTGTGCAATCATCAGCTCTCGCAGATTCTTTTGTGGTTCCAATTTATTCGGTTTCACCGACAGCTTCCAATGACACACTTTGCCAGAGACTAGACATATTGAGAGAATCGGCCACCGATAAAGGGGGGAATCCCTGAAATTTTCCTATAGAAAAAATTCAAGCCAATTGGAAATAAATTCTGTCAACTGGCAATCCGGGATTTTTGTCATTTTTTCCCAAATAAATTCCTGCTGCTGAACTGAATTGAATGGAATTGAATTGCGTAATTAAAGTGAGAAGATCTTTAAGTTGCCCCACTTAATGGATCGCGCGTAAGAATGTACGGTAAAAAGACATTGTCAACGAGAAGATTGAACTAAATTCTTCTAAGGTGGCAAAATAACAAGAAAACTTTTACGGCATTAAGAACAGTTTGACTCAATGGGTAAACGTTTTAAAAGCTTTTATAGTAGATACTTGAAAATCTGCGTCTCTATTGCTGCGTTTTTCTGAAAACAACTTTTTTCTAGCTAAGAAATACGATAACTTGAGAACGGGTCTTCCAATCGGGGAAAGTTTTTAGCCCTTAAATGCAGTCAAATTTCCATATAATTTTTATAACTAGAGCAACCTAGGAGGGTTGGGTGTTGAAATGGTGAATAATTAATAAATGTTATGCGATGTACGAGTATATAAAAAATAATATAAGGGCGTTTGAAGCCGCTGATTTCAAAAATGACAATCAATTTTGAAAATTCAAGAGCCCATTTTGTACTCTTATTAAATTTTATTAGATTGTCATGAAAGTTGGCACATGCACTTTTTTGGGAACACAAATTACAAATTACAAAAATTCAAGATGCCGGACACAATATGGTGAACTGTAAATGCTAAATTTCATTAAATTTTTATAATTACTGGTTTAATACCCATCAAAGACTACAATTGGACTCTTCCCGTAGTGAATGTTGATGTAATTGACGATTCATTTTTTGTCATATTTATGTTGATTTTTTTTCTATGATTAAATAAAATTTCATTTTGAGTATATATTGCAAGATAGTGGCAATTCCTCCAGCTTATATTTCTATCTCTATCTCTATATATGAGCTCAGACTCTATTTGAAGCTGGGATCGCTTAGTTATTAAGCCCATCTTGAATTCTGCTTACAATTTCGTTAATATGGGTCCCAGATAAAGACTTCATTCAATATCACACCAAGGCTTTTAATAGATGCAATTTACGGTATTATTGTGAATTACAAAGTGTGTAAAATACTCTTATCTATGTTAGACCCATCATATAAAGAGTTTTCCAATAACAGCGCTGCATTTTGTTTTTTAAGCAAAACAAGAGATATTTGACAAATCATTTAAATGTCCTCCTCGGAACCGTGTGCATGCATGAATAAAATGCAGTTTTCCATGACTTTTTCACGGAAATCAACACAAATATCAGCATTTACGCGTTGGATTGGTTGAATTCAACGCACCAGAAGTACCTGTTTTTTTTTCCAAAATCTGTGACTTAACATAACTACATAAAAAGAATTTTGACAGTGTTGAGTCACATGAACGAGGGGCAAATATTCAGGTCAATTTCTTGAGATAGCCAATTCAGCAAACTTATCTCTTAATATATCAATGTTTTCTTCTAGTTGTGTGACAGGTGGCGCCGTCTTGTTAAGATCATTAATTGTCCAAGTCTCATACATCATAGTCAAATTATAACATATACATATAATCTGACCTTTTAGAAAGCAAAACAATTCATACATGTAGGAGTCGAACCCGGGACTCTGGAACAGTAGTTCATCCATCAAGGAAAACTTCAAAATAAGTGGCACGTCAGTGAATGCAAATAGCAACCAACCTCAAATCAACTAGCGATTAATGTTCATACCTACACCGAATTATTAAATATTATTTAGTATTTTTATCCCAAGAGAGTTTTCAGTTTCACTTATTTCACAAAAGCTCCCTCTTACACTAATTTATCTACAAATTTGACAATGCAATGTGCAGGAGGTATGCACCTACTTAAAATAATTTCGAATATACTACAACGAGAAGGCACAACCATGTGCCAGGATGCCTAGTCCACGAACAGGCGGCATTTGTCTGATAAAAGATCTGCCTAAAACAGGCAAAATGGCAATTTTATATTTGTGGTTTAATTCACTGTTGTTGGATAAATTGGTTGTGAAAATTAAGCTAGTTTTCAAAAACCCTAATTAAAAGCTTTAGTGAGTTTCAAACTCTGCAAAGACTGAAATTACCCCGACCCGGTAAATGCGATTAAAAACCACGCAACCCGCTGAAGCTCATGTATAATAAAACTCTGGCAGGTGATAGGAGCTGATCATAATTAAAATGCGTGAAAAGTAGATGTCACCCATGAAAAAAGCAATTACAAGTGCGCAAATGAAAAAAAACATTAGTTCACTGCGGTGTGAAAATATCACGATTCGATAATTGAAATGGTGTACATGCTAGCAGCGCGTTGGATAAGAAAATTTCATTTCGATTTTTGCAAAATATTTAATCAAAACGTGAGATAAAACTGGAATGAAGTAGAACTGCAAAAAAAGAACAAAATCCAAAAAGAGGAAAAGTGAAAATCAAATATTCCAGCAGAAATCTCTTTGATAGCCTCCGCAACATCGCCGGCATTGGATATTTAATACCCCCGGAGAAGATAAATAAATCAACTCCGAAGGGACGAACGGACGAGCGGATCAAAACGTCCTTATCCTGTTAATTAAATTTTCGATTTTCATGAGCAGCACAAGTGACTCGTTGTCCTGTAGTCGCCCATCCTTCCTAGAAAATGAGGTTACGTTTTTTCCCGTCGATGGCCGGTGCTCCGGCAGCCGCTGCTACTGAGCTAAATTTTATCTGCCATCCGTCGGTGATTATTCGATTTTTCCATTTTACTGGAAATGCGATATATGCGAGACCGACATTCGTTATTTACGGTCCTCGGGTATGTAGTGCAGATGGAAAACCTAAATCGCCTTAGCTAGAGTGTAAAAGCTTGTTATTCTCGAAATATTGTGAAATGGCATTAAATGGTCACCTGCCAAATGAGATTTGACCTAAGCAGATATTCCTCCAAGAAGAGGAGATTGGTTTATGTGGGCATCGAGGGCTAATAGTAAACTGCTTATAATGCCCCAAGTACAGAGCCATGGCCGAGCGGGACTAAAGTGACTGGAGTAGAGTGGCGGCTCTGGCTAGATGACCCCTCGGGCCACCTGGAACGGGGGAGAATTGTGTGTAAGAAGATTTAAGTATGCAGTTAACTGCGGGTTTTCGCAAAACAAATTAAGCCGCAATGAGCTTAGCCTCCGTGAAGGCGAGGCTGTGTGGACAAAGTTGATGCCCGGCTATTGGATGCGGGTAATTAAATACACCGGCATTCGGGCAGGATGGAGGATACTCAAACACAATTTACTCGGCTTAAATAAGTTTTGACATTCGTTAGCCAATTTGGGTGAATTATTTGAAATCTCTGTTCCCCAAACTTATGAAATTTTACAGATTGCTTGTGTCGTTGAAGGGTGTAGTGCCGGCTTAACCCGCAACGCAGAACCTACATACGAAAATGCAATTTTTTTTAAGTTGGTCCTTCTTTGATTTTAATATTAATTTTTACTACACTATAATTTTCTACATCGTATGACGAATAAAATGAAAAAAAATTGAAAACACTTTCCACCAGTTCAACTCTAAGCTACGTCGCGATAAAGATTTCCGGGTGTCACTAACCCTGTGCAGCCAAATCTCAAGGCAGCGATAGTAGAGTTACATACGTGAAGTTGGCATCCGATTTGAAAATAATTAATTGCAAATTTGCCTAACCGATGCGGTTTTGATTGTAGTTTTTTTGTAATGAAACTACTTTGGATTTTAGTTGGATAGTTTCAGAGATATCGCAATTAAAAACAATGTCTGCACCCGAAATCAAAATGTTGCAATTTTAATATAACGCACTTATGTGGAATCGTAGTAAATCCTTTTCGTTTGTAGTTTCACCGTTTGGGAGATATGGGTATTTTTAGAATTTGTAAAATAGTGTGCCACCCAAATGATTTTATGGTAAGAATGCCTGTACCACCATACGGTGAAACAATTTAAACCGGGCGTTATCTGGGGCCTTGGATGGCATCTCCCTGGGTAGAAGAAGGGCATGTAAGGGGTTTTCTGGCCGGGTTTCGGAATGGCAGCCCGAACGGGACAATGCAAATCCAAGTAGGCGAAATCGTGTACAAATGTTACGTTTTATGTGTGTAAAATACATGATTTGTTTTTTAGATTTGGGGAGGGGGGCAACTCTCGCTAATTAGGCACCCATGCTCATAAGGAACCTTTTCTGAAAGTGTCACCCACTCTGCATTCATTCGATGGACTCCACTTTTGCGATCGCCCCTTGTGATAATACTACCAAAGTACTTATTCTATTATATTTAATTGGATTCCAAGTGTGAATTATACTGAAGGAAAATAACACACTTGGAGGTGCAGTGTGGTCGCCTGGTTTGGTCCTGTACAGGGCCCGACAAGGCATTCTCTTTAAGGGAATACCCGATTTATACCCAGTCAATAATTTCTACAATTTATGTTAAGTTAAAGTTATTTCCAGTTAAAAAATTATATAAACTGCGTTGACAAGGAAACAGAAATTATATTATTAGTACAAATGTTAATTTTAAATTATACAGGCTACTCGCCTGGCCCTTAATTAGGACCCGACCAGGTATTCCCTTCAAGGGTACACCCATGCCCAGCCTTTCTCGTGGCATTCCCGGTCGATTTTCCTATAGGGTTCACTACAAAGGTCTACTAACGATTTCACACAAATGCGTTGCATTAAAATTGCAAAATGTTTCCCAAAAAGTATATTTAAATTTCTTAGGTAGTTACAGTTAGAGTAGGGTGAGATCGCATTGCGAGAGTATTTCATCGATACCCCACTCGATGGGGTACCCAGGGCACATCAAGGAAATTTTATTTACAACTTCTCTTCACTTCTGCCTTTGGGTAAGCTAAAGGCATCGTCCTGTGAGATTTAATTACACAAGGGTGGTTAAATTTAGAAACTATGCGCCTGTGACACATAGACAAGCGGGCGCACAGTATTACGAAACGGCCAGAAACCTGACTATAACTATAAATCTGAGTGGATTTGCGCAGAAATATATATAGAAAGGTTTTCGGGGTCGCTAAATTCCAACAGGACAATAATCCGCAGCATACAGACGCATAGAATTCTTGGGAACATAAAGTATAATGGAAATGGAGTGACACGCATCGAGCCGATCTTAATCCCTTCAAAAATATTCGTCAAGTGCAGGTTTTTGAAAAGCCCAGTTCTTGTGCACGACGAGAAATCGAGAGATTCTGATTTGGACTATCACGCACACTATAGCGAACGGCGACAATATATTCTCCGGATGCTATGACGATAGACTTGGATTGGTTGAGCGAATGCGGAGCCAGTTGAACTTTTCAATGCGACGGATATAATGTTCGTTTGGATAATTATGGCTACCAAAACTTTTAATTACAGAATGTGAATTTTTGTAATATAGCGCTAAATAATATCTAACTGTTAGTTCCATGATAAAATGGAAAAGCTTACTGAGTAATTATATGATTGCGCAAGTCAAAAACGACGTTGGGTTGCAAGATGAAAGAATTACAAAATCCGAAGAGTTCGATTGGAAAACCCCATATGTATGTACAAATAATGTATTGTAAATAGAGTCTATTTGGGGTGAACTTTTCAATTAAAAATGCCACCACCTGATTCGAGCGCGTTCATATGAGTGGTAGTAAAATCGTTACTAAGTTTGCTTCGTACCCACTCACTAATATATTTCATAATCCTTATACTCTTGTGGTGGGACGGAGGTATTACCATATCCCTTGAAGCTAAATCAGGTGCTTGATATAGTTTAGAAGCACATGTGTACATATACTGGAGGCGCGTAGCTGCAGAACACATATTAGGCATAATTGCACCAATTCCAAATATAGCACCTCTCGAACAGCAGGGTTCATGTGAGCGAAGCCCCCTTAATGACTCCTAATCACATTCCCTCCGACGCAGAGCGAAAGGTACCCCGGAGAGGGAGATTGTTCATTAAACCCCGATTCCCGAATTGAACGCCGACGAGCTAATTAAAACCAAAAACACGCTAACAAATGGCCGTCGCCTTTGATTTGATTACTGATAATTTTAATTAATTAGTGAACAACGTAAACATGCATTAATCAGTCTTTCATCAAAATCGAACTGACCCCTCCTGCCGGGCTCTCCACCCAGCATATTTATCCTGTTATCTTTCATTCCAGCTGTCCCTTTGTTTATCCACTCGCCTCGACGGGAATGCCAACGACATTCCTCCGCCCACGCGGCACCACACCACACCGCCTTCTGCGACTAGCCATCCTGGAGAACTCCAGTTCAGCAACAATCCTCGGCTCGTTCGATTATTTGCCGCTTTGTTTGGAGAGTCGATTTAAAGTTGGCAAAATTATCAATTTTTGCCCATCCGTCTGTCTACTCGAAGTTTGTCAGCTCAAGTGTTCCAGATTGGTTGGGTGGTGGTGAGCGGGGGTGGGTGCCTAGCCCCGTCGGTCCCTGAACAATGGCAGGAATGGCGTCTGTGTGCTCCGGACGACAACCATCAATTAGAGCTGATTATTGCCATTATTTCGGCATCCGGACTGCTGGATGGGATGCACAATAACGTGCGGATTAAGTGAATGCTTAAATGAGTGCAACTATGAGGCCGGGTCATCGCTGGACCGCTTTAAAAATTCAATTAGGTCGATAAATATTTTATGGTTTTGCTGAGTAATTAATATCTGTTTTATTAACGCGCACCGCGCCACCCATGCAGTGTGGCAAGCAACCGTGCCAGTGGTGGGGCACAGAAGTGGATTCAACCTGGTCCGCGTGGATTTTCTAAAGCGATTATATCACAGCTAGCTATGCTTATTGTGCCCACATTTATTCAACATAATATTTTATCCTCAATTTGTGCAATCAAGCCTCTATTTTCGTCCCACAAACGCATATCTGTGTAATCACTCCTAGGGCGAATAAATTATGCCGCAAAAATTGACTCACTCGGAATATCGCACTGCAGAACTCGTATTACCGCTCAAAAATTATATGGCGTTGTTGAAGTTAAACTAGAATTTTATTTTCGCTCATTCGGATTGGTAATTTTGCTGCTAAAAACTTCCTAAAACAAATAAAATTGCAATCAATATTTGTGCGAAATATTTGAAGACAAATTTAGTTAAGATGAATTGGGTTAAATGCGTCTCCAAACACTAAAACTATGAACGCACTTAAATGTACTTTTTAACAACATTTACTTTAAACGGAACATTTATTATAATTAATTTAAAACTACGAAACGAACTCAAATGTGAGATATCAATATAAAATGTTCATCAGACGTACAGCTCGCGTCCTAATCACAACGTCCATCTAAATCCAAACAACAAATTTTAAAAAACAATTCAATTTTGTTTCACATTTCGCAAACAGCATTAAAATCAAAAGAATGGATAGTAACAGTCAGCTAGTCAATAATTACATTTGTATTGCACTACGCTCAGCGGGTATTACGCCTAGATTAGATATTGATGTAAATTCGTTAGTTGAGTCGTCAGGTTGCTAAAAGCTATTCAAATTTCATTCTGATCTGTTTTCATAGTCTCTCGCATTTGGCTTACAACCTGCAATAATGCGTTTAAGCGGCAAAGTGCTCGGTTCAACAGTTGATTCATATTTTATACTTTTCACCATTTTAAAAGGGGAATGCTATTTTCCACAAAAGTTTGTGCATGCACTTCAAAGTTGTCTGGCCGTGTTCGTTGAAAAAAACAGTATCCTAATTCTAAAAATTAGTTGATCAATTTGTACAAATTACACTTGCCGATATATTTTTTTTGTTTTTGTATAAAACTAGTTAGTTATAGGAGCTTAATATAAATATTTTACTGTTGTGAAACATAAAATGCAATGTTACATTAATTCACGTTTTCTACAATGATAGTGTGAAAATTTTAAGAAAACTCCGTATATCGAAATCATAGAGCATCAGCTATTATAAGAAATATTGGCATTGGCATGTAGAGTATCAAAATGTACAAGTACATAGAATTAGAACTAATGCTTCTTTTTTTAAATTCCTATCCAAGAAATTCTTCAACAGGGGTCTGGAAATAACAGTTTGTGGTGCCCCTTAAAATAATATCATGTGTTGATATTTTGTAATTGAGACGTGTTAGTGTAACTGAATACAAAATATGCACTTCACTCAGAGAACAGAAAATAATGCATTAAGTACGATGATCTTCCTGTATCACATGACGCGCTGTGGATATCTAAAAACCTTGTTAAGATATCTTGTACAAAATAATTTCCATTGAAAATATTTAGAAAGTGCTACTGTCTTAATTTTTGTTTGCAGGTTTTTAATCGCATTATTCAAAAATTAAGGTCCAGGGGCCAAATCATGTAACTCGATATTCGACAATCGTTTGGTCGAAGTATGAGAACGATATCGTTGTCTCGATGGCAAACTATAGCTTCATGTAAGACGATACACTTGATATCGTTCTTTGTATCGAGCAACCGCTGCATATGAACACTACAAAGTGTCAACGAACTGCCTTGTCGAGCTTGTTTGTGCTACTCAATAAATTTATAAAAAAATTCAAAATGTTATCGCGGCATCTGCTCCTAGACAGCAGCGAGGACGAAGATGAGATGAATCTTCGATTGCATCGACGCATTTTAAGGGATGCATCAGATCCTCTTAATTTATCTGAGCAAAGGTGGGTCGGTTAAACATTTTTAGCGAATCAACAATTTTCAGTTCTGTGAATTTAGTTTTCTCAAAAGGTTCAGACTAAACAAAGAAGCATTTAAATATGTGGTGGAAATATTAAAGCTTCCAACAGGTACACGGAGTACATATATCCCTGCAGTCATAAGAGTGGCTCAAACTCTAGAACTACTTGCAGGAAGTGGATACCAATGGATAACGGGCAATGAATTTGTGTCCCCGGTAGCACAAAGTACCCTTTCTGTGATTTTCCGCCAGACTATTGAAGTTATGGAAGAAGTTTTATGCCCAAAGTGGATAAAGTTTACGGGAGACTTTCAGACAACAAAAGAGTGGTTTTATCATAAATACAAGATTCCTGGAGGTAACATTTCACATTATGAATCTTTCTCAAACTATACCATTTCATATTTTTAGTGATTGGTGTAATTGACGGAACTCATATAAATCTTCTAAGGCCATCAGTAAATGAGCATATTTACTTCAATCGAAAAGGCAGGCATAGTATCAATGCTATGATTGTATGTTTATAAAGTAACACAAATATTTTGTATCTTAATTTTTTATTTGTTAGATATGTGATCACAATATGAAGATACTTGCGGTAAATGCGAAGTATGGTGGAGCTGCCCACGATTCCTTTGTATGGAATTCATCTATGGAACGAAAGTTCTTGGAAAGGAGATATAACAGAGGAGAGAAAGGCTTGTGGTTATTAGGTTGTAACATTGGACCACCGCGTGATAAAGAAACTCAATACCTATATTTTATAGGTGACTCTGGCTATCCTCTAGAGCCTTGGCTCATGACACCTTATAGTATCATCCTCTTCAAATTGTACTTATAGTCCGTCCACACCTGAAGATAAAAGCTTGATATTTGTAAAAATAATTTTTGATGCAAAAAACCTTTTGCCACGCTTTTGTTGTTTTTTGCGGTGGTCCGTTGCTGTTTAGGATGTCGGTCAGCTTATGCCATAACTTTTGCTTTAATATTTTTCCTTTTGGGCCATTCTGTAAGCTATTTTTTGCAAGATTCAAATGTACTTCCATGTATTCCACCAAATATTTCAGTTGTAGCTGTGTTATTGGCTGAGGCCTAAACAATCATTACAATTAATCGTGGAGTTATAATACCTTATTGCAAGCTACTTACATTTTGGAATTCGGCGTTAAATCACAACAAACGAGAAAAACTAACGCGAATCACTAATTATTTTGTCGTCTCGACACCAAATGACATATCGAACTGCCGCTATCGAGTAGCCGACGTGATTTGGGCGACAAATCGAGTTCCATGAAGTAAGAACGTGTGTCGAACGATCATTTTCACTCGATATCGAATTACATGATTTGGCCCCAGCAGGACACATTTATGTACAAATTTAGGAACTTATATTTCGCAAAATATTCACCTAAGAAATTGTATTAGTTCTATGCATGACATGTAAGATACGCATAATTTTTTTTTTGATTTCATTACACAATTAATTGACGGTTCAACAAAAACACCTGCCTGTAAAATCTCGAGAGGTTTCCACCACTTATTGATTAATATGGTCTTTGCTACAGAACACTGTCGCAGCTGTTATGAATTAGTCTGATCAAATTCTAGGTGGACGCATTGTAATTATTTTGGTAACTACGAATGGAGTTTACAGGCTGTGTAAAGTGGGCAAAAACGATTTAGATCTATTCAGCGCCATCATATTCGATGGAGCGTAAAATAAGACTGCTAGGGTTTGCGATGTAATAAAAAAAAATGTTTTTGTAAGTTTTAATTAGCTATACGCTTTTTTAACAATGACAATTTCTACGCAAGAATCATCACACCAGAACCCATCGCCTTCTGTATTGTACGTTTTCCTCCTATCCAATGTGAATCCGTGGTTAACTGCAAGAAAATGAAAAACCGGCTTAGAAAGATTTGTTCTTCCATTAGAATTGCAAACCACTACCCAAAGAATTTTCAAAGTTTCGCAGAGTCCCTTCGTTCCTAATAGTAGAAGCCAATATCAGGGAGCAATCCTTGTCACTTTTCTGGAAAATATGCTCAAGAGTGTTTATCAGCGGCTTAAAGATCGAATGGTCATAGACGACGTCTGCAGCTAGAACTACGTCGGGGAGAATGGTATTCTCCAGCTGTGATTCCTCAACATCTTCCCAAGGGAGCATAAGAGTACCTATTTCCTGCTGTTCGTATTTAAACAACTGAAAATTGGATTCTTCAGCAATCCGTTCAGCATTCCCGAAATTCCTTTTCAAATTCTCGTTCAGCAAATTCATCACCTCGAGGTTGCCATCCGACAAAATCACTTTAGCTGCCCTGCAACATTTCGAAGCAACGAAACCCAGTAATCCAGTCCCAGCTCCTAGCTCTAAAACGGCTCTACTTCGAACGTAGTCCTGGTTGTTCAAAATCCAGTTCGAGAGCGCCAGGGAGGCCTGCCAGGTACATAAACCCGTGGTACCGCTTGACACGAAGCTCTTGGACTCTTTCAATGAAAAAGTAGCGCTAAATTTGTGTAGGCAGTAGTGTTTGAATGTGCGCTCCTCTGGATCTTCTGGGAGGGATTGCAGCCTGCAGAGCTCCTCGTATATTTGGTCGTGCACCTCGTGAAAATCCCTCTCCAGGCATGTGATCCACTTTTTCAAGAAGGCCACTTGGTAGCTTCGTTTGATTGGGAATTTACTATTGAGATCATGTAGAATTGTGCGTTGCAGGAGAATTTCCTGGTCTTCCCAATCGGAGAAGTCAGAAAATACCTAAATTATTCAGAGTTTAACATTAGAAAGAGTTTAAAATCTACATAATGTGTTCTCCACTTACTTGTAGGCCTACGTTGGAATAACAACACAGAAACTGACTTTTCAGAACTAAAGCGCTTTGCTGCCTCCAGTGCTCCTTTTGGGAATCAATATTTTCGTTCTGTTCTTTCATTATAACATGGAAAACTTGTTAAGTTTACACTAGGGATGTAAACAAATCGAACACATGTTTCATTGTCAGTTTTGACATTTTAATACACGGTTAGTACCAGTAGTACCAGTGGCTTCGAAACTGTGCATTTAATTCGAAATCCGATTTGGTTCGTCGATTATATCATTACGGGTTGATATCTCTGCTGTGTTCACAGTACAGGTCACCTCCTATTCAGCTTCTAAGTTTCTTAAACTGAAGCTTTTCCGTTGGACCGGAGTATAACGGAAGTAGTAAAGTTTTGAAAAAGTGGATGCCTTTAAAAGCAGTGCAGGCGTGATGATTTGGTATAACAAAAACAAACTTGACTGCTATTTTTAGCCGTCTGTTGAAGAAATTAGAACCATTTATCCAATTCTTTTTTCAGACATCTCTCCCGGATCATCCACCACACCAGTTTTGATGACGAGCTCTGAAGTCAAATTATGATAATTGTCCGGTATAATATATATTCTACCCTTTAGTCTAATCAACTATCGAGTTTAGAACAACCCGCGCGAACAGCTTGCTTGTATTAGGCAGTAAGTAAGCTATTTGTCCTGCTATTCGTCGACAAGACGAATACGAAGAGGAGGACTTGGATTCGGACAGGCCCTTATTTGTATTTTTAGATTTTTATTTAAAATACTTTTGCAGATAGAGAGGGCGCAGTTAGCTCAAATTATTATTATTATTATTCTATAACTACACTGAAAGCACTTTTCAATCGCATGTTATACGCTAAACAAAAGTTGGCATCCCCACTTTTGCACTTTTATAAATTTACTTGATTTCAAATATAAAGTCAAGTTTCTATAATTCAAGATAAGATTCACTTCAAGTGTATGAATTTCAGAAAACCATGAATTTTAGGAAATTCAGAACATTTTGTACTTTCGAATGTAACTGTACTTGCAGTGGTAGAGGAAGGAAAGGAAATTAAGATAGTACCCAGCAAAAATTTACTCCACGAGGAAAAGTCCCCGATGGATCCTCTTCTCATAATGTTCATAAGAGAGAACGAGACAAGAAACCAGGAATGGAAGCTAGAACGTTTCTCTCTTTATGGGACACATGTTTGTGACGATTCAGTTGTGGGTGGCCTTACGATAACTAGAGAAACAATTAGGAATACAGCTCGGGCTCGGTATACGCAATTCCACTCTTTTTCTTGTTTGCCGTGAGTTTGATGTCGCATCCCGAATTTATGAATCACCCTGTAATTCGAAAACGGTTAAAGCTGACTTGTTCCCTCTCCCTATGCCATACAATTTTCTGTTTTGTTAGGTGAGGGAAAACACCCTGTATATAAACTTCAGGAGACAGTACCCATTACAGCTACGAGCTACATTCATACTTGATTAGATTTCTAAATGAAAATTCCGGGAGCTCTAGTATGGTGTAATAAAATTAAAATGAACAACTACGGGCAACTTCACACTGGCCTAATGCTATAAGTTCTGAGCGTTTATCGTTTTATTGCGATTAATCCAGGGCTGGCTCTGTAGCTAGTGCATACGTTTCAAAAGCGACAGCACAAAAATGTCTTCAATGTTGAACATCGCACCGCACCATTGGAAATGAAATAGATTTTTTTCCGAGATAGCAAAATGTTATCGCCGCCCGTCAGTATAGTGTGGGATTCCCCAGAGCAGTAAAACGTGTCCAAAGAAAAAGTCGACGGTGCGCTTTGAACCTTAGAAGAGCTGCAAAAATAAATGAAAAGTAGACTTCAATGGGCCAAGGGTCTTTTAAATTGGTCTAAATGCTAATGAGATTCATTTATGTGGAGTGGATGGAACAAAGCAATGATACAAAGAAACGAGTTCTACGAACTCTGCAGCTTTTAAAGATACACTCAATATGTTCTATAGGCTGGTAGGCTCAATTTTAGTAATTCGAAGGTGAACCTATTTCATATGTACTATATTTTTTGGCGCAGACCCCCACAGAGGGATTTAACACGACATAAGCATACGAGTTACGTGCCTGTGATCACGGATGGTGCAAATGCAAATTTGTTTACCATTCACAACTGGCCCCAATACCGGTTCCAAATAGCGACGCACGACTTTTTGACTCATGTGACGCAGAACGTGCGCAAATTTTGAACTCCTTAATTTTAAGAAATTATCTTCTATAAAAATTGTAAATAACTTTTTTATTTTACAGTAATCAAAATACAAAAGAAGCCAATCGAAAAAAAAATAAAGGAAAAAACAAATTTGTTTTTATAGTTTCCAGGTTAGTAAACCAGTAATTTAGTAAAGGTGTTTGCAATATACTAACAGCAACGAGCTTCTATTTAAAGAAAATTATACTGCCTATCGCTTTAATACCAAAATGGTTTCGTTGACTTCATTTTCGATGTGTGCAGGTCCACATCAAAAGAATTCTTGAGGTTCATATGCCTTCTTTTATTTTCTTTCATAATTAATAGCTTCGCACAGTTTCGCAGCTGCCAATTTTTTTTTACTTTTATGATCAATCTTTTTTAAATTATTCGCTATCTATTTATTAGCCAAACATTCTTCCCGGTCTGTTAGCTCTAAAGTTTGGCAGGTTATTACATAATAACGCGGATTCAGATTAAAAGTTCGTTTACATCGATTTTGAGAATGGCGCAATTTCACTCATTTCCTTCTTTTTAGGTTTTATATATAGAAAATACTAGGAAAGTACTGAAGATTATTTATTGTCTATAATTAAATTTAAAGAGCTTACCCATTCAGGGTGTATCAGTTAACGCATGCCAAAATGATAGGGGTGATAGATGCCGCCTAGACTAGACAAGCAAAAAATCGTAGGGCAGAGAAGGGGGAAATCTCAACCGTTTTCGAGTTTCAGTGTGATTCATAAACTCGGGATGCACATTACTATTTTATTTTATCTTTTGATCTACTCAACGCAGCGACATCAAACTTACGCGGAACAATTACTATTTTAATTTGCTTTTCAAAAATGCCACTAATGTTGGTGGTTTTAGTTTACGTTGAGTTCCTCAGGTAGATTTGCATCAAATTGGCAAAGTACTTAAATAATTGAGCTACGTAAAAGCAACTTTTTAAAGGAAACATTTTAAATAATTAAGTTGCCTGGTAGTAAAGACTTATCGAGTATCATTTTGCGGATCCTTATTCAACAAGTTCCTTAATACTTTTGGTGTACCACAAGGCAGCAAATTTAGTCCGACTTTGTTCCATATTATTGTGCATACATTAATTCCGACA
Source organism: Neoitamus cyanurus (assembly GCA_947538895.1). Lineage (NCBI taxonomy): Eukaryota > Metazoa > Arthropoda > Insecta > Diptera > Asilidae > Neoitamus > Neoitamus cyanurus. Next base: position 34,002,158 of record OX384543.1, read on the forward strand.
TAAGTGCATGGAGTTGCAACTGTTATATGTTATATATTATAATTATACTGCAAATTTCTAACTTTCATTTTAACCACATTAGAAGTTCTGAAGTTTCACAATTGCTTTATTATTTTTTATATTAAGTTTTGTTTTTACTTTTTATGGATAGCAATGATATCAAAAAATTTAAATTTTAATCCTTAGATTCGTATCTGCGAAAAAATCTAATGGAAATCATATACCGACCGAAAAATACTTGTTGATCTGCGTTCATCTGCATTGTAATTGTACATACCATACATGTGAGTAAATTGTAATAAACTTTTAATTTCAGTCCAACACGGTTTGAAGTAGAATCCTGCGAGCAAAGAGCGAGGGGATTTTCTTTACCTTAAGAAAGTTATGTACCCCTGAAGCTGATCTTAATGTGCCCAAAATAAAATCAAAAAAAAATTCAAAAATTCATTGAATGTTATCTCATTTATTTTTCTTACTGAGTAAAGCAATTTTATTCCTTTAAAAAATAATCTACAAAATATTTTAACTGCAGTCATCCAGTGTAGGATGTGCATATGGTATACCGCAGGGCTTCGTATTATTCTCACAGTTGTTTTCCGACTCCTAATTGTTCATTGATGATATTTTTCTTAGCATGACTAATTAGGAATAACCGACTAATTTATGTAAGTTTGCCACTGGATGATCACATAGTACACAGCATGTTTAAATTAAATAGAAAGAGTAGATAATTGTTGCTTGCAAGCTTTTGTTGAGCCTTAGAATTATAAATCATGTAACCTTGAACAAGTCGGAAAAAACTAAGAGTCTGGTAGAATGTGCTTTTATGGTTCTGTGATAGACATAAACATGCGGTATTCTAAGTTACTTAAAGAGCTGGAGATTTTTGCTTTGATTTTACCTGTATCAACACATGGACGGAGTACATGAAGGTGCATATTAAGTTTAATTTTTTACTAAGTTATTTTCAGCAATAAACGGGCTGTTATCTAATCCAACACTTTACAGGTTTCATTTACGAGTAGTTGCTGTTATTATTGGTTTGCGGTTTAATATTCTAATCTTATAAACTTGTTCACACTATTATTGTTGCGCGGATTTTAATACAGCGATTGGTCTTTCTCGCATTGATGTGATTGAAATGTACTCTAAAGTAGGTCCGATAAAGACCAAATAAAATCATACTCCATAAATAACAGAAATATAACGTATCTTTCTGTGAAATAATTTATTTTCTGTAATAATTACCTATTCAATTAATTACCTACTTTTGTCATTTTTAGAAATTTTGATATGTGCATAAAACTATAACCAATTTTACTAAATTAAATGTTTGTAGGTAAGTAGGTAATTGAATAGGTAATTATTATTTATTTTTAACTTTTTAGTAGATGTAGCTTAAATAAAAGCTTGTTTTTTAAATAGTAGTTTTTACAGTTTTTTAATTTAATTATGATTTAGATTAAACAAACATCCAGACAAAGACGGTTTTGACGGGAACCAAAAACGTCCCAGCTTCCTTCCATCTTCCTTATTGATTTTGTTTTCGTAAAATAAGACCACGCGCATCAATTGTCCATTCGGCACTCGTAAAAGTAAATCAAATAACACTAAAATCAAAAATATTTGGACATCTAATAATGCGCCACCTGGCTTTTCTTTAAAAATACATCCGAACATGGAAATTCTTAAAAGCTCTCAAATATCGAAACTGTTATAATTGATATTTGCATATAAAAGAATATTATTTGCTTACAAGAATCAAGCCATTATTTAAATAGGCCCATTCACATAATCCTGTTTATTGAAATCAAATATTTTCCTATAGAAGGGAATTTGCATATTATATGGCATTCGATTTCATGGCAACAAAATGCAAGAGGAAACAGAGTTTGTAAGCAAAGCAGTGTTACATTTGCTATTATGATTTTTAATATTCACAACAAATTTGCGATGCCCCTCTAATAAGGGAGACTTGCAAAATTTTGCCCGGCGGCGGTGAACAAGAATAAACGATGCCTTATTATGTAATAAGTCAGATACACAGGGTGCTTGGTTTGTGAGGTTCACAACTTTAATTGAATTTTTTGGTAGCACTTATTGTAATTTATTTAACATATTTAAATACTTGTTGAACTTTTATTAGAATTTATTCCTTAAATAAATTTTAATACAGCGAAGTTTTCGCCCTATCGAGGCATTCTCGGAATGAGACCATTTCCATCCCGTTGGGACTATTATGAAAGGAAATGTAGTAGGAAGGGGATGCAATATGAAGGAACAAAATTTTAATAATAGTTAGAAAAATACCCGGAAAGAAGAGATAAACCAAAGTGAGAAAAAATTGGAAAAAGAATGAAGTGGTAAAAAAGTTAGAAAGTAATTTTGCGGCATGCCCTGGTTTTGAACCACAGACCCGCGGCTTGTTGCATTCATACGCTTACCACCGAGCCACTGCTGCCGTTCGAATTCGTTTAAAGGTTAATAATAATAAATAATAAATGGCCTAGGAAAAGTGTTTTATCCAAGTATTTGCATTGTAGAGTGTTAATGCACAGTTTCAAGTAAATCGGTTAAAAGAAATATTTTTTTCCATAGAGACATACTCCCTTATAACCCCTTGGGGGTTGAAATTTGACAACAGCATCTACCCTACCTTTCCCGCAAAATAAATGTAAACGGTTCATTGGTATAGAAGTTAGATCGCGGCACCACCTACCAGGACCACACCTGACTATAAACCGTTCTAGTAATCTAACATCTGATGTGAATATGAAGCCAATCGGTCAAGTGGTTTTGGCAGCGAATGCCCATATAGGACGCAAGTAGCTCTTTGCTTCCGATTTTCTTTACAAATATTGATATTTCTACCTAAAAACATATATTTATCTAAATAAAATATAGCCTATGTTACTCAGGAACAGTTTAGCTTTCTAATAGTGAAAGAATTTTTAGAATCGGGCCAGTAGTTTCAGAGATTACCCCGAACAAACAAACAAACAAATATTAGCTCTTTATAATATCGGTATACCATATATGAGGGCAAAGATAAATTCAAAGCTAAAGAGCTATAGCAGGCCCTTTAAGGCATCCATGAAATTATGCCAAAAAAAACTGATTTATTATTATATTAAACAGATGTGGACCCAAGTATAACATTTTCCCAGTTAAGAGATATTTTCAAATTCATTTATTACACTTATATTCAAGCTGTATAACATAACACTCTACCGTATGTTAAATGTGTGAGCAAAAGATATTTTACCAGCGCATAGCGTGTGTTAAGTATACCTATACATACATGTATCTTGCAGCTAACCACAACCATATATTTTTCCTTGGAAGGCAAAAATGTAGTCGCAGCAAGAGAGTTGCAAGTTAATAATTACGCAAAGATTTTTATCTTTGCCAGCATAAGGTACACGACAAGTCGTTCCATTTAATATTAGCACAGGGAGATCAGAACGGTAACTTGTATTACGGATAAAACAGTACACTGAGATTTAAGTGGATAAGTGATTCTTCACAAACTAACGATAAAACCGCTTTCTAAGTCAAAATTGATCGAATACTAAGAGGAAGGTAAGTAAGTAAACAAGTAAGGGATCGAGGATGGAACTCTGTGGTACACCCATTGTCAAAAGGACGAACGAGGGAAGTTACCATTTACCAAACTCTTTGACTGCAACCTGTCAAATAGGTAGAAATAAATTTCACAGCAGATATTGACAACTTGAAAATTTCAACGAGTTTCAGCAATAGCTTTTAGTAATAAGCCCAATCCATCAGTCTAGAGTTCAAATCATGTTTTTGATCGGTTGTGATTATATGTAAAGCAACTTCAATATCTTAATTTTGGCAATTACTGACTTGGAAAGTATGAATTGTGAAGTATGTAGGAAAATTTGATGTTTTTAATGAACTATTGAATAGATAGCAGAGTGATGTGTTTATATAGTAGAAGGCAAAATCCGATTCAATAGATAGTAGTACTACCAACTTTTTGAGAGGAAAACCATCATCTTCCGAATCGATGTTCAATCGAATGTTCTCCGCATCAGTAAATCCATAGTCTCTTGCTACTTTATAACTTCATAAAAATTGATCATATAATTCATCAGGATTGAAAATGCACTGAGATTCATTCTGGTCAGTCAAACAAGGCTTACTAATGTTGTTACAAAGCTTTGCGGACGACGAGCCGAGGGTTTTATGCAGGAAACGTTCTAAATAGTCTAAATTTAACATTTACATCGGATAGCCATAAAAGTAATGAAAGATTTGCTTGTTTACGAGTACTTAGCTAAGATAAAGCAAGTAGCCACTCATGTCCCCAAAATAACAAAAATAATAACTAAGAAAAATAGATTAATGGTAGCGACTGGCAGCCACACTATTTGCGTTTTACTTTGGAAAAACAGACAGGCCTTTGCAATATTTCATTTGGGTATTTGTAGACGGCCTAGCCTCAGATTCTGATGCTGATAGCCTTAACACCAGGAAAAAACAACATCTCATGTTCATGGTAACGGTAGGTGGAGATAATTTCAAAGATTCGCTAGCAACACTCCTAATATTCTTTTTCTTTTCCCAAAAAATTGTGACATTACTCGCAATATGCTCACCTTCTTTCTATTTATTTGCGAAGTAAATCAAAACTGTCTCAGGCTCAAGAAGAACTTGAATCGGCCAATGCTGTGCCTGACATCTCCTCCGATAACAAAAGTACCTCGAGACCGTGTGATAAGGTCTGTCTATTTGCGTGCCAGAAGCAAATAAGCATTTCGCCAGTAGAAGAGTAAATTATTTTGAATTTTCAAAAAAAATTTACTGTATTTAACGACGACTGCCTCGTTCTAGATAAACAAGTAAACTTCGTATCAGAATGGCAGGAGCGCGTGGATATGGCACCTACTTTTTTAATTCTCGGAAAATGTGACCAGCGATGCGATAGCACTGTTTGCTCTTAAATTGACGCTAAAGTCCTTAAGGTGAGCAGCGTTTCGACGCTATGCATATATTCTAGGTGTCTAATAATACGACGTCGAGTCTTGACTCTTGACGAGCTAACAAAATGTCATGGACAAGCTTGGGTCGTTGGCACTTTCATTGTCGAAATTCACAAGGACGATTTTTCTGTGTCAGTATGTGACATTCAAGTGTCTTTCACTTTGTTAGCTCTATATGTGCGTCAGACTTTAAAAAAATATAAATAGTAATTAAGCATAGTCATCATATGAATTTTGCAACCGCCACCACACCAAGATTACTGGCAACTCTTGTTTGCTTACAACATTTGTTTTTACAAATTTCGCATGATAGGGTATGTGCATAGAGATCAGAAGAAAAATATGAAAAGCAAGGGTGGAGTTCGTCTTAGGATTTTAAAATATTGTTCTAGTTAGTATTTAATTTGATATATTTTCTAAGATAGAATGTTAAATGAAATATAAGGTTTGGTAAAGGAAATAATTATATGTTATGTGCATACTTTAATTCAATGCACAAATGAGAAAAAATGTGAAATAAAAATATTTAAATAATTTGTCAAAATTAATTTTTTTTTCATCGCTAAAAATGATAAATTGCCACTCTTAATTTGGAAATTTGTACATTTCTGCAAAATTAAACTGTGCTGTCTTATGACTGCCAACTGATTTTGTTATTTGAGGTCACCATTTTCTCTTCGTAATATTAAGAGTCAGTTCCTGCTTAATTTGAGCGGCAGTCATGTTTCTTTTCTTTTTTGTTATTTTAACTTTTGATTTAGCTTCTGTCCTTTTAATAGTAGCGTAACATTGGGGAGAAAATTTTAAATGATATTCTTATGCCTAACATATTTAATTTATCAACAATTTCGTTAATTGCAATACTCGAGAGATATAGACTTGAATACGATCTTGGACAGATAATGTTGTGCTTCGAGGCATTTTGTTCCAAAAAACTTTAATGTGTGTACTTCATGTATTTTACAAAAAAAAAACATTGTTTTACCATTAAATAGCACTTACGTGCGTCAGTAGTTCTGGTCTCTAGTAAAAACTCAATAACTTCACCATCTTCACTCTACAGCGCATTTAACTGCACTTCAATCCACTCTACATATATTATAATTATAATATTTCCTTCGACGGAATTCAATACGCAAAAGCAAATCAATGTAACGGTACTTCGAAAGACAACAGAGAATGCTTTAAAAATCCGCCATCTTAAGGTGTACGCCATATTTGAGTTGGAATGACTTCACATACATATCTTGTTGTATTCCTCTCTTCAAACCTTTTCATTTTATACCCATATCGAGGGAGTTATGAAGAAAAAGGTAATCCGCCATATTCTGGTATCTACTATATTGGATTTGGAATGACGTTACATAGTTTACCGTATTGTGCTCGTTCTAACACTTTCATTTGATACCCATGTTAATATTATTTGGTGAAATTTGTTTTTTATTGATGATAAGTTACTGTTTTTCATTGTCAGACATGGTGACTTAGAATGGCCGCCATTTTGCTTTTTTTTGTAACGTTATATAGCCTATGACACCGGGAGGATTAACTCGATTCTAACGACCCCTCATTTATCCAAATCCAGTTAATCCAGTGATGCTCTATAGGCCGGAACATCTGGACAAACAGGCAATATATGTATATATCCATATGTACATATGATACATACATAGACGATAAACACATAGGAAACCCTTCCGTTGTCGGGTAAAAATTCGAGCTGATAGAATAAGTTTACCGCTACGCTAAATGGTACATAAGCAATAAGCACTTGAAAACGGCATTGCGAAGGATTCTTTGAATAGTTCCTAAACATTGTGCAAATGGGCACGAACCGTCTAATTAGTCCACATACGTCCTTGACTTTATTAGGGGTTTCCCCGTCCTCATACCTACATAAATATTTTCACGCCATTTTCATTCCGTCTCCGTAAAAGCAGTAGAATGGGAATAATTGAGCAATGTTTACCGGCCTTATCACAACCATTGACATTTTAGTTCGTGGAACTGCTGAAGTAAACGTTAGGTGTTCTTACGAACTGCATGATCAGCCGACTCACCTTGAGGGTTTTCCGGTTTAAACAGCCGAAATCTGGAGCTATAGATGATTTGTGGACGGCTGCTGGCTTTCCCAGCCCACGAGTCCGGGCGTTTGAATGAAAAGTAGCTCGCGCTGCAACAAGTGCCGCGCACTTTACAGGTACAGGTCCGTTCAACGCGATCGATCGTTCTGAGATTGCGCATATAATTGCGCCAAGTGTGCGCCGCCGCCGTGTGACGCTTTCTATTGCAGCAGCATGTAAGGCAGCATGCGAAGAATTCCATACATCACATCTCCCCTTTCACGTGACAATGTGCTAAACCACATTTGAATTGATAATGAAGACGATCGCGGCGAGAGTCTGTTTCCGGTGAACCAGCCCAGTTCGGACATTAGTGGCCATTGGTCGCCCGCATCGGAAGACTCCTTCGCAGTTTCGCTCGAGTCTGGGAATTGCCTCTGGCCATATGAGCGGCATCGCCCTGAATTAATGCGCGAGGCGACATTGATATTGACACATTTAATTCGGCAAAGAAATTCGCAGCTAGCGTACTATCAATGGCGCCCTGATCGGCGTTTGATTCATTTGTTTTCGATTTTCGATTCTACAAGGTAATTGACGGCCTTGGTGGCAAGCCATGTAGTGATCAGAGCCCAAGGTGCGTTCAGCACTGTTCGCGTGTTATGCAATATTTGGGCTTTCCCGTATGCAAATTAGTTCGTTCACCCCGCATTATTTTGCTTTACGACACAATGCCACAAGCATCCCACGGACTTCTTTTCACCCTGTTCAGGCAATTTTTTGTCACCTGCCACACACCGCCATGAGGTAATTGACGAAAATGTGAAAACTTTGGCAGCGGCACCGTACCCAGGCAATCACAGTCTGCCAAATGATTTATCGGCCGTCTGTTTACCAATCGTATTTATTCAGCGTTCGTTTGATCAAGTCAGGGGAGTTGCATTTTAGTGCTGAGGAGACCCTCAATGCTACTCGGATTTTTTACTAATAGCATGCAAATATATTCCAGTCAGGAGTGCTCTTGGTCTATAAGTGGAAGATTTTTGCATTTAAATTGGCCCCAGCAACTAACCACAAGTGAATAAGGAAAGCACTTTCAATTAGCTGTATAACTGGATTGCGTGTAATAATTAATTTATTTTCCGCAATTAATTACTTGCTTTGCTACATGTGGCTAGCGCCTCATGGTTCTTTTCATCTAGCTAAAGTTCATCCAGCACTTTTCACTGACAAGCTTCTAGTTGACAGATCTCCTATTAATCTTGTTTATAGCTTTCAGTCTTGAAAAGAAAATATTTTCGACATTAATAGGTAGGTGCTTAGCATATTCTCATTACGTCTCTTCACGGAGATTACGAGTAGGAACTTAATTGTCCTGGATAATAAAGAACGCTGCCTTTGTAAACAATTTAATGATTAAGAGAACCAGATTTTTCCACAATTGTTCCATTGAGATAAAAGATATTATTCCAACAATCCACTACTTTTAAAAAAACCTGTTCTTTTAGCTTTTCTATTTTATAAAAAACTGTTAAAATATTATAATTCTCTTGTATGTTGCCAAAACAAATCATTATACGTAGGTACCGACAATTATACAGACGCACAGAATCATGATACCTGAACAAAATATTATTCCCAGCTAAATGTCCGGCAGACAACTATACACATAGATAGTAAATTATGAATATCTGTTGCCACAAGGTGGCTGTCGATGTGGATCGCATTGTTTACATACATTCTTTAGCAATAAAAATTATTTTCAAACCCCGTCATCTCGATGTCTCGAAAAGGTGATTAATAATGTTCACCGTGGGACCCCACATGGGAGCTCAGTATCCATAAAAATATAGTAGATCGGGGGAAAAAGTATATAGTACATAAATCGTATCGTAACGTTGTGGAACTACATATTACTTGGAAATAAAAGTCACAGAATTTCTTACCTCTTGCTACATGCTACCTGATGAGGGAAATAAAAAATCAGTATTTTGTATTTTCGGACCATTTAAGAAGGGGTACTTGATCATACCCTTATTTACAATCAAATCTTATAAAATGAACAATTTTAATTTTTTAATAGCTTCATTTGGGGTTAATATTTTGTGGAGATCCATTATTACGTATAACATCGGAAAATCTATTTATTAAAGAATCGAAACCTAGTGCCTCTAACTAACTTGGTTAAAATTCCAAGATACGAATTATAATGAAGTCAAATATTTATTTGTTAACTTTATTAAAGGCCTTGTTTGACAAACACGATTATTAGGCAGTGAGTGTTTATTGCAGAGGAAAACGCAAGATGCAACACACTGAGACTACTTTTGCGACCCACATTAGGAATGACATGTTGCATTTTGTACTATTTTGTTTGTATACATGTTTACAAACTAGGTTAGGTCATGATGTTTCAAATTAAGAGCATCATAAAACGTTTGATAAATGTGGCACCAACTTTATTAATCTTTTTAAGAAATAAAATACATCCACAGAAAGAAAACCTTTGATTTGATTTTCGGAAAAAGGAAAAATATGTTGAGGATGGATAAAAGGAAATTATAGATAAATGCATGTTATTACACATCTAAAAAACAAAATTATAGCTCTCTCGTCGCATATTTTACGTTCTGGTTTATCCGCCATTAGTGGAGACATCCCCACAATCGCAAAACGGCTCCATGAAGATAATTAAATTTTCAATTCTCATAAAATCGAAGAATATTGGAATTTTTATTACTAGTTGGACTATCACGAACAGGATTAAGGAGGCATTCTGAAAATATTCAAATAGAGCAAAGCAACTGAATCGTGGACACTTAACATGTACTTAATCCGGAATAAATACATAAGGCGAAGGGCACAGCACACGTAGTCAGTAAGTCAGTAAGAACCTGTAATTTATGATATACTGCAAAACAGCATTAAGAATTCCGTCGTATGTAGCATTGGGAGCGCAGTGCGCAAGAACTGACGTCAGTAACATACGGGAAGAGCAATGCACATACGCGCAGATCACTTGCTGAAAATATACATATTTTGCAAAACCAGTAAACCAGTTATTTACGAAGATAATTCAACTTTCTTGTTAATCTTGTTCCGCTTTATGCTAACTAAATTAATCGAGGGAAATTGTGAGAGCTTTTTAAGATTAGCTTCAAGCCAGTGAGGAAAACTGTTTTTTTACGAAATGTTTATGAAATTATTTCTTCAACCACATTTAAATAAAATACTTAAAATTACAGTCGTAGTCGTAGGATTACATACAAGTAAAAATTAACAAGTGCTCATTCTACGTTAGCGCGTGGATTCAGGATCTGTGAACTGTGAATTGAATACTGTCTGGAGGATTAAGACATCAAAGAAATGAATTTTGGTGATTAATTCGATTGCTTACACTAAACTGCTTTTGCGACAGAAGGGATTCAAATGAAATTCGTGGAATGGATTTAGTTGACAGGCAAACTATCTGGGCCGCGATGAAGATTTGTGCGTCACATGCCTAAATTTAGAATGTTTTTTTTTAATTGTACGATAAAACTGCCATCCATCAAATCATACAATGCAATAGTAATTGTGAGCTTGCTTTAATACATACGCACCACAGTAGCTTACGCGATATGCGGTAAATACAAAATACTGCACAAATTTATTGGTGGCTCTGTATGCTTTTACTATAAGAATATGTTTTATATTTGTATTGTTATTTTTATTTGTTTTGTGATGTAATTAATGCACCTCTTTTTTATTTTTAGTGAACTACCCAACTTATTGCCTCTCCAAAGACGTACAACACGTCTAGGTAAAGAAAAGATATGCAAAATTATGCGTGGACTTATCGGCACGACATTCACTTTTTTCCATAATTCAGGAAATAGGTATTGCCTCACTGATAGATGAGTTGTAAACCATCATCAGGGGGTAGCATAGAGAGGGCTAATTGTTTTGTGAAATGGTTTGGAATACCATCAGGCCCTCCTGAAGTTTCAGAATCTAACGAATTTATACTAAAGGAAAGACAAGACATAGATATATCACATAAAGGGTACCACAAAACAATTCGGCAAACATATCACATACTCGTATAACATAGTTTCCGGGTCGAATACAGATGCGTTGTCATAGTTAAGGATCGTGGGAGTGCCGGGCCGTCACAGATCCTGCAGTGTTTTATATAATTCCAGAAGGGGTTTTTGTTATTACAGCGCAAACGATCCTCTATATTCCTTCTAGTATTTCTTGCATTAAATTACCACCATTTGAACGCTTAGAACTATAGCTCAAACGTCTTCGTCTACTAATTCACATTATGAAATTCGCTTATACCTACCGAATCTACTTACGACTTGTCGAACTCGGTCATCTTTTCCCATGTGTTTTGTATCTTTTCTTCACACAATGTTTTATATGCATCACCATGAGTTCCAAAATTTAACGAATATAGCAAACGCTACAAAGATATCGCAATGAGGTACATTGTCGAAATAAGTGAAATCAGCATGATTGTCTCAAAACGCTTAATTGGCTGTATGATAAGTAGGTACAATTCACGGCAAATCTTTCGAGCTCCGGCATTGGGGTGAATCATAGCCATTGTAGCCATAACTAGGGAAATGATTCAGTAGAGCAATGAAAATCCCAAATAGCCTATAAACACGCTGCTATTGTTTGCTCCAATATTCGCAAAGTTAGTCTAGCGTTATCCTTAGCAGCTATCACGCTGCGCTTTATGTTTTATGGTTACGACAACGAATGACAGTGGTAAAGTGTGCTAACAGTATAAGATCAGTAAACAGTGGCAGCCGGTGCACGTCATATATTAAGTAATTTTTGCAGTAGAAGACGAAGCGCACGCATCAGTCCACTCAGTGATTAGAGATTACAAGGTAAATTGACTAAGATCCGCAGAAGACGTAAGCAGGAAGCCTACTTCGCACAGTAGCGGGGCGTACTATTAGATAACACAAACACTTTCGGCGACAAATTGAGATAATTTCAAGATTTGAACGCCACTCTCTTGAGCAGGTTGTATTTCAAGTGCTTGTAAATTATGCGATACTTGAAGCCTTTCAAGAGCAGTGCAGCTAAATATAGGGAAAATCGCAAAAGCTTATTTGACGTTTTTGATACACTCAGAAGAGGTCAACCGGCTTAGATTTGAGGCATTTGAACTAGATAAGCTTTGAAGGTTGTCGCCCGTAAAGGTAGACAGTGAAACTCCTTCAAGCGTACTTTAACATTTTTGAAGCAGAGCGATGATCTTGATATCTTAGCACCTTAGATACCTTCCTTTAACGGCGCAAAGGAAAATAAGTCTTGAAGCAAATCTTCACATTTAAATGTAAAATTTGATGTATATATTTGCTTGTGACTGTGTGCTAGTTTGTGTGTTGTTTTGGTACCTGGGTAGAAACTTTCCTCTCGTACGAGGTCTTTCATAAATTTCCTTAACGCGCATATTCTTCACTTAATGAACAACAAACCATTTCACCCAAATATGAAAATAAATAAAGCATAAAACGTGCGCTTTCAAATGTCTTGAAAGAAGTGTTAATGCTTGGGTGTGAACTTCTGTCAAAATAATTTGACACCTTACCAGGTGGGAATTACATTCACGGGAGAGGCAAGTGGTGGAAAATTTTTGGGGACATACTGCAAAGATTTAGCAGACTTTAAAATTTTCCGGCAGCCTTTTAGGTCGTTACTCAAAATGAAATTATCAAGCGGTCACTAATTTGAACAGACTTTTAGAGAAGTTTATTAAAACCACAAAGTCTGGTACATACATACATTCATATTACCTGTAAGTAAGCTAATTGCAACTGAATGCAAATGACATGCTTGGGTTATCAGACAGCAAAAAGCATTTTCGGTTGAAGGCTTTAACGAATTATTTACCAAATAAAACGTGAGTTAGCTCAAGCTTTTTACTCTGAATTGTTAAATTTTGCACTAGAATTATCGGCTGCATTCTAATAAATCTGCTTTTATTGTCAAGCACTCTGTTTCTGCCCAGAGTTTGCTTTTGGATCGGTCATATTTGTATAAGTTATGAGGCGTTTCAATCGTTAAATCGCATTGAGCGTAATTGTTTTTTTTTCTTCTAATATTAATACACAAAATGTGTAAACCGAAAATTTGTATATATATAGGGGTTTCAATATATTGGAACAATTCTTAGGATAATAATTTTTATTGTTTATTTTTATTCAATCTTCATAGTAAGTTTCTTGGTGTCGGGTGTGGGATGAGTGCAGGGTTGTTAAAATGAGTTCAATCAAAATAAAAAATTCAAATGGTTTATTTATATTTATAAAAATTGGTATTGCCTCAAACTTCCATTAATTACATTGATTTTAATACATCCGAGAAATAAATTAGGAAGACAAATAATATCAAAAAAGCACAAACATATTGAAAGACTGGTATAAAATGATCCCTTCAAATAAATTGATCTCTCTCAGTATACATATTGACTTCGTGCGCAACATCAGCGTTAGCTAGTGAGTTTATGAAATCATACGGACTCAAAGTACTTAATAAGCTTCCCGGTCACTTTCCCCAATGAAATTTCTCGACAAACATTTTTCCCGACAAAGATTACCGATCACTTTCCCAAATTGTTGTCGGGAGAAGAGTTTGTCGGAAAATAGATTCGTCGGGTAATTTGTTTGTCGGGAAATTGCATTCGGGAAATTAGACGGTGACCATTCAATAAATTTTATTGCCATGCATATATTATGTGTATATATTATAATTTGCCATATTAGTGTAAAACCGCAGTTTCACTTTGAACGTGCGATATCTGTGAATTGCCAAAAATCTCTTTTTATTTATTTTGCTGTATATTGCACTTGATTTTGATTTGGTTGCCAACGTATTGAATTTATAGAATTAGGCTCGATTTTTGAAATCACAAATCAATTAAGATAAATTGGGTTTAGAATGACGTCACATGTCTTGTTGGATTCTACTCGTCAAATCCTTTCATTTGATATTCTTATTGAGGAAGTTGTGGAGAAAATGGTAATCCGCCATATTCGATTTAGAATGACGTCACAAATTTTTCCGTATTGTGCTCATCCAACGCATTCATTTGATAGCCATATTAATAATATTTGGTGAAATTTGCTTTTTATTGTCGGACATTTTGACTTATTGTGGCTGCCATTTTGCTTTTTCTGTTACGCAGAGCATCAATACAAATCCAACGGCACCTCATTTGTCCAAATCTGATGAGTACTTTAAGAGCTACGAAGGAACAGATAAACATCCATACTTACGATAGACTGCCAAACTCGCAACCCTCCTTTTTTTGTGCCGTAGTTGGGTAAAAAATGAAATCCAAATTTAGTCAAATTACAAAAGTTTTCTAAAAAGTCGAATCTTTTTACTTATAAAAAATGTTTGTTTGCAAGTCTACGATACAAAGGATAGCACCGTAGCTGATGACCATGTTCTATGTATATTCGAATAGCATTTTTAAGCGGACGTAAGATTCAAGGAAAGAATAGGATGAAAAGAGTTGCCCTTGACTGGACTGACCACGTGCCTGCCTAAGTCAATCTCTTAAGTTACCAGGAAATATGGTATAAAGATTATCTTACAATAAACGGACAAACTCACTTTTCCGTTTTTCAAGTAACCCGAAATTATTCTTTGAGCCCAAAATTGTCTTGCGATTATGAAACATTTTGCACGTATTACATTTGCGTTATCGGAACATTATCCCTCAGTGAAGCGGCAAGAAGAATAACTCATTCTCTGGGCTAGTGAGGTTTTACACTTTAACCGCTTTTAACTTATCTATTTCAGACTATTCAGTTACGACATATTTTTGCACACCATGCACGCCCACCATTTTGTTGATACTAATATCTTTTAATTAATTTTATTGCATTTTTGATATTGTTTTACCGAAAGTTATTTATGCTTCTTTGTACATAAAAAAGCCGTTTGCAAAATAATCTATTAATGCCATTTTCAGTAAATTAAAACGTGCTGTCGGATATTTTTTTTAATTGAACAATAGTTATAAAGATTTTAAAACCTGGATATTTTCTAGAAGAGTTCGAAAACACTGCTGCTCGGTGTACATTTAGCTGCATCTTAATTTAACAGACTCACCTTCGAACGTCTTCCTGCTTCCGTTGATAAAGAAATTAAATCGATTTTCATTATCTTCCCGCAGAAGTGCAAGCTTTCGCCATTATATGCATATCCTCGCGGCGAGAAAAAGAGGCGCCTAAAGTAAGTTTTGTTAATGAGATGTTAATTCAAGGCATGACAATAAAACGTGAGTGCAATATCATTAACTGATATCTGGATAAGGCCAGGCTGGAGTGTTCACCTCAGTTCGAAACAATTATATTTCAAAAAACAAATTAAGATGAAAAATCGATGTACATATGTAACTGAAGACGATTCAACGTTCTTCTGGCCTCAACTCGGACGTAATTACCAAACCGACACCGTCACGGTATATCTTCTGAATAATTGTGTAAAAATTATGTTCTACGAAAATTTTCTGGGTCAATGACTAGGAGAACCTCAAGTAGCGAGAAAATGGAAAAAACTCCACTTATATGCTGTGGTTTTTTTGATTGCCAAGAATTAGAATAATTCCTTTCAAGATGTTTGTTCTCGAAAAATACTACAATGTCAAATAAGTCGGGTGAAGATTACTACATCTATTGATAGAGTAATGAGCAAATATTATCGTAATGCCAACAAAACAAGGGAAATGTACTCTTATTTGCTCAATTGCGTTTTGTTTGGCAACAAGGTGCTCGGCTAAACCAGACGAAAACCTCACTTCTATTTGAGCAGATGTTTTCATGTCAAAATTTGTTAAATCGGGGGCAATGTCAGAAAAATTGGAGAAAACATTAGATATTTGGGTCAAAAGGTTTTATGTGCTCATCGAAATATGTTGGTTTTTTTGGGACTTTTCTTTGAAACTTCTTAGGATAGCAGTAGTACCTACTACTTGCGGTTCTTAGATTCCGTAAATATGCCACGAACACAAAAACCGTGAATACGGAATGGTAAATTCGAAATGAAAAATATTTTTGAAAAAATAGTTTCAATTATATGTAGTATGTTTGAGAACATTAACTTAATTATTCTCAGACTTAGGCAGTGGTTATAGAATTTAGTATTTTTTCCACGTTTAAAAGGACTTTCAACTCAGATTGATATACAGCAATGGGATGGACGAATTTCCTTTTGAAAACAATGCTTGTTTTTTCCTATAGGATGAAAAAGTCATTTATTTTTTCAGATGAAACAAATTGAAACCTGACGGTCCGACGGGTGGCGACTCATCCTACGAAAATGAGGGTCCCCAAAATCTTGGTTTTTTTCGAGCTAAAGTATGAAAATATGTTCAAGCGAAAATTGAAACACTCAAGTTTCAGAAAAAATAGAATGACTTTTTTCATCGCCCTCATTAGAATGTCGTAAATGGGGGAAGGGGGAAATCGATCAAGGAGGTGTGGGATGACACATGCTAGTTCAGTTTCTCTCAGCATAAGGAACCTTTCCTGAAAAATTCGTCGCTCTTCTCGATGGGCTCTTCTTTTTGTGGTCGCCTCTCCATCTAGAAATTGAACTGTGTCACTAACTTTGGTCATTTTAAATGGCGGCACGTTTGAATATTCAAGAGGAGGACATTATGCCCTTTCCACTACACTTTGTTTTAACTCGTTATCACTTGACGGAAATGTGTCCGGAATAATGTCTGCATAAGGGGAGGTGTAGATACGGTTTTGAGTTATTTTAATAAATAGGTATCCAATGGCATAATTCCTATTATTAAATCGTTTAGGAAATGTAAAATGTTTTTGCATGCTTTCGGATTATATGTTATTTTGCTATAAGATGACGGAAAGATAACCGATGTTACGAAAATATCATATCGTAGTAACTATAGAGCTAAATCATTTTTCTTAACTTGCGCTTATAATTCAGTTTCAATTTTTCAGTAATTTTAAAGGATTTCCGTATCTTACACCTGCTTGCAAAATTTTGTTCGATTAAAATAAATTTGGCCATGCCATAGTCGGGCCTACGTAAAGCTACTAGTATTAGCTGCTCGTGTCAGGCACGCTGCGTGCGCTAACCGGTTAATTCGAACCGCATTTAATGTATATCCCCATTTATATTGCAGAATGTCATCCATTTTTCTATGCAGAGCGTTTAATTTAAAAGGCTTATGGAATAAAACCAAACGACACTACAATTTGAAAATGTGGCCGTTCACGTTTACCAACGTGAATTGTTATGCCAGCCTTGCTCTTTCTCGGTCGGGCCACTTACCATACTTCTCAATTGTCCCTCATAAAATAAGAATAGAAATGAATAAATATTTCTACTAAATTGTCAGAACAATTCGGATAATTCTTAATTCATCTGATCACCATTACCATAAATGTACGTAAGACATCAATCAATAATATGGAAAATTTTGTATTATAAAAAAGAAACTGATTAAATTACGTACTTGCCACAATTGCGCACTTACGACCTCATCGACAAACACTTCCATCCATAATTGTATTCATTCAAATAGTCCATCACTTTTTTTTACATACACCACACCTTGTGTATTCTTTGAATTGAAATCTTAAACGGAATAAAAAAAAGGAGTCATTTTTCAGCGGGTGATGAGTACATGCTCTCGCCTTTTGTTTTTTATATCCGAACACAAGTCGCCACCTAATTCTTTAAAATGATTTGTACAAATTGTCTGGAGGATCTCCTAGAAACAAACGGCTCGCCGCATAAAAAAAGGGCAAATGATTGAGGCATTAATATCTTGTGGTGCGCAAATTTCGGCGAATGTAAACAAGTTTTGATAATAATTAGTGATTACCCGTGGGAAATTTCTTTATATCTTTCATTAATCATTCTCTATCGGGACATCTGTAATTTGCGTCTAAGTACTGTGAAAATCCAAGCTTAAAGGGGTGTAGATGCAAATTTTTTTTAATGAATCATTAGGAATGATGTTAAAAAAGGTGAAACACGTATGTGGTATATGAATAGCACGTACATATTACCAGGTTTGTTTAACATGACTTCGAAATACATATATTCTGTGTATTCGTGATTTTAGAAATGCATAATGGTTCACTGACAGGACAAGAAACGTAAGGTCAATAATCTTAGGAAATAGCAAGAACGTAAATAGAATTTACTTTTACATTTATTTATAACAATTTTGAGTGAATTGCTGCATAAGGAGATTTGGTCGAGTGATTCTTAACCTCTCCGTTTTTTTTAAATTTACCTCAGTCGCGAACAAATATGTACATATGTATGTGTAATTATATATGAACTATTTAATGTTGAAAAACCCGCTGTAAACAAATATTTTAAATTTGACACCGTTTTAGTAGACGTAAACAAGAATTGAATTGAATTGTTATTGTTATTGCTGAAAAGGAACCACATTTTTTGTATACAAATACAAACAAAAATAGCTATGAAGACCAGATGTTTTTCTACAGATACAATACAACCGCCTTAGATGCATGTCCTCATTGAAATAAAAGCATTTAATTCAACAACTAAATGAACTACTAAATTAATTAATTAAAATATCTAAAAAATTTCTACTGAAGCAATATTATCGTACGAGTAGAACACTAAAGCAACGCACATCCACATAATGGTTTAAAATCAATATAATCTTAATTAAGTGCCTCCAAAGAACATATAACCATAAAGCAATTGCATGAGCCTAATTTTCCCCCGAATTTCCTAAATTTCCCTAGAAACCGCGGCTGTGAAGCCAAATCTGCACAAGCGCCACCAGCCATAAACGCACAGAATTCGGGCGCACAATGTTGTTCATATGGGTTCTTGCGTTGTGGTGAACCAACCCTGCATCGTCGTTCAAAGTCCTTAAGGTCAAACCATAATTTGCATATTGTTGCGTACGGAAACCTGCCAAAACTGAACGAACAGAAGCTTATGCATATTCGACAGGCTGTCAGAGTGTGATAAATCACTGCGATCCATCTTTCGCAAAAATTATATCCTCATCCATTGTCCCCATTTTCTACTGATATCATTTTGCATATGCAAGATCGATCCTGATCATGCCTTACATATCAAAGTAGACTTGCCGAAGCTTGACGAAAGGAACGACCATTCCCATTGTGGGCATCCATACGAAACGGTATGCACATTATTATTTGGCCTTTAGGGCTGAAGGCAGACCAAATTCTACGTGTAAACGCACGAGAACCCAAAAGGAATTTAGTATGCGGCTTTTCACGCTGATAACCAAACACTAATTTGCTGGCATCAGTTAAAGAGCAAAATTAGCACCCTTATCGTTATCAACAAAACAGACATGAATGCATGAATTAAAATTCTCTGGACTTCCGAGTTTAGTTTAGAAATCTCCCAATTTTCCTAGAATTCGAACCGATGCGGCAAGCGCTCATGCAGACAGTCAAAGGCATAAATATCAACGCATGCTCGACACATCACATCGCAAAAGTCAAAAAGAATATCATTGCGCGCCTGAATTTTTGTACCTACATTTTCTGGCTGGTACCGCATCGCAAGGTGAAGGCATCAGAAATTGTTGGTCACATTTCCGATGTAAGAAGCGTCTGAATATGAACGTATGCTTGTATGCTTTGCATTACTACAGCTATAGGGTTCGCATGGCAGAACCCCCTAGAACAAATTTTTTGGTTGGTTTATTTCTTCCGACTGCGGGTTCTTTATAGCTTTATATTCTTTGCTACCGCTTAACGCTGCAGTTGAACTCTCACCGCTCACAGCTCTTCAATGTGAATAACCTTACTTCAAAAATGAATCGTGCCGCGTTTCATCGACCATAGCTATCGTTCACCTCTCATAAAATACTTTTTAAATGCGTGATTACTTTGATTATTTCTATCTATTCTGTAAGATCTGCTCGTTCATTCCGATAAGGTCTGTATTTACTCTTGATTCTTAAATTACGTATCCAATACCCCCCACGTCGTTTATAAGGTTAACAACGCAGGCCTAGCTGACCTACCTAAAATAATGCGACACAAAAACCACTGACAAGGCCTCTAAAATGTAGATGCTTGAAGTACTTTATGGCTGAATAAGTATCAATAAATAAACTGTGCGTTATACGGAAAATAACGGATGTGCTTTGCACGATAACGGAAATAAGCTTCTTCAGAGTGCCGATTTAATAAAACATCTGCGAAGAAAACCAACTGGGGAAATTTCGATAATTTCATTAACGCTAAAGGAAGTTATATTTGAAGATACATGCTGAAGAAATGTCAATACTTATTGTCTGTGCTATCAGTAAAATGTATTTTTAGATCTATTGACCACTCGAAACTCTGTTATTTATTGCACGCGATTACATCGTTTAAACGAAATTTTATGACTTGGAAAGCACGCGTTTCACTCAAGTGCATTTTGTCTACGAAATTTATTGATGCACCATATCAGGACATTTTTTGAATTTCAATACGAGTCTATTGGCTACCTAAATATGACTCTGCTATTTTAAAGTATTGTTCAAGGAATTCATATTTTGTATACCAACTTTAGAGAATCAATGAACTACAATTAAAAATAATAATTTCCTAACTTTAACCTTAGATCTGCTGTGAATTTATTTGGTTTTTTTCACTCGCCATATTTTGTTGAGGAATTAGTGTTAACACAACCTGTAAAATCATCAAAGAACCCTCAAGAAAAATATCATATTTACCCCTAGAATCAAAATTCAACTTTTTACTCCTACCATCTATAACACTATCTTTGTGCTATATTTCAAATAGTTTCGTCGAATAGTGAACAAAGTGGCCTGTGATAGACTCACTGACTGACGGACACCGAAGTGATTTCATAAGTGTTCCCTTTTTTGATCTGGAACACTGAAAACATTGAAAAATAAGCGCGAATAATAGTGACAACTCGAGAGCGGCGCGGGATGTTTTTTGACGCCCTCTACACCACAAATGCTACAAAAATGATGAACATATGAGAATTGTGAAGAATTTAATGGGGTACAACTTTATAGTTATTTTTCCCTCCGATTGATGGGTTCGTCGCAAAATCGAAAAAAACTATCATTTTTGAAAACTTCTAAATTTTTAAATATTTTACATTTGGAAAATGTTTGAAATAAAGGTTGTTTTAAATATTGCCTTTAACAATTCTTGAAATAATCATATTTCACTTAAACCAATATTTACCGAGATAATTTACTCCTAAAATTAAGGATGATGGCCACACCCTGGGGAATCCGACTGGGAAACTAAGGTGGAGTATTCCGGTGACTACCTAGCATTAATATTTCGCTGGACTCCGATTTAACGCAAACCTCGCTGTGATATTTGACTGGACTATATAATTATTGACAATATTTATTAACACCCCCTGTCATTGTAGCTAGTGGGGAAAGCAGTTTTTCCAAACTAAAATTAATAAAACGTTACTCAGAAATTTATGAAAAGGAAAAAATATAAAGCAGCAAATCCCAACAATATTAAATTAGCATAAAAATAAATAACATGCAACAACTGAATTAATATTCTGAACGTAATGGTTACGATGTCTACCATGCACTTGTCAGGGGATTTTTATTTTTACGTTTGTATTTTATGCCAATTTTGAAATTCGTCTCATGTATTTTGGGCATAGTAAAATGGTTTAATGTTTTTCCGCATTCTCCTAAGCATGCCTGTGTCATTTATGTGCTCCGCAGATTTTTTCTCATCATCATTTTTTATAAATTTTATCTAATATGCATATGTACATATTTCAACGATATTTGAACTTTTTGCAACTTTTCTTTTTATTTATTTTTTATTTTATTATTTAGGTTGCATCGTTTCTTGGCTTTGTTCTTTTTATTTCTTAGGGTACTTGATGATTATGCTGGTTAATTTATATATGTAGCTTGTCTTTGCATATTGCAGATTTTGATAATTAAGACGTCGAATGATTTGCCTCAATCAATAGGGAGTATCATTCCAACGTGATAATCTTCAACCATTGCTACGCTTGACAGCATTTATATTGTCGATTGCGAGTGTTTTTTTTAATGTATTAATTTTTATATAAGTAGGTACCTACTTGTCATATGTTGACAGCTACAGATTTTTTATAAATTTACCACCAAATTGAGAATGTCCCAACATTGGCTTCTATTAAATTATGAAATTAAATTAAATAAAAAATTAAAAACGTATCGATATTTACTAAGAGTTTCTAAGAATTTCTTAACTCCAAAACTTAAAATTTTCGCTGTTGTTTTTGTCACCCCTCATAAATTGGTAAAAAACTAAAGAAGGACTTCTGGCATAAGTATATGATGATTTCATCTCAGGTATCTTATGCAAGACCATGCCAACAATTAGTTTTAAAACATGGCTTTAAATCAACGATTCAACTACTTCGTTTGGACACATTTGGCCTTCAAGTGCGCACTATTGCAATTTACATCGAACCTGTCCACATATTTTAGTTAAAAATTAACTATTAAATCAAGGGAAGCTTTACATTCCAAGAGGATAAAAGCCCTGAGATTCTGAATATGCAAATAAGACGCCTGCACATGCGTACAAAAATTGCGTCATTTAGTTTTTAGTCACAGGCCGAATGAACAAAAACAATCCCTGTAGTTGAAAACAACTTTCGGCTTTACGAACTTATTATTAACATTTAAATCGTAGCTTTATATGTACTTGCGGACTTAAATCGCTAAAAGTTATTAGATTTGAACGGGGATTTTGCGCATGCTAGTGCAAAATGTGCGTCCGCGGTTGTGTTTTGTTGCAAAATACATGCGACTAAATCGCACCTGCAATATTTTCATATAATGCATAAATGATAAATTTGCATTCTGCAGCAGTTTTGAGGTTATTCGCCTGCCAAATGAAAAATTACACAAAAAAAAACATGAAAGCACAATGCAATCTGGCACGGGTTATAATAGCCACTGTCCATCTGCAAGAGGTACATGAATCCCACCGGTAGAGTTTTACCTCTTGCACCACTGCACTGCGTGGTTGGTGATATAAAGCCAAAAACTCGTTATACAACTTCTAACTTCCTGAAATTTTTCGCGGATTGCACCGACCGCTCTGCACCCGTAATTGAATGGCAAATAATAAAGAAGAAAGTAAGAACTCCGACCAGGGCACACATTCAGCGGTGTGGTAACCTCTTTATCATGATCTTCGCTGCTGATCGCTGCATGCTCACCGAGTGTGTTAAATTCACGAATATTGGCACCATCGCCGACCTGCTGAAGACAAAGAAGAATCCTTAAATTCCAGCAGTTCCACAGCCGGACTTTTGGGTACGGTGGAATTTCTCTGGACCGCTGCGACCTAGGCTTATCAATCACAGTTCGAATAGATCCGAGCCGGTGGTGGCACAGAAAAATATTGATGAACTATGGCGCACAGCCAAGAAATATAAGCAACTTTCGCTTTTGATTCTAGTACGAACCGGAACAAAGCAGTTAATCTTGGAATAAGTCGGTTCGGCGTGGCCGCTGATAACGCCCAAGATCAAGACTTGCTCCGTCTTACAGCTTTTGTCCGTACAATGTATATGGACCTTTCCCAGCTCAGGGAAGATGCACATGAAGTCAACTAATTTTAAAATTAATGTAACTATCGATCTCCTCGGTAACTCCTTTTCCAGGCTGTTCCAAGCTGTTCCAGGCAGTAGATGGATGCTACTGTGGACCGTTTACCAGATTCCCTTAAATCGCTCAAACTCCGGAGGAAGTGACGAAGATGCTGGGCAAACAGCTAGTTTTCATCTGGTGCGATTGTGTTTGACGCACGGACCTCCTTATCGCTGGCTTTTCTGTAGGTAGCATTTTGGGCCAGGCAAAGGTGCGCTACCGTTTCTGCAATGCGGCATCTGGTTCCTAACTACTTTGCGTCTGCGCAAAAGCTTTCGTTTCCATACCGGTTCGTCATTGGCTGGCTGCGAGAATATACCCTAGAGATATACTCGTCTTTTCTGTTTGCCCATACAAACACCTGTGCAGACAGGTTAATAACTGACGGCTTGCGATTATGACTTGCAGCCACACGAACACAAGATAAAATTTGTTTATATATTACGGAGCTTGACCAGGCGCGACTCATACGGGAATTACTTACCGAAAGAGGAACATATCAGGGAGCTTTCTTCCAATCTGAACCTGTTACCTTACCTACCATCCATAATTTTTACCAGCTTCGGTGTATTAAGCTGAACGCGCAGCCGCTGTGAATGCATTCTACTTTAACGGGCGAAATATTCATCAGTGTGTCTGACGAAAAAACGTAACCATATCGCAAACGGACCGTACCGTCGGTTATAAACAATTTTTGTGATATTCCGGTGTGAAGTGAGTCTGACCGATTTGCTCCTGCGGAAATGTAAATTATTCGCTCGAATATTTTCATGAAACTTATCAATAATTTTCAAACGGATTATTGGTATTTTAAGTGAAAAAATAATAGTAATATTGTAAAAGTTTTAAGTGTTTGTTTCTGTTCTCTATTTATCACCTTCTCTACTCCGCTCTCACTGTGCTCTGCAGCCTTAAAGTTTCTTCATTAGTTCAACCCAAGGTAGGTGATCGTGTTTTGCAAAGAAAAAGTAAAAATAAGAAAAAGTTATAACAACTTAAGTAAAAAATGGATTTTTGTGTGTGTTCTGTGCTTCATAAAAAAGTTGGCAACAACCGAAGTTTTTCTTCGAATTTTGCTGGAACGTAAAAAGCATTGGGAGTAAAAAACTCATCTCCGGATCGATATAGGACCTCATTGAATGCGTCTACCAAGAACGAGTTTCTCGAGCAACAAGAACTTCTTAAGGTCAAAGATTTGTCTAAGTACCCTCGCGCAAGATGGCTCTTCTTATTCTTAGCTCCGACCGAAGAAGGAGGTGAATAAATCTCGAAGTGCCTCGCTTGCTCGTGACTGCCTGTTGACTTTTTTCCCATATGTACATACATATGTATAGGGTCGGCCGTGCCAGGATTAAAAGAAGCGCGTGTCTGCAGGCAAAAACTACATCGAAATGAAAACGATTTGTGCTAGTTTTTTTCGTTTTCTTCCTTGTCACACGAATAATGGATGATGGGATTCGAGTGCTCACGGCTTTTTTCCCTATACACACCCGCCCGCATTTTGTTGTTGATGCTCCGAAATTCGCGGAGTCGTGATATTGCAAAAAAAAACTAATTGATGATAAATTGCAGAGCTTGGGATTTACATTTTTAAATAGGATAGATAAAATATTGAGATAACTGTGAGTTTTATAAGAAAACGGTAAAAAGAAATCCATATCTAGTTTCTTGGGTTTTTTTTTCAAGAAGACAAAAACCTTGGGATGTTGCAGTCCTACTTTCAAAACGACAAAATTTTATTTTTATAGATTAGATAATTATCATGAATGCCCCTTGCAAATAAACCTGTAGCAGTTGGCTAGTATAAAATGCTAATAAGACAAGTATGAAGCAAGGAATATATTCGTTGTTTTTTCCTATTTTTGGTATTTTTTTAAAAATAAATCGCCTTTTTCGAATTTAATTCGCCTTACGCGTACAAAAAATGTTTTTGAATTATTCAAAGCTTCACACACTTCACAGACCTTTTACACAACTGCTAAACTATGTATTAAATGTGGCGTGTAATTAATAATTATGCGTTGTAAAAGAAGAATTACTTTTAAAAGTCAAGGCCATCTACAATCACAATTAAAAAGGCCAAACAAAAACTTAAAGGAATGTGAAAGCTATGAAGTATAGAAAAACAGAAAACAATCAAACCATGAACAAACCACGAACAAACCGTAAAATACGTAAAGCGTTGGTGCTGGTCAGGGTAGATATGGTCAATCAAGTAACAGATAAATTACAATCAATAAAAACAGCAATTAGTAGGTACACGGCATTCTTTGGGAATTCACTTACAAAGAAGGAAAAACATTTTGATGTGAAATATCACTACACAACTCAATTGCTTTGCGGTTGAAAATGGAATATAGGAGCAAGTCGTTCTGGGTAACCTTTTGCAAGATTTTGGATATCATAGTTATTGAGTTTTAGGTTTTAGGTTTTAGTTGAAAGATATATCAGTTTCTTGCTTCAAAATTTATTCCGACTCTTGAATTTTGACTTGTTTTTTTTCAAATACTTCAAACTACTTATAGCAATGACGTTAAAATTGTTTTGGTTATTTTTAACCTTATTAAAAGGTTTTGGAAATGATCTCATTTCTTGCGTATAATTTCAAGGAATTAACATTCTAGTTATTTTGCTCACATAGTCAAAAATTTCAAAATGTCTAAAGGATTACAAAAAGTTCCAATACAATTGTTCAAAAAAGCATAGACCCGAATAACCAACAAGTTTCGTAAATAAATATAATGATACTGAATTTGATTTAGAAACTATTAAATTAAAAAAAAGTATAAGAATAAAACTTTACGCGATGCTCTTAATTGTATTTGATATTACAAATCTTCAAAATATTCAGTCAAAAAGGTTTGTGTTAGTGGCAAATTTTAATTCAAACATCAAACAGCCTTCTAGAACACTTAAAAATATTTACTATTAAATATAAAAACTCTAAAGTCGCCTCAAATTCAGGACGACAAGATATTGAGCAAACACAATGGTCCGATTTTAGGAAACGACGAACAAACTGAGTAGCTAAAGTAGCTAAATATACCAGCATTGGAGTCTATTTCGTGCAGCAATTTGGCAGATTGTTTGCCGTAATTACTGCAGTGTTGAAGTACCTTTAGTAATTAATTGAAAAGTCTGTTGATAGCGACATTGAGAAGATGAGATAAAGAGTTAGGTAATCCAATTCAATTGTTTTCTAATTGTTCTAATAGGAATTCCAAGTATTCATTATCTTTGGTGCATACTTTTTTAGTCACCCTAATGTTGTTACCAATAACTGTGAAATGTAACAAGATTATAATTAAATTGTTGTTTTAAAAGCTGTTTCCAGCTTATCAGGATTTAGAAAATAATATTGCCCACACATATCGCAAACGTTGTCTTTGAAGTTTTCTACAAAATATTGTAAAAAGCTCACTCGGTTTGATTCTGTATTTAATTATTACTTCACCATAAAATAGTGGACTTATTTTTAAACTTCCCTCGAAGACAAAAAATCTTGGGTCAAACGTTTCAAATTACCTTGCCCAAGACAAACCCAGGGCTAGTTATAAAAGAGTTGGCCCATCATGTACTGCAACTATCATTAAATTACTTTCATTAGAAAACAAAAATTAAATTTAAATTTAAAAATCTATGAAGTGAAACCACGTAATGCTATACATATAGGTAGATCACTTAAACAGTTTTGCCTGAATGAATATTTTGCAAGCTTGAATTAATATACGACTGATAAAATCTGTAACAAGCTGTGAAATACTAGTTAAAGCCGGATGCAGAATGTAATCAGATGCGACGCGTTCCAATCACCATACAATTTTGTAACTGAGTCATCATTTTAATTACGCTTTAACCTTGATTCCTGTTTTTCAAAAATATACAAAGGCTATAAAAACCAAATGGTTTCCTAATTTAAATTTATAATGTTTTCAAATATAATATCGTCCGCAATAACCGAAAAGCAAGGTTATACTGTAGTTAAAAAAAAAAAACCAGAACACCTCTTCTCATAATTTTATAGAATATCTGTTCTAAGTGGCTATATGTACTATACCCTTCTACTTACGTAAATATAGTTCCATGTATAATTTTCTAAAAAAAACTATGTGGATTGAAAAAGTTGTTTGTTGAGGCACAGTAAAACGAAATGATGCAATTAATTGAAATTTTACAGCAATAAATTACAGCTACTATGTCGAATGTTGAAAGAATCTATCAAATTTGTTTGACTGGTAACCGTATCAAAATTTAATTGCATTCTTGTAAATGTATACGGAGAATGGCAATTTCATGCAGCTTTGCCAAAATTCTGAATATTGGTAATGCTGCTTTCATAAATATTGTAAGTACTTAACAACTACTAAAGTTTCATAAAATTTAAACAATTTAAAAGATAATTACATTCATGCGCCTTCTGAAGCAAAAACAAATTCGGTGAAACGATTTTTCTAAAATAAAAAAATTTGTTTTACTCGTGGTAGGTATATGCTAAATTGCGTTTAAACTTTGTGTCTTCTTACTACATATAAGATTACATAGAGAATTTAGCATAATCCATTCTACTTCAAATTTTAACATATTGGACTTTAGTCTAGTACGCAGAAAATGTGCGTAGTTAGATACCTACATAGATAGATTGGAACTATTGTAACGATTATTCGTTTGTTGTTAGAACAGAACGCCTATAAAAAACCTATAAATTTTTAAATGATTGGCTTTTAATATTTCCTCACATTAGCACTCGAACTCCAATGCGTAATACTGTCGAAGGGGACTTTAATAGGCTTTAAATTTCATTTATAAATAAATTTGTTAGCCACTTTATTATGATTATTTGTTGGATTCATAACTTGAGACTCAGCCAAAATATTGAATAGTTTTAATGCAGTGTAAAAAAAAAATAAAAAAATATGTTCTTCAAATTTAGCTTAGACTTACCCCTATATTCCTGAAGCATGTTAAAAACAAAATTTGGGCCCGAATTCGGTGCAATAAAATGGGAAGCAGCATTCTAAAATGTCAGATAAGTTACTAATTTAATGATAAGACAGAAAACTGACACATCTTTAATTTATTACACAAAATTTGATTCTCAATTTTTCATATTCTCCCACTTAATAATGTGCTCCATTATAACATCAATTCAATAAAATTCTCTCAACGGAATAATCATCAAAATATTTACAAATCATTTCCCAAAATGAAAGCAATTCCCTTTAACGGCGGACGCATACGTATTCTATTGTGTGTCTAAAATGATTTTCAATTTACACCTTATTAGTTTTTCGCTTAAATATTATTTGCTTATTATTTATATTATTAATTATTATATTAAATTACAACTAATACAAATGCCCAACTACACGACCTCATCATATTATTTTCTTGTTTTGAAATTAATTCTGTTTTTCAATTGTTATCGTTTCAATATCTGTGAAACACAAAACCTCGTGGTTTTTATTCGTGCCTTTAAAAATTGTATAACCAAAATTGTATCATCGGCGTATTATCAAATTATTGGTGCTCTTAATTCACTTAAGGGGGGACATCACAGTAAAATTTTCAATGTTTCGAAAAAAATTTTTTTCGCTTAAAAGGTGCTTTAGGGTCCTTTATATAATATACCAAATGATGGAATACGGCAAAAGTGTCCGAGTGCCCAAATTTTTCATTCTGCGGTTAGAGGTATATGAAATTTTTATACGGTTTCTCAGTACTTAAAACTTTAAACGCGTTTTTCTCGAAACCACTTTTTTTGAGCTCGCCGAAGACATAACTCGAGCAAATCTTTACCGATCGACTTGAAATGTTGACAGTAGCTTCGAAATATCTTTCTCCACTACGTAGGATTTTTATTTTATATGGCTTACTTTTTTTTTTATCGACGATTTTATGGCGTTTTTTTTGTTAAAAATCAAATTTTTTTTTCAAACATGCACCATTTTGTGAAAAATCAATATATCGAAAAAATCCTACGTAGCTCGCTAGCTGTTGTTATGTGGAAACCAAAAAGTTTTGGTTTTTTCTTCCAGGTCAAAAATTAAGGAGTCTACGTCTTCGGCCATCGACACGGTTTCAAAAATAGGCGCCTTGGGGCATATGCTGCGCAGCCGCCATTTTTAAATAGTTTTTATTGAAAAAATTACATTTTGTACTTTTTTAGTATTGCTATAAAACCTACTTTACAGTTTTTCGATTGATACTTTTATTCAGCCAAAATTAATTCCCGAAAATATGCCTATTTTTTTGTGTGCTACTGTGATGTCCCCCCTTAAATTAAGCTAAGGCGGGCGCTTTAAGGTTAGCGATCATGAGCAGCATTCATATAAGGTTATAACCAATTCACGCGAGCCTTCAGTCCAATTGCTTGCCACTTAATATCAGTTATTTACCTTTTTCCCATGTTCAAAATAGAAATAAACGGCATTTTTTCGCAAAAACGGAAGCCATCGGTACAAACAAAAAAGATACTTTCAATTTTTGTTAGTTAATATTTTTTACCTTTTAGTTTGATTCAATTCGCAAAAGGCGAAAATGTATGTGACCAAATGCATAAAAATCTATTTTGGCACGCCTCACGTAATTTTCCCTCCAGATCACAACAAGAGAAAAATGCAAAATAAAAATAAAAACAACTGTAAATAACGCACCGCGAACGGGTAGATAAATCAGAAAGTTACTTTAAAGCACGCCATATTACCCAATAATTGCAACAAATTGGATCGTTCAAAACGATAAGTGTAGCGGCTAGTGAAATTACTTCACATTGTATGCTTCTAAAATAAAAAAAAATGCATAGCGTGGCACGAGCGGTTTATTTATAAAAATTTCCAAAAACTCCGCACATGCTCTGTGTTCAAAGCACTTAAAGATTGAATTGATAAAGTGAAGGCGGTTGTTGTCTGTCCAAGTGCATGACTTCTTAAATGAGACATTACTGCTGCACCGGAGTTAACCGTCAGCCGATCACTCCCATTTCAATAAGTTAACGATTGGCCTCGCGCAATTGCATTCCACGTACTTGTGTTTAAAGGCAAATTGATTTATTTAAAAAAAAACAAAAAGAGCGAGTTTTACCATTAAATGCGGGTTTTCTGTTGGGAAATTTAGTTACCTTCTGAACTGAAAGTAAAGTGGGCGCTAATTATATGGGCTGCTTACCACCATTGATATTATTTTTGTTTTTCGCGACACATTCCACTTAATCTGTGGAAAGCAAATTTTGATCTGCAAGTGCAGCACGAGACCAGAATGCATGCCAAGGGCAAGTAGGTTAGTAGAACTGGCAGGAGGTATGTTATTTAGTTAATTAGAACACTTAGCAGCATTAGGGGACTAATGAAATTATGGTTTTGTGCAATTATTGCTGGGTTTTGAGGTGATAATCGCCTGAAATGTCCGTTATTAACTAAAATTTTACTGCAAGTTCGGCATATAACATTATATATTCAATGGTTCGTTAAGCATATACTTAGTCGAAAAAGTGCAATATTCCGAAGCAATGACCTCGGTGGTCAGCTACCTGTAGAGTAATATCGCACTTTCGAGGGTAATTATTTAGTTCCATTCAATAGTTTTACTTCCATACATATTTAGTTAATTGGGACCAGCATTTTACTAATTTACATCATTTTAGAAAGGTTGTTGGTTCATGGGCACATGTAATAATATAGTAAGCACGTACAAACAAATCTTGGAGCAAACCCAATCGAATAATTCTATTAATTAAAAATGATCTAATTATTAATTAGATTACAAAATAGAATCGAATGTTGGATTCCTTGAAATAATACAAAGAGTTGGAACTATTCGTGTAATTGCAGTAGTCATGATTCAATGTTTTGCTATCACACCACATTTTTTAATTATATTTCATTGAATCCGAATTATTCGATTTTGATCTAATTATTATAATCGAATCGTACAAAATCTTTCGGATGTGGAAATAGCCAAAAGTGGAAGTAACTGAAAATGGGCCAGTTTTTCGATGTAGTGAATCTCATCAGTTTTTTGGTAATTATTTTGTTCTTATTTATTGCCAGTTTTTTTAATTATTTTCCTAATTTTAATAAAATAAGTTCTGTGTGAGATATCCACTCCATTTTTATTTTATTTGAAAAATCATTTTATGGCATGGAATATAAAGTCGTTCAAATGTTCGCCGTGGCACGTATTCGGGAGGTGCGATTTTCTATGACTTTGTTGCATAAATCTGGCTGAATTTTGCTGAATGGCGTTCGTTATGTTGATTTTGAGAGCATAAATTGTTTGCGGTTTACTCGCTAATACCTGTGATTTAAGATAGCTCCAAAGAAAGAAGTTGAAAGCGTTAAAACACACGTTCTCGGTGACCAATTCACGTCGCCCTGAAATTACTCGTACAGAATGTGCATCATGGCATGCGCTGTGTGGTACGTAGCGTCGCCCTGTTGGGGCCACATGTCGTTGGTATCCATATCATCCATCACTGATTTTGATAATAAAATTTGATGGTTTGCACATGTTATTTAACGCTATAACCTTCCATGGTGATTTGTCATACGCTACTGAACAAATTTTACAGATGTTGCTTTAACAACTCGGCCGCTATAACCAAAAACTTTCGAGCGTCTATATTGAAAGACCCTTTAGTTAGTTTTGTTACTTAATACATACTTATTACGCGCTGGCTTATCCGTATGTCAACATTTGGCTTTCTATTAATTCTCGCCAAGGTTTTCTTAGCTTTTATATTATCATCGTATGAAAGGAAAGCTGCACAATACTTAAAACGCTAAATTTGCCGAAACATACGTATACTCTACCTGCCGAGACTTCAAAATGCTTTGCGCAATTTAGCAGACTTCAGGTCAGGTATAAATGCATAGCAGCTATTTTTGTTCCCATTTTATTTCTTTTGTAAGCACATTTACCTTTCACAATAATAGTCGGTTTCTGAATAGATAACTAATGTCTCTTACATTTTTACTGGTTGTTACATGTGAACACTGATAAGACTACCTATGCAAATATGCTTTGAGCAATTGATTAAACAGTCATATCATAATTCACTTACTTCCGTTTGTGAGAATCATTTCAGCCAGACAATTTTACTACCGTAAACACCGATTTTGCAAATATTTTCGAGTACATAAAGCAAAACAGAAAATAAATGTTCTGGTTGACTTTGAACTTCTTTTTCATGCAAACTTGCAATTTTTAATGAATTCAGCTAATAATAAACTGAACAGACCTGCAAACGTAATAATCGGACCTACAAATTTCAATCTTTTACTCTAATTTTATCAAATAATGACACTGATTAGAAAAAGCCGCAAAATTGTATAATTCTACCCCTTCCCGAGCGCGAAAGATTACACTCGGATCGGACCGGTGGGTGATGTCTCTAAGCGCACGCCAGGTAAAATGTGAAATCGTCAGACTTCATATCTCTAGATTGGTATTTTCCAGCTACTATACCTTTCCGATGTTCCGGGTGCTTTGAGTCATGGTGCGCCTCTGAATGGCGGGCGGGCAGGTTTATCTCTCATTTTCGAATTATCTTGATGAGGTGGAAAAGTTATTTTTCTTTTTCACAAATCATTGCTCCTTTTTGATGTGATGACGCTTTATTTTGAGTGTCTGCTTCATAACAAAGGCTTGTGGTAGTATCTATCATCGCATACTTGAGATTTTGATAGAATGGACATATTTCGTGTTTATATTTATGCTTTGCTCTTATCGGTTTTTATAAGAGTAGGGGGAAATTGTGGAATATTTGTTTGAATTTGGATACAATTCTTTAAATAATCATGATCGTATCTTTGTGTGATTTGTCTATAACCATCATTTGTCAGACAATCTGTCTACCAAGTAATAAATGGAGCACTTTCGTTGGCCTTACAAACTTTAAATATAGAACGCCGTCATTATCTTCTCCACATTTAAAAAAAATAAACGTTTACCATAGCTCTGGGTAGCAGCATTCTCTGAATTTAACGAATATAAGGAAATAGGGCGCCTATTGGTAGCCCAGCGTTTATATTCTAAAATTCTGGTTTTCTATTAATTTCAAACATTTTAAATTAACTGAAAAACAAAACATAAAAATAAAATAAAAGATCACGTCTGTGACCCCATTATGGACATCAGCTACCAGTTTAAAAATGCAGTAATTAAAAATTCGCAACTTTATAATCCGCATGCAAATGAATTAAATTCTAAAAAGATTTCATGGAAACAGTCACTTCTTAGCTCCCAACTTAAAATCACAATCCAATGAGAATTCATTGACTTATCAATCTGAGAGCAGGTAAGTTACCACTTAAACTTGAAACGTGAGAGATCTCTTGCCTTCTAACCATAATTGTAATTTTATTCACCTGGAATGCCACTAATCGGGCATAAATTAAAACGAAAGTAATTTAATTGTCTGCGGCATTTCTAGTTGATCTGAATTAGAATTTTTTTCGCTTCGAAACAATATAGTTATAATATGCATATTGTTAGATATTCCACTTTTTTTTTTGTTGTTTTTGCGATCTTTTGTTATATAACTCTTGAGACAGACAAACATGCAAACTCTATAAATAGGAGGATAATTGAGGATTTGCATTTTACGAGATACACCCGGAACAGTGGGGTCAATGTTATGAGAACTATGATGAAACGCGATTGAAATTTTATGATTTTATAGCGATGTTTTCTTGAAAAAGTTTGGGCAATTAGTAATTAAATTGTTTGTCTGAATATTATCTGCAATGGGAAGAAATAATTAATAAGGTTTAAGAATACCAACTAAAATATTCTAGTTGAAATCCAATTTAGACAGCAATTTCTACATCAAGCAAGCATCACGACTTACTGAAGACTATAAAAGCAGCACCTTAGTTGGCATTTCTTGGAGCTCTTAAATTAAATTTAACACACTTTTAACGCCAAAACATGGACCAATTTCAATTGAATCGACTTTATAAAGATTTTACATTACAATCATGTTTATCTGATGGTCACACCTCTAAATAAATTATGATATGAATTTTCATCATTTGATAATTAATGCAAATTGTCGTTTACTTTAAATCTGTAGGTATCTAAGATATGAATACATTCACTTTCGTTTATTCGAAATTAAGGCAACCTATGGGGCCTTAAAAATCAGTTCAATAATCTTAAATGTAACCAAATACGCGTAGGTAGTCATACCTAAGTAAATTGTTACAAAGCCAAGTTTCACATTTTTGTATTGTGTTCCGCGTGAAATCATGACACATGCAGGATATTGCCCCAATCGCGCCACTGCTAATTTCTATGGCAAAGAAAGTTTTCTGCACAAAATTAGCACTACATTTCTACTTTTGTTTGTTTTTTTTATCATTTCATCCTATCCTATCAGATTCAACATTTTGTTGTCACCATCCAATTTCAATTTTCTTTATTTGCTGGTATATCTGGAGAAGCGCAATCTTTTACAGAGATTGAGGCGTGCTTCATTGGAACAGCAATCTATGTGGATGTTTCTATTTTACGAAACCAATAAACAAAACTGTAAAAATCACTTTAGAATATTTAATTTTTCATACTTACTGAGAAATTCTAAATACTCATTCGCAAAGTCACTACGCAATATAACGATCGCAATTACACCACAAAAATTAGTCCTTATTAAGTAAAAACTACTTACGATAAACATAAAAGTAATAAACAATAGTAAAAGTGTAATTTGCATAACATTATACGGCAAAAGTCGTTAAAGTCGAAACGGTTGCATACTTTTTTTGTTTCGCTAATTGCCCGATTACTGTGGGACTTAAGATGAGCAAATTGATAAGACCACCAACGCAGGAAACGACAGTAATTACATTACCTTTGCTTGCGAACTTAAATATCTTAATAACAATAACCTGGATCCCAATTTATCCGAAGCGCAATTTTCTTTACATTTTTCTTAACTTTTACTTGTTGCTGCTGCTATTGTGCTAAGAATTGCACTCTAGGTTATTTCTACTGTTACTAAATTTCCGACATTATTATTTATCTTATTAATTTACAATTTTTACTACAAAACCTTGTGGTATTTGCATTTCGTTCATTTTACTCGTCAATCTTTGAATTACTTATTACGTAGTTATCGTCTCTTTGCTGGAGCTGCCATAACAACATTTCAGCCGTTCTAGTTAGGACTTTGACACTACATTACAAATAAAGCAAACCGAATTGCGAGAGGGTACGCATGAAACTGACACTTTATAGATAAGTGGAGGGATGGAGGATACATTCAGCAGTTTTCTTACTTTGTGTTAGAT
The DNA here is from genome assembly GCA_947538895.1 of Neoitamus cyanurus. Taxonomy (NCBI): domain Eukaryota; kingdom Metazoa; phylum Arthropoda; class Insecta; order Diptera; family Asilidae; genus Neoitamus; species Neoitamus cyanurus. Next base: position 34,038,195 of record OX384543.1, read on the forward strand.
ACAATTTTATGCTGGTATATTTCTCGCATATGTATCATAGCACATTACCTAATATGTTTGTACATGCTGGCAGAATCTTTCACGCTATTATCCACTTCTAATTTAGATCACAAATTACCACTCATTGGATTTTGGTTCATACTTCTCTGCTATTGTTAGCTGCTGATAGTAATTTGCAAGTCATCAAGCGTAAATTGAGAACTGTCAAGGTAATACACTTCCATTGTTCACTGGCATGGCTTGCATGCAAACTCAATATAATTTTCTGTTATGATTTAACATTTATGAAAATATTGATGTAACCGCTGACTGCTCGTTTCTATTCATTTTTTATGCAATCGAGAATTGTATTATAGAAACGAACAGTCTTTACCTCCTACGGAAGTGATATAGAAAATTAGAGTAGGTAGTGTCGCGCCAATAAGTGAATGAAGTGTTTACCTTAAAGCAAGTAAGCATGATTGATTGTTTTTAAATTTACCTTGAAATTTTCACGGATTGTTTAGTAAAAACGTGTAACTAAATATCGAATTTCCTTGGTTTTTAGTTCTTGTTACAACACAAATTAATAGAAAAAATAAAAATGTTTACATCTTTCTTAACCCTTTACACTTCAGTGGCTCCTCCGCTGAGGAGACATTTAGCTATTTTATTGTAATAAATATTGGCTTCCAGTACCTTACTCGCTCCTTCGCGTGTTCATGGAAAATCTTGTGTATCTGCTCTGCATGGCGCTTGACGGATGAGCATGAGCCTACGGCTATGAATTGGGGAAAGGTAACAATTTTTCTGATGAGATCATTTGTGTAAAATACTCACTACAAGTGCACCAACGGTAGGTAACAGTAGTTGCGATATGGCCGAGATTGGCATACCTAATAGACCTATCTAAAACTTCGTAAATAGGAATTTTGCTGTAAAATAGTTTAAATAAAATTTAAACAGCAGAAAGCGGAAGGTCTCAGAAAATATATTTTTAGTTGGAGGACCTCTTATGAAGAATTGGTTTGGTTTAACATTTTAAGGTCTGATCATTCTCCTGCTAAATACTTCCTGACATAATTCGCATGTCTCATTACGCATTATTACTAAAACGTTGCAGAGTTTGAAACATAAACATTAACTTATATACCTGTATACGATATAAAAAATGCACGTGGCAAAATATTGTAAACAAACAAATAGATAAGTGTTATAGAAAAAAAATCCTCTCATAAATTAACCCTCTCTGTACCCATGTAATAACGCAATAATTAAGCAGGCGCCCCCAAACAGTCGCTTCCCAATTACAGGCTTTTATTTTTACCTCATTACAACGCTAATAGAATTCGTGAAACACAAAATGAGGCGCAGAGCTTAATTACGTAATCTATCGCACGAAAATCACTATCGGCCCACTATTACATTGTTTATGGAGACTACCACAAGATCATAATTTCACCGCAAAAAAAGCTAACAAGGAAAAAAATATTGTTATGAATTAGCGCGGAATTCAATTAAATTAAAAGAAATAATATCACAAAGGGGTTAATCAGCTTCCTATTGAATCTTCTTTATTTTCAACACGACTTGCCACACGTGCTACACCTACACTATTGTAATTTAATTTTCACGTTTGCCCTAAAGACCGTGAATTTATTTGTGCTTTAATTGCTTTCATTAATGCCTTCAGTTTAGTTGTAACTGGAGTTGCCTAAAACGTATTTTCAATCATTTTGTTTTTGTAAGGATCGTATTTACATAGTAGATTCGCTTTTCGTTTTTTAATAATAAGCAACTAAAGCTAAACCAATAAACGCATTCTGAGCAGGTAGCGATAATATAAAGAATTGGTTAGCTTCCTTGTTGTAATAATGGCAAGCGATCAATTGCCTTTGAAGATGAATCTGTGATTGCACTTAAATGCTAATTTACGACATTCGCAATTTCGGAAGTCTTTTCACCTGTTATAAAATCCACGCCCACTTAACTTAGCCCCCCACTAGAGGCTTCAGAATATTTTTTTTAAATGCAAAACAGCTACAAATTGTCTTGTATAATTTTGTTGTTTCCGCTATCGGTGAGAATCTCGGATTCAGTGTTAAACCTCACGTAGCTAATCTTTATCGTATTGAGCAGAACTTATTTGAATAATTACATTTCCGGAAGAAGGTGCAACTTGTGGCACATTTCCTGAAATTTGAAAGCTTCCCTGACTCTTCCTCGGCGAATGTTTTTCTCACATATTCAGAATGAGATATTGCCGGGGTTGTCACCAGATACAATGCGGTGGGAAACTTCACCACTTGAAAGGCTGCTGCTACTCGTTAAACGTGAACTCGATTTTGATCTGGCAAAAGGCGGCGGAAATTTTTGATCTTATTGAAATAATTTTTTTCGGATTTCAACAATAAATTGTAGCAACAACAATTATGTCTTAATAAGACGATTATGGTAAAAGTAGGACGGCGCTTTTAGTATTTCTTTATTAAGCTCGGAAATACCCCAGAAGAGATGCTCGCGCCACGCTCCCTTGCACTTTGACAGCCTGCTCTTCAAATAATCAATCCCGCAAGCAAAATTGTGCAGATGTGGGTACCCGGGCTTCTACTTCATACTGAACAAATTTACTGTTTTAAAAAACAAAGCACAGTCGCAATAGAAGTCTCGTAAAATTAAAAAAAAATCAGGTACGCTTGCTCAATTGTTGTTGTTGTCCGTAAATGCAGCGATAAAAGTGCAACTTTGGCGTGCACTTTATTCTTCCAATTGTAGGATGACTCAATCACTGCCACCTAACGTGAGGTTAATTAGTTTGGAGCGGTCGTTTTTATGGATGTTACCTAATAGTTATGGGTACCTTTAACGAGAGTCATATATCGCCTTTTAGTCTAGCACTTTACATATGCAACTATTACTGAGCATTTTAATTTATTGGATTTTACTACGTAGAATAAAACATTCTGCACCTAAAACACTTAAAACTTGTATCTTCTATTGGTAGTGCTATGGTATCTATCAGATGACTAAAACGGAAGCAGCTAAGAAGGGCAGTTGCAGTTTCTCAAGAATATCATTATTGGTAAATAAACCAGCAATTGTTTCATACAATTCAAAATAAATAAATGTGCCTACTTATTTACACCTACTTCTGAACAAAAGCCGTTTTTAATAAAAAAAGAATCACTTCACTTGAGGTGACTGACCCAACCGATAGTTAAATTGTTCTTGTAAATTGCTTTAGAAACAATTCCAATTCCAAAGACCTGCTCGGAATATTAATAAAATTGTGTGGAATTTTATCCAATATCTCTCACTTGATATAAAAGATACAAAGGAACTAATACACTTAGATTAGACCCATTACAGATTAATGAATATGTGAACTTGGATGATAAAAACATTAAAAACACACTTGTAGAGTGTCAAAACACGTTTAAATTTATCAGCTGCAGTTCAAGTTCATCACAAGGAACGTGTATAGCAGGCTTTTTCATTATTACCTGTAGAAAATTTTTAAAATTACGTTGGCATGTACAAAATTAAAAAAAATAAAGCTGCTAATTTATGGGAATGTCTAGTTTTGTTTTAGGTATATGTATCAGAAGTCATTAAATTAATAACGCCAACATGATATTTTGATGCACTACGTGTGGCTTCTCATGCACGGTCCCATATGCTCTTTTATCTAATAAATACTTAGTATAAAAAAATAAAACGTTATGTGCTTAAAAGTCTTTACTTAGCTATGAGCAATAATTTTTTTAGTTTCACGCTACAGGGAATTTTGTTTTAAGCGATATGATATGATGGAATGACACACATTGCAACGCAAAAACCAGATTAGAGGTCATAAGAACTTATTTTGTTTTCATTTGTTTATTTTTTTCCAATTGCATCAATCTCAATGATGTGATTTTTTTCTTTTGAAATATTGTCAATAGATGTAACAAGTTTTTTTAACTACCCAGGAATTTGTGTTGGTTGAAGCCTTTTTATAAAGCCAACATTTTAGTTGAACATGTGGCTGAACAACAATATAAAATTACTTCATAACTATTTTCTGCAACGTATGGAATTTGGCATTCAATAAATTCAAAAGTTCAAATGATTAAAACAAAACTGTTTCCTTCTATTAACCTTGATGCGCCAAGTTGACTTACCTATTTACTACGAGGTTAAGTTTTGAGGTTTTTTTCCGGTATCATTTCTTATTTTTGTGATCAACACCTGTCATTATTTTCATCATTAAGAGTGAAATCAACGGGCACTAATTATAGCGAATATTAATTTATCTTGATTTTGATATTGACGACCGTAAAAATTGAACCTTTTTATTCCTATCGACGGCTAATGTGTTTTTTCAAGGAATCAGAAACTTTTACTGAAAACAGAAAAACCGTATAAGATTTCACATTTCTTTCTAATAAGTGTAAGTATACTTCATTTCTTATATGTGTGTACAAGGTGAGCCAAGAAGTATCATCCTATTTGTTTCGATTGTAACTTTCTATCAAAGTATTTTTCTTTTTTATTATTTTCATTTGGACCATTGAAATTTGTTCTATTATATGCTGATATCGTTCAAATATTAGCATTCAGTGTTCATGGAAATTTTGATCAATGATGATTTTTTATGGCACTTTCCATCACCCTTCTCGGGCTTATGCACGCTACGTGGCATGCCAAACCTCACACGGTTCCGTGTGGTACCTGGGGCGTATCCAGGCGCAGATGGTACCGAACGCCGGGGATATCTGCGCTGCAATGCACGTTGTAAGCCCATTTTTTATAGAACTCTCTTTTATTCTACGTAGCACTTATCCAACTGTGCGAGATATTTAATCAAGGAGTTAGAATTAGAACAATGACTATGCAATTCTTTGCTACAGCTATTTTCATATAAACATCGGATTTGTTTTATAAGTAGATACATTGACTTAATCTTCTTAATTTTTAAAGTTAATTACCAGTAACCATCCTTTTTTCAAAACTAAAGAAAAAAAAGACAAAATCTTTTAATTTTAGAAAAGAAAATACATTTTAACTAAAGTGCACATATTTGCAAAAAAAAATGCATCCACCTAACCCAATCATTATTCTTAAAGTATTACAGAAACAAGGAAGTATTTTTTATCACACTTATAGTCTGGTAAATATTGTGAAAAGAGCAATCAATCTAAAAATAAACAAATAGGCACCTGTCTACGTTGTCTACTCAAATTAAAAATACATTAAGTCACATTCATTTAAATTCTCCTCACGTTCAATTCAATTGTACATTATCGAAAGACCCTGACCAATATCATCTGATAGACACCATTACGAGTAATGCACGGGCGTCAATGAGTTTTGATACCGAAATTAATTCTTAATTTCGTATCATGATTGTTAAAATCAACGTGTGTTATGCAATGATAAAATTTCTTGGCAATTACGCTTTAATTATTGTATGTATTTGCTAGGTAGGTGTTCCAAGACTTCTGTCAGAACGAGTTTATTTTTTGAAAGTCCGAACAAGTCCTTCCGTGTTAAAAAATATTTTATAATTGAGGTATGTTTGAATTTCATTTAATATAATACGAGAGATTGTTTACAACAATTATCCACTTATTAGTTAGGTAGGAAAAGCAATAAATTTAGAAGGACAAAGATGATAAAGATGTTTGTGTTTTCAAAACTATGAGATGATTAGTGAATCTCAAGGCGGAAGCACTTTTTAGTCGCACACAGTTTTTTTTTCCAAAATCTACGTCTCTATTTGTAATCGTACATATCAGATAAACATTTTATTAGTTTGAATTTTTATGAAATTTCAACTCCAGAAATACCCAGTGACACTGTGGATATGCCTTTGAAATTTATGACCGCGTCCACTTGTACCCTTAATCAATTTTTACAGCAGTCACAAATGCATTTTATTTCATTGGCCTTACGATATCTTAAACACACAAGAATATAAGAAAATCTACAGTGATCGCATACAAAGTATCCAGGCGAGATCAGTGACTTCCTTGACACAGGCCAGCGCATTATAATTTATTCGATGGCCGCGAACAATTTTTAACGTGAATGCATAGAAGTTTCATATCCGAGTTGAAGATTTACGATATCTTGGCGCGTAATGGAAGTGAAATGTTGCATAAGAAGCTGCACAACAATAGCATGCAAAAGCAACAGTCGGCAAATGCTAAAGGAAGCCCAGTAGTCCCATTCTATTGTATTTGTTTTTTTAAGTCGCTTTGCCGGCTGCACCGTCCAGGCAATGAGTGTTTTCTGTGACATCGAAAAGCACCTGAGCGTGATTACTTCCGAATCGCATTATTACATGATTCCGAGCTCAGATGTAGTTGAAACTGCAATTCCAGATAATTTACATAGAGGCGTCCATTACGGCAAACCATAAATTTTCATCTCTTCATTTTTAATTGCGACATTACATGGCATGTATGTAAACTAAATTAGCGCATGTTGACGCGTTATTACTCCTTCACATTGACAGCCATCATCCGTCTCGTTAGTGAGGATGAAAGTGTGAGATATGTAAAATGTTAAAGTGGAAAACCATTTAGTGAAATTGCTTCAGCCTCTGAATTCCTCACGAGAGGACAAAGCTTTTAATCCCTCATTAATTCGTTACTCCTCTCAAAATAAATACAATAAAAAGTAATATGCGCAAAATAATGTGGAAAATTTAATATGCCATGTGTACGACCAGACCATCCTTGGCATTATTCGTGATGTGCTTTTAAGTAATATTTTCTAAAAGATATTGCAGAAACGCTTTATATGCTGAGATTGTTTACATAAGCTTATCCGCTCTTGATAGATGAGAAAAGATAAATTACAACGTTTTGTCCTTAAGCTGGAAAAATTGATAATGAACTGCGCGAAAAGTAGTTTAGTGGAAAAGTACTTAAAATGGGAATGTTGGGACAAGTTCATGAAAATTTATTTCAATGTCATGATAAGAGTCAGTCGAGTAAGCGTATGTAGTATGACAATGAAAAGTCACGGACACCTTTTTTTTCTGTTTATCGTTGAGTTTAAATTGTACCCGCACAAATCTGAGATAGTGAGTTCAAGCGCATCCACTTTAATTTATAGTCAAAAGGATTAATTGTGAAGGGTCTAAGCTGTGGTAGACAGAAAAGCATACATGATGTCGCATCTTTTGCCACAATATCACTGCGCAGGTTGCTCTAAAAGCGGAAACCACAAGATAAATATGCTCAGGCTTTTATTTTAATTGCCTTGTTTTTTCCGTAGATGCAAAACATCCTTATTACTTGGTTCTCGTGTTTTTTTTTTTGCCATTTTTGGAAATTTTATTTTATTTTATGTTAGTTATTTAGTAAGTATCATCGGCAGTCGTTAATATCGAATCTCGTATATTTGTTCTGGAATAAGCATAAAATTAAACGTTCCGCCATAAACTAACTTCAGTCCCTTCTTCCACGATCGGACTATGGAATTTTTTTTATTGGCAAGATTCCAATTCCATGGAAAGAATTTTCATAGAATCGGACAAATGCAGTTAAATGAATCAATTGATAAACTCCTTGTATAATATTCCTGGAAAAATACGCGGTACTCCCAAGTGGATTGATCGCCAAGATTGTTAAGAATGGCTTGGACAATGGAAGCGACAATGGTAGCAATGACGAGTTCGATCATGAAGAAAAGGCCCATTAAAACAAACAAACGAGCAGTTAATTTAAAAGGCAAATATCAGAAACGTCAGAAGATTTATGTCTCCGTTGGACAAATAATTGGATCAATTCTCGCTTAACGATTAAAGAACTGCTACTTGTCCATGTCTATGAAAAAATAAATTTATTCAAGGTTTCTACGCAGTTACAGAAAAATTTGAATAACTATTTTATCTGATATGAGGACATTTTTTTTTACCTATCGCAGGTAATACATTTAAGTTAACGTCTTAAAAAAATACGAACTTTGAGATATGGCACACCAGCATGAGCCAGTTCCCATCTTTGGCTGCTACCGATTTTGAAAATATTGTTTCGAAAAACAAATTAAAGTTTTCTATGAAGGAAGGTAGGAATTCTGCACTGTGCAGTACATAGTGCCAGATTCGGTAGTTGTTGAAATCAAAAAATTCTATAGTTACTTATGATCAGCGCCGAACAAACCAAAAGTCTCTGGGTGATTGTTGGAGTTGAAAGCCTTGTTAAAGTCGAGTAAAACTAAAGCTGTTAAATATAAATATGAAAATGCCAAAATGGCGAAAATTACAAAACAATTAATGAACTTTCCGACAGCCAGGCCTGGTGGCCATGATAACATTTTTTATTCTTTATGAGGTTTTTCATATGAAACCCCAATGTAAGCAAAAAGCTACATTAGCCATCAAAATTAGCCCACTTTAGACAAATATGATAACCGTCAAAGGTTTTCCTCGAAGACCATGGGGATTTGACACACGTGAAAAATTACATAATCCCGAATTAATTACTAATATATTTTCGATTTCAAAGAAAATAGTATACATGCGGGGAATTTTAAAATGTCTAAAAAATAATAACAGCGGTTTGCGTATTTTAATACTAAACGAGTTTTTTATAACCTTTCGCTAAATATGCTAAACAGAGTTGGTTCGTCCTTGCAGCAAGGTCTTCAATCGTCTACTGACAGCGTGACTAAGAGTTCAAAATTGATGATCTTAGTCACGTTTTATAATCCCGCAGTTGCTAATGCATAAACAGAAAATAATAGACAAAAACAAAAACTCAATATCGATCCAGTCAATACACTTAATAGTTCCTTTCGAGGTAATTTATAATTCGTCGCACAAAATCTGTGTATTCCTTTTTTCCTTGAGGTCGTCACAGCCTCGTTTTATCTTTCGGCGAAATTAATTAAATACCCAAAAACACATAAATTCGGGGTGCTTTTTCGCGATAAATCTCGCAAACAAGCCAATCCAGTTTTAGTGACGCTCTAGTCTACAATATACAATATCTGCACGCTGCCGCCGCCGCCGGTCGAACGAACCGAACGAAATTGGAGATAAATTGCACGCGACAAGTTGACAAAAAACTCATTTTCCAGTCACTGAAGGCCCACGTATATGTAAAAAATATTTAATTTGCGACATTTAGCTTAAAAATGTAATAATACTGTTTGCAGATAATCACGGTGTACATCAATTATTTCCCGATGGATGAACAGAGCTCTTCGTTAGTTCGCCCCACACTTGTGGCCACGAGCTCAGATTTTATAGGTACTTGCCGCAAAACATATCAATTTCGGCGTTATACCTCACTAGAAAAAAAAAGGCAATTTTGACCTTGCCAATATGTACAGCTGGAGCCTCATAAGCAAGCACCCGACTGAGGCGCACCTGGATGTGCCCAGATAATGAATGGTGTCACGTTTGGAGCAGCCGACCGCTCAAGCATTCGCGAACATAAACATATCAACGTTCTATTTGATGAGGGTCTGATGGAATAAGTCGAACACCTCTCGTGTTGTTTGCGCAAAGGTGAGGGGATATTGGCAAAAAAGTCATCAGCATTACACCTCTCCATCAATGTGCGAATATTCCTTCGGCCCGATTTCACTTGACCAATTTTCGGATTTGTTTACATACACATGAACGTAAAGGTAGCTGTGCGTCGGGTATGACCAGCTGGAGTGCTCGCTAGATTTTTTTTTTTTGCTCGATTGTGATGAACTCATTTTCGTAACGACTATGTACAAATTACTGCATGTGATCTTATGAATAGTCATCCGGTTTCTATGCCAATCTTCTTGTCAATCTGAATTATGGGTACGAACGTCGCATCGCGCACTTATGATCTTAACGACAGGGTAACGCTGCCGGAGAGTATTTTCTGCAGGCGCCGCTGTTCTTGCAGTTTTCACATGATGACCTCTATATGCAGATAATTTTTTTGAAAATCTCCAATATGCTTCCTGTATGGCCAAGAAAACGCTTAAAAATAAGTTGTTTACATGAATACGTCACAAAACTGGTACGCGAAAAGGTTAACCAACTCCTACAGTCACTCTCGCGATCGCCGTTGGTTTTTATCGAACTGCATTAAAGGTATGCACACTTGGTGTCGACAGACAGTACAGACAGTGTTGCTTCGCATTCCTTTCACAAGAAACCCGGTCTGGTTATTTGTTGGGTTTTGTTGTCTGTAAGATTTGTTTACGCAGAAGACCAAAACTCCCATAACACTATCTGGATAAAATCGTAATAGTATTATTATTACTGATTTTTCGCTTTTCTGACCTTGTGTCGAAGAGGCTCCCGGATATCATTCATTTTAAAGAGAACATTCTAGCAAACTCAACCTTCTAGCTTCAGATAAAATCTCAACTTAAAAAAAATAATCTGAAGATACTACTTAAAACGAACTACTAGATATTCAAATAAAATGACACATGTTAAGCACGCCATCATCAAAACTACATACAATTACGTATTTCTCAATAAACCTCTAATGCTTAAAAAAAAACGTTCCCACGTGTTCTGCCTTCAAGGCGCATTATTCTCATTGCCACCTAGCAATTCCATTGTTTCCTTTATTATAATGAATCTTTTTCTATGTCAAGAAAATAAACAGTTATTAGTGTGGGTTTAATGCATTTTTGCAATTACCTCACATTCATTTAGATCTTAAATATTTTAATTAGACAGCATCGCGTTTTATGAAAGCACGTGATTTATGTTTGTGCACTTTTTTTTTTAATTAAACTCCTTTACAATTGCCTTGTTGTCAAATAATTTTAATTGTATGTTTTTTATTTCCTTTCAGATTTAAATATGACTGCTGGAGCTGGATACAAAAACGATGGCTATGATGGGGATATACCTGTTAAGGTAATTGTTTACTTAGCTATCAAAAGCGCATGCATAAATTGCTTGACCTTAACCTTAGATGAATAATTGAAAAATATGAGTAAGATATTATTTCTGGAGATACTTTTCATCACCTCACAACCATTAAAATACCTCTGTATAGAACCATTCGCAACTTAAAATTTATTCAAAGACACGTCGCGTCGTCAAGGTTAATTAGGACTTATTTGTTCAGTAGTGTCTGTCTATCAACGGACGATGCACCCACCTGAAAATTAATAAAAAAAACTGGTTAAGTATGAACGCCTGTTCGAATATCGCAGACAGAACTGAATACACCAGAGTTATACCATAAAGTAAACTTTTTATTATCTAAATATAAAAGTAATTATCTGAAGTTCATTGATATATATGTACGAACCAAGAACACATTTTTGATTTTTTGTCATGACTAGGAAAGTATTTTTGAAAGAACAAAAATATGTTTTGATGCCCTTTGATTTCTATAAATATCATAACAGTTGTACTCGGCCCTGTTTTTGAGTATTTTAGTAAAAGTAGATTGTAATTAGGTTCAGTAAATTTCAAGATTTCTACGTATGACGTACAGACGGACATATCCCATAATTAACAAAACTTTTAAATCTGAGAAACATTGCAAATAATATAAGTTTTAAGAAACTAGTAAAGATTAGCAATGAGCACAATTTTCAGAGCTTTCGCGTTAGAGGAAATTCTATATGTCTGTATAATGCTTGAAACAAAATCCAACAGTTTAACTATCATCTTCAAATTAATATCACAGGAATTTCTTGGCACAAGCAGTTTAAGTTTCCGCATGTATGACTTTTATTTGATAATTTAACTGAGAAAGACGGGCGCCAAACGGCAAAACAAGTGAGTCACAATTCTAGTATGCAGTCTGGTCTAACGACGAACAAAGCTCAGCAAAGTATAAATACGACTTCGCATGTAATCAACCTGTCTAAAATAAGTTATATGTCAAATAACCAAAAAATAGTCATTAATAAATAAAATGAATAAAAGTAGACCAAGATGACTACCTTGAGGTACGCCAGAAGAATATACAATTCCTTCAACCAGAACTGATCTAAACAAGGTTTTTTTTATTGGCCTTGGGAAACCCGATGCGATGTAAATTACGCAAAAAAATTGTGGGGAGCTTTAGCAAAGGACATGGTAAAAAACTATATTAAAAAAAAGTTGAGATAAAAACGCATAAAGAACCATAACCTGCTTAGTATTTTCATGATGGCATGAAAGAAATCTACAAAACGAACAAACTTCGTGCATATATTTTAACAAAACAAGGAAAAAATATATAATATATGAGATTAACGTTTTACCACCACATTTTTCTTATATTCACATTTCCACGTCTCATGGGAAGTATAAGAGTTAAAGAAATTGCTTTTAAATGTATGTATACCGGTTTTTTTACGAGCTGCACTGGTCTATGAGATATCTACCTACTATAGTTAAAAAAAAATTAAGAGCGCATGGTATTCATAAATCAACCGTTTCTTATCCCCGTTTTGTTTAAATTTTTTGTCCAAATAATTATTCTGAGAAGCGTAAAAAAACCATTAAATATTCGCATCGTTTCTCTAAATCACTACTTTAATCATATTCGCAAAAGCAACAATTTGCGAGATAATTTTAAAAAATTTCGTAGAAACCTTAAGGAGAGTGAACAACCGAATTAAATGAAGACGCTCAAAAACCAGTTTCTTCAAAACGACAAACAGCACAATAACACATTTTTTGAGTTTACTACTTTTAAAAAAAACATGGTATTCCCCAAAATCGCCGAGAGATCTTACCGTTCTCAATAAATTTAATCATGTAACTGTACACCGTATGATTAATGTAACAAAAACGTGTCGGATCTTATTAAAATACCTCAGCAAGGCTTCGAGCAACCGGGTGTTAAAAATAGCCACTGCTTGAGTGCTTCAATTAAAGTCATCAGGCAAATCGAAATCACAGTGTACGAAACAGGTCCCCATGCAAGACCTGACCAAGCAGCAAGCATAAAGTTAAAAAAGAATTTATGCCGCCGCTGCTGTTGCTGCTGCTGCTGCTGCTTCACCTATTCGCTGAATATAAGTCTCAGCTGCTGCTACTGATGGTGTTGCTGCTGCTGGTACACCTAACAAGGTGCGACACGTTACAAAATTCCAACAGTTTCGGATTCAACTGGTTTTAACTGGTCGAAAACTTCAAGGTAGATCACAAAGTCTCTTAGGAGGTTAAGACAAAATTTGCAGGGGAATTTGTGATGGTTCGACTTCTTTTACCGAAGCATAAAAAACTCACAAAAAGTAAAACTAAAAAAAAGGAAAAAAAAAATACGGAGAAAAACTTACAGTGTCAGAGACATATGTACGTATTCGCGATTTAATTGTATATGCAGCTTGCAAGGCCTTCCACGGCGCCAAGTCCCGCAGTGTAAAAAAAAAATTCATTCAAGTTATCGCTATTTTTCGCAAATGGAATAAAAAATGAGACGCTCTGCATGTAGGTTACCACGAAACTTTCCATTGTGAAGTGAATTTGTAATGGTCACTAAAATGTGTATGGACGTTTTCTTTTCGATATTACATTCCTATGCCTTGGAGGGGCCTTTCATTATGAGGAAATTGATTATTTTGTCAAATCAATCGTTTTTTTTCTTGCTGTTTTAAAATGAACTCTGCACTAAGGGCTAATATTGTTTTGTCGATCAGATTTTTGGGTTTAGGGGTTTATCAATAAAATTCAAAATATTGAAAATATTTGACTATTATGGTATACATATATCAACGTAAAGACTTGGGAATTATATTTGGATTGTGAACCAAGAAATTTCGCATAACTCCAGTATGTATATCAAGTGATTGTTGTGCCGTCCTGTTGAAATCATATGTCACCTAAATTCAAATCTTCGAATTCCCAAAAGAAATACGTTCGCAGTCCTTTGACAACGTTTAACATTGACTGTATCGGCATTACCAGTTTGTTTCTAAAAAAAACACTGTCAACTAACTAAAGCTCATGATACGAACCAAACAATGCATTTGTTAACCCTCAGCTGCATTTCTGAAGTTGAGTTTCATTGTTGCAAATTTTCAGTTCCTTTTTGTCAGTGACATGTCCCAAAAACTGAGTGTGAAAACATGCCAGATAAATAGTTGACACTATGCATAAAGTAACTTCATTTTTTTTGTTGACCACAATCGATAGGGTGTCTAATCGTAACTTTTCATTTCATATTCATATTCATTCATTTTCATTCATTCAAAAATAGTGTCTAGTTGGATAAATATCACCGAAATTTATTTCAACAATTATACACATTATGAAACTCCGAAAAGGTACAACGTTATAGACATGTCGTTGTCGCACCCATAGTAAGCGCGTAGTGAAAACTGTAATTTATTGTTAAACATGCATACTAAATTTCATCATCCGTAAGCGGTTTTCCCTATGCATTTTTATGACGGCACAGACGACCCAATTTCGGTGTGAACCGCTTTCGTAAAAATACCCATTTTATAAGTACCGCACGCATATTTTATGCAAGAATTCCTCTATATATATATATAAGGCCGCTGCCGGACTGGCGGCGGCGTCTGGAAAAATGTTAACATCACAGTTTCACCTTCACTAAGCAGGTAGCTTTGCAATCTTCGTGTATAGTGCGCCTAGTCGACGGACTAAAACGGAATAACAAAATTATAATAGCCTTCTCAACTAGTTGCTACCGGTAAGAAAACTGGATAATACCGGCTACATTTAACCTCATCCAGTATAACTCCATACGACAAACATATTGCTCCTCTTCATGCTTTTGAAACTTTTATTCATTCCAAATCTTCGAAAACGTGAAAGCTTTTCGCGATTTTTAAGGCAAATATTTTTATCATATAAAAAATATTAACTTTCGCAGTATAAAGTTGAGATGTGAGCATAATTTCTAAAATTGGATGATGACTACGATATTATCATCGGTCAAGATTATGGCGCGCACGACCATAAATTTTCTACATCGTGAAGATACTTCCACGTTTCCGTTTTTTATACCTATAATGGCATACATAGTTTGTTTTCCATGTTACGCAAGATTGATGACCGGTGGCTTCATACTAGATCTTCAACATTTAGCCACTTGTGCTTTGTTCCATTTGAGAAAAAAAACAGAATATCTGAGAAATTTCCATACAAGCTTTGGTTTTGTAAGTTTTTTCTTCACGTACATAATCAGAGAACCTCGTCGAAAGATTACCGTAGAAAATTAGAAGCAAAAAAACTCGAATGATCAATTATTTTGATGGAAATCTAATACACCACTTCAAAATAACGTGCCTACATTAAAAGAGGGGCGTTTGTTTATTACAATACAATGTTAAAGTTACTGTACTGATTTTCATAAGATCTTAGTTATACCTTAAAACCATAACATTTAATTAATCGTTTTTTAAACAATTTTCGTCCCAATCGGCGATAGAGCATTACAGCCCTTGTTAGTCAAATGATGTTATATAATATTATTTAGCTCTCTTTCAATATTAACAAGTACACAACAATATTCTTCCCGTGGAAAAAGCACACATACCAATAATTGTATTAATAGAAATGTACTATAGGTGTTTTCATACAATTAAAGATTTTGGTCTATCTTATCATTCGTTACAAAGACTCCTTCCTAATTTTTTTTTGTAAATATGGAATTGTGTGCAACAGCCTCTCTCAACATTCTTGAGTTCTTCAACATAACGTACATATGTTCATAATCTGTGCAGGTGTGCGACGTAATTAAAAGTATCTCTCCTCATTTAGAGTAAAATTGTGCAATATGTAGGTACTTGTGAAAAAAAAAAAATATTAACAAAAATATTTCATTGTCTTACAGCCACCAAAAAAATCAACTGAAGATACGGCATCGCTTAGAGAAAAAGTGAAGCTATCTAAAGGCGAAAAATGGCGAATTCTCAAGAATATTCTTATCATTTCGCTAGCTTTTATGGTGCAGTTTACCGCATTCCAGGTGAGTTATTTTTTGCTAGATACAAACTCAAAGCTATATATAGTTCACAAGGGAAAATCAGAAGTGTGAAAGCTTAGTTACCCTCTTTTGTTTTGAAACATTAAAAGCAGAAAGCAGAACTGCCACAAAAGCAAAACCCTTAAAAAGCTTCAAAAGCGCCTTTTTGCCGCAGATTTTCTGTCGTTCGGTATTTGAGAGAGCTTTAGAGCTTCAAAGGATTCTGCTTAGTTTTTTCGGCAGGTTTGCTACTGTTGTGCTTTCTGCTTTTAAAGGAACATCAAGATTACATTATATTCACACACAAAATACAATTCCTATATTTTTCTCCTTATAGGGTACCGCCAATCTACAGTCGTCAATCAACTCTGAAGATGGCTTAGGAACAGTTTCTCTTAGTGCAATTTACGCAGCTTTAGTAGTTTCTTGCATTTTCCTGCCAACACTCATAATCAGGCGGCTGACAGTAAAATGGACACTCGTCTTGAGTATGTTGTGCTACGCGCCTTACATTGCCTTCCAGCTGTACCCAAAGTAAGAAAATTCCCACCCCTTCACATTGATCAACAATAACTTATAAACCATCCTTTCAGATTCTTCACATTAGTCCCTGCTGGTATTCTAGTCGGTTTAGGCGCTGCTCCAATGTGGGCATCAAAAGCCACCTATCTAACTCAGGTTGGGCAAGTTTATGCTAAAATCACTGAACAAGCCGTTGATGCTATTATTGTGCGATTCTTCGGATTCTTCTTCCTTGCATGGCAAACTGCCGAACTTTGGGGAAATCTCATTTCTAGTTTAGGTAAAATTCCAACCATACACATACAACAGCATTTTACTCATAATTTCATATTTACCTCAACAGTAATCTCAAATGATCCTCATGGAGGGGGTAGTGGTGGAAATTCATCCCTTGACACGGTGCTTAGAAACTGTGGCGCCAACTTTTGTGTTGTTGGAGCAACCGGTCATGCAAACTTAGATAGACCACCAGAGTCTGAAATCTTTGAAATCTCAATGATTTACCTAGCTTGTATTGTTGTTGCAGTTATTATTATAGCAGTATTCCTGGATCCGCTTTCAAGGTAATTAAATCAAATTTTTGTTTTTATTCGATTTAGTTAAGAAAATTAAAGCGCGTGATACGTTGAAAACAGAAAGCAATGCTATAAGAAGAATAACGTCAAAACTTTCGCAAAAACAGATCTGCCGCTCCTTTCTGCTTTCAATGGGTGTCACTACTTTAAATTAAAAACATAAGGCACAGTATCAACTTTTCGTAAATTCTAACAAATTTTTAAATTTCCACCAAAACAGATACGGTGAAAAACGAAAGGGTTCTCAGTCAGCACAGGAATTATCTGGAATTGCGCTATTAGCCGCTACTTTCACACAGATGAAAAAACCAAACCAACAGCTTTTAATTCCGATCACAGTATGGATCGGTATGGAACAGGCTTTTATTGGCGCTGACTTTACTCAGGCCTATGTATCCTGTGCACTGGGCATACATCATATTGGATATGTGATGATATGCTTTGGTGTCGTGAATGCTATTTGTTCGATTCTGTTTGGATCTGTGATGAAATACATTGGAAGGATTCCAATTATTGCACTTGGAGCTATTGTCCATGCTACCATCGTTATAATTATGCTCTTCTGGATGCCTCATCCGGACAATCCAGTGATATTCTTCGCTATGTCTGGTCTTTGGGGTGTTGGTGATGCTGTGTGGCAAACACAAATTAATGGTAAGCATAATTTTCACATAACTAACTTATTCTAACTATTTTTATGCCGTTCTTCTGGTGTTAATTAGTTCACCCAAGTCGACATGTATAGCGTTGTTTTAATTCGTCTATGATATAAAACGACACTCGACTTGTCGACCTGCGGGAACTGGTCCCAGTTCAAATAAATAGTATCTTCCTTACTGATTAAACTGGAGTACCGTAAGGGTCCACCCATTGCCTAACTCTCTTTAAATATGTTCTTTTTAAGCCCTTATTTCTGGTCTCTCTTCCAATTTCGTTTCAAATATCTCACAAAACATTTTGTACTCTTTTTCCAGGACTCTATGGTCTGCTCTTCAGAAGAAATAAGGAAGCTGCATTCTCTAACTACCGTTTATGGGAATCAGCTGGTTTTGTTATAGCCTATGCCTACGCAACAACTCTCTGTGCAAGAATGAAGCTATACATCTTGATATCCGTCCTAACTCTGGGCGTCCTAGGCTATGTAATTGTTGAAATTAGATATAGGAGAAAGGTGAGTTCCATTAAACCCCAATATAGTCTTACAGCCAAAACTAACAAGACATTTTCTGTCCTTTTCCAGCAACGACGACTGAAAGCATTGGAAGAGAGTCCAAAGAAAATCGATGAGACAAAGAATAATATCGCTCCTGAGGTCGATGAGACAGACGATGAAAAGGATGATCTCGAAGAGGATATTGTTATTACACATCTCTAGATTTGTGACCTGTGCTTAAATGTTCATAAATTTCCATTCCATAAAATAATCATTGAAATAAATTTTCACAAAAAAAACGTGTTGAAAGCCCGGCCGTCTTGCATTTATACTGTTGTGCTCCTCTTAGTCTACGCGAAATATAAACAATTACAACGCGCAAGCCCAGACGTCTTCCTCACACGCCTTCAAATCTTCATTTCGTCGACTTCCTCCGGTCGGTGGAAGTGTCCTATTATTTATGTAACATATTGCTCAGTATTATTATGCTTTAAATAAGTACAGACCTCATTTGAAGTCAAATGTGAATAGCACTTATTGTAGCTAGGGACCGTTCCAGTTCGTGGAATGCGTAATTCCCTGTTATATGATTGATGTCTATGTAAACTTATTGCAAAGAGAATTATTTTAAGTAGTAATGTTAAATATATTTTAATTGAATTCTCAATACGATGTTTTATTATCTCGATAAATTGTTTACGGCTGACAATAAAAGGATTGTGTTGATCATTTGACGTACTCTAAATTTGTTTTCGCTTTGATGAAAGCCTGTTAACTGAATAGTTGCTGTTTTTGCAAATATTCATTATAAAACTAATTCGGCCTTCTCTTCTTAATAAATTTAATATATGTACATATATTTATACAAAATAAAAGTTATCGATATCACCATTTATAAATGTTTGCCATTTTGTCGAGCAGGTGTTGAATCCCCTCTTCGAAAATGAATAATAAATTTGAGGCGTAAAAAACGACAATGCTTTCGACTTCTTTGGGCTTTCCTTGATATGACGGAAGCAAATGGTAATTTTAAGATGCACTATCTGATTAACTAGATGCGTGATGGAGAATCTTCTAACGCAGCCAATACATATATGGCGTCTTTGGAGACTTTCGCCTTGTGTGGCCTTGTGTTGTGATCCCACAGTACCACTTACGTAGTTTGCGGGTTTTTATTCAACGTAGCAAAAAAAATTTTTTTTAATATGTTCTACAGCTGATTTGATAATACATATCTTCGCCATATACATATACATATATTAGAACATTTAAAAAAAATCTTATCGTACAATTCTTCCATTTTTAGTATGTTAACAGAAAGTACTACACCGGTTAAAGAATATATTATCGTATGTGGGAGAAACTTAAATTCTATTATTAGTATAAAGCGAGGTACAGATGGAGTCCAGTGTTGAAATTTGACAAGCTGATGTTGATACGAGACCTTTGCCTTCCCGGCGCGGGGTGCCACTTTCCTTTCAACCAGGCGGCGGTCCACCGGCACTCGTCCACCGACCTGAGTCCACCACCGTTTTTTCGCATTCACTTTAAATGATACTTTGATACTAATTTTTTTCCAAGCATAGCTAAATTGATCCTTTTTATTGACGATTATTAAATTGGACAATTTTCGATTCAGAGCTTGCCATCTTTGTGTAAATTTCAGCATTGAGCAAAGAATTAAGGAAAAGAAATTCTCCAATATTTC
Source organism: Neoitamus cyanurus (assembly GCA_947538895.1). NCBI lineage: Eukaryota > Metazoa > Arthropoda > Insecta > Diptera > Asilidae > Neoitamus > Neoitamus cyanurus. Next base: position 34,058,016 of record OX384543.1, read on the forward strand.
TAAGGGGATTACTTAATTAACGGACAGTCAAACCATACCTAAATTCCGAAATTCAGTTTCTCTGATTAGTTAAAGGAACTGAGCTTCGGTATACATATATGGTACATATGTATGGTTTGACTGTCTCTTAATTAACTTTCAATTACACCGCCAAGTACTTATTTGTTTTGTTAGTTAATATGGAGACGTAAGCTTTCAATATATTGCTTAAATTGATCAAAAACTTTTTATTTGAATGATGAACAAAAAATTTCTGACGGCTTTTGAAATTGCGAACAGATTTTTGAAAGAAAATGTTTAGTTTCATTGAAAAGAATGAGCTGTTCTTTTTGTGTATGTTTTATGCTTATATAATATAATAAAAATTTGTGCAAGAATTTTATTTTATTTCATATAATGTAATAACTCCAATTGATTCATTTTGATCGGTTTTTTGAACTTTTTTGAACCGAATTTATTTAGGAAAGCAAATGCAAAGAAAGGAATCAACAAACACAGCCCATGCCTATGGCCCCAACCCGGCTGAACACACTCTCGCTGCCCTAAAACGGGGAACACGGGGCGGATGCGGCACATCGACCTGCTTTTACCGGCGGCATGCGACACTACACTTCCTCAGTCCAAAGGCACGAGATTGGGGATGTCCGAGTCGGTATATAAGTAGCTGCAAGCGAGCCATCAGTCAAGGCAGGCCCCCATAGAAAGCGTCGCGCGTCGCTTCTCTCTTAAAGCTCTCTTAAGCCGCACTGCCGCTCCAAATATTGAAGATTCCTCTAAAATTCTCTCTCGCAACGCGCTGCCGCCGAGTCGGCTATGGGTTAGCTCCCATATGAATGCATGTATTCAATAGTTGTGCGGCGGTTGTGCGGCGATGCCGAAAGCGACGCCTGATGCCGACGGATTCTATGGGGGCCAGGCTTGAGAGTTTAGTCAACTTCCGCCCGCAGTCCGAACTAGAAGTTTTCCTTGCCGGCACCTGATGTTACTGGTCTTCCTCACCCTTTCTGGGCCCTATGGGGTCTTCCTCGCCCTTTCTGGTCCCTATCCGGTAACTGCTCTATATTCATGAAAATAAATACACAAACTTTGGATAAAGATATCTGGGTATAACTCTCACGCGTTAGGAGTGAAACTCTCTTTGCATTTGCTAACGATTTGATTATTTCAGGATTAGGAAATGGTTCTGTGGAATTTAATTAAAGAAAATCCCTTTTAATTAAATGAAATATTTCTCTTATTCATCTCTCATCACATTAATTCATACCTAGTGCGGATCTTCAGGAAGCCTTGAAGTTTAACTTTTTCGGTAGCCATTTTGGGTCCGCCATCTTGAATATTGGTAAATTTTGAATCTGTGACCCCAAAAACGTCTTCTTGTTAAGTTTCATAAATATTGCTTGAAATTGAGGAATTTAGGTCGCCATTATAAATTTGGAAATTTTTATGGTGAATTCGAAGTCAGTCACCAAAAATCTTCAATGCGGATTTTCCTTTGAAGTTAATCCAAAGTGGAACTGTAGTGGTAGGAAAATTATTTACTCTCGATTTCTATGTCGGATGAAAGCCATATCGCCTTCTTTGTTGCCTTAGTATTCGGAATGTAACTGCTGAACTATCTAATAAAAAATGCCATTGAACCAAAGCAAGAGCCATTCTTAAACGTTTAAATGAAATGTCAAACGTAGAATGACAAGCGATTAGCCGCTTCCAATTCAAACCCGCACGCGGCTACAAGCGTTTAGATCGCTTGTAGTGCCACGTGGCAGCAAGCTGATTTACCGACCGATTTAAATATCAAATTTATTCATTTGTAAGGAATAGTGCTAAAGCATGACAAATGTTAATGTAAAATCTTTTGACTGCATAATTTAAGTTCATTGGATTGATTTGCCAAGAGTTGTCATTCTGATATCTGTCAGGTGTTTTCGTAGCGGCAGTGCATCGTAGGAATTTTCTTGTTTGTTCATTCAGAGCTTAAACGCCTTAAATAAAGAGCAAAAATGACTTCAGCGTGGAGAGCAGCTGGACTTACGTAAGTTTGCAATATATTTCCTTTTATCTTAAAATAAATACTAAATGAGAGGTTACGTAATGGTTCATATTATGGTGTTCACATATACAAAAATGAACTTCAAAAATGAATATTGCCTGAGATGCTCCTTTGATTATTGTGCATCTACTTCAAATGAACAATTTCAGTTACATCAATTACTCTAACATCGCCGCCCGAGTTCTGCGTCAGGCACTCAAGGCCGATTTGAGGGCAGAGGCCGCTAAGAGGGATGAAAGCCATGTGCGGTTCACACCGTGGGTCAACGGCAAACCTGCACGTGAGTATTTTACTAAGAAATTGCTATATTAAACATTTTCTAAATGTGTTGCAAAAATCAATTTCAGATGAAAAAGATTAGGTTACATGTAAGTTCCCAGATATGGGAGAATGATGTGGTGAAATCCATTAATGCGTTTTTTGAGTGTACTAATATCCGTCCAATTGATGGTTTTTCAAAATTGTACTTCCCTCTTGTTTTTATTTTGAAACTGACGATCCCTTGAATAGCCCCTGATTAGCGATGATGCGTGAGATTTCTGTCAGCCAAATGGGAAGATTTTCCCGGTTGGTCGGCGTTGTGGTAAAGCATGCAATACTTTCAGCTATAACATTCAATCTTAGCGTAAAGAGTGCCAATAAGTTAAGTTTTGGCGATTGTGCAATTATGACTAAAAGCAAAGCGCGATTAAAGCAAGAGATCATACAGCTCGCGTCTTACCTGACTAATCTTCGAACAGTTTTGTTTTCCTCATTCTGATAGTACATTTTTACAAAAAGGAAACTAAATTGACACAAGAAGGCCACCGCTTTATGCAGATTACAGCTTTACTTGGCCTTCTATGTTTTTAACTTAGAATTAGCCTACGTTGAATGCAGATGCTCATGCCCAAAGAAAACCACATTCTGCTTAGGTCTCTTCTACAGAATAAGATATAAATCTCCTTTAGCTGAATTGCATGTAGTAATCCTTTCAATAACAAATCATTCAACTAAGAAAGACGATTGTCTTGTCGTATTTGGTACTAACTGGTAGTTCACAACTGAAAAGTCCACGAATGCTCCGTATTTTATTTTTATTACATTGCAATGTGTCTGAAATAAATTACTAATACCAGTGCCCTCGAGTGTTCCATTAATATGCAAGTCTCCGGAATATATTGTTTTTCTTTTTTGCATAATAGCCCTCATTAATTTGTTTATGTAGCTCAAACTAATTCACCTTTTTTCTTTTCTATTTACAGCAAGACAAGCACCGGAATAGAACTCCCAGTAAAATAAGAAAAATTATGTAACTTCTAATTAACGGAAATAAATTTCCAAAATTATACAAATCACGCTACACGATGTTTCATTGCCTCGGCTTCGTTATCGCCAGAGATACATATATAACTGGGTCGAAAAAGTCTAAAAACCAGATGATTACTCTTACAGACTGTAGCAATGAAAAACCGTCGTAAAATTTATTGACACTACTTTCCCAGAGCTCAGTAGGACCAGGTGTGTAATTTTAAATTCAATTCCTTACAGGGGATCGCGAATTATGATTACTTTTCACAATTTTACTTTACCTCGCAAAAACTCGCAACTTCTTACTTATGTTAAATAATCCCCCTTTTGCTTTCAGAAGCACCTTGATTATACTCGTGTTATAGTTTTGATATTTCTTGTCACTACGTTCTTAATGTCCAAGTCATTCCATACATCTCGAAAATTTTCTTTTAAAATATGGTGCGCAGTTTTGCATTAATGTGTATTCCGATCGTCCGAGGGTTATGGAATAAATGGTGTAAGCTCATATCGTAAAATGTTTTTATATTAGGGGTATTCGCGTCATGTTGTAAAGTTACTTGGGCTCGTATATTCCAAGTCTCGTAAACAACATGACGTGAATGTACTTATTAGCAATTCTCGTAAAACTGCCAATTTCTGACAAATCTTGTATGGATTAAAAAAAAGACATTTGCTGAGAGAAGATTAATACTTAATTAGGAATACTAAATAGATTAATTTTGAGTAGCTCATTAATTTAACTGGCTTTTATTTATATCTAATTGAAGTAGGTTACTGCATACATACCTGTTGGCGAAATTTACAAGTAATGATACTGCAACCCTTAATAAAACAATTAGTGTTAGTATTTTAGGAACTATGGAAGGGAAATATCTGTTTAAGTGTACAAAACCCGCAAACTTATTACAAAACTGCATGCTCTCCACCAATTACACCAAAACTTTATTTCCAAAAACGTTTATAACCTGTACCTCAAATCAACAACACAACAAAAAACATGAACCTTTTTTACTTTCGATGCTAGCAATACTTGAAAATAATTTCGAACTTGTTATAAAGCCAATCATTTCGGAAGCCCATTTTCATTCAGCAATGATTGTTCCGGGCCCAGTTTCCTAGGTCCTTCCCCAATCTTTGTATGAATGATGTATTTAAGCAGATTTTGCCCAACTGGTTTTAGGGTATCTCCTATAGCGTTATACTGAAAATTAAAATTAAAAACACATATGATTCCGAAAAACTGGTTTATATTCAAATACCTCTCTAGTTGTAGTCATGTTATCAAGCGGAATCCCTTTGAGGTATTCAACACTAGAATCGTTATCGTTCGGGAACACCTTGTGGAGAGCTTTAAGAACGTTAGGGACATCCGCAGCTAACAAGTAGAAGCAAGCATTTGGTCCTGCATCAAAAGTGTACGCTATCTTGTTTTCGCCTGCGGCTTCGTTGTACTTATGAACAAAGTCACAGATTGCATGCGAGACGTCATTCATGTAGACACAAGGTGGATAGGTGTCTAGGCAAATAGCGTGGAATTGATTGCTGTCTCTCATCGTTATTTCAGCAAATGTGGGAAAATCTCTAGCAGTAATTGCCTGCAAGTAGAAAATGTATTTCTTTTCAAAAATGGACCTTGCAGCTGCATCCAAGGTGGTAATTTTAAAATAGAATGCAATAGGCTTAGGATAATGTAGACGGTAGCTTCTGGATAAATAATGTTTTATTATTTTTTAGCGAAAGGTTCTCCTAATTTACAAATAAAATAACAAATTCGGAGTTAAATCACCTTGCCTTGTTATACGCTTTTGTTTTTAACATGAATGCTATGAAGCACACCTTTGTTGAATGAAAAATTGTATCGATTTGCCTAGACTTACAAGTGTCTGTACTAACCTTCTTAATTGCAGCTATACTTTGAGGCACACAAGTTTCAGCTCGGTATTTTAAAAGATTCGATGTTTCTACAGCACCGCGCATACCTTTAGTGGAGCTTGTTTTCTTGCGACTGTCACTCACCACCAATATGAGCACTCGCATATCTGGCCAGTAGGCAGAAGGTTGTACCTGGACTGCTACCGAATCGGAGCCATTCTTCAATTCTCCTTTTTTCCACTGTACAAAGCCTCCTTGTAGACTTCTACAGGCAGAACCGCTTCCCATTCGAGCAACTGATGTTAGTTCTTCATCTTCAATGCCAAATAGGCAAGCTAATGCATAAACTAGAAAACAATATAAAAGAGTAATATAAACAGAAAATAAGAGTAAATAGTCGCGAGATTGTTGGAAATTATATTAAAAAACGTTATTTAGATAATATGTGTGGATTTTAATTAACATCATGGTTGGGTTGCTTGTAGTAAAACTCGACGAAGATATTTAATAAAAGAAAGTATCCTCAACGAGGTGACGCCTAATGAGATGGCTCGATTAATGACAATTAATATTATCAACACAAGTAAAGGGGTACGGCCGATTTTTTCTAGAAATTACTTTTTTGGCATCGTCCACACAATGGCTTGGGCACTAAGACTAAGTACGAGCCTCAGCGGTTCGCAAATATGTAGTTAGTGTACATCCATCAAAACATTTCCCTACGCCGACTAAGAGCCGGGTTATTCTTAGGTCTTGCCAAGATTCTAAATTGGCGTGGCCTTATAACATCGAATGAACGCAAGAGCTGCTTAGACGAACCCGTCATGTGGAAATTGATAGGATAGGCTCCAGCGCTCCTAAAACACCCTAAGGCTAGCACAATAAGCAGATTCTTACCTAGACACGCATACCCGGCAGCACTCGAAGCCAAACCAGCAGCAGTTGGGAAGTTATTTTCAGAGCACACATGCAGCTTCCAGTCCAATGAGAATTTCGGCGACTTCTTGCTCGCAATACGCTTCACTGAAAGATCAGACGTGCGGATAATCTAAACAATTGCAATTACCGCATGCCGTAGTTCAAAAGGCGACTCACATTCTTCCAGGCATCGGGCTATTCTTGGATTAGCTTCAAACGGCACCTCCCCCCCATTCAGCCACATTTTATGCTCCCGAAACGCCGAGCTCGTTGCCACCGTTGTCTTGGCGCACATCTAAAATTACAAAATACCCCGAGGGGGTTCCCGTAAGCCAATAATTTCCATATTGCAATTCAATAGTCTCAGTACCTGGTCGGTGCTAAGCGTCATGCTCAACGAATCGTTAACCGGCAGGATGAGGTCCTCATCGCGCTTGCCCCCTGGAAATTTACGAATTAATTAAATTTACCTAAATAATTTACCGCAATCGGAGTACAGTATTTGATAACTGCAATATTCACGGGAGCTATGCACGTTTCACTGAACATTTTGGAATTGACTAATAACTGAGCACGCGGTTCGGTTGCTGGAAATTCGCCCAATGGTCCACAGTCCAGTGGGTGACACCCCACCTGAACATTACCGGTTTACCAAGAAGTAACGGTACACAAGTGATGTATGTTTACGTCGATACTTCCGGTTTTTTGACATTTCTTAATTTTTTTGTTCAACAGGTGGTTAAATGTAGTAGATGAGGTGAGTGAAAGTAAAATTTTCAGTTAGTGATATGAGAAAACCTCTAAACAGTTATTAGCATTAATAAATTAACTCAGAAATTTTACAGAATTGGACAAAACTGTATATTGTTGATCCAAAACATCCCATTGAGCTTAATTTTATTGGTAAAATTCAAATAAGATCTGGTACAATATTTTTGCTTAATTTAGCCGGTAATAGGAGAAAGCTTAGTACTGATTGACACATAATTTTATTACTAATTGGCTGTCAAAAGTACATTTTCATTATTTTTCTATTACAAAATATTGGCGGGAATTCAAACTTTAAAGTGCCATTGCTCAACTAATAAAAAGTGTCATGCCGCAATGATTGTAAAGTTATTTACCAAATACCACAAGTAATTAAAATCAACAAAGACCGGCTTATTGCAATTCTTCTAAGCCCCACCGAAAAAACGCATTCCACTCACAATCCAAACATGTCCGACTAAAATGGCCGACTGTCACAATGCGAACAGGACTATAATCGATCGCGGCATCGTCCGTCTGCAACCGTGTGTTGGTCTTCGAATAAATTTCGAGAATTATCAAAACGCCGATGCTAAAACAATGCAGTGAACGTGCAAAGTGACTACAAGAAGTGAAGTTCAAGGCCTGAAAGTGAATTCCGCCGCAAACTGAGTGAATCCAGTGAGAAAACTGTGATCGAAGCAGCGGCGAAAACTCGTGATAAATCGATACTCCTGCGACAGGTGAAAATGGGGCTCATCGAGCCTCTCAAGTACGGCGAGAACTTCCACGAGCTGTACACGAACAACTCTGATAGCAGGTGATGTGCTGTAGTTAACCGGCCTAGGGTCCGCTTTCAACATTTCAAGAAAATCGGCGCAAATTCAAGAATGCTGCGCTCTCTTTGAGTTGTGCTTATGAGTTTTGTTGCTTAATAAAATACTTTTGTAGCTCCAACCGTTCTCTTTCTTTCGTTTCTTCATTTGCATATTACCACGCTCCATGAACTATGAAGTCATTTCTCTTCTTATGTTTGGCCTTTGGCTTCGCGCCTTGGGGCAGGTTTTGTTTTGGTGAGGGATAACAGCTGCTCGCTGTGGAACGTATCTCAGCTGCTTTCCAGCTGTGCTCTACAGCTGATTGCCCCACGTGGGATTACTTTTGTTTACGTCTGGTGGGTCAATGGAACGGCTGGCGTTTGTTTACCTTCTGTGGAGTTGCGTTCAATGAGGGGCAAAAGTTATGAAGAGGACATTTCTAAATAGCACATAACTAACATTAATTAAAATTAAATAATTCTCACAAAAGGGACCCGAGGAAATACAATAATTAGCATTTCATTACCTGGCGAGGCTACATAGAGATAATAAAAAAATAAATGCCAACGAGTATGCAACATTTTGGAAAAAAATAAAAATTTGCGTTCCCGACTATCCTGTTCTGCTTATATTGATGTCACTGATTAATAATATACTTTCTGACGCTCATGTAACTGCTTTCTTTTATAATTGTAGAAAGTCTGATTCTGATTTGCAAGGGGGTATTCTCATGGAGAGCACCATTTTTGAAGGGTTTACATTTATTTTTTTTATGGGAAAACAAATAAAGATAAACACCTGCAGTTTTTTGGAGGTTCAAAAGGACCATTTAATACATTTAAACAAATTTTTGAATTACATAAAAATTCAAAATGGCGTCCTTGGCTGTAGTCCAAAAATTGGTCTAAAAATTTGCAGAGGCAAACTGTTTGCAGGTTTCTGCCTCCCTGGGTGGTCTGAAACAGAAATGACCGAAATGTTATCAATCAGTATCCTCTCGATTAGGCACCCACGTACGATTTTTTCAATATCTTCAAAATTGACAAAATGGCGCCAAATTTTTAAAAAAAATTCATTATTCGCGCTTTTTTTTGGAATAAAAACGTGGATTAAAAATCGAATTTTTAAGATTTCGAAAAATCCGTACGTGGGTACCTGCAAAAATGTATTTCGAAACGTTCTGTGGAAATTTCAAGTCGAACGGTCAATTACAGTCGTCAGAAGTTTGCAAACCATTTTGTAAAACGCGTGTAAAGTTTTGCAATGTCGGCATTTCGGTTCGGTTCGCGCTTTACATGTCGACTTCAAAGGTCGTTTAAGCAATGTTAGAGATCGAATTCCGAAAAACCTTTCACAGGGTAAATTGTACTTATATAATGATTAAAGAAATGCAAACAAAAAAATCGATTTTTTGAAATTGCTCCATGAGAATACCCCTTTAAGAAGTCGTCTGGTGTCATGGGTCCAACAAATTTAAATTTTTTGTTGTGTAAATTGCTTCTTAAACATATCGACAAGGTGTGTAAAAGGGTTTTATGAAATTGAGATTCGTTAAGAAGTGCCAGACCGTAGATCGTGGCCGGTGCATTCGAGCATGCCAGTAGCGTTGCCAACCTCTGGTTAAAAATTAACTTTTTCCCGATTTTTCAGTCACAGAAAGTAAAAACAAAATTATGTTCTTTTACTAAGCTAAAAACAGCAGCATTAATTTTATGCTTATTAACATATGTAGTTTGTTTTAGTTTAGTTTGCGTTCACGTGCTATCAATTAACTTGTAATGTTAAACAATTAACAACAAATTTATATATTCCAGTTTTTCATCTATTAATTAATAATAATTAAGTGCTCAATATATAGTTACAAATTAATTATTTTCGCTTTCGCAGTATTTTATAGAACGTCACTTTTTTAGAAACAAGGAAAATCAATGAAAAGGTCGGCGCTCGCTTGTAGCAAAGTGGTAAACCAAAAGATAATAAAAAAATCGAAGTTTATTAGTACCTACCTGGGAAGAGTAACCAAAACTTCACAACCTCGGCGGTATGCTTCGGATCATTATCATTATTGAAAGCAAAAAATTCGTATTTAAGCCGTGGTTTCTGGAACTCTTCTTCAAATTATTTTATATAATGTCGAGATATCAAATTTTTTAATGCCGTCTTTTCAAAACCGTTACTCGCCATAAAGTCCCGTTTCTGCGTGAACGTCGTAACTACAAAAAAACAATTATCTTAATGAAAATTTTCTACTAAGTGCATCCTACTACATCGTAAGATGCTAAGTATTTTAAAAGGAAAAAATAGCTTTCGAAAAAAATTTGGATACAAGGTGCACGCAGAAACGGGACGATATTATTCCAAGATGGAGTAACCACCACCACCAAGTTTTACAGTGGGTAGTAAGATTTCTTTTTAGAGTGCTGTTCCGGATTTTCGATTTTCCATACTAGTTTGTGCCCTTTTATGTTGTTAATGCAGAACAAAAGTCTGAGAAGACTATATTCGTCCAAAACTCTGTTGGCTTGTTTCTATGCTGATTGGTTAAGGCAATACGTTTTTGTCGGTTGATCCATGAAATAAACGGTTTCCTTCAAGTTTCCGTGGCTTTTCAGACTTCTTAAAAAATTTTCTCGCAATATATCAGACAAATATTTTCGCGCTAAATTTTTGCTTGTTGTCTGTTGCTATTTGGGGTGCAATCTGTCGTGGATTTTTCTTTACCAATGACTATATGCCGTTATTTCCTGACGAATATTTTCTTCACACTATTTTTGCTATTTCTCTGAATCGGTTGCGGAATAAAAGCGATTCCTTAAGCTACTTTTCCGCAAGAGGCGATCCTGTACCGAAGTTGTCTTCATTTCCTTACAGGTCTTTCTGCCGAACCAGTTTCACGTTTTCTGTTTGTGGCGGCACTGAATCCTGTAGCAAAAGGGGGAATCCGAGTTTGCGGGGGATCAAGCAACCTAGGACAAAACGATTGCATCAGTCAGTCATAAAATTCGATTGAAGCAGGATATTCTCTCCTTGGGCCATATCAGACGATTGCATTTCAAACCTTTCCAGCACGCCTTTCAAGGCAACGACCTTGAACCAAATTGACCAACTACAAGCAACTTATAAATAATTATATTCAGCGTATCATCAACTCTCAACAATTATAACGAAGCAAACAAGAACGGAAGCGTTGCAAACAACAAAACGCACACCCGGAGGTCCAAGGCTTGTCAACAGCCCGCAATACTCAATACACACCACAACTTTTAACAACTGAATTCTTTTATTCGTCTTTCTATTCTATTCCTCTTTCGAATAATCTCGCAGGTAAATTCAGGCTGATGGCGATCGGTTCAGACAGCACCGAACCACGACAGTCCTCCTACATTTTTAAAAAACGCTGGGCGGTGGACAGACTATGCCTCACTATACTGGCAATTGTTGACCCATAGAAATTAGACATTGCACCTCAGAGAAATTAGGGAAAGCTGTATTTTGGTATGGACTTTGATAATATGGTTCTAAACAAAATGTGAGAAGTCTCCATCGATCCGAGTGCCGCTAATGATTTTACGCGGGGTCAAAAGTCACGAAAAACAGATCATCTTGAATATCTCGTTAAGGGCCACTTTTACGGAAAAGATACTCGTTATCAAATTTATAGCTTAGGAAATTTCCTACAAAAAGGATAAAATTACTTTTATTCATAGGAGTAACTGTTTTGGAGATGATGCAGATGTAGATTATCATGAGGCGGGTATGAAAACCCTGCACTTAGACTAAAGGTCCATTGTACAAACCTCGAGAAGAGAAGCTGACATCTGAGTTAATCTCGGAGCCCAGATTGAGCCGTTAGACGACCAGTTCTTCTAACAAAGCTCAAGATAGTGGGCAGCGTCAGTTTATGTAGATCATTAGGATATACATGAGGGTTCCCGAATAAAGCGGTTCTGGCACTGTTGTAGAAAGGACATGCACACAAAAGGTGAGCAATTGTCTCTTCCTCCAACTCGCATCCGCAAAAAGGCGAATCCGCTATTCGTATTATGTGAAGATGCTTGTTCAGCCTGCAATGGCCTGTAATAATGGCCATTGCTTGGCTCAACTGGCATCTACTGAGGTTGAGTAGATGTCTGCCGAGGCCTGGGTCGACCCTATGCAAGAACATCTTAGACTGTCTACAATCCAGTCTAGCGGCCCACCTCTCATTGTGCTCAGAGCGGACCCAGTCCTCCACCGAGCGACTGAGGAGAGATGGTGCAACACCCACGTAGGGTTCTGGTCCTATAAAGGTAGAGCAGGCCCCTTCTTTAGCCAATCTGTCCGCAGTTTCATTGCCTGCTATGTTACAGTGGCCAGGGACCCAGATTATTGAGACTTGGTTAGAGGTCGCAATAAGATCAAGCGAGTGACGACACTCACTGAGAAGCTTAGACGAAACTATGTATGAGTCGAGTGCTTTAAGAGCAGCTTGACTGTCAGAGAAAATAAAAATATTTCTCCCACTCAGTTTACTCTTCAGAATCTCTTGTACACAGATCAAGATACCAAGAACTTCCGCCTGGAAAACGGAGACGAATCTGCCTAGCGAGCGGGAGATGTACACATCTTCACTCAGACCGTACACTCCGACTCCAGCTAGACCCTCTGCAAGGGATCCGTCCGTGAACCAGGCAGAGCTGGCATCCGACGCTATGTTTCCGAGATAGTCCTCATCCCACTCTGTTCTGGAGGGAATGGATACAACATACCTTTTGCAGAGGCTGAGACGGGGCGTTACATAATCCGAGATCATTGGGACGCAACTGTTGGTATGTAACAGTCTGTCCCAGATCTTGGAGTGTCCTAGTTTTGGAGATAATATGGTTTACAAACTGCAAACTTTATATTACTCACGAACCGTGCGCATCTGTCCAAACCACTTTTGAGGTAGAGTACCAGGTGGATTTTTTTACTTGGTGAGACAAATTATTCAGAGGTGGCCAAATTTGATCCAGGTACACTATGCTTACCTCTAAGAGTTATTTACCGTGCAGAACACGGGGGTTCCGCAGTGATTCGAGTGTCCCGTCAACCCTAAAAAGCTAAAAAAACACCATTGTGGGTGTGGGTGGTTTTTTCGCATATGTTAGGGTGGAAGAGAGTACGGCGATAGTTGATGTTTAAGAGCAGTTAAAAATTTTTAGATAATTAAAATTATGGTAAGCACTTAAAACATTAAAAACATATTTACAGAAAGGATTCCAATGATAGGCGCCCGAACAAAAAAAGGAAGAAGAGTGACAAAAAGCCTGAAGATCTACAAAATGAGCAACTTTTTCCTACCTTTTCGTTCGCTCAAATAGAGCTAGAGCCCAACGCTTCTAAATTCGCACTATACTCAGCAATACGGTCTGCCGTACTAGAAGCAGATACGAAATACGCTCTGTTTCAAGAGAAGCATTCTAGAAAAAGAGCATCGACGTGTTGCTTCATTTGTGCCGGAACATGCAAAATAAACAACTTGGTGGAGTGTGCCTGCCACTCTAATGAGAAGAAAAATAGAGATGAAATCAATAGCGACCCTGATTCAGAAACCGAAGAGATATCCGAGAGAGAGCTTGTCTCGAAGGTTCCTCAGATTGTTGGAGCAGGATTGAGGAGCCTTTTCGAATTAATTGCAGATGCCAGAAATATTCAGCCCACACTCTGCACTAAGGCGCTTAAAGCTTTGCTTGACGTGATTCAAGGTAAATTTTTTTTATATAAAAACTAGCAAAGAAATTCAAAAAAATAAACTTATTTAATAATTCAATATGCACTACAAAAGAGGCGAAATAAAATTGCGAGAGTGTAATATCAGAAACAACGTATATATAGATGTGCAATCCAATTGACATTTTTGGGCATCGCCAAATGAAAACTTCTCTAGTAAAAAGCGCTTTCACTTCAAATTCTCATAAGAGTCATAAGACCATGTTGTAAGAGAAAATCTCGTAATCTCTTCTCTTCTGGTAGGCCATGTGCGATTAGAAAGTCATATGAATCGTATGTGCCTACCTTGAGCTGCAGCCGATGCGTTTTTGTTTTGTTATTCTCTACCCTGCGATACATAAGACTGCGCTTACTGACTGAACTGTCGAGTTGCTAAAAATAAGTCTGTGAGCATCGTTGTAATCTCTTCGCTTATGGCCTACTTGTGAAGTGGGATGTATAGGATTGCACATCTAGACGACGTAGACGTAGTAGCGTAATACGTTATCTCTGTTAACACTAAGCTTTAACTCGTGAAAAATTGCATTATATAAGAATTTTTCTGTTAGAAAAAAGTTTTCTCTAAAAAACGTAATATTTTGCCGACCAACAACGTATTTGATTTCTTGCTATCTTATTCTTTGATTTCAGGACAACAGCCAGAGAGCTTTAAAAATGAGCCCGAAGATCTCATCAATCCACTATATGATTTACTTTTGGACTTAGCTACTTTACATGGTCCTATGTCAGCGGATAAACCAAATGTTGGAGGTAGCTGGTCTTCGATATCTTGTTCAGCTCTTCTGGGCTTATGTGTAGCTCGAGGAGATACTGGGAAAATTCTAAAAGCAATTGCTGCATTACTCATGTCACCGAAATTGCTGTCTTCGCAAGTTATACAAGTATGCATTGCTTTCATGCTAAAATTAACAGTATACATTTTATTTACCTATTTCTTTTTAATTAATAAAAGTAGCTTTTATAAAATCTATGGCACATTAGACACAGAGATAGAGCTTTTTAAGCTTCCCTTCTTTCGTGGTAAATTTGGTTATTGTTCTGTTTCTTTTTCTCCTTTGTGATTATAATATGTTACTGTGTTGGAAAAATTGTTGTTCGATCTGTGTACTATGTAATATTAATATTTTAATAAAAAATTATTTTGTTTTGTCTCATGTTAGCTACCACTCGTTTTATCGTCATTGCAAAGGACAGTCATTTCTGCTGCTCTCAACAAGCCTACGAAGCCAGAATTGCATACACATGGGATACCAAAGAATTCCCTGATCGATCAGTTTTCGTTGAAAAATCCTCTGGGATCATACACAAATTTTTCAATCCAGCCAGTCATGGCGTCTGATGGCAAATATTTGTATCTCTTGGTGGCGAACAGTTTGTACAAAATTGGAACTGGATTTAATGGCACTTTCAAGGGGCATATCTACGCAATGAATAGTGACTTTGGGAAGGATAAAGCCGGTTGGCTTGGATTTTATTGTGTAAGTATATTAGTATATTGATATTAGAAATATCTTTTTTTATATAGGAACTTTAATTTGAAAGATGTACACTGTGTATATTCTTCGTCGACGGGTCTTCATTTTAACTTGAGAAAATGTATTAAAATTATCTACTTGCATTCTTTTTAACTATATTTTTTATACTTAAACTACTGTAGTTGTCATAAAAAAACATGTTATTAACCTAAATATATTTTCAATTAACATGAACGTCTTAATTTTAAGGTTAAAACTACAACACAAGAAAACTTACAGAAATAATTTTATTGGCAGTTCACGAAGTTTTTTTAGTTTATTGTACGCAGCCTTCCAAATTTAGATATTCCATCTAATAAAATATTATTTAGAAACGACAAAATTCTCTCTTTACAGGGTAAACTGTATTACAAACGTCTTTCGAAAAGAACCAACGAGTCATTTCTAATCGTCAATATAGAAACACTATCCATAATCGGCGCAACTCAAGTGAACGTTCCCTCAGTCCGTGAGGGACAAAATTACGTCCTATTTTCAGACGATGATTCAATTAATGCAATTTGTACGAGCAGAGACGTGAGTTATATTTTCCTCCGCCCCCACAGTGTTACGAAAATTTTCTCTGCTTCCAGGACTCCTTGATTGTTAAACAAGTTTGCAGCAGTGGATCCACTGCCTTTGAGCTGCCGCTTAAATTGGCGAGAAAAAAATTCCGAACTTTGGGCTATGCAGCGTTTGAGGATGAAGTCCTCAACCAAAATCAGATACAGAAGGTATTTCGTTTCTGATTCTTTGTACTAAACTTAATTGTACATTAAGACCATTCTTTTTTTATTTAAATATTTTTCAATATCAATGTGTTGCTTTTTTCCGTGATTTTGATAGAATTTTTTCCAGACTAGTAGTCCACCAGAAAAAGGTACCATCACGTAAGACTTTCTCCATTAGTGTTAGAAAGTAAAAAAAAACCTGTCCAAACTTTTTTTCGAAATGTTTATAGAAAGAAAGTGGTTACATGCAGGTACGGTACGTTGCACAAACGCCCTAAAAAGTCTTAAATAAAAGTTAGTAAAACTGGGATTTTATAAGCTATTACTGAGTATTAAAAAAACAATTGGCACGTTTACATGAAAGCCTCCTATGTATACTCAACATGCTAGTCGATTTTTTTTCATTTTTCGCACAGTTTTTCTAAAAACTCTTACGACGTGGACCTTTTCCGTCTCTGAATTCGTAATCTAGAGAAGGAAATGATATCTGAGTCAACTATTCCCTTTTTATGAACACATCCTCCAGTGTTAATTATTTCTTTTAATGTTAGATCCAATCGTCCTACAACATGTTTGAGCCGAAACTACCAAACGACATCGAGATCCAGGGGATTGCGTGTGGTAAAGAATTCGGAATTGTGAGAGCGACCAATGGAAAAGTTTATTATTACGGAAAATCGGCTTCCTTAGGGTTGAAGTCAGTTGGGAGGACTCCTACAATGAAGATGACAGAACTGATTATTTCAAAAGTTTCAAACATTGTGCAGGTGGCAGTTGGGCATGATGGGGTGCATGCTCTTTTGGTGAATGACGATGGTACCGTGTACTTTGCAGGTAAGTGTAAACTAGATTTTCTCACCAGATCAATGCACAAATGAACAGTTTAGATAAAAATTGTGCATCATGTATTTAATTTGTAAAATAAATATACTTTCATTCACATTATAAATTTCCCATTAACACAGGTACTGCTAGGCGAGGAGAGGACGGAGATAGTTCTAAAAACCGGCGGCAACCAAAGGCGGTTAAACCAAAAAAGATGACGAAAATTGACGGGCATATAATAGTTCAAGCAGCATGCAACAATGGAACATCCGCTTTTGTGACCAAAACGGGAAAACTGGTTATGTTCGGCAAAGACACAGCACACTGTGATTCTTTAGGTTTCGTCTCTGATCTACTTGATCAGCATATAACAAAAGTATCGCTTGGTAAAGCTCATTGTGTTGCCCTAAATTCCAAGGGGCAGCTTTTCACATTCGGTCTTAACAATAAGGGCCAGTGTGGGCGAATTTTCAACAAGGAAAAAGAAAGCAGTGTTGCTGATGGGCTAGATCAAAAAGGAGTTGGAAAGAAGCTGAAATTTGATTTTACCAATATGTGTGACTTTGATGATCATACGTTGGTACAAGGACAGTGTAGGGTAAGGCAATTTGAATTTTTACCTAAGGCAGAAAATGTTAGAAAGGGAGAAGAGTTGAAAAACTAAAAGAACTACATAACACTTTAAAAATTCTCTTCTAACCTTGCCGCACTGTTGCTATAAGTCTTTCTTTTCCACTTTTACATGCAATCAATTACTAATCGTGCGATGTTTAGGTATGCTCTGTTTGTAAAGAGTGCACTGGATACAATATATCATGCGTGTCATCTTTGAATGTACCAATGGAAGAAAGAACAGCTGGATCGTAAGTTTTCTTTGTGTTACTAAATATACTTTAAATGTACATATGTAATGACTCGTATGCGAGATTATGCAGAAGCTCTGTTGGATTACGTTCACATTTTTCATTTCTAAGACTCTGATCAGGCTATCAGTATTCGTTTCGATGAAACTCGGATATCCGGTAATTGGAATTAATCGAGCACTACAAGAAAATGATTAGATCACATTCCGAAATTTTTAAAACCACTTCTGAATTTTGTAATTGAAGTAGACAAAACGTTTCAAAAACATTTCATTGCCAATTACAATTTAGATATTAATTTATATTTTTTATTAATTTTATTTTTTATTTTTTTATATTTTTTATCTTATGTATGAAAGTCAAAAAAGGGTAGTTACACCTGATGAGCAAATCCCAACATATACTCAAGATATATTGGATTATTTCAGTTAGTAAAATCAATTTCTTTCACAGCCTCTGCCCATGTGGACACGGTGATGCTGGTTGCTCAAAATGTGGTGCTTGTTCAGCTTGTATATCGATACAAGAAAATGAAATCGGAGGTATTTATTTCTACGTAACACTTTTAACTACGAAATCTAAAAATATTAATTGAAGATGTAAAAGACGCAAAGCATATGGCACTGCTGAGTCGTCAACGATCAAAAAGTCTGATTTTGCGTAAAAAGGATAAAAAGACATCCGAGGAGAACAATCCACCTTCAGATGCTGAAAGAGATACTCCAAGAGTTGCTCCTTTGCCACCACAGCGAGTCATTCTCCCCTCGAACAGTCCAGTTGTTCAAATTGCATGTGGGCTACATCATACCGTAGTTCTAACGTTGGCTGGAGAGGTGTTCACATTTGGCAGCAACCAGTACGGTCAATTGGGTACTGGTGACCTACAGCCAGTCATGGGACCTGTTCAAGTTAAAGTGCAAGGAATTATAAGCCAGATTGCGGCAGGAAGCAATCACACTGTACTGTTGACTTATAAAGGAATGGTGTACACTTTTGGAAATTGTCAGGTTGAAATTGCTATAAATTAAAATGTGTAGGAGGACTTATGCGTCATTTTTTTCAGAAGGGGCAGCTAGGTCGGTTACCCAACGATTTTCATAAAAATTCTATTCATGAAGATCCTTTAAAAGATGAAACGATTCCCAAAGATATTAGTGCAGGAAATATGCTTGCTCAGAGGCAAAAGTTCTTGTGGAATTGCACTCCAGGAGCAGTATTGTAAGTTGAGCAAAATTTTATTACATCTCAATTACGTTTTGTGTTTTCATCGGACTAGTTACGTATTTATTCACTAACACTGACTGAAAAGCCTATTCACGTATTGACGACCTTGTAGGACTTTTATAATTTTATTTGATATCTGGTGTTTAATTGCATTGTATGCAAGTTGTAGTCACTCAAGTATTGGGAATATTATAAAAAATAGAAAACAAAACCGGTCCCAAAAATTAACTCTGCGCGCTTTAATTACTAATCTGGGAGAAACGGAAATGTTTTTCATCGAAATGTTGTTGGAAGCAATCTGGAAAATGGAAGTAGACAATAAAATTTTTCTCTTATATGCACAAAGTTCCCGAAAATCATGCAGTTTTTAGGCGTTTTGTTTTGTTTTCAAAAGTTACATATCTCTTGTATTTGTTTTGTCATACCATCAATACCTACGCCAGGATTTTTTCAATGTATCCGTCGGAAGCCAAACTAATGTTTCTTTTAATGAATTTGCAATATTTTATTATTTTCAAATCATTTGGGCATATACATATATGAGAACTCAAAAAATATATATATATGAAACCATATGGGTACCTACTCTATCACACTCGAAGGTAAATATCAGGCTAAAGGATCAGTAGGTTCCAGTCCATTGAAAAACGAAAAAGTTCACATAACGAATGAAATTTAATTTTGTGTGTATGTTTTATACAGCGGACTTGGACCGAGTTTTGGTAAAAAGGCTACATGGATTGGGGCAGGAGGTGATCAGACGTTTATAAAAATCGATGAATCTTTGATAACAACACAAATGCTACCAAAAGTCAACATCGTTGCAGACAAAAAACTGATTCGTAAGTTTACATTCACATTTATGTTATAAGAAAAATTAACTTTGTTACTTATTTTTAGTTTTAATACCAACAATCCCACTATCATTTCACACCCTAACAATTAGCCGGCGCGATGGTAGTTGTGCTGCTCACTATCGCAATCAAGTTAATTTTGTCAAAATGATTCAAAGCAACTCCGGTGCGATGCCGGAGATAAATCAAAATATCGACCCAAATGTTTTGATGCAAAATCAGGACCAAATGTCTCGTAGCATGCATGAAGCCCGAAATCAAATATTTGACATGCAGGAGAACCAGAATATGCTAGCAGATCAAAGAAAGCGAAGGAAGCAGGATTTAAAATCTCCCGGCGAGAAGTGCGTGCCTCAAATTGCTTTTGCCCTTGATCCGCATTTCAACGTTTTATGGGTCTTTGATGGAGGAGCGAAGAAGGTTTTGTGCTACAATGTTGTTGCTAGTGAAATTCCAGAAAATTCTCAGGTAATAATCGCTTTGACGCGCGGTGGTCGATCAGTAATTTTAACAAACATTTACAGGATTCATCAAATTTTCGAGCTATTTTATCACCGGAACTGTCTTTGTCCCAAAAATTCGACTCGTACATATCTCGATCGCAAGCATCTTTAAATTTGTTGGCCTGCTTGGATATTCTTACGTCTGCTCAAGAGTCTATGTAAGTTAAATGTCTTAGATGATTTCGCTAGTAATTATTGTTTAGTTGTTGCAGACCTTCCTGCTTTGAGCAAATTGCACCCCAGCAGATTAATCTGGCTAAGGAAGCCCAATCGAATGAGTATCAAATTGTAAATCGTTTTGAAAATTTTGGTGGAGGCTGGGGATATTCCGGTCATAGTGTTGAGGCTATTCGCTTTATGGCTGATACGGATGTTATGATTTGTAAGTTTACGAATCCAAAAAGGATCATTCAATTTTGCATTCCATGCATTATTTTTTGGGTATTGCCGTTGGTCTTAAGATAATCATTAAACCATTAAAAACGATTTTAACCCTCCTACGGTTTCTTTCTCACAAACGATATTCTGTCGACGAAGACGAACACACCAAAAGGTGGTCTGTGAGTAGCAACACTATCGTTTTTTGTAGTTGCCATTACTAGTAAGTCTTATGCCCCAAATTATGGAACGTCGCGATTTGGAAATAGTTTGATCAATAAATAAATTATAATAAATTTATTTGCAGTAATGACAATTGCAAGTGAAAGCGCGACTAGTTTTTGTATTTGATTTCGGCAACGGAAAAACACTCGTTTGAAAGGCCCCAAATGAGTCTGAATACGACCACTCATTTTAAGCTCATTTCTAAATTGCATTTTATTTTTTTATTTCATTTTCAAAGGCGGTTTTGGTATGTTTGGCGGACGTGGTGAGTACTCGTGCAAACTAAAACTGTACGACCTTGGGCCTGATGGTGGTGGCTATGAAAAAGACGGTGTCCTAATATCAGAAACTAAAGAAATCCCCTATGAGTGTCCAGCGCGCAGCAAATACCACATAATGTTACCTAAGCCAATAACAGCGAGTGCTGGTCGATGGTATTTAGTTTGGGCGAGAATTGCAGGCCCCTCATCCGACTGTGGATCTTCGGGTCAAAGTAGTGTAACAACAGAAGATCAAATTGTTTTCAACTTTAAATCGTCGAAAAAGGCTAACAATGGAACTGATGTAAATTCCGGCCAAATTCCGTCCATTATTTACAGACTAATAACACAAGAGACAAAGCAGCCTTCGCTACCAGTAGACATAGATCCAGTACAGAAAATTTCAAAATCTTTTGCAAACACTGTTACAAAGGAATGTTTTGAAAGTTTGGTGTCATTGCTCAGATGGTCCTGGGAAACTTTTAAAGGGAATCTTAAGGAGCAAAAGGATAAGGCGAAACTTCTTCAAGTCAAGAGTTTATTGGAACATTTGGTTTACGTGAATAAATCTTGCCTTCGCCTACTTAGAAAGTACACCAATGAAATTTACCCGCAAAAGATGAACAAACTATCGTCTAAGAAAACAAATGATTTAAATACTCAAACTTGTAAGTGTTTACTAAATTATCATTACCGTCCACATCTTAGTTATCATCTCTTTCGCCTAGACAACGTCAGTAAATCTATGCCCAGTGCTCCGAAACTTTTTATTGGGGCCAATGAACTACCGACTCCAACCACACGGAAGGCAAATATGGAAAATATCCAACTGGCGGAGTGTATTGGCAATGTTCGAGCACTTCTTATTCAAGTCCTATGTGATGATGTTTTTAAGGATATTTACAACGAGGATGGTGGGTGTATTTTTCGGTGCGTATTTCCTTGTTCTAAATAACTGAATCTTTTCTGTACAGGATATGAGATGGTTTTAGACATCCTTGATGAATGTCACACAAGTTTTGTTGCATGTTTTGATGCTTTCTATCCGACGTCATCTTTAAAGTGGAACTGTTTGTGCGATTTACTATCTCAAATGGACAAGGTAGGAAATAGGGTTTTAACTAAGTATTGTGAATATGTATTGCAAATAGATTTTTCGCTACCTCTAGAAATCGGTGTAGCAGTTTGGGCGCTACAACTTTTTACTTACTTTCATAAATTGCGTTAAATATTTTGGTCAAACTTTCCATAAGCTTCAGAAGTCTCTTTTATTATTACAGGGTATCCTACATTCGCGTTTGCTGAGCGCGATTTTAGCCGGCCTCTGCAATCCCTCCATAAAATTGAGGGCGACATTCTCTCTATTAACGCCAGGAAATGAACGTCAATCTATTATTAGTCCCAGTGATAACTCAGGACTGCCAATGCTATCAAGCACAGAAAATCATCAGTACCCTATATTAGTCGAACAAATGATTTATCGCACTCAGCAGGAAAAAATTGATTTTCTGAGTAACTCCTGGACTTTTAAAGATGTCCTTATAAGACTGCTCGACATCATATCAAATCCAATAAAAATAAAAATCGAGAACATCTACAACCGCAGTAGCAACTTTAATGAGCCGCGCTTTGGAAAAGACATCAACCAGGGATTGATAGACAACTGTTGTCATCTTCTTGCAAGGGTTTTGGCTGAAATCGTTTATCAGACTTCAATTGGTGATGTAAGTCTAGAACTTTGAGTACATATAAAACGCACTCATTTGGATGCAGTAACCACAGTTGTATAGCAACGTGTTTTTAACTTTAGACAAATACATATTGGTGTTTACTTTTATACAGCGTCTCGGGAACTTTGGTGTGTTTAATGAAATGGTAGAAAAAGTGTGTCTGTCTACGATTAATAAGCTTTTGAATTGAAGCTCATGAGACACAAACCAGAAAGTAACGTTAAAAGCTAAACTAAAAAATTGCAGGAAAGCCAAACATAAATTGCTAAATCTTAAAACTCGTTCTGCTTCTGTAGCTGCTTTCTGCTTTGGATTCCATTTTGTTTCTAAATAATTATTTATAAAACTGACTTTTTAGTTTGATGCAACATTTATGCCACCAAGAAGCTTACATTCAACCGGTAGTCGTTTTGCTCGCACGGACGTTAGTCGAACTTGGAACACTGGAAATTTTGGCCCAGACGCTATCGCTTTTTCGGTTGATCGTCCTGGAATAGCAATTGCCGGTGCAATGGTATTTTCAGGGTCTGGAAGCTACGATTATCAACTTGAACTGCTCTATGATAATACAGTCGATCCACAATCCCAACACAAATGGGAGACATTGGAGTCAGTTTCTGGATCATACGATCAGGATGTTGTGCAAAATGAAATGGCTGAAATTAAGTTCGACAGACCTGTCCACATTAAGGTAAATTAATAGAAGTAGGGGTTGCAGTTGCTTAGACTTGGGTTAAATAGAATAATTTACAGGAAAACACTAGGTATGCTCTTCGTTTGTGCTCTCAAGGAGCAAGAACTTGTTCTGGTGATTCGGGTTTATCATCAATTAGAGGACCTTGCGGAACAACCTTTTCGTTTTATCCTTGCGATTTAAGTTTTAATGGAACAACGCCTACCAGAGGCCAAATCCCATCTATTCTATATTATAGGTAAGTGAAAGAAATCACAACAGCAACTAAATTGCTGCGAAAGCAGAGAAGATTTTTGAAAAGCTTTGATTATGTCTTCTACTTCTGTTTTATTTGAATGGAGTTATTCGGAACAGTATTACTTGAGTCTTAGTTATGCATACAGCCGGTTTTAATTAAAATAATAAAATGTTCGAAACTGAAAATCTTCTATTCAAGCACTCCTGTTAAAAATGAGGGACATGCAGCTACTTACACCAGTGAAGTCACTGCGAGAGATACAGCGCTACAGGTGGGTTGTACTCATAATATTCAAAACGTTGATTTCGCGTCTAAACCGCACAATCCTTACCGAAATTTTTTTGTATTTGGTTACTACAGATCGCTACTGATATAACAAAGAAATGCAGCGAGCTTTTGATCTTGGCCAGAAACACATTAGCTGCCTCCCTATCACCAAGCGACAAGAGTCCTAATTCTTCCAATCACACACAAACCATTGACTCGGAGCACAATATTACTCCAATTGAGGAACACTTAGACATCACTTGGGCAAATAATTCACGAAACTCGGTTACGCAGGATGCAAACCTCTCAACTGCACGAGACATCACAAAACGAATTGAATCCTTTTCCAAGGGGATTATTGAAACCTTAAAATTCGATAAAAGATCCACAAATCCTTTCGATTTTGAAATTGAAATTGGCGCCACTGAGATTCATCCTAAGGATCTAATTGAGGAGAGTGAGGTGAATGATAAGAACTTCAAAAATGGCAGAAATGCGAAGTTCAACGGGAACGATCGTACCGATAACCAAGATCATCTTCATGGATATTTGAAGGAAATACCTAAAAGCGATTCTGAGGAAAGTACGCAGATTACAATTGTACAATTGTTAGAGCTGTTCAACACTAACTCCTCAAATATGTTCCACACCCTTCTACCATTGGTTTATGCGCATATCGGTACTCTTGCTGGTAGCGATCCTAAGGTACTTCATGGTATTCATTTGATTGACTAAGTGTATTACCCATTTCAATTTTACAGAGTTCTGTTCAAATCTTGGGACTTATAAAGGAAATATTGCCTCATGTGGCGGCATTAAATCAGCTCTATGCTTCTAAAGAGTATACTTATCCCCAAAAGGATGAAGGGCCGGACAATAGAGAATTGCTGGAATTGAATAAAAAGAAACTAGAGGAAGCTGAGCGGAATGCAATTGATATGTGTACTACCAGTAATCATTATTGCGTTGTGGAGAGCGAACATCCTTATAAAAGTGCTGCTATTAATACGTTCAGGTAAATTCATTAATCATTCACTCATCGTTAGTATTGTGTTAGCCATTTTCCGTCGGTAATTTTGATGATTTCTGAATTGGTATAGTCAACAAATAGTTCTCAAAATCGAACCGCGGAAATAATTTTTATAAACCTGGTTTCTTCGTAAATACTTTTAAAGCCATTATACAACCAATATACAAAAATACACAACCATTCAAATTTAAGATGGGAACACAGTGTAGGTACTGAAAATAAAAAAAAAATAAAAATGTCATGAGTTCCGGCTTACTACAGCCAGCAATTCCAAAAAAGTTAGGAAAGAGGGTGAATAATGGCTCAAAAAGTTAATAGCGGTTCCCAAAGAGTTTACGGCTGCATTATTGTTAGTATACTAATAGTTAGTAGCAACGTAATCAATTTAACATTTATGCCAATTTTCATTGTTCTGTGTGTTTACCAATAGAGTGGAATTTCCTCCGTGTGTTCAATGGCTTACCATTGAGTTTGACTCACAATGCGGAACTGCACAGCTCGAAGACTACTTACTATTATCGATTCCAACTAAGCCATCCGTTTGTGCTCCATGTACTGTATCGGATGATTATTCTGATATCCTGGACAATAATATGTGCTCTAGCAGACACAGTTGTAAAAATGCCAGCGTAATTAGTAGCTGCTATAACAGGGCTTTGGAGGACAAGGACAACTGTAATGAACACAAGGACATAGACACTGATTGGGTCATAATTAAGAAATTTAATGCGTAAGTTTTCTAGCACGAAGAAGAATTTAACTGAATAACTATTAAGTTTTGGTTTTATTATTTTTTAATTTTTTTATTCGATTTGAACAATATAGTTTTGCTTTCTTTTAAATTTATATCATTTTGTCGTTCATATCATTGCAAGCAATTTTCATAATAAAATGTGGTTTTAATGAAAAAATCTTTTACATAGGCCATCGCATTGGGCGCAAAACGCGCTGGTTTTGCCAGGAAACAGGGTTGAACTTTCGCTGGAAACGGCTTCTTTGTATGCACAAGATCCACAGGCAAATAAATTTGGATTCAAGTGCTTAGTTGTGGGATACGATAATCCAATATCGGTAGACTCGTAAAAAATAATTCCGATCAACTTTAATCGTTAATTATTTTATAGATCAATCTAATTAACTCTTGCCTAATTCGACTTGAGTTTGAATTGGCTTATCTGGGTGGAATGTGTAGCGCTAATTTAATGAAGAAAGATCTTAACCTTCCAGGTAGGATGAAATTATGAATTTTGTGGGTGTAAAGCTTTTCTAATTTTTCTAATTTTAATCTTTTTAAAGATGATAAATCGATTGAAGATTTGTCCGGAGTTGAAGAGACGCTGGCAGCTCATCATGGTTTGCTTTCGAAGGGATTGGCGTTGTCGGAATCGGTTCTTACAGTCAATCAAGCCCTGGAGTCGTTTCTTCCTATAGGGTAAGTACATACGTTGATATAAAATAAAATTTACAAGTTAAAAATATTTCTTAGATTAAGAACAAGTTTGAGGAAATTGGAGTCGTTATTCCTTAGTATTCATTCTTTGAATCGAGTGAAGTCATAGTCCAGTCAGTAGTCAAGTCAATAAGTTTTGCAAAAGACTTGGATGAGATTTTTTTCTCTCCTGAGTATAAATTTAAGACGGCGCGGCGGGGGCGGGCATGCTTCAGCCGGTATATTAGATATTGGTGTTCTGATGATTTCGTAAATGTAAAATTTATCATAATGCCTAGGTTCAGAATAGCCCCTTCGGTAACTCATCATATAGGCGTACATACCTATGTATAATACATATATAAACGTAGATCATTTCAAAATATTAAATATATATGCAATTTAAAAGCTTGAGGCGCCATCTATTACAAAGATTACTAATACTTCGGTACCTCAAGTTTTTAAAATACCAAATTTCAGCTCAATCGAACACCAGCAAGTGGTTGAAAAATATATTGCAAATTTTGAAGACTTACATACAAACATTGCAATTTAAATAAAAGCTTATAAAAAGGTTTTTTTTGAATTTTTTGCGACAATTAAGATTGTACGTACGATCTTGATTGATTGATAAATTGACCTTCAGAGTACCTACCTGTTACTATTATGAAACAACATACCAAATTTCGTCCAATTCGCTATTTGCTTATAATAAATCTTGGAGTACAAATAATAGTTAATAATACTAGTAAATAGAAGAGTGGCACACAGATCAAAAAATAACCACGATTCATGCTTTCAGCAATAATTTATTAAAATAAAATCTACGTAAAGGAACATCTTATGGCCAGATATCGTAAAGATTAAAACATTATTTTGTAACAGCTACAAGCAAAGCCTTTTGTGAATTTTTTAAAATCATAACTGTACATATTCATCGTTTTATCTCAATATTTACAAAAAATATCTCAAAAATATTTGGTTTACTTAACATTGTACATCGTAAAACGATAAAATGGTTAGAGATCAGTCTTTAGTAGGCCAGCATTTTCAATTTGTAAGACTATTTGGGTCTCCCTATAAGTCCTCGGTTCCGGGACTACCACATCTAGTTTCCGTTTTCTCTTCTTCTTAATGTGAAGATATACTAAAATGCTTGTTATTATGATCACCAGAACGGTAAAAGATACAACGCCTGCCACTATGTAAATCCAATAGGCAGTTTTGGTGCATTGTTCGTTAAGGAGTTTTCCTAATTTCAAATATTCGTTCTTCTGTTTGCTTTTAAAATAAATGGTTTCTGAATGCTTTTTGAAGAAGGGCTTCTCACCAGCCCTGCCAGCGATAAGACAGTCAAACTGGTTTGTGTATGTAAGACTTTTTAAAATTAATTGGAAGTCCTTGTTGAATTCTAAAGGGAAAACGTTATTTTGATGGATGCTGTTGTTGATGAAACGAAACTCCATTTTTTCACTTGATGTGTAATCTTTATGAACTGAAAGTGCTGTAAAAATCAATGTGACAGTAAATTTAGTGGTATGTAAAAATATTCCTTACCTTTAAAAGCAAATGGATCGGTTAATCCAAAGTGATTATTTCTTATATTTACATTCTCGAGCACGGGAGCCTGCAGCCATTCCCCATCAACTTTCTCAAAATAATTGTCCGAGAGAATAATTTTGGAGGCTACTATAAAGCAGCGATTAGTATTTCTTTAGCATTTAAAAAAAAAATTGCAAAAATCTTTTAATAGCAAAAAGTAAGTAGAAACAGAAGACCAATGAAAATTTTGAAGAACTCTGTGGTTATCTATTTTTTTCAATTCTTCTTACTTTTAATATATCACGACTATTTAAACTACCGGCTCACCTTTTAACATAATGGCTCTGGAATGTATTTCTTTGAACGAGGTATTGTATATTTTAAATTGTACTACTTCGAGATCGTAGAAACTCTTCGATGGCAAATTTGAAAGCATCACAGAGTTATTTATTTCAAATTGTTCTATGAAGAATTTTTTAAATGCCTGAAAATAAGTTGAGTAAGAGTTAGTGTTATTTTTTCAACATCGTCATTTTGTCAGTTATGAACTTTTTAAAATAAATGGTGATATTAGCTCCTGAGAATCTTTCAAAATTCAACTCAAAATTTGGTGTCAGATAACTGAGTTCGGAGAAAAATGACCCGACCGATTAGAGTTGCGCGGCGTGCCCTTGAACATATTTTCTGTCATATAAAGCAAGCAGAGGTTATCGAAAAACTTTCCCTTAAATAGCGTCTAAATAAAAGTTAGATGTGCAATGCAATGCAATGCATTTGATTTCTCACTCAGGAAAATATGCCCCATTTGAGTATTTTAAAAAGACTGCTTTATTACAACGTCGCGAGCGTGAATGTAAGTAAAATCGCGAAAGCAACAACCTACTCAATAAATTAATTGTTTAACCCAGCGTCTCGAGACCATTTAAGGAATGTGTTAAATTACTTTACGCAAAATATTTTAAACAAATCAATCAATCAATATGTCATTCATTCATACTCACTTGTGGTTCTATCCTATTAAATTGAACATTGTTAAATTTCAAAAGCACCGCTCTATCCTTGAGTGAAGTGAAGGCAAATGGACGAATCAATTCTAGGCTGCCGTCAGTAAATACAATTTCTTCAATATTTCCATTAATTGCAAGCGAATCGATTTTTTTAACTGTAAACTTTAAAATGCAAATGCAGTTTAGCAATTAGTCTCGCTATCAAATTAGCATACTCACATTATTGAACTCTATGATTAACGGTGTGTTACTCGTTAGTCTAGGAAAATCCAGAGAATTCTCTTGCAAAATCAGATTGTGAACGTTTGTAAAGCTCAAGCTTCTTAGCCCTTGGGTGCTGCTTATTGTGTGCGGTGCAACTGTTAGCGATTTGCAGTTTGAGATTGATATGTGATACACACTGCCGTCCAGGGGGTAAAGAAACATGTGCTGGAAAAATAGAAAAAACCTGTTGTTATTTTAGTTTGAGTTCTTTATTTCGAATTATTTAGGAAAACGAAGATTTTTTTTGATAAACTTATTTTTCTTATTATTATACATTTTTGTTGCATTTGTTAGCAAAGTCATCAATCAGATGCAAATACATATTTAGTTACCAGCCTGATTCAAATATAAAGTTACAATATTTACTTATCTCTTAATATTTACTAAACAACTGGTTTTGGCTTGAGTTGCTCTTGAAAAAACAAGAGTAAGAAGTAACTAATGAAATGGAAGAAGGGAGTGTCAATTAATGAAATGGCCACTATAGAAAGTATAGTCATTGCATTGTGTACCAAACATCTAATGTATTCGCGCACAGCCAAGTGAAAAAAATAAAATTTCGCAGGCAGGCAAATGACAACGTAAGCATTCTTCGTCAAGTTCGTGATGGTTCATGGTAATGCTGTGACGGTAGACGTCCAAATTAGAATGGATCCTATTCTGGCGTCGACGCTGTCTCAGTAGTTTGCGTGTGTACATGCAACAAACAGCCGTGCTGAACGCTGCCTGAGACGTGTGTGAAGAAAAGTGTCTGCCTAGGGTTAATAGTACCTACTAATAATAAGGTATTGTTGCAATCGTTCGATAATATGGGGAATGTTGATTGAGTTTTCCTTTCGTTATAATGTACATGAGATTTATTCGAGTTTATCTGAAGGTAAAAATGGTTGTATACTGGATACAACTTTCAATTAGTTGTTATCTAGTCACCTGTGTGGCAATGTTTAACGACTTCATCGACTTTATTTATGGATATATGTATTATTAAACATTTTGACTCATGTGTTCCAAATTTTGCATGAGATCGATGTAGAGATTATAATGCATTATAGTCTTCGACACCTTACCCTTATGGCTCTTGGCTCAGCTGAATTTTACGGTGGAATACTTTTATGGATCTAATATTTGAATGTCTTATGTTCATATTCAGTCTGCGGAGCTGCGTATACACATACGACGATTTTGTTCGTAATCCTGTCCCGAACCTTCCATAAATTTTGTTTATGTCGCCTTGTGCTAAAAATAGGTTTACTAGCACATTAGACATCTGTTGGCAGGCAAATGTGGATATAATTCTGTATACATAGATAATGACTTCGTATTTAAATTGTCTTAATTTATGCAAAAATGCGCTTATTTCGCCGAGTTGAGGTCGTTTATATCTAAATTTCAATTAAGGCACACTGCAGAAATGTATAAAATGACACCTGAGTAAATACACCTGGAAAATGTGAATTGTGGTGTTTCTGCTGAATTTAACACATTAATCATTACAGCGAAAACGTTATTGCGCAACGGAGTTAATCCACCGAGACCAACAAAGCGATGTGTAAGAAGTGTGTACATTGTTTATCATCATCATCATGAAATCAGTTTATATTTGTCCTGCAAAATATGTTGGTCTGAATCACTTAGGGACTGAGTGGGCCTTATACTCGAAGTGTTATCAGCCGCAGCAGCTAACTCAAGCCTATAACCGAAGAGGTTCGTCTGCAAATTAAACTTTGTAACTACCTACCTCGTCTGAATTTCTGCAGTCGCACGTGTATTTGGTGTCATGAGCAATGCAGCTCGCATTCCTTTCTCTTGTGTTGAGGGGTGGAGAACTAATGTAGTCCAAAAAGTCGCCATGTTGAGAGTTTGCAAAATTTATGATAAACAACACTCCGAGTAGTTTATTGAGCATTTTCAACTGATTTATATCGCACAAGCACCGGGGCGGATTAAGTCACAGTCTCTGCTGGTATCTTGCATCTCAAAATTGCAGCCATAGGTGGAAAATGTTGCACTCACGGTTATACTAGGGTAACTGAAAGCATATAGAAATTCAGTGTTAACACTTGCTGCAATATTTTCGTTACATTTGTGCTTTATCAGCTAAATTGCGATTAGATAAGATTTTTATAGTTGTGTAGCTGGAAAACGCTCGTTTAGCGAAAGTTATGGAAGAACATTTTTCATAGGTGAATGTGACAATGTTCAGAAAATTGCATGATTCATAGCAAGACTCTAATTTGAAGCGAAGCAATTCGAAATTACACCACCGTATGTGGTCGAAGATAAGATTTTCATTCTAATTGCGATAACCCATGTGGTATCAGTTCAGCGTCCTTCAGACATTTGTTATGCAAAAATCTATTTTGACTATGAGTTAAATTAATTAAAAATTCCTTACAATAATTTGAGTTTTTAACGAAAGGAAAATATTGACACCAATACAAAACATACAACATACCCTAGCAATCATTTAAGGAAACATGTTTTCCTACAATCTTGATTGATGAAATCTCTTAGCATTTGCAAGATTGTTACAACAGTGTGAAGATAATTAATTGACTTATGAACCGTCAGAAATATTCATCATATCAAAGAACAAATGTCGGCTTTTCTTACAGAAATTATCAAGTTATATTTGATTGAGTAATTTGCCCTGTCTGCTTTTGCAAACAATTATTTTTGTAATAATACAAGATAATCTTTCCATTTGGAAGTGCAATCAATTTGCGTTTTATACATGCAGTTACTTAATCAGATTTTCTTCCTAAGGAAAGTCAAGGTCAACAAGTTTAACAATTTTTAATATTGTGATTTTGTATCGTTATAACATTTGTGCAAAGGCACTTAAAATAAGTGGGTTGCATCAGCAATACTTGAGCTTCAGCTGCTAAAAATAACAAAGCTTGGTACTGAAGTAAGAACTTAGTTTGAATAATCGACAAGTCTTGCAAGCTTCTGAGCACGGCTCAATATATCAAAAATTTGAAAAATGCGAAAACTCGAAAAACTAAGGTTTTTAACTTTTTATTTTCATAGTAAGGAATTGCGGAATTATTAACCATAAATAAATCCTTGTCAATAGAGTTACTTTAACAAAACAACTTCCCTTATTTATAAGAACATAATAGAAATAGAGTTTGTCATAAGTTAATTCATAAGTTGTGGAAAAACGATTTATAGAAAATTCGACCGTACTCTTCGAAATAATACAAAAATCTGTAAAAGAATGTGTGCCTCTGGTATGAATATTTCTGCTATGAAATTTATAGGGGATCAAACATGCATGCCAGTGCTAAAAAATAACTCGTTACCAATTCCTTAGGCAAATTATTGTGGGTACTCCGATCTCAAGTTCAAGTAAGTTCAAGGAAGTGTATCTCATTTCCCTAGAAAATTAAACGCTCCGATTTAAGTTTTCGCAAAGGCCCAAAACACGCCACTTCCTCTTTCACTAATTTCGCTCTAAATGAAATTGAAAACTTGATACATTTCACTTTCACAAGAATTTCGTTTTGCGCGAAGGACAGAACTGATTTTATGAAAATACAATACTCGGGTATGCGAACTTTTCTTCGCTAGATTCTTTGATTTGTCCGTGCAAGAAATTAAGAATGCATAAGATAATTTTACGGTTCCGTATAGATATCGGCAATTGGATCTGGAGATACTTTTAGGATTAGTAACATGTTGAACTTTCGCCTATTTGAATGTTTGACACAAATTGCAAATTTTACGTTAAATATTTATTTCTGAATCAACTACCAAAAAAAGTGAAATGTTATCGCTTAACGACAAGAAAAAAGTACCTGCTTTTCTTCCAAGAATTGAATTCTTTTATGCTTTACCTATTGTGAGCACCTAACGCATTAATATGCAGCGTCGCATCCAATGTATAATTAACGTACATTGCAAAACATGATTTCGCATAAAGCTAAAAATTATGTAAATTGTACGAAGCAGTTAAACGAAACGAAAGTCGCTCAAAAGCAAGATCGCGTGACGAGAAATCGCGTTAAGAGGAGTGTACCTACATATATTTGCATTTACTGAAAGCGGCACAAAACCGGTAGCCGAAAACCTGCAAATTTGGACATGGTAATAATAAATTGTTTACATAAATATAGCTTTTACTTGAATATGCAGTGTCCCAGAAAATTCATTGATCATCATTTAAAAGTCAACATATTTTCATGCTGTCGGCAACAGGTTTATTTCCGTTGACTTCTTTGATCATCAAGAAAAATGATCTTAATGTCTGTTAACCACAATAGAAGAGCTTGCGGTTTGTGAATTCTTGGAATACATGAAATTGAAGATGCTTAGTAGAAAAACGAGGAGTTACTTAAATGTGGCGGCTTTAAACTTACCGACCAATTGTTGCAAAACGAGATCTCGTTTTTCTTACTAACCGGAAATAACTAAGACGTAAATACAGCCATAAATATTTTTATGCTCGAGCGTGGTACAGTCAAAGATTTTAATGTGTTAATCAAGCAATTAAAATAATTATTAAGGTACGTGTGAGCTTACACGGTTATTTTATTTTTTTGTATGTACCTACATACTTATCTATAATGTGAATGACAATAATTTTTTTTATTTCTTTTTTTTTCATTTCCTATGCAGTCAATTAAATTGATATAATTGACGTGGTTGTCTTTGCAAATTGTTGGGAATTACAATTTCTTGGAATGTAAGCATAAATTAACAGAGGCGGTTACTTACAACGAGCCTAACCAGTTTTCGAATATTTCTGCTATCAATGTAAAGTTATGTCACATCTCCGATAAAATTATTTCTATCAAAGAAAATTCAATGCGCAACGGCAGCAGCAATGCAGCATTAATATCCAATGTCTATTTTATTGCTTCAATAGTAAAAGTGACACTTGTGGAAATTAACTTGGTACTTTGTTGATAAGATATTTCTAATAAAATTTTTGTTCGCATCCGTGTTCAAGGTGATTTTGCTTGGCCTAAGTTATAATATTATTAAGGAATCGAGTAGAGCGGTTTATGATGCAAGATACAGTGAAATGGATATCAAACGTAAACAGAGAAATCGTGTGTTATAAGGGCAACATTTGGTAAAATCCGAAGTATCTATCTCTGGACGTTGAAGAGAGCGAATGAATTACAAGGGTAGTTCGAAAGGAGTTCAGCCTGATATAGAGATATAGATGCAAAAAAAACCGACTTCAAAAATTAAAACTAAAGTACTAATAAATTGAAAATAATTGTTTTTGGAGTCGGTGCCAAGCCTTACGATACACGTCTGCACAGTCAACCACAGTCAAGTAGCTTACGCGACGCGAAAGACGAGCGTGGTTGAGTGGGCAACCTGAACGCTTCAAGTTTTAAGTGCTTTAGTTTATATTTTTGTAGTCGGTTTTTTTTAAAAGATTTTATTTGGACCTTGTTAGTGCAGGTCACCATAATATTTTATTTTCATTGGAACCACACTTATGTGCCAAGTTTTATGAAAATCAGTTAAGGTGAAGTGGGTGAAATTCAATAAACAAGATTCATCCCCTAATTTTGTACCCTTAGAGGTTGAATATTTTCTTCAAATTTAAATGGAACCACCCTCGAGATAGAGCCTATTCGAAAAAAAAAAGAATCATTAAAATCGGCGAGGACATCGCGTAATATACACAAACAAAAAACCATATCGTCGAACCGAGAACCTCCCCTTTTTTTGAAGTCGGTTAAAAATGGTTAAATACTTAACAGCTAACGGTAAAACGTCTATTTAAGGCTAATATTTTTTAATTAATCTGAAAACAGTTCTATGTAAATATTTGAAATCTTAGATTATAAATTAAAGCTAAAATATAACAAAGATACACCGAAATTCTAATTTTTGCTACATGCTATTATAATTAGATCTTTATTCTAGCATCATTGCTGACATCAATTTTAGACACTTTTGCATATCTTTTTGTTCACAATTCAAGGCAATACTCTCATCCCCCCACGCATGAAACATTTTTTTGATTCATTAAATATTCAGAATTCATGGTATGCCATTTAATACCATTTTCGACTGGCCATATTTTTAAATGAAATTTGGTGCGAAACAGATAATAGATATTCTCTATGTTGAATTAATCATTTTATGAGAATGCAATAAAAAATGCAAACAAGATTAAGTCAAGGATTTATCGCAAAATGAATTACTCGTTGCATATGAGACGATTATTTATTCCTCAAATGGAATTAAATCTCTCGAAAGGGCAAAGTTACAAGAGCAATAACAACACTTAATTTAATCAAAGCAAAATCCTACTCACAGCTCGAAAACGACGCGATCATTATCATTTTGAATAAATCAACACCGCCACTCTAATCGGCGAGCACCAATCAGATCCAGCGAGAAATTCTATTAACGCCTTCAAATTGCATTAGCTCAGCATTTCTCTAATTTCATTTCTCCTGGGCTAAGAAGTGGCTCGGCATACAACAGATCGCCGTAGAACACGATCCAGATCAGCAGCAGCCAGGCAATTGAGTTCATTAGAACCACAGCACACACCAGAACCCCCGAGCGTACTTGAAGAAACTGCTGCACATAAACAAACACTGACTTCTTCTTCCGAACTACTTTTTCCCCAGACGGAAAATTATTCACCGGCAAGTAATTATTTCCCGGATTCCAGTTTTTGCGACTTCGTTCAAAGTTGATCTTCTAAAAATATTGTTTGTGTAATCAGCCAAAACCAGGGCTCTTCATTTGTAGAACATTTGATGTCAATAGTCGAAGATCAGTAGCGATCCTCATTGAGGAAGTA
The DNA here is from genome assembly GCA_947538895.1 of Neoitamus cyanurus. Lineage (NCBI taxonomy): Eukaryota > Metazoa > Arthropoda > Insecta > Diptera > Asilidae > Neoitamus > Neoitamus cyanurus. Next base: position 34,093,830 of record OX384543.1, read on the forward strand.
GCTTGAAATCTCTAGACAAAATACACGACACGCCACTAATTGCACTGCTGTTGTGTTGCGTACACAAATTTTTTTACTACGTTTGCCACCAGAAGCACACGCGAAATTCCAGCCTGACGAATTGAGCTCTCGACCCGCACGATCACTTTGATATCACCCGTTCTGGATCCATTCTTATGGCGCACTGAATTGACTCCACCGTTCCAAACGAGCTTATTAGCGTTCAAGTTTCGATTTCATTAGACTTCAGACGAGCGAGCCTCGTTGACTTGCTTGTTACGTCACTCCGTGAAAATTTCAAGTTTAGATGCTAATGATAGAATAAAGCCAAATCGGCTGCAGTTCGTAGATACGTTGTGTCGTCATGTGTGCGGCTCCGGGTGGTATGCGCGCGAAAGACGATACAGCGGGCATGCAGGACGTCCACCGGTAGCGGCGCGCGCACCTTGCATTGCATTTCAAATTATAATTGCGCCGTCAAGTTTTTGAAAAGAGGCAGTTACGGGCATCTCATAACCCGCCTTCCTACCTTTTGCGGTGGATTTGCACATAAAAGCAGATTATTATCTAACCTGCTTCGGCGCACGCTCATGGCGAAAATGACATTTTCAAATATCATGAGGTCTGAGATCACATTTCCAATTGTTTGATTATTAATATCCCCGGGGTGAGGAAACTGCAAAATGGCATTGAAACACCATAGAAAATTGATTGAAGCCGATGAGCTACCCAGCCGCCAACATTACGTAATATTTGTTTTCATTGAGACTACTTCGGTGGCGAATATCTGCGGTTTGTGAGCGGAAGGACTGGGCTTTTGCCTTCTGCACTTCAAATCTTTAACTGAACAATTGTACACTTATTTGAATTATGCTGGCTCTTGTCATTGCGTCTCAAGTGACTTCGAGTGGGAGTCATTATTGAGCAGAGAAAATTTATTTAAGATGCAGATTTTCAGACGAGTCATCCGAATTATGGATTGGTTCTAGTCTGTTTGTAGCCAAGTTTGCGCTAAGGGAAATTTCCATTTCTATTTTAAGACTGTTTCAAGGTTTGTGTTAGTTGATCGTAACGTAAATATTACAGCAGCAGGTGTGATTTTTAAAATGTAAAATAAGCACAAAATTCAATATATGGATACGTGTCTATTTCGTAGATAAAGTGGAAGGAAAATATTCCATGAATGAATCTTTAAATGTATTTTCAAAGCTGCTGCTTGTACTATTAATTTCCTTACTACTAATTTTTCATAAAATTTGTTTTAAATGTGTAATTTGCTTCAAATTTGATGGGGGTCCCCGATTCAAGCCTGGCTCGGGTTATTATTGAGATGCGCTTTTCCTGATAACGTTAGATGGTAGTCCCATCAGTCAGGATCACTACTGCGGGCTGAGCGAACATGAACAATTAAAGAAACTGAAGCAGAACCTCGAAGTGGATAGACTTTGTGTGAAAGCCCTATGCTCCTAACTGGGGTAAAATATACGAAATATATTCATAACACATGATTTATCATATGACAGTTTGTAAGACATCAGTGGAAATGTTAATATTTCGTAGGGCCTCCATTATTGTGAACAACTTGAACTTATTTATTAAAAGCTTCATTTATGGCTGCAATAAGTCCTTCCCCGTCCAAATTACCTTCCTTCTGCATAAATTATTCGTGAAAGTCATCCCCAAAGATTCTCGATAATGTTAAGGTTGGGAGATAGAGCTGGCCAATCCAGAACATGCACGTTGTGGTTTAATTTCAACTGTTCTTGCTGTATGGATGGGTGTGCTGTCTTGTTGTAGAATTGGCATTTCGTTAAATTTATTTTAATTTATCTTGCGATGCGGCCTTTTTGTTTTTTTCCGTAATTTTCAGGATCTTTGAGAAAATTGTATTTTTTCGCAATATAGACAACTATTTGAAAAATGTTCCTTCTTTAATGAAATAAAACGCAAGCGACCAATGTTTGCTTAGATGCAAAAAATATCTCAGAAACTCTGAGAAAAATATAACAGCAGTTGAAAAGAACACACTTTTATTAATTTGGAAGCACCTATACCCTTTGAATGTAACAGACTAATGAAGGCAATCAAGTGAACCTTTTTAAATGGCGCGAACTTTCAAAACGGAATTTCCACCTATCTGTTTTTTTTAAATTAGTTATTTCCATCATCAGGTAACATGCAACAAGAAGTAATAAATGCTGTAATTTTATTTCCAAGTTCCATAGTTCCACAGCATTACGACTTACGTGAAAATTTCAAATATTCTGAGGATTGTTCTATACCGAAATTTTGCAAAAGAGATCTTACGTGAGAAAATGTTTAACAGTAGCACTAGAATGCCCAGCATTTGCGACTACCTTAGATACCCGCATAAGAGTTCTTTGACCTTTTAAGTAAGGAACCCTAAATGTCGAAGGAGAATGGGTGTATGTTGTACTCTAATTCTCTACTATTTAACAATAAAAAGGTGTTTTTACCTCTTCTTGTTTACGAGTTAACTGGCATAATTATCAAGAGTGCGTCTGCTTTTCTTGCATCTTGTTTGGTTGAGAAAGTTGCAAAACATAAGATGTTTTCAGAAAATTAATATTGTTAAAAAAATGAAAAATGTAAATATATTACCAAAACCATGTCAAATATCACTTTTTTATGAATACAGTACTGGAATGATTGGTATTCGATCATATACTCCAGTTGCACTTTACATACGTACAACACTCGTTAATATTACTATGAGGATTTCGTGTTCACTAATTTGTGGCTTACAAATAACAGACAGACTTTAAAGGACACCAGCTGATTTTTGTCGAAACGAGCCGATCATTTGAGGTATGGTAATTTTTGGTCATTAATGAAAATTGTACGCCTTTGCAAGTGTCGCTGTTATAGTTAAACATGATTGCAATTTTAACAAATTGTCGCAAGTATAGATGTTTTTGTGAAAACCACTACAAAATCCATATACATACTTTGGATTTCATTAAAGATAATAAAATTTCTTTGTTATTGGGTTATTTGTCCAATGCACATTTCCCAGAGAAAAACCAAAATTTGCAAAAAATAAAACAAAACAGATGCGTAAAAACTACACCTCCACTTTTAAATGGCTTGTAGTGTTTCAATAACTGATAGTCGAGTGAAAGTTTAAATTACAGTCCTGAGACTTTGCAATTGAGAAGTAGTTTAGCAATTTTTGTCGTGTGCAAAAATGACAATTTATGACATGATGCAAATAAAACGAAAAGAAAAAATTAAAATCCCATTATCCTCAAAGTCGTTAAGAATTGATCCTAAATATAGAATTTAGCAATTAACGTTCGTTTCGGCAACTAAAAACCACCCCTGCTATCGATAACCAAGGGATGTACCCCATTACACATCGGAATTTATTGTATAAATTTAAAAATAATTAAATTAAGATTGCATAGGACGTGCAGTAATAAGTCGCGTACACTTCCTGGTGAGTTGGATCCCCTTGACCAAAACTTTCTACAATTATTGGCCTTTTATTTGTGTGCGTAAAAGGTCTGAAGTACTAACAAACTAATATTGCCGAAACCAAAAAAAATTATTTAATTTCTTACAGGGAAGTTTTTTTTACACGTGCCTTTTGTTGGAATATCTAATCACTAAGCATAACTATAGTCAATTCATACAATTTCCACACTAAGTACGTAGTGAAACTGGACTCAATTCATATCTGTGTAGAGAAAAAAATGGTTATATGATGAATTTCAATAACAATAAGAAATGAAAATAATAAATGAAAATTTTATTAAATCTTTATGATAACAATATCACGCGAATTCACTATGTCACAATAATCATACAAATATTTATACATGTCCGTGTCGTAAATAATAAAATAAAACTAAGTAATCACAAGCCAGTAAAACAATTTTTTACAAATTCATGTCAGACTTAACTAAAATGTTTCAAATGAAACGAAATAACTTAAACCAGTCTCTTTTCTTACAAACAAATCGCATTCGGTTTGCTTATCTGAACATTGTTGCATGCCTACATTCACGCATCAGCGTACTCAATAATGTCATCTATTTTTACTGTGATATCACTCCCACCTGAGTGGTCAGATCTGGCATCGGTTGAATTGCTTCCAGATTTTCCGGCTGCTCCTGGTGATGCTCCTCGTGCATCAGCTGTGTCCGGACTCTGGTCTATTCTTGTTCTGTTTGGAATCGTATACTTTGGTATTTTTCGGTTTGTATTTGGTGAGTAGGTTATGTGAAAATTTGGGTTATTCGCAAAATTCTGGGCTAATTTCTGGACGTTAGTCATAGGTTTGGACTGGTGAAGGACATCAGGAAGATTTTTCGATGTTGATGGCTGCTGATGTGATGAAGGTTCATTGTGGTGTTCTCTAGGGCCTATTACAGCGTACGGTGGAATGATTTTACGATCTGAAAAATGGTAGAAAGTTAGCTTAGATGGTTTGATATTCTATTTTTGTACCAAATATGTTTTAGTTATTAAATAATAGCTTTTAGCAATTGAAAGCTAGTTTTACCACTTCCCACGTTATTGCAATGCAGTGGATATAATTCTATGAAAACTTTCCACTTTAAAAATAGATTTGATGTGTGTTTTGTCTATGTGTGTTAAAGTCATTATTTTAAAGTTAGCCACTCCCATTCATGCTTTCACATCCCTTCATTGTAGGCAGGCCATGCAAAGGCAATGCGCAGTAATCATATAAAGCGGGTTATTAAGCTACGTTTTATGTTTTATTGCACTGTATTATGCTTTATTTTGTAGGTATCAACAATAATTACTCGCAACTTTAAAAAAAGTATTCCATCATTTCTCGCTGTCATGTTGCCAAACACCTTCCCTACAACTTCCTATTAGTTCACTGCAATAAGAATTTATATAAATTATTCCAGATGCAGCTCGTTTACAAATGTAATACATGCGTAACACTAAGATGCCAGTAATAAATTTTGCCTAAATGATCATTGCAAAGTCTAATTATTATGCGAGAGCGTATACTTCTGACTAATTAAATATCCACTGTTAAATTTAAAATAAGTGAACAGTTAAATAACGAGCTGAAATTATTTAGTAGTACATTAAATTTATTCTTTATGAAAAAAATAAAAGTTGCAACTTCATCAGAATGAGATTACTTGAAGATGATAAGGTGTGCGTGTGTCACAATCTGTATGGGAAATGGTATTCGAAGAAATTATTATAAATAAAACTAAAAAGTCTAGTATGCACTTAACACAAAACTATGTCCACATTTTAAGAGAAAAGTTTCTATTAACATTCAAATTAAAAGTTTAGCGGAAGATCAGTCAAATGATTAAAAAATGTAAGGATAGTTCGAAGGCATGATCTATGGTACTATCTTCAAATTAATGTACTGAGTAAAAAATATGTAAAAATGCAACAAAAGATCTGTGTGGATAAAAGGATTTCAATAATTTCATATGTTGTTTTTTCATAACTCGAAATTACTAAAGGGACCAAGTGTCTCTTTTATGGCACAATGTCGTAATTTAACGATTCTATCACTTCCCCTCTGATTTTTTTCACCTGTTCGAATGCTAGACATCAGATTTATATGTGTAGTCGCTTAAATTTTTTGCTGGACTTCGCAACTTTTGTCACTTTATTTTCAAACTGACCCCAATAATTTCAGTATGCATAATGCATATATGTATGTACGTATGATCTTTAAAATCTAAGAAACTTATGATATCTAGTGATTCGCATCTTTAACTTATTATTCAGATTTTTAAGGAATACTTCACTATGACATACCACACTCATGCAACTATTGAAATACAAAAGTAATTCTTATTTAAATAAATTAATACCATAAATTAGAAAAAGTAAACACCATTTACCTTTCTCATTAGATATTGGCTCGGAATATAAATCGACTGGTTCATTTCTGTCAGCTGGCGATGCATACTCATTAGTAAGCAGTGGTTGCTGCGCACTAAAAGGCTCTGCATAAATGTGATCAATATTTGTAGTGCCATCCGTAATTCCAACGTCATTTGTACGTCGAATTTCGGTATCAGGGTGTATCGGTTCCGCATACACAGGATCTGGAGTTGTACCGCCAGTTGGTGCCAAATGTCGGTACAAAATATCCGTAAAAGCAACAAAATCATCCCCAGGATTTTGGCATTCTCCAAGTATCGTCACAATATGCCCAATCGTTCTCACCCTCTCCGTTTCAGTTATGTTGCCCCGCAAGAGGATTTGTGTATTATTGTTCACTTGCTCGTAAACATCCGCGGGGTATTTTTGTCTTAGCGTATCCAAAGTTTGATTTATGATTCTACGATCGTCATTCGAAAATCCTCGGAGATCTTTGAGAGTTGTTCCGTTTACTGTGACTGTGGATACGTCGGATATTGGCATAGTTGTTGGCTTTCTTCTTATAATCTTTACCGCCGTTATGAAGGCGATTATGAGCAAAATAATTAAAATAGTAACTCCTGCGAGGATGTATATCAGCTTCGTGTGCTTCGATTTGCTTTCCAATTCTTCTGGCTTCAGAAAATCTCCCTCAATTTTCTTCAAGTTAATATTCTTCAGGCAGTCCAACTGCTTTTTTGTGTAATCGCACACCTCATTCGTATACTTAAGCACATTAAAAATACTCGCATTGAAGCAGAACTTTAGCCTATCGTCAATAGTACAGTAACTCTCCGATTTTAAGTCGCGTGATGAAAGATCTTCCAGCCAGGTCGTATTGCAGGTGCAGCGTTGGTAGAAGGATGTCTGTCGGATGATGCAGTTTTTATTGGTGATGTTCAAGCTACCGGACTTTGGGTTCGTGATGAAATTACTATCAAACAAGCAGGCCTTGGGCTTTGTGGCTTTGTCCAAAAGTATAGAGCCAAAGTCGCCAAATTGATTATTCGAGATTGTTATGTTCGACCAATCTTTTACCCGGAGCCATGCATTTCCTAGGTGTTTTATGCGATTTTGGATGATTGTAGCGTTGATTGTTGTCACGTAGATTGCATTTTCTTGGATTGTATCAATTCTACAAGTTGAAAGAATATTTTTATTACATTGCTAAAATTCAAATAAATTTTAGATTTCAAGGAAACTACGCGTTCTTAATTGCTGGCAGTAATACATTTTGGTAATATGGTTTAATCAAAAATAACTACAAGACAACAATTTCAGTTAAAATCAGAAATTATAATATAACAACAAGAATTCAACTAACATTTTAGTTAATACGCTTTTGGTTAAAGTTAGATCTGTTCTATCGCAAGATATAGCGATCTGTGAATTGTAAATATTTGGGGATAATGTGTTTATATTTAAATGAAACATTAATTTTATTTCAGTTCGGTTTTTTACTATGTAGGAGACATTCAGTTGAATAAAGCGCAATTGCTAAAGAAAATTCCCCTGAATATAGTTTCTTTAATAGCTCTGATATTTTCTTTCATTTTCTAATAACTGCGAGAATTCACAGATATCACAATGAACCATTGTTGAATCTAATTGTAAATGAGACTGATTTCTGTCGGAAGTGCTCGCCTGTAAAGCTAAAGTGCATGAGGTCATTTTGATGCTGCAAAATATACGTAATTTAAGTTAAAATGTTTTCCAAATGCATCTAACTAGCAATTAACTTCTACAGGGAGCCGCTTCATACTCGAACTTGGTAATGCAATGAATCTGAAAGTTATGCATGATAATGTGTTTCCTAGTTTTCAAGAACACTTTTTTTTTGCCAGGAAATTTTGAACTCAGATCAAATTTATGAATAGTTTATTTACAATTACAATTCTTTTTTTTTTTTTTTGAGAAAAATGTCATGTCAATTGGATGAAAATTGGCAAAGTTATACAAGTTTGAAAGTACAGATCGCCCTGCGAACATATAGCACGCCGCAAAATTTAAACACGTTTTACTCAAATTATTCGAGAAAGTCCCGATCGGTGTACCTCAGCTGTTTTAAGGAAAACGCGACCTTTCGACCTTAATATTTCGTTTTCTTCAATAAAAAAAAAGTTTTCATTTAAACCATATTCCAAATTTAATAAAACTTCTAAATTCATTCTAGATTCACAATTCACGAAAAAAATCTTATATATCACCTATACCTTGAATTTTATTTAAAAAAATAAATCTTATACAATAGATTGTAATTGATTTATTTTTTAAAAAGCCAGTTCATATTATAAATTATGTAAATTTCTGTAGAAAATACTTACTCATTTTTGGACAAAATCAATTCAGTTATTCCACTTCCTGCAATTGCTTCGGTTTCAATTATTCCAATAACAGCTCCAGTTATCGCAAGGTGCGGACTAAAGAGCTATAAACATTTAAGTATAATGACCTAGTAAATCTACAGCAACCCAATAAACGTATACCTTTTCGGTTATGGCCCTTGTTTTAATTACGTCTATTTTGCAGTGCTCAAAAACAATGGAGTTGATCATGAGTACATCAAATGTTCCTCGGCTAATAGTTCCAATTGTACAGTTGAAAAAAGTAATTTCTCTCAAAGATACATCGAACCTGTACAGAGTGTCAATATGCGATGACGATATTGCAAGCTGCAAAATATGCTAATTATTTAGTTGCATTCTAAGGGTTTCTAATTCTCTTACAGTTGCATTTGATGAACTAAATGATTGCTCTTGTATCCTCAAGTCGCCTATATTGACGAATCTTCCTTCAAAAGAAGTATTATAGAACGTTTCGGGGTAAGTAATGAGTTCCTTGCAGTGTTCAATTGTTAACTTAAATTCATCTGAAAGAAAATGACGTTAATAATATATTGGAGCGAAAATTTTTATACAATATTTTACCTCTAAAAGCTCTGGCACGTAATATAACTGAATGGCAATTAATAATCTCAATGTCTGGGTAGGGTGCCTTTTCATTGCCTTTAAAGGCATTTGTTCTTATTTCTACGTGTTCAATATTTGAAGTTCCTTCTATGTACAACCTGTTCACTTTGTTATTACTAAAGAAACCTTCTTCGATACGAAGGCTAGTTCGTGGACCTAATTTTACTAAAATTGAGGTAGCTGTGTTTGGAACTTCATAATTATCTCCGAAGACTTGTTCCATCTAAAAGAAATAGAAAAAAAATATTATTAACCAAACGACAAAAGTCCGATTTAAATAAAATTAAAAATAATCAATTTACAGCCGTAGCACGTTAATAACGAAAAGTAGAAGCAGAACTACAATTAGCACTTGCTATTTGGAAGCTCTTGCGGCTGTTTTTTTTATTTTTTATTTGTGTTTTGCCGTGTATTTTTTTCTAGTGTGAAAACGCCGAATGAATGAGTTAATTACTGTCTCGTCTATAGACCTTGTGAGTGTAACATTTGCTGCACATGGAATTAGATTTATCACAAGGAATTTTAACGCTCTTACCCCCTTCGTGGAGTACTTCAGCGTTTGTGTGAAAATAATATCTGTCTTCAATACATTATAGTGTGTTTGGAATAATAATTATAAAAATATATTCCTACGCAAGATACACTTCTAAGAAAAGAAGACAACTTATATAGTGAATGCACCATCCTTAGACGAAAAGAATTATTCAAATTTGGAAGAAATCAGTATGAAGAAATCATAAGTGCCAATGTGCTGAAAATAACCCTACGTGTGGACGAAGTGTGAACAATTAGATGCGTTTATTATGCGACGTCCGATACAAGCCCATTATAAAAATCATCATCACAATGAAACTTAGACACAATCTGTGGTATCGCGAAAGGTACGACAAATATGCATTTTCACGCCTTGTTAATTGCATTTTTTTTTGCATACATCACAATATGATAATTGCTTTAAGCTTCAGGGTGGCATTTTAATTGTGTATAAGTGACAAGCCTAGGATGTTGTTTTAAGGTACAAGCAATGTGGAAATGGATTTAAATTGTCTACTATTTGTAATTTAAATTCACGGTTCGTTGTAGGTATCCGTCCTAGGCCAAATAGCACCCCAGTCAATACTCTTTACGAACAATTTCTAGACATTTATGCACACGTGTTTGGGTTCGTCATTGCCTTCAACTTTTCTTGATATGGACAGCCGATCCAATGTGCCGTCTGCTGCTTCAGCTGTCGCTATGCGCTAATTAAGCAATACCAATAAATGACAATTTCATTATCTCTTATTAAATGCAATAAAAATGATGTGAACTGAATTAAAGGCTGGGAGTGTCTTGCATGATCAAGCTGCATATCCTGTACGGTGTGAGCCACTTGCATTAATATGCTTACTGTCATCTGGAAAAATTTTAAACGGAGAGGACCTCTGTAATCCCGGTAGTTGAGGCGGGCCTTATTACGAATTCAAAGCGCGTGCTTTCTCAGAAATCCAAAACTATTCCGAGTGTCTACTCCAAGAATGAATTGACGGTCGCGAGTGGCGGTCAACTACCGTCGCCAAAACTTCCATTTCGTATCGTTTTATTTCTGAGGCGTCTTTTATTGAATAAGAAAACCGCAAGGGCCTGTGACACAAGAAATTAATCTTGGGCTGCAACACACTTGTTTTACTTTTACTGCACACTAGCCGCCTTTTGTGGATGCATCAAACGTTAACTCAATTAATGTCAATTGGAAGACACGCAAAGTGTAATTAATTTATTTACTTCTGGAAAAGTAATTTAAAATGCAAAAGCGCTTTCTTTGAGGCCGCTTACTGTTCTTTAATTACTTCCGGAAGGTTAAACAGTTTTGAAATTGTTTCTGATTTGATACGATTTGGGTGGGGGAGCGTTTTTATTAAGGAAAGCATTGAAGATAACGCATAACGTTTTCTTCAGCAGCTTCGTTCAAGAAAGGTGATAGGAATAGTCGACCTTAAAAAATGAAATCACTCAATTTTATGAAGTTAAATGAGCGGAAAGAATCGCTTGAGCAATTTTGGTTTAATAAATAAATTCTTTCACATTTACCTAACGAGTGATATTTAACATGTGGATATGTATGTGATCTTAATGTTTCAAAAATATAAATCTGAGTAGTTTTTTAAAACAATTTTGTTTTATATACAATATTATAAAGTAAACAGGCAAATTGCATGTGGAAATGTTACACTCCAATAGAACAGCAATGCAGTTCATTATTTCAAAACGCTCAATTCACACAACTTTCAATTTATTCGGAGTCTTTCAAAATTAAAAAAAGTTTATGGCTTTTACGCGGTTCGGACGGCCTCATATAAACTTTTATTTTCAATAATTTATCAAACTGACGTCCAAAATCCATGTCTAATTTAAACTTCATGTTTATGTTATGAGATGTAATATGACCTTTGCGTACCATATTTATGAAACAAATTAACATAGTGAGTTATGGTTTGGTTTTTATTTTTTTATGATTTTGTAGGAAAAAAATATTCTATGGCTTTGTCGTAAAATGTAAAAATTCTTACCAATTAGTCTAGTCAGTTTGTCGAAAATAGGGGCTAGGTTTGTGTTAAATTAGAGTCTAGTGAAATTTTAATGGTAGATAGAGTGGGGGAAACTTAGGTGCAGGTAGGATAGGATAACTAATTGCAATATAAATTTCAATCTCCATTCAAAAATATACGCTACCTAACATATATTTCTGTAGTAGCATATTAGTAATACCAAAATTATAAAAATGCATATTATGTCATAAGAATATCTATTTTAATGATGACACCAATTCTGAACTGAATATTATAATAAACACAAACTAAACCTATCTACGAAGAAAAATTAACCCAGTACATCGACGAAATGCCACCTCAAACAAAAAAGTTTTAACAATGACACTGATGCAGGGTAATTCAGACTGCTTAGCTAAGTAAACGAATGATTTTGTATTCGTATCTTTTTGTAAATACATATGCCCTGATTTTTGCTTTCCATAACAATTCCAATTACACGTGCGACACTGTATATATCTGTTTATCAGCTTATATGTAATTAGAGATCTGAATTTAAAAATAAAACAAACGTGTAAAATAAAACGAAGAAAAATTTTGCTTGTAGAAAATAAATAAACATTAAATCGACTCAACCGTTCGCGGTCACTTTTTTTAATGCAATTTCACGACAAGCAATTTTCCCGACAAACTCTTTTTTACAAAATGTCAGGAAAATTGTTACCGGTATAGCTTAGTTTTACTTATTTTTTTTATTTGATCAGCATATAGTGTGTGTAATAAAATTGGAAATAAGTACAGTGGTTTGAATATTTATGCTTACCAGTCTATGATATAGTGTTTAAAATCACATTTTATTTAATATTTTCGCAAGAGAAAGGAAAAGTTGCATTTAAAAAATATTAATTTCTGATATTGCATTTTTCAAAAATAGAGGATTATTCTAAATAAAGATACTTTGAGTAAACTTCCTAAGCGCTTTACATACTTCGACTAAAACAAGATCAATGTTTAACTGACGATGCAATGCACGATGATCATTACAGGTTTTAGGCAATTTTATTCTTAAAGAAGCAAAACAAATTATTGCTTAGTCTACAAAATTGTAACACTTACTCCAATTGGGTTTTTCACCTGCATATCGATTACAGTCTCATTAAGCAGTAAGTTGTGGTTAGCGAGCAAATAGTGGATTTAGTTCCAATACCACTACTGAACAAATATTGTTGAGGCTAAAGAAGTGGATCTTAGGCCTTAGGGAACCATATTGTGTCTTTTAACATGTGCACTAATAATATTAAAATAAAACATAATTTCAATAACATCTATTACTCCTTGTTTTCATTTTAAGTATCATCTAAAGTAAAACGCAAAATGTGTAGATATAACTGTTGCAATAACTTAATTTCTTATTGCGCTCCAATGTATAACCCAGCCTCTATGAATTCCTGCGGTTATTTTATACGATTCACAAGAAACCAATTTGTGAAACAAATTAAAGTTGCAATAGATAATCAGTAACGTGAATTTCAACCCTCAATTTTTTACAAGCACAAACAAAAAGCAAAAACAAAAAATGCCATTGCACATTACGGAATACATATTTCAACATTGAATTGAATTGTTTGCTTCCATTGTTTTAATTTAATTACTTCAACTCCGGTAAACGCCGTTTTTATCAAACTTTTGGGTAAACAAGGGGTACTTGTTTAAACTTTCAGCACACACAAAGATTATCCATCATCCCTCTTCGAAAACAATATGGAGAATATTGCTGGCTGGTAAAGCGTACGTGATTCATGAATCTATTTTTAGGCAAATCGCATTTTCATATTTCCTCTTGAAGAAATTCGCACCAACACACATTGGCTGGCTGATAGATAAATGCGCGATTTATTACACAAGATTTCGTAACCGCTGCAGAGTTTTATCTAAGGCAGCATGCGCATTTTCTCTTCACGGAAAATTATCATAGGAATATTTGAAAAAAAACGACAGTTTGTCTTACAATTAATGTTAACATCTTGAGACGAACTAATTATCCGTTTGGCACTCACGAAGAAGGTTGCGGATGCGTACAGCATCAGTGTCAAGAGCTAGAAGAATGTCTAGCTCACGCATGAAATTCGTCAAATTTTTAAATAGCCGCACATTATGAAACTATCCCGACGTGAGGGATTTCGTTTTATTTATGGCTTTTTGAGTAATAAAATTTCTTAGCTTTAAAATTCAGTAATCGTCTGTTTTAAAACATCATTATGTTGTTTAAATTTGTGTCGATGTCATTAACCCTAGCCTAAAGCTATGCTTCAGTTGTTTTAAACAGCACAATAAAACCGAGAACGTAAAATTCATTTCATATTCTAGACAGTAGCTCTGCGCATTTGCCGGTGACTCAATTAATTAAATATTCAAAAAGCAGCCAACAACAACAAGCGCGCTCTTAAATTAGCCCCGTGAAAATTGATACAATCATATCCGATGAATAATCTTATCGTACCGCTGACAAGTTTTTTCGTTGTCTCAAAATTTCGAAAGTCTTATTATAATAATGTGTCTTATCGCAGCGTAAACAAAACCTTCGGAACTGCACAGACAGACAAAAGAACTAGACTGAGTCACCACATACCCCATGCTATGCACTAGCTCCTGTTTTCTTATCATAAGTCTGATAAAGAATTTACTTTCTTGCCAGAAATGGTAAAGAAAGCATAATCTCGCTTGCCTTTTTGGCTGATAGTAAAAGTAAATTGATAGTGGAAACATCCATCATTTCACGGATTTTGCTTTCTTGAAACTATAAAATGTTTATAGTTTTCTTTGGTGATGAAATACGGCTTGTGGTGGTTGGCACGCTGTGCGTATAAACCGTAAGCCGAAATTATTTCCTACTCACAAGATTAGTCATGGATCTCCGTCGTCTAGATCACTTTTCGGTCTGTAGGTACTAGTCCCATCTGTAACTTTAGACTTATGATTTGTTTGAAATATCTCTGGCAATATTTGCATGAATGAAAGATCTAACCTGCACAAAAAAATTGTACGGCAGGATGGGGGGATCTCAGCCGTTTGGGACTTACAGGGTGATTCATAAATTTGAAAGTATAATAGTATGCACATTATTAATTCATTTTTATCTTTTGATCTACTAAACGTAGCGACATCAAACTCGCGCCAATAAACTACTACCCCTATATCTTTTCCCAAAATTTCAACAATATTGATCTACCTCTATCTACTCTATCATTGCAGATACACCTACTCGAGAATGTGAAGAAAATGTTTTAAAATTTCTTAAATTTCACGATTTTCCTAAATTTTCCCCGAAATTCTTGTAATGAAAATACCAGTTTCTTATTTTTATTAAATTGTTTACCTTCAGGTTTTAAAAAGCTATTTCAAATCAGTGAAGTACAGTCCGAGATAAAAGTGATTAAATCTGGACTAATCGCTAAGACCTTGCTGTGTGCAGACGGTTGAAAATCAAACGCTGCAAATACCATAGTTCTATTAAATATCGAATCTAATCAGTCATACTGTTTTAAATATGTATATGTCGACCAATTTCAGTAGTTACAATTATTTGTACCATTAGTACTAATACAATTGCGCAATCGTGTTATTCACACACCTCTACAAGACACGTCGTAGTCTAAATTACTTTATAGATCAGTTCACCTCCGTTCAACACGATCAATTTCAAGTCCAAGGTTTTAATGATTTTGCAAATTGATATTCGAAGATCGTAGCATTTTTCCAAGAACTCCCCCGTAAAGACATTAATTGAATGTCTTCCGGCAATAGTCCACTAATATACTTCCTTTCGTCGAGACAAAAACAACACAAGGCATATGAACCGTGGCGGAGCACACGCACATACCATTTATTGCCATGACAATAAAAAGTCACTTAACAAATTCTACAGCCTTTGGCACGAACGTAAACGTGACTTTTGAGGATGTATCTCCAATCACTTACTGTGCGACTTATTATTCAAATGTGGGAAATCTCGAGCTACCTGGGAATTTTTCCGAAGAAATATAAACGTGCTGCACAGTGTACAGGGAAAATCTGTGCACTTAAGAAAATATATACGTTTCCCACGCTTAAAAATTATTGCTGCTGTGAAACAATTGGTCAACAGATGCTATGGGAGAAGAGACGCAACTTTTAGGACAAGTTATTTACTTTCTGATTGCATTTTTCCAGATGAAATAAACATTGTCGATAAAAACATCTGCGTAGTTTACAGCTTTACAGCATGCATCTTATATAAATAAATGCATAAAAAATGTCTGGATTGTTGAATTTCATTACTGAAATAAACTAGTCGAACATAAAACTGGCTGGCGTGTCACAATTAATTAAGAAAAAAAAAACAAAATTCTTTATAAATTCTTGAAGAGTTGTATTAAACTTTTTTGTATCGCTTCGAAAATTGAATCTTTGATGGAGGAGCAGTTCTTGTGGGTTAGTGCCTATTTGCACCCCACGTGTGTCCGTGTGCACATCCATGCAAAAGTGCAAATTTCAGTCCATGGACATTTTGTAAAAGGCAAAATGTCCTTTTACGTATTGTTTCGTACCAAAGATCATGTCATAGGACATATACATTACGCATAGTGCAAATTTGCACTAATTGCAAAATATTGCATTTGCTAATAAAATATCTTTAACCCGATCTTTTAATATTTAGTTGTGAAGATAATTGTCACACATTTACAATTTTATTTGATGAGTAAGCTTTCATTAGTTATGACCACTGAGGAAAAAGCTAATGACGCGCAATGGAATAAAATAATTCCATAACTGAATCTAAAATCGTAACTACCTCTTTATTTTTCTGTCATTTTCATATTCATTCCATGTTTACTGTATTTGCTGTCAAAGAAGATGATTTTATCTATGACCTCATGGAAAGTTCTAAATTTCAAATATTTGATCTGCAAAAACGCTCATAAGATTCAACAAATAATCAAATGCTTTTTTTTTTGATTTCTCAAGCTGAAGATGTCAGAAAAATAGGCAAAACATCTACATTTTTCGATTATTATTACGTTTCCATTTTTACGTGAAGGCACATTTTTCTTATTTCTAATGCACATAGGTTAAATTTGATGTGCTTTCAATAACCCCCTGCAAACCATAATCAAATTTATCAAATACCAAAATGCGTGTTTATTTGCTAGTTTCCCTTCTAACTGCAAAGCTGTTAGGCATCCGGAATAATAACGGATGTGGCTTTATAAATACCAACACCCAAACATTTTCTGTTTCTAAATTTGACCTATCCGCCAGCGCAGGCGCGGTGCACTAACGAGAATAAAGAAGGAAAGGATCGGAGAATTTGTCTTATATTGTTTCTTGCAGGGCCACACTCCCAAAAGATTCAAGAGCGGTTGGAGCGAAACAATTTGTATTTTTGGACAAAACTGAAGATTTAATGCAGTTTAGTCTGAGGCGTTGGACCATATTTTAGGGGAATCTCCTCAGTTTGAATTTAAGAATGAAAACTTCTCTGTTATGAAGCCTTGCTTACCACACAAACAGTGAAATCCATATGCTCCCAGTGGAATAAAAAGAATGGAATGTCGTCTCGTTCTACGGCGTAAGACGAAAATATCTTTGGCTAATATATTCAGTGGTCGCATTTGTTTATTTAGAAAATCGGCAATTTCAGAACATTTGGGCTGAAGAAATACTTTTAGGACATTTTTTGAGTGCTAATAAAAATTGTGTTGAGATAGATTCTGAATTTTGTCCGCTTTTTTGTTTGATGTTTTTTTTATTACTTTTATTTCTACCGTATTCCGATTTATCATTTTAAACTAGAAATAGATCTTATGCTACGTTTGCTAAAACTTAGTCAGAAATCCCAAAAAAACATTTTCCTCGCAGTGATATTCGTTCATCTTCTAGTGGCGTAAATAATCCTTTGAGTGACAATGGGTTAAATATTTTTCCGGTGCTGTGCTTCTTAGGTTCTTCCTATTTTAAACTTTTTTTTAGAGTTCCGTTACATCCATAAAGCAAAAGACTGCTATCAAAAACTGTATGAAAACCGACATCTTTTATAAGGATTAATACATAGACTACACATTTATGTATAACTAGAAATTCGTCGGAGTCCTTTTGGAGAACATTGTAATTTCGATTCTCGTTTATATGTAATGAATTGCACTAGTATTATCTATTACTCGTTATCTGGCGATGCGTTTGATAGATTTCGTTAGAATGATGAAAATGTGACTGAATACGCCTGGATTTAGTGAAATGAGTGATCGTGGGAATTCAGAGTATGGGCATAAGAATGCTTAATTAAAATTAATGTCGAAGACTACTTATTTGGTTGCACAATGCTAAGAAATTTACTCCCGCAGTGCACAGTTTGGTATGACACATTCATTGCAAAATTTGCGTTTCATAACTACCAGCGGAAAATACCTAATTCTGAATTACTCAGGTCTTTATATTTTTTATAAAACGCACTATTCTCCTGAATGTAAAAATTATCTTTTCTAGAGATCGTAATGAGGCATCCTACTGATATATAACTAATAAGTTGTGTGAATAAACGTGGTGTGTGTTTAGTTCGTACGCAAAGGAGTGATAACATAACACTTTTTTTTGTTAGGTAGATCACGTAGTGTAGTAGGGTGCACTGAGTTTTATAGTATTACTGCGTCCGTAGAAGTACTTTTTCTGTAAATGTTGAATTCTAATTTGTCTGAAACCATTTTTAGGAAATCTAGTTTTTTGTCGGCGAATTCCATTGTTAAGTTTATATTTTCATATCGTTGTTGCTGTCCAAATATAAAAGACATCATCCACGTATTTGTACCAAGCAAAGATATGTTTTGTCCGGTAGTTGTTTTTGCTAAACCGTCTTCGAAATGGTCCATATAGAACTCTACACAGAAAGGAGAGAGCCCAGACAATACCATGGCTTGGTCAACTGAATCAGCTGGGTTGCCTTTTCACCCCATACGTTCTCTTCGAATATATTCTTTTTCAAGAGTTCAGCGAGCTTAGTAGTGGAGATTGATGTCAAAAGGTTAGTTTATATCGAATGAAACCAACTTAGAATTTTCTGGTAAATTAATGTCCCTCTTTTTCGATTTTTTCTTGTTTTACTACCACACCATAAATACATATCTACTAAAAATTATGCACAATTTAGAATTTAAACAATATGCATATGGGAGCATAATTTATTCGCGCCTTTACTTGGCGGCAATTACAGTGGATTCCAATGTATAACATTTTCCCCCAATCAAGGAAGACAAAATAAATAAAAATTCTACTCGGTATTGTTCCATGCTGGTGGCATCAATTGGTGCGGATTAATTTCTGCATCGATTGATGTCGGCAGCATAAGAACATGGCAACGTCTTGTGGGCTGACCATAACAAGTTTGGTTTTTATACTTTTAACATAAATAAAATTTTAATCGAGGGTTTTTAGATATGCGGGTGATGACCGTTGAAGATTTTTTAAACCAATAGTCTAACCTGTGAGAATTTTCTGAAAACTTTCTTTTATTATATTCGTTTGAAATTCAGTAAATTGGCACACCATAAATTACTCACCTTTTGTCCTTTAAGATCACAGTAAATTTTAAGGAATTTGTTGTATATTTCCTTTTGGCAGTCGCACAAGCTTTCGCATAAGCTTTGCTTTGCATTGCGCTTCCTAAGTATCCCATTCGCCCCAAATTCAGAGTGCTGAACAGGTGCATCCGTGCGTAATGGATCGGAAAGAAGTGTGTTATTAATACTAAAATCGCCTCCCTCATGCAGCAGTGAGTAATCACTCAAATGTGACACATATTCATCCACGGCATTTGCACTTAGATCACAAATTCGAACCGTTGCGATCACCATAAACAGCAAAAATATGTTGCTCGACGCCATTTCCATTTTAAAGTAAACACAGATTGGATACTGTTGGAACGGAGCTCACCAATTTACATATTATCTTCGCGACTTCTCGCATTTCAGCTCTAGGCGCGTTACGTCTTGATTTTATAATTGAAAAAAACCATTTCATACGATCGTGCAAATTCCATTTGATGCGATAGCACGTATCCACTTACGATGAAATTCACTAAATCAATCACTCCAAATCACGGGCGGCTTTCCTTCGCCTTTTCATGACTTCGACGAGACTTTTCACTATCAGTTTTCATTAATAACTGTGGCCCACGGTACGGCAGCGAAACTAACGAATTAAATGATTTACTGACATCCGCGGCGGCACATCTGATGCAATCGAAACCGATCGGAAATTTCCTGCAGAATTCGCCAAGTTACGGCAATGGCGCGATCGCGATCACGTCTGTCGCCATCGAGACACCATTTGTGGAACGACGATGGCAACGACGGCGGCGCACAGTAAATGGAGGCTGATCAACATCCGTCGCAGCCCAGCAGCAAATCTAATTATCCTCTTCTCAGACGTTTTACTCGGATTTGGTCGACCTTAAGAAACTTGTTAAAATCGCTTCTGAGAAAATATGTGGCTTGTGTTTCTCCGGAGATATGTTATTCATGCATACATGTGCGAAGGCGCAGAGGTGAACTCGCTCAATCTGCAGCCTGAAAGTAGAAAAAAAAAATATAAAACATAAAAATGTCGCCTATGCTCATGAAATTTATTTGAATGTACTTTAAGAAATTTTATCGGAATAGGAAAAGGAAAAATTATCACTCGTCCCGGCATTCTGTTGTTCTCGTACAATTACAACTGATTTCGTATGCACATGCTGTTCAGCGGTGTCTCTGCGCTCAAAGAGGAGATTTCCAACAAAACCCAAACCCAGTTCGTGATGTAGGCGATTCCGTCGACTTTACAAATTCTCAGAAATTTTATTGAGAATCGAATTGTTGTCTCGCCCACGGATCAATTCGTTTGGGGCTTTTGTAGATTTAAAATGGGGCTCCAGGATGGGGAAGGCATTTTCAGTAAATAATGGATTAATTATAAACGGAAGATGTCATAGTCATTTCAAACAGGTTTCAATAGAATTTGTGACACGAATTTAAAAACAACTTTAAACATTGTCTAAACTCTAAAAATAGACGGCTGAATGGTTCGAAAACATGCAGGCTTGCGCAACAATTTGCAGATGCTCTCTCTGCATGTCAGCAATTAAACACCTATCAGTTTTGCTACAACCAATTAGGTGGATAAAACAAACAGACGTTTTTTTGGGAGAAAATTAATGCTTATAGCCCGAATCACATTCTTCGACTTTCTTTCAACCACACGCCCAAGCAAATGCCCAAATGGAATGTCTAAGCTATGTGTGGGTAATTTAATTAAAAATATAACTTTTACTTGTTACATAACAAAGTTTGGTTTGAGCAAAATCAGCTTTTGGCAAAAGAATTTAATTATTTTTTGCGTTTGGAGCCCGGGATGTTCTGTCGTGTTACTCTGACTGTTCTAGTATAATCAGATAAATTATTGGTAACTAACCATAATTAAGTAAGTAGATGTACAAGAGGTAATGAGTCTTTATTTCAGGAAAATAATAAGGGCTAAAAAAGTTGGGATCAAAATGTTATCCAGATTCCGGTAGCTCAGATAAGCGGATATTGTAAGCATAGAAATTCCGTGTTCGGAAATGTGTCTAAATCCTTTCAGATAAAACCGAGAGCAGCTTTGAATTATAGGGAATGCAATTAGAATTATGCCCCAACGTCACAAACCCTGGAATTCCTGCTGGTGCTGTAGGGTTTATCCGGAATCGCTCAGTTTGATAACGGATAATCGTTGTAACATAACGTGCTTCTTATATTTATAAATAATTTCGTAAAAATTAAACCTAGTCCGTTCCGAATTGATGAAATAAAAAGTTTGATTCGATTTTCTGACCGCCTTAGTCACCAACTAAGTCTTTTTAAACTAGAACTTCTTGGTTTCACTCACCTCCTATTTACGTAATTGTACCTACCCCAACGTGTTTATTTTCGTTCCTCTCTATCCAGGGAAGTCAAGATAGAATCAGGTGTTCCGCAGGGTAGCCATCTGGGCCCCTCGATCTTTATAATTTCTATTGACAACTTCTGTTCTACTTTGGTTAATTCCAAAATTTTGTGCTACGCCGACGATGCCTAAGAGTTAGACTGAAGGAATATTTTGAACCAAACAACAGAACAACATAACATTCAGATAACAAATAAAAAACATAGTGGTTCTACACCTCAGGCCTTGACCTTTCATTTACGTTTTATTTATTATTATCAGATATTGTTTTAGCAATGCAGCTCGGGATGTTAATTAAAAATTATAAATTACGACTTCCAGGCGTATAAGGATTTTAAAAGAGATTTTTTTCAGGTAGTGTTTCATAAAACCAAATATAACATTAGAAATATTTTTCATGTACGTAGATCCCTAAATATATCAGAAAACAATATAATTGTTAAAATTAAATAAAAATATAGTAAAAATTTTTTGGCTGGTTGTAATAAAAAAGAAATTTTGGTGTCCATGTCAAAGTTTTATTATAAATAAATCCAAATATTCATTCATTCAACATCAGAAATCTTTAATTTGAATTAAAATTGATCTTACAATTTCCATTTAATTGGAACAAGGCTTGTATCAGACGGAAATGACATTAGAATTAAATCTCGACATTCCTTAGATTAGAATCATACCAAATATGTGGATTTGACATCCGCACGATATCGGAAATGATTAAAAAACAACTGTGTGATTTAAATTCTACATTCAGCGCAAATTAACAAGGCAATAAATCAAATACATATTTATTTGTTCAATCATTGGCCTTGGTCTGTTAAACTCGTTCTTAGAATTAACAGACCTCAGAACAAGCAGACAGACTGCATAATTATTGGGAGACAGAATAAACGCTTACCGGGAATTAGTTACTCATCGGAGATTTATGGTCAAACGTAAACAATATTCACGCAATTATTGGCTATTCCGGTACTTTGGCTCGTTACTTTATATTTTCTATCAGTAATCTGGCGAGGCGAATCATCAAATCACCTTACCCAGCGAGCTCAAAGTGAATGCAAAATAGGGGAAAACGTTCTATTTAAGTTTCAAAGCAAGTCGTAAAAATGTTCGTAGGTTTTTTGTTCGTTCATTCTGAAGGAATGTCCGTCGGTTCATCTGTCCGGTTGTCCGGCGTGAGCACCACAGCAAAACAATTACCCGCTAAAATGGCCCTCTACAAAATAATTTATAATTGTAAAAACTGGCGACGGTGCTCCGGACCACCGTACCATATTAAAGCCAAGTTTTGTGTTAACTAATTGAAAGTTATTAAGTTGGGAAACTGTAAACAGCCACAAAGCATCAAAGGAGCACTGCAGATAGATAGATGTGTAATTGTTGCAATTGTCATCATCGTGACACTAATGCTTCATACATGGCACTATTACATCATATAAATTCGCGTCGTCTGAGGCTCTAATTGAATTTTGCATTGTGTAGTCGAGGGAAAATGGCTCTAATGTGCCGCTTTGGGAGAAAAATAATGTCCAGCTGTGGCTTAATGACGTTAGGAGGATGGAGAGGAAATGCGAGTTGGTAATTTGAGAAAATTGGGGAATTTTATCGCTTTCATTTTCGTGAACTTTTTCAAAAAGTTTCAATCCAGTTACTGACTGTTTATGGTTTCATTACTCTATCGCGGATGGAACGCGCTGGCGCTTTTAAATAGTTCTCATCTTAAGATTATTTATAGAAGGAAAAAGTAACGCATTAGCTCTTTACATTTGTCATTGGTATGAGTGTATGTTTCCCCTGCAACTTACTAATAAATCAACCGATTTCAAAGGGGTTTTTACTTATGAGAGTAAAAGTTTTCGAAGTGTTCAAAATGTGGTCGTAACTTTCTAAAAAGTGTCCGATTGGTGTGCCTTACACTGGTCTAAAGTGAAATACGTTACATTTATAAGATAAATTGTGTGTCCTTCCGAAATGTATAATGGCCTGTAACTTTGAAATTTATTGCATTATGTGGTAGAAAGTCAGCGCGTAATTTAAATTTTATTTTTGAAAATTTGATGTTTTCGGCTAATACAAAAAAAAAAAACACTTTTTTACAGTTGCCATTATTCTTATTTCATGAGTACATTAATTTCGGGTAAAATCATTTGTCTATCTGTCCGTTTATCAGGACCAAATCTCTTACTAGCACTGGCTACAAAAGAATAGAAGAATTTTAGTATTAAGAGTCGCTACAATAAAAAAATCTGTCCCTCCATCCAAAACATAAAATTGTAGAATGATTTAGATGATAGCTACAAGTACAATAGAAAGGCAGTGCTTTGTAATAAAAAAAAAAAAAGGGCAACAAATGATATAGACAAATTACCGCAGTACTGCAGCTTCAGGGGCTACTACGCTAAATTGTGCAGTACTGCAGTATCACTGCGTTTTGGAAAACAGCCTAATTGCTAAAGCTTGAAGCATGTACAACTGGAAGGTTATGATTTTGAGTGAAGATGTCTCTTTTGGCTAGTTTTTAGCCTTGACGATTTTAAAGTTTCTTGGAAACTGGTGAATTTTCAAGAAAACGGCTAATTTTACCTTTAGACATACTATATGCCACGGAAACGGATAGGAAGAAAGATATACGCAATTTTGTATATCTATGTAAGCCGTGGAGGTGATTCGGAAGATTTCGATGAAAATTGAAATATGCCATAAAGGACATCATTTAGAGAAACGTTGCCTTTGTACATATGCCGTGGAAACTTACAGGAAACAAACATACACGGTTTCCGAAGGAAAAATGTCTACTGACTGAAATTTACCTTTTACAAAATCTCTACCGACTGAATATTTTGTTTTTCATTTACTTGGCAAAAAAGTGAAATGTTTTTCGATACATACGATGCTATATTTAAAAATAAACAGTAAAACGCGCCCAACACTCAATAATGTAAATATAATCTGACGTCTCCTTCAATAACATGAGATCAGATGCTCCAACTTCCTAACAAGAACGAACAATTAAGGTGCGTTCATTCGTTTCATACGTTTATTCGCTTACTACCTTATTCAATTACTTTTTTTTTTTATGTAACTACTCTTTGTATTCAATTACAATTTCGTTCACTCGTTTCAACTTTTTCAATAATTTTCCGATTATTAGGGGCACTACTTACGGGCAAGTTCCCCCAAAGAGGTACAACACGTCCAGGTAGAGAATGGATATACAAATTTATACCTACGTAGAAAACCTTTTGTGGAATATTAAAAAATCTGAATTTTAAAAATGCATACAATTTTTGTTTGCCTATGTGAGATCCACGACCACTCTCAACTCTGCATGCGTTATACAAAACACCCTATATAATTGAGTTTATTTATTATATCAAATTGCTCAAAAAAGGCCAGTAGCATAATATTGGTAGATTGTAAAGTTTAGGTGCGTGGGATCTTTGTGAAAGTTTTTACATTTATGGATAATATTTCACCATTTTGTGAAATCCTTATCTCAGTCAAAGTAACAGTACCTATCTGCATCGTACAATCGCATTAGATATAGTAGATTTGTCAAAACTTTTTGAAAAACACCATCAAGTTCACTAACTATAGAGATCATATATAAAAGCACGGGATAGTCTAAATAAGATCAAGCTCCCAAAAAAAAACCTTATTCTGTATTTTTTGTTGCCACTACACCTGCTTGGATGCCCTATTAGTGAAAATTGTGTTTACTTGCCTGTCGAATAAATTTTCCTTCCCCTGGTTCGAGTATTCATTGGCTGGAAGTGGCCTCTTTCAACTCTTAATCCCGCGAATTCTATTTTTAGAACAATTTCACATCCACTTAAACCGCAGCACTTTTCCTTTCATAATTTCGGCACACCACAGTGTCCTAGAACTCTACCGAAACGACCACAGGCACTTCATGTCGATGAGGAAGAAAAATCGACAGAGTAAATTAACCCGCCAATATCCGGTGATAAGTGTAATTATGAGCCCTCAAACTGCTCCCAGTTATTTCCACTGTTGCAGACGAACCCGAGCAACTGCCAACTTCTTTGTTCACTACAATCTCTGGCGCACTTTCGTACTTTTCTTTGCACTAATTAATTCTTGGGACTAAGAAACTCTTTATGTCGAAGATAGTCGCACTAATGGCACTGGCTCACCGATTGTCGATTGTTTACTTTTCAACAGCAAAGAAACACGTTTTTGATTCCGGAAAAATCAATTCAGCCAAAAAAGCTTAAGACCCATAGAACCGATTCAAAACAACAATAGACCGTATACCGCCGCACATGCACCGCCCCACGGCCGCTCGAAAACTGCTATAGCTGCTGATCGTCGTCGACGTCGACTCGACTTTCTGGCTGCAGCAGGTCTTCTTGGCTGCGCGGTGCGGGTGATTCAGCGGCCAGCGCTTGTTTGAGCGTGTGTGCTGCGCCCGCGGATCGGTTCGACGGACGCCGGCTCTTCGCTGCGCGCGCATCTATTCATGTTGCGCTCCCTGGACAGAAGACAGGTTTCCCATATGGGCAACTGGGCAAGTTTACTTGCTATTGCTACTGATATCGTCGCCCATATCATGCGAAGTGCGAGCGCGGCGAGGGGCTATATTTTCTTTGGGCAAGTCAGTTCAAGAGTCCGTCTGTGGTGCATACGATGACGGGGATGTGGTGGTTTCTTATGCACTGGCTGCAACTCCAATCGGAGCAACAAGTGAACTTGAAAGCCATTAGCAAGTTTTTTACTCTCGATACGTGGATTTCAAGTTTCAAGTCGCTATGGAATGGAGTCTTTCAATCCGGTTTCTCTTAATCGTTTATGGCATTTTGGCAACCAATTCCAGGCCATATCGATTTAGTGACCACTTCCATTTTAATTGCGGTTTTGCACTGGGTTTCCATCTGAGTTAACTTTGTTTTCCAAGTATGTAATATCTCTTGGAATTAACTGTAAAAATAAAATTCCATAAGATCGAAAGTACTTATATAGAGATCCTGGTTTTTGGCGAAGCTGAAGATTCATATACATACATATTCGTATTCCCACAATTCGACTTTAATTGGTTAATTGGGAAATGCTCTAAAAGAAAACAAAAACAGAAGGACATTTATTGTAGCATCAAAATTAGAAGACTTCCAATCCTTTCATATCCTTTCCAGTTCTGTTCATAACTTATATTATTAATGTTACACCAAAAAGTGAACATTAAAAGTTGTAGAGATTTACATTATCTACAGAAATTCTCCGTAGGAAATTTATATCAGACTCATAGTTAAAAAAATAAATAAAAAAATCGGATGAGACACGTCGGGCATAAGTCAATATAATTTTGTGCCTTAACAACCATCACTAAAAATTTGTGGTGCAGGGAGCTATAACACCGAGAATAATTTTATCAGTAAAAGGTTAGACGTCGCGAATTTATTCAAGAAAAACAATCTTCAAATCTCAAAATGTACCTACTTAATAAGCTTGTTTCGTATTTTTCGTACAGAATATGAGCCATCATGGAAATCTTTTTAATAAAAATGTTTACAAAATTTTGATGATACCTTTTCAATGATACTGCAGATACCCAACTTCTTTTGTACATACCGTACCCTCCAAAAATAATAACCCTGTGAAAGTTTTGTTACGGTTGTTGGTTCTGATTCAAGGTAATAAGGGCATATGTATTGTATATGTAAATCTTAGGTTTGTATCTTTTTATGTTAATGAGCTAGAGGCTCTGACAGGCGGAAGAAATGACAGAGAAGTGAGGCTAATAGGGTTCACTAAGGGCACGGCACCCTACAAACCAATTTCACCTTTCTTTTGAAGATAACGGCCGAATGACAACAAACCCGGTCTCGGAAACTCAACTCAACCTCCTTTTTCTACATATTTGAAAAAAACTGGAGAAACAATTTTAGCGGTAAACCGAGCGAAAAAAATTGCTCTACCTGTGGTAAAGTGGGCTATCCAATGAACGCAAGAAATCAAATATAAATAGAAATAGAAAATATAATGGAATAATTTTTAACAACATAATTAAAAAACTGTGAAAAGTAATTATCGTTAGTTAGTTATTACAGTGACTTACTTTGTTTATTTAATTTTATCTTAAAGGCTACAGTGATGTTTAGTTTGGTACATTTTTGCATGTTGATATGACTAGAATAATAAAATATGAAATAAAAGTAATTTCACAATTCGCTCATTATAATAAGGTATTTTTTTCGTTTTTTATATAAAAACACCTGTAGGTTTAAGGTTAGTTTGGTGAACACGTTAAAGGTGATGTGAAAAGTAAATTAAGAAATAGTGCAATGATAATATTACTTGAATTTAACTTTTAATAAGTATCATCTTTATATACCAACTCCACAAATCTATGTATTTACCAGTAAAAATAGTTAAATTAAAAAAAGCTAAATTAAATATCACAAATATATAAACAATATCTTCATCCATTATAATCTAAAAGTTACACAAAACTCCTTTTGATTCTTTTTTTCTAAATTGCTGTTAAAATATTTTGTTAAATATGAATAACCTGTACAGTTGTTAAAAACGTTTATACTGTGCGTGCTTAAAACAAACAATCCTCCAATACCTTCACGTCAGGTCCATTAAACCTCTCACCAAGTCCGACATTGAGAACCTGAAAGAGATACGGCATACTTGAGAACGCGTGTATAACGTCTTGCCGATAACAATCTGGAGACTGATGATACTGATTCTCATGCATCATGCGTTCTGCAGCACAGAAGGGTCTAAACATTTCCGTGAAGCCTGCTTGTCTGTCCTCCAGATTTTTTGGCTTTCACCATGCGTAAAGGTTTCGTTCTCGAAGACAGAAGATAAACATGACCGAGCCACAATACTCGCCGGCCACTCGTCTGATGCCATTTATGAGGTTATTTGAGACATGTGGCAATTGCATCTTTTTGTTATAGCTGGAATATTTAAGAAAGAAAGCGGAAGAAGAGGTTCGTCACACGTGGGACTGGATTTGGTCCCAAGATAATTTATTACTGCTTCTGCTTGGACAAACATGTGCATGTGTTTTTGTTTGGCACGTGAAACGCGTGAATATTCCACTGATGAGTTACGTTCTATTTTATGGGAAAATGTCTGCATTGGTATTTGGAATAAACAAAACCAAATTGCAATTTGCGGGTCAATATCCCCTCATTCCAAATTCTCGTAAGAAGGCAAAGCATTCCTTAAAAACGACATCCTCGCCCGCTGAAAAATCGAGTTAATTTTATGATTGTTTAATTTTATAAAATTTTCAATCCAAACTGACATGAGATTGGCTCGGAGGCAGTTATGAGCGCCATAAATTCATTAAAATGCAGCAAGTTGTCTCCCGGCTTGTACCCGTGCCATACGGCCCCGAATAGCCCTACAACGACCACCAGAACGGCTAAATTTACGGACTTGTGGCCCATAAGTGCGCTGCTCCAGTGGGCCCGCATAATCAAAGAAGGGAAGTGGAAAAGCACGAAGGGAATGCCAGCCAGTCGACAAAGTTTCCCATTTAAAGAAGAACGTCGGCATAAAATCAGTAAATGTCCACTTGGCGGTAAATGCACCGGCACGACAATTTTACACCGAATGACCACATTGACCTTCTATGCTCCCCGGAGCGTTGAAGAGTTCTCACACATGGCCGGAGGGCTGTCCATTTAATTATGAGACAAGTTTATGTAATTGTATGCCATCGATAAGAGGCCGTCGTACGCTGTTGTCATAATCGGTGCTGTAATTACGGAGGAACTAATTAATCGGAAGCCAGTTTTGATTTAATGTTCGGGTTTGCTTCTTAAAAGGAGTGCACTTCTTAGAAACTGATAAAGCTGGGTAATTCTGAAGTGCGTGCGGTCGGTGCTGACTACCGAGTATGAATGAATAGAAGGATTTGACTACGAATTACATTCATTAGGTAGATGGTCTGGGAGCATATGGATCGTGTTTCTCTTTAGCTTTAGCTTTTGGTTTGCTTTAATGTGCCTCTCTCAAAAACTAAATGTAAAGTACTCTAACTGGCAGGCATATTAAAAAGATTGGCTCTAGCCGGCACTTTTCATATTTTTTTTTCTCTCCTAGAAAATCAATAGATCATTCGATACTATTATACGAATTTTTCGGTAGATTACATATCCAGAAACGAAAAACTGCCACTAAGTATATGTTTTAAGAAAACTGGGATTAAAACTCTAATATAAGAGCTGTATTCGCCATTTTGAATTGAGCTTAAAAATTACTTACCCGAGCGTTCGTGAAAATAAAAAAGAGACCAAACACAAATATAATGTATTCAGTCCGAAATTGGAACCCTAAAATCCATTTGCCAGCTCTACCCATAAGTGGCACTTCGTGTGGCTCTTAAAAAATTTATTATTTTTGCGATATTTAAAATCAGTGGCTTCAAAAATTCTGATGTATACATTTTTATCAAAACATAAAGAAATTTTGTACTTTCACACCGCCATATAAAATTTTGTAAAATTGTTCAACTTATCTAAAATCAATTACCCCACAAAGCTCCGTGTGCGCTCAGTGAATTTGATTTTTACTTGCGCTGTTCACTTAAAATGTGCATTGCCGGCTATGAGAGTAATACGAGAAAATATAAAAGTTGTTCTTTGAAAATAATCTAAAAAAAAATAATAATACCAAATGATTGTATACTTGAATATGGATTCTTTTCTTAATTGCAGATCTCAATCCAACGAGCGACAATTTTTGAAAGATTTCATAAGTGGTGCCCCAGGGTCATCAGGTGCAAGGCTTGCAGCATGGCTTCAACCGGAGCCCCGTTTGGACCCTAATAAGTAAAAATATAATCAAAATCTTTCAAAATACAAACTAAACCACAATTGCCATAAGGTGTGAGCTAAATCCAATATTAGAGCCTATTCGGTATGGCTGGCCAACTCAGCTCACCGTCACAATTAGAGACCAGTACGGCGATGCTGTTGTCGTTCCCGAGCTGAAAGTGGAAATAAAGGCGATTCCGGCTGGAGCGGTTGTAAATGGCAGTAAAAAAGTTCGAAGGGTGTCTACCTCAGATCCGTCTTGTCTTGGCGGTGTGCCTCCACCTCCACGACTTAGCTATGAACCCACTATTAAGGAAAAGATGTGTTTTAAGGCGATTACATTCATGAAGGTAAATTGAGGAATTCTTAAAACGTATAACCGAATTAAAAATAAAACCCTAGGCCTATAATCATTATTCTTTCGAGGAGCTGCGATTTTGTAGCCCTGTGCAGACGAGAGTAACTGAAACTTTGTATGCCCAAGACGTTGAGGATGGAACGTTTACTGCCCCTTGGACACCGAATT
Source organism: Neoitamus cyanurus (assembly GCA_947538895.1). NCBI lineage: Eukaryota > Metazoa > Arthropoda > Insecta > Diptera > Asilidae > Neoitamus > Neoitamus cyanurus. The sequence goes on from OX384543.1 coordinate 34,124,539, forward strand.
CCGTTGGCAGTTACTGCCTAACAGTAACAATTGATGGAATTCCGCTGGAAGAAATTTACAGGGTAGAAGTAAAAGAAGGAGGAATTCCACCTCCGCCACAGAAAACGACTGTAAAAAAGCCACAGCCGCCAAACAAGTTACGGAAATTTATAGCTAAAAATTCGGCGGGACTTCGAATACGATCCCATCCGACTTTACAGTCGGAACAAGTCGGGATTGTTAAAATGAATGGGATTATATCGTTTATTGATGAAGTAGGCACTAATTATTTTCTATTCATATAAACCCTTGTTGAAACTGAAGTTTTCAAAACTAGATTGAAAACGATGACGGTGTTTGGGTGCGGCTATCAACTGAGTCAATTCGACAGCACTGTACCACTGGCTGGTACCCGACTGAGGCATGGTGCCTGCAGTATAATCAGCATCTAGGAAAAACACTTCTGCACCCTATTGTAGAGCAACAAAATACTAAAAGTACTCCACAGAAAGCTAAACAAAAATCGTAAGACAATTCGGACCCCAAATTGTGTTTGTCGATAATATTCTATCATATCGCTAACTATGCGAAATTAGACTTGAGATGCGTTAAACCCATGAAAAGTAAAAGTTCAGTTCCAAATTTCCAAAAAAGCTTTCATGAGGAAACTTACATGAAAAATACGTTTGACGAGATAGAGCTTTTATTTACTGCGAGATATCTCGAAGTTGGCATTGAACCTGTTAAAAGCAAAGGCAGAAATAAAACAACCTGTTGATGCTTTTACAAAACACTGCTGCCCTCTGTCACTGCTTATTGCTTTTACATATGAAAGTATAAGCCTGAGAAGCTCTAGTAAAAATATAACTTCAAAGACTAGACACGATAGCATAGTATAGATCGACAGACATGATTCGACCCTTGTATGCAAGTACAATTAACCAAAATGTTAATAATTTGTAGACTACTCGAAAACGTTGATCTGATGCACTCGATCGAACCGCAACCCAGGGTCAAATCGAGTTCGCCTAGTAAAAAAGGTTTTGACTTTTCAACGGCAAAAGTAGGGTGATTTGATCTTTACTTCGATATACGTTTATTTCCTCATAATTCCAGTTCACACCACCTCTTTCTTCGGAAATTCTCCACTCTTCCACAAACCCATTTGTTTTTACGTCATCGAGTCCCAAAATGTTCGAAGATAAACATTTTAGTTCTCAGAAATCTGAGGATGGCACTTCTGATCGAGAAGATCGAGGTCAAGATCTTAACCACATTTTCGATAGTCAAGCATCTGGATCATCTGGAGAATCACAGCAAATGTGCTCTCAGGAATCCTCAAGTACGTCTCAATGCTCAAACCAAACAAATATCGGATCTGCAATAGCTGGAGTCGTGGGAGGAGGTGCTAGCAAGCTTCAAGCTTTGCAGAAATGGTTTAAAGGTGATGGGCCTGATCTTAAAGATCCTTTTAAAAAGCGGTGAGTTTTTCATAGTATTTTTTTGTTTCATTTCATTGTTTAATTTTTATTACTGTTCTCTTTAGGGAAATTTCTGAAACAGCTTCGGTTTCAGTTCGAGAACTTGTGAAAGCAATTGGTGCACATGAAGCAAAGAGTAATGGGAATACAGGTGCCGCAACGTCCTTTCGAAGCTCAAGTCCAGTGTTCATACCCAGTGGTAAGTTTTCATATGGGCTATGTTAATCTGTGCCTCTAAAGAAATAGCGGGACTGTTTGAAAGAGTTCTGTAAAATTTACAATTCGTTCTTCCAATTTTATAAAATAACTTTTTACTTTCCGACGCCTATATGAAGGGAAGTAATGGAATCATGAAAAATAAAAAAATCTATATTTTACATATACTGAGGTCCCCTGAATTTATTTAGAGCATTTAAAGAAAATGTCCGTCCGTCCGTACATATGGATGTGAGCTGAATGTAAGCTCCTGAACGGTTTATCCGGTTAAGTTACTTTCTCAACCCCTTCAACCATCCGTTTATGAAAATATTACACGACCCCGGCAATATAGAAATTTATAATCTGTTTGTAGCATTATAATATGATTTTTATCCTTAAATGAGCATAGAAAATAATTATGAACATTTAAACGCTCCGCAACCAACTCTTATCAATATGGAAAAGTTTTTTGTAATTTAAATAATTTAATTTTTTTCAGCAAAGCATGGAGAAGGCCAATCGGCCTACAGCAGTAGCTCAAAATCAGTTGAGGTTTCAGACACCTCAGCTTTGGTCAGCTCATTAACAAGAGATTTGAGTCAATCTCCAAGTCAAGGGAGTATTAAAGAGGTCGTTTTGCGTACTCATCCCTTAAGCTTGCACTAACCAATTTTAACTTCACACTACAGGATATTTCCGGTTCTCCAAAAATCAGCGACAGTCAAACGAGCCACTCTGATCTGCAACCCACTACTGTTCGTCTAGGTGGTTTTTCATTGGGTCCAGGAACGTCCATGATCACAACTCCTAAACATAGTCCAAGAAAACTTCGAAGCAAACGGGCTGACCCACCACGTAAGTACCAAGGTCTGCAGTTTACCAAAACGTTTTAAAAACTTTTCCCAATTTAGCTGCTTTCACACAAGACAAAGATAGAAATATGGATAATCTACCAGAACTTAAAATTGATGAAGCTGTAAATGCCGCAACATCAGCGAATAATCTCTTCGACCAAAAAAGCTCTAGTGCAAGCACAGAAAATTCAAGCCCTCCAGTTTGGCCAGCGCCAGCCCAATTTTTGTCTTCGAAGTTGAATGATGATAAAGCAAAGCGACCAGGACCACCAAAGAGGGCAATGCCTCCATCGTTAGCGGAAAGCTTAAGGGCTATTTTTGCAGCATTCCTCTGGCATGAAGGAATCGTTCATGATGCCATGGCCTGTGCATCATTTTTAAAGTTTCATCCGTCCCTTCCTAAGGAAGGGGCTCTTGTTGTTACACGGAGGGATGGTGGCGATAGTAAACTCCATTTATCAAGGTAAATATTTTTGTATTAGTAAATTTTCGTTTTGTTATAACTTCTTTAAACCTTAGGGAACAGAAGGCCCAACAAAGACATTCAGTTGAAGTTGCAAATGCTGGAAATTACTTGAACATCAGGCCATCTACTTTAGAGACGTTAACAAAATCTGGAAATTCCAGCATTAACAGGCGCTATAGAAAGAACACCACTGATGTAGAAATTCTTTAAGTTGAATTATTTAAAGAAAATCTAAATTACTTTTTTGCAGGGCGAAAATTCAGATAAGCCGAAATTGCAGTCACTACCCGAAGTTGTGACAGTACTTCCTCCAGCACTGCGCTGTTTGGTGTTCTTATGGGAGCAGTTGTGCAGTAGTTGCATTCAAATAGTGCAGTCTAATATGCTTGATCAACAGAAATTGTGGGTTCTGAGTATAGTAAATTGTAGAGGTGTCTTCAAAAATCGCTATGTGGTTTGCACTATGCTTTGCGGCATTAATCAAGTAAATTCATTATCTCCGTAGAAATCGCAATCAAATGATATTTTTGTTATTTACAATTATGTTATTTATCTTTTATTTCTGTAAAACGAAAATAAGTAGGTTGTTGTAAAAAATACAATTTGTGAAAAAAAGTAGCGATTTTTGGAATCACAACGAAGAAATTGATAAAAAAACATGAAGTGTGACTTTTATTATAAAAACGTCTCTTCAGATCTTCTCCGCGGCATTTAATGAGTGGTAAGGATAAACATGACATGAATGACAAGGACCAGAAAAAACTGAGGAAGAAGAAAAAGGGTAAAAAGGATCATTCAGTGCCTTTGACAATATCCTATTTTATACTTCATTTTCACAGATGATGGGTCATGGTGCGAACTTTGCGAAATATTCTTGCCAATTGCTGTTACATATCATATGCGAATTGTACATCCTGGTTGTGGAAAGTCTGCAAAAGGTAATTTTTTTATTTACATTTTATACGAAACACCAATTATTTTGGTCCCATGAACTGAAAAATAAATTAATTAATTAACAAAATAAGTTATAAATTCTTGTTGACCCTTGTATTGGTACTATATGCAGGAAAAGGCTATAATTCAGTTGGAAGTTTCTGTGAAGGGTGGGCAGGTAATTGTGGTGAAGGTGGGAAAGGTGCCTCAAGCTGGTTTCTAATGTGTGACACATGCAGAGAGAAGTAATTTAAACCCACCCCTCAACGTTTGTAAATTAATTTCTTTTTCGCTTGAATAGATACATGGCTCTCAACAGAAACGTGAACAACATCAATTATTCCGCCACACCCAATTCTCCAGCGGAAATTAATTTATTCGGAGTTAAAACAGCCACGTTAGTTGCCAACTCCGAAATTTATACAACCATGAAAGACAATGCAATTTTTCTACTCGAACTCTCATCAACCACATCCAGTTTGCTTACCAACCAGAAAAAATCGCCACAACAAATGCCGATCGTCACAGAGGATCAATTAAATTTATTTACAGATCTAAATAAGCCAAGCACAAGTCGTGGTGATTCGGTTCCGAATTCTAACAGAAATAGTCGAATCGGCTTAAAAATGAATGGCAAGTTTGGAGCATGTAGGTCTTTTAACATTTACTGCGATGATAGTTAGAACGAATCCCTTTTACAGTTTCATCGACACCACATCGAAAAAGTTCATATTTTCCAGGCTGTGTTTCACCAGAATTGATGTGGCCAGCTCCTGAGTCTTTTTCTTGTCTTGAATCTTTAGGGGCCTCAATGAACGATGATTTACCCTACGAAATTTTTGGTTTGAATTCAGCAGAGAACTGTTTTGAACGAGTAAGTCCATCTGAAAAGACTATCAAAATATACAGAGGGTCCCAATTTGACGGACTTGAGTTCGCTCTAACCAGCAAGGAATGTCGCAGTAGTAATAATTAGGCTAGTGGCTATTCGCATCGTCCGTGTCCGTGGAATATTTGACGTACACGAATAACATGAAATCCGGGTTCCAGTACATGCTTAATAAACGGTACAAACCAAGGCTTTCAGTCCATAAATATTTAGTAAAAGGAAAATATTCAGTCAGTAGACATTTTGTAAACGGCAAATTTTTACGAATTGTTTTGGGCCGATAAGCGAATGTAAAAGGGTTTGTAAAAGGACACGGATTCCGTGCACTCCGTGTGCAATGCCGTGTATTTAGCATTTACACGAACCCGAATTCTGTATATTCCGTACAAGTACAAAGCGCAGCCTAAAAGGCTGTAGTAGATTTTTTAAGCATATTTACTGCAGCATTCCGTAGTAAAATAAATATATGTATATACATTTGGGACTCTTGGTGTGACTACTTAACTTTTTTTTATTTATTGCACCATTATTTCACTTTGTTTTGCTTCTCTAAATTGCAGCCTCTTTCCGAAATGTCCTTTGATTCTTGTGATCCAAACAATTCTGATTTGATGGCTAGCTCCGTAACCCATGCGACAAATACTCTGTCACGTTTTCATCGGAGTTTCTCGATGGGACAAGGTTGGGGTCAACAGGGATTTTTAGGGAAGACTTACGCTCAAAACATTGACGAACAGCAGCCGCGAGTCGTTTTGAGACGACGGAATAATTCCACTAGTGATGGCGGTAATTCCATTCAGTTATATTATCTAAAAACTAAAAAAAAATATTTGAAATAATAGAAGGGTCGTTATTACTGTGCTACCCATCTGAAAACCTTCGTAAATTGGTTCCGGACAGCGTTCTCAGCACATCATGCGTCGTCCAACCGACCAAAGCACGTGTCACAGCATCAGAGGAAAAGCAATCTGAAGGTTCAGGGTCTAGTGAAAGCACGTGCGTTGAAACTACTACTGCTCCAGTTGATACGACACAGAAGGATTTCAAGTTTCCGGCTGATGTATTGTCAAAATATTCGCAAAAGGATTTAGTCAGCGGCATTATGTTAAAGGATGATATGAAGCAGGATATTGAAATGAATGCCAACAGTTTGTTGACTCGACCAGCCATGGCGTTCATCACACAGCAACATGACTTGGACAAACTTCGGTATACAATGAAGAGAAGTTTGAGGATTGCAACGTGCCGGATATACTCTTTGCAGGCCTTGAATTGGCTTATTCGGTCTGTCACTCAAGCTGTTTGTCTTCATGATTTAATGTGGTGGTTCGTTTCATCGCTGAGTCCACTTACACATGATGAACTGTCGAAATTGGATGAAGTGGTAAGTTTCGGTCTTATAATTTTATTATGTTCAATTCGAAAGTGAGTATACCTGAGATCACTGCCTAAACGATCTAGGTATATTTATTTTATGGTTTCCGCGAACATTTCCTACAGACAAACTATTATAAATTATTATGTTAAAAAATTGTTCCAAAATTGATTCTTTTATTATCTCAAATAACTTGAATAGTTTGTGAATGCAAAACAACACAAATATTTTATTAAGAGGTTTGTATAAGGTCCTAATTGTTAAAATCGCTCACTCATTTCTCTGTTTAACGTATTTTTCTAATTCGTTAATTGTTTTAAGGAACCTGCACTGGAGCATCCGGTATCTTCAACGCAGATGAGTGGACGCGTTTCGCAAATCTTATCGCAAAGCTTGCATCTATTTCTTCAATCAGTCGCAGATTTGACCCTGCTCCTACCCGCTGGATCCTCACTGCAAAGAATTGCTATACAGTGCTTTGGTATTAAATTCCGACAAGCAGACCATCAATTTCTTCATAGGTAATTCTCTAGCTAGTGAATACATTTTCTAAACCAACTTTTATCGCCTAACTTTAGTTCCCATGTCTTTGGCAACATATCAAAAATTTTATCTAAATCCGACGAACAAAATGAAGCAATGCTGGTCTCCTCTATGGCAATGGGGGAGTCAAACTCGCACGTACTCGATCATAACTTTGGTGGACAGATGAGCAATTCTGGGGCGAAATTGTATAATTACATGGATTTAAATGGAATGTTTGAGGTTTTACTGTATTTTTAAATTCTTTGTTCACCTTACTAATTTTGTTTTATTATTATTTTTCAGATCACTGTTTCGTCGCGTCAAGCAATGGCTGATTCACTCACCGATAATTCAACCGAAACATTTTGGGAGAGTGATGAGGAGGACCGTAATAAATGCAAAATTATTGAAATATCAATGAGCAAAATTAACTATGTGTGCAAAGCGATATTTGTACACATTGATAACAGTCGAGATATTCAGGTTGGTAAATAGATCTTGTGCAGTTATTATTTGGCTCCTTAGATCTTATTCGGAAGTTAAATCAGACCGCAATGTTGTCTATCTCAGTATAATCCAAAATATGACTTTTTGGCCAATTGATACTCCTTTCGTGTTAAACTCACAGTACCTACTTGTTTTTTAAAAATCATTGTAGAACGACTTCCTAGTGTAGAGGTCGAATCGGCTAAAAATATATTCTGTATGCTGCATTTATGGTTTTCATCGTCAAGAAAAATAATTTATTGAACCACGCTTGCATCGTATGAGAACTCAAAACATATGTGTACTGTGTACTCGTACATGTATACATTGTAAGAGATCAGTTTACTCATCGAGAGCTTGCCGTCGTAGCATATTTTCAGTTTGTAATTCATGGGTTTGTATTGCAATGTCATGTAAAATAAAGATTTTCTTTAACTAAATATCAATGGCTTAACTACAGAGAGAACTTCTTTATTCATTGATTTTTTCCATGCATCAAAAATTCAAAAAAAAACCTTTAATCCACCACAATCGTAAGATAAATCTAGATATCTAAAATAGCTTGCAAGTACATATTGCTATTAATATCATTCAAATTGGATCAAGAGAAATTAATATTACTACTGAAAGAGCAGAGATTTAACCCCACACCTGGCACCATGCGATCCATTAGGTCTTTTTTCACAATGCATTCGTTATATAATTATTAAATACGTTTATTTGTCATAATTTAGTATGTTTGGAAAATGTTGAACTTAGATTCAAGCTGGTCAACTTAAAACGACGTAAAACAAAATTACCAATTATTCACATTTATCTAACGTATGTTTATTTTATAATTTCAGAATAAAGTTTTGAACGTTGTATTTTTCGCTGGACAGTCCCTAGGGGATACAAACCTTATAAGAAGCGTTGATGTCGACTCAAAAGCTTGTACATGGATATCTGCTAAAATTCCAGGTAATCTAACAGTTTGGTAAGATCATAATTACAAAACATCCTAACGATTAATTTTAAGACGAGCTCTACACACATTTTCGTCTCGAGTTTCGAGGTCCCGAAAATACTCTCCGCGTGCGGCAAATAAAACTCCTGGGCGTACCTAGTGGAATGGAGGATGTTCTTGTTTATGGTAAATCTAATTTGCGGGTAACGAACGCTGTGCAGATACAGCAGAGGATATGTGAAGCTGAAACTTTGAGGGTATTCCGTTTAATAACTGGGCAGGTAATCGGAAATTTGTAAATTATATTAAGGAATAAATTTAAACCCAAATATAAAAGGTGTTTGGAAAGCTGATTTCTAATACGGATAACCTCATCAATGAGAACATCAATCACGCAACAAACACCTCTGCAATGGAGTCTAGTGTAAATTCGCTTTTAGCTGATTCACTTGATCTCAGGGAGCACATGGTTGGAATTTTGTTCAGCAGAAGTAAACTGAGTCATCTTCAGAAACAAGTGATCGTCCACATAGTTCATGCCATTAAAAAGGAAGCGCAGAGGGCGAAGGAGGAGTGGGAAATAGCCAATGCTACAGCCTGTTTTAAGGATGTTCACTTCTCTAATGATCAGAAGAGTGATTCAAGTAGTGAGCGGTTTAGAGCACCAGATACGTATTGCTTTGAAATGTTGAGCATGGTAAGTAATACAAGTGGATCACACAGTGAGTTGAGGACCTATATACTTGGTGTCGTGGATATTCTGAAATCAAGTTCTTTCCCAATTTGACTGTATTGAGATTTGAGATTCTGCGACTGAAAATATCATATATTAAAATATTTGGAACCTTTAATACCATAAACAACTCTAATATTTAACAGGTGTTAGCGCTGTCTGGAAGTGCTGTTGGAAGGTCATATCTGTCCCACCAGCATGGTCTATTGAAAGACTTGCTCAGTTTATTACACACTGGAAGTGATCGGGTTCAGCGACAAGTAACAGCTCTTCTAAGAAGAATTTTACCAGAGATCTCCCCCGACAGCTTGGGAGAACTTCTTGCAGTTCAGAAAATGCCACCTACTGATTTCAATATTGTTAACCAAAATTCTGGCGACTTCGATATGAATCGACTTGGAATTTTGGACATATTTTTGGCAGTGATAGCCAAGTCCCTCCAACTGCAAGTGAAAATTAAAACGACTACTAAGACAAATGTGGACAAGACTCCAGCATTCGTAAAGCTCTGCAATTGCATTGACTTCTCGGTGCACCTTTTGAAACCGGGCAAGAAGCCTCCTCAACTTGAGGAAAGAAGTAGTGTAAGTGATATCAGATCACCTTTTCTCTTCGAGAGCGACGCCGCAAGACATTTTAATGACTTCGATGTGATAAGGAAAAAACCAAAAGAGATTTCAGTTAAAAACCTGAACCAACGCTGGTTTTTGAAAGGTGTGATTTCCGTGAAACAGGCTGAGAGTATCATTAGCCTCATCAAAGACATGGCAAGCGTAAGAACTATTCTCTCACATATTACTTTAATTCCATTCTAACAAAACGATTTTAGGGCAAGCTCACCGAAAAATGGTCTTTAGTGACAAAAGCGGCAATCGCTGAATCTATTCTTAACTTAACTCGACTGGATGAGATATTCCGCATCCCTGAAAATTGCATTAAAACCGCAACTCTGTGGCTGGCTCTGGCTAGCCTGTGCGTTCTAGACAAAGAGCATGTTGAAAAATTATCTTCAGGTCAATGGTCAAAAGTTTCAGACACTCGACCATTGTGCACTAATCATGATGATGGTGAAACTCCAGCGATCATTCAGTGCGAAATATGCGGATCACTGTGCGGCGATTGTGATCGTTTCCTGCACTTGAATAGAAAAACGAGAAATCATCGCAGAACGGTAAGTTGAACTTCAATTTTGTGCATTTGCACAATGGGGTGTGATGCACCCCAGGATTGAAATTGAATATTTATATCACTATGCGGTTCTCAGAAAAAAGGTTGTGACACATGAAAAGCAGATAAAAGGCTACAAATGATTTAATTTAATAATACTAAACGTTTTCGCTTATCGTCAGGTTTGCAAAGAGGAGGAAGAGGCTATTCGCGTAGAACTTCACGAAAGCTGTGGTCGCACTAAATTGTTCTGGCTACTTGCTCTGGCTGATTCCCGTACTTTAAAAGGCATGGTTGAGTTCCGGGATGGTAGCAACACCATTATATCTGGTCCTCAAGAAACGGTTGGACGATGTCGCTTCTGTGGTGTAACAGGAAATTCAGGATTGCTAGAAATTGGAAACGTTTGTGCTGATACTCAGTGCCAGGAGCATGCGGCGAGCTCCTGCCCTAAAGTAAAATCCTGTGGGCATCCCTGCGGAGGAGTGGCTAATGAACAAAAATGTTTGCCGTGCTTGCAACACGTATGCCATGTCAGGGAAAATGAAGCAGCTGAAAACTTGAAGGAACCAAAGTTAACTCAAGATGCAGATGATATGTGCATGATTTGTTTTGTTGAGGCACTATCGTGTGCACCTTCAATTCAGTTGGATTGTGGACATGTCTTTCACTACCATTGCTGTAAAATGGTATTGGAAAAACGGTGGACTGGACCGAGGATTGCTTTCGGATTTTCGTTATGCCCGATTTGTAAGGTGAGTCAACTGAGTAACTACCGAGGAAATTTGCACCTCTCTTAAGAAAGTTATTATTGAGTCATACTGGATTTGTAAACCTTGGCCACCGCGTCTAAAAGCACAACTAACTTTTATGAAAATTTCCTACCGATCCTAGTGACTTTAGACCTTCTAATATTTCATGCTTCTTTATTGAAAAATGGTTATATACTCAAATTATATATTACATTAACAAGACAAGATTTTTATCTATTTTTATAGTTTTCATAAGTCCCATAGTTTTGAAGCCGCTGTATTAAACGTGGCGACAGATACCCACATGAAACTCTGGATAATAACCAAGTTACTGTTTTGACCCTGTTAGATTTCAGTCTGGCTTTTCATACTGTGGACCATTCTAACTTGTTGAGTAAACTGTCTCATAGCTATCGTGATTTATGCACAGCTATAAAACTCCTAAACCTCTATTTAAGTAGACGTAGTCAGTACATTAGATTTAATATTGTTTCTAATTTGGCACCTATTCGCTGTGGTGTATCACAAGGCTCAACTCTGCGACCGCTTATTGTTTGCATCTATATTAATGACCCTCCAAATGTATTTAGTTATGTATCAATTCCTCTTTATGTTATTACGGATGTAATGCATTGAATATCGTTTTGTTCTTTTCACTTCCAGGCTGATATTCAACATTTGCTGCTGTTCGAAATCCTAGAACCGATTAATGGTCTCAAGCAAGACGTCAAGCGCAAAGCTTTGATGAGGTATTTTATTCAAAGTTTTGAAAAGTTTATATGATTAAATAAGCCAATTGCCAAGAATTTCCCTTATGAAATTGCTTTTGTATCTTCCTAGATTGAAGTACGAAGGTGTGGTTAAATCTGCTGACAACAAAGACCTAACTTTATTGGCTATGGACCGATACGCTTATTACGTGTGTTTTAAATGCCAAAAGGTAACAAAACATATTTATCTTACGCTATGTAGCCATTATAAATCAATCTAATGTAATTAAAGGCTTACTATGGAGGAGAAGCGCGTTGTGACGCTGAGGCTGGAGACAATTACGATCCACAAGAGCTCGTTTGTGGAGCTTGCAGTGATGTTGCACGAGCACAAATGTGCCCAAAACATGGCACAGATTTCTTGGAATACAAATGCCGTTACTGTTGCTCGGTCGCGGTATTCTTTTGTTTCGGTACAACACACTTTTGTGACACATGCCATGACGACTTTCAACGATTGACAAATATACCAAAAAATAAGCTTCCGCAATGCCCTGCTGGGCCAAAAGCGAAACAGCTACTTGGAGAAGACTGTCCTTTGCACATTGTTCATCCTCCCACTGGCGAAGAGTTCGCTTTGGGATGCGGTATATGCAGAAATGCTCAGACTTTCTAGCAGATAGAATAAAGTGTTTTTTTTTCTGTGTTGTTCTTAAAAGGTTATAATTAATAATCTAATAGTTATCTTTACATACATACTCGCAGCTATTGAATACTACATATATCTTTATTCAGTGTATTTTAGCGTAATAAATAGTATACGTAGGTATGGCTTTTGTTTGATTTGATCATTTAATATTTCAGAAAGATAGCTCTGTAGGTTGCACGTAAGTGGAGGATCAAAACTGATAGTTTGGCAGCAACAAAAACAATAAATCCTTAACATATTTCTGTAAATCTATGTATAGCCATCGTCAAGTGACTGAATTTTGGTAATAATGACTTTAACAGTCGAGCAGTATGGAAAATAAATAATTTTCGTTCCTATTGCTAACATTAATTTTTAGTTCCACTCCTCATCAACTAAGGACATAAAATTGTAAGTTGATGAATTTGTGAAACAACGTCATTCCAAGTTTTTTATAATACATAAGAATATGTAAGGATATTTGTTTGTGAGCGAGAGATTTGTTTTAAACCCCACATCTGACACCATGTGGCATTTAAGGTATCTTTAGTTAACAGTGTTACTATCTAACTATGCAAAAATTTAAGCTGACTATTTCATTTATACCGATTCTGCTGGTATTGAAACTTAACTTCAAATTGCTTCCAATAAATAAAAACGTTCATAAGCTCACAGCGGAGAAGCAATACTTAAAATTATTGATCAGTTCTTTCCGTGACTCTGAGTTTGCTCTTCAGTTTCATAATTGCAACTATGTGAATTGGCGAAATATAGCTATAGCTGAGTGGCATTGATAGTCGAACATTTAAAAAACGTAAATAAAAACAAATCTTGTTGTTTAAAAAAATATTTTAAAATTTTACAAATACATTTTCTGTGACGTAAGAGATAAGAACGCTTTAAAGTATTACCACTGCGTGATGTGGGTGATTCGCTTGAAATTAAAGTCTGCACAGTTTATAATCAAATGGTCTGATTATACATTTTTTATTTAAATAATAAAATTATTGTAATTTTTGTGGTGGATATAGAGAAAGGAAAATACATGAATATGTTCTTATGCTTCGGCCTCAACTTCCTTCTTTTCTTTGCCTTTGGACCAGTCGGGTTTTTTCTGAAAAGAGAAATATTTTGTTTTTAGCATTGTGACTTTAATGGTGTGCTCGTACAGTACATAGCATACATACTACAAGAATCCATAAATATTATTTACACTTAATCCAACTACGATTAGTTCTAGAATCAGAAACTGCGTTGCTAAAACAGAGTTTCATGCGAAAGCAGGTGTTTTGTAAATTGTCAGTATCTTTATGTTAGCGAATATCAGTACAGAACAAATACATATGTGTCCAAAAAAGTACACAAGGTTTCTGGTGGAAGGTTGTATGTGCACTTTTCAATTTCTTACACTTCTTTACTGCAGCTGCTGCAGCAGGCGCTGCTGCTGCTGCTGGTGCTGCTGCTGCCGCCGCGGGTGCGGCTTTTGCAGGTTCAGCCTTTGCTGCTTCAGCCTTAGCTGCTGCAGCTTTCTGTTCTTTTAGCTCTTTAAGGTCTATACCTTTTGCTTTAGCCTTGTAAGAAAGAAGTTATAAATCGTGTTAAGCTTAGAAGGAAAGCATTAGTTAAAGCAATATTATCAGCTGAAATTAAAATGAAAAACTTTTAAACTTATCGTAAGTTGATTATTTTTGTTTTAAACTTTTAATGTTTGTACAGTGGTCAAGAAATGAGTTTTGATAGATTTTCGGTATTTTACACATTTTAGAATTTACGTAGGAAACCAATTTAAAAAAGTACATCAATATGATTTCTGTGGGTTCAAAAAATCTATGTGTAGTCCTTACTGAAACGTGCGTTTTGGCTATTGAGTTGAATGTTTTTGAGGTTTTACCTGAAGTAAGTTGAGCATTTACTCATATTTACGGAATTTTAAGGCTTTTAAATTGAGAAGGCTGCAGCATCTACACGAATTGGAAAATTGTTAGCCCTTCTCTACTAGCTATTTTGAGGTAGCTTTGAAAACTGGAAAACGGTTATATAATTTGCATGATTTGATTGCTTCAACATTAGTTTGTACACTAAAGGCTCGCAGACTTGTCCATAGTATTGTCGCTGGTAAAATGCAGCTTATAAATGGGTAAGTAAGGTATGAATATTTTGAAAAAGAACCTACAATTTTATAACTATTATTGTATTCAGCCTGTATAGCCAACCACCATCACCAACTTTAAAACCCTTGAGGCAAAGGACCGAAAGGCTTGTCCTTTTTGATTTTGTAGCCTTACCATTTGATTTTGATTATCTACGAACCAAATGAAAAATCGCATCACTAGCCACTTCATGTGGACATAGCAGTGCATTGCATCCTACTGCTTTACGATGAATGTGTATTTACATGCTTTAAGGCCTATTTATGATCAAATTGATATACCGAAACTAAACAATTTCCACTTCATGAATTTGAAAGTACAGTAATTTCAAATTTCTTGACCACAAGCATGTACTTGTTGCAAAGTCTTTTATATTTAAAATTAAAGTTGAAGATAGCTGTTAAGAAATTATAAAAATTAATATCTTAAAGTAAGGTAAATATTAAGTAGAATTGTCTATATTTTACAATATGTCCTTGACTAATAAAATTGGTGAGATTCCAAAGACTTACCTCTTTCTCTTCCTCCTCCAAGGTGAATTCCTTTTTCTTGACAACTTTGAGTTGATTACGGAAGTTGAATTCAGCAGCCTTCTTCTGCAATTTGGCGAACTTGTTCTCATATTTGGAGACCTTCTTGAGAGTAGGCTTCACGCTACAAACATAACAAACCGTTATAATAATAAAATTTGGTTTTTGTGGAAAAAAACTTACAATTTGCCACGGAGGTCATTGACTTGAGCATTGAGGTCACCGATCTGTTCACGAATAGTAAACAAAATTAAATTAGTAAGAATCCTCTCCAGGTGTGGTAAAAATAATCATTTCTTTTTGTTAAATAGATTAATATTGTAGTAATGTAACAGGCGAAAGTTAACGCACACAGAGATTAGCACAAGACACTATAGACCTAAAATTAGTAAGTCGGCAATTATTTATATTTCAGTATGTCCCAAGTATTGTACAGTTGTTGTCTTCACTTGTTTCCTTGTTTTAGTGCAATAAAATGCAGAAAAAAGCAATTGTGCAGGCGGAGAGACAGTCAATGTCTGCTATTATGCAGTTTTGTTTTTCATTAATATTTACAAAAACACGAATCATACAAACATACAGAATTTTAGGCGAATCACATAACATCCAGATGGAATTCGGTCTGCAAATACGTTCACGTGACATTGGAAACACAAATTCAAATCGAAGTGATAGACAAAAAAAAAACAACGTTCAAAATCAAATTTCAATATTTTTGTGCTTGAAACTTTCGAGAAACGTGTCAATATCATCAAAATACTCGGACATGTCAATTCTAACAAAATGAAAATGTAGAAATTACTCAATTTGCGGGACTACATCAACGGGATCTAAAAATACTAAACAGAAATTTACGTGATTGTCTTTGTCAACGCTAACACAAGAATGTTCGTCATTTCGTCAAAAAGGATAAAATTATTAACCAGAAGAATTACAAACATATAGCGGACTTCCGACAAAAGTAAGATCTGATGTCGAGGTACTGCACAGTATGGCACGAGTTTTTTTTGTGTTTTTTATTTTCGCTTGAGTTTTAGTTGCAAACTGAGGGAATGTTTGATTTGTGTGCTAAATTTTCCTTCCACGTGCTGGACTAACATAAATGGATTTTTTTATAACAGTTAATGGAAAATGAAATTATGAAGTAACATAAATTTCCTAGAGAAATGCTAGTGCTTCTGTATGGCATAAAAGATTGGATTAAATTCTACTGTGTTGGGGTTTGGTTTATTACTTGTCAGGCACACCGAGTTATTTAAATTTGCTGCAAATGTGTTTCTTGTTTTTTTTTCAAACGTGCAAAGATTAATCCGTCCGTTTTACCGTTTATGACTATTTCATCTGAAATTTAAAACGATCTTATCGCAAGTTTATTATACCAGTCCTGAATCGATATTGTGTAAGTTCAGTATACCACATATGTATGTCCAATAAGTGCTATAAGCTAGTTGACAATGTTTGGTTTTCGTGTTTTGTTTTATGCTTTTAACAGACTGCTCAAAAAGGTGTGCCAATGGTCGAATAAGGACATTCGACAGGCATATGGTATCTCGATGTCGATATTGGTAGAAAACCAATAACTAAGAATAATTAAATCAAATCAAAATACCAAATAAAGAGCAAGCAGACCTGAACTCAGTTTTGGGAATTTTATTCGATAATGATTTGAGCTTATGTATATCGAGATTTTAATATTCGACCACACGGTTCTCAGATTTTATTGAAATATAAGTAAAACTATATAAAGTAAAAACAAAAGTGATAGCTTCTTTTAGCTTATCGAAGTTTTAAATACCAAATTGCCCCATTACATTCATTTTGGTCGATTACAATTACCAAAAAACCGATCCAACGTAAAATATAGATGTGGACCTATGTTTATTTTGTATCTGTATTGCTCAAGAAAATATCGAAACGATGAATTCATCCAATGGCAGGAAACCTTAACCAGTTTCGTGGAGTTGAAACGAACTTTCGCAATTTTGATAAATTAAATTGGAAGACTCGCAATTTACTATGGCATTTATTCGAATTCGAAAAGAGATGCATTGCGATACGTATTACTAAATCTCCAAAAATCTGATTTGTTTGCTTGCTATGTCCACATACTTCTATGGGGTCAATGATATCTAAAAAGATATTTTGATTTTGAACCAAAAAATATAATTAAATATTTTTTGAAGACAAGAAATAACTTTTATTCTTTCTTGTAGACTAACCTGACTTATTTGACACAGAAATGGAGGAATATTCACGTATTCCAAATTTTACATCCCAACAACGTTTGAGGAAAAAAGGATGGCAAACATGAATTAAAACTGTCAAAGCAACCAAACAACGAGTGTGCCTAACAAGAACCTAATAACCAAACATACCATAAGTTGCAAAAAGTTCTACTCCTAAGGTGGATAAGGGTAATGAAAGATTTTACCTGTAGATAAGAAGAACATAAGCGAAAGACAATACACAATTTAAACGTAAAACATAGAGAAACTGACCAGTCGTTAGTTAGCTGATGTGCCATACTGATGCTGATTTAATATACAATTAATTGAAGTATTTTGCTGAATATTTTTCTTTTTAATTTACCTAGATTTTACGTTGTTATATAAAGGTATATAATTTGTAATTTGATTTAGACTTTATATCCCAATTCATGCAAAAAAAAGAAAAAAAATCTTAATGTAAGGATCAACGATTGTGTAATACGTTTTAAGACTAATCTACATACGACTATGTACCCATATAGAAATCTTATGAAAATATGGCCTAGACAATAATAATAATAAATAAATAATAAATAACTTTCATATGTTTCTGTCTCAGTAAAATAAGATTTTGGTAGGGTTTTTTGTACTTATTCAATTGAAGATGATTTTATTTTTTTAATAGTGGAGCGCTATCAATTTTCTGAAGAAAAATATTTGATAAGTAAGATAACTTTTAAGGGCCTTTGAGAAACTTTTGAAAGGTTGCCTCAAATAAAATGTTAATTATTTAAATACTTTTAAGACTGATTTTATAGATTAGTCTACCCTAATACATCATAGGGCCCATCATGTAGAAGAGCAATACAAAATGCTTTCATGTTTCTAATCTGCATTCATATTTTCGCTTTCAATAGGGTTCTAGAAAAATTATTATTTTAGTAATGCTTTTTTACTTCAATGTCAATATTGCTTTAAATCATATTGGCCATTTTCTACAATATGGTGGTAAGAAAACATTTCGAAAATCTTTTTTTCTATGCCGGTTTTCGAAAATATCCCAAATCCATTTTCAATCAAAAAAGGGTTTTCACAACTAACCTATTATTTGGTCAGCTGTTTTTGCTAACCTGTCTGCATACAATGCGTCATCGTAAATTAGGTTCTAGTATTGTGTTGTAGTGTCGCGGTAATTCAAGACGAAACTTTTGAATTTAATGAAAACATACTTTTGCGTTATTGATATAAATAAACAATACTTCAAAACACCACAATCTAGAATAATCGCTTATGCCGAAGAATGATTTTAAAAGTGTTTTACCGCGGCAGTATGCGTAGGTTCTCACAACATACCTAAAAAATAATTATGAATACTCCAGAGGGATAAACACAATTGACCCATACATCAAGATTTTCAAAAAAACTATTTTCATACATTTCAGTTTGATTTCTCATGCACCAGCTTCTTTTTCTTCTACCAAAAAATTCTGTAACAAAAAAAAAAGAACTCACAGACTGTCTAATATCATCTGAGGGTATCAAAACGTCCTTTAGTTTCATTTGTGATACCAATTGCTGTGCTTGAAACATTTATAAAAAATCATGTAAAATTTTGCTTGCTTCTGCTTCATTTTAGTAAAACCTCTAAACCAAAATTATTTGCGAGCAACGACAGTTTGAACACGAATGCACCATTCACATTCACATTTTTTGGTGGAAGGCCTTGCATCTTGGAAGAGTGATAATTAAAAACACATACATAAATAAGAGACTACTGAACGAGGTATTTTTCTTTTGTTATTTACAATAAACACTGACTACATCCTTGTTAAGTGTAGGTGTTGGAAGATTGGAGAGTATGGAAAAAATAGTACAGCTATCAAGTAGATTCGATGGTTCTGGTATAAAATCGTTCAAAAATCAAATAAAAAACACAAAACGTTTCTTTGGTATTGAATACTGTTCAGGTATTTCAGGGTGTTCTGTAGCATGGTGCAAACACTACACGGACTGCTCTCCAGAATGATTGTGGCTGAAGTCACAACAAGTAAAGTATAATTTTGACTTTTTGATCAAATTTTTAATAAGTACGCTCGTTGTGACGTCACAGTAGGTTTCAGCCTACGATGAACCTTTCAGGGTGAGCATACGGTGCTTGTTTTGCACCATGAACTGTAATTTGAAAACATTCATATGAACACGTAAAATATCCAAAACAAAAATATCTTTGCAATGGGCGAAATGTTTGTAAAAATATAAATTTGGATTGATCGGTGTAGGTGGACGTGTACATGAAGTGTTTTCTTAATCTGATTTCTTTTCTTAGTTTGCAGTACCTCCCAATCTCTTTTCCTGACTTCGTATTCCAGATCCCATTTCTGGCCTTCACATATATACATACGATCGTAATACTCTTCACAAATCTCTCGCAATTCGTCTGCAAAAACACGAACGAGTAAAGAAAATCACATAAATTAATAAAAATGCATTGTTGAATCAGCTCCGTGGGATCAGACACGAGGACAGTCTGACTGCGATCGCTGGTCGTCACTTTCGGAGCCGTAGACTATTCTAGAACTGAAGATTCGCTTAAACTGATCTTGGCTCGAAACCAACCGAGTTCACTCGCTCGTAATCGATCGGAAATCTAATGTTATGTGTTGAATTTTGTATGTGAATATAAACATTTTGTTATTTTGGATCAAAACGCATTCGAATCCGAAAACGCACTAAAATTTAAAAAAAAAAAAATTTAGCGAAACGTTGAATCCATCTACTGTCTTCCTTGTTATCTTAGAACCAGCAAACAAAGAAAAAATATTCTCAAAATACTAAATAATAAAAAAAGTGGTGCAGAAAATTTGTTATTGCCTCACGATGTATTAGCGGTAGAAGAAAATTATGGACAGAGAAAGAATCAAAATAACTAAAAACTATTGACATGAAATGTAAAAGCTGGAAAACCGTCAATAAGTTCTATCGGGTAATTCTCTCTTCATCTAGCAACAAAATTCAGAAAAAAATTTCACATTTGTTTTTTATTTGATTTTTGTCAGTGGGGATTACCTCGAATTGCTTAATTTTAAACGTTCGCTCTAAATCATATTTGTCACCCTCCAAATCATATATCCTTTTCCAATAGATCTTACAAAGTGTTTGCAGTTCAGCTATATGCACGTATAGATGTGTTTTTGATTATTCATTAAAATACAAAAAAAAGTTTCATAAGAGGAATGTAATTAGATATTTTTTTCTAGGTGTAGAACGAGTGCTGTGTCTCTCCGGTATTATTGTGGCTTACAAGCTTAGCTTAACAACTGCTTAGACTTTTAATGATACATATTTACAACTGTTCCAAGTTCTAGTTGAATCACGGCATTTTTAGTACTTAGTAGAAAGCCCAAAAAGCAAAGTAACAACGATTACACGCCTACTAGTCGAACAAAAAGAACAATTTTGTACTATTATTTATATTTTACATTTTCCGATCAAAGTTTATTCAGAACTCAGAAGTAATCCTTATTAATTTACTTGGGAAGGGGCATGATATCTTACTTTTGGTTACCGAAAATCAACGTAAAATTATATGGCAAGTAATGAGACGAAGTATCTTTTTTCAAATAACTAGTTTACAACTGAATGAGTATGAGCAGCAATTTTTGCGTATGTGTATTTCCATCTATGCAGTTTTTTAGATAGAGAGTTTGGTTTTACTTCTTTATGGTGTATGTCTATTTATTTTACTATCATGGTATCAGCAAAGTTTATAATATCTAAATACGTTGCCAGCGTTTTTATTTTTAGTTTTCAAAAAAATACATTTCAAAAACACTAAGAACACTTGCCATAAACATAAATTAATACTTTTTTGATCAAGTTGATGGATTTTGAAATATAGTAAGTTAATGATAAAAGTGTAAAATAGTAAAAAAAATATTTTTGACAAGATAAGATAAGCTTAATTTCATTAACTGGTAGTTTTTACGATTCCTATAATTTTAAACCATTTAACGTCACAATTTTGCGCCGTAAAATTGCTACTCAGTTTCTGATTTACTCCACACCGAAAGTTATTAAAATTACTTTAAACAGTTCACTTATTTCAAAAAAGAAAATGATTAACTCGGAAGATTTGAAAGGGATTATTTGAAAGTATATAAAAGTATTACGAAGCATGAAAATAGTAATAAAATTATATAAAACGGCTCTAACTTAAAGAAGGGGATCAAAGGAATTTTTCAAAACATGACTAAATCTTGCCTCTCGTTCCTTTCGTGCAACTTCTAATTCAACGTCGTACTTTTGACTTTCCACACGACAAATTTTATCGTGATACTCTTTGCAGATCTTTTTAAGGCTATCTATAAAATTATAACAATTTCTTTTTACATTTAGTGAAACTAAAACAATTGTTTACTCTAAAAAAAAAAATTAAAAAAAAAATCTCAAAAAACTTGTGATGCGGGCTTATTCCACAATACCAAAGTGCTTTTGGAAATAACCAAAATAAAGAAAAAAAAAACGTGTGGTGCCCATAAGACAAATTGTGTGGAGTGTCCAATTCGCACAAAATATAGATACATTATAAAGAGTGTGTTTCTCTGTTCTGTTTTTGTGTGTTTCGCTGTTGGAATGTTTTAATAATAATTCTTGGAAGATTTGGTTCGATGGCGGATAGGATAGAATTCCAATTATTAATTTTTTTAGATAGATACAGAGTAAATGAATGTCACCTGTTTCTATCTTCATCAAACGTTATTCGAATAGCTTTGAAAGTAATTTTGTATTAGCAAAAATTTGGCTTTATTAAAACATGCCAATGTGAAGCCGTTCCAAAAATTCATTTTTTATATACATAATCCATACTGCCAATCGCTACAGCATCAATGTTTATTAATAATTTTGAAAATTATGAATTTTTAAAACGTCCTCTGTGAGTGTGTAAGTGTAATTAAAATCGTCGAGAGCAGCGCGCTTACAGACTATGTAGAGTTGTAGAGTTTTAGACATTGTATTTATCAGCAGAGCTATAAAGCAAACAGTATCGCCGCGAAAAATGCAATTTGTGGTTAAATGTGTAAACGGTCTAGTAACGCTATATTATAAATTATGCATATTATAAAGTTGTTTTGTGTAAATTTGATTAAATTTCGTGTACCTCAATGTCTTTCCTTTTAACGACGTATTCAAGATCATATTTGTTATCCTCCAAGTTATTAATCCTTGCGTGGTATTGTTTCAATAGCGATTTAAGTTGCTCTAAAATTTTTCATAGGGATTTTTAGGATTTTTTATATTGTGTAATTGTAAATAATTTTATCGTTCTTTATTTTGTAACTGGTCTTTGCAAGATAGGCTTTGATTTTTTCTTTTACTTGAAAAAATATATTATCTGTAAATGATGTTTCTAAAAATTTCTAAATTAAACAATTATTTTATAAAAATGATAAAAATAAAATTTTGAGCTGTTTGACGTTGATTGAAGAAAATGGGGTAGTTATTTTTTATGATGAAGTCGAAAGATCAGGGGATTCCTAATAGTGCTACAACCTTAGACGGAGAAGCAAATTCATGGATTATTACGAGAGCCCCTACACCTCTGACAACCCCGAGATACAAGTGAGAGGATAGTAAAATTTAGTGAAGTGGTGCAAATCTGGTCTTCCAGGGTGTGCGCAAAAAAAAGGAGCATGGAAACGTGTTACAAAAACTATACCGGAAATCAAGTTGTATAATAATAATAATTGTTGTAGGACAATTTAAAAGAAGACTAATTCAATACAAAAAGAAACTAATAACCACATTATTCGCACACGGCACAAAGAGAATTCTTAAGTTTCTCAAGAATCCTGAAGATAATCAGGCTAAAAAAATCGAAAGGCTAGACTTTACCATAGGTGATAATGCCATTGAAGTTTTGCAAGTATGTAACATATACGAGAAAATATGGTACAACCAATGTCAAAGAAGGCCGCCCATTAAACAGCATTTGAGAAGGACGTCAAAAAGCCACAATGAAGCGGATCGTTGTTTGACTGTCCTGGAAATTTTTTTGCTATAATTTGGACATACATAGCTGGTTATTAAAATTCAGAAGCAACAAGCGAGGCTGACTGTTTTGTGACTGCTGCGATCAAGGGGCTGGCCTACTTTGAAGAGGATTATGAACGTGATTTTTGTAGTCAACTAACAGATAGTAGATCTAACTCTTAATGTAAATTCTTGCTGTAAACAAAAGAAACAACCCCATTCAATAAATAAATAAAAATTAAAAAACTAACAGATAGTTTTTTAGCACACCTCGTAATTATCTTATGTAATTTTTTTAAATCTTTTTTCCTTCCGTTTTCCTAAAAAAAAATACTTCTTTTTTTGTGTTTTCGGATAACAATTGGCTCTTTGTTTTTATGAATGTTTCATCTTAAATATCTAACCGCCAATCCCTCCAATCAACACCAAACAGCTCAATACGATAGAAAATTTGTGTTCACATAAAGTATTATAAAAAATAAATTACCTTCGCTAGCGCTGTCAACACTCTTCGGGCTGCCGCACCTCTCTTCGATGATACGTCTACGTTCAGCTGCTTTGCGTTCTTGTTCTTTCTTCAATTCTTCGGCGGCTTTCTTGCGGAGCAACAACTGTTGTATAAAAGAATTATGAATTAGAATGCTATTATGTGATTGGATTAAAATGAAAAACTTACCCTAAGCTTCTTCTTCCTTTCTGGTGTCATGAAACCTTTCTTTGCCTTCTTTGCCTTTGAGGCTTCCTCCATGCGCTTGCGTACCTCAGCACGCTTGCGCTCGATCTCGGCCTGTTTAGCCTTCTTTGCCTAATTAGGTAGAAATTGCAATTTGTAGTAAAAGTGATTACTAAGTCAACACTCGCACTTTGTAAATATGATTAAGTCAGTATGGTGCACATTTGTGCGTGATTTATAATAATATTCACTTTATGAAGAAATATAGTAAAGATTCTAATTGAATATGTATTTAAGGCAGTTTACAAAATTCTGCATAGAAACACCGAAACTGCAAAATTCAGAGGTTTTAAAAGCTTTAAAAGAGCTTTTACATAGCTTTGATACTGCTCTGTTTTCAAAGCTTTTCTGCTTTTAAGGACGTGAAATACCAAAACCAGAACGAACATACAGAAGCAGAGAAATAACAAAACTAACACTAAATCAGCTAAAACAAAAAGCTGGAACAACTTATGCTCTGATTTTTCGGCAATTTTGTTGTTGTTCTACTTCTGCCACTGCCGTATGTTTTGAATGCGTTACGACTATAAATTAATCATATTCACGAGTGAGAGCTTGATAAAATAGTTTCATCAAATGGGATTTTGTTTTCATCCCAATCTTGAATTAGATCCTGTTAGGATTTCACGGTTCGAAGTTTACCTCCTCCAACTTCTTTTTCTGTAAAAGAGAATAGAAAAAAGAATTTGTTAGTTTATGTACGTTAAGACATTTATATAGTGATGAATTGAATGACTATAGTTCTGATCCAAAGAAGTAGAAGAAAAATTTTTTTAAGATGGTTTTCAATTTTTCGAAAAAAATTTCAAAATTTTAGAGTAAAAATAAGTTGTGTAAATTGTATGAGATGTTCTGTGATGTTAATAAAACCACAACCACTGCAAATCGAATTAAATTTATGGAGGCACATACGCACTAATTAAATGTTCAAAAGCAAACCAAACTTACTGTTGTCACAAAACTTTTTGTTGTTAAATTAAAAAATTTATGCATTCCATTACCAATTTCATATACGATGTTTTATTTCTACTGAAACAACACCATGCATCGTAATTGCTGAAAGTACTCATGCTGGAGTATAAATCGTATTCCTTCTGGATGAGGCATCAAAAACTAAGGATTGTGTTTTGCTTAAGGAAAGCCGAATAGACGAAGCAGAAAACAGCGCGGCGGTAGAAACAGTATAAAAACAAAATTACTAGAAAATCAAGCTTTTTAAAAGCTTTAACAGATTCTATTCTCTTTTTGTTGTAATTTCGTTATTGTTCCACTTCCGTGGCTGCTTTATGCGTTTAACGGCCTTAAAGTAGGAAGAGGGCACATTATAAATTTTTAAGCGATGAATAAAAGGTCCAAATTTACAGAATTTGTTTCATAAGGTATGTATAAAGCTGTTGGAAGAATACGATATTGACTCCTTTATACGATGGAACTACCTTAAAGCCAAACCAGAGAGTCCTAAACTTCTTTTGCTGTAAAAAATTTTTTAACTACTCAAAATCAATAACTACTAAATTTCTACAAGCACACTTTTCGTTTATTCACTTATGTGTGAATTTACAATAGTTTACTTTGCTTTACCAATTCAAAAAACCTTTATTTGATTCAATAAATGGTATAATATGAAAATAAAAAACGTGTCCAAAGTGTTAAATAGTTCTACTTTCTACTCTACTACTTTCAATAATTTGCAAAATTTGCATGCCACACGAAAACGATATTTACCTTTTTTGGAGAAGGTAATCGCCTCTTTCACACATTAGACTGTTGGAATTATAAATTTTGGTAGTGATGAAGATTGGAAAGGATGGTTTTGTAGAGTCAGCCGAAATATAGAAAGAAACAGAAAAAATAATAATATGAGTAAATAATTTGGCTTTTACATCACATGTGTGTGCGATACTTACCTCACCTCATCATCAGCCATGTTGAGAGTGTGTAGTTATTAACCTGCGGGTATATGTAAAAATTAACAATTAATATTAATTCTTTCATTATTATATCACCAACTTTTAAATTCTTATATTATTGAATGTAATAAATTTCAATACGACGAAAGCATAAACTTAAAAAGTAGAGAGCTCTTGACTCTAACTTCCAGTTTGGAAGAAATTAAAGGTTCTCATTGGCAGATAAAAAAAAAGCCACACTAACTAACTATTAATATTAGGTTGCCCTAAAGTCAGTTACCTAAGTCTATAGTCTAAATTCAAACAGGAACCCCTATATACTTCGATTTGTCTGATTTATGTTTTTTATCAACAACAGAAAGTATATATAATATATATATACTCATATCATAGAATTACATACAGGGTGTCACTTAATGTGTGCTCAAGGTATTTCAGAGTTTTAAGGTTATCACAAAAAAAACCCAATTCAGTAAATTTTGCGAATAGCCAATCTTGTTTGAAATTTTTCGGTACAATGACAACCATATAGGGTGCCCAGCAAATGGAGTCTGCTAAGTGTGAATGACAAGATTATTCGTATTATCATGAAAGTTAAAATTAAAATACCGACAAAATGTTTTCACCGAGTTTAAAATTCATAGATAGATGCATAGATCAAACTGTCACTTTTGGGAATTACGAATACAAACTTATATATCTTCAAGTGTACTTAGTAGGGCGTTGCCTACCACTATGGTCCCTATTTTTGTTTTACTGAAATCTCAAGTCGAATGTAAAACGATACTCACAATAAAATCCATTGATAGTCAAAATATTTTCGCAAACTTTCAATGTTGCTTTATTTCAACATAATTAGTTTCGAAACTGTTATCTAGTTTTATTCAAAAGACAAATGCAGGTAGTACGTGTATCTATCTATCTATTTGCCTTTTTAAGAATATCTAATGGAAAAAAGAATTAATGAATTAATGGGAAAAATGTCCACATCTTTTACAATCTTTTAGATACATTTTAAAAACGTAATAATTGCTTTCAAGTATTTGATGTCTTTGTTAATTTTAAATAGTATGAAACAGCTCGAATAAAATGGGTTTTTTTGTCACTCTACGCCTGCGAAAATAAGACATGTTCTAAAGTTGCACGCTAGTTTTATCTTCTACATTCACAGAAATAGTTTTTCATCAACTTGCTCATATGTATATGCAATTCTAGTCTGTATGCTAGAAGCAATACTGTGATATTTAAAATTTTAACTAAATTCTTGCACTATTCTTAATATTCATTAAAAACAAAACTCGAAAACACTCGAACCAAATTTCAATCCTCCGTTGAAAAACGAACGAAGCTACAAATAGACGAATAGGGTGCACACATACAAATTTATGAATACGCACACTCCTAATGAGGA
The DNA here is from genome assembly GCA_947538895.1 of Neoitamus cyanurus. Lineage (NCBI taxonomy): Eukaryota > Metazoa > Arthropoda > Insecta > Diptera > Asilidae > Neoitamus > Neoitamus cyanurus. Next base: position 34,151,692 of record OX384543.1, read on the forward strand.
AAGGTAAAGGTGTAGTTATATACTTATTTAAAAGAATGCATAATTAAAAAATCCAATATTATGCATATTTTCAACGTACGGGGACATATCAGTTTTCTATTTCTTTTACAACCACAAAGCATTGTGTCCCGCTAGTCAGCCCCACTGCTCTTTAGGCTTCAAAGGAATGCACGTAAATATTCGGTAATTGATCCCGATAATAAAATGAATAAGAAAGTAGTAGTAAATGGTAAAATGTATGCAGTATCAGCTCTCTGTGTGAAAGTATTAGCGCACTTTTATAAAAGTCGATTCTCATAAAAATTGAGAGCAAATAAGAAATCCAAATGAAAAACCGTTATTACAATACAACAAAATGAGGAGGTTTTGTCCATTCTCAAATTACCATCCCTTTTTTTCTATGGGACGTTTTTTCCATGGACATTTTTTCGATAGTAATGTTTCTCCAATAATTAATTCATTCATTCTTTTTTCCATTAGAGATTTTGTAAAAGGCAAATATTCAATCAGAAGACTATTTGTGAAAGGCAAGTATTCAAAATAATTGATGGAAAGTTTTAAATTCAAGTTTTCTCTTGGTCGACATTCAGTACGAGCGACGCACCCCTACTTTCAAAACAGGATGTTCATGCAGCTCACAGTTCTAAGTTTTATGTGGCTTCACGTTGGTATTAGTATTTGTATGGACGGATGCACAGCAAGTGATTAAAAACATTCTTTATTTCTTAAACCTAAAATACGAATAAATTCCTTTTTAATATAAAATTTAGAAAATGAAGAAAATAAATCAGGTTATGTTGAGCTTTTAGACAAGTGGGGCTTTTATTGGTCACGGATGTTATTAATACGAAAACCGTCTATAAAGCTACTGGTTTCAAATTGCTGTAGAAGCCGCGTTATGATCCAATACCAGTTGTTCAAAAAATAAATAATTTTAAGAGATACACATTCCTTTCGCATTATACCGCCCCAAAAATCTAAAAATATGCCGAAGCTGCAAAATAATGTTATGGATCACTAAAATCTGCGCAAAATAAATTGGCTAAAGAATTACTCACGAACATCTCGAAAAAATAAAATATTAGAAAATAATTTGAAGGGCTTTAAATCGCTTCCAAATATATGTAGTAAAACAATTTGCCGTAATTTTCTGATATATTGGCATTGTTTCAATTATTAAATCCAACATACAATTCCTCATAAAAGTGGAGATAACAGTAGAATTAATAAATTTGGCCTCTATTTGGTAAATCATCCCAAACTTGGCAAATTACCAAATTTCAAAAAATAAATTTCCAATTTTTTTTGGTGCTGTGCCAAGTGACCAATCAAGGCTATAAAAAAAAGCAAGATTACAAAATATTTGAATCGTTTTCGAAAGTTGCATTGTTGCTGAGTATCATCTTATGTTTAAAAGTTATTTCTGTGATGTCATAAAGTAAAGAGTTAAGAATTTACTTGTAGAGGAATGGAATGAGTAGTCAAAAGCCAAAGTAGGTCAATTTTTAGAGGAGATGATTGAATTGATGAGATAAAAATAATTCGGAATTAGTGCCAAATGATTTTTTGCAATTTAAATATAAAAAAGTGTGTATATATAGAAGGAGAGATAAATAGCGAATTAACAATTGAATCTATGAAGACACGAAGCTAAACTTTAGTCCATCCCAATACTGATTCAAAACTGTCGATATGGGTCTACAAACCAGGGATCACTAAAACTATCCAAAATTTTCAATTCGACTCAGATTTTTGCCGGGTTTGCAATAAGTCACGAAATATTTAAATGTATTCCAAACACATAAAATGTCCTTTTGTTATTTATAACTTTATGCGAGAGCTAGACTTCAGATATACTAAGTATCGTCATTCACAGAAATAGACTCCGCATGAACACGTCTCGCCTTAAATTTCGAAATTTATTTATAGATTCGAGCGAGTTCGCATAATCGCTTCGAAAAAGTTTTTAGGCAAAAGATCCGATTTCAAAATTTCACTGAATTGAAGAAAAAAAAAACGAAGAAATATCAAAATAGTTTAAATTTGTTGCATAATCCACATCATCCGGAACATTTTGAAAATCCTCCTCAGTTGCCTTTGGGTCATATCAATTTCACTTAGTCTGGATTCTTGCACTTAATTGATTCAGACAATGTATCGATCACTCGCATCAGTTAATTACTTAACCAGGTAATGCACCAATTTATGTAACTGACTTTCTTTTTTAATTAAGCACTTTTCCACTGATATGGCATAGGGAACTCACCTCAAGAGAAAAATTTAGAGAAAAACAATAAACGCGCAATCGGACTTGAAGACTGAGTGGTCCGACGAACTACGGCTGACTGTTCTGGGAAGGATCGTTCATGATCGCAAGAAAATAGATGATTTCAATGTAGCTGGGAAGAGCTAAAAATGGACCGCACCGAAATAGATATATATGAAAGCGGAGAACTTTTGCGGGTGGATATTTGGAAAATTTTGTTAATATCACACAGTGATTTTCTAAAAATTTTGCGCCTATGTTGGAGCAGGGGGCCGTATTGTGTTAGTGGGGCAGTTCATAGCATTTCGCCTAGAAACTTTACTTTATTTGAAAAGTTTAATATTTTTGACTACTGCAGGTACCTTCCTTAATTATTTCTTTGTCTCTTGACAGAAGTTTTTCAATGTTTTGAAACAGAGATTGCTGTTGTCACCACTTAACATTGTTTATTCTCAAAATATTTGAAAACACTTCAAATCTATTTATACAGACAGAAAAACGAATACGGAAGGCTACCATTTAACAAATTATCACCCAATTTTGTAACTTAGCCGCAATAGATCATAACTTGCTGACTTGTAGTTGGAATCGCAAAATATTCAAAGAAATTAGAAGGCGATCTTCAAAAGTACTTCAGTATCATCATTTTGTCACTAATACTTAGGAATTATTTTACACACTCTAAGGTCAACAGATCGAGTTGAAATTAAAAATCGTTTCAGGTACTAATAGCGAGATATGTGCTTAAGCAACAGCAAGAATTCTTGAAATATGTATGCAAAAAAATCGAGAAGTAATTACTTTATTTTTTCCATTCATTGTACGACATAAGTGCAAATTGACGATAGTGCGTGGGTAATTGTAACGTTCAGAGAGGTAAACATTCCTGTTCCCCGAAAAAATTATATTTATTTCATTGTAGGCGTTCTTCAAAAATTATTTCAGATCTTTCTTAAATTTATGAAGTTCAATCGTACTCTTCGCAGAACTACCATTTAAGAGTTTTATCACTTCTTTTTGTACAATGATTTGTTGATGTTGTTGATTTCCTATTTCTGTGAAATTATACGCGTTTCTGGTTTATGTACAAAGCAATATATTTAGGGCAGGTTCGCACCGATACGAGTATAGTACAAACTTATCTATCCACAACTAGTCGAAAAATTATTTTACACGCGTATGTACCTACTATATTATTTGTAGAATTTATTTTTCTAGCCACAATTTGAAAAACAGAGACAATAAACTTAAAAATAATTTACCGAATTCCACATCTCAAAAAGTTTTTTTTTCATATTGTTTAATTAGAAATCGAATCCAATATTCGACAATTTCAGTTTCTCGAATATCTACATCAAATATTATAATATAATTGGAGAAAACACATTATTTGAAATATTCGACAAATTTCAAAGTTCTTTAAACTGTTTTAAATTTGAATAAAATTTCTTTACCAACATTGGTCTTGAAAAATCAGTTTCACTCTACACATGAATTTATACAAAATCATAACCTATCCATCGCAGCAGTCGGGTGAAAATTAACGAGCCGTATACTTGTAAATACTGAATTTAAGTAAGTAAGACCAGCAATTGTCCCATCTGCCATTGTTAAATTTTATAAACAATAGTGTTAGCCACCCACAGTCAGTGTATTATTTACTGGTGACGTGACCTAACGGCTAACGGTAGGTGTAAAATTAAAAAATTAAATAGAGGGTATCTTAAATTCAATAACTATCATAATAACCCTTATGTACACATGCTAGCCGATTATTTACTGTTTCCGATAACAACATCTACTTACTACTTTCTACAACGTGTATTAATTATAGCATTAAGGTTATTGCACTGTTAAGAAAAAACAGAAAAGTTAGGGCTTGTTGTAAATATATAAATATATGTAACATATGTGTAGTATCGCTTTAATATATATACATATAATTGTCATAAGTTCTGTCCTTAATGCAAAAATTGTTATTATAATATAAACACTAAAACTTAATTAAGACATTGACGTAATAAGAGGTTCTTTGGGCAAAATTACAGTATTGATAAAGCAGCTGAGCAGTGTGCTGCAAGAGAAATGAGTCGACTGATTAAAGCAGTGTTTAAAGAAAAAGCAGGTCATACTTTAAATATATTTAAAATTATTATATTCTACACTTAATAAAAAATAATAAATGTTCCTTCCGTTTAATTAATTTAAATTTATCCAATAAGGACAGATCTTATTATTATTTATAACATACATACATAACTATAATTTAATTAGATATATAGTATGTAATTCGTTTGGTATACCTCACGTTGTTTTATGCTAATGCCACACTCGATGTCATATTTATCATCCTCCAATTTTAAAATCCTGGCGTGGTGTTGTTTCAATAATAATTTAAGTTCCTCTGAAATGTATTACATAACAAGTATTAATAACTAAAATGTTTTAAATGGCAGATCTATGTATTTGTGCGCAGCCAGCGTCGCTGAAATTCCAAATTATGAAACATTTTTCGTCAAATGTTAAGTTCAGGAACTCGTCGACAATCGCTTTACTTGAATTTTACGATCGCGAGTAAAATTTAAAGTGTGATGGAGTGCGACTGGTATGGACATTACGATAGTTCCATTCAATTTGTTTAAACTGCGTCTAGGCGACTCCACACCAGGCACCATGTTTTGTTAGGAATTGTCCACTAGTTGATAGGAAAACACCGATGTTCCTAGTTATGATAATTATAATTTTAACTCAACACTCTATCACACTACATCGAAAATTATTTTAATTTTTTTTTATTTTACACGATGCGATATAATTTTCCAGCATCTACTTAGGTAATTGCAAATAAATTCCTTTTTATGAAAGAATTAAATGAATTAATTTCTCTTAGTATTTTGTTCGCCAGAAATATTACAGAATTACACTGCGCAGCAGGATATTATGGATATAGATTTTTTGCTCTGCTCTCGACCGCCACTATTCATTAAATTACCTTCGCTCATGCTGCTAATATCTTTCGGATGCCCACATCGCTTCTCTATGGCGCGCTTCCGTTCAGCTGCTTTACGTGCTAGTTGCGTCTCCAAATCAGGAAGGGATCTGCATATTCGTCTGTAAAGGCTCTGCAACATAATACATTAAAGCATTACAATACCATACCATACCACATTCTGATTGTAATGAAACATACGTTCAGTTTTTTCCTTCTTTCTGGCGTAAAGAATTTGTTTGTTGCTTTTCTTGTCTTAGCGGCTTCTTCCATTGGATTTTCGCAATTCAGCAAGCTTCTGTCCGATTTTGTTTTGTTTAGCTTTCTTTGCCTAATTTGACACAAATTGTTAGTTTTATCTATTTTATTAAAAGTGCAATATTAATTTTCAAACAATTATCGACTGCACTTTACTTGCCGTAGAGAAAATTTTAAAAATTTTAAGAAATTACAATCAACATTGAAGACTGAGTTGCCCGACTGACGCGGCGGCGGATTATGGCTGACTATTTTGGAGTACACCGCTCATGAATACAAAAAAGGAGAGTTTTCATTCTGCTGGAAAAAGCTTCTAAATACATATGTAAAATTTGGGAAGTTTGGAGGTGTATACCAATTTAAGAATTAATACAAATTAGAAATTTTATCACACTTTTTCTGCTATGAAGGGGGAGAAAATTATTTAAATAGAAAATAAACACAATTTAGATTAAAGTTGTAAGTTCCAAAAAATGCCATTATAAATGTCCTTATAGATAATAACAGCCTATTTATGCAAGTAGAGCAAAGCGGCATGCGTCCATGCCTATACTCTGAACATATCCGTATTTCCTACCGATGTGTCGATTTGAATTAAGTAAAGAACTTTTCGTTCCTTCGATTGTAACGTTTTTGTTTTTTTATAATAATGTGTTCGTTTACAGCTTTTTCGTTTCGCATAATACCTATGTAGTAGGTAACTAATGTCATGACATGATCAAGCAGACAACCCATGCTTGTAATTATATCACGGTGATAGTATAATATCTTCGTCCAGAAATTGTTTTTGTTATCCTATAACAATGTCGTCACATAGCTTGTCGTATTCTGCTCATCAAACCCTTATATTAGACACACATATAAAGGGTTGTGAAGAAAATGTAATCCCCTATCTTGGGGCGTACGTCATATTGGGTTTAGACTGACGCCACGCAGCTTGCCGTATTCTCCTCATCAAACCCTTTCATTTGATATAGCCATATCGAGGCGGTTGTGAAGAAAATGCAATCCGCCATCTTGGGGTGTACGCAATATTTGGCTGATAATGACGTCACATATCTTGTTATATTCTGCTCGTCGAACTCTTTCATTTAATACCCATATCGAGGAAGTTGTGAAGAAAGAGGTAATCCGCCATCTTGACAATTCCGCCATTTTGGATATAAAATTACGTCACATAGTTTACCGTATTATGCTCGTCCAACGCTTTCATTTGATACCCATATTAATAATGTTTGGTGAAATGTGTTTTTATTGGCAGATATTTTGAATTACGGTAGCCGTATCATTTGCTTTTTTTGTAACGTTATATAGCCTATGACAACAGGAGGATACATACGATTCTAACGACTCCTGAAATCCACCTACAATAGAAATAGGTACCTCAATCACTTGGTTTTGCGCAAAACCAAGTACCGTTGAAATCAAGAGGTAATCGTCGAAACAGTGGCCTATTTTGTTATATACACATGGATGTATTTTTTGGATACCTTGAAAAAGTTTGAAATTCGTTGGACTAAGTGCATGGAAGGGAGACTATATGTTGCATAATTATTGACTGATTTATTTTTTAAAAATTTCACTGCTTTGAATTGGGAAGTCAACAGTTCATTCAGTCGTATGTTTTATCTAATATTTGTATTTCGAATATACTTATTTTCCAAAGTTTTATTTGTTAGTCCATTTGTCTCTCTATGTGTTTGTTTGAAAAATACTCGAAAGCCTAAATTTCTGAATGAGATTTTACAACCGTGTGAGTATTTTCCCGCTTTGATAATCGTATATTTCCTTTCTATCTCCTTTTGTTACTTGATTTTAAATAATACGACGTAATAAATATATCGCACCAAAAATATTTAACTTGTACCTATCTCTAATTTGTATTAATATTAAAACTTTTACGGTACGTACATGCCCATGCCTCTGAATTATTGCGTGTGGTAATGGACACAAACATATATAAGAAAATTTTAAGAGAGAAGAAAACGAAATTCAACGCGAATCGCTTGATAATGGCTGAAGCTATTACATAAGAAAAATTCAATTAGACTAAGAATGTTAAAATCATAAAGGTGCAGATACGTTTCCGAAAGTTCCGCTTGGATCTGTGGCAGAAACGTTCAATAAAATTCTGTAGATATTTTTAACACACTGCATGCGTGCTAGGATCCATCTATTTTTACTCTCGTGGACATTTGCTGAGGTAAAAATTCTCTGATTTCAGAAAAATCGCCGGGTGCTCCATTGAGTGGGGCACAAGATGGAATAAAGATTAAATCGGTTTCCGCAGAAATCGAACGACCCCAGGTTGGGCTCCCCTATAAACTCAAAGTAACACAAATTTTCCAATTTCCGTTGACCTGTTGTTTTAGGTCTTTTGTACGCAAATTCCCCAAAAGATTCAATGACGTCACTAGCTCGGTATAAGAGCTCTACAGTACAATACAACGACAACGTCATTTGTTGAGGGAGATGCTGGAGGGATGGACTGGGTGGCACTTTTCATCGCTGTTGAGCCCAGAGAAAGTAAGGGGACTTAGCAGGAGCCTGGCGTTAGTGTGCTTCGGGTGGGTCGGGATTGGGAGGGTGTTCTGGGGATTTCTCTACCTTCGTCCGTGTTGGCATTGACGAAAGTGGGTCACTCACACAGCCTTGGCTGGCTGTAGTCAAGTAAACGCAATGATTTTTCAATGAACCGCGTACAAGTAATGAATGATTTCTCGGTGTTCGTCGAAACTGATAATTATGGCATTGAATGGGCCAGGCAGGTATGATCTGTCCTTGGCTTCACCCCAAAACCTTCCTTTAGTTTTTTTTTATCGCCTGCAGCTCAGCTTAGGAGACTGCGGAATATTATTTTAAAAAATATATCTCCTGAGCCATCCGCTCGGGAGGATTTGAATTTATCGCGATGTGGCGAAGAATGAGAATTTTTCTGTGACACTGGGGCCTACTAAGAGGGTAAATGTTCCAGGGCCATTTGGAGCTTTTACGAAAATATCCCAACATAGCAAGGAATTTAACGGAGAGTTTCAAGGTTGCTCTGCCAATTTAGGGAAGCGAATGATGTATATATACGAGCGAATGACCTACAAAGAGTAAATGTTCTGTCTATTTTTAGATATGCACCCCTCCTCTCATTCTTCAATAATTTATTGAAGACTTATTATGTTTTCACATTTCTAATCGAAGAGGATGCCTTTGTTTTGCGCTAAGGACCAATTTATAATTATATTTATTACCAGACTGAAAAATAATCTTGTTGAGCTGAATAATTTTGTTGTCTCTCTTTGTAAAAATTATATAACGTCAAGAAGGACAACATATTTTGTTTGCTTTCTCACCTCATATTACACTTAATCTTATATTATGCGTGTCTAATATAATATAATGTAATATTATTCGTAGATTTAATGAGAGCAACATATTTGCTTAATGGTGAAAGCATCACTTACTATCATCAAATTACCTTTGCTTAATCCGTCTCAACTGACACAGCGAACATTTGGTGCTCTCTTGTAGTAGACCAAGATTGGCTTAATTAAATGATTTAATGCAAAATAATTACAAAAACTGCGTTTTTCATTTTATTCCTCTTAATAGGTATTGTAGGCAAAAAATGCATAACAAATGAAATATACTAACTAAATTTATACCTCTTTATATACTTATAAACTGTTCCGTGGGCCGTGACTGACTGAGAGACAATACACAGGCTAAACCACTGAAAACAGAAATATGAAATTTGAAAGAGTGTAGATGTGCACTAAGAGAGGATTTTCGAAAATCAACCCCTAAGGGTGTAAAAGGCGGTATAAATCTTTGTATGGGGAAATATATTTTTTTGATCTGATTTATTATAGTTGAAACAAAACATCCTACAACGCAAATAATGGGGCTATTTTCGGCAAACGATAAGCGATACTTGCAATTATATTTATACTGTGATACACACATAAGTGTTTTCCGGGTCGCTGGTGTTGAATCTTTTATTTTTCTGACGGAAAAATATTAATTTGGATGGCCCTGATGCTTTGCAACGTTACTTCCATGATTTGAGGAAATCTTTTATCGTACCACTGTTGGTTCCGTCATTGTATGGATATGCCGTATGGGTAAGATTACATAAAACCCTTGGAAATCCCAGAAATTAATTTTGACGTTCAACGGTGGACGATGGGTTTTCCAACAAGACAACGCACTCGTCCATACAGAAAGAAGGTTTACACAATCGTTTGCACACAACAACGTAGAAGTTCTGGATTGGCCATTTGAAATTTTTATAACTCTGTACAAAATAAATAAAAATAGATTTGTCCAAATCTGGTGGACTGAGGACTCAGTCACACTCACGTGATTAGTTCACGAAGCGGCGTGACAAAATGACGTACAGAACAGAAGTGATGGTAGGGCAGACGTATACTTTACAGCCATATACCAATCCAAAATCCTAACATTATTTACTAAAATTCTTCAATAGCAGTCTACTTAAGCCACTAACAAACAAACCTTTTAGTATGCATGGCGGTAGTGTCATACTGGAAAATTAATTCATCCCAACTGAGTTCGTCATGGTATGATGGACAGATTGCTGGCTGAATATAGATACTTCGCATGAGTTTCATTTGGCAGGATTTCGGATTATCTAAATTTGTAATTACGACCAACATTATGATACTTACTTACGATAACTAGATCATTTCGGATTTACCAAAATATAAGACTTAGTAGTATGTGCGAATATAAATCCAAAAGGGGACAAGTAGATATAATCATGAAAAATTGTGTATGCAAAGTAATATATTTACATATCCGCACAATGTACCAAATACAATTTAAGGAATGGCCCGAAGTGTTCCTTTCCTTCCATTCAGCCTTTCTTGTCGGGAGCTGACATTTGATAAAAGGTTAATTGATTTTCTATTGAATGTGCATACAGTTCGTTTTGAGAGTCAAACCCTTTGACCCAGTTTCCGGAAAAATATAGCAAGTTGTGTGCCATTCCATTCATAAAGGCAGCAGCACATCACAGTCTGGCCTGCATTCGGTCGAACTGACGAACATGATGCTAATGCTGATGCTGTGCCATATACAAAGACGGGTAGACTTCCAGGTATTGCGCCAAGGAGGAAAAACTGAATTAACGAAAATGCATGTGCATCGGGAATCTTGCGCACTTGGTGACGTAAGCTGTTGACGTCACCGCTCCAATTATATAAAATGTGCTATTATAGGCGTTCATATACTATAGGGGTGTAATTTATAAAATTTATTTTCTATAGGTTACGGGTGGAGGGTGGGTTTAGTTAATTGCATTGGCTTGCAACGGGTCTTGGGACTTGGTGTAGGCTGAAATTTGATTTTTGGCGCAAAAATGCCTTCATTTACAGGAAGCTGACTCAAAGTGCCTGCGGTTATGACAGGCGAACTGGCTGCCAGGACGACTATACCGATTCATGCAATCCGTCGGCCATCCACACATTCATGAAAAGGAATAACAATGTGCACGTGACTGACGTCATTGGCTTGGGAAACTGGGTCAGTAGGAAAGAATTTCTACCAGGCGTTTAACTGTGTGTGCTTCCGCCCTGAGGTTGTGTACCTCACCAGCTCGGGCAGGAGGTTCTGCACACAAGGGTTCATGCGTACAATGCTCCAATTTTGCCACCGAGTCTACACCACTGTGAAGCGAAATTGGAGCAACAGTGACGTAAATGTAAAGCTCCAACCTCTTTCTGGTTTAAAGGGATTTTGGAAAATGAAAATATTTTGAGAATTAAGCCAGTCCCACCACCTTTCTGGCCCCGATGCCTCTTTTGGTATGGGGCACCAAAACTTGTGATTTTCACGGGGCTTTCCGAATTATCTAATCTTCAAGGGCTTTTGTCGCTGCTGGAAAAATAATTTGCTTATTGACGTCATCGAATCCACAAAGTATAACAGGATATGTAGAACTATCTAGATGTACAGCACACTCCTACCGCTGCCATACAGCGCGCCTGCCGGAGCTTCTATGGGGCGCTCGTCGAAACAGATCTCGTGAAAACACTTTCGTTCTAAAAATAGAATTCGCCCGTCTGCAAAAACAAACTCACCAGGGTGAAGGAATCGTTTTAAACTCAAATGTTGTTATAATGTAAGGAAAAGACCATTAATTCGAAGTATGTGGGGCCCGGGGGTGGGGTCGGGTGCTGGAGGTGTGCACTTATAGGTTTCTTGTAAGTTTGCCTTTTGAATTTGGGATGGGCAGCACCATATTTACTTCAATCAATAAAAGATGCTCTTTACAGAGTGTTGCTCAAAATGAGTCATTAGGGTGGAAACCATCTACGATTCATTGGAGACGAATGGGCCAAGGAAATCGTTAGGTATTTGTAGGTATATTATAAAAGCTGTTTCCAAGGATTTGGGCTAATTTCAGCTGGCAAGTATGTATCATGAAATTATTTTAGTTAAGTCCCTTGCTTGACTAATTTCATTCCTATTGATAAAAAATAAAATCACAACTTCATTTTAAAAATTATCTGCATCAGTATTTACACATTTCTGCCATCTATCGACCATTCGAAAACAGACCTGAGAAACTGACATAATTTTGGGGCGATAAAGTGGACAATGACTTTTAATGACCTGTTCTGGTGTCAAAATGACCGAAACGAGTAAGAATTTGAAGCTAGTAGATTGATCTGTTGAGATTAAAAGACTATATTTTTGATACATATTTCTAATTCGATCGATCGATTAAAGTTTTTGAATTGTCGACAAAACTTGCTGAATAAAAAAAAACAAGGTGTTTAATTCCTATTACGAGTAGCTGATTCTATAAGTGATGAAAGAGGAGATGAAACATATGTAGCCTTGTGTTGTCATGCAACAGTACTATGCCTGATAATTCCACAGTTCTCCAAACCTTCGGAATAACTTCCTAACCACGCTATATTACACATCAAAATATTTTGCATATCAAAAAGGTGGTATCATATATCCTCAGCTACAAATTATACGATAAATAATTTTTTCGTAAAAGTGACCGTTAACGAGATATTCACGAATACCTGCTTTTTGTAATCTTTGATTTCACATACCTGGTCTTTCAATAAGGACGCTCGACTTTAAAATGTATAAAACAAGTTGTGTGTGAGATGTCTACTTAATTTTTATTTTATTTGAAAGAATATTTTGTGACATAAGTATATTATATTACTTATAATTTAAGATAGTCTCAAAGGAAGAAGGAACATATAAAGGCGTTAAATCGCACGATCTCAGTGGCCATTTCAGGTCGCCCTCAAATCGCTCGTGCAGAATGTCCATCGTAGCATGCGCTGTGTGGCACGTACCGCCGTCCTGTTGGAACCACATGTCGTTGGTATCCATATTATCCTGTTTATGCCACAAGAAGTTGCTTATCTTCGATCTGTATCGCTCGTCGCTAAAGATGATTTTCTACGATGAGCGTTTCTCGAACGGGGCACTTTTTTTTGATAATAAAATTTGATAATTTGCGCACGTTTTTCAACGCTATAACCTTCCATGGTGATCTGTCTCACACTACTAAATAAGTTACAAAAAATTTAAAAAGATGTTTCTCTTACCCTCTGTGACTGACGTGGTAATCTGACAGACACAATATACACAAGAGTATGTTATAGTTTATTGGATTGTTACCTTCATACGACAGTCAGTAAGAAGCGGACTGCCCCAACGGCTACACGTGTCAGTTAAATCGCAAGTTCCTGACAGACTACTACATCCGTTAAATCGTAATAATTCCATAGTGTCTCTCAGACGCCACATCAGCAGAATCGTTTTTTTTTTCAATACGTTTTTCCAATATTGTTCAGATAGCTCGCCAAGAAGGTAACTTTTATTCAAATTTATTAATGGGTTGGAACATAGAAATTTGATTTTTTTTGGGGTCATATTTAGAATTTAGTTCTGTGTTGAAGTGATACCTTAGCTTATTTGTAAATTAATGTTTTATTCTCAATAAATATGTAGTTCAAATTTATTAATTCTGTAAATTATTTTTTGCCACAAATGTACAATTTAATTTGAATATTTAGATAAGGAAAAGGTCAATTTGTCACACAAAGTAATTTTTTTAAAGTAATTGGATTCGCTTAAAACCATTTGAGTACCCCACAACCCCTACCTACTCAGCGCTTTGACGTCATCGCTTGCAGTTTATCGAACTTCCATGGTTCGTCGACCCTTTGACCCAAAATGGTTTTCTTACCCTGTACATACACAAGTGCATCAGAATCCCCCCCTGTGGAGTGAGAAAAGCTCATCACATCGCAACCCAGATTGCAGGGGAAATTTTCAACTGCAATTGCTCCTTATAGTCATGTGGCCCTTAAGTAAGAGCATTTAAGTGAAATACAACAACTTTAAAGAAACCTACCTTTGCCAATGGGTATATTTCAGAAAATACATTTTTTTTTACTATAAGAAAACAATATATGGACTAAGGAGTAAGTTTACCTAAAATAAAATGAGCAATATAATAAAAGAAAATATCTTTTGCGCAAACTGCTCCATAAAAACTTAGATATAATGAAGTGAATAGTGCTTTGCGGAATGTTACGAGAGACATAGATTTTCGATTTCATGATGGCTACGACTGGGGGACAATTTATCTAGTTCTAGTTTTCAATCTAGTTGAGATTCCTAGTCTTTGCCTAGTGAATTTAGAAAAACGCAAAAGTCTACTGTGCACATACTGACTTCAGCAAGGCCTTTGATAAAGTCTTCAATTTTAAATTACTTCGGCTCGATTTGTCAACTGATCTTGCCGAATTGATTAAGTTATACTCATATATTTCAAATCGCTCGTTTAAAGGAACATTTTCTTCTGCTTTTCCAATACAGTTATTGTTCTATCTGGTGTTCCGCAAGGTAGTCATCTCGGGGGCTTGTTTATTTGTTTTCTATAATTAGTAGCTTGCATATCTTAGCTTATGCAGATGACTTGAAGATTTTTAGACCGATCAAATCCTTAAATGATGCTCTCTGCCTTCAATGCGATCTTAACACTTTTGCGATATGGTGTTCAAACAATTATTTAAAATTAAATATTGAAAAATGTAAAACTATTTCTTTTAGTAGGAAGTCCATTTCTAAATTCTCATACAAAATCCATGATAAGCCATTATCTCGGTAAAAAATGTTTGGGATCTTTACATAACCTTTAATAGTCATATTGACAATATAATAAGCCGGTCTAACTCGGCACTTGGTTACGCCAAGCGTCGGTATAAGCATATTGCCGATTCATTTCTCCTTAAATCCCTGTTTTGCGCTTTTGTCCGATCGACTTTGGAATATGCGTCTGTGGTCTGGATGGCTCATTGCGATCGTATTGAGGCAGTGCAAAAAAGTTTTCTGCACTTTGCTCTTCGCGACTTGCCTTGAAATGATCCTATCCTTGTTACGTTGTTGAGAACAGGTTGGGGCTTTTAATCCTGTCTTCCCTCTCCAAGCGTATGGATGGGGCAAGTATCATATTTTTGCATGACATCAAATCATAAATAAATAAATAAATAAATAAAGAAATAAAACTTAAAGCCCTCTATTTATTTTTTTAGTTTTGTTGTCTGTGTTTGGGCCATCCTGCATAAATTTAGGAATGGTGGAATGGAGGGTACAACAAATTCATTTAAAATGCATTTCACGAAATATTTTTATTAGATTATGTGACCTACTCGGTACAGTTATGGTTCAAATCTTCATTCGGGCCACGTTATAAATTTCTGTAATTTGTCATTATCTTTTTTATAATTGATTTTTTCAACTTCCTAAAAATTATGCGCTGTTTATTTCAAAAATCGCAAACATCTTTTTACGCAATTTAACCCGAACTTGGATTTATGAATTATTTATCATTGCCACCATCTTTTGTATGCATATTATACAAATAAATATAAGTACATAATAATAATACAAACATACCTTGTTGCTCAGTTCATATATGGGAAAAACAAAAACCTTTATAATGTCCCACACAACAATTAATAATGTCCTATATTGACATTTCAGATTACTGTTTTTATATACGCAAAAAGCAGAGTCTATTTGCACACTCCGTGCCCGCATAATATCCGTGTATACGGAAATACGCGGAAGTATACGGAATCCGTGTCCATGTAGATGGTAAATACACGGGCAAATTTCAGTCCATTGATATTTAGTAAAAGGCAAATTTTTCTTTTACGAATTGTTTTCTACCGATGGGCGAATGTAAAAAGGTTTGTAAGTTTTCTTGACTGCCGTATACTTTTCGTTTACTTTCGTGTACATGGATATTATAATGACACGCAATGAGCGAATAGACACCTCCTCCACAAAATCAAAAACAAATGTATTTTTGCTTAGACGAAGGCATGACTACAAGCGCGTAGCGGTGATATGGCGTATCGAGTCTACAAGGTTCTTAATTTTCATCGCAAAAGTTGTTTTAAATGTTTCAAATTAATTGAGCTCCTCTAACCTTTATTTTCCAATATTTTCCCGGTGAGCAATTTTTTTTTTGATTAGAAGAAAATTACTCGCAAAATTCTCTTGTCATTCTCAAGTTGTAATAACAATGTTGTTTTCATATTTATTGTAGGTTAAATATTTTTGATGATCTAACCCAACGTTCCCAAACTTTTTTGAGATTCTACTAAACCATCAAAATTGATCTGGTTCTATATTGTAGCTCAGGGACAGGGGCTAGGTTATTTAAAGATTGTGATGCTGTTGTAACAAGGCATTGCTAAATTAATTAGAGCGATGCTTTCAGGCCTTGTTAGCTAATAGATCGCAATTAAGGGCACACCTTAGGGTAGAGTAAACACTTTTATGCCATCAATGAATTAAGAACAGCATGTACGAAGTTACTAGCTGCACTTTCAAGAGGGGTTTCCGGAAAGAGCTTCGCCACTGACGTATGAAAATTCCTTGCGCTTGTGGGAACGCAAACAACCAGGAAATTATTGCCGCCACCCTCCTACCATAATTTACCTTTCGGTGCACCATTCGATCACAATGACGGCAAAATAATTTGTGTGCTGCGGGTACGAAATGAAACGAACCCCATCGCGTCCCTGTCTACGTCACTGATCAAATCCCTGCCGCACGTCGAGATGCTGTACTTCACTCCATTATTCCTATTCCCTGATAACACAGTGACCTAGTGTAGTTTAACCTGATTCCATTGCTCCTGATATAGCCCCTCGCAGGAGTCGTGTCGTGCAGCGGTGCGTCTGTGTTGGCCACTACGAGTGCGTCTGTGTTGCATCCATCCCCCCTTGCAGTGTGGGGCTTTGGGTGAAGTGAATGACGTAAATTCGTATCCTTGTCCCATATCTGTAGCATGACTGTGAAGTGTGGCCTGAGCCGAAGGCACAGGGTGCAAATGAAATCAATTCATAGACAAGGATATCCCGAAGGTTTATTAATAGCTCCTCCGGTTATGGGCCTGCTTCTGTTACTTACTGGGCAGGACTTGGGGCCTCAAGCGATCGGGTGGCGCAGCAGTGACGTCGCCACTGCATTTTCCAGATGACATTTCGCTTTGTATCAGTAATTGCTATTACACAGCTTTTTTTCGCGGAGCACTATGCCCTTCTCTAAATCGGTCGAAGGCAATATCGAATTTTGCGCCTTTCTCAATACCTAAATCATTATCCTGAATCGCTGGAATGACGTCACGGCCAGCCGACCAATCAGGCTCCAGTTTCATTGAGAAATTATGTATCCAATGTGCGGAGAGGCGCGTGTTCCCCAATTGAAGCAGCATCACTGGCACAGCCTAGGCTGGATGGAGCACGGGGCCCTACATAAGCCAGCCAAGAAGGCCACCGCCAGAAGTAAAAATGTTCATTCAAAACTCACACAGGAGGAGCCCGTGCCCGATTCCCGATTCATGCGAGTCGCGGTGGAGTCCTTGCTCCTTGCTCCTAGTCGGAGCAGCGTTCGTGTGGAGGTCCTGCTTGTGTAGAGCAGCGTCGTGATGTATCCAAAAGTTCTTAACGTCTGTCATGCAGAAACGTTAAGGTTTCAGTTCTGTTTTCATTTTCGAACGGCGACGTTCTCCCGATCCAACGGGCTCCCGACGAGCCATCCCCTCCTGCCAGTAGTGAGTGAAATATTGCCCAAACACCTATTCCATGAATTGTCCTCTAATGCAGTCCTCTTAGTGCACTTGCTCGCGCTGCCATGAATGGGTCCGGTTGTTGGGCCCCTAGCCATCAGTGATTTCGGCTAAGTTCAGTGATTCCGTGGGATTTCGTAAGGGTGTTCATAAGAAGAAAAACCGTTGCTATCGCGAAGGATTCAACTTGTATCCAAGCTTTCGCATTGACGTCATCAAGTTATCTGAATGTTTCAGGTGTCTGTGTTCAAAATTGAAGTGTGCCTAGTTTCAAACCCGTGATTTATCTTTTTTCAAATCGTGCAATTGTGATCAGTCATTTAACCAGTGCACTTTTCTTTTAACACGGATTGGTAAGCAAATTATTGCATTTACGTAATTTTTTATGACTTTAAATTTTTATCAGAACACGTAATTGGAGTTATTACTGTATGTAGGACTTGGAGTGTGTTGTAATGAGCACACTTTAACAACACTATAAGGTTTAACGGTTAGGGGAAATAAACTGCAATTTATAATAGAATTATTTTAGCGTTTTAAGCAGTTTCTTTGTAACCCAAGATAAATATTATAAATAAATAGACCTAGAGATACCTAGATCCATAGATTGACTCTTAGGCAGACATGTAGATATATGTAGATGAACGAATAGACAGATAAATGCAATTTGTGGAATTTGAATGACCTACATACATTCATATTTTTGATTTTATAAATTAGGTTATTTTCAATTATATATGGTTTACTGTATAAACATGCATATGTGTTGTTCTAGGTAAAATAGGGTTCATTCATTACTGTGTTATTAAATTTCAGAATTGGTGAAGTCATTAATTAACAGAGAAATACGTTGTTAAATTTATTAAGTAGAATTATGCGACGTAAATTATGGTTATTACAATTGTGTGCATATAACAACAAATAATTTTTGAATAGCTTTTATTATTAGGTAGAAAATGTTTACTTATACATTCAACAGTTTGATTTCATAATTCTTATTTTTGAACCACTAAATAATTATTTCCTTCTCTTCACTATGTGTTACATGCTTTTAAAGGGTATAACACACTTCGTCAATATTACTAATATTCCCATTTATTTTTTTTAAGTTGTGAAGCTCATCCCAGTTTTAAATATAAACTTTTTCTTTATTTTACTTTGCATATAAAAAAAGTGAAGGTTGTTTCATTGAAACGAGAAAACAGTGTTTTGAAGTGTGCATAATCCTTCACAGATGTATGTATACTGAAAGTATCAACTGTTGAAGTGAAGAAGTGAAATTCATTTAATCTTTATTCGACGTTGATTTATTTTATCTTAATTTCTCAAATTTGTTTTACATAATAACTTTACTGTGCGCTATTCGGGATTCAAAATTTCTAAAACACTTAATACCATTAACGTCCATGGTTATTTAAAAACAACAATTTCCTTTAAATAAATCTCTATAAGGATGTTAGCGTATTAGTGTGTATACTAACGACAAATACATTCGCAATTGCTGACGTAAAGCGACGTCTTTTCCTAGGCTGAAGGTGATTATCGCTGACGTAAAGCTACGTCATTGTATAATATAAGATTAGTTAGTGTGAGTGTATATACCTGTACTATATATTAACTTAAACCAATTTTGTTTTTGTTTTTTTATTTATTCATTACAATGAAACCCAACAATTTTTTAATTTTCTTTCACATCCGAACCAATTCGAAAGACGAAAATAGGCTAAGGTTCCACTATAACGAGTTTTTCAAGCTTGGAATATTTTTTTCAAATACAGTTTAATAGTTTTAGTTTTAAAAATGTGTTTGTATATGTTTTTTTCAAAAAGGTAATGAGTTCAAAATTTATAACGAATTGAAAACGGCTGGGACAGATTATACATTCATATATGTACAATGTATGTACGAGTATACTCCCAGCCAGGCACGTTAGGTAAGTAATAAAATATGTATTTATAGTGATTTCTATAATAATATTTATTCTGTTTTTTACTGTAACGATTACGTATGAAAACTGGTTCATGCTTAAATTGAAATTGGGTGTTGTTATTTAGCATCCTAAAAAATAGTCAATTTCGCTGAAACGCTTCTAACGACATTATTATTCACAATGTTTGATTCTGTATCTTCGCTTATAGCATGCAAAATTTTAATCAATCGCGGTGAAACTGTTCATATTCAATGGATTTGCCAATAGACACTTTTGATCAAATCTCTCCTAAAGAACTTAGGTATACCAGGTATTAAAATTTGACCAAATCACAGTTTTCCATTCATTAATACGTGGTTTGTGTTTTTTTTTAAAAAAGAGAAAGAGAAAAATAAAATAAAATGAAATTTGAACATTTTTTCAAAAAGAAAATGATATATTTATATAATACTGTTTATGGTCTAGCAACAACTTACGCATACGTGGTTTCGTCTTGAATTTCTATTATAGAAGCGTTGTTTTTCGGTAATGAATTTTACTTTTACTTATTCGCTTGCAACCCACGTTTGCATTATTTTACTCTATTTGTTCCTGCTATCAGACGTCCAATCTTATAAAAAAATTAATGAATGAGACAAATTTTGAAGCTTTGCTCAGGATAAGACAGGAAAAGTATTGCTTCCTTCTTAGTCTAATGGCTAGACTCGAGCAGTTTTCACTTCTAAAAATTTATGTAGTTACAAATTATTCTCCATGGTTGATATGAATGAATTTCCCCATGTGTGTATGCACTTATGTACTTTAATGTCATACATATACATACACATCTATGAATGTATGAAAGTTTCCATTGATAGAATTTTTTGCTGATATAAAAATTTTTCTTTCTCTTTTATATTTCTTTCTCTCTTAGTATCACTATTTTTACTCAAAATCGATTGTTGCTGGAATTTATTTAAATAAGATTTTGTTCATAACTTCGTTTATATTATCTCTAATCACAATATTCACACAATAATTTTTTTTAATAAAATGACAGTCAAAAGTTCACCTTCTCCCAAATAAAT
Organism: Neoitamus cyanurus; assembly: GCA_947538895.1. Classification (NCBI taxonomy): domain Eukaryota; kingdom Metazoa; phylum Arthropoda; class Insecta; order Diptera; family Asilidae; genus Neoitamus; species Neoitamus cyanurus. The sequence continues at coordinate 34,172,341 of OX384543.1, forward strand.
TGCGGAACTTTTCACGATAACCAAAAAAAAAATATTACAAAATGTTTACCTTCGTCAGATGATAAAAGCATCCTGTCTGAACATACTGAAAATATTTCAAGTGAATCAATGGAGTCGCTTTTTATCTTGCCAACCAGCTTCGTGAATGTTTTGAGAAAATCGCTTTCTAAAGTTGAAATGCAAACGTTAGTACCCGATTGTGTTCGAAATTGAATAGGTGTTATAAACCGAATTTATTGTCATCTAATTTGGATTAAATTAATATTGAACTGAAGTATATACAGTACATACTTGAATTTGAAAATGCTGACGTTGATGTGGAATTTGGTTGAATCTGTTTTTATAAAGGTGCTCTCGTTTCGATTTGGCACGTTGCACCTGATGATGATACTTGGCTGCAGATGTCCTTGAAAGGTTGTATTTCAAGTGTCAATTCTGTATGCTAGACACGAAGATGAATAACTGTTTTTTCATTCTTAACTTACACCACACATTCACCATATGAAATATTTCTTTACTTTTAAATCAGGACTAACAAATACTACTATTTCGATATTTGAAAATTTCAACTGTATGGTATTTTGTTTAAATTTGTTATATATATGGTATGTATATTTAAACTGCCTCCTGCTGCCTCAATACATTTATGAAGGAGTTTTGGAAAATTTACAAGGATCATTGCGCACTCATTCGCAGTAGTTTTCCCTGAGGTACGCATCAATGCAATGGCACGTTTAGTGCTACGGTGCCGTAGCGCCTTGTGGAAATCTTCCACTTCAAGATAGACCATACTGAATAATTGGATTGGATTCTAATTCAGCGAGTTTAAAGGCCAAATTCCGGGAGATACTTCCTTAACAAACGGTAGCAGTAGTCGACCCGGCCAAATAAGTTGGCGCCTAGTTCCTCTGAAAAGTGAATCTTTCTTCGTCGAAATGCTGCCTGCTGTATGTACTGGCTCCAAAACCTTCCGAAGAATCTGTTCTTGATAGCGTTCTTCAGCGAGCGTTTTCCTCCAGCTTCGCCTTCTTATTGATCATTAAGAAAATGGCACCAATCAATCTTGTAACGGCACATTTTTAGCTTCTCGCTGACAATTCTGCGGACTCTGCTGTTGCTGGTACTAGCTCTTTAACTGTTGCTTCCGCGGTATTATACAATTTTCGAAAATAATTTTTTTAATTAAAATTCAGGAACTGAGTTTTAGTACATTTTACAAGAAGTGTGAAACCTGTAATTTAAACGGGCTGCTTATTCTATAGGGTTAAAGTGTTTGAAGTGAAATTTTCGCTTGGAACAATGTACGCCCTCCACAATTGAAAATCGCGGCCTAACTACCGGTCTCCCGTGACTTTTCGGTAAAACTGTTGCAGTATGAATGAAACTTTTTCATGTGTAGAAACAGTTTTTTACTTTTACCTCGGGAGCTTAAATATTCCCAAGTAAAAAGTAGCCTAAATTATGTCGGACAAAACTCTTTACCTTCCAGTGAAAGGCACATCGAAATCGGTTTAGGCATTCCCGAAATTATCCCGAACAAACAAACATATCTGATAACCGACAAAAAATTTGAAAAACATTTTTTAAGGGTTTGGGTATAGATTAATATAATAGATTTGTCGGTACGAAATGTCAGGCCAATATAATGAAATGACCAACTCGTCAAAGGTCATGTATTATTGGAGTAAGAAAAGATAAATGACAATGTCCATGCGCTTTCACAATCAAAGCATGATGCAGAGCTCCTAAAAATAGATTTAATAATTAAATAAATACACACAACATTTTGTATAAACTTGTCATAGACTAATGAATTGGAGCCGTAACCGCATTCATAAATCGTCTGAAAGCCTTTGAATGTCAGGCAGCACATTTGCACATTTCAATTAGCAATTAAAGTCCCAGAGGAAAAACAAAAACAAAACCGAAATAAGAGCGAAACTTGGAAATCTTTGGCCCTACCGTAATAGCTCAAGAAAAGAAAATTCTGGGCAACACTCGTGCATACGCTATACGCGTGTAGATATACATCTGGTGGTGTACGTGCCCCAGGAAGCGAGGACATTTACCCTGTTGACGTCATAGCTTAACCGCCGTTGGTCCACTAACCTAAAACCCCCCCGGTCTACATTTTCGTTCATGTGTGTGTGTGTGTGTGTGTGTATTCGCAACCAAGAGTCCTTGGAACAGCACCGTCCATGTGCGAGCGCCGAGCACCAGCGTAGGTAGGGGGTGGCGCTCTAAAAATAGAAGCAACACTCCGCTATAAATAAACTATGTGTCCTTGTGTAGCCTTTTCAATGCATCTCGCGCGCCCCTCCTCCAGGTTGCTAGGAGTTCTTCATATATTCCGCTGAATCACACCTTAACGATATTATCCCATGCCCCTCCGGAGTTTGCTGCCAGCCTCCTGTATCTTCCTAGCTGTGAGCGGAGGGAGTGATCCCGCAAACCCAAGGCCCCTCTCCCTGACTAAAAATATCCTTGAAAGAAACGGCGGTGTGGGGCCACATCTAAAAATAGAACTCTGTCTTATGTGCCATAACTTCGCCAGCTCTACGAGGGGTTCGTGAGAGCAAGGAGGCTGGCAGTGCTCCCGTGGACTGTCCCCCCTTTCAACCACTACAGCTGCTGTAGATGTCTTGAAAGGCTGTTAAGGTCGGGAAGGATAACAGATCCAACTTTTGTGCAATTCCATGCTCCCCGTCTGAGGAAGAGAGCTCCGTTAGACAACACTCGCATTGTTATACCTTCGCGAGTGGCTGTCCATGTTTGCGTTAGTAGGTCACTGATGTTCCCCACTCCCCCATTTATGAATGACTCATTCACTGACGTGCCGCAATACACACGCAATGAAGTGCGGCCGATGTGGTCCTCATTCATTGATTCTGCATCGTGCGCTCAGTAGCGTACCGCAAATCCATTTTACTGGGGCCAATGTATAAAGCGTCTGGCGATTTGAGATAGTTACTTCAGGAGACCTTGCAAATTAAATGCCCCCAAGCTGAGCCGTGGTGAGGGTGTTTCAATTGGAAAATTTTTTGGAAACTCTCATAAGACCTGTTGCTGCTGTGGAATTTGTTTTCATGTTCAACTCTACCTCTTAAAGTGAACTGAAAGAAAATGGTGTAATACCTATTGGTTTTTTTTGCTTTTAGGAATTTTAGTTGAATGTGTGTAAAGTATAACAAGATATTGAGTTTTGTGTTTAGTAGGTATCAATTAAATTTAGTAACGTGTTTCTAATAACCCACCATATTTATAAAAGAAACGTTCCCTCTAGTTGTTGAGATTGTTTTTTTTATATTGTTAAAATCGTTCGTAGTAAATGCTGAAGATATCGCGACAGTGATTTCTGTTCCATTGATAACTCCACCTCGTGCAATGAGTGTTCCTTACCACTTTGATACTGAACATACCGAAAAAGTAAGTAAATGACTAAAGATCCATTTGTTGTGAGTGTGAGCAGTTTAGCAACAGTTTATCTGGGATTTTATCGAACAAGTAAACTTTACTTTATTTTAAAAAATATTATTATTTTTTATGCGTCGCGTTGTGGCTAGCTTTCAGTCAATGGTGTTGACTAATTTTCAGCATATGGAATTTAACTTTGTGGTTTATATGCTGGTTGGGATTGGGTTGAAACTCTTTTTTAATAAATCAGAGTACACAAACTTATCGCCTTTTGGTTCATTATTCTACGATTATTATTTTATGAGAGAACTACATACGCATAAGCCCTCAAAGTGTGACACATCTTCGTGACGCATTTCCATATAGTTGTTTAAATGTTGCGTTTATTAGCTTTATTTTAAGGCTGCAAACCTACAATATTAGTCGCGTTTTTTTAATGATCTGACGATCCAGTTATTAACGGGTTTTGCTCTGGATAAGAATTTTAATATGGGAAAGCAACAAAAACACATCTAGGTACAATCATTAAATATCGCAGCTATTGTATATCAACGGTAGAAAGAAAAATTTCTCTCACTTGCCTGTGTCAAGAGTTTGCTATTCCTACACATTATGTATTTTCTTTTACAAGTGTTATTACTTTAGAACTATTTCGTACATACGACTGAACCCAATATGTTAAATTAGTATAACCTGTTTGCGAAATAAATAAAAATTAATTTAATAAATAAACGCTCACTATTTAACCGTCTTGATACAAATTATAAACTTTAAATAATCTGGCAATACTGGATAACGAAAGCAACCAAAAGTTTATTCAGATTTCGTTCATGCAAGAGATTAATGCTTTTGGTAGAAATCATGGATGAGAATTGCTTTCCTCGTTAAAAAGTTCTCATGGGTTCTTTGAAGAGATAAGGAGAAAAGGTGGATTTCTAAGCTAAGGGAATCGGAGTGAGCATAGCCAGCTATGCATTCTTCAAAGCTCATATTACATTTTATTTAGTACTTGTGACTTCCTGCAAAGTGAATCTTTTAAAAAATATTAAAAGGATCGAATTCAAACTAATGGCTTTTAGCACAAATGCAAGTCTGCATCTTAATACTCTGCTTTACGGCAGTTTCTGCAGCAGATACTATTGAAAATGGGAACTCTAAACACATGCCCATGAGCCATATCTTTATTACTCTACACTTAATATTTTTGTTCATGAAAAAATGCGGTCCTTTCAATAGAATGCAAACATTTTCTAAGTTAAAAATTTAATAGTAATTAAATAGTTGAATACAATTTTTTGAAGTGAAACTTCTGATGACACGGCTAAGTTCGCTGTTAAGGCATGGAAGCGTGAAGCAAAAATGAAACGCTTCCTCAAGTAAATGCAAGAACAGATTTACATGAAAGTAGGTATGTAGGGGTTTTAGAGTTGCTAATTGCAAATATGGTGCCAGATTGTACAAACAAAAATGCTAAGAGTCTTTTTCCATTTATTCTTCTTCATTTATTTTATCTTTAAAATTAAATTGTAAAATGAATTGTTGACATGAAATGTTAAACGTTTTAATTTTATTATTATTATTATTACAAAAAAAGAAACATGACCTACCAAATCGAATCGTGTTACATAATTTTGATATTCAAGAAAAATCTAAGCAATATTAATTAATGTTTTCTGCTGGGATATTATCTGTGTTTGGTGGTGTGCCTCAGGGATCAAGTCTGATCACCTGAAATAGCTAGGAATGTCAATATTCATCTTTAAGCGGATGAAGTAAAAATTTATCTGAGTAGGGCTATTGGGCTGCGAGAAGATTTCATGGCATGGAAGTCGGTCTACCTGCCGATTTACAGAAGCGGCCAAGATGAATATGATCTATCGAAAGTTTTGTTAAACAATATAGTACTACTCTTTCTTTTTCGCGATCTATTAGTTGTTAATGGTTCCTTTTAATGATTGGGTCAGATACATGTATCTACATATCACATACCAAGTGGAGCACATATTTCGGAATTTGTAAATTCTCTGGTTGGTCATTCGCTGGATGCCCATTTTGTTCGACGTGGCTTGACTTGACTTGACTTCCTAGAGAAATCCTAGAGCAATCAATTCTTGCAGCACGTTGCCAATCTCGTTTCGGAGAGCGCTCTCATTTTGTCCAAACAGTTCGCAAATGGAATGCCGTTCGATCGAATATTCAGGGGGCTGCCTCTAGTAGAGTCCTTTGTATTGTTGCATTGTTATCTTCTAGTTGAAACTATTAGTACAATGCCCATAAATATGTACTTACATTTTGACAAAAGGAAAAGAAAATAAAAATTAAAATTTTGATCTAGGCTGACTGATTTTGCCAGCCTGATCCTTGACCCATTAGATCCATTGATGTAATATGTGGCATAAAATTAAGCATTTCAACTTATATTAAAAAAAGAGCGATTTTCTAGCAATTCTAGATAGGAAACATTCCTATAGTTCACCTGCACGATGTCGAATCACCTGCAAAAGGACACAATGCAATACAAACAGGTCTGCACTGGGGTAAACTTTTAAGGTATCCGCCTTCATTTGATTGTCATGAAACAGCAAAACCAAACAAGGGTGAGAAACTGGCTGAAACCCCTAGGTACTGTCTAGAGGTCTGACGGAAAAAGGACAATCACCTCAATCGCTCCTCTTAATAACCAGAACGGAACTCGGAGCAATGTTAGCCATGCACTAGCAGGAAGGTGTGTGTCCGTGTCTTAGTGACACGGAAGAGCCACGAATAACATCAGACCATGAGGGTAATTTAATTATTGGACTAGCTGTAAACTGTGGCGCTTGGCGTGATCCGCGAAGGGTTGGAGCGTTTTTAGCTCACCTCAATATGATATCCTCGTGTGACATAACCAATAAGTATCGGCCCGTTGTTTTGCTTTTCTGCTTCGCACTCTAAATTCTTGACACCAGTGGGGCTTCACTATCAAATTTAAATCTGTTTGCAGTTGGGGTGTGTGACTTGACCTACCTCATTGAGAGGGAAGTAAAGCACATAACGGGTTTTAGTTTACCTGCGAGTCTAAAATTCGCAATTATATGAAATATTCCCCAAATATGTAGGTACACACGTATGACCGGTTCTTTTTTATTTTTGAGACATTGTCAGAGTATCCACAGGTTCAACTATTTCGAATGAAATACTTATTTGACTATTTAACAGGAAAAATAAGTCAAATGAAAATTGTGAAAAAATAGCGACATCGGACAGAAAAAGCAATAAAAAGAATAAATAAATAAAAGGAGAGAAAAAGATAGAACAACAGTTGAAAACTTAACTTTTATCGCCCAAGTTATGTGATCTTTGCAAATATGGGTGCAAACTATTCCAAAGACGAGCAGTTTGGAAAAAGTGCGAGCCTTCCATTTAGCTGTTTAAATAAATCTGCAGGTCATCCGCATGCAGATAACTTTTAATATATGTGATTTCTGTCAACGTCGGTCTAGCCCCGGGAATAACCCTCGATGGGTCGTTCTTTTTATACGCCAATTGTATGATTCCAGTATTTCGAATTTCGAAACCTCGTTCTAACAAATCGTTGTTAAACTGTTAGATAGTAATATTTTAAAAATTTATTTTCTTGATAGGAAGGGAGAAATGACCTTTTTGCCGAGAATGAAATCCTGCTAATTGTTTTTGCGGAATATCTCATTTTGGGTTTTTATTTCGTGATACGAAATATTGACCTTAATTGTAGAGAACAAAATTCTGAATAACATTTTCAGTGTAATATTTATTTTCGCTGATAATGCCATTTAGGGAGTGCACTTGGTAATTATTTGCACATAGCATTAGTATGTATCAATAATGGTTTCTTCGTACACACATACATTCAAGAAATCAATTATCCCAAAAAAAATTTGTGTTTCTTGTTGATGGCCTGCGAAAAGGCATTGAATAAATTGAATAAATCAATATATGTACAATCAGTTAGCCTATCGGGTAACATGATAAAATGTTAGTACTCACAGCGACAGTAATAAAAATACTGGTGTGCCTGGGCAGATCAATGGCCTAAGCTTGGTGTGTTAGGTAATAATAGTACGAAAATCGTTTTTCGTAAATATCTCATCTTCGAGACATGCTAGAGGAAAAATTTAACTTGAATTTCTCTATAAATGTAGTTTTTCGTAAAGTCAATACTTTTTAAGTTACAGCGCGGAAAAGGTTATAAAATTAGGACCACAATTGGTTTTTCGCAATTATCTTGTTTCAAGTAACTGTAGACCAACAAATTTTCCATTGGTTTCATAGATAACATTTTTCGCTGCGACAAAAGGTTAAGCCTGTAAAAAGGCACAAATTTGAAAAATAGGCGAAAAAAGTGGTCAAAATGCCTCTGATTACAGACCATTTAGAAGGAGAATTGACCACAAAAGATGATGTGTACCGAGTTGATAGACAATATTTTCAGGAAAGGTTTACTATGCTTTAACAAACCTAAATAGCATGGGTGAATGAAAGTTGAAGTCCTCTACTTTCAGAAAAAAATAAGCAGACTTTTGCCAGCCTCATTAGAAGGCCAGAAATGGAGGAGAGGACGACGGATCAGAAAGGGGGGAAGCAACTCATGCTATTTAGGTTTGTCAGAGCATTGTGAACCTTTCCTGAAAATATTGTCCACCAACTCGGTACACTTCATCTTTTGTGGTCAATTCTCCGACTAAATGGGCTGAAATCGGAAGCATTTATAACCACTTATTGCGCCGATTTTACAACTTTCGCCTCTCCACAGACTTAATCTTTTGTCGCAGCGAAAACTGTTATATGTAAATGAAAATTTGGTGCCCTGCAGCTTTTGTATGGATATATTTTTTATTACGAGTTACCTAAAACGATATAAATGCGAAAAATCACATTTAGTCCTAATTTTTTTAGCCTTTTGAGCGCTATAACTTAAAAACTACATAGTAACTCAATTTGTAGAGAATTTGGAGATCTAAGAAAACGTGTTTAAATTTTTCATCTACGAAACACGATTTTCCAACTATTATTAACATACCAAGCTTTGGCCATCGATCTGCCCAGGCACACCAGGATTTTTCTCACTGTCGCTGTAAGTACCTACTAACATTTAAAATACATTTCATCCTATTACCCGATAAATACAATTGATTAGCTCTATCGTGACAAGAGTTATAATTATATAATAAGGAGCAACAATTCCTTACAAATTATTATATGAAAAACTATCAAAACCGATTTGGATGAAATATGTCACATTGTTTTATCCTAGTAAGAGGTACTTCGTGCCGGAATTTTTAGATCGTACGTACAATCAAAAAGGTCGAAAAAAATACATAAAAAAAGGTTTCTTTATCTATTTACATTAATTATTCCTATTTATCAACAATAATAATACTTATTGTAATTTCTGAGTCATCCTACATATCTTGTGTGAAATTCCATTACAAAACTCTTTTCTCCCTTAAACTTTTTCTCTAAAGTCAATAGAAAGTGCGAATCAGACTCGCGCGTTAAGGGTTCCGTATATGTATTTGACGCAAATTAAATGAGTGTAATTTAAAAAAATATTTTTTCATGTGATATAACTTCCAATTAACAATTTTTGGAACTTTTCCTCTAATTGTACTATTAGGCCTTGCTTCTTGCCAAATTTCATGATTCTAGGTCAACGGGAAGTACCCTATTGGTTTTGAATTATTTGCGAGTGCCAAAATATGCGGCATAAATGACCGTATTTTTAGATTGCGTTGACGTAGAAGTTCCATTTTTGCACAGCTCTAATGGATCGCAGACTTAAGTAATAAGTATTAATTTCAACTTGATACCTCCACACGTTCCTCAGAAAAAGAGTCTTGACAAACAGACACACAGAGAAACGGATAACGAAGTGATCCTACAAAGGAACCCTCAAAACGATTTTTTTTGTTTTTCCACATTTTGATTGTTCATAATTTGTCCAGAACTTTTACAACTCGCTCATATCAAAATTATCAAAAAATTTAGAGCTCCTACATGAAACATCCAACACACCCTTTTTACCTTTTAAAACAGATCCCGCCTGGACTAGTAGTAGTATATCAGTTAAGTCACTTCCTAAGAGCATTATGACAGATATGGGAAAATAGATTATGCAAAAAAGAAAAAAAATAAACCCAGCCATGAAATTTATTTTCGAGGGATTAGAAAAGTTCAGTCAGTAATCATGTGAAATCATAGGAAGGATAAATATAACGTTGCCACTAGGGACTCGGCAAACTGAAATGACAGTGAACAGTGATGAAGTAGGTACTACCGTCATTTGGAATAATAAAAAATTTTCATCTTTTTGTGTTATCGTTATGACAATTTCTTTTTATAAATGTCATAATGCCAAGTAACGTGTCTAAGGTATACAAGGTGTACAAGATTATACAAAAACGATTCATTTTCATATAACATTTATTTTGAATATCGTGGAACATTTTATTATTATATTATGTAGTTATTAAGATTACCTATTATTTGTAATATTTTGAACTTTTAGAACTTATGGGAATTTCCATCAATTAATAGAAATTAAAAGTAAGGTGGATGGATGAATTTTAAGTGCGCAATAACATCTAAGGATAGAAAATGTAAATAACTATAGGTGTATGGAAGTTCTTCACATAGAATTAGAAAACACAATTCAGAAAGTGCCATTTTTCAATATACTTAATATTTGGTTCCTGAACTGAATATATGTATGTATGTATGTTATGTACATAAAAAGAAAGGTGGGTATGCTGAGATGAGAAAATTATACGAAGCAAATATTTCTCCTCTGGTTTTTATGTAACGCTAATAAAAAAATATACAACGGATCTTTGTCCTTTTCAACCTGAATCCTCTATATGGAGCCACTATCGATCAGTCAACTACTAACTGTTTTGTATAACACTATAATCGAATAACATAGACTTACTACACAACTCTACTTCACTTACATATTCCCCTTTCTACTTTCATAACATCCATCTATGAAGAAACTTCTGAATACATATCTCTAGGCTTAAAATCAACATTTAATACTATGGAAAGTAAACGATCAGTACATATTTGTCGATTATGTAGCTTCAGGTTTTCTTGGCATATTAAATATATTTCTATTTCACTTATCGATGGGAAAATGCAGTTAGTTAATATGCTTACCACATAGCTAGCTATGTTCACATTTCGAATAAAAAAAGATAAAAAGATTTTCCATGCAATAATTGACTTAGCGGGCATTATGTTCGTCTTTGCAACTTGTAACACCATCGCACTAGAATAGGTGCAAGGGTTGTAAATATACGGACTGTATGAGCACATCCGCACTTACCTGGTGAGGGGATAATTTAACTGTATAAAACAGTCAAGTAGTCCCTCATGTGCAGCATATATTGACATATTCGTACAGACATTCGATACCCCACTTCTTTGGGGTTGTTTAAATTTGTATAAAAGGATGAACCCATACGGTTTAACTGCCCAGTCTGTCGGATGAGTTTCATATCGCCGAGTGTACCTACAGTGTTCAGTTACAACGTTGTTTTTTGTCTCTAGAATTATTTAGGAAGTTCACAGTGATAATTACAAAGGAAGAACGATACGAGGAAGTTATTGTCTGTTGAAACCAAGTGCAAGGGACTTACGCTGCACAGTCAATCGAATATAGAGGAAGTGAAATTGCGGATTGTTTGTTATTTTGACGTATCTGATGTTAAATTATTTAGTAGATGTAGCATGTGGTGAGTTTCTGGCTCCTATTATTTGTTTTAATTGCTGGTTACCAGCCAGTTGAGTTGTAAGTATGTAAACCGATTATTATTTACAATTTGTTAAGGTAAACAATTTTTCTGGCAGTTAAAAATGGTTAGATGAGAAGAAAAGTAGTGTTTCTATAATTATAGTGACATTAAATATATTTGAAAGGATATTAAGTGATTATTTTACATGCTATAGAATGCTGTTAATAAGGTTACGAACAGTCCTTATCCAAATTATAGAGGAAAGAATAATAATTAGATAGACAATTCTGCGAGTACCTCAGGCAGATTAGAGAAAATATTAGAGAACTTCACATATGTATATAAAGGGCAGGGAAAATGTGTAATTAATATTTGAATTCAACATTATTTCCAATAATTAATCTGAATATATAATAATAAAAAATCAACAAATTTAATAGTTCGTAAAACTGGACGTATAATTTCCTTTAAATTTGTCTTGTGTTTTCTTTTGTATTTATTCAAAAAGTCCATTTATTACATTTTTTTAGTTAATATATGAGATAGATGATAGATAGCAATAGAAGTACTCACGGGTGTCTTTTTTAACTTGTCTTTCTTATTTCGATTACTATTCGTTAGTTAGGGATTTGATGTCTAAATCTGAACCCAACATATTGAAAATATACCAGTAATTTGCTGAATGGCAAAACACAGATTATATCCGACTTTGATTTTTCATATTCAGCTTTTACTCATCGCACGTATCCTAATTCAGGTATTTTATCGAGAGGAACCAATTCCAAATAATGAAATACGAAGCTTACTTTAATTTTGGATACTTGCAAAAAAGAACAAAAATATTGAATTTGATAGCCAACGTCAAAAAATTAAGTAAATGTATCCTTCAAAGTACATATTTCCACAAGTCAACAAAGCTAAATCATACAAGTTCAAATTAAAATTAAAATTGTATGGCCTATAACGAGCAAAATGTTAGAACTGTGTAAAGTAAATTTACGTACATAATTTAGCATTTAATTATACAGCTCTTTACTACCATGTATTTCCACATGATCTGCATATAAAATTTCTACTCAGAAATTAGCAATAATATACAAAAGCGATATCCTATTTGAATAGTTTAAAACTTAAGAGGTAGGATACGAGTCTGGAAATAAAAATTAAAAAGGGACTGAGGCGAGGAGGTTATTAGTAGGTATTAAACCTGAGTAAAATTATGTATCTCGTTTAGTTGAAACGAGTTAAATAGCTTAATTACGTTTAAAATTCCTATAAGAATACTATATATAAAATTCAACCATTTCAAGTCGTTTTGACTAAACTCGAAACGAAATACATCATTCCTCGGCTGTAAAATGTCAATATAAAAAATATGAATATTTATGTGAGCAAAAAGTGGGCATTAGAGATCCAGAATATTTTCAATAACACAAAATAAATACACTCGAGCTATTAATCAAATTGAAACCAATTTCAATTAACCGTCTTCTACTTTAGACACGAGTAGTCTAGTGATAAGCGTGCTAGACTGCCGATCCAAAAGTCCCAGGTCCTAATCCCACGCTTCCACTCCCAGAGTGCGCTTTTCCTAATAAGTGAAGCCCCATCAATTAGGATAGCTACTGCGGGATAATCACCCAGCATAGCGAACATAAACGATTCAAGAAATGGAAACAGAGCCACAACGTGGAGAGGCTTTGTGGAAGTCCTATGCTCCTAGCTGGAGTGAAATAGGAAATAGTTTCTTTTCTACTTTAGAGGTAGATAACATATCTCTTAAGCTTATCACTTTGCAAATTTCTTAATTGAACGGATTCAACACTCCACTTTTAAAGACTTTTGAAGATATGGAGATATTCTGTAGATAAGAGAAAAAGCAGAAATAGAGATAAAGATAAGATCATTTTTAAATTTCTTTAAGAATTTGTCGAATAGTCATGATCTTTACTCAACCAAATATCACTTCATTAGAATCTCTTCAGATTAATATTTTGATTTCTACTTATACATCATGGAAATATGTACATATGTTGCATATTTCTACAGGTTAAGTTTTATGAGATTAATAGTTCCTCGACAAGATCCTCTAAAGTTTTACAAGTTTTTTAAGCTTACAATGGCCTCGGAAACTCTAAAGCAGAATCGTAAAATCTGCAAAGTTCGTGTCTCCCATGAAGTTGCAACTTTATAAAAAAAATAAATTCTTTCAATACTATAAATTCAAATGATATTCGATTATAACACCAAGATCCATAATATTTTTTATATAAGAAATAGCGCGCTAATAGCTGTTGTTCTTAAAAATACTATACAAGGCGTTTGTGTACTTGCGTTTTTAGTTGAACCATTTAACATTGATTATTTAAAAGTTCCTAATTGACTACGTGACTGATATAAAAAAAAATTATTAAGATTTAAGGAATCAGCTCGTGTTTCTTTAAACATTTTAAACATATTTGTTTTCTTTTTTTTTATCTGCACAAAAAGAAAGTTTTGAAAATTTTCTTTTTTAAACTATTCGAGAAATTGGTTTGAGTTTTTCTTTGGAGTTAAAGTTATATGCACGTTAAGAAATGTTCCCAATGTTTTAAAACAAATACATTGTACTCAACCTCGTAAAGAAGGTGCCTTTAGAAAAACATCAAAAATCAATTGCCATAATAAAGTATTCCATAAATTGTACAACATATACAATATATATATATTTTATGCAATTGCAGTGAAAAAAAACTATTGATGGAATTTTTCACATTAACTAGGGGATATGTGGCCAATATTAGTTACTTTTTATCAGCGAATGCGGTACATGGTTATTAGGTACTCTTAGATATACCCTATATGTATGTAGTATAGGGTCCATTCGTTTAGTATGTCTAAATTGTTTCGACCTTATTGTGTATAGGTTATTAAAAATACATTATAGAAATGTATTATTATTGGTTTGAAATGGCTGTTTAGTCTTACGACAGTATTGAATGACATTTCGTTTTATTACGACAATAACTTTTTACTGTCGACACATCTGATCTATGTACAGGGTTTATTTAGTTTAGTTAGTTTCTTATACTTATAAAGTACTACACAACCACAGTTAACAATATTATGTTGTGAGCATTTTATTTAGATTCAACAATCAATTTTAATTTTTGAATAAACATCTCGCGTTCGATCATTTGTACTAGCTTGTACAATTGGCAGTGGTCACTGATGAAATGATGGATGATGGATGCTTAACATAAAATCAGCGCTCAAGTAAATAATAACTTTTTCTGTTCAATGCGGGTTGAATCACACCTGAAACTAAATCAAAGGCTGTAAATGTGGAGGGAAAAATGAACTATAATTATGATACTTAGGTATCTCTTCCTTTGCATGTTTATAGTAAGTAAAAGCTAATGAACACATTCGTACTCGGTGTTATTTAACGATAATGTTCTTTGCTAAAGATTATTAATTATAATCAAGTAAGCACTTCACGTGGAACAATGTTGAAACAATAAGAATTTTATGAGTTGATTTTCGATCTGCGATTTAGTCGCAAAAATTTTTAATCGCAAATGTTAGATTGCAAAGATTACGCGTGCCAGGTAAATAAATTATCTGATTTTACAACTCGACCTGAAGGAGCTCAATAATTAACTTGATTTTAGCCACTATCAAGGCACCCAATTAGAGAATCACAATTGGCGGACGTTTGTAGGGGCAACATAATTTTGCAACAAATTCACTTGTTTTGCGCAGTGATAACGTTTGCTTTTTATGTTGTAAAGGCATAAGCTCCGCCTAGCGTGTCAAAACGCCATGTTGACATGTGTTACGTCAAGAGCTTTCACGAGCTTCGTTTGCAACAAACACGTTTTACAGCACGAAAACGGCAAATTGTTCTAAATTTTTATTCAGAAATTATTGCAATAGTAAATTATCGAAATAACTCAAATGATTGCCGGGTGGGATTTTGGAGCGTTTCAAGTTATAGGGAAAAGCCGGCCCAACCCCCCGATTTCTCCGCGGGCGCCAACTGGAACAGGCTCTACAGGCCTACTGCCTTCTGCGCTAGGATGATTCTCAGAACTTTGTGAAATGTTTGTGTGCGAATTAGTAGCGCGTTCATCGTAACTACGCCGCAGCATAATTTTTTTACTGGTGAACTCCTCGGATGTTGTTAATAAATTGAGAAAACATTTCTTAGACAAAAAGTGAAAGTGGTACATTTCGCGATTTGCAATGTAGTTCGCGGGAAATTCGTGACGTTTTCGAAGCAAGTCGTATATAACAAATAGAAACAAATTGCATAAACCACCCCAAACACAAATTAGAATGTAATGTTTGTTGTGCGGTGGAGGATTTCGCAACAAGTTGAATTAAATGAAAATTTTGTCGGGCATTTTAAATAATATGTATTTGAATTCTAAACACGTTCACAACAATGCAATATTTATACAGTGAATTTTTTATGCAAATAAAAATGCTAAACGTGTTATTTCCCACGTTTAATCAAAAAACTATTAAACTAATAGAAACAAATTTGTTGTGAGAGTTCGAAGACTTCGTGATAGTGTAGTGAGATCAATGAATTGACAAAAAATCATCCCTACAATAAACTAAACGTTGTAAAAAAGGAAAGTGAATAAAAGAAAAGTTAAAACAATCATTCGAAAAGTTCAAAGATCAGCGATCTTCAGCAAGAACTACAAATCGTCCTGATGTTAATATACAGAACATTTATTTAGGCTGGGGAGTTAGGTGTGAAAAATAATATCGGTCAAAAATCCGCCTCTGGGCGCGAAGCAATGGCGGCGTCTTTAGAAAACGTTTTTCATCGCATTTTCCAGAATGATCGTCGGAATTTCAGTAATTCACCAATTTCGTTAGGAATGTTTTTGTTTTGTCTTTTAGTTGGTCCAATGTGTAATGTTGACCTATACATCAGTGAACTACGCAGTTCAAAATCCAACACTTTTAATTTACTTGGAACTTAATTTGTACCCATCAAATTATGCAACTTTCACAATGTTATGGTAATGGATAACTGATTTGTATGAAACGTTTTGACTATGGTATTAAAGCGCGTTCTTCGATCGTGTACTTTCCCATTCTCCTATTATGTATACTGACGCAACAAGTCGTGTTTTGAGTGCTAGCTGCAACTAATAAAAAATAGTGATAAATAAAGGTTATATTTAAATATTTTAGACAAACAGCATTTATTTGTTTGGCCATTCATTATCCGTTTCATACTTTGAATCTGTAAATTCTTACGCTTCAATAAGAGACCTTAATAATCTTGGAATGGTTTCAACTTTGTGTATACTATAATTATATCAATTTATAAAAATCCATGAAGTAAATCTACAAATATGTATGTATTAGAAACAGACAGGCCAAATATATTCCTGAGAAGACATTTCGATCTTCGTAGTTTTCACTGATTACATTTTATCCTCCCAGAACATGGCAACAAATGTTTTGAAGCAGATAAAAATCTATCGAAAGTATGGGAAGTCACGCAAAATATCAGTTGCTACGAATCGGCGGATTCAACTCTTTTAAAATAGAATTCTTTCACATATTTTCGTTCATATTTACAAAGAAATAGGAGAAAATGTAAGTGTGCGGAGAAAAATATTTGCTGAGATAAATTGGGATAATCGCCTGTCACAGAAACAGAGCAAGCGTAACATTACATATGGATGTGTACTACATCTTACGCATAAAAACTGAGTCAGTCTCGAATTAGGAAAAAATTGATTCGCATTCTCTGAACCAGTATATGTAAAATAAAGTGTTGATTCCGCCCTACCGCAGAATGTACATACAAGTTAAATAATCGTCAAATCCAGAATTCGTCTAACATTATACTAAAGAAACCGTAAAACACTACGTTGGCGTGGAAATATTGGTAATAAAATATGATGATCTATGTACTTACATATGTGGGGGCAATTTGGAAAATAAAATAGTATAGTAAGCGGTGCCTTTGGGCCCTTGATTAAGTCAACCAACCAGATAGAGATCCAAAATATACCCCAATCACACAAGATAATGGTTCGATAGGAATAACGTATATACATTGGTCAGCTGGATCGTCCGAACCTTATCCATGAAAACGACAATATGTTATATGCATATATCAGGTGTGGGGTACCTATTCGACCAATTGCAAATGACGAGTAAAAAAAATATGCCCGTTTTAATTTAATAAAAAGTTTAATACAGATTTTTGGTATGGACTCGAACTTCCGCATCTTCTCACATCGGAGTTGTGTATTTACCATTTGGCTACACTGACCGTTGGTCATTGTATAATAACAAGTCATAAAAAAACATTTTAGTCGGGCCTGGTTTTGGTTTTTACAGTTCGTATGCATTGCTAAAAGTCAAAACGGCGTAGCATGTCAAGGCTGGTCCTTTTCCTTATTCCAACTGACTTCCTTCAGACATCGGCCATCGGAAAACATCCATCGTCCATAATTGGATTTTGTTTTGTTAAGCCAGAGTTAAAGTAAAGCCTATAATCCTACTCAATTGCAAGCCTCAAACTAAAATTGGCCTTTCCTATGTTGAATATTATTTGTGCCAAGTCCCCATTAAGCGCCTTGCGCTCTATTATCAAAAGGTCTGTTACAGAACAGCTGAGCTCAAAAGCTTCTGGCTAAACATCCTTCTAGACTTAGACTGTGCTAGTGCAGACCAATCACACAAGTTGTGTGGCAGACGACATTCCGTTCCGTTCTGTTATATTGAACAGACCTTATCTATTTATACGTAGTAGGTAATATCTTACCCCATGATTGCCATATAAGTAGCACATATGATTACAATACCTTAAAAATTATGGCATATAGCGATGTAAGTAAGAGTTCATAAGCAAAATGTATTTTATAGTATTACATTGTACATGTATATATGATTTTGTATTCCAGTAGTTACACGTTCGCCATATAAACTTAAGAGGGAATCTTTTCTTTTTGGTAAGCAGAAAGCTATTTTATTGCGGAATTTTTACCTATACTATACCTTCAGAATATCTATACGAAATTTAGTGTAATAATTCACAAAAGTTTCGTAGTTATACGCTCTTCTGGATCGCTACCTGAATGGTCCTTCAACCTATTGAAGTAATCGTGAGACCTTAATAAAAAGCAAACCCAAACGTGAAAAATTACTTAATGTTGTAAAACAAAAATATTTTTTTTTAAATATTCATAGAGATATTCTAAAATTAAAAATAACTTCATAAACAATTTACTTATCAAACAACGTTAATTGGAGGTTTAACACTGTGTTGCATCGACTATATATTTTAGGAGCTAACAGTGTTCTTGAAGCCGTTAAATGTAATTAGATGAATATTTTTGTTATATTATTTTGAAAATGCTAAATTCAGTGACACTCGCATCATCAAGAACGGAAGTGCTTATTCGCCTTGGTTGTTTGCTTGTGTCACAAAACACACAGACGGCAGTGGTTCTGACTCAAATTTTCCTTTTACAAAATATCTATGGACTGAAATTTGCCTTTTTGTGCCGATGACACACACACCCGTCAAGAACGTTGAAACGAATTATCGCAATCGGTTGAATTTTTTGGGTTGTATTCCACATATAGAGATTTCATTGGTTGTATGGATATGTAACTAATTGACGAGACAGTATATAACTTTATGTCATGATGGCTTACTTATCTTTAACTTGAAATGTTCCCCTTTGCACATATTGACCTAAATATTACAGTCAGTGCGTTTGCTTTACCAATTTTAAATTTAATTATGTACATGATACATATATTGTAAGACAATCAAGACGAACAAAAATATCTAATTTCATGAATTCGTTTCACATCCTATTTAATAGAAAATACCACTGGCTAAAGAATTTCATAAATATAAAAAAGGCACTTATGCATATTTAATCCTTCATAACGTGCTTCATAATTGGAATTTCAATTGATTAGTTGAATATGAGCCAATAAGAACGCCCCAAATACAACAGCACCACTTTACAAGTTCCCAACTTTCTATAATTGCACCTTCCAAACTAACTACAAATACTACAGTTTCTGGCAGCACTTCATACATAGGCTCTACCCACGGCATTACGTCCCCAATTGAAAGTTAATGAAAAATTTACAAACGGCCATTTAAGTAAATTAATAAGAAATCAAATAACCGTCAGACAGTGACTGGTATTGATTTCAATATTACAACAGTCTCCCTTTCTAACTGCAGGCCCCGCAAGAAGCGACTTTAAAGCGGAAACGAGTTTGAGGGGAAGCCAGGAAATACACTCAGCTCGAAATTAGCTGAAGTCGACACTAAGCTCGTATTCTTTACGCATGCCACGTAATCGATCACATAAGCCTTACCAGGAAGCCTTACGAGGAACCTAAAGCTCATTAGAGTATATTTCACTAGACTGGCTAGGCATTAGAAGCGGCACCAGTTGACCAGTAGCAGTTCCAGTTGGATCTTCACCTGTGCTGGACTGGACAACCGCTTGAAGGATGGTAAGTTCCTTTCAATAAATAGTAAATTTCAGTTTCTCTTCCAGTAACTCCTTCACGACGTTTGCTCAATAATTCATCGCATTGACGGCGTGGGAAGAAGAGTGTTTGAGAATATATTCGGGACGAACATGTGCTTTGTGAATAATTGATGAAAGTGTAAATTATGTGTCATAGTGTGATCGAGATACAGGACGTGCTTTAACACAGTGGTACTTATTGCAGCTGCTGGCCACTGCACAAGATTAGATTATGACTCTTGTGCGTGTGACAGCGGCTATTGTGAGATACCCAATGCAACAGATAGAAGGAATAGAAAAGGACAGCAGGCTTTGAAATTGACTTTTGGGAAAAGTATGTTATACCATTAAGAACAGTGGCGGCACAAGGCCTAGATTTGATGTAGTAAAGATTAATTTTGCGAGACCCCCTGGCCAGGAAGGGGTCCGTTTGATTGCAAAAGCAACAAAAATTGTGTTTATTCATTTACATTATTTGTAACATTTAAAAAAAATTTAACATTTAGTAAAACCTAACCTAACTAAGAAACAGAAATTTCCAGCTATTAGACTTACTGAGCTTCTTAGTAACTGAATCATAATCCAGTTTAGATGACGGTCTTTCCAGACCCATTGTACTTCTTAAAAAAAATTGTTATTAGTTTTAGTTTTGAAAAGCTCCTTTACTGGTACCTACTTTCAATATTGTTCGGACGATTATCAATATATTGTGGTGAATTACTTTTAAGTTATTTTCTATTATGTATTGCCAGCAGCCGCTTCACATCTTTAATGAAGTCGGGTACATTTGGAGTCAGTGCCGGTCCGAGCCTACTTTCAGGATGAAGCGAGATCCAAATATGGTCCCCTTTAGAAGGACTACTTCATGGACCGCATAAACTTGCTGCCCCTTTCATACAGGACCCTATTTCATAAAACTTACAATGACCACAATTTTCCAAATTAAATTAAAATTTAATGACAATTTCATGTATTATTAACAACTATTGTGTGATAAGTTTGTTGTACAATAACAATGATTTATTTGTCACGATAAGTTCTACACCTACACAAAATATTCATTCTCAATAAATCATTGTCATTATTCTTTATATATTGGATATTAAATTTGTCGATCTTCACTTCTTCACAGGAACTATCTCCACTGTAAAATTTTACAACAAATATGTGGCAATATTGTATAGATATTACAAGTTTCCGTTTCCATAAAAACTTGTCATGATAATTTAACAGGAAAATGATGACAATTGTAGGGAAAATCGTTGGTCATGAAATTTTGAATCATGAAACAGAACTGTGACAAATGCAAACTTTTCCTTCAAAATTTTTTGAATCATACTTGTCAGGAAGATATTTCACGAAACAGAAGCTTGTTACATGTCGAATAATATAATAAGTTACAAAACTGTCAGCTAAAAATTATAGGGCTTGTAAGTTTTATGAAATAGGCCGTAAAAATAAAATATGTTGAGTTAATTTACGAATTAGTAAGATAAATAATAATATTGACCTTTTTTGTTCATTTTACAGAAAAGGTGGTTACCTTTACCTACCTACCATTCATACCGCAAGCGAAATCACTCGGAAATAATATTAATAAAGTTACAAACACTTTAACTTTCTCCACTTTGAAAATTAACGGCTTATATGCAAATATTCCACACGAACGTAACTTTTACCTCAAGGAATATGTGCTCGGACACTTAATTTGACTGTTAGGAGCGTAGCGCCACCTGCCCGAAAAATTAGAGCCAGGATTTTCCTTAGCCTTTTCTTCCGAACAGCATACCACTATAACAGCCGGAACAGAAAGGATTTCCTTCAGCATTCCTTTACTATTGCTTGAGCGTTTTTTTATATTGCTTTGGTATAGCCCAAAAAATTTGTTGGCAACAGCATACTGAACTTTAGCGATGACAAAAAATTAAATTTTGTAGGCCCTGATGTTTGTCATAAGAATTGGTGAGATTTATAGGACTCGCGTCAAAACCGCTAACCTCGCAAATCTCAAGGAGGATCACTAATGACATGGGCTGCATTCGGGCTAAAGGGAAAGATCCCTATATGTTTTATTTCCAAACAGATGGACTCAAGATTGTATGTGGAGTTTCTGGACAATGTACTAATATATTTTTCTGAGGATACTTAGGAGGAAACAAGACAATCTTCCTACACATACTGCAAAATACTTGTTGGACTCAAGGAAAATACCTTTAATGTAGTGGCCGGCTGTGAGTCCAGGTTTAAATCCTAGGGAGAATGCATGGATCATACTTTCTCAATAAGTCTACAAAAACAGGCAACAATTTAACACATTTAAGGATTTAAGAAGAATGGGATAAAATTGATATTTCTGTATTGCCGCTTGTTTTTAAAAATAAAAATAAGAGAATAAAATAATTTAAAAAAGGGTTTGTTTTTGTTCTTATATCACAATTTCGAGAAATGTACTTTTAATTTTGCAAGAATTCAGAAAACTTGATATGCACATATAATTATTTCATTGGGTGTATTATATATTGGGAAAAAGCGAGGCCCCGAAATAGAACCTTGTGGAACGCTCAATAAAAATTTAGTATGTTCTGAGTAATTACCATCGGCAAATTAATTGCTTCTGTGCTACCCCAAAACCGTCTTGTTCGAATCATACTAATAATCGCTTCAAAGATTAATTAAGAAAACATTGAAAATAAGAAAAGTTTTTTTTTATATGTATTTAGTTGAAAATTTCAGTTGTATAAAAAAAAAAATTTATTCTATTTGGAAAAGTGAAACTTTAAAAATGTAAAATTTAAAATTTTATTTTCTTTTCGTGCGATATGCATTTATATTTTATAAATATAATCTGTGCGTATGCCCTATGTATGTACATAGGTATGTATTCGAGTTAGTTCTTAAGGGGTTATTACCAGCTTATTGCCCAAAAATGAGGGTTGTTCTAATGATTTTTCATAAATACATTTAGAATAAATTTTATTTAAGTATGATATTACATTTGATTAAGTGCTTCTTGAACCACAAAAAAAAATTGTTTCGTTGAAAAATATCCCAAAATGGCGGCTATACAGTAGGTCGCGTAAACTACCATTTAAAAAAGGTCCTTCCACGGCCGGCAGTAGAAGTCTCGTCCAAAGTAACTTAACAAAAAACCAAAAATTTTTTCATTATCTACATGATTTTTATTAACGAAGTTCACATGATTATATTTTTAGAATTTATTTTCGCAAAATGGCATTTGTTTGAAAAAAAACCGTTTTCTTCGACGAACTAAATGGCTTATAACTTTTTTTCCTGATATACAATCGCTACAATCGTGTGTGTTTCGTTAGATAATTTAATAATAAAGGTCCAGTTAAAATTTGAAGTCAATCGGATGAAAACTGTTCGAGTTCTACTGCCAGCCGATTTTTAAAACGTGGTTCCGAGAAAAACGCGTTTAAAAAAAAAATTGAAAAAGTGGCTTCGGAAAAATTGATTTAGAGACATTTTAACATTTAAATACACCTTTCTACAAAGTTTGTTTTGATTCGAGGGATGTTTAGGTATTATTTAAGCCGATAGAAAAAAAGTTGAAAAAAAAAATTAAGCTGGTAATAACCCCTTGACAGTACGTAACGACTTCGTGTATTTAGATTTCTGTGTTATTCGCAATTTAATGCAGTTCGAGTGCTATTCGAGGGATACATACAAATAAACAAATATTGCACTGGCAACATCGGACATGATTTCACCCTACTCACTACTAAATTTCGTAAACATGATTTGGTAATAAATGTAATCAGTTGAATTTAAAAACAAGACAATAATTTTATAATTCTATTACTACAATTGTATCACTATAATTTCATTACTTACAAAAGCAAAAGTAAAGAGATTATTGAAGATTCAAATTACAAGCTAAGCAAACGAGTTCGAATAGGTTTTTGTCTTTGCTTTATATGTTATAATAGTTTAGCTTGTTTGCGGACGACAATAACTGTTATAACGAAAAAAGGACGAAGCCCTGGATTCAGACAGGCTCTTAAAATGTTTAACAAAATTACGATTTCACTGAACTGTACGCAAAAATATAAAAACTAATTGTGCTGACTGTACACTTGCAACTTTACGCTAGCACGGAATATTTCCTTACACGAGCTTAAAGCTGAGGGAGGTTTACAAGAAATGCTTTTGGTTGATGTATATGTTTTAATTGTAAGCTTAAAAAAGGACTTGAATTGCTTTGACTTAAGGCACAAGCTTTTGTCCCAACGACAACAGCATTCTAAGCTCCTTTTAGTATATACTTTAGAGCTTTTGAAGCAAAGCCAAATAAACGCTTTTGGTTCTTGCGTGCTTTCTTAAAATTGGATTTTGTAGTCAGAAATAAATTTTTTATTTAAAATTTCAAAGAATAACAAAAGAACTTAGTTATCTAATAAATTTTAAAATTTCAAATGACATTGTGATGCTAATGGGTTAACTATTTTCTACCACAATAAGAGGTAGAGAATTTTATTTCATGCAATAGATTTTAGTACATTTTAACACCGTGATTTGTAGATTTTAATATTTGTAGTAAGTACATACATATTTCCTCTTTCTCTAGAAATTAAAGAAATTATTACATTATTATTTTTATATGTATTATAATGAAATCAAATGATTTTCTTTGAAATATTTCACAATAAAACAATTTGAGCTGACTACTAACCGAAGGATAATGGCTCCCCAGTTCATCAAAGCCGTACCTCGATTTCTTTGAATTCTTGCCTTCCTGATTTCTGTGGTTGGGAATAAACTTTCATAGCGAAAATTCCTTTAATCTTTCAAAACCCTGGACTGCACGCCGATAATCCATCAAGAAATCTCCTGAACTTACACAAATTTGTTTTACGTATTTTACTTGAAAAGGACTTTAGCTGAGTTCTGTGTAAAACCACCCATGGGATTTATCGATTCTTCAAAGAATTCCATTCTTTGAACTTCCAAGGAGGAACTTTACGAATTTTGAAATATATTTGTAGAACTACTTGCAAATAGGGGTATACGAAATGCAATGGTTATAATTTTGAAGGTGTGTCTATACAACTTGTCAATGAAAAATTGCTTTTATATAACCTTTCCGTTCTGGTTTTGCAAGCGTTTAATAAAAATACGGTGCTGGAAAAGTAACAGTACGTGATACCATAGACGGAATATCCTGAAACGGTTATAATGATTTAGAGTTAATCATGGGGTCCGTAAATCAGAAATATTATTTGGATATTCTCAACTGAAAACTACTTCCATTTATGGATGGAAAATGCAATTGAGGTGAACCGCTTTCCATCAGGACAATGCCCGTCCTCTCGTAGCTCAAGAGACAATAAATTGATTCTATAATAATAATACCACTGTTTTTCCGTGGACAGAGTGCATCCTGGACATAAATAATATTGAGAATGCTTTCTAGGTGAAAGAACTACGAAAAGAAAGCGAACAACAGAATTGTGGATTCCCTGACGGAAGGATGCCTAAGTTTACCATAGGAATTGCTCAAGAACCTATAGGAGTCCTTATCTCGCAGAGTTACTGATTGTATTCGAGCAAAACGGAAAGGGATATTATTTCAAATGTTAAATATTAAAAATTTTTACGGTTTTATTGTTTTGCACATGAGTTGATGGATGAAAAGTTTATAGTGTCTTAAGGTGTTACTGTTTTTGAAGGAATTATTTTGTGTTGTAAACCTGCAGGTCTATTTATTTTCTTAAAAATAAATTGTAATAATTAAGTTTTTTTATGTAAGAAATTGAGGAGTAAAGTAATTTTCATAAAATTGTACACTTAAATCTAAGTTGTGGGAAGGGGGGGGGGGGGGTCGAAAGCGGATATACAGTATGATTCATAAATTCGAAATTTTCATGGTATGCATATTGTTATTGTATTCTTATATTTTGATCTAATTAACGCAACAACATCAAGCACACGCGAAACACCAACTATCTCAATGTGCTTTCCAAAAAACTCTACAGTGGTCATCTACTTCTACCACTGCAGGTACAGTCACTTTCCAAAAAGGTGTTATACAACATGCCCAGATAGAGCGAGAGGTGGACGAATGTTGAAAGATATGTACATTCGACGCTTTCATATCATTCCGAAAACAAAAATTACAAATTTATAGAGAAGTCAAAACACACATGAGGGCCTAAAGAACGCAATCATCTTCAGGGAGTAGTAGCTCGACTATATTGTATAAAAGAAAACCCCATTACGATTTGGTTTAAAAATAATTACGAAGTTCCATATCTTGCCTTGCCTAATTTATGCATCAACTCGAATCAATTAATTAATTCATTTCAATTGTTGGTAATCATAGGTACCTATACCGTTATTTGAGATTGTATTTTTATCAGATGAGTGCAACTATCCACGAACTATTGCTGTTAATTACCTCTCATATATTTTCCATGTTTCTTTTTTTCCAGCGTTCTCCGCAGCCAGACAGTAACAGCTAAATCGTTCCCTATACCCCGGGAACTTAAAAATGTTTTCCTATCCTGACCCAAATAATACACAAATATTATTCTCTAAATCAACAATGACCTGGCTTGCCTCTATAATTCCCGCTGGCTAGCAAACATCATTTAAAGTAGGTACACAAAACCCTCGTGAACCGCAATAAATATGATTAGGTTGGCCCCAGGGGATTTATCACTGATTCAAATTGATGTCGTTACTACAAAGAGAACAAAGCCAAATCACACTCCACCGGGCGAATTCGTATAACGCGAAACCCAATTTGCATAGTTACTAGCTTCGGAAAAGTTTGTCCTATTGTCACCTATCCAGGGATATGTACACCTGGAGGCGATGGAGCCATTACACCCCGGGGCAGAAATGAAAGCTTTACTTTTGTCCCAAAGAGGCCCCCTCCCCTATATGTATTTATTTAGCTATTAAGCTGCTATTGATCAAAATGCCGCACTGCTTTGTCGTATGATATCGTATCTATAAGGCGTAAGATAAATACGAGTATGTATCTACTTATGTTAGTTAACAATTTTAAGGATATTCTACACACACTACAATTTGAATGTTTAAAGGTGTCAGAAGTCAGAAGGGCTTTTAGAACTGAAAGTGGCTGTGACGAGGGAGCAGTATGCTTACTCGTAACTTTTGCAAAACACACAGAACAGAATGTAATGGTACTGCTGCTATAATACATATTGAGGACCAAATTATTATTACCCATATAATTTTAATTCATGAGAGCTAGAGATATATTTTAAAGATGTTAAGAAATCTTAAAACCTAATTTTCGAGGAGGGAAACATTACAGGTGCAAAAATTGTTTCTCAATTTTCTCGGCTTCTATTAAATCTGCGCCAAAAAGTAATGGTACCAGCGTAAAGGGCGCCTCGAACACTATAAGTTTGCTAATTATGACTTTTGTCGTAACTGTCCCGGGGGCAACAAGTGAAAAAATTGTTTTTCCATTATCTCGGCTGTTTTAGCAGCTACAAAGAAAGTGATGATACCCAATTGCTGCGACTGACGGCGAATGGATAAAGTTTTATTTTTCCGTTTGCACACTTTTATTTACAGTGGCAACATTTGTTCAATACACTTATTCTGATGATGTGCTGGTGTTGCTACATCATCCAGAGAGTATGTGGTAGAAAATTTATCCATAATTCGTCGGATGGCTTGCTCCAATGGACGATTATGTATACCATAAAAAACAAGTCTTGTCAATATGCGCCCAACATTCAAAATAATTTGTTTACCGTTCTTCTAGTGCGGTTTCGTGATTATTCATGGGTTCTGCCACCCATATAGCTGTAGTAGTACAGTGAATACAAGCAAATGTTCATATTCCGACGCTTCTTTCATAGGAAGTGAGACTAAAACTCAATCAATCAAAAATCTGATTTTATGAAGAATTTTCCTTTTCGAAGAATGCTTAGTTCTCAGATGAAAGTAAATTCGAAATTTGAACCAGCGGAACCCACTAAAAATTTGGAGGAAAAAGAACTGCGCTTTACAGGAAGAGAATTTAGTAAGTACCGTCAAACATGGAGGGAGATCTGTAATGGTCTGGGGATGTTTTGCGGCCTCTGGAGTCGACAGTCTTGTAATAATTGAAGATACAATGATAAAAGGGAGATTATCTGATATTTTTACAAACAAATCTTCCGCCTAGCACTGAAAATGAGTCAGTCATGGATATTTCAATAAGACATCGACCCCAAATATACTGCCGAAATTGTAAAAGAGTGATTGCTATACAGAACTCCTAAGCAGCTAGATAATCCTTCATTCTCCCCAGACCTTAATCCCATAGAAAATCTATGGAATCATCTGGTTGTTTATCCAAGGAAACGAAACATTACTTCTAAAGATGGCCTCAAACGAACACTTCTTGAGGAATGGGAAAAAATAACTTAAGAATACGCTAGTCGAGTTCATGCCGAGGAGATTGGATACAATGATAAAAGCAAAACGTGTCTCAACAAAATATTAAAATATTTATATTTATTTAGTTATTGAACAGAGTACATACGAGTGTTTCCAAATTATCCACAAATAAAAAACCCCAATCACTTACCTAGATGCTATCGAACGAATTGTTTGCTTCAACTTTATATTGGTGCTCATAGTAGTTGAGCAGGTCTTTTAAAATGCTATCAAGTATGAAGTCATATCACTTTATTTGACATTTATTTGACATCCCAGTCGCGAGACTTGAGGCTCCAAATTTGTTTGCATTGTGTCTCCCCATCGTACTTTCCAATCTATGGATCTAAATTTGAAAAATTTGCAAAGTACCTACTTAGAAAGTTATTTCAATAAAATCATATTAAAAATGTTGGCCATATATGTATGTAAATATATACGGAAAAGAATTCTGTGTAACCTCAACCTCTAATATTTAACGTTTATTAAAAGAGAAAACTTTTTTTTCGTTATGGAAGAGCTTCGGAACCCTAACGAAATGCGTGTCTGACACGCACTTGGCTGCCTTTTTATGTTATCTACATATTTGCCTGTCTGACTTTAAGCAATCCTCTCCCTCATATACTAAAAAAAGAAATTTAAATGCTTTAAAATAAGCACCTTATAGGTACTTTATTTATAGATGAAATTTAATTAAAATAAATTTGGAAGTGCCCTGACATCTTGACCTCCAGGAGTCGGGAGTCGAATAAATAAAATTCGACATTCTCGGTAACTTCCCTAATTTGCCTGATTTGTGTAACGCGTAATGCCAGCAGCTCATTTTTTTCGTACAAACTGTCCTTTAACTGTTGCGAATAAAAGTAACTCTGGGTGGAATTGCCTGCAGGCACTCGAAATTGGAGTGGAGGAAGGCACAGCAAATTTTTCCGCCCGAACAAACTTGGAGTTTTCATTCGTGTAAAAGCCAGCACCCAGCGAAGGGCAGCAAAAACAACAACAACAAAATGTGCTTGGCTCACACAAATTTTAAGGGAGCAGTTGGGATTAGTGGCAATAAAGCCAGCCATCGAAGGGCCCACCGCCGACCGGCAAAAGGACACTCAACTTGAACGGGGGGTTTTGTTTAGCACTTTGTCCTGCGACTGTAAATAATAATCATCTCGTGCTTTATGATGTTTGCAGTCGCCCGAGAAATTGTCAAATGAATGCGGGGAACGTTATAAATTAAATGCGTCTGTCCTCCGGATTATACGCGGAAGCTCTGGCGCAACTGGAGTGAAGGAGGTGAGAAGCTCTCCCAGTTTAGGGAGTTTTCAGGACAGGCTCCGATGTCCGATGTACGGCGTTACAAGTGCACCGCGCGCAGAATCACCATGTATCCTCGATCTGTTGAATATATCCTTCGGCAGGACGTTCAGCCAGACTTGTAAGGATACAGAAGTTTTTCCCCTAGTTTTTGTCGAGAGGGCGTAAAAGGAGCACATGTCGGCTCCGTCCTTTGGGACCTCTGCATTTCTTTTGTAGCCTTGCAGCAAAACACATACCTTGCGTCCCAAAGACAGTTGTGCGTCGGTTAAGTGGGTGGACAGCAGTTAGTGGTGGACGCGAAATTCGCGGTTACGCAGTTTAGTTCTAGTTGGCAACCAAGAGCTTTAGGTCAAAGTGTTACTATAATTCATAGAGTTCATCAAAGTGTCCTTCCTCTTCTGCGACAACAGAATAAAAAAGGGTTGAATGAGTCTATCCGCGCTCGTGGAGGGATACAAGGCTCCGCAGAACTTTTCCTCTTAGCCTTCAAAATCTTCAGTGCTGGGAGTTGTGTTCCAGTTGTTGTTGCTGTTGAAAGTTTTGTTGTTGTTGGTGTGCTCATCCAGGCGCGCTCCGCCAAGTGCATGTGTGTGTATGAAGTGAGTGCTGCTAAAAATCAACTCCTTTAAGGGATATGTAGCGAATTTTTTAGCGGAAATAGCGTTGCCAAGCTGACGTGATTTTTGGGGAGCGAGTCGTGGCCTGCATTAACATTACGCCGACTTTACACAGGACTCACCATCTAGTAAGTAGCCCAGTAGAACAACGTCCCTCGACCAAGCTCGATGCGGGGGGTTAAATTATTGATGCGGCTCTTAACACCCCTCAAATTAAGTTTTCACGTTCAGCAAAAGGGCTCTATGGAGCGTGACTTTACGCCCGATAAATCTGCATAACACCTTTTATCCTGTTTTGGTTATAAAATATGCACACTGCCACCGGCATACACCGCCCTAAGTAAGCTGTCCGCATTTCATGGAAATGGACCCACAACTTGTTTATATTCAATTACAGCATGATGAGGCCTACAACCTCCCTGTAATTGGCGGAGGCGGAGTTCAGCTACCCCCGCTGCGACGATGAGTGACAGCTTAGCATAATTTACGTTTAATCACAAAACAAGTGATTTTTCGCAAAAATGAAGAGCACTAATAAATTCATAAAAAATGGGGCCATACCGCAAAATGGGATTAATTCATTAGCGGAATTTGGGTGCACTGGTGAACTGTTTATGCAAGTGAAAGGCACAAATCTGCGTTTTTATCTATCAGGGGGAGCAATTTAATTTTGCATATGAATAGCTGGCGCTTGTCAGGGCAGTACCTACCACAAAACCTTAAAGGCCCTAAAATCCCATTTTTAGTTGTAACTGATTTTCATTTACGACCGATTTGCATAGATAAATTTTACGATCTTTCCTTTCCTTTAAAGTTTAATGGGAATATGCCTACAAGGGAATAATCATAAATTGCTGCAATGATATTTAAACGTATCAAAAGGGAAATCGCTACAGTTATAGTCAATTTACTTAACTTCAACGTAGTTTAAGCTTACTCTCCCTAATAACTTTAATGGGTAAGGAAACAGTGGCGTAGCTGATGGGCCCCCATGAATATATAACAAGCCTCATTCATTCTCTCGCATATTGCAAAATGCGCCTTATTCACATTGTTCATACCAGAATTAAATACTTCATGCAATCATGCCAATTCACAGCTCCCACTATCAAACAGGCAGCCTATAGGGGGAATCAGTGCTCTTCTCGGGTAATCTACTTTTCTATTAAATAACATTATTTTTTTCGCCTGTAGAGTTTCACGTATTACCCTTACCACTGAGTTACCATGCTTGGCGCGGCGGCGTGTAATTGTACTGAGTTTCACATTACAATAATCCTTTTACACATTTGTGTAAGTTACTGGGAAATATTTCTTTATTCTTATCAAATCTCCTCAATCTCCTCAAAATATAAATTAACGCCATTTTAAATTAGTTATCGATTCTATAAAATCTTGCACCCTAAGAAGCCATAGGAATAAATTTTTGCCGTTCTCATTACGTAGTTCGCCATCTTTAATTTTGAAATTATGGCAGATTTGAAATCAATGGCCATAAACCATTCGAATTCCTCGAAGTCGTATTACCAAGACCCCTAGCTTTGAATTTAATGGCAAGCCGTTGAAGTTTAAGAACTTTAGTAGGCAATATTTTTCCGCTATCTTAAATTTTAGTAAGTTTGAAATCCATATCTCCTTAGTTTTCTTTATATTAATTCTCATTAACCTTTCTTAAAGTGGAGGAGTTTCGGTAACCATATTGAATCCTCCATTTCGAATTTGAAAATTTTGAAGATAGGTGCGAAATCAGCGACCCCAAAAAACCCCTAGTATGGATTTAAAGGGCAATCCCTTGTAGTATGAATAATTTAATAAAGTAACTAAGCCGTAGCCACCACTAAAAAAAACAACAAATAACCTATATATTAAGTTGGACTATGCACTACCTTGTGTCAAAAAATGAAGTCTATCGAAGTAATCGTTTGGGCGTCATTGAGTAACAATGTCATGTCATAGATTAATACATCAGTTTGCGCAGAAAGATTTATTGATCTTTATCCTTATAAATAAACGTTGACACTTAGTGTGACTGGACTTTGATCGTTTACGTCTAAGCGAATCATTCAAACTTCGATATTATGATCAATTTACGTCTCCAACGCCCTGTGTTACAGAGTTTCGTTAGGGTTTGAAATAAATTATATTGATAAATTAAAAAGGGGGCCCATTGAGATTTTTGCGGGTGGCTCTCTGAGTTCTCAGCTACTCCACTGCAAGGAAACGAAGAAGAATCACAGCAAGAGGTAATATCAGTTCAAAATTAGGTCAATTATCTACCTAATTGCCAAAGGCCATGCTTACTTTCATTCTCAATTATTCAATCATTCCTACATGTTCTAATTTTGTCTAGAAAAGTGGTGGTATATTTGAGCCTGTTTCATTATTTGTTTTACTACCTATCTAACATATACAGGGTGGCCGGAGAAGTGACGTCCAAAATCGATTTTGCGTAGTTTTCGAGTTACAGGGTGATTGATGAAATTCGGGATGCACATTATTATTTTATATTGATCTTTTGATCTTCTCCACGCATCACACGCACACAAAAAAAAGTTCGGGTGAAAGAGAATATGCTAAGATATTCCTATATATTTTGGTACGCTGAGCCCGAATTTGTCATCAGAACTGCAATCTTAGCTCAAGATTCTTCCCTAACCTCAAAATAACCTCAAAAACTGCTTCAAGAAGTACCAATTGCTAAAGTTAGAAACCAAATTGCTAGTGAAAAAAGAATATAGTTATAAACTCTTTGATAATACGATTAGTATTCGAGTCCAAGAAATGAAATATCTTACAGAGCTAAATGCAACTATTTAAATTATAGTAGGAAAATCGTTTTTCGTAAATATCTCATCTGCTAGACATGCTAGATGAAAAATTTAAATACATTTTGTTAGATCTCAAAATCCTCTACAGATTTAGTCAATACTACAAATACTAAAATGTATAAACGAAGCCACAAAACACCGAGAGTTTTATAACTTATAGATGTGTACATATGTTCATGCGGGGGATGGCCAATCTTTAGATACATTAATTGTTTAATTAATAAAAGTCTCAAAACGTCAAAATGTTAACCATAAACTCCCATAATATGGCTTTCGGAGTGCTAAGTAACCTATTTAAGAATTTGTGGTATTTACTATTTTATTAGCCAACACATCCCGTAAAACATTTATCATCAACCCTAACACAATATTCAAATTCCAGTAAAATCCATAAGAACTATTAAAGGAGCCCTTGTCCCTTTCTGCAACCACATTGCGTAAAGTAAATTTTACGAGATGTAAGGCTTAAACTCAATTGTCCTTTCAATTCTTCTTGAAGGTTGCAGACTAGCTGTCTCCACGAGAATGCGAAAATTGCTTATGCCAAGGAATTCTGATTTAAAAAAAAAATGGAGGAGGTGGACTGCAAAATATTTTCGTGGGCGTCTATCGATTTTCGCATAAGTTTTCCTATTGGCAAACAAATAGGAAGCATAAGTAGGAAAGGCGTTCTAAACTTGCACCACAAAAGTGCTAATATATCAACTGGACAGCATTTAAATTTTATGCTTATGGTTATTAACTTTTCTAATGGCAAATTAACACAATTGTTATGAGGGAAAATATGGTCAAGCTACTTTTCATGGCGAATTTTGTAGGTATTTTACATGTCCTGTGTCCTAAGTTTGTTTGTGGTGATTCGTGATTTATGGTAGAATTCGAATTTTTGTCGATAATGTTAAAACAAATAAACACTAGGCAGGAAATAGTTTTTTTTTATAAATTCTCATTGATAAAAGTCCCTTTAGGTATTATGTTATATTTTTATAAAAAATTGGAAGTGTCTATTTGCAACACGCGTTTTACCGTGTGAAGTCCCTGCCCGATTGCTTCGGTGGGATGGGATTAATCAGATATATGTATTTGTTTAGTATTAACCGAAACATAACGTATACTTAAAGGACATTTAGTTACATATACATATGTACATATATTGCTGATGTACCTACTTGGGAAAAAATCTAATGCCTATCAATAAAACTATCAAAATTTAAAAATAAGTATGATAAGGAAATATTTCCAGGTAAGATACAGCACACATTTAATTCGATCAGAAGACGATGTAAACTTTAATTACATAAATAAAAATCATGTTCATAGGTACTCGATGAGGTAAAAAATAATTATTAAAAACTCGATCTGCCTGTTAATTGCAGTGGAGTGGAATGGCGCCGATTAATTTTCCCTGGCAGTAGATATCAGTCAATCTCTACATTTAGGATCATTTATTTTTATTGTGCAATGTGCGTAAGTAAACTGTCATAAAAATAACTGGAAGTGAGGTTATTACTCGACATGTTCAAACGGAACGTTGCGAGCATACATATATGTATACCACATCTGAGTTGTACCTACACTATGTGCATAACTTTTCTAAATCGTTAGATACACAATCAAAAATTGATTATTAGGATCTCATGATGGGAAGAGGGATTCCCGTCCCGAACAGATTTTGCCTCGATTCCTTCCACAATTACTAAAGAAGACTAAGACAAGAACAAGAGAAGACAAGACTTGATTTTTTTCTGATTCGTTCTGCAAATAATAATATTTATTTAAAACTGATTTTTAATAAATTTCATCCTACATCTTTCAAAACAGAGGAATCAATAATTAATTGATTGTGTTTTAATTTCCGAATGTACCAATTTAGCAGACTCATTACCACCAACACCAGGAAAAGGTTTGGATAGCCCACCAATTAGAAAGACAATAATGATAGTATAATATCTACGTCCAGAAATTGTCTTTGTTATCCTATGACAATGACGTCACAAATTTTGTTGTATTCTGCTCGTCAAACCCTGCGCCACCTACCAAACTTCATTTGAAACGACGAAAAAGTATTCGAACAAACCGCGATGCTGGTATAATTCATATGTACGTATATCTACATTCAGAAATTGTTTCTTGTATGCTATGGCAATAAGTGAATGAGTTTATAGATCCACGATTTCACATTATGACGTTCAGCGTCCGGCATATTAATTTCCTGTGAAGTCATATAGCCTTGGACACATTCCGGATCAAGATGAATCCAGGGGCATCTCATTTGTTGAAATGAATTCGGTTTAGCAGTTAAAGCTGCACGATGTGACAATTTATGTCGCTTTCATAGCCTGTGAGATTCATAACCCTGCCTTTTGGTTTTGCCGAAGGTGTCGTAAAAAAAAAAACTCTACACAGCAATAAATTTATTAGGAGACCTAAAAGCTGATAAAGGTATAAATATTATTTTTACAAAATGTTAACGCAAAATAAATTGTTTTTCTTCTTCAGTGAAATCGAAAACATATTCAGTTCCAGAGTGGATATATGTAGGTATGTTTGTACATTACACAGCTGTGTAATGTATTCAATTCGTGCATAACTCTGAGCTGCATTATTTAAGCGGAACTGAGAATCGGAATATCCATGCCCGCATACACATACACACACATATTAATAAGTATATGGTTACGGGAATGTTATAAAAATGTACTTTATTCTAATTGTTCCTTTGTTTCTCATTTTTAATTAAAATGAATGCGGCAATGAGTTCAGCTAATTACCTACATAGTTTGTAGCGTACCTGGCAACTATGAAAGCATTAAATGTAACAGTGAATAGTGCGGAAGACGTATGGGATGCGAAGCATACGTGCGCTGTTTTTAATATTCACCGCATCTAAACCCTTCTGTAACATTTACGAGGGTCTACTTCATTAACTACACAGGGAAGTTTTTACTTAAATCAGAATCAGCAATTGTTAGACAACCCAGCTCCCAAGGTCAGACAGCCACAGCAGCAGAAAAGGCAGTAGAGGAAGCGAAATAAGGTCACCCCGCCGAGCAGAAAAATACGAAATAGTTGAAATTTAATTATGGCATCACTCTGAGTAAGGACTCAATTGTCTTCTTGGTAAATGCAGGACCTAGATTCGCATATGCAGGTCATAACGTTGTTGTTGTCATTTCGCTTGCTGTTGTAGTGAAAGTTGCTTAAATGGAACATTTGTGGGAATTTATCATGCAATTTTGGTGATACCATAAGTAGGCCTTAATAATTTAAATGGAATTGAAATCCGCAAGCGATGCACACTAATGTATTTGGTGCATACATGTTGCAGTAGCTGTACACCATAAAAACCTTATATCGCGACGCGGTGCGTTGGTTTATTTCTTTGTGTGTTTATGTAACAAGTGTTTCATGGTTTAAATTTCCCAATTGCCTAGTTGCAATTTTGAACTCAGGACACATTTAATTTCAAATTTTTTAAAGGGTTACCGATAGAGTGCATAAGAAGTATCGAATAAAGAACAATCCTTACAAAAACTATTACACAAGAGTCTAAACAATCGCTAGTTTCGCATCCCTCCAAAAAACGTTGAACCAAAAGTCTGTATATAAATTGTCAGTATTAAACGCTAAATAGGAAATCATATTTAAGTAAAAAAAACCAGTCTCGCACACGAAGAATTCGGTATCATCGTACAAGCTATAACACTATGTACTTTGTAACTACTTTTGTAAAAGAAACAAGAGGGGCGCTATAACATAATCGAAAAATTGTTTTTCTAAATTGAATGGCGGCCATATTGAAATACGCCACATTGGTTTTTTAATTATTTGTTGTTATAGGGGCAATAGAAATACACACTCTGTTAAAATTTCAACTCTCTACCTATTACGGAAAGTTTAAAATAACTCTTAATAAAAAGCGTCAGCTTTAACATAAGAACGCCAAATAACAAAAAGAATCAAAAGATCGCATAACGTGGTAGACTATTTTCTGAGCAAATCGCTACGAAGTTAGATTTGCCAGGATCAGACGAAAAAGTGAACCGCTTCCTCTTCTCCAATATGGCGACCGAAAAAGTTAAACTTCAAAATATTGTCCTGAAAATCCGCATCCGGAGGTTTTCGGAGTCGCTAATTTCGAATTTGCCATTTAAATTTCCAAATTAAAAATGGCGAATCCAATATAGCGACCAAAAAACCTCAATTTTAAGCACTTTTATGAAATTTAATATGAAGACGTCTTTTCTGGTCACAGAAATAACATCTGCATCTCTTTATATACTTAATTTGTATTGTATTTATATTGTATGTAATAAGAGACCTGAGCCTAAATGTACATAGAGAGACTATCAAAATTCAGAAGAGTAGCAAGTAGCAATCTACTCTAACTTCACACAAGAATTACAATTGGTTGCCCATGTTTAAAGACAATTCAACAAAAAATAAAATCGATGTCTCGCAGGTATTAAAATCTCAGAACTCACAATGCTAAATGTGGATCAGTGGCAGAGTCCAATCTGTGGTGGATCCGCAACAGAAGTATTTTCTTAAAACAATGCAGATAATATCTGTCAGAAGAAGGATACCATTCATATTTAGCACAAAAGATAGCACAGATAGGATAGCTTTGTGTGGCTTTTGTGCTTTTTTAAGCTTTTCTCAATTTACGAGAAAAGGTCAGGATGCCCATTTTAGCGACAAAAGGCAGAATAATGATCAAAGGTGATGTGTTCTTGATTACCTTCGTTTCGTTTTCAGATTCATATTTTTGTTAGCTTAATTGCGTGTAGTACACCTACGCGGGGCACGTATTTTATTTTTTAGAAACTCTTTTTTTCTATCATGAAAATTAAGTTAAAAGAAACTATACACATACACTCTTTAAAACTAATACTTATTGCATATGCAAGTTATTTGGTTGACGATCGCTGTTCATATCTTTATAGGACATAATAACGTATTGAATGTTTATAGTCTGTGTGAATTTTGATGCAGAAATTGTTAAATACCACGCTGTAATAAATATTATAAAGTTGTTTCATTAATATTTAAGCTTTATCAAATATATTAAATTAAATAAACTTTTCATTCACATTCCTGGTTAAAAATATTAAAACCATGCTGACGCCAGAGCATTTTCAATCTGCCACAGAATATGTGTTATATAGTTTATTTAACTAACAGGATCTGCTTTTTTGGCAGAATGGTCCTTAGTTTGAAAAAACTAATTTTTAATAGCAAGTAATAGTACTGAAATACAACATACTTCCGGAATATACTTATATCAGTGCCAAAAAATTTTTTGAGTTCAGGTGACCCCTTGTCGTATTCCATACATGAACTT
This sequence comes from Neoitamus cyanurus, assembly GCA_947538895.1. Lineage (NCBI taxonomy): Eukaryota > Metazoa > Arthropoda > Insecta > Diptera > Asilidae > Neoitamus > Neoitamus cyanurus. Next base: position 34,210,555 of record OX384543.1, read on the forward strand.
CGGAGGAAAATTTGGGGAGACGTGAATTGTAAGAAATTTTAGAGCTTTCTTCACTTTTTCAAGTGACTGTACCCGTAACGATTAATACCCCCCCCCCCCCCTAAAATACGGACTTTTGTTTCTCTAGGTGAGATCTTTCACCCCATTCTTGCCCCCCTATAGATGTAACACCCTGTAATCATATGTTTCGTTCTCTGTACTTAAGAAAACAAATAAGTGTTCATTCATTCACGTTACACGTCCCTAACTTTTGGCCGCCATTTAAAAGTTCGAAGTTTCCATAGCAGATTTAAAATTAGCGACCCCAAAAACCCTATATATTTATTTACACGGAAAGCCGTTCAAGTTGAAAATTTTCGGTCGCAATATTGGATCGGCCATCTTTAATTTTCTAATTTAGATAGTACATAGATTCGAGATCAACGATAAAAATAAAAGTACCAGTTTTTATAGCAATCCATTGAAGTTGTTCTTTTTCGGTGGCTATATTAGATTCACCATTTTAAAACCCTACAATTACTCATAACCTAAAACCTTGCTGAAGAACTAAGCTATCCAACAGTGAAAACCCCGTTTGAATGCATTTAGTATAATAGATTAGGAGGAGGGTAACAACGCACAAAGCATGTACTTTTAAATACTTAGATGGATTAAGGGTAGCCGTGACCTAATATAATTAGGGAACCCATGCGCGGTTTGCTTGTTTACATACCATGCTATAATAAAAAAATACCTTTTATTAGGAAAACATATGAGTGAAGGTCGCTCTTAGGCGGGATTTTAGACTATGACTGAAAATTTAACAGGAAAGCGATGCAGTGCCTGCACCATTCAGTGGGAAGATGTCTACTTGGAATTATGAAGTGGGAAATATGAATTGGAAAGAACTGATTGGGAAATATGTACCCCAATCGATAAAGACCAAATTAATCAATCGGCACTATTTGCGATAACGTATGAGCATTATTTCGCAGATTTATTTCAGTTTACTAGACTATAAACGTAAAATAAAACAAATGTGAAATATAATCCAAATTTATCTTTCTACGAAGAGGTTTGCGATGACATGCCACTGACATTCTAAAACTTAAAAATATTTCTACCATCTCAAAGTTACCAAGGTTTCGACCGGAATTTCCAACCGCTGTCTAATTAATTGAATTAAGATGTACATATGTCGTATGTATGTCAGTCAATTAAATTAAGTATGGAGTAACACAATTAAATTGAGATTATACCTCAGACCACTTCAACATCTTTGTTAATACCTTCTTGAGCACAATATCGCCTAAAATTAATGAGACTTCTTGTGATCATTAAGCCGTAAGCAAATATTAATAAAGATATGTGCGTATAACCACCTTTGGTACGAACTAGGGAGGCGATTCATGAAATTCCTATTATATGTACCCCGAACGTCAGAACAAATCCAATATCTTTCCCATTCACAAATTACAGACGGATGAACACACGAGATAGTTGCCGTGCCATGCCTTCCCTTCGGAGCTAATTACAAGAATCTCGTCTGAAAGGAGGCTGAAGTGTTCATTTTTACTAATTCAGCGAGAAGATTGTTTTCGTCTCATATTCTCATTATTCGATACATTTGCGACGAACAAATGCTTCAATTTAGCCGGCATTCATCAAATTTCTAATTGTCCATCTGCGAAGAATACAAGTGAGCCCTTGAGCTGCGAAAGATAATCCCCGGGAGGTCTTTGAGACTTTATTCCTTAAATTGCTCCAAGAATTATTCAAATTAATGTCGCTTCTCAAGATTGGTAATAGAGACAGTCTTTGCTCCATGGACTGTATAATTTTACGTGGCTGCTGCCCGTTGTTTTTAAATAGAAATTGGGATAAGCCCTAATGGCCTTACGGTCTGAAAGGGTGTTATGGTTGAGGAGAAGTACCATTTGCGCTTTTAGACTAAAAAAGGTATTTGTTTACGATTTGCGGCTTGTGATTGTGATGTCTGGAGTTGAAGAATTAAATTTAAGGTGCCACTTTGACACAATGACTAAATGAGCATTGATTTCCGATGTGCTTTTGTTTAAAATACACAGATGTACTATTCTATGTATCCTGATCAAATGACTTCCTCCTGTGGCACTACATATACACTACACAAATGAGGTAAAAGTCGAAAGTAAAGAGAATCATTTCTTTTCCGTTTTTCTCAACTTTTTTTGTTCTGTCTTTTCCACACAATCCATCTATGTTACGTATGCAAGATACTTGTAATTTATTCATTCTCTCAACTTTTATCTGCCACATAGGAATACCCCCAAAAACTTCTCCGCATCCCGTTTAATCCTAAAAGGCTGAAAGTATCAATTACAGTGTTGTTGTCCCGTCGAGATTCGTGACCACAAACGTAAAATAAAAAAGAAATTCCTTTCGCAACATTTCCCATTTCTCCTTAATAGCAAGCGATCCTTTCTGATTACACGCTCTTCCTTCAGGTGCACAGTCCACGTATTCCTTCCGAAAGTAAAGTCAAAAGGATCGAGGGCAGAAATCCTCATTAAATTTTCTCGAGCTAAAGTGATTCCTTAACTGTGCAGAGAATGCTCTACTCCCTCGAGGATGAGGAACTATGGGAATGTTGGAGTAGTTATTAACCTCACTTTTCAAGCAAGTGGGACTTGAGTTGTGATTTGTCAGCACAAGTGATAGCACACCTTTTTCCAATAATGAAGTAGAGTTCTCCAATTTCTGCCGATAGACAAGAAACACTTTAGTGTTCAGCGCTGAGTTCAAGAGCTGGTTGGCATGGATATCAGACGCTACTTATGGAGACTTTCGAGCTTCAACCGAGGTCTATTACCTTTCGACAGGTTAACAAGTTTCCTGTAAGTGAAATTGAATTCAGTCAATACATTTCGACTTTGTTGATTAAAGTAACCGAATTACATGTAGAATTTGCAACATAAATTCGTTTCCATTATTTGTTTCCTTTTTGCAATTATCGTAATCCAATTTGGCACTGGCGATAAGGGCGATTCGTAGTGCGTGTCTGGTAACGCGCAACTGCAAAATACATACACAGTGGCATTAGAAGTTGCCAAATTTTACTGTCTGTCTACTGTTGTGTAGTACAGCCTATTGCTTTCAATATACAGACGTAGCAAGTACAGACAGACAATCATGTTATCATAAATCAAATCGGCTTGACCTTCGAAAAGGTTATTTAAAAATATTATCACTTGGTGGCATGCATTATTAATTCTTTCCCACAGTTGTTGTTCTGGGGAATTTATTGTGGTGCGATAAACAAGATCCTTTGGATGACCACATAAGTAATAATTTAATTTTAAAAACACTTTTTTAAAACATTGGTTTTCTTTTAAAACTAAAATGAACTGAGCGGAAAACATAAATTTTCACTGATAGCTGATCAGAATAACGTTCAACATTTGCAAAAAGAAATCCAATAGGCGCTCATGATATATCACTGTTGCTGTTATGTTCTTACAAAATGCACTGTTAATATGTTTTATTATAATGCTGAGTGCCCAATGGTTTTCTTTTTACAGAATAAATCTTGGTCAGCTGACACTTCACACATTCGCAACACTTTAGCGGTTGCATGACAGTACAATATCTAAGTTTCTAGCTTGTAGTAATTGTATACTGTTGAAGTAGATTGGTGGTAGCTGTTACGAATGCTATCAATCCAAGAACATGTATCGGCATCGCAAAAAATTTATTGAGGGTTTAATCTCATCTATGCCTACGCAGATCGGTTGTCAACTTGAGCAAAGTATTATAGTTTCGCAATTATGGTGTTTTCGAAATCCTGACTGATATTTTTTTTTTTGTAAAGACCATTAAGTAGCGCACCTAACATATTTCTGTGAAGAAAATGAATCCTTTACAGGTGAAGTTTTAAACAAAATGTTCACAACTCTTAATTTTGAGCTGCCAAATACGGTCTACCTGCCTAATTATTTTAAATTTCTTCACAAAGTTAAAATGTTGTCTTCCAAATGTTTGCAAAAACACTGGTTAAGCTGATTAATTTCAATTAGTTGCAAAAGAGTTATTTCGTTGAATAAATTTCAAATGACGTCATTTGAGCACTTGTCGAACCAGCCAACAATGTCTAATTAGCTTATTTAGCGAGATTCTGAATATTCTAAAAGCAGTTCCGTGTTAAGTTACGTACAATGTTCGCAACAAACGAGGAAAAGTAAATACCCTCGAAAGCTATTCATTCTATTTAGTACACGGCAGGAGTAATAGCATTCCTGCTTGCGTCGTGATGTATGCCCGCTCGTCATGTAGTCGCATTATGCGCAACTTCATACACAATTGAGACATTTATCTCCTGAGCTTCCCCAAGAAAACTAAAGTGGATCGTTATGTCACTTGGGGAACCTTTCAGCGCAAATAATGTCGCAGTTATCTTACGGGATCTATGAATGACCCGGCAACCCAGAAAAGTGCTGAAAGGACTATTATCCCCCACATCGACAAATCCTTGCACTGATTAGGTCTTTTTGAAAGAATTCCCGAAAGGTTCATTTGATAACTGTGAAAAAGGGTGAAACTGCCACAGAAAGATGAAAACTCTGCCTATCCGAGCATTATTACGAGAGAAAGCCAACCCAAGCATACGCACATTTTGACCGGAATTATTTACGATATCTGCCAGATTAAATTATGTACGCTTCCAGCCAGGAGATATACGAATAATGCACCCCGCGCTCTCCTCACCATGGCTGCGGGGTAAACGCCTGGATAAGTTTTCTCCGGCATTCATCTCATCTCTAAAGGAGCATCGCCTTATGGTGCCAAGATGTCTGGCAAGGCAGTCAATACTTATGTTCCTAGATTGGCTCTGTTAACAGCGGGACACATCACGTAGCGTGTAGGCTGGGGTACTCGACACCCACCCTCGAGCCGGTGAGACTTTCAAAGGACCAAACAAAGTTGCGATGGTAGGAAAGTAGGAAAATTAATGAATTTCCGAAGTAAAAAGCCGACACCCCCATTGCTCTGAATATTCGCAAATTAAGTGTATCCTCTCTAATGGACACCATAATTCATTGACTTAGTCCTCGGCAAACATTTAAATGAGGAAGTTGTTTGCGCCACTTTAATATTTATGGTTGTGTATCAATCCGCACAAGTACTTGCGGAAATATTTACTTTCAATATCAGCACTTTCCTTCTCTGCCGCTTTGTACTTTTTCCTTGGGGCTATATTTCCCTCCTATTTGCCCGTAGTTTCACCGATTTTTCTCTTTCCCTGGGAAGGAATAAATTCGAATGCTGAAAAACTTTCAATGCTCATAGCGATATTCCACTTTGGGAAGCTTCAGTTTGGTGCATTTCGCTGAAATCTGTGGGTAATCCTGGCGCTTGACAGTTTGGTTTAATTTATGTGTGCATTATCACGAAGATTTTCTTAATTCTTCTATGCAATAATTAACCTTAAAGTTGTGTTGGCATATTTTGCAAAATATATTCATATAGTACAAAAAAAATTTAAGTCCATCGAATTGTGTAACGAAAGGTTCAGGAAAGGTTCCTTATTCTTGGAGAAACCTAACAGGCATGGGATGTCTTACCCACTCGCTTTCGCCATTTCCTACGTTTTGATGTGGTTGGCAAAAGTCAACTTATTTTTTTTCTGAATACAGAGGATTTCAGTTTTGATTTGTGCCAATTTCATGCTTCTACTCGTAGCGGTTTCCTTTTATCTAAAAAAAACCATGATATTGGAGATCCCCAAAGTTAAGGCTCTAGCACACATGCGCGCGATTACCGCACGTTACTCGTATATGACGAAATGTGATTTTGTCCATTTGATTCCAATGAAACAACATATTGCATGAAATTGGGCTCAAAACAAAGCTGAAATTCTCTACTTTCAGAATAATATAAGCTGCCTCTCACCACCCTCATAAGAACGTCGCAAATGGATAGGGCAGGACGGTTCAGGTTGGGCCGGTTGGAAACGGTTTTACTCTGCTAATTTAAGGTAAAATTGTTATTATTTGCTTCGGTTGGATATATAGACTGACACACACACGATATGTATGTATTTATTTTGTGTACCGTTCAACGTCTTTATCTAACCATTTGTCTACAAGGAATATAAATATTTAAATATTTTTGTATGAGGTGCCATCATTTTTACTGAGTACTGAAAGTGCGTGAGCAGATATTTATAGTCGTCATCGTTAAGACGTCTTAAAATTAATGAGGCACGGCTGTGTACAAAGTCACTCAGATCAAAGTAACTGTCATAATTAGGCGAGTCAATAATTAGCCTAATGATTTGCTTCCACGTTTCATCAAACCTTTATATGCTCGCATAGGTAAACATATCCTGCATATTATTAATACTAAACGAAAACAAGCTTGATTTCCTCTCCCTTTCCCAATGTCTGAAACACTATTACGTTCATTGCAATCCCGAAAACGTTCTCTCTCCTCCCCTAAAATCTGTAGTTAATTACCGCCCAAGGCCAAGAAATATTTTCCCTTTTATGCTTTCTATCTAAAGTGCTGGAGCATTCTACTATGAAGCACTTGTATATGTGGAGATATTCGCAATAAAACTTTTAGCGGTGTGGCATTTGTAATGTGGCTTATACCCTACAGGTACATTATTAAAGATAAAACAATTTTACACACCTCGTCATCGTCTTTAATTTTTCCAAAGGTTTTACATAATGTGGACCCACCATATGTAATTGGCCTTTCATATTTAGTATATAGCTCCAACCTAGGGAATTGTTTGCATGACACACACCAAACGACCTAGTCTAGCTCCAATAAGCCCAAGATTTCGAATCAGCGGCCACAAAACCCCAAGGTGGTAAATTTTATGAAAATATAAAGAAATTTACTACGTCGTTAATCCAGACCTCGGTAATCCGAACGATTCGCTAAATTGGACGGCTGGTGACGCCTGACTGGAGCCTTTCAAATTGCCTTGAATTGGTTGGATGATAAACACATCATCAGGGGAGATCGAGCCGCCCGTAAATGCTTGTCGTGTTTACGTCAGAATAATATCGAAGGCTTCTTCACGAATGACAAATAATCAATCCAAAAAAGACGGTCCTCTTCAGGACATTTGTAACATGAATCTTCATGCAAAATATATACGTGCCGATAATTCAATAACCTGAAAATGTCTCAAAAATTTTGTTTTATCTTATTTCCAGGACTCATCAGGAACTAGCAGTTACATGTATAAAAAAAGATATGGACAGTCTTCAAATGACGGCAACAAGTATAGCAGTAATCGCAATAGTGATATTAATGGTAGTCTTCTTTTGCCACTATTTAGGACCTAGAGCAACTGCCTGGGTGAGATCCAACCGAGAGGAAAAAATAGGACTTTCAAAAAGTAAAATTTTCAACGCTAACGGATATATGGTAAAGAAGCTTCATTTCACACATTTTACATTTAACCAAATATTTCTGCCAGATTCACTCCGGATCAGACTTTCTACTCAGTTCCACTGGCAGCTTCAAGCGCTTCGATTCGATTGACCGCGACTACAAGCAAGTTGGCCAGAGTTCTCTATCCTCCTCGCCCGCGTGGAATATTCCTCAAACAGACATACCGCCCCAGCCTTTACGACCAGCTCCAGCGCCTGCTCAAATAAGTACAAAACTAAAGGACACAATGGAAAGACCTTCAAAAATGAAAAATTCTGAATCAGAGCAGTTGTCTACTGTGATACCAAGGCCAGTGGCAAAACGGCAATTCTCTACACCTGCAACTGTCGGGACTTCAGCTGATAACATCATTAACTCCATAAATCTATCGCATGTTGCCGACAGAATACGCAACTGCTCCCGTGCCAATACTAACCCGTTCCTGAATGGCACCTTACAGTCTCTGCCAGAAAACTTAGACAATCTTCAGAATTGTGATACAAGACCTCCGCTGCTGGAGCGCACACAAGATATGAAAGCTTTAAACTACTCAAACAAAAATCCTTTCACGGCGGACTGCATACAGCTTATGCAAAAGAGCCAAGAGATGTTGCATCTGCCAGATCCGCCGAAAACAGACATAGATAGACACCAAGTTTTCAATTTTGAACCCGAAAAAATTAGCTTGGTTCTTGAAAATGGAGCAATTGGTGCGTTGGAGCCAGTAAAAACTACGAGTGAAAGGACAAAGAGCAATAGAAGCAAATTTGTAGATTCAGAATGTGCAGACGCATTCGAAAATATTGAAAAAATGCTCAAGCGACACTATCGAAATCGGTCGTTTTCAGAAACTGAAGCAACAGAAACCGATTTACAGAATTTTTCCAGAAAGGTGGAATACTCAAAATATGGGAGCACAAATCCATTCTTGGATAAGGGATCGATTCATAAAACATTTTCTGAAGATTATTTGGCTAGAGGTAACAATCAAATGTGGAACTTTGGTCGTTCACTCTCAAGACAGGAGTCCAGCCTTAGTCTGGGTAGACGGAACAGTTCCCAAAGTTCTTTGGAAGGTGACAAAGGATCTATTGATAATGTTAGTCTTCATCGAGCTGTGTCTTGCGAGTCCGTCAGTTCTGAATCTTCCGTTGTGTTGGCCGATTTAGAACAACCTGTTCCACCAGTAACCGGTTATTTGTGTATTGGCCTGCAATATGACAGGTAAGTTTATTTTTGAAAATTTTTATTTAAGAAGTATTGTTGTTTTTCAACCATGCTTTTTTTGTTGTTCTTCTATGAGCAAAAGTGTTCCAGTATTCATATTTCTTATTTCACTCCCGTTGGGAGCATAAGACTTCCACAAAACCTTTCTTTTCCGAGGTCCTAGCCTCCGTTTCTTGAATCGTATATCGTATCGTATCGTATCGTATATGAATGGGTGATTAGCCCACAGTAACTATCCTAATTGATGTGGCAGCCACCTGTCACTTATTAGAAAAGGCGCACTCTGCGAGTGGAAGCGTGGGGTCCGGAATGGAATTCGAACCTGGGATTTTTGGATCGGCAGTCTAGCACGCTTACCACTAATCTACTCGCTTCCTGTATTCCTATTTCCTAGTATTTGAATATCTTTAATTCTTAACTAAAGTGGGCTAGATGTGTTAAATAAAAACAATATTTAATTAAACATTAAATTATCTGCTATTCCTTAAACAATAAAAAAAATATTTATTTTCCGGCTATATTTCATAAACAAAAGTATTGGTCAAGTCTTTTTCATTAAAATTTCTTGTGAATATAAATCTGTTTGATATTTTCCTGTCATTGATAATTTTATATACATAAAATGAACATTGATTAACAACAAGTCAACATAGTCAGGACACTTTGCTGCTATTCCATTATACGCTTCATAACTGCTTCACTTCAATCAAATGTAAAAAAAGGTGGAAAATAAAATTGGTGAATGAAATTTTTAAGTTAAACTGATGATGATGATGTACTAAAAGCTAGAATATAGTTATGAGTCACCAATCTGGGGCTTTTATCACACTAAAATAAAATCATAGAGCGCATTTAGTAGAAAATACATTATAACATATAACAGTATGATTTTCAAACTCCGACAAAATAATATTTTCATTTAGAACGGTTTTAGAGAATATATTTTTATTTAAAAAAAAACCAATTTGTCTTTAATGGGTCACATGTATACATAACAAATACAATTTTAAGGAAATCTGGAAATCCTGGAAATCTAATCTCCATTAGGCTCCCTGTGTGATCCATCTTAAAGACTTATATTGTTACTTTTGCGACGTTAAACAAAACCAAATACGCTTTCAACCAATTTGCAGCAGTCACAAAACATCCGACTTTGATCGATTCCCAGAATACCCATCATCCTACATTAACTGTATCAATAGCAAACCTTTTCCCAGCCAAGTTCTGTGGTATGATTGACATGCTATTACTGCCAATGAAACCGCGGATGTGGCACTTTTATTTCCTGTGACCGCAAATGATACACATTTTGATAGCCACCCACAAATCGATGTAAATAAACTTCCGCCTGCATAGGGAGTCTCGACCACTACCACAATTTGCATACCGTAGCCTACGGCCCTGACGCTCATCCTGTAAGTAAGGCGAAAAGTCACTGTTAGCGAAGAGACTTATCCAGTGAATGTTCAACTGGTGTTCACCGGAAATTGATTCAATAAATTGAAATATATTACCAGATTGCCTTGGGAAGATTCCTGCACGGAATATTTTTCCTGCGAAAAGAATAGGAACGCCAGAGATTCCTTACAGAAATCTAGCAAGAATTTCATGCATCAAAGGAGCTACCTACTATTTGATGCCGAACGTAAAGGGTAGATTTTGAGGAATCAAAGCTGGATTTTGGGGAATTTAAGGAATTTGTAAAATTATCAGAAACGCTCCTTACTGTGGAAGCAATATCAACTAGACTTGCCTCTGTTTAGATAAGCAGTTGACGGAAGCCCCATGTGTTAGCCCCTTGTATGAGCGAAAAACGTTCCCAAAACTGTTTGCATGTAGAGTTTCGCATTGGTAAACTTTCTTGTTTATTTTTCGTGTTTACCTTTCAGAAATTCAATTACCGACGAAGGCATGGAGCTGATTGTCACCGTAATGGAAGCTAAGGAACTGATAGGCCCTTCTAACGTAGAATCTTTTGATACATTTGTACGAATTTACCTAGTACCTGATGAAATTGGTGCTATGCAAACTAAGGTAAGTCATATTTTACGCAAATATTTATCTTTCTTATTTTAGCCGGGGTAAAGCAGATCCGTGAAATTTGGTGTGGGGAAGGGTTCCATTTTGTATGTGTTCATGCAAAGAAACATAAAGTGTATAAACATTTTGGATCAAAGACTTTTGGTAGCATTTATCAGTCAATCTGCAAGTGGGTTCAACTTTATGCTCACTTTGACTTGATTTGTTGCAGAAAACTTTAATGGATTAGCAAAGAGTGTCAGTTCTCAATAATGCCATTCCAAGTTACAAAGTTAAAAAACAAACAAACATCAGGAACATCAAAGTACCAATTATTGTGTCTTGCGTTCAACCAATTTTTAAAGTAAAATTTATTTTGCAATGGAATCGGTAGTGAAAGTTCGCATGCTATAAAATGGAGTGGCAAAGAAACTTTATACATAAGGATCTTAGGGTTGCTGGCTTGAATTATTTGTTAAAATCAAAGATGTTGGACTCAAAATATTGAACTTGCTCAGATTTTCATGAAAGTCGGTACATGGTGATTCCTAGTATCGCTGATTTAAAAAATTGTGATAGATTTTTACGAATTCAATAATAGACACAAAATACTAAACCAGATTCCTCATGAAAGATGGCATGTCGGGGTTTTTGGAGTCGCTGATTGCAAATATGGTGTGCCGAGCTTAATGATCATTTATTATTGTGTTGTAAAAACGGAACTTATTTCACTTTATGTTACCAGCCAACATTTTCTTCTACAGACAGTGAGCCAAGTTCGACTTGTTGATGAAAGCCAGGTATAGCCTGGCCAAAGTATTTGAAAAAGTAATTTGCACTCTGGCCATGGAGCACATAAACGCTAATAATTTGTTGAGCAGAAGGCAATCGAGATTTTACTCGGGTCATAGTTGTGAAACTATGATGCTAAGAGTAACCACATATATTTCCTTATTATCCTTGCCTTGCTCGATTTAAGGAAGGCGTTTGACTCTATTGACCACCGAATGTTTCTTATGAAACTATCTAAGAGATTCTCCTGTTCGTTTTCAGCAGTCAAGTTAATCCAAAGCTTTCTGCATCGTAGAAGTCAGTTTCTGAAGATAGAGAGTGTTTTTTCGGACACAACATTTGTCAGCAGTCTGTATATAGATGATAGTAGATAGACGTAGTTGGTAACTCTAACATACATTTATATGCAGACCGACGTACAGCTATATCTTAGCAGACCAATCGGCCTTATGGAGGACTGTGTATATCGCTTGAATGAGGACCTTCAATGTATATTCAATTGGTCAAGACAAAACCATCTGGAATTGAATACCACTAAGTCGTGTTGCCTAGCTATTTATATTTAGAAACTGCCCACCACTTTCTGCAATCAATAATTCCACTCTTAAATATGTGGAAACTGCTAAGAGCTTGGGGTTTGAATTGAACGCTATATATGAGGCTTGAGGCGACTGCGGCAGTATTTTCTCATTACAGATGAGAACAAAACTAATAAAGGCGTGATTATACCGCACTTCTTGTATGTTGGTGTTATTTTTCCTTTTATTGACTCCGTTTATCGAAGTAGACTTTTTGTGGCATACAATCTAATGTATGATGTAAATACGGTTTGCATTTCTCAATTTTAGTCCCTCAATGACACACAGTTTTTTTTTTTGATTGAGTGGTCTCTTTGTTTTCTTTCTGTCTTTATTTTTTTTTTATGACTAAACTACTAACATTTTAGTTCTCTTATGCAATATGTGCAAACCATAAGCAACAAAATTGCAGTTCACTGGCACTACTGATTAAATTGGATAATGCAATCAACTAAATTTTAGTATTGTTCCGACCAGGCAACAATTTAGTCATTGAAGGAAAAACTAAAGCGCATCACCGGCTGATTAATTAGATTAGGTCTCTCTTTTTAAAAATTATTTTAAATTTTGTTGGTCCCGCTTTTCCAGTTTGAAAGTCTGGTCACCGTATATTATAAAGTGCATACCATCATTACATGAGTATTAAGAGCGAGTAAATTCGTGCTGAAGACTTTTCTGAAAATTTGTTGTTCCAAACTATTTTTGTTTTACCACATTTCACAAACAACCCTTGCGTTAGAAACGAAACTCTCACGCCTTCCACCCCTATTTGTTGAAATAAGATTGCAAAAGGCAGTAATTTCATATGAACAATATAAAGAAACAAAATGTCGTTCAAGACCAGCTCCAAGTCCTGATTCATATACATATGTATGTATGTGCATACGTACTGTTTGATGTACAATTTCTCTGAAAGAGATCTAATAAACGATAACCTAATTCTTTGTACTTTGTATGTATGCCTATGCATGCCGTTTTATACCAGAATAGATTGGCACTTACCTACCTACATTACAATTTGGTCCATAGAAGGGCATAACGAAATCGTGGAGGTATTAAGGGTATATTGCTGTTTTATTGTTAAGGACGGTTGTCTGTTCGCAAACCGTCGCATTTTATAGATAACCATAAAAAGTACCATACCACTGCTAAATAAAAATATATAAAATAAACGTGTTTTCTTTTTCAGCTCTTTAAAAACTCCTCCTGTCCCAGCTACAATGAAACGTTTTGTTTTTGGCTCAACAGAAAAAGAGGACGACACTCTTTATGGTTTCATTTATATCACAGCGGAAGTGCCCACACCCTCATAGGTGAGTTTACCCCGCCATTTCCACCGATCCCCCCGCCAAGTGTTGGGTTAGCGCGCTTTTACATGAAAGAATAATCCTGCCGTGTTTCCTTTGCCACCCACAGGTGAAGCCGAGATGCAAATATGTGACGTATCGCGTCCGATAACAACTTGGCTGGCCTTGTCAGACTCGAGACACAACAATGCCAACTGGGGGGAATTGATGTTCTCTCTTAGCTACCTGCCCACTGCAGAAAGACTGACGGTCGTTGTCGTGAAAGCTAGGAACCTCAAGCTGGACCAGAATGGAAGGGAGCCCGTAGATCTACAGAATATATTTGTGAAGGTGAGCCTGGGTGCTTCAATATGTTTATAATTAAATCCCTCATAAGCACTCTGGGCGGATATAACCCGGGGGACTTTACGAAAGCAAATTGATTAAGCCAAGAGCTTTTATCGCAGCCACTTCTCGTCTCATCCGCATAAACAGATTAACTCAAGCACGCCCTAGTCCACCTTTAAATATTTGACTAAATTAAAATGAGCTTTTCCTTGTTCTAGGTGTACCTTCTGAAAAATGATAAAAAGGTTTCGAAGAAGAAGACCTCCCTGAAGAGAGCAGATCGATGTCCTATTTTCAACGAGTCGATGATTTTCAGTATTCCTCCGTTTGTTTTGAATACAGTCCAGGTCCGGTTGACAGTGATGAGCATATCAGATACAGCGATGCTGCCCATTGGACATGTCATAGTTGGAGCCAATACTGGCGGAAAAGGGATCCGACATTGGCACCAAATGCTCTCGTCCCTCCGAAAACCTGTAGCAATGTGGCATGCCCTGCGGCGGACGGCGAACAAAGCAAAAGCCGGAGTTACATAAGACCTCTATATATGTAAATTCAGCGTATAGTGGTTTTAGTTTAGTTCACTACTTTCATCCATTATAAACTCACATAAGCTGTTGTGAGCACAGCTATGACATTCTAATAATTCTTGAACGAATCTTCCAATTTCAGAATTGTAACATAAACCACTAGGAAATGAACATAGAGAGGAATTTTCAAAGGTAATATAAAATAAAAAACTTTTTACAAAATGCTTTTTACAAATGGTTCTTGGACCAATCTTTCGACTATTTATATACAAATTCGTTTTACACTTCATAAGAGCTCTTTGTTATGATATAATCTTCCAGTTACTTGCGAATCAATCAGAATAAACACTACAGTTATTGTATACATAACGTTTATAACCATGCATATTTCAGGATAGTTTTTGAACGTAAAGATGACACAAAGTTAGAACTTTCAAGCTACTGGCGATGGTGTTTTTCGGATAATTTCTGCCTAGTGATTTTGTGAAACAACTATGCTACGTTCATTTAAGGTAAAGCTTACCATATTTATAATTAAGGTAAAACTGTGTCTCTTCAAAGCTTAAATAAGGCGTTACACGAAAAACCCCATTGCCACCAAAATTGCAATTATTACATATACTTAACTATCTTAGTCCTTAGTTGTGACACTGTACTCAACTTTCTTTAAGACTACACAACATTGCATCTTTGCGAAAGATCATTCAATGAAGAGCCAGAGAAATGCTAGACAAGATTTGAATTGTGCTACTGAAAGGGTTTTAGCTTTCTTTTAATTAAATATATTTACATGTAGGCATATATGTATGTAGTTATGTACTAATGTACAGCTATATATAACCTAATATGATTTTTAAAATAATTTCCGCAAAATAACCATGCTGTTGAACTTCCTAAATGCTTAGCCATTATGCCACAGTAAGTTTAATATTTTACTAGCAATTTTGCAGTTTATCTACTTTGCCCTAAATGTATCTGAGAAACTAATTCAATTCACCTCCTAATTTTTACCTTACATGAACTTTATGCAAATGTTTTGGAAGAAAACTTCCAATAAGAAAGAACCATAACAATGTTGTATTTTGAGAATGTATGGAATTCGAAAATCATCGATTCAATTTCGAAAGATAGAAACAAGAACAATTTATTTTTGGAAAAAAGTAAGGATGTTGTTCTACCTATGAAAAACATACAAAATGTTTTTTTTGTACATTTGTGAGGCCACCCATTTTTTTTAACCAAATGTTGTAACTCGCAAATATTACTATTTGGACCCGTTTCTTGCTTGCTTTAATTGCTCAAATTTAAATCTGATGGAAGATTAACTCGGTCGGTGAATTCGACACCAAAATAACATTACCGTGTCCAACTTATTTACATCTCGTCATTTCAAATCCGAATTTCAATGATCGTCTTAGAATTTCAAGGATCGTCATGAAATTACTGTGGTGTGGAAAAATATGAAATAATGTACATATTATTAAACTTGAAACTCAGAAAATTTTCTACCGAAGAGATTTCTGGTATTTTGCTGTTTTACATAAATTTTTATAGAACTAAGGTTAAAGTGTCCTGAAACTTGAAGGGCCGTATTCATCAATCGGGATTATTCTCCATCCAATATTTTATTTCCGTCCCTCAACTTAAATATATTACAATCTAAGACGTGGAGGAAAGTGACAGTGATAGATTAAACCCAGATTAAAGATTAATATTACGTGGCGAATACGGCCCTAAGTATGTATATTGTAAATTGTTTAAATTATTTTTTTATACTTTGTTATTTTATGAATTAATGTTTATTTTGTTGTAATTGAGGACGTGACCTTATCTTAATATAATCTACTCCACAAGCTACATATATTCCAATGAGCAATACCAATGTACTTAAGAACGATTTACACGAGAGCGACTGTACACGGTCATTCTCTAAAGAGTTATTTACATTTTTTGCTTTCATACACAAGACATGGGGTGTTAATAAAGAAATAAAATTTGAATTTCTAATTCATTTCTAGGGTACCGTTGCCAAACTTGCGAAAAATTTTGCGCTAATGGGTTTCCTCTGGTTTCTGTCGTCTGGCAGTCATCCTCGCACTCTCCGGATATACTGAGTACTGACTGAACCGTTGCTGCTTACTAGGACTGTGAAACTGGTTCTGGCAATTGAGCACTCGTCAAATAACAAATTGTCTGTGATTTGGGTGTACGAGTTTGAGAGCATTTAAGTACTGAGTATTTGAGTCTTGTAGAATTGATGGATGGGGAAATAAAAAATCACTAACAACTTGATGGATTATGATTGTAATTCAAATTCTCTTGTTTACCGCTGCACTCAGGCAATTTATAAATTTAGTGTAATCTGCTAGTATAAGGCACCACCATAATTTTCTAGTAATGACTAATTATCTCGTACTAAATCTTATTGACGAGCGCCTGACGTGGTTGGTGTTAACCGATTTTTATATTCGGCTTACTTATAGTACTATGTACTCACACTCAAAATCTTCCATCCTTTGTAAAGTTTTTGCAATACGGGAATACAACTTATGCGCCCATATTTCTGGTTTTTGTCTACTGCAGGTAGGTAGATAAATACCAAAAACATACATATGTATATTCAGGCATGAAAAAATAGCCTGCGATAAACTAAACCGGATCTTCGTTTTAAATTATCTCATTATTAATTATTCTCCCTGTGTTGCTCAACTAGATATACTAATTTGGCTCTGCCCTTGGCTTCGAATTTTGTTCGAAAAAAGACAAGTTTTTTTTCCAAATTCTGAAAAATTCAAATTGTATTTAGTAGTTGTAGTCTGCGCCTTTTGTACTAGAGTGTTAAAACATTAATTAATGAGTATACACTAACGTTATTAAAAATATGTATAAGGAACGGACACATTCTATAAAATTGTACAATACACTGAGAATTATAATTAAATTGGTTTATCGCAAGTCCATTTTTGACATTGTTGAAAATTTCAAGTCTTGTTTTTTTGTAAAGCATAACTAATAAACAGTCTCGGTAGCGCTTTTGCACTTCGTCTGTAGCTCAGTTTTACTAAAACTCTTGTCGCAATTTCGCAACGATAGATGGAAGTCCCATAAACGGGTTAATCACCCACCATAGCGAACATATTACAAAAGTGATTCAATAAACGGAAGCAAAGCCATGAAGTAGAGAAGCTTTGTGGAAACCCTATGCTCCTGACTGTAGTGCTTTATAAATCTGCTGTCCATTTCTTTAACAAAGTTCATTTTTAAGCTACCTATAGCATTGTAATTTCTTTTTTTGCGGCTCATGCGGCATTATCAATTTTCATGAAAAATTTCCAAACAAATAAAAGTCTTAAAGTTTATTTTCATCTGTTGTCGGTATGTAGGTGTTTCAAAATTTATTTAATTCTCATATTTTTGTTAATGTTAAGCAACTCAAAAATAATATGATACCATTGCTCCATACCTCCCTCTATTACCGCTCACATTTTCAGGCAAGGAGCGATTAAGGAAACACTGTTTATCAACATAACAAAATCACATATAAAATTTCCCCATAAGGCGTACAACAAGTTTCGCGCAAATTTCTCGCTACTTATTGGATGATATCGACGTGAAAGATAATATTATTCTAAATTTTCTCTGCAGTAATTACTCATATACAAATGCATACATATATACACATTCGTACAAAAATTACTCAAAAAGTATCCTCTTAATGCATAAAGATTTAATCAACTTCCGTAAACTTTGTGATATCGATATGAAAGCATGAATCGGCAGAGCCGAAGAGCAGTATGAGAGATCTGTAATATCAATAAAGCAAAAAAAATAATTCAAAATGTAGATATGTTTTTTAAGCAGAATAGTCGAAATATCCCTCAAAGAGGAGCGGCAAAAGTCTTTAATATTCAGATCTACAAAGAGATAAAAACTTAAGACAATAATTGCAGTAAAATCAAAAGAAAAAGTTTTGTTAGCAAGTCAGTCCGAACAGAAGAAATATCACTTTTTTTACTACCTAGCTACCAAGAGTTTAAAATTAGCTGAGTCTGTGAAATACCTCCTGAGCTGATGGACATACGACACTTGTCTAGTTATTTTACAAAACTTATACGATTACAACGTATTGTAATATTGTTGAAAGACGGTTGGTTTTATTGTATATATCTTGTTATATTGTATGTTCTATAAAGGTGACAAATATATCAAACGTTGAGCAAACATTTGAGCTGTTTTTATTAAATTTGATTTTTTTCTAAATTTTTTTAAAATATCGTGAAATGGTCATATTACTAATAAGAATTTTGTAGTGCTTATGGAGTGGGCAATACCTGACTCTCGTTGTTGGTTTTTGTCGACCTGTCGTTACAGCATTTATTCTTTGCTAATTGAGAAGAACTCATGGTTTTGGTGAGGTAGGTGAATTTTTCAAAATAAAATCCTTAATTAACGAGGGACCAAAAGAAAACAAGGAGGAGAAAGAAAGGTCAATGTGGAAGTGCGAGAAGTGCTGATATAAAAAAGAAATAAATTATATTGTGCAACTGTACCTATTCAATTGGAGAAAACCATTTCAGTAAAGTACAGGGTAATTTGAAGAAAAACCATACTTCTGTATTTTTATTTGCTTGTGCTATCAAAACTCTAAAACAAAACTACGAAGCGTTAAAATTCTTTAAAAAAAAATTTGCGTGTGGCGAGTAGGTAAATGAAGCTCTTTTTCACAACAAAATGATAAATGGTAATTCTGTGGGGCATATTAAATTTCCATTTGGAATTTCTGAAATTCAGATTCAGAATCAACGACTCCCAAACCCCCACATATCAACTATCATCAAAATCTTCTTTCTTCTTATCGGGATTGCTTGGAGGAGCTTGGACGACTTTTTTATTATGCTCCCATTTCGAGCATTTCCCTAATTCTTTCCAATGAACTTTTTAGCAGATCTTAAATCAGCCAAAACCCTCTATACATTCAATTACACGGAAATCCGTTCAAGTTGAAAATTTTGGTGGCCATATAGGATCCGCCATCTCGAATTCCAATCATCCATAACAGATTTAAGACAGGCAAACCCGAAAACTTCTATATGTAAATATATGTATTCATTAACACGCCACGGTAAGGGTTAAGACACCTTGAAAAGTAGTAGGTACTGGGGCCAATTAACTAAGACCTAACGCTACATAAAGGTATAAAAAAATAAATAAAAATATTTTTCCCCATACAAATATTTCTATTCCCTTTACTCACTTGGGGGTTGAATTTTGAGAAATGCGAAATACCTGTTCCATTATTTATGTTGCAGAGGGGTTATGCAAAGTTTCAAGTACCTAAATTGGAGCAAACAAATATTATTCCCCATACAAATTTGTATACCCCCTTTTACCCCGTTAGGTGTTGACTTTAGAAAAATGCTTCCTTAGTGGACCTCTAAACTCTCTAAGGAACATATCTATGTATTGGTGTAACTTCCAATTTTCATCTTTCTATCTTCAGTGTTGTAGGCTGTGCGTTGTCTGGCAGTCAGCAACCGAACAGTGTTATATACATTGTATATGTAGATAATACCTTGACTGATTGTAGAGGGCTTATCTGGTGCTTGCACCGGAACACTTAGTGGATGTGAAAAGCCGAAGTTGAAAAACCAAAAATGCAATGAAATAATACAAAATCGTGATTCATAAGATCACAAAAAATTAATTTTTCATGCAAGTTTACGTAATTTCGCATTTGCAATTTAATTCGTGGCAGCAAGTTCTCGTGCACAGAGGTAGAACCATTTTTACTCCAGCGATTTCAAATGCCGTTTGGCGCGGGAGGGTCATATGCATACGCCAGACGAAATAATGATAACTTTCCCGGTGTATCCCAGTAGTTTGATTACGTACATATTTATTTGCAAATAAGTAAAGTGCAAGTTTTACATTAAATTGTAAAATATTTCTGATACGACGGAAGACTATTCAAGTTAAAACTGGAATTAATGAAGCGAATTAACTAAGCTTGAGAGTTTGAGAAGAATTACCCATCAGTCAAACTATAAACAAAATATTATCTCAGGAAACAGCTTCGCTTTTATTTAAAGCTGGTAAACTCATCTGGGATAATTAGCACTTTTTTTTGCCCATCCATCCAGCGCCATCAAATGTTCAATCTATTTTTAGCTGACAACGAAATCGGATGCACAGGACAGCAGGCAGTTATACCAAAAGACAGTAGCGAAAAGATCTTCGTGGTGTGATTACAGCATCCCGGTCCCTGGTGGTCATTTAGGGTGATCAGTTGTGCGTTGCAGTGGGAACTAATGATCGTGTTGTTATCATATACTAAAAGTGGAAAGTGCAATTGTGCAAATCAAGATCAATAATAAATTACTGTGAGTGCTGTGTTCAGTGGAAAATAAAAACACTCTCAATTAATATTAATATTTCTCGAATATATATACATACATAAAAAGGTAAATAAAACAAAGTATTTTCCAAATTTTTAAAAAACTTATCAATACACACAACGGAATTTATTCTTAGTGAGTGCATATCAAATACGAAGAACAACTTTTGAGTAATGTGAGAAATCCATTTTAAAATTCCATACAAACTTTTAATGATACGTTTATTATTCTTTATTATTTCATTTTACATAGTCATTAGTCGAGTCAACCGGCGACGCGTTCTTTCTGTTACACCTTACAATTCTTAAACTCTTAAGGGAAAGGAAACCCAATTTCCATCAATTTTTAAACGTCATAACTTTGTGAAACTACATTCCCACCGTCTAAACCAGAACTCGATAATCTTCGGCTCTTCTCTAAAATGTTCAAGAAATGTGGAAAAGCAATGTATAGCTTCTGCCCCAATTGTAACACTACAGTCCCATGCTCTCTTCCAACTTATTATGTTTTTTTAGTGTTTTACCTACATGCATACATGTATAATTATTATTATAAATATAATAAAAACGTTACTCTGTCCCTCATTATTGGCTTTCCCTCCCTTTTTTAGTAAGGGACCAAACCATAAAATTTATCTTTAAAAAATGTTCTGTACCTATTATGAATATTATGTGCACAGTGATATTTTAAATTTTACTTTCGGATAAGAATCCTCTATTCTTAAGAACCTGACCTGCGCAAAGTTTGTATGTATGTGATATCGTATGAATTTTAATTAAATTTGCCAAACCTACATTTTCATAAGACTAATTAAATAATTTTACTTTAGACAAAACGATGTCCTCCTTTGAACAAACTCGCATTCCAAGTGATGAAAAAAATGATATACAATACAATTCGAAACTCAAGGAGAAAAGAATATTTAGAACGCCGAAATGTGCAAGGTGTAGAAATCATGGAGTAATATCATATCTAAAAGGGCATAAAAAATTGTGTCGTTGGCGCGAATGTACATGCCCAAATTGTCAGTTGGTTGTAGAAAGGCAGCGTGTAATGGCAGCCCAAGTTGCTCTACGTAGACAGCAATCATCTGAAAACTTGGAGGAGTCAACAATTCTCCACTCCATGGAAGCTCTTTTAACCCAGAAACGAAAATATCAGAAGCATCTTAAAAAACTTCAACAATCGACTTTAGAAAAATACACAAACGAAGGTATTTAGTCCATTTTATTTTGAAAATATTTCTGTAAAATAGACTGCGGAATATATGGAAACTTTTTTAACCCGAATATTTGTGACTGTGAAGTACATACTCATATTATTTATCAAAATTAAAATATTTTACCGACTTTGATACAAGCCTATGTAAATATGCAAAATATATGCAATCATGAAATAAATAAAACAAATTAAAGATATGCTTGTAACAAAAAATTACGGTAAGTATTGGGAGAAAGCAAGAGACACTATAAAATAATCAAAAATTTATGAATTTATGGTGTTTTAGTAAAACAGATTATTTTTTCGTAATACAATGTTTGATAATATTGGATTATTAAATTAGGAGTTCACAATTTCATTTTCACGTATAAGTATTTTGAATCCTATTTGGAAAAATGGCAAGAAAATATTTAAATTCAGCAATATAATTGTTTCTCTACCGCTTAATTCCTGTAATTCATTTCGCAATAAACTAGTAATTTTTCTAAATTTGAAACTGTCAAATTATGACTGTTAGAATGTCTTCATCATATGAAAATTTGAACTGATGCAAGATCGTGGTTATAGTACCTACCTTAATGCTATTACTTTATATTATACGTTTCAGTCTTATTAGTCAGAAACTTAGAAAGGGAAAAATGACCGGAGCAAATATAACACCTGGGAAAAAGGGTTAAAGGGAAACAGGATCTCGGAGAAAATTATAAGGCTAAACATGAACAGCGGAAATTCGGCAGCGTAAATTTAACCACCTGCCGAAATTAAATGATACAAAATAAATATATACAATATTATAATTAGAAGTAATAAGTTAAAAAGGCTTTTTTTATTATTTTTTTGTTATTATAAGGTTTCCTCATGGGGCACATATTTCGGCATTCCAGAGGATAGTACCCACCTTGTGTAAACTTGTGTTTTTATCTATATAAGCCCACGAGTACGGGAAGACTAAATTTAAACCGAAGGTCGCCAGGTATTCGGAATTCGCTCTCTACTAAGCTCCCCCTTAGTTATGCAGCCCTCGGTATATTCTGTCACACCTTAGCTTGGGGGGTGTCAGGTTCGGAACTCCTTGTTTGGTCAAATCAAATTTTTTTAAATGATGCGAATCCAGCGAATTGGCTGAAATTTGAATTGGGATCAATTTTCGGTCGCCCAAAATCTGTGTTGTAATATCAGCCAATTATATCGCCGGGTTTGTACTTTTATAACCTTAAAATTCAGACGCCGTAGCCTCCCACCAGTATTGATATCGAATCTGCATTTATAAAGATTATTTGTAGAGGGCGGCATATATCGAATAATATTTCGTCAATGGACTACACTTGACCCATTATTGCACTCTAACTTAAAAGCTTCTGAGCGTAAGGTCTATTTGTAAAATGTAAGGTTTAAAGTACTTACAATAAAAACAAAACCCATAACTCAATAAAAAATTGGTTTTAACCTCTCTCACTATGATTTAAAAGGGCAACTTCCGATAAGAATCTTTTTCATACGTTCGATCATACACGTATGTACGTTCAATTTGTTTACTGCATTTAATATTTTAACCCCTTGACCTTGCACTATAACAACATGTGGGAGATGTAATAGCCTTCGTGGCCACGGTGATTGTTACGATTTTACTTATAACATTGCCTGTATATAAATATTATATTTATTTTTACAAAATTTGTTGTTTCTTTATGAAATACAATTCATATTTCTATATTAAAATGTTCACTGTGTATAAAAGTTAAAAATTTGGTATATTCATGTAAGCATATAAAAATAAAAACAGTACCGGAATAAAGGTCAAAATTGGATGCATAAATGCGAAACTGAGTATCATAATTATTATCCTGAACGGAATAAGCAAAACAGATAAAAATGATAAAGACCGTAACACTACATAACTTATCACCGCAATTCCAATAATGCTTACTGTTAACATCGCAGCAATGGAATCATGCAAATCAAGGCCAACATAATATTCCGTACGAGTGCTAATACCTATACAGTTCTTGCTCGAGCGGAGAAATGTTTGCGTGCCTTTCATTGGCTCCCAAAGAGTTTTTGAATTAAGGTTCGCTGAGACTTCTTTTTCATCATTGCCTTCGAATAACTCAAAGTCGTTGCCGTAAATATATATGTCAAACATATGCGTTCGAAAAAAGCGCTCCTTGGAGATCGGGTAACATAGAATTGTGTGCTCTACTGGCTCTACTGATGGCACGGCTGGTTTGAAGTAACTCAGGTTTTCCTCATCAAGCCCTTAAAATAAGTATACAAACAAGTTCATAAAATACTTCTTTAACTTGTGATGGGAACAATTACAAATTAGACTGTACGGCATAAACACTTCCTCTGGAGGTTGCTTATCATCATTCTTCTGTTTATCATTCAGCGAACAAAATGCAATAAACAAAATTATTACTACTACAATACCACCGTGATCCATTTTAGGACGTCAAATATAATTCAAGAATCGATACACTTTTTTCTAAAGAATGCTAACGTAACAGTGTAGCACATGGAAGCCCACTTCACTCACTATAATGTCCGATAGACAAATTATGAGTACTGAGTTTGAGTTTACAATTGTGGTCCGGACTGCCCTGCCGATAACATATCTATAAATAGTATGCCACAAAGAGAAGCTAGCACATTCGCATTAGCTTTGATCGAAAGCTTTTACCATTTACTAAACGGGAAAGCCCCGAAAGCAGCGATCTGCTGTTTGATTTCATAAGTTTTTGCGTTAATGTTTTTCATTTTAAAGGCAAACGAACATGTTTTTATAGCCTGTGGACTTCCCAGCGGGCGAAATGTCAAGCAGCTTCTCGCCCATACGGAAATCACAGTGACAAATTCATTGAGCGGAATTTTCACAAAGTTGAAAAGCTTGCCTTCGTTTCATACAGTTGCGGAATTCCCCCTTTTCTACAGGTTTTATTCTGGAACCGGCAGTAGATGTGAGAGGGTGTATTTTTGTACGATGCGACGCACGTCGATAGTGAAATTAAATTAATTGCTAACTGTGCTGTACGAATGCTCTCAAAGACTGTTTTTAAGGACTGTGCTTTTTATCATTTGACAAAGGCATGCCTCAAGACGTATATTTTTGTTGCATGAAAAAAGGCATCGTTGGACCAAATTTGAGTCAATGAAGCTTTTAAAGCTTTTTCTTTTAGCGCTTCCATGTTGAATCTCTTTATGCGCTTGCAGAGCGCTACCATAGGTGCACATTAAGTGCGCTTCCGTCTGCGGACATGCCCATCCCAGCGGGCAGTGGAAGCGCTTTTAATAGGCTTCTAGAGCGCATCATCGGAAGCAAAGAGCGCTTCTTACGTGTATCCTCATTCATTTCCGTTTTACATTTTTCCGTTTCTTGCATTTTCTGGATAGTCTTTTGCTTGCGTTTGAAACGTGCGGTGCTTGGAGTGAAAGAAGTAATTTGTTATATTTTATTTATCCGGGGTATTTAAGCAGGGTAATGTGGTAATTGCGTGGGGTAGAAGTATGAAGCGCTCATCGATGCACACATTTAAGTGGCATTAATTACGCTTCTGAAATGGCAGAGGTGAAGTGCACCTAAAATAGCACAGCTGAAGCGCTTCCAACATAACAGAGTTGAAGCGCTTCTTTCCAATGACATGCCTGTGTAAAAAGGAAATGAATGAGTATACACGTAAGAAGCGCTGTGTGCTTCCGATGATGCGCTCTAGAAGCCTATTAAAAGCGCTAACATTTCCCGCTGGGTCCCTTTTGCGCGATTCAAACTACACAACATACGAGAGTACGAATGTGCTTCCAACAGTTATGAGTTGGAAGCGCATTTTCTCCGCTTCTTTTGGAAGCGCTTGACTTATTTCCCGCTGGGATATTAAAAATATGTTAACGAGGGTAGGGCATGAAAGTGCTCCGACCTTCCCAAGAAGCACTGCAGCAGTCATGTTTGAGCGCTTACAATTCCCGATGGGTTGTTCCGTGCTAAACACACTTTTTAGTCATCTTTGCGTAAGATTGGCATGATTTACTTATTAAAATACTCACCTAGTTTCAGAATGTTCAGTATCAATGTGCATTGGTGCGGGACACTCATTGCGCGAGCCCCTACTCACACTTGACGGCTGTTTTCCTTATTAACAATTCATCTAAAGCGGAAAGCATAAAGTGAAGCAACAATATTAACTGAATTGATAGATTATATCGGAATCGAACTAACTTAGACTATCGTGAGTTAGTGCGTCGAAACCGTTTCATCGGAAAAGGACAATATGACGGGGATTTGATATTCCCCTGCAGGCACCCAAAAGAGGAAGAGATGTGAAAATATTTAAAAAATTACAGTTTTCATGTTTTTCTGTGATGCAGAAATAAAGATAAGATAGGAAAAAAAGTAATGGTGAAACCAATATGGTTTACTCAATGAACAAAAATTCTAATAAAAATTGCCGCATGAAGTTTTTGGGGATGCTGATTATCAATGTGCTCAATGTTATTTGTAGTTATCCAAAATAGTAATACAAGGAAATAGAATAGTTTTAATGACAATCTCCTTTTACAGTCCAATAACAGCTGGTATGTTTTTTTACTGACCTAATGTAAAGGGCTTCACACAAAATAGCATAATTTATTTTGTAATCCAATCCATATTAAAACCATGGGTATGTATCAGATGCACACTAATTTGAAAAATTTCACACTTAATGTCTTCTTTAAGCGGTCCTAATCATTTTTTGAAAGATGATACTCAACACGTGTGGTTCCGCTTGTTTCGTGTCCTTTTAAAGCAGCCAGGACAGAAGCTACTGCCATGCCGTATGGAATATCTCAGACAAATTGGTGCCACGCTGTCTGCATCGGGTCCCTCTTCCTTGCATCAGATAGTCCTTGTCTTCGGTTTCTAAATAAATAGTATGAAATTGGTAAATCCGTTTTAGCTGGAACAGATAGTCAGCATGTAATTGCTTCTCTAGATGGTGGAGAAATGGATTATATAGCGATCGGGCGGTGGTGATCATACATACATATGTCGTTTGTTGAGTTCTGTACTATTTAAATCAGGGAACTTGTCATAAAATTTATTTTTATTGTTATTTATTATTTCGCATTATTTCATTTTCATGGTTATTGCTGGTATTACCAAAAACAATATATTATTATTATATATGATTATATATTGATATGAAATTTTTAGGCACAGCCTGCTTACACCTTCTTACACCTATATAAAAGGGTTCACCGACCAATTGGACGCTTTGAAGGAAAGGTGATATTTCAAATTTCAAGGGTCTTCCTTCACAAGAGAGATTGTACAAATACCGTACATTTTGTTAAATTTCTTTTATGACTAAATATCTTGAAGCAATTAAGCTCAAATTTTAAAGGTTGGGGCTATATGCAGGTATAGTGCCAACGCGTAAAACGATTAATGAAGATACTGTGTAATCAACGAGAAAATCTTCAGTAAATTAAATATTTTGGAGAAGACTAATTTTAATTAATAGAATAACATTCAGGAAGTAGAAGTAGTAGAAGTACGGAAGACAAAGTACCGGTATATAAGCACATCGTTTTTTTAAAGGCGTTATATGAAAGCAGAATTACTTAAAACCTGCATACAAACCCCGCAGGAAATATTTGAATTCATGAAAATGTCATATTTCACTGCATCGATGAGCATAGCAAAAATGCAGTCTCGTGATAATTGGTTTTGAAGATATGCGTTTTATACGGAGGCGCAAAAAAAAACAAAAAGCACAAGATACGTCACAGATAAAACGACAGTTGCAGTTAGATCTGTTCGGTCAGTTGGAGCAAACTTGTAACGTGAGCTGAACCAGTTTGTCAGTGCGTGCAGATTGTTTTGTTGTTTGGTCAGCTTTACCTACCTGGACCTACTTTATTTTTCCATGAAATTATTTTATTATTTGAAAATACACATTTTGAATGAAATTTGCTTCATTATATTTTTCTATGAGAATTATATTTAGTTTATTGTTTGTTAAAATTGTAAAAAGTTTGTTTAGTTTTGGTTAATAAAAAATTTATTTTCAGTCTAAAGTCAGTTACTCTCCTACTATACTTGTGTAAGAGCTACTTTAATTCAGGTGGGCGTGGAAGTACTCTACTAACAAATTTTAATCTATGTACTCGTATGTCTGAGATTAAAATAGGTAAAAAAAACTTTTTAAGTTTAACGGTTTTATTGCACAATTATGATGATGTACCAAAAGCTAAATAATTATGGATCACCAATCAGACTAAAACCAAATCGTGGGGCAGATTTAGTAGAATACTTCGTTTTGTTGGAGCTTTGAAATCATACTGTTATTATGTTATTTTACATATTATATGTTTTCTACTAAATGCGCCCCACGATTTTATTTTAGGAATCAGGAGGGCCCACATGGAAATCAGAGTAATGGGCCGCAACATTTCAGTCGCCGACCCTGATAATTATAGAGCACAACTTTGTGTCGCATGTGACATGTAAATATGTAAAAATGAAACGTTCTTTTCATTAGTCATGTACATATGTATGCACTCGTATCAAGTATGCAAGTTTGTTTAACCGATTATGATCCTTGAGATGTCAGTCGCTTCGACTTAATTCCGGACGTTGTCGAATTAAAAATAATCACAATTCGATAGGGCTATCAATATTAAAGGTGGCTACAGACGATATGTACCTACCTTGTACAAAAGTTCCAAATCGATGCAGACTCCAAGTAACTACGACGCTGGTTTTAGTATGAAACGATAGACTTTGGTCATATCAGAACAATGACAATGTAAAACATTTAATATGTTGAAAGAGATAAAAATATTTTACAAAATTTTAAATAAAAATTTGTTTACGCTATATTGGCCTAAATGCACGCAAAAGGCAAATTAAAACGGAGTATCGGAAATATAGCAAGTATAGCATCGGAAAGACCATCTCAGCACAGCTATCCAATTATTTACATAATTATTATCTGAGGCATACGAAAAAACAATCTTTATTATATTTATGTAACAAGTGGACAGTACTAGAATAAGAGATAAATACGGATGCTTAATAGCAAAGTCAATTATTAAAGATAATGCCCTGAAAGTCCAAAATGGTATCTTAAGCGGAGCAAACAAGAAAGATAAATATAATGAAAAATATGATATAGCTACATAAAGTATCACTACTAATATAATTATGAACATTATTGAAGAGCTAATTGCGGAGATCGAATCATGTAACCGGTTCTCCTTACTGCGCCCTAAAAGCAAAATGATTCTCATGAAAAATGTACATCTTTCACTTGCGATTTACTTACAAATATCTTGGGATAAAGGCTGTTCACTAATCAAAGGTAGAACAAAACAAATTAATGCCAATGTAGCAAAAGCCGCTGCTGCCAATTCACTACAAATGTTCGACCTGCTCATTTTACCAAATCAAAATTATAATTCACTTTACAATGCGTTTCTTTCAACGAATATTCACTGACAATGAGTCACTCTGTGCAATACAATGGAGCGCATCCAAACACGATCTGGCTAATATTTGACGATGAGTGCTGATAACTGTAGAAATAATTGCATTTGGCGATAACTATATATCGTATGTGACATGACATGTAAATAAATATGTTAAGATAAGATAGAAAATACAATGGTGAAGGTACTTTTCATTAATCATGTACTTATGTACTCGTTTAAAGTATGCAAGTTTGTTGAACCGAGGTCTTAATCGCTTCGTCAAATTAAATTTATCAAGCTATCTAATTAAAAATTATCAAAATTTTTCCTTTACTAAATACTGTGCTATCTCATTTAAGGGCTAGGAAAGATCTACGCGCTTTTTGTTTGGAAATTGTTCAGGGCTGTCCTTTATTGTTAGTTGTAAGTAAGTTGGCGGGAGAGATTATGCTAAAGGCGTTACCTGGGAATTTAGTTTTTTGCAAATGTGTAGGTATCTAACAATCGGTCCGGTCCTTCAAAAATATTAGGACCCCGTTTGTTACTTACTATGAAATTCCAAATAAATTTTATCGGAGCCTTTTTGCTGCACAAGAAATATTTTCTGATTTACACCCCGCCAAAGTTGATTGTACAAATATTATTATTAAGTATCTATTGTATAATTGTTGTCTGACATTTTTTGGGAACTGCTTACATTTTCTGAGTTACACTCTTCAAAGTAAGAAGAGCTTTACAGACAATATTACAATGATAATCAGCAAGTTAAGTGTTCATTTTGGTATGCGAGTACATAACAGGCCGTCGCGGATGGATGGAATGGGCATAAATAACATGTGGTTTCAACAGGATGGCGCGACCTACCACACTACAGCCGAAACAATGACTTTATACTTATAGCTAACCGAGTTCCCGGGTCATATCATCTATCATCTTGCATACCAAAACTGGCCGCCGAGAAATTGCGATTTAACCTGTTTAAACTTCTTTACGGATTTTTTGAAAAGGCCTTGAGACGATTTAACAATTAAAGAAAAAAATCGAACGACACATTCGTACAATATATCCGTTTATACTCCGAAACGTTTTCCAAAATTTCATCTAATGGGTACGGACCTGCCAACGGATCTGTGGTGGCTAGTTGGTTAACATTACATCACATGTCTAAAGCCAATAAACGAATTTAATTTAAGTATACTGTTTTTGGTCCTGGAGTGTAACCCTCCTGTAATATGTATGTAACATATACATATTGTACTTTTGATTTTTAGATTGATTTGTTTTTAGCCTAGACAAAATAATAGAGTTCAACTTCGGACAAAATCAAAAAAAAATTTCATTCGGGATTCTGTTTATTTCCAAAACTGCTATCAACGTTGATCTACCTCTACCACTGCAGGTACAGTCAGTTGAGAGAGTGAAAAAATGCTCTGAAATTTCCTAAAATTCACGTTTCTCCCCTCTCGATCTGTTTGTGCCTATAAAAACGCTAAATTGAATTTAATTTTAAATTTACATTTTATGTGTAAATAATTATTTCGTTAAATTAAAAATGTCTGTCCCTGTTTTCAGCGGTTCGACATTTTCATTAAGATTGAATCATGGAAAAAAGTGGATAATAATTATGCGTGACTCTCTGAATCAATTATACCTTTATTTTTACCGTCAATGCATTAGTGCTGAGAGCCTTGTTGGAGTTTTGATAACTGATTTAAGCGGTTTTTTGGGGTCCTGAGTTACTGTAAAAGAAGACCTTCACAGTTCAAATAAATTGATTTCGCACCCTGAAATTGGTAGAGTGAATAAGAACCTGGTTTCCACAGTTCAAAAAGTTAATGGAGAGTTGAACACACCCTCCCCCCGGGCTGATTTTAGATTATTTTGCTAGGATAACAAAAATAAAAAGTAGGTATTAGCAAGATGTCACATAAAGTGGTGTCCGAAAAATCATAAATGCACCAGCATTGTAACAATTTACGTGATCTAATTCATAATACCGTCAACTCCTTAAAGAAAAACCTAACTGAACGTGTATATTACATATATAAGTATGTATCTTGTGGGAACAAATTATTCGTATGTATCACTTTCAGCATAAAATTCTGAAGTTCTTTGTCCTCCGAAAGAAAGCAGACAATTTGGTGCCATGCTGTCTAGCCAAAAGGCTCCCGGGCCTTTATTTATTGGTTCCAGGAAGGCATGGGATTATCTCGAATTTCAAAATAAACATGTGGGCAACTGCTTCTCACGACCTTTGAAGTTATAACACATGTTACCTGATTTAGCCAGTTTCAGGAAAATTAAAATTGTTTACTTTTAAAAGTTGGGTCGTACCAAATTCTGTCTAATTTCTTTCGTATTTCTCTATTTCCAGAATTCCACAGAATCCCTTTGTTAAAATCTCCGCTGTATGAACGACTACGCAAGAGAAGGGCATTTGCAGACCGGGAATTGGACTCAACGGTGGATGCAACTATTTTATTAGCAGCTTCGCCGCCTAAATGCAATCAAATCTCGAATGCAAGTTTTTGCTACAACTATGAAATTCTGTCACCCCTTCGATTGTACTGGCCTCGTAACGCTGATTACCATGACAATCCATTTAAAGTGCTTTTTGATGCGAGGGACAATTTTCCAATAAAAGAATACCTGCCTGCGGCAAAAGAGGATGCCCCGCTTGATGACAAACTGACCCGCACCACTTCAGATGATAAGCGTTCTTTGAAATCATCAAGCTGGAATCCCGTCGGAAGTACCAAAGTACTTGTTCCTGCCACAACCACCAAACTCATCTCTGATCACATGACCTGGAGACAACCGAAATTATCGTTTTCGATTGAATCAATAATTGGCATCAAGTGATTGTCCTTGAGCTCTGGAAGAGTTGATGACTTACCGAGCTGCTTTAGTTGAATGTTTGTAAATTTGTAACATCTGTTTAATATCCGCAAATATACTTTTCTATTGTCATTTCGTAATCGGGTTTTTTGCAAAATTCCAACCAGCAACTAGCAAATCTCTTTAATATTTTGATGCCTTAATGATTAATTCTGTTTTATAAGCCTTTCGTCCTTTAATAGTGACCACCCAATCATTCTAATTTTAGGGAATTTGAAGCCATTGTATCTCCGCGAAAAATGAACGGATTCGAATGAGCTAGGACTTCTTCATTCAAACTAGCAACGCAGAAATTTATGTTTACACCGGCATGTCTCATGGTCTTATTTTAAATTAACAACAAGAACATAATTTTCAATCAACCTCACCATTGCTGATACTATATGGCGACTGTAAATTCTCAACTTGAACGGATTATTGAACAATTTAATGTATAGGGGTTTTTGGAGACGCTGATTTAAAATTTGCTATCGACATTTTGAATTTCAATAAGAAGACCAGAAGTTTTTAACGTAAATGAATGTTTCCTTCGGATAGAAGCGTAAAATTGGGCTCAAATGAAAGCTTTTGAAAAACTAAAAATCCTAAAACTTTACCTACCGGAACCTTTTTTACCGCTCAACGCCCAGTAAGCTATTAATCGGTCTTTCGATTGCCAACGTTTGCCTTATGGTTAATAGGCTACTGGGCGTTCGGCGTTGGTAAAAAAAAATAGGCTTCCGGTAGGTAAAGTGTTAAGTACGTAACGTAAGCTGAGGGAGGATCTCTAAATGGCGCAATGGGAAAGACCATTATGTTGTACCAATGATCCGCCTACACTAAACGAAAGAACGACATCAGCTCACTTCCTACGCATGTTGTGAAAGGACTTTGATTTATGTCATACTTATTAATAGTCACTGATCTGCAATATTTTACGTTATGAATACGACGAGGCCTTTCTTTGACATGTGCTCTCGATTTAAACTGCGGGCATGCTTATAATTACAGCCCTGCACACGTGCTGAAGACGCGTATTCGCAATTCTTGATCTATTCTATGTAGTACTGAATTTTTATTTTTATATGCCTTCTGGCATCGATAGCTCGGAAGTAAAATTGTAACTTGTAAAAAATTATTCTTTATTTAAATAGGAACCTATAAATAAAACAAAATCACCATCTCCTACTTTCCAATTACAACCTTTATGCTCGACAACTTCTGAGAGTATACGTCGTGGTTTTTCAATGTCCCCAAAAGCCCCTTATCATTGACGGGCGACCCTTTGCTGGAGTAATCAATTTGTTCGTTCAGCAAATTTGTCATTTTGCCGTCCAACGCGTTGAGAATTGCATTGCCAGCACAAATGTCCCATTTTTTTATTCGAGTTGTGTGCAGGTAAGCGGTGGCATTGTTGAAAACAACCTGAAGTACCTTATACCCTACGAAATCTCACATTATCAAAAGGTATCTCACGAAAATGCAAATATATCTCACCTGCCCCTGCAGCTACAAGTATGTGCGTGTTGTCTCCGAACACCTGCTTGGATATATTCTTAACGTCTCCGGCATGCGACCGCGATACTATGACCACTGGAAATTTGGTAACTGTTTCATCCTGAATTATTTTGGATGCAGTCAGATGCTTTATAAGGAAAAATGAAAACATACCTTTTTCACTACACCCAAATCTTCAGATCTGGCCTTATCCACCCAAGCCCAAGTGGTTTTTTGGGTGAAAGGATTGTGGATGACTCCGATTATAGGGCTCCCCTTGACCGCAACACAAACCATAGTTGTCACATATTTGAACAGCTGTTCTGTGAAAAATGGGATAATGTTTAAATTCACAGATGTAAACCTAAAGGATCGTTCCTTTCCTAAGTACCTGTAAACTCTTGCGTGGCGTCCAGTGGATCAATCCACACCGTGACGTCCTTTATGTCGACGACTTCGTCGGGGATTATGGCTGTTTCGTGGAGGACAGTCGGGTCCAGGTCAAAGTGTGCAACATCTTGGCAAGCCTCCTGTCCCTTGTCTTCCTCGGAAATAATCTGCAGCTTTGGGAAGATTCGATGGAGACCGGTTTTCATAACACAGTGGGACCGGGCATCCGCGTCCGTTACCGGGTCATCTGCACCCTCATTCGTCTTCCCTTTGCTCTTTTTGTTGTACTTTGCATTCTTCGACACAGCGATGATTTCTAGACCGCCCTTTTGGGCTGCTTGGATCGAGCCAATCAATAGTTTCCGTAAATTTATTTCATTTGCATTTCGCAGGAAACCGTAGTTCTTATCGGCGGACTCCCGGTAAAAATAAATCACAATTACTCCAATGAGAAGCAGAACTAAGACTGCACTTCGGTTCACACGTATTGAACGTCCAAATGTCATTGTAGAAACGCAACGGGCAAAATAAACCCGTGCAGATTTAAGCGATTACTTTTGCAAATTCAAAGCAACTCTGCGGA
This sequence comes from Neoitamus cyanurus, assembly GCA_947538895.1. Classification (NCBI taxonomy): domain Eukaryota; kingdom Metazoa; phylum Arthropoda; class Insecta; order Diptera; family Asilidae; genus Neoitamus; species Neoitamus cyanurus. The sequence continues at coordinate 34,245,151 of OX384543.1, forward strand.
GATTGTGCAACGTCAAACTAATCGGTAGAATTTCCCAAATTTGAGGGAACTGCCAGAGCTACTATGTCGTAATTTTAGGCTTAAAACAAATGCTGTTATGATAATAGTAACATGAAACTAAAAGGAAGGAAAACATCAAATATTTTATATCTCTTTATTCTCCTATAAATATATAAAGTAAATAACTGGAATATGTTCATACCTAAAAAATAGAAATGTCCTTTATCTTTTTCATATCTTCAACTCTGCTAGTTACTTTACCATCGACAAGAAGAAGATTGTGAGTGATTTTTACATTTGGGAACATTTTCGGTGGACACGGAGTGTGTGAAACAAGTAAACATTACTAAGATTTTTGCCCGTATTTTTCTTAAATAAGTGAAGATGACCACTGGAACAACGGCTACAGATAGTGTTCGGGAAAAGGCTTTGTACGACTACAGAAAAAAGCTGCTGGAGCACAAGGAGGTTGAGTCTCGCCTAAAAGAAAGTAAGTCTGCGTTAAGGTTATGCAGGACCAGCAAATTGTCGAATCATCGCTCGAGCATTCTACAAGCATTCATTTAATTTCAGAGAGGGAAGAAATAAAAGAGCTCACAAAGCAATACGATAAGTCTGAGAATGACCTGAAGGCCCTGCAGAGTGTTGGCCAAATAGTAGGAGAAGTACTCAAGCAGCTCACAGAAGACAAATGTTTGTACCCCATTTTCTTAGTTGTTACCTTTCGTTGTTACGTTTACCGTGCCTGCTTCAATTTATTTCAGTCATTGTAAAAGCTACAAACGGCCCACGCTATGTAGTTGGCTGCCGCCGACAATTGGACAAGACTAAACTGAAGTCAGGCACTCGAGTGGCCCTTGATATGACCACCTTGACCATAATGCGATACCTTCCTCGAGAGGTGGATCCTCTCGTGTACAACATGTCTCACGAAGACCCTGGCGAGGTAACGTATTCAGCAATCGGTGGTCTTTCTGAGCAGATACGTGAGCTCAGAGAGGTAATTGAGCTTCCACTCTTAAACCCCGAACTATTCCTCCGCGTTGGTATCACACCACCGAAGGGTTGTTTACTTTACGGCCCTCCGGGTACGGGAAAAACTCTTCTAGCTCGTGCAGTTGCTTCGCAGTTGGATGCAAATTTTCTTAAAGTTGTCTCTAGTGCTATTGTCGACAAGTATATCGGTGAGAGCGCTCGGTTGATCCGTGAAATGTTCAATTATGCCCGGGATCATCAGCCCTGCATTATATTTATGGATGAAATCGACGCTATTGGTATGTAAAGCTATTTACAGAAGAAAGACGATTTACAGCACCAAACAATTTTCAGGTGGTAGGCGTTTCTCAGAAGGTACATCAGCAGACAGAGAAATCCAACGCACTCTCATGGAGCTGCTGAATCAAATGGATGGGTTCGATTCGTTGGGGCAAGTCAAGATGATTATGGCCACTAATCGACCGGACACTCTTGATCCCGCCTTATTGAGACCTGGCCGTCTGGACAGAAAAATTGAAATTCCTCTGCCTAACGAACAGGCCAGGTAGATTAGAGGGTATATAAATTATGCTCGATGCTAATAACATTTCATTCAGGTTGGAAATTATGAAAATCCATGCTGGGCCTATTGCTAAGCACGGTGAAATCGATTATGAAGCAATTGTGAAACTGTCTGATAATTTCAATGGCGCTGACTTGAGGAATGTATGCACGGAAGCTGGCCTTTTTGCGATCAGGTAATTAAAATGAGGGGGGGAGCGGATAGATGGACATCAACTCGTTATGAACTTTTGCGAGGACTTCTGGAAGAGTTGGAAACTTTCAAGGGGACCCTCACTATCTTATTAACTCGTATTAACAAATTAACCGATGGGGAAACCCGTCGAAATTGAAATAGTGTCTTTTACTGCGAGAAGGAATAGCTCACTCCTCCATCATTAAAAGGTACGATGGTAAACATTTTGGAGACTAGGCTACCACCAGTGAAAATCCAACGATACGCTCGATGATCGTTCAGAAATGTAAGAAAAGAGTTAATTCGGTTGCTTAACACAACCAGGTCTTTCTTATATGGGTCCTTGGTCATCAGGGTATAAAAGGCAATGAGGCCTTTGGCGAAGGAATGGGCAGAATGAATCCCTCTGGAACCAGAGCCGATGATTGGTGGAAGTTAAGAACTGGATAACTCCGACACATGGGGTCAATTCATGCATAATTTATCCTCAATCTGAATAGGAGGGATTCCAGGGCTCATACTGGAACCCTAACAGAATGCATTCCCTGTGCAAGGCATATGCATACCACAGGCAATATCAGTGACCAACATGCCGTTCTTGTGGAGAGGAAGATACTTTTTGCCAGTGTCCTGCTTTCGCTTAGTCGCGAGTGGAAGTGTTTGGTACTCATATCATGAGAATGGAGGAAATTTGTTCTGACTCTATAACCAAAATCCTGCAATTCCTCAGAAGAAGGAGAAGAATTCTGCAATTATAAGAAGTTGGGACAATGGACTCGCGGAGTCTGAGTGCTTGAGGTTCCTATTGCCTCAATTCCTCAATCAAAATCTAAGACTACCACCTCAGTAAAGAAACTATCGAAAAACCATTCATATAAGACGCTAGGATATGGGGTGTCACCTGATCTAATTTTATTTTTAAATCTTAAGCAGTATTAAACTAATTTCAAATTTCCGTTTTCAGGGCTGAACGTGAGTACGTGATCCAGGAAGACTTCATGAAAGCCGTGCGAAAGGTAGCCGACAATAAGAAACTCGAGAGCAAGCTCGACTACAAGCCAGTATAAGGTTCTGCGAAATGAAATAGCCTTTTTCTTTTACAACTATTAAACATTGTATTAAACAAAAAACAAACACTATCATCTCATATTTTTCTCCTCGATCCGCCTCTTCTTCCGCTCCAAATATTCGCTGACATTGTCGAACTTCTTTTTGAACCACAGCGAAACATCTTCCAACTCTCCGACCTTCTCGTCCTTAAACATGTCGTAGACCAGCGCTTTGAGCACATTTAGTCTGTCTCCGTTTCTGCTTAGTTCTTCTTCAACAATTTCTAGATGTAGCTCACCATTTCGCGCAACAGGCACACATAAATCTGAACCAGCGTAGCATAAGTTGGAAACGACTGCAGGCGCCCAGCAATGCTTGGTCAGAAGTCGCGACTCAAATACTCCCTCAGTCGACTTTAGCTCATAGACGTGTACGTTTTCCTCTGACTGAAGTAGTAGCACTGCTATGTGGCAGACATCCTCACTTACTATTCTCAGCGAAGCTTTGATCCCTGGAGCAGGTAGATGGATATCGTGCATTTTCACCCCCGTTTTGTACCTCCAAACCTTCATCGTCTTATCACCAGACACGGAAAGTAGATAGGTATCAGGATCAAAGGGCAGCAGCTGAATGCACGCCACATACTCTTTGTGCCCCAGGCAATAGCTCTCAATTTCATGTGTGGCTGGGTAATTGGTCACTTTGATTTTCTCGTCTCGATCGCATGTAACAACGTACCTCTCGTCTGGCGAACAGCAAACATCCATCACAATGCTCAGGTGTCCGAGGATCCATTTGCCCGGTGCGGTGCAGTCGATGCAATCGAACAGATAGCAGTCGCCGGTCTTGTCGCTTACCAGCAGCTTTGAGCAGTCTCTCAAAAACGATAGTGCACTGGAAACGCGGACTAGATGCCGAATCGACAGCAATTCCGTCGTATTCCCGAATATATTGTACAGCAGAAGGCATTTTTCTCCGGACGTCGTTACAGCCAATAGTTTCCCGTTTGAGGAAACACCAATTTGCTGGATAGCTGGCGAAATAGGCTCGTTATCGGAATTTTTACTTGGCTGTCCGTCGTCGTCTATTTGATCATTTTTCGACTTTGGAAGCACCTCGGGTATTTCAACAGATCTGGTGACTACAGTTGTCTCCACGTTCATGAAATGGATTTTCCGGTGCAATCCAATGACCAATTCATTTTTTGAAAAAATAACGCTTGCCATTTTCTGAAGTAAATAAAGGAAAACGTAAACAGAGCACGAGAATTGTCATTTGTGGGAGCACCGGCACGGCACGTGGTGTTAACATGACAATTTGTAGTAGATCCCAATATTGGTGTAGCCCTGCCAAACCAAGGAAAGAGGATCGCATTCTTATGAAGTAAATCTAGGCAATTTTTGGAGTAGACCTTGCCTCCTTTGTATTTATTAGCATTTTTGGCCGATGTCGGAGCCCATCACCCTATATTTTATATTGTACTTGTAAAAGGAACCGATGTCGAGTTCCGTAAAAGAATACAGTGGTGGCAACATCTTTAATTCAACCGATTCAGCTTCAGCAAGATTCCAAGTGACTGTAACGCGATAGCGGTGCGGTAGTTTTTGGAAGAAAAGATTCGGTGTGAAGTTGACGATTAGTCAAGGAGATTTGACTTCTTGCCTTCCAGATTCAGATGGCGTGTGTCTTACCTGAGAAGCGAATTGTGACAACTGTCGAATTTCGACTCTTTAAGTAGCAGGTGCCACCTACGCGTGAAAATATTCATAATATTTTTTAGAAGCAAAAATATTAATTTTGGAGAGTTAAGTCAATTTAATAAAATTTACTGGCAATTATAATTGAATTATTGAATACATACATTATTATATTTGCAATTTGAAGAAATTTAAATTTGCAATTTATCGAACGTGACAATTTTTTGACAACCACATGACAACTAAAAATCGACACGTCAATCGGCAAAATTGGTGTTTTCTGAGTCCTGCGATAGGTAAATCACGATATTTTAGAAATTTCTGATGAAATGCCTCTCTAAATACAAATTCCGTGTAGCTGCAGAATAATTAAATCTATTCCAATCTCTGAAGCCAGTATTTGTTGTGCAAAATGTCTTTTGCTGAGGGTCCGTGTTACACCATCATAAACTCCCCTGAGACGGAGCCCTACAATGAAATGCAACTGAAGCAAGATCTGGAGAAGGGCGACATCAATGTGAAAATCGACACCCTGAAAAAGGTTATTCAGTTGCTTCTGAATGGAGAGCGCCTTTCGGGATTACTTATGACAATTATCCGGTTTGTGCTGCCGCTGCAGAATCACACAATCAAGAAACTTCTCCTCATATTCTGGGAGATTGTTCCAAAGACTTCCGCTGATGGGAAGCTGCTTCAGGAAATGATTTTGGTGTGCGATGCCTACAGGAAGGTGGGTGCCAAGGTCTGTAGTTCCTGTTGTTACCTTCAAGGATTTATTTTTTGCAGGATTTACAACACCCAAATGAATTTCTCCGAGGCTCTACCCTCAGGTTCCTCTGCAAGCTCAAGGAGCCAGAACTTCTCGAACCTTTAATGCCTGCTATTAGGGCGTGCCTGGACCACCGACATTCATACGTTAGGCGAAATGCTGTTCTTGCTATTTTTACAATTTACAAAAACTTTGAGTGGTTAGTCCCTGATGGGCCTGAATTGATCGCGAACTTCTTGGATACACAGCAGGTAACTATAGATAGCTTCTTCTTCACATTGGCTTACGCCAAGTTGGGGTGGTTGAGTTTTGGGAGCGAGTGTGCTATGTAGTCATGTTCTCTGATTTGCGCGAGATCATCCGGTGGTATGTTAATTCCACAAAACATTTTCCGTTTTGGAGCTTACGCGTGTCGCCTGTCGAGCATCCTCAGGGAGTCTTCTAAATTTTCTACGGTTTTAAATGCTACCTCAAAGGGACCATAGACGACTGGGAAAAGAGTAACCGAATTCAATACTGAAATAAAACCCAGGGACTTGGGAAATCTAAAACTTTCATCCTCGCACCGCATGATAAAGTCGAAAAACTCCTCCTCGAATCTTGTATCTGTCGCAATCATGGGAACAATTTTAACGTGAGACCACATACCGCCGATATCTAAACAGATATGGAATACAACTCCCAGAAAAATCTTGGGCTTCGTCAAGAAGCTAGACCTGGGATGAAATGTGGGGGGGACTCACAATAGATCCAAGTGGTTTCGGTGATCGAGAGCCCAAAAGCCATGTCCGCTCCAATTAACCTAAAACTAAGACATTATTATTTTTTCCTTATAAAACTGAAATTTAAATTATAATTTTTCTTACTAGGATATGTCCTGCAAGCGCAATGCCTTCTTGATGCTTTTACATGCTGATCAAGAACGCGCCTTGAACTACTTGGCGTCTTGCCTAGACCAAGTAAACAACTTCGGAGATATCCTCCAACTCGTCATCGTGGAACTTATTTACAAAGTATGCCACGCAAATCCAACCGAGCGCTCGCGATTCATTCGCTGTATTTACAACCTTCTCAACTCCTCCTCGAATGCTGTTAGGTATGAGGCTGCTGGTACACTTATAACGCTATCCTCAGCTCCCACAGCCATCAAGGCTGCTGCAGGCTGCTACATTGAGCTAATTGTAAAAGAAAGCGATAACAATGTCAAACTCATCGTGTTGGACCGATTGATTGCAATGAAAGAAAACGAGAACATGGAAAGAGTCATGCAGGATTTGGTCATGGACATTCTTAGGGTCCTAGCTGCACCTGATATCGAAGTGCGAAGGAAGACACTTGCGCTTGCTATGGACTTGGTTTCATCTCGGAACATCGAGGAGATGGTTTTAGTTTTGAAGAAAGAAGTGTCTAAGACTCATAACGTCGAACATGAGGATACTGGAAAATATCGCCAATTACTTGTCCGCACTCTACACAGTTGCTCTATCAAATTCCCCGATGTGGCCGCTGCTGTCATCCCTGTCCTAGTTGAATTCCTTTCAGACACAAATGAGTTTGCGGCTACAGACGTTCTAATCTTTATACGTGAAGCCATTCAAAAGTTCTCCTCGCTGAGGAAGCTGATTATTGAAAAACTCGTTGAGGCATTCCCGATGATAAAATCATCAAAGGTACATCGGGCCGCTGTATGGATCCTCGGCGAGTACGTGGAAACTAATGGGCAGATACTGGAAGTTATCGAAACTATCAATCAAACTCTTGGAGAAATTCCAATGGTCGAGGCGGAACAAAAACGTCTTACAGGTGATAAAATCGAAGAAGAGACAACTACGGAGGAAGGTCAGAAGGAGAATGTTCCCAACAACAAGGTTACTTCCGATGGGACTTATGCCACTCAAAGTGCATTTAGTCTTGCCCCGTAAGGCTTTGTAGACTTTGCTATATTGCACTTGAAATTGCAACATAATTTTCTTTACAGAATTACAAAGAAAGACAAACGTCCTCCTCTACGCCAATACCTTATGGATGGCGACTTCTTTACAGGAGCTGCACTTGCAGCAACACTAACTAAACTGGCGCTGCGATATGCAGACCTGGAAAACAATCCTGTGAGTTAATGAAATACGAAAGCATTTAGGGAAATATAACTCTACATTCTATATAGCAAAAGCAAAATCGTCTATGTACCCAAGCGATGTTGGTAATGGGTTCTATTTTACACCTTGGCAAATCAGGTTTTCCCTTAAAAGCAATCACAAATGATGACAACGACAGGATTTTCTTGTGCTTGAAAACACTGAGTGAAAGGACTCCAGAAGCGGTAGAGGTGTTCAAACATTATTGCCGCGATGCTCTAGGAAAAATGTTGGACGCTCAGCATGAGGTGGAATTTTATCAAATATGGGGCGGGCTGTTATAATGTTTTCATTTAACCCATTATTTTAGGAGGAGCTTCAAAGCCAAAAGGCCAAACAGAAGGTCACTGCTAAAGTGCAGCCAGATGATCCCGTCGTATTCTCACAACTTTCTAGTGGGAAGGACAATCAGCTTGGTGAAAATGTTTTCGAGTCAAGTCTTAACCAGGCTCTTGCTGGTACAAAATCAGCAAACCCTTCAGAAGTCTCTTCGCAAAATAATAAGCTGAACAAAGTTACACAACTCACTGGATTCTCTGATCCAGTCTACGCCGAGGCTTATGTTAATGTTAATCAGTACGATATTGTCCTAGATGTCCTCATCGTTAATCAAACAAGTGAGAAATAGCTTTCTGGGTATATTTATCGCAGTAATAAGAAACAACAATTTTTATTTTTTTTTAGATGACACTCTTCAGAATTGCACCTTAGAACTTGCTACCCTGGGCGACTTGAAGTTGGTGGAGCGACCACATCCAGTTGTTTTGGCTCCTCATGATTTCTGCAATATAAAGGCAAACGTGAAGGTTTCTTCAACGGAAAATGGCATCATTTTTGGAAATATCGGTAAGTTAATTAGCTTGCCAAACCAAATGGTATACAAACTAAGGTTTAATATGCTTTAACTGATCATATTTCCAGTTTACGACACGTCCATAACCTCCAACGTTGTGGTGCTAAACACCATTCATATCGATATCATGGACTACATCATTCCAGCTTCGTGCACAGACAGTGAATTCCGCCAAATGTGGCAAGATTTCGAGTGGGAGAACAAAGTAAGAAAACGTTATTACTGTACCCCAAAATGTTTCTACTCTAATACCTCACAGGTCACTGTCAACACAACCTTTACCGATCTGCACGAGTATTTGAAGCATCTCCTGAAGTGCACGAATATGAAATGCCTAACACCGGAGAAAGCGCTTTCCGGACAATGTGGCTTTATGGCTGCAAATATGTATGCAAGGCAAGTTTAAAATAGGTTTTTAATTCCTTCTTTTAAAAACCCAAAACGTGCTGGGTGTAGTAAATGCATTGTTATCACGTTATCAGCTTCGTTGTAAACAGAGGTATATCATTGTTATAAGCAAAATGAGATTGAGGGTCAACATTTTGACAACTAATAAGCAGAAGAATTTTACATGATACTCCTGAGCTAAATTAAATAATTAGCTTTTTTCAGAGTTAGGATCTTTGGATTTCTTCATTGTGAAAGGAATTTTTTTAATTTTGGGTGTCGATAATGTTTTCATCAAAATACCGATTTTAGTTTTTAAAACATATTTTTAATTTGGGGTATAAAATCACCTCGATAACTTTTTAAAGTTTAATTGCAATGAGTGTACTTTTAGGTCAATTTTTGGAGAGAACGCTCTAGCGAATTTAAGCATCGAGAAGCCACTGGACGATCCAGATGCAAAGGTAACTGGTCACATTCGAATCCGCGCCAAGAGTCAGGTAAAGACGTCTTTAAAAATAATTGTCATCCTTTGAATAACATTCTTTGTTTGTAGGGAATGGCTCTAAGTTTGGGCGACAAAATCAGTTCATCTCAGAGGCAAACCGTGCAAGCAGCATAAGCCTTGATCTATGTATTTTTTAATTTTTATGTTTAATGTTGCCACAGCAGAAATAAACTTCATTATACCGTTTTACAAATTTTTTTTTATTAATTTGGAATAGCGCTTAACAGCTGAATTCTGTCGACAGATCTTTAAAGTTTGGGGTCGTTAATTTAAGATTGGAGGGCAATTGATTTATTTTTCCATATTTTGCATATAAATAATCCTTCAAGGCATTAAATTGCATAAAAATTTAAATAACCATAAATTGTAAGATTCAATTAAAAAGAAAGTTAAGGACAACGACTTGATTATTTCCTAGGCATACGAGGGAAATACACTTGCACTTTTGAATAATAAAAAAATTACCGAGTATTCTAATCAAGGCGCCCGCTCGGGCGCCGTGTTGATAGAAAAAAAAAAGTTTTCTTTATTCTATACTACACATTAGAGAAGTGAAACTTCCACGCAAAATTCACTTTGTATCACAAGATGTTCACATACTATTATAGTATCATTGCATTCCTTTGAAGTTGAGAAATTTCGGTCGCCATATTGGATTCGCCATCTTTAATTTCCATTTTGATAGTAGATTCGAGTTCAGCGACCCCGTAAACATACAAGGACCTGATTTCATAACTGAGCAGTGGTGGGTCCTTGAGTGATGCAGCGTGTCGTTACAGCGACGCAACGTTTCGTTATACTTTCAATCTCATGAATCGAACTTGTTCTACCGTGCGTAAAAATGCTTGATGTTGCCTCAATAGAACAAACAACGGATTTTTGTTTATCTAAATTATCAGCACCACGTGATACATGTTGCTGTTTGACTTCTGTGAAATGGAAATTATTTCAATATGTGTTATTATCTTTGATTTATGTGGCTTCAGAGGTAAAAACGTGTCGTAGAAAATAAATCCATTTTTATTACTACCCTACTTATTACCCTTACGTTGACATGTGGACCGTTTATTATAAATGTGATGCTGTTTAGTTTTTATATTCACGTGATTTTCTAATAGAATGGATTTACAATACTTTCATAATAAACGGTTCATAACTGCCAGACAATTAGTTGATAAAAAATAGCCGCCAAAGAGTGGAAAAAATTTTTATTCTTTAGATTTCATCACAGCAAATAATTTTATCACAAATTGAAGGAATTTAGTATCGTATTTCCAAATTAAGGTAACATATCTACAAATGAATTTCCTATGTTAGTCCGTTAGTTATTGCGAAATGTACACTGGTCGATACAATGGTGCACCGGTATTTCTTAGTTCAGGAGCGGGTGTGCCAACTCGTATTTCCGTGTATTTGAGCTTTTCCCACAAAATTTGAGGTGGAATTTCATTGGCGTTTTCCTGAGAGTTGCTGTGTGAAACGGAAGAAATGCATAAGAAGACAATTAGAAGATTATTTTACAATTTACCTTACCTTTCTTCCAGATGCATACAGTACTGCTTAATTGTGGCATCGATACAAGCTTGTTTGCAGCATTCATTAACCACCTGCCGGCGCACTCTCCTGTGAGATACTAATGCACATTTATTGTAGCTTCTTCGATTACTGTAGCACAGCGTTAGTTACCATGCAATATATTTAATTACCTGAAAAGTTGCTCGGTTCCCTTGCGTTAAATCGATTGTTACAAACTGAGGCGAGCCGATTTGTTAATTCCTTGCCACATGTCCTTCTTAGGGTGGTGTCAAATCCAGTCGAGCCGTCCGTGAACGAAATGAAGAGGCCAGCAACAATAATGAGGGAGGGTAATAGATTCATGGTTCTAGAAATAAAGAAGTTTGCTTTTTTTATTAAGACATAATGCTTTGGGCTGTTTAAAAACTAGAGGCTATTCCACCCCAAAGAAATGAAACCAATACATTACGACTTCCTTGTATTTCTTTTTTCTTATTTGAAAAACTTAGATGTCGTTTGTTCGCTGTATGTCGTCTTTCGGTAAAATGTGTCCGAATAAGTTGCATTTTGCGACCTTCAAATAGAGGTACAAGGTGAACAAATTGAAATAATGAACTCATTACAAAACTTAATAGTAATAAGTTCAAATACAAATTTTATCATTAACAGGAATAAATGATATTCATAAAAAATTAGTGGGCAGTAGCCGGGGCTACTAACGTGGGGTGTCCAGGAAAGCGTCGCTTTAGCCAATGAAACCAATGTTTTATAACAAAACATTTATAATGACTTTTTCAGGAAAGATACCCTATCCTCCCCTCCCCCTCCCCAACTTCTGACGTTCTGATGAGGGTGATAAAAGTAAAACTATTTTTTTTTGTAAATAGAGAATTGCAACTTTTATTTGAACTCTCTCTCATGCTTCTACTCGAAGCGGTTTTTTTTTCTATCTAAGTAAAAATTAAGTCATGATAATAAGGATCCCAAATTTTTATTTTTATTATTATTATTTTGTAATGAGCAGTTTATATGAACATTTTTTCCAAATATAATAATAAATCGCTCCGAACATCCTGAAATTCTCTGCAGTACAAATTTCAATATAGTAGTTCTGCCCTTTTTCTTATGGAGAATTGTCATCCTTAGATCTTCTGAGAAAATTATAAAATTCAAATGATTTAAAGTGTGCATTGCGATTCTTTAAAGTAACCCGCATTTAGAATAGTTAAGCAGTGCAGAATACATCGACTTAAAATGATGTTTTGTGCTTCATATAGTACCCATAACCAATAACTACACTGTTCGCCCTCAAAGTCTCAAAGGTAGATATTTTGTATCCTTGGCAACGAACAGCAAACATTTAGATGATTTGTTTGTTTACTATTCATTTCAAACTGTGCGTGAATATGACGGAGCTAAGCGTTTGGCGAGGTAAGCACTGTTTATGTAAACCATTTATTTAAGTTAGACAATCAGACTTATTGTCGCCTTGTTCTTTAACAATAAAGTTGTGGTTTCACGTTGTTGCCGGTTAGTGCGGTGTGTGGAGTAATTTCTATTTGTGTGACCTCACAGTTTGAAAGTGGTTTCTAATAGCTTAACTAATTCTTTTTTTGGCGCCAAAGATTGGTATTAATCCCAATATGGTGGATGACCCAAGATGGCAAACTGCCTCTTTCTTCACAACTTCCTCGACATGGGCATCAAATGAAAGAGTTTGATAAGCAGAATACGCAAGATATGTGACGTCATTCTAAACCCAATACGGCGTACGTTCCGAGATGTACGTAGATATTATACTATGATCTGGGTATAATGCAAAATTACTAGTTAGGGTATGAGCTGCCTATTTGATCATGTCATGATAATACTACACTTACCTACTACATATTAACTGAATCTAAAAAGCAAAGGATAAAAATAATTATTATAAAAAAACGAAAAATCCGCCGCTTTGCCCTACTTACATACATAAATACGCTGCTATTATTACGACATGCGATCATGGCTATTTTCTGAACATCATCGTACCTACCTATGTGTCGATTTGAATTAAGTAAAGAAAGAAAGAATATTTTCTTGTTTCATACTTTTCATTTCTTCCGTTGTCCGGCTTTTTGTTTTTTTATAATAATTATTTTTTTTATATTTAACTTAAGTATTATGATCTCTAAATTATTGTAATTGCTTGTGCTAGGCTGGTGATTAAAATAAATTGAAGCTTGTCTAGTAATTTTGTTCCACTACATTAAGACTATGCGAAGATAGAACAAAAACAAAAGCGTAAAAGCAGAAAATAGAAAAACTCCGGCAAAAAAAGAGCTTTTAAAGCTCAAATTTCGCGGTAGTTTTGTTGTTGTTCGGCATGTGCAGCCGCTTTGTGCTTCTAATGTATCACGGCCTTAATTAACAAGGGACGCCGCTAGTGTGCAAAATTTATTTCGTTTGTTGGTTGCAACTACAGCTAAAATAAGTCAATACGTGAATGATGAAGTTTAGTACGAGTAAGAGACGAACACTTTGCTCTGAGGAAAACACTAAGCCCTTAAAAGGTTCTTATGGGAAATTTAATTCTGACCGGCCCGTTTTTAAACGCTAGAAAAGGTAACATTGCCCGGCCAGACAGAGTTAACATTTTATTATTTTATAAATATTTTCATTAAATTAGTTAAGAACCCGCGTGTACCAACTAAAGTTAAATTTTTAATTAAAAACTTATTAAGAAACTTTTTTTTGGCTGTACGCTTGCGTTCAACTATTTTTTTTTAAACAAATTTCACAGAAAATTAACGAATTACCAAATAAACGGATTTTGCAAAAAAGAAAATAATAGCAATTTCGAACAGCACTGCAATCGACAAGCGATTCACCAAATGAACAATTGAGCGGACCTGGATCAACTGAAGACAGCCCCAAAGCTTCTTTATCGCGTACAATAAAAAAAAATTACACTTCTTCGAGAAGAACTAATTGGAGAAATTGAAACGACTAGTGGGTTAGCAGACACAACACCGCGGTTTTATCACACCGTCTGTGGGACGCCAGAGCCACCAATTTACTAATATTCTGCCGTTCTTCTCTCAGCAGAACATCAGTTTGGCTTTAGAATTCGCGGAAAACTGGCGGATTAATTGCCATTAAGGCTTCGAATTAGCATATTTTATCGCCGGCACCAAGAGCTACAGCTGTTTTAGTCGCCTTATGAATGCAATTTGTTGATTTTCACTTCTACAATTATTCTATGTAGCTTTGCCTATTAGACTATTAGAGTCCATTACCATATTTTGCAGTTTCTATGAGTATACAGCCCGCGCATTGCTCTTATTGATATAGATTGCACTAGACTTCCTGTTTTGGATTTATTTATTTATTGACTCCACGTTTTACTATACAGGGTGATTTTTTTAACCTGGAACTTTCAAATATATCGAATAAAACGCTCGTAATCAAAATTTAATCATTCCGCGGGGAAATATATTAGTGCTAAAATTAGTCCCATGCGCACTGCGTAGAGTGCTTACTATTCGAAATATTTGGAAGTTGAGGTTAATAAAATTACATATATGCTGTTATCCTTAACCTTTCAATTTTTGAGGTGTTAATGAATTGAATTAAATTTACTTGTGTATTCACGTTATTACAGTTAAGTGGTTTTGAAATAACTAATAACTGTTTCAGCTTTAATGACTGTTTTTGGTGTTTTTTGGACTGCTGATTATGGAAATAATTTTCAAAAAATTCCATCACGTACAGTTTTCGCAAAAAATAGTTATTTAACATATACAGCGATTTTGCAGATTAAAGTTTTTTTTCGTATCTCCCCCTGCGTTAGTAATACGTGCTAGATGAATATGGGGTTTATAGGAATATAAGAACTCAGCACCCCAAAAACCCATTGAATCAGTTGTAAAGACCCTAACAGGACTTTCGGAACTTGTTCATTAACGGTGAAGGGAAAGGACTCACTGATTTAGAGTTACGCATAATTGTAATTATAATTCCTTTATCTTGCCCGTTAGTGAATAAGCTCACGTTATGTAGCAAATGCATACGTACGATCAATTCCTGCACTTTAAGGCACTTCTTCAGGACTAACACTGAAAATCACTTTTTATGAATACAATTGACTCAAATTTGACTTTCTTCATACCAACTGAGATTATAATAAATAAATATATTTTGGGGCTCAGTAAACCTCTGTGCACACATCTAAAGTTAAAAATAGTTTTCTGTTAATTTACAGAAACACTTTACAAATCGAATCTGCCGCTTCAAGTCTTGTTGTTTTTCAACGTTTACTTGTCGATAATATGGGCACTATTTTTCGGATACTTTTTGGTATACAATGTAAGTGCGTGGTAGAAATGTTTCCATAAATATTGGGCGATTTTAGTAAATGGATATCAAATTGTAGATTGAATCTTTTGGTAAAATCCATGTGATCTTGACCACCTTTGTCTTCCTACTCACTGTTCCTGCAGAGATTCTTAGGCTGTACGTTGGTTATGCTGGGAATTTGAAAGGAAATGTAAGTATCCCTTGCATGTCGTTTGTATGTTATGTTTTTCTGAATTGAAGTTTTAATTTACAGATCTCCGACCTAGGAGGATTTTGGATATTATCAGCGCTAATTCAACTGCCAATTCACAGTTATTTTATGTACACAAACAATAGCGGACCGATTCTTCGCTTGCTCCAATCTTTAATGCTAACCTTGATCGTTATGGAAATTCCAATTGGAGCGTACGCATCTCGAAAACTTTCAGTCTATCAGGCCCAACTGTACCATATGGAGCTACTATCGAAAAACACTTTTATTGGGAAATATTAAGCTACTTTATTATCATCTAAATTATGTTTTTTCAAAAAAGCATCAACTAGCACAAGGTGTTTTTGCATTTTAGGCAATATTACCGCAATTATTTTTATATTTTCATCATGCGAAGGTCCTGTCCCTATAAGCTCTGACCTCTTTGGGGTCCAGCGATATATAACCTAAAAGTAATAAAATTAGTAATCAGCACCAAAATGAGTACGTTAATTGAATTGTACCGAAAAAGCAGTCCTAGTCAACCATCCGTGATATGGTTTCAGCGCAGTTTCATAAGCAGTGCTTAAATATTGGGTAAGGTCTTCTGTCGTTGCCGTACTATCATCTACTATATGATGGAAAAAAGCTGCTATGAGATCAAGAGCCCTAAAGAGCAATAATATAAAAAATTGTAAACAAAATAAAACAATTTGGGAGTTTGCAGCAAAATACCTCTTTAGCCAAAGTAAAGCGGAGGATACATGTTTGTTGGTGATGACTAAGTCTTGCAAGTACGAATATTTGTCTACATCTTGCTTATAACATTGCTCTAAGGCCTGTCAGGGTGAGAACACTTTAAAATTGCTCTTCATGTGTGAAAACAAAGTAACTTACCCCGATATTTCCACTCATGTCGCTTACGACAGGACTAAATAATCTACCAAAGCTTTCTGAAAAGATTTTAAAAAATCGTTAAGGAAACTGGAATTTCTGAGAAGTAAGAAAATTCTTCAAATGATGAATTTCAGAGTAGATAGTCAAACACACTGAAAATAAATTTTGATTCAAATTTTCAAAGAACACCTATTCTGGTCCTAATTTTTTTTTAACAGCTAGTATGTGGAGGTTTTTGCGGCCACTAATTTCGCCACGCAACCAATATAGCGATAAACCACTGAGAGTGTTTCGAATAAATTCCAATATAGAAGTGGAATTCACTTAAAAAACTTTATCACAACGAATCACCCTGTAACGATCACAGCGCGTCACACCATACAGTCGCATATGCTTCTGAGCAGTACCAGAGCGCAAACTATGGTGAAAATATTTAAACTGTATACCCCTTTAATGTGTAAGGGATGCATGTCAATTTCTGCCTGTTCCTATTGGAAAAGCACGTGCTTGACATGTACCTACACAGTGCCACGAAATGCAATTTGTCAGCATATTCAGCAAAATGGTTTTTTGGTGTAGTTTTCTATGAAGATTAGACATAGGAGAAGCGTATATATCATAAAGTCGCGCAGGTAAACAGTTGGAAGAAGAAAATGATATAGCAGCTAATTAATCAATATTCAACTAAGCGATTAAGTAAAACAAGGACAATAATAAAGAACAAAACTAAAAACCAGAAAATTAGGGATCAGCTTTAGGCGAGAAAAATATTAAGGAATAACTACTCTAGCTAATAGTGGTCAACATAGGATGAATCACCAGCGATCAGGCACGTAGGTATGTATGTAGATTATTTTCAGGAATGTATGATCACTTTCAGTAAAGCAGTGACTTCGTTAAGGTCAGTAGTTCAAATTTAATAAGAGATTAAAATCCCAACCAGTTTTGTAGTGAATTTTTAGCCTTTATGGAGTTAGGTTATTATACTATAAGGTATAGGATAGGATGGATCACCACCTATCCATCCTGGAGTTTTGAATGTGAAGGGATGTGTTCTCGTAAGAGTGACATATGTTCCCGTAGGAATTAATGTTGGGACGCCGTCAATCTTCCACCTTATGGATCCGTTGTATATGTAGATGGGTGGTAATTAAATTGAAACTGTTAATAATATAAATCAGTAGAAACCTTTTCTTGAAAAAGTTTGCTGCTTTTGTGTACTTACATTTGTACAGTTTAACGAACGATAGATACATACACCACACAAATTTACTTAATCGGATTTTTTTTCAATGTGAGAAACGAAATAGAAAATAAATTGCAGCTGTTACTATTATGTCTCCGACCTCTTATATCTGAAACTTTGTACATACCTATCATTGAAACAATCTCCTTGGAAGCGGCTAGGAATAGATCAGTAGGTATTTTTTCTCCGTTCCCTAAATCTGGGAAACCATTCACGTCCTTAAACTGGATCATCATTGGCACTATATAAGGATATGTATTGTATGTAAGACACACTGGACGGGTTATATTCTCCTATAAAAGAAAAAGTTAAGTCTAGACCCCGCTCAAAATCGTCAATACAAACAGTGATAGATTCTGCTGAGGTCGCTAAACTCTACAGCTACGAAGAACACACGGAGTACAAGCTAAAACGGAACTGCCGATAAATATATTAGCCAGCTCCTCGAATACGGTTGCGCGTTCAATTGAAGAGCCTCGTCGTCCCGTCCGCAGTTATCACGAAAATGTCGAAGGCCAGATAATCGACGACTGTTTTCAACTTGGCTTGCTTCTGCTCTCGCTGAGAGAAATCGAGAAACTCGGTCACAAGACCGTTTGATTTCTCACGAACTTCGACCACTGCCAGTGCAGCAGTATCGGAGGAGATCAAGTGGGCGCTTCTGTCCAAGCGAATGCAGCTAGTTGAATCGGGCTGATAATGATTCAGCCACTTGTGATAGTACAAAATTAGAGCACAGCTTCTCGTGAAAAATGTGCCGTCGAAGCTCTTCTGCTCGTGGTACTTCTCCAAGAATTTGCTCGGCTTCTTTAGCTGAGTGAGTCGCTTGTCTTTCTGCTGCCTAGCGAGGAGACCAGTCCCAACTTGTCTGTCTGGGAGGATGTCTATCAAAGTGTTAACGGTGAAGACACGATTCACGTAGTCGAAGCCATTTCCCATAATACCATCCTTTGTGTGGCCCAAGTCAAAGATGTGACCGATTTCGTGACATACTGCTCCAAGGGTGGTCGCAAAGCATCCCCCAAACGTGTGCCGGTAGTTGCTCTCGTCCCAGAGGTACTTCTGGTCGATTTCTGTTGTGTTCTTGAAGCACGGGATTATCTCGTCTAGCGATGTCGGCCACGTGTATAGACCCGCTGAGCCGAAAAGCGCGAGACCTCCGCCTCCCAGAGCTGCGTGAGCTTTTGTGTGCCTTTTAATGTTCGCGTAGGAGTAGTCTCCGTCGCTTACCCCCTCATAGAGAGTGCATCCAATAAAGGCCACGAATTTTAGCTGTTCGTTCGATCCAAGCTGCGAGTTAATAATTTCATAGGCGATCTCGTTCCAGAGAGCGTGCTCGTCCAGCTCCCTGGCCCTCTTAACGTCTAGTTTGGCATTGAATTGCACACAGTCTGATTGCAGCGAAAAGGTCTTCCTGGCAGATGTGGCTTCGCAAAGCTTTTCAGCATAAAGGCACTGCACCAACTTGAGCCCCAATGAAATAATCTTGCAACCGTCCTCAGCTTTGTTCTGCTCCGACACTGAGTTAAAGCGGCCGTCGTGATTCTCGCAGATTATGTAGAGCGGCTGAATTTTGTATGGGGAACTTGATTTTTGGTGGATCAATCGAATTGTCAAGGTTGTTTCGCAGTAATTGAAATCCAGCCGATTCTCCCCTTCTCTTAGCAACCAAAGAGCCCTAAAGGCACCACTTGTTGAAACCTCGAACTCTTTTGGAGCATTTATCGTGTCCGCAGTCACCCTGATATCAGAAATTGAACACTTTTTGTGCACACAGCCTTTTACGAGCAATAATTCATGCTCTATGACATCATTGTCTTTCAAATTCGTTATGAAAATTTCGTGACGTGTTTGGCACATTTCTCTATGACAATTGAATCAGCTGTAAAATTGCAATCTTAGTCATCTTCTTTATTAGAGGTATTTGCACATGTCCTTCAATGACATTTTCGAGTTGCTTAACGCGCCCTAAATGTAAATATCAAACAGCTGACGTGACTTCGTGGTTTACCGCCAATTGGAATGGCATCTTCAAAAGTTATAAATATTGCGAATAAATATGACCGGGTGGTGGTTCTAGTTGATATGGACTGCTTTTACTGCCAGGTAGAAGAGAAATTGAATCCTTCACTGGCAGGAAAGCCAATCGCGGTTGTACAGTACAATGCCTGGCGCGGTGGAGGGTAAGCAATTTTTATTGGGTGAAATATTCTTTCAGACTGCTGATTCTTTTACAGGATTATTGCCGTGAATTATCCAGCTAGAGCCGTGGGTGTTACCCGCCATATGAGAGGTGATGAGGCCAGGGAGCAGTGCCCAGATATAGAGCTGGTTAGAGTACCCAGTGTTCGGGAAAAAGCCGATCTTACCAAGTACAGGGAGGCCGGAAAGAAAGTGGTTACAGTTTTACAATCCTTCACACCTTTGTTGGAAAGAGCTAGTGTCGATGAAGCTTATTTGGACATAACAGAGCAGGTTGTGGCTAAGCAAAACACAATGGACATGGTAAAATTGCAATTTAGTTTGGCATAGGCATAGCTCATCTGGTTTCCCCATAGGATGGGCTCCAACTAATACTCGCGAAGCTCATAAACACATTTGCCGTTGGCTATGACACCATCGGAGATTATATAGAGGAAATATCTACGAGGATCGGCTGCGACACAGAAACAGATGAGTTCGATTGTGAAGAGGCGGAATTGAGTGCGGTAAGGAAGAGCGACTTGAAGTTGCTAATCGGAGCCTCCATAGTCAGTGAGATAAGGGCGAAAGTCAAGGAAGCGACTGGCTATGAGTGCTCGGCTGGAGTGGCGCATAATAAGATCCTTGCAAAGTTGGCTTGTGGCTTCAACAAGCCTAACAAACAAACCATCCTACCGCTGCGACAAATCAAACTTTTATTTAGGTTGACTAATTTTAAGCAGAATTATCTGGTTCACTAAACTTGTCCATTTTCAGTACATTACCTGTTGGGAAAATAAAGGGTTTAGGAGGAAAATTTGGGGAGGACGTATGTAATAGACTCAAAATTAAGTTTCTTGGAGATTTGCTGCCCTTCACCGAAGCTGAGCTGCAGAAGTCATTTGATGAGAAAAATGGGTGAGAATTTGTTTTATTTTAGTTTTAGGGCATTTTTTCGTTATTGTACGCAAAATATTATCATGTGTAAAAATAGTATGCAAACAATTTAAATAAGATCAGAATTTTTAGAGAAAAAAACAAAAATTTAAATAACTGGAAAATCGTGCGACTTTTCCTAAGACTATATTTGATGGCTGCAGTATCGCCGGTTTTCAGAATATGTCTATTACGGGACACCCTGCATAGAATTCGTTCGATTCATCTATGTAGGTATATACTATGTACATGTCTGACAACCTAAAAACTTCATTATGTGTCGAATCGGTATTTATACTGTTTAATAACGTATCGAGTGTTAATTATTTTTTAAGATACGAATATAGATTACCAAATCTTTTATAATATGTTTTTCTTCATTTTCCAGTTCTTGGCTGTATTTAATGTCCCGCGGCATCGACTTAGATGCCGTCACACCGCGTTTTTACTCCAAAAGCATTGGATGCTGCAAGAAATTTCCAGGTCGAAATTCGATAACTAACCTAAGCACCTTAACCCATTGGTTCTCCGAGTTAGCGAATGAAATTTGCGACAGACTAGAAGTCGACGTAACTGAGAACAATCGTCGTGCAAAGCAAATGGTCATTAGCTATATGCAGGAAATATCCGGCGAAGACGTATCGAGTTCGCGAAGCACCAGCCTCTTAAGTTACGACCCCGAGGCAATGGCCAAACTGGCTTTGGAAACACTCAAAAAGAATACTGATATATTTTTTAAACCGAATAGCGATAGTACGTTAAATAATCCTCTTAAGTACTTAGGGATAAGCGTTGGGAAGTTTGAGACTATTGAAACCAACAAGAACACATTACACAAAATGTTCCAGAATCAAGCGAAAAAGAAATTAGAAGAGACTACTACAGTTCAGGAGACACAAAATGTGGCATCCAGAAGTTCTACTATTAGTGAACCTCCTAAAGAAAAGGAAAACCAAATTAAGAAGAGCTTTTTTGCGACACATCTGAAAAAACAAAAAGAGCCTGTAAAAGAGCATAATCCAACCGCCGAAAACATTTCTAGTTCAGGTAATAGTATGGAGCAAGTAAATTCAAAATCTGGGACTGGCAAATCTTTCTTTGCGAATGCTATGAAGAGGAAATCGGATACTGTAGGAGCACCTGGTAGAATAGATGAAAGTCCAGGAGTAAATGATGAGACCATATCCAGCGGTATGACGAATATGACCGTCAACGATTCTTTAAAACTAACAAATAAAGAAAATGAAGACAAAATTAATCCCACAACTAGAGTGATTCCTGGCAGTATTTCCTCAACTGGTACAGGGCCAACTAGTCAGACTTCTGATAGAGAACTTGGGCCAAGCCTCTATAATTTCGACAATGAACCTGGGCCAAGTAATCAGACAAATACAACTGAGTGTAACAAAGATTTTACGAAGCAATACGCCGAGTATTTGGTACCTGACCCAGAACCGGAAGATTACGTAAAATGTGAAAAATGCGGTAAATCGATTTTACACTATGCCATGCATACCCATATGGACTACCACTTTGCCTTCGAATTAAGCCAAGAACAGAGGCAGCAGTTTCGCAATGAGCTTAAAGCAAAAATGATGTCTCCTCCAGCAAAGAAACCACGCCCTAATACGCCTAGTAATACGAATAAACCGAAGAACAGTGTCAACATGCAAATTGATAAATTTTTGGTAAAATCTTCAACAAATAACAACGATGAAGCTGATGAGAGTGATAAGCAAAAATGCATCGAGTGTGGTTGCCTAGTACTTGTATCGAAATTGCTAGAACACATGGATTACCACACCGCAAGGAAACTACAAATAGAAATGAATGCATCTCGAGTAGATAGTTGTCCAACGCCACCTAGTTGTAAGAAAGGGAGTTCAAACAAGGGCTCCAAAGACGGTCCCAGCAAAGGTATCAAAGCATATTTTATATCTCAAACATAAAGTTGGTAATTTGTTAACACAGAAAATAAATATATCACTGTTGACAAAATTGATGTATTGTTGATTATCGTTCAAATGATATTGTACTTCCGTGTGCACTCGTATCATTTATCGGCGTATAATGATTTAATGGAGACAAGATTAAAAAACCGTTAAAATCTGAACGGTATGATGGCACCATTATCCGACGGGCAGACACTGGTATATGCAAAAACGAAAATTTTTCCAAAAACTCAAATTGGTCTATTTCTTTTATTTGTGGATCAATTGAAAGTAAAATGTGACGATGAGTTGTTGCGAATGCACTAATTCACTCAACGCCAGAATAACTGCGAAAATAGTTTTAACTACAATTGAAAAATTTCCTTACCGAATTATTTTGATTTTCAGTAAACAATTGTAATTTTGCTTATTTTTGAATTAACTGAAGCGAAAATATGACGGTGAGTTGCTGCGAATGCATTCAACATCTATCTATATAACTGCGAACCATAGGGGAAAAAAACGAGAATCACTTTAAAAATATGTTATTTTCTGCCTCACGTGTTTAATTATTACTAAAATTAAACGTGAAGTTACCTTAAAATCTGTCCATTATATTTCGAGGTAGTTAAAATCGAAAGAAAATTAGTGCTTAGGCAATAGGATTTAATTGAGAATGTATAGGAAGGTTGTACCTGAAGCTTTAAACAAAATTGTTGCAAAATATTCCAAATGCGTTAAAGGAAGTAAACTTCAATGTTTCCGAATCGAAAAGAAAACTAAAATAAATGTCTTCCGTACCATACGAAACTACAAGCTAGGAGTAAGGCCAACTAGCTCGATGAGCCAGATGAATCCATTTTTCGTTTGATCTTTTTGTTTAAATAGTGTTTCTTAAAAAATGTCGATGCAATACTGATAAAACAGAAATACTTTCCTCAGAGGTAAAGTGGTCGAACACGACGTTCTATTAATCTAATGAGCCTAAGCGTTTCTTATCGCCCAGGGCTCAATTTGAGGGAAAAACACAGCGGGATATCAGGAGACAAAGCAAGCATAAGATATTGTCAAGCCCAACAGGTCCATATTTTCAGGTTGACTCTAAAACTGGCGCCGGCGGTTCTGATTTGAGAGTCCATTAATCGTTCGGAAACCTTTGTGACACCTGCAGCGACCGATCGTGCAGCTTTGTGGTCATATTTTTTTTTTAATTTGGACGATATGGCGCATATTTGTTGTACTACAATAGATCGGGCGTTTTTCTTACATTTGTTGAGTAATTGGATGTTGTGACGGGTTAGAGTTTTCGCATGTTCAAATCTATCAAGACAATAGGTAAATCAAACTTATGGTGATGCTCACAGAGTTAAATTATTTAGCTTATAGGAAATTTAAAAGCAACGTAGAACTACAAGTTCTGGTAGCCGGCATGAAATATCTAAAAAAAAATCCAACTGCGCTTATTATCCAAAGATATTTCGAATGAAATTGATAAGATGTGTGTTGGCGCAGGTAACTTTGGAGGCGACTGTTGTGAAAGTCCAAGCTAAAAATTGCGGAGAAGAAGTAAACAGATGGAAGCTTATTGCCGGGTTCTTGCTTCTTTTTAAATACGTCCATGACAGTCTAATCGACGACGAACGCCTTTTGTAAGAACTTTCTTCATCTTGAATGAATGAAGGTGCGATGTTGAGCACCGAAACTTTAGTGCGCGAAAGAGAATCTGCGCAAAGTGGTTATACCACTTTGAGCGGAACCCAGCAGATGTATGCCATGAACCTGTGGACCATTCAGTCAATCGTTAGCAGCTGACCAGGTAATACTTGGTGCGGTATCGCTTTTCAACTATAAATTAATCTTGTTCTCCTTTTGCTGAAGTGTTGGACTTTCTTGTTTTGTGACCTTATACACTTGACCACACATCTTCAAGTCGACATTAGAAGTAAAGTTTCTTACGGTGCATCGCTTTGATTAATCGGGAAGAACAATGTAATAAAGTAAGATCCACAGAGCGAAAATAGTGCAGGCAGTATCTTATAAAACGTTATAGCGTGCAGAAGCGGTTGGTACTACTCGAAAAGAATTTTGTAATACAGTGTTGGAGCCCAAACGGATCGTGCGGATCGCGAGTACGAATACTGTGCTCGGCTTAAAAGCCTTTACTTTCTTGGAGTTTGCAGGCAAGTCATGGTAAGATCAGACCCATTGAACATGATCCTTTTGTTTGCGAATACAAAAAGTTTCGGATCGTTATTTTGCTTTTAAGAATTTGTGTCACTTCTTTTCCTTTTGTTCTATTTAGTCGTAATGAAATGGGGCGGCGGTTTGAATTGGATATGTTCAGTTCAAAGCGGTTGCAAATTGAATTTCATTGTGTAACGGAGTTAATTTGTACCTTTTGAAACGTACTTCTTGGCCTTTGAAAAGAACTGAGCAAATGTAGACTTAATACTGCATTTCCACGGGAATATCGTATTATTTGTGTACTCATTCTAGATTTAAACATGAGGTTCTATTATAATTAGAGAATGAGAAACCAGAAAACTGCGGCATGCCTTTATTTAAATAAAAAATACACACGAAAAAATAATAACTTCGCCGGAAAGAGATAACGAGAACGATTGTTCAGCTTCAAAGTTCCCAGGAAAACAAATAAATGAGGTTTTCATATGTTCAGCTTCATGCAAGCTAGTGGCAATTTTTAAAATTAACTTACATTATTTTATCTTTCTACCGGAAATGATGTCACTAATTGTCGCTAATAGCAGTGCCTCCTGAAATTGTTTGATGAAATATATTAATTTTAGTACAACAATTAGTTCATCCATTAAAGCTAATATGTTTACCGCAGATAAATCAATTTTGTCTTGGAATTGAAACCAGTTTTAATATTAAAGTCGCCAAAGACTACCAGAGGTTAATAAGGTTAATATATTGTGCAAATGGAAGGCATTGTTTCTAATACTAGAGTCAATTGAAGAGTTTAGTAGGAAAGCGTTTAAACTTGTTTAAATAATATTTTTCTCAAAATAACCTCCATCGAGAGCTAAACATGGTCTACGTCTACAGAGTTCCCAATTGTTTTATCCTGTTAGAAAAATGGGTTTTGTCAAACTCATCAAAATAGTCATTGACGATGTCGATGATATCCTCATTCGACTGATTCTTTCCACTGCTCCAAACTTATAAGTTCGGGAAACTACTAGAAGTGTCACGGGTAATTTGGGTGTATGAGGAATTGATTTGTAGCCCAATTTGTAATTGCGGCGGTAGATTTGTGGGACGGCATATTTGTTTGATAGTCATCAGTAACAATACACATCGTGTATACAAGTTACCTTAATTGTGCCTCCACCCTCTTTTATTTCGGGGCACTCTCAAAATTTCAGAAATCAAGAATAAAATTCAATTATTTGCTCCCAAGTTATATTAATTATCGAGAGTCTTGTTTATTCAATAAATATCTACAATATACTAAAATGAGTAAATATTAGTTGATATTTTGTAATGCAACCCTTATTTAAATAATTGCCTCTATTCGTCGCGACATGCTTTCGATAATGCAAACTTTGATAGATCGGTTGTTTTCCTATATGTATATCCTTAATGTTATTAAGTAATGTTTGTTTGCTTGTGTTCTCCTTTAAATATACCTGTACAACTATAAGCTACCGATGGCGTTAAGATCTGGTGAGTTACCAGGTCATGACAAATAGGAAGTCAGTAAATCTTTGACCAATTTTGCTTGGTGGCATGGTGCGCAATCTTGTGTGAAGATGTATCGATCTGCATTTTGGGGTTAATTTGAGTTAATTTGTTTTGAAAATGCAGATCTTTTCAATATTCCGCAAAATGTTTTATACGTATAAATTTGAATATCCTTTCTCTAACTGAACATGTTGTACCTCTTTGGAAAGGCAATAAAATGGGAAATTTAATAAAAAAAAGTGAGGTGTATTTATTACGTAAATTTCGGAGAAAATGTGGGAATACCTGAATGTTAGGAAATTTCAGAACATTTCACACTTTCGCAAGTGACTGCTGCAATGCCAGAGCCATAAACATTGGTGGCATTTTTGAAAGTGCATTCAGATAGTAGATGTGTCGTGTGAGTTTTTGTTTTCTAGTTGAAATCTAGCACCCATCTCATTTCTGCATGCGTTATCCGAAACACCCTGTGGGGGATTTCTGATATTTTGATTAAATTTTTTAATGCAGGCTTCAACTTAAGGTTAGCAGCAAGAGGTGGCTTCTTTACTTTTTAGAAGTAAACAATCAACAAACTAAACAATAAAAGTAAAGTAACTTTCAGAAAGCAATAAAAATCAACTTTTGTTTACTTTAAAACGGTAGTGACCCCATTAAGAAATTCGTAAAAAAATACACATTTCACGTATGTATGTACATATATCGTAAATTGAGTAAAATTTCCAAAAGGTTGTTCCTACCCACATCTTCGAAAATATGACGACAATAATCTGCTATATGGATGTTGGACGTTGTTTTCGAGGTTTCGTTGTTTCCAAGGGGAAAAAACAGCGAAACGTTATACGAAACGCTAAGTATTTATAGTACGCAATGTAATATTGCGAGGTTGAGTTAGATTGTTTATTTTTTAATTAGATACCTTTAACGGCTCGATTAAATTAGTGAGTCTTATAAGATTTTCCCAACAAACTTATGTATTTTATAATTGGTAATGCGTTTAGACATCAAAGGTATTTAAATTACTAAAGTAACTGCTTATAATTCTGAAAACATACGTTGCACATTCTAAGAGCCAGTACCATTCTTGGTATAAAGTCTCTCAATTGTCGAAACACAATTGTCAATTAATAAACAGTAAATTGCAGCAATTTACATCGTAGATCGAGCTAAAGTGACTGTTTATACATCTCGGCGGCAGTAATGACTGTGAGGAATGCATACCGTCACTTCCAAGAGGGCAATAGATCTTCAACTTCGGTTGAAAGTGAAGTGATCTACAGAATCGCTCCAGCTGTACGAGTATGCTACGATATTCCCAAAGCGTAGTGACAGAAAAATTTATTGTGTGCTAAAGAAAAGGGAAAGTAAACAAAGTTCCCCGGAAATATTCAAATCAACTCATTATGGTGCGAAGATCTTAATTATTATCTGCCTATGGAAAACTTTCTTGTGTGTCAACTAAAACTCAAATTTGACCCTGAATACTGTAACACGGTGCCTTGCGCACGCTGCGTGTGGTATTCCATATCCGGTTATTGTACTGCGGGGCTGGGGACTGTAATTAATTACATCCTAAGCGGAGATTTCAAAAGATTTTGATAAGTTTTTTGAAAGTTTTCTTTTACTTTGAGCAGAGAACGCAATAGGTATTTTTCCTGCTATTGCGTAATAAGAGACTAAAAAATTCAATTCAAGTTTGATCTAACGAGAGGCTGTAAAGCATTTATTGAATGCAATATTTCATTTATCAATAAATTTAATTAAATCAAAAATCATCATTCTATTGTGGCCAAATTGAAACCAATATTGTTCTTCGTATCTCGCTAAGAGCTCTCTGAGCACTTTAAATCCAAAAGTTAGGGGTGATATTGCTGTTATTTCAGCGGCATATAAATTCAATACAACAATTAATAAAGTTTCTATAGTCCGGAAAAAATCCAGATTCGCCTGTACGTCAGAAGCCCCACTTGTAAAGATTTACCTGATTCCTTTTCAAAAAGTCTTCTGTGATAATCCTTCTGCGTGAGAACTTTAGGAGGGTGCTTAGTAATTTTCTTGGAGATCCACGCATTGACTAGACAATCTAACAACATCTTAAAAATTTAGATCATCAACTCAACTTGGGCCCCCAGGTCTACCCTAATCAAAACTCAAATCGATTATATTATGATCTGCTTTACGCACCAATCTTCTCAAATTTCCTCATAAACAGATACCACTTAAGACCCCTTATATAAGACTGTTAAAAATGCAAATGACCTCAGCAACGTTACAAATTCCGGAATGGCAGTGTGTGGAATGTTTCGCTTTACCAAAAATAAAATTTAATTACTTAAAGTCGGAATGCGAGATCGCCATTGGAGAGTTTCTTATAAAGGCCACACACAATAGCGCCACATCAATATTTCTTCATTAGCGAATGATATATGATCAAAATGCTGTTATTTTCCTATTTTCCATATGCTGCGATCGATGGGGTTAACGTTCGCGACCAAATGGTTGACCTGCACCAAAAGGTTTGACTAATTTTTATAAAATGCAAGCAAAAACAGATTTTTTCTCCGAGGCCTACACCGAGTGAAATTTTAATTACCCAACTGCGCCTGAGCTGATAAGTGCAGAATAATGCATTGCCCACATACCATACGATCGGCTTTTTTTACAATTTCCATCTGGGACTCGCCTTATTCGCTAGCCTATTTGTTGGGATGGATGGTGCGTTGGAGGCCGTGGCTGCTTTCGACTGGTACGCTGTGGGAGTGGTGATACTTTTAAAAATCCTCATTATGCCTATTATTCCTGCAATCGCCCCTGGTAAAGGAGGCAGATAGGCGCGGACGGGAGCTAGTTGAACAAATAAAACTTAATTAAAATCTATTCGTGACCTTGAATGGGATTCATACGATATTGCGATGAACTCAGCTCTTTGGAGTGTGTTAAATGCTGCACAGCAAAAAATTTTGAACTCAAGAAAAAACTCGCGAATCAAATCGATTGGAAAAAAACGTTACCGGTGCGAATTCTGGCGGTCAATCAACTGCTTCGAATATTGCGGGTAGGTGCCAAGTTTTTGGGCATTGAGATCGATCGAGATCGGTGCTCAAAAGAAATTTCTCCTTGATGGGCGCTCCTCACTCAAGAACCCATTGACGATTGCGTGCTAATGCCG
Organism: Neoitamus cyanurus; assembly: GCA_947538895.1. Taxonomy (NCBI): domain Eukaryota; kingdom Metazoa; phylum Arthropoda; class Insecta; order Diptera; family Asilidae; genus Neoitamus; species Neoitamus cyanurus. The sequence continues at coordinate 34,274,393 of OX384543.1, forward strand.
ACAAAAGAGCTAAGACCCAAGATCTCTTCCTCTCGCTAAAATAGTTTTGCCCCCCGATCATTTTTGGAAAGTTTTCAAGGAGTGCCTTCCAGAAGTTAGCACGCATTTATGGCTTTATTTGTGATATTTTGAGTTGTTTATGTGCCGCGTGCAACAGGTTTTTTGTCGGAAGAAAACATACAACTTCCAAGGCTGAGCACTTCACAATTACTCCGATAGACTGGGGGACACAGTCCTCCCCAAGCGCCAATATCTCTCGCTAAAGCAATTTGCAGCGCATGAGAGACGCACTCGCATTGCGGTTGGACATGGCGATCATATGCTTCAGTCATTAGGCTAAGTGGCAGAGTGCAATAATATAGTGCATGTCAGTCCGGCCATAAACAGAAATCCGAGTGTAGTAATAACCACAGGGCTCCAGTGGGTACTTAGCTACAGGTAATTGCTATTTATCGTTCGTTAGATTATCCAGGTGACTGTGGAGCTATATTCTTCTCAATTAGGGACAGCTTTCGGGGATGCGTGTACCCTGTACATACGAGTACCGCGATTGTGCCCCACTGATAACTATGGTATTTCAATATCGAAATGGAGTGTTATATGTAACTGGCTGTTTTTCTATTATCTCTTATGGTCTTGTTTAACGTGAGCGCTGCTATTCATTGAATAAATGAGAAACTCGTATGAAATCATCTCAGTCCTATTTAGCTGAGTTTATTATGTGTGTTATTCGTAGTCAAATATGAAGTTGAAGAGATACAAGAAACGATGTGTACAAGGGGTTTTATTGACCAAGATTATAATCCTTTTATTATAAGTTATCACAGTACATGCACTCGTTATAAAAGTCGTTAAAGTTAAGTGCATATTTTAATTAGTTTTCAGTTTTATTTGCATTGTATGATCGTAATTCGTATCATGCATTCAACATACCTTTTAAAGAATGTACGGACATGCTGGAACTAGAATATAAATTGACTAACAAATATAAAAGCTGAATAGTCCGTCCTCACTCGTTTAACTTCGAGGGTGGGAGTGGGGAGAATAGTAGGGCATATGTTACATCTAGCATTAATATCCGGTTATGACCGGAATTGAAATTTTGAATGTGTTTCTTAGTAATGGTTTGTTGAACAAAATTTATGCTTGCAGGAAAAACGCTTCAAAACAAATCAATTCTACTAATTTAGTTAACCCAAAATTTTTTTATTGAGATTTTTTTAACGCTTTTAGTCTTGGGCTCAACTTTGTATGAAACATGAATAATGTCCTTTGGCACCTGTTTGCTGTGAAGTGCCAAAAGACTCAATTCTTGGACCACTTCTTTTTTTGCTCTATATAAATGACCTCGCCGATGTAGATAGTGATGTTTCAATTCATCTTTATGCGAATGATGTTCAGATATACTGGTCCCTCCTTATTCATTAGCTTATTGATTGAAAATTGCATTTGCCGCATGAACTATGATTTGGGTAATATAAAGTTGGAATGAGCTGAATGGATTGCTTATTAATCATTTGAAATGTAGTGCTTTTAATGTCTACCCTAATGAAACTGTTTTTGGAACATTACCACCCATAATATATAATGTAAACCGGATAGGCTTTGTTGACTCCGTCCAAACTCTGTTATTAATAACTGTTCGTAAGGTCCACGGCAACACTAAGTGAGGTCTGTTTGGCATTCTTTCGGTCCTTTAATGATGTCCTGCGTTTTGTTTACAATCTGATAAGAGTGATATGATTTAGCTGTTTCACGGTAACACTAATTCACTTCTTGGATTTTGCATTTTACATTTACACGGTCCACTGCTCTCTCGTTTTTGCGCAAAATAGTGTACGTTCGACAGCCGGTGCATCTCAATGATAGATTAACATTTTTGCAATCTCCAGATATCTTAAAGTGCCACAATATAATTCTCGTTTTGGTGAGCGATCATTCTCTCTCCAGTGTGTGTGGTATGTATCTGGAACCGGTTCCTTTTGTAAAATTTGCACATTTCTCTCTTTCGTTCTTATTATTTTGTATGTTATAATATATTTTTTTCTCTTCTCTTCTTCTACTTTAACTTTGTACGCTAATGGTTTCCTTTGTACATTTCAACCCAATAAATTTGTTTCATTATCTTTTTTATTTTTTTCATGTCCAATTTAACTTTTTCAAATTTGTCACCCACCGCCAAAATTCTTTACATACAATGCCCAGTCCTAGTATTGCGTTATACAGCTCATACATAACTCTTCCAAACAGAAGATAATCTTTTCATATACATGAAGTTAGAACCACTAACGACACCTCTCTGAAAAGGACGTATTCCCATATCCATTAACTTGAAGTTGTTCGCATGGGATGTTCCCTTAAATATGTTTATAAAAAAATAAAACCTGATTTTTAAATCTCCAATGCCGGAGAACGCAATTGGTAAAATGCTCTTAAGGTGATTAAATTAAAACCACCACCAGCCATAATGCACTTGCGCAGGAGGTTAACGTCGCGTGACTGTTTTAACACATTTCTTGATTTCGAGAAATAAACACTTTGGGAGAAAGTTTCCGTGAATTAAATCCAAGTAAAAATTAGTGCGCTCAGTACAGCCTTGCTGTTTAAAATTAGCAATTTAAAAAAAGCATGAAAAAGGTAAAATTTCCTCACAGTAATATCGGGCAATCAAGAATCGACCCTATCAGAAACGGTCGAATACGTTTTATGACTCGAAGGCGATAATTTGGGTTGAGGCTGCAGTAAATTGGGCCGCAAGAAGACAAAAGGTTTCACCTGCCTGAAGCACGATTTATGTCGCAAGAACGTTTATTCAGTTAACACTGCATAATGCGACTTAAAAGGTGCATAAAAATTCTGAAATTAACAAAAGGGTTCCGATATCGCATTGTTCGGAAGAAATTCCGTTTTTATGGGAAAGAGGTGCGGATATATTAGACAACAGTGAGAAATGTTTTGAAGAAAGAGCCGGTGCGTTTCATTTATGCACGAATTGCGCGAAACACCATCTTAAAGGTTTAAAAGTATTTATCACAATCTGAAGACACTGGCCTACTTCTTGCCACCTCGAGAAGTGGCTCTTTTGGCGGCTGTGACGATATATCATTTTCTTGTGGCGCATAAATTACCTCTAGAAAGCCCCAATGCTGAAATTTGAGAAAATTCGCGGACGACTTCGTCTAATTTATCTGCGTGCGCGCTTTGGTCCCAATGGGAGCGCGAAAAATCCAAATATGTATTGATTTCAGAATCGGCTGGGGCGAAGAGCAACATAACGTTGCGCATATGCATCCTAAGGTAGTCCGGTCCGGCTGGTTATTTGAACCATTTTCTTGAATTTGATGCTTTTCATTTGTCATGGTCTGCTGCTCCGAGCCAGATACGGCGAGAATTTGCATAATTCTTGAAGCGTAATGCACGTTTTTACAATAACCCAAGACGATCTCGAACGAGTTATGAACAGCATTAATAGCAATAAGCTTCACGTTTTCGCCGGGACAATGCCAGCCGGAAGATATTGTATTATGCACTGGCTTCTTAGAGTGCACACTTAACTGTAAAAAATAATAATAAAAAAAATTAAAATTGTGAAGTTGGGAAAAATGAGTAACTACCTTTGGGTCAACGAGTTTTGCTGCATTTCATAAACACGAAAAGATTTGCGAGCGTTCAGCATGGCCTTGGATCGCTATGAATTATTCAAACAAGCTCTCTTGAGGATCCGATAAAGATGCTTCAATAAATACCTGAGAATTGCATACACCGCGCGCAATTGATATCCGCGCGCAATTTAGATATTTCACACAAAACCATCAGCATAATTTGTCTAGATACGCAGGTTGTCATTTATCTATTGAGTGGAGTAATAAGCAGAACTGGCTGCTCCTTAAGAAAAGGCCAGTTGTTTTAGTGGTTTTAATTTGTTAACATAAATTAAATATTGTTCTATTTGATTATATTACAACTTTCCTACACTTTCCACTTTCATTCAAAATAATTTGTTACTTTATCGTAACATAAAAATTAAAGTATTTTAATCGGTGCCAGGTGTGGGGTTATCATTATTAGGGCTTAAAAGAAAGAAACGCTAAATTTAACAAATAAATTTTAGTTAGCATATGAACTTTATCTAGAAAGTAAACACAAGAGCTCTTTGTTCTCAAGATAATCGAAAGCATATAACTAATAAACCCAAAAATAAAACTTCAGCATTAGTGAGAATACAATGATCGCGTCTATCTGTACGGTGTAAAAATATGTCACGAAATTCGCCGAAAACAGAAGGTTGCTTAATAACTTCAAAAGGCAAAAGAAAATAAAAACACCAAATGGAAGTACTTATCTTGTGTGAATAATAAACCCGTACAATTTCTTCTCCAGCTACATAGTCACATTTTTAAAAAATCAACCAAATCGACTGTAGTTTGGAATTCTTAAACGTGTTTTTGGGTTTCATATTAAGTAATTGCTCCCGTTATAATGTCACACGCTATTAACAACACGATCGAAACGAAATGAGAACAATTTAAAAGGACAGCCACTGCCTACTTACGATAATATCGAATTTCACCGAAATAATCCAAAATCGAATTTTACATAAAAACGAAAACTTTAACGAATAAAGAAAAAAACAGATCACACGACTGGAGACAGAAAAAACGTGGTAATTAGATATTTTCTTGGCTGGTGCTACCACCAACATATAGCCTTAAGCCAACTTAAGAAACAGTTGAGATCGGCCTCACGCCTTTGGGTGGTTTTTATGCGGATAGCATATAAGCGACAAAAAAAATGGAACGCGATGCTCTGGTCCGGTTGTCATCCGACGTAAAATCGCAAATTATTTAGAGCTGCGTGTATCGGTTGCTATATTACCGGTTGTCCAAATGGCCAAGATCGACCAAGAACGTATCGAACATGGTAATAGGATAGGATGGAGAAAATGAACAGAATTGGAAAAGAATCCAGAAGACATATAGGAGGCTGAAAAAGTATCGCAGATCAGGAGACTGCTTGAACCTGTTATGCTACTTTTGCACTGCACTAGAGCAGCACCCCGGCCTGATCTTGAATGAAATCCGGCTCTTACGATCAGTGCGATATTGTTTCTGCCTGTTTCACATGCCCCTGCTCTGTCTTAATGGTCCGCGATCTTTTGTCGAGTGCGTCGCTCGTGCAGGCCGACTCCCAATTAGTCTCTTACGCAACTATTAGGTGAAAATATTAATTGACAGCAGAGCTAGCGCTAGGCTGCGGTTTTCACAGTTTATGGTATACCTGGGCGCGTTACATAAAATGAGAGCCGTGCACTTTCTGCCCAGGAAATGACAATTAATTATTAATTAATACGTGCATTGGCACAGTACCGGATCGCGTACACAAGTGGACCTTACGTGAGTTTCCTTCCACTCAGCCGTTAAATGCATTCAGCATGTAGAAAGCAAATTCCGATCGGAGCAGGTAATGGCGCATTTTAGGTAATTTGTATCGAGACTTTATTGGCTTTCCTTCCTCTTCATATTTAGCGCAGTGAAATTAGGCTCCCGGCTGTGGTCTCAAAGTTCGTAATAATTTGCAGGAACACATATTTTGCTATAGGCTCAACAAATTGTCAAGCGTTACGACTGATTGTTTTCGTACTAATTGTATATTGGCTGGTTGCAAATCTGCCATACAAATTTCCAAATTCGAAAAGGCGGATCCAATATAGCTACCGAAACTCCTCCACTTTAAGCAATGTTGAAAATGAATATAAAGGCGACAAAGGGTATATGGATTTCAAACTTACTGACATTTAAGATAGCGGACCCATAATGTCTAGCGAAGTTCTTAACCTTCAACGGATTGCCATGAAATTCAAAGCATAGGGGATATTGGTGACTCAACTTCGAAGAATTTGAAAGAAAATGAATACAAACAAAACTTTAGGGCCACTGATTTCAAATCTACCAAAATTTCAAAATTCAAGATGGCGGACCACATAATGACAACCCCAAATTTTGAACTTTAAAGAAATATTACGAACATTTATACTGACGGCTTCCTAGGGTACGGATCGTGAATTTTTATAGCAGAAATAGCTAATTTAAAATGGCAGATCCAAAATGGCAATCGGGCTTTATTATTTCAAGAGTTCTTCGTTTTCGCATCTGCTATTTGTAATTGAATAGATTTCCATTACATAGAAATATTTATTTATTTACAATTTCATCAACAATCTGATTACTTAGTTTAAACATTAACAAAGCCGACCTTTAATGTGGCTTTTCGATAAGTGGAAGTCAATATTAGGATAATTTAAGTTGAACGAGCGCGACATTGAGGTCACAGGCTCATTAAAACCATAATTAGTACGATGGTATGAAATGTGGAGGAAGTCACCATTTCTCAAGGTGCGAGCCGGCACCGTTATATTAAAAAGAGCCAGCAGTTCAGCAGAATTGATAGCACCCTGCAAGCAATCGAAAGCCAAGACAGTTCTGGAGATGTTACGTCTACCCCTCAACGAGTCAAGAGAAATAAGCTTAAGTCTATCAAGATAGGGAGGCAGGGCAAGACTATTCTCCCAGGGAAGTCCACGAAGAGCAAACCGTAAGAATCTACGTTGAACGGCCTCAATACGGTTTATATGGCACTCATAAAATGGACACCAGACCGGGCTGGCATATTCCAAAATAGGTCTCACGAAAGTGCAATACAACAGACGAGAGATGTAAGGATCATCGAACTCTTTAGACCATCTCTTGACGAAACCTAGGGTTGCATTAGCTTTAGTAGCAATTGATGCAATATGATCCTCAAAAGAAAACGATGAGTTGAGCATAACACCCAAGTCTTTCACCTTAGTCAGTCTGCAAAGAAAATGTCCATTTATAGAGTACTCGAAAAGCTGCGTATTCCTCTTTCGGGAAAAAGACATACACGTACACTTACTAACATTAAGTGGAAGATAATTAATAGAACACCATTTATTAAAGGCGTCTAAGTCGGAGTTTAAAGCATCACAGTCACGATCGTCAGGTCTATATCAAATAGAATTAAGATATAGAGGCTTATCAAAATTTCTGAATATGGTATGAAAGACCTAAAAGAGCGAGCGAAACTTTTCGATTTCAAAGAAAAATAACATATGTACATACTCGTACATATGTGTGTATGTATGTATATAAATTTCTTTAATAGCTGCTATTGAATATTCTGTTGAAAAGAATTTCAAAATTACGAATTCAATAAGGCGCCTAGAATTTTTTAAGTTCTATTAATAAGAAAGATTGAGGAGATTTGATAAGAATAAGACAATACTATATATACCAACCAGAGTTTTATTGCTCGAAGTCATGCAATTCATAACAAACGAGGGAATCGCCCGGTGAACCTTTTATGAAACGTATATACATATGTTATATATGTACGGCCTCAAAGATCTCTGCCGTGTAATTACGCCTGAAAAGAATAACATTATTAGTAAGCAGACGATTTCCCACAAACGCAAAGACTAGACCATTGTAGAAGTCACACCCAGTGTAGCCTTGAATTTAATTTAATGGTCGATTTACAACCCATTAATTCGTCACCTTGATACTGAGCTTGCTAAGAACATGGGTAATTTAACACTTTAATGCGCTGCCTAAAAAATAGACCGACGTGGACAGCGGCAATCCCAGGAAATCGCGATCAGAAATAAGAACTTCTCGCGTACTATCGCCCAGAAATCAGGCGCGTGACGGAGACCAATATTTAGAGTATTTCCATGGGACTCGTGATTATATGTATGTCGGCAAGAAATCTCGATTTTCACCGAAAAATATCCGCAAAAAATTGCACACCAATAAATTACCACGAACAAACCATTCCACCTCAAAATAGTGACAGACGTGCATAATACGTATATCACCGTGAAGGCAATTAATTCACAAAATTCGATGCTAATGGCTAGCATCAAACGGCAGAGGAAAGAGATTTGAATATCCGTAAATTATGAGGCTGATGGACGGCATGACAAGTACAAAGTGTATTTTCTAGTTTGGTCTCTGATGCGGACGTTTTTGGAGGTGAAAGTCCCAAATGACCGCTCAATATTGAATTGCTCTTAAATCAAAACATTCCCATGGATGAACCTTTTAGGGTTGCGCAATCAGAAATAAATCATAGCAATCAAAAATTTTGCAGTGAAAAACATTAAGTAAGTTTCTGGGTTTTATATATTGTATAACTCTTCCAATTTTAAGGCGATCGTGCAGAAAAAAGGTAAATGAGTTGAATGAATAAACATCTCACCCACGTCAAATTTAACAAAGTTGGTCGGCAGTGGCAATTTACATTCCAAAAAAATTTCATACATTTTTTATATGCCCGGAAGAAAGGTGTAGGTAAAGCTTATGTTGCGACAGAATCTTATAAGTATTTAAAATTTATATAAAACAAATGTATGTAAGGAGAACCTACAAGGTCCGACTAAGTGTTTATTTTTTAAATTTCCTTGGAAAACCTGGAGAACCTTTTAGGGAAACTTTTTACATTCTCAAATTTACTTCATTTTATATAATTGTTCTATTCTAAAATTGTTTTTTATTTGTGTTTAGAAGATACCTATTCTACCTTTCTCCGCCCTCAATTAAATCCAGAGACTATTAGCAAAATAGAATTTGAATAGAACTTGCATAGGATCGACAACTTTAATTTCATTACCTTGGAATTTCCAGGGGTATACCATAACTTTTAGATCACGCCTCCTCAAAAAAATTGAAATATTCAAATTCTTTTTTTTATTTTACATGTAGGTACCCAGTTGATATTCTTGTAAGTTCTTGAAGTTAAGCATATTAAGGGTCATTCCGGTTTGGGCTTTTGAAAAAAAATTTTAATTAATTGAACGAAGAAATATAAAACACTTACTTGCAACTTTCAGTGCAGCATTCAGAAAGGATATGTAGGGTTGTAGGGTGTACCCTACATTCAGGTTAAGGTTATTTTTTTTAGTCGGAAATGTTCATCTATTAGAACTTTAGGCCCTTATAGCGACAGTCGATGTCAGTAGAATTGACTCGGCTTTTTTGGATTCTGCCAGGAAAAGCCATGATATGGCGTAGAGTTCCAGTTTTAAAAAATTTAGAAGATCCAGAGGAAATTTTTCAAATTCGCGTTGGTTTAAAGTGACTTAAAGTGAATCAGAAAAAAAAAACAAATGTTTTTTAGTATTATAGCAAATAAATAAAACCCAAATCCAAAACACGAGTTAACACTTTTGCAACCTCAAAATATAAGCCCCTTCGAATCTTTGAAAATAATCCAGTTCACGAGAACTAGACCCCTCATCTTCAAATATCAAGTATCCCTCTTCTAATTAGAAATTAAATTCCAATATAAATCAGAGAGAGCAAAAGCTATTTAGTTCAAGCATCCACTCCACCGAGTCCCACAATTTGAATAGAAAGTACAATACATAACAGATTAAGCACATTGTCACGTGCTACAACGATTCCCTGATTAGGAGATCAGACCTACGAATCAGGCCTATTGGAGGCAAAAAGGAGATCTTGTTACTTCCTTGAGAAGTGCTTTCGAATTAATTTGATGATCTCTTTTCCTGCTGGGACCTTACACAAACGGTTCGCGCACGCAAATACAAGATTACACTCCATCACACCAATGGCTCAACCAAGATCAAAATCAAAATCCGAGAAATAAAACAACAGCACAGGAGCAAAACCAACACGACTGTGCTTCTTTAACTGTGAAAGGTTCTCATAACCAAAATTGAAAGTAGTTACCAACTATCTTCTCACAACTGCATTTATAGAGTTTTTGGATCAATTTGGGTCTATTCACTGAGATATTAACAAATTGATAGTATGCATCCAAAATAGTACTTGCAGTAAAAGCATTCACTACCTTGGGTTTTAGGAATTTTATTAGAACTTTTATAGTTGTCTAAATTCAATCCTAGTTTTGTAAATATTGGAAAATTAACCATCTTGTCTTAGAGCAGGTCATTGACCCATTTGCACTCAGTCGACTACAAACCATCCCACCAAATTCAATTTTCTGTTAAATCATTTGTATTTTTTTAACAATTCTTGTGTTTGTTAAGCAGAACGATTTAATCATTTTAAATTGCTCTATAGTAGAAAAAGAGTGTCTCTATGTTAGTTTTGTATTCAACGATGGGGAGTTATTTAATTTAAATACCTGACCTACTATCGTTCAGTCTGCAATGTTTCTATGCATAACGAATCATTCTCTCCTGCTCCCAAATAATTTTGAGTAAAAACCTGAAAACTAATCACACTTAATGCCGTCCTGCTTTAAAAACAATCAAAAAAGCGTTATTTTCTCGGCAGGTATAAATTCATACTCTTCCTCAAACGTTGAAAGGCAATTTATCTGGCGTTAGTAGCAACAAAAAACCCAATAAGTCGTCAATTTTGTAACTGGGACGTGACTTCCTTCTCTTCCCCCGCACGACATCTTCGAAATTTCACTTAAAGACATACGAAAGCCGCTGTCAGTTTCATTGCTCATTTCTAGCACTAGGATTGAGCTGGAGTCCCCGCGAGATGAAGAATCCCGCACACAACCTACTTTTACTTGTCTAAAGCTATTTTGAAATCGCCGTACCATCCAAAGTGGGCGCCTGCCAGAACAGGGCTAAAATGACTGAAAAGTAAAATCGCTGAGAGGTATACGTTATACGAAGTGATCATCATCGTCATCTCTCGTTGTCAGCATCCACCAATTTCACTGCACTGGATTCCTTGAAATTAATTGAATTTCTTGAATGAACCATGGACCGGCATGAATCGCAAAATGCAGCCAATATAATCGCCGGTGCCTTGTGCTGTACCGCCTGGTCCATTTGGCCTTTGGCAAAGCACGATCTAAGTTTCTAGACCATGATCGGCGGCGCGGTGTGCCCGCCGCGCCGTGCTGGTCGACGCGATAGGAACGGACTTGCTCAAGGTAAAAGATGTGAGCAGACTCTTTGGCTTGGGTCTCGGGACGGGACCCCCGGCATTATCGGAGTTATGTGTGTACTTGACTCGTACTCCACAGAGAGACGTGCCAGTAATCTTTAAATGGCTGTGGGCTCATTGTCTTTAATTATACAACATCTAAGAGTTCCCACGGTGGGGCTGGCGGACTCGGCAGTTCCTACATCGGACGCTGCGTAACCGTATTATGTTAGTCACCAGGGCTCTCTCGGCCGTATATTTGCGTTCGATTTCAGTTCTATCTGACGTTCTAGAGACGCCGCGGATGAATCAAAGAGGAAAGACAAAGGCCCTATGTGCGCTGATACCAGCAAACCCTGACAGATATATCTAAACATTATTATTTTGCGAAACTAATGTACTATTCAATATCAATTAAGTTGATATATGTACGTTGGTACGGGGAAGATTTATAGCTGCTGGGACTTCCCTGCGTCTTGCGGACCAGTGCCGGACCTGAGAGTGGCGTACGCTTGCTCATTTCATAATCTGCAATAGGCGATTATACATGCCAATACGGCAGAGAAATGGTAAAGGATAATTAAAAATAAAATAAATATAAATCATTCGGGCTAATGGCCGCATTTGCAGAAAGCGTGCGCGGCTGCCTCGGTCGCGGAATGAGGAAATTCTTCAACTGATTTGATTTACAGTCACCAGGAGCTATAGAAGCTATAAAGGCATAAGGATGGTTCTTGGACAAAGCAGCAACGAGTATCCATAGCTAATTTAATTGCTTGTTTTTGTACCATAGAAAAATTGAATGCCATTACTGCTCTGACTCGTCATATCACGTCCAATTAATTGCTGCAACCATCTGATCAACTGTAGACACATAAAGATTGCATGCGATTAAAAGTAGCAATTTCATGGATTTGCAGTTAAAGTGATCTTATTAATCAGAAGCCGTTCTCTTGTTGATTTTGCTTATTAGCTTAACTAAGATCTTTATTTGTGGTAGTTCAATTAAAACCGCTGGATGTTTTTTTATAAGTACTGAGTAACTTGTGAATTAAACTGAGTATGAAAAATACATTCATAACTATTTCATAGATCTTAGGTATTCAAAAAAGTATTCAAACTATTACGTGGCCCATTTACGATGCTATCTATTTTCACTTATATAGGGTCACAATAGAAATCGTCCACTTGAAGACTGGTAGCAATAAAATCTAAATTTCTTCAGCAAATATGTATTGTAGGTGTATTTACATATTATACCTTCTCTTTATGAAAAAAAATATGCTTCAAAGAGTCGTATGTACATCTCTGTAAAAATCACACAGTTTAAAAATTTATTCGTATTATAGGTACGTATGTATGCATGTGTACAGCCGTTCATTTTGATCTCGGGGCGGATTCCCGAAAATATTCGACCAATCAGCATACTTCCATTTTTATCAAAAGTCTTATTTTTGAACAGCTAATGAATTCATAAATCTAAATAATTCACTTTCTTATAATCAGAACGGTTTTCGGAAAGCACACAGCACTCAGAATGCCTTGCTAAAATTAAGTGAAGTGATATCCTTCTGAATATGTTGAAATCCCGTTTGCTTTTCTCCTTTTTCAGTTGCACTGATTCAGAATAGCTAACCGATATCAACTCGTTCAAATCAATGATATGTACTCCAGATCTACTGAATTATCCTTGGGTGTCCCACAGGGTTCTATATTGGGCTCCTTGTTATTTGCGTTGTATATTGACGACCTAAATCTGAAGTTAAATACTATTATACATATATGATGATGATGTGCAATTATATTTGTCTGCTCCGAACGACGAAATCTGTGATACTATAATATGTATATTTGTGACATGAACGTTTACTTTGAGTGTGTCCGTCAGTGTCTTATTTGTGCAATAACTTAATACTAAATCCTTCGAAAACTCAAGCTATTGTGATAAATAAAAAGAAAATTGCCACGTTTGAATTGCCTTGAGTTAAAGTTGATGATGTTGTGGTGCATTTTTCCAACAAAGCCAAAAGCTTGGGGTGTAGTAATAAATTACAACATGTTATGATCGCATCGCGTGAACGCTTTTTCTGTTAAAATGTTTTTACTCATTACAGTTTTAATATTTCGACGTTTATCTAGAACTCTCCAAAGGCCGAGTTACTAATGTGCCTGACCGGGTCTACAAATTTTAATTTGAAATACAGTATACATATTTTAGGGTTTTAAAAATTAGCGTCAGTAAACAAAACTAATTTTACCCAAAAAAAATGTTTTCCCTCAACTTATCTCGTTTCTTATGATTTGTTTACACATTTTTTTTTCATTAATACATTTAAATATTTTTATATGGAAAACAGTTAATCGAATTTTTAATATACGTCCTATGTAAATAGTGTTCAAAGTTTAAAAATTTTTTTTGGCCTAGATACTCGTGTATAAACAAAATTACGAAATCTCAATACTTGCTTTTTCGCAAAATCAAAATACTTCTATTTAAGCTGTTAAATAAATAAATAATAACGATATGCTAAAAACGTTGGAATAATCAAGAATTAGTCATATTCTCAGTAAACCGAATGCAAATAAAGTCAGAACCAAATAAATTAACCCACATCGGCCACATCTTGTTTCCTGTTTTGTAGTTGTAAACAATTTTCCACTGATTACCTATCCCATCGTCTTACTTCCCATGCCATGGGTTCGTTGAATAGGTCATAATTTCTAGAGAGACAACCAAACCTCTGGCGCCAAGCCCATGTCGGAGGGCTATTAAATGAAATAGAAAGTTCACGGCACATTCATCAATATTCGTCTCTATAACTCCTCGTGAGCCTTCAACAAATTTGCATCTTTTGCAAAACTGACCAACAATGGTGAAGAGGCGGGCACCCCTGTGTGGCCCTTGCCTTTTGTCGTAAAATGTCGGTGATCTGACACACTACATCCAGCCCAGCTGAAGATGTGGGCCAGGAAAGGGGGCATTAGTTGTTTTTTTATATGCCGCCAATAATACCCGAGAACGCTCGGTAGGAGCTATTTTGCGAGTTTGCCAGCATGAGCAGGCAAAAAGCAACAATCTTTGAGACAAGGCGGCTGCGCAAAGTACTTGCAAACTCTCCATGAAGGTTACGGGGTCATATGATGTGGCTTTAGTTCGCTTATTGGCGCTATCACACCGGAGTACCGTTAAAACACGACGGTATCGTGACGGAAAAATGATCTAAAGCGTGTGGAAATTCCCCAACTGTAATTACCCCATTACTCGGCTATTTTATGAATGAAGCGACAAGACAATCAGACTTTGATACAAAATAGCTTCGGGCCGGCCGCAGAATAGCAGTCATTAAGTTCAGAAACCTTTACAATCGCTTTAAATGGGTACCCTGCGAATTGTTTGCAACGTTTTGGAATGGTGTTAAAATTATGCCGTCGGTTACTTTTTAATAACTTTTTTTTTAAGTACCTCACGGTACTTTCTTCTATCAAACCAATCAAAAAGAGGCGATTGCAGCCGATGTTGTTATTTACAATAGATGGATTTTTAATCATAACGGTTTTTAGATTTTGGGGTTTTCACAAAGCATAGATATGTATGTACATATGCATAACTATATTACAAAATTTTACATCATACGAAAACGCTGCGGTTAGTTAATGTAAAAAATTGTTAAAACTTTTGAAAATATAGAGGGTCCTAGGACAGATTCTTGTGGCACGCGATTCTGACATAAGTTGTAATTCACATTCTTATACGGTCGCATCACATCGTGCGTTTTCCTGCACAAAGGTCGCTGCAAAAGTTTCAAAGCTTAAATAATAAAAGATGAATTACAAATATTTGGTATTTATTAAAATTTAAATAAAGACTTTTTTTAAAAAAATCATTTTATTAACAAGTCTCCTTTTTTCAGAGTTAGAAATGAAGACATCTTGTGATATGTACAAGCAGCGTGGCCACATGAGATCGGCTTCGCTGGAGAACGCAAATTCGTTTCTATCGAAGAATACGATTGGATTACCAACAATAAATGCTGGATATACCGGAACCCTCAAATCACGCAACGAGCAACGCTCGCTGAAGAACAAGTACGGAAGTTACAACAACCTAGAAGACTATGCAGGAAAGAGCAAAGCAAAATTTCAGAATTTAAGAAGCATGTTCGAAACAAAAACAGATTCCACAGAAACGATAAACACGCAAAAGCCGACAGTGGAATTCAATGAAAGCTTAAGCATATTAGAGGCGGACGGCATCAAGTCCAACTGTACGGAGAGCTCAGACCAGGTAGTTGTTGTCGTAAAGTTTTGAATAATTAATGAACCAGTCCATTGCAGGCTAAGAATCTTTTGCGGCCCATTGCGTTCAAGCCCATTCCCTTTGAGCCTGACTACAGCATTCCCAACAGGTACCCCGATCTGTGCGATCGGTATGGTTCCACTCCGTCACTTGTACCTATGCAGGGTCCAAACATGAAATTTGGCAGTAAGGATATTTTTTATTTGTGATTTTATAAAGAGTGAACTAATAAACATTTACAGGTACATCTGATCTGCGCTATGGTTATAATAATTACTGCAGCAGCTATTTGGCGCGTCGACGTTGTTCCAGGACATTGAAGATCAATGACAGTATGGAATCAATTCGTCACACCCCAGACTCAGATGTAACCAGCCAGAATAGTATAACGTGAGTTAATAATAATAATAATAATAATATATATATTTCATCAAGTACAAAGATAACATCTTGTGCGTATAAAGTTCAGGTGGCATAAAAAAGAATAAAAGTAAAACTAGATGAATGGAATAACTCAAAAAGAAAATAAGGAATTCAGCGTGAAAAGAGAAATTATAAATACAGACCTATATATATATAAGTCTATTCAATACTTAAAAACGCAAAGATTTACGGTGGTTAAGCTTGTTCATTAAGCCCAACTAATTCATGAAAGGATCTGCTGGACGTCGTCAGATGTATTTTGGCAGGCAAAAGATCCCAATCCCGCGTCGACTAGACACAAAATGAGCGATCTCAATACTGCGTTTGGCAATGATGATTCAACAATTTTAAATGTCGAGTTGATTGCAAAAATGTCAACAGTCGTCTATTACACGGCGCGTCAAGCCATGGGAAGACAACATTTCCAAAAATGGAGTCCGCCAAAACGAGACTTTTAACAAACCTTTTACGGAGATCAAGGGAAAGAATGCTGGACCTTACGTACAATTACCGCAGACAACCGTAAACCTTTCTAATAACAGCACTGACTGAAGATGTTATAAATATTTGAATAACTGACTCTTGCTAAGCAGACTAAGGGCTTACCTATTTCGCCTTTTTGATATTACGGAATTTCTAAAGCTGTAACACAATAAAAGCAGATAACAACGGCAGAAACAATATAGCTAAAAAAGTCAACAGAGCAGAAACTTTCGAAACATTTAAAAGAACTTGAGCCCAGTTCACGCAACTCGACGTCGAATCGTTTTAATTCACAAAATTCAATTTTACGGTGACTGGCGTAAACTGGACTTTGTGTAATTTTTCTTGTTATTCTGCTTTTAAAAGTAGTAACACATTCGAGCAGCAACAGAAACAGAACAACAATAAAAGTGTTTTGTGTTTGTTTTTATTTTTGTTCTCATTTCTCTCTGATTCTAACGTCTCTATAACGTTTAACAGCTAACGGAATAGACACAAAGACCAATTGGGGAAAGAAAATAACAAGTCTCAGTCTACCTTGGACCTCAGTCCGTTGGCTTAGCATTTTAAAACTGAATTGTCAATTTACTTGTACGCATACATATTTCTGGCTTTTCAACTGTATTTTGACATATTTTTGTCCGATTAAATTGGGAATATTTGTACAATAGACACAATAAAAGACATACGTATAATGTTACGTGAAATACCCTTTCATACCCTCCAACCAACATCTGAAACATAGGAATAGGTATTTTGTCGGAAAGAATTGTCTTATAGCAAGACGTAGTGAAGAATTTGTAAAATGTTGGGAATTAACAAGCGGCGACTAGTTTTATTAATTTTAAATTAATTAATTAAAAAAGAACTAAGTACATGCTTTCCAAAAATTGCTAATGCCCAGCAGTATTAAATCCTATCGCGTTATACTGTCTTCTTGACCAGTTGACTGTAATAGAGGAGAATACTCGTCCTGACAAAATGGATATATTTTGTGTTGGGACAAGATTACTCGTTCTGCGTGGACAGGAAGTCCGTAATGTTAGAAACAAAATAGAAAAATAAAAGTCTTTTCATAACAACTTCATTCCATATTCTAACAGGCACAACTTACTCTGTGTTGGACGAGTATATTCGTACAAAGTCACAAATTTATATACAATGTGATACAATCGTGTCCTATGGTTAAAAAAAATATTGCGTGGCGTCCTAGATAATTTTATGGAGTGTAGTGTGTTTTTTTATTTCAAATCAATCGAATAAGTAAAAAATATGGCTTTGTAGGAAATAAGTTTAAAGTTTTAATCTAATTTCATACATTTGGGCTTTCTGTCTTTTTAATTATTTAAATTGAAAAATAATCCTATTGGCACAAAAACACCTTTAAAACATGGAAAAAAGTAAATTCGATTTTTTGAGCCAATGAAATTAATTAATTTTCATACAAATAATTTTTTAGAAAATGTAGCAGTAAATTTTTACCTGAGCAATATGACATGACCCCATCACCCTCTGATTCTGGGATATCAGAGCTTGAGGCTGCCCTAAAAGATAGAGACTCAGAGCTATCGTACCTAAGACAAACTATGGAACACAACGAAAAAGTTATTTTTAAAGTGCATAAGGTAAGGCAGATTTTTAGCGACTACTGTACGATTTTGGTGAATAAAATTAATTTATTTTAAGGATAAGGAAGCTTACTGGGAACAAGAAATAAAAAGGCTTAAGGCTTTTTATGATAACCAGCAAAGGGAACATTTGATGAAGGTGAAGAAACTTGAGCAAATGCTGACACTGCAATCTTTCCAATTTAAGCAAAACAAATTGAGGCTCTCCGATGATTCCACTAGACTGAAAGAACAGTATTCGGATTTAAAAAGTGAAAATGAGTTGCTGAGGTAAGTAAAACATTTTACAATTAACCATTAAATTCTATCATACATATGTGAAAATTGTGTAATTGGAATTAATCAGTGCAACAATAATTGACTTTCGCGAATTAAGTTTATATAAATATTTCGTTGTGTTTCAGGGTATGGTACGAAACTGTGCGAAAGTCAATTAAAGTTGATAAAAAAGAGAGTAATACTTTCGCAGTGTGATTGACTTTAATTTTCCAACGTCTATTATAGTTGAGGGGGAGGTTCTTGTTATTCAGGCCCCAATTTTTGGGAACGGGGTTCGAAACATTTTGCTGTGGTAATTAACGTTTTCGAGATATAGGGCAATTCGCGAGCCAACTAACGTTCGTAACTTTTAGGAAAATTCTATTATATGTATATTATAATTTCCCTTTTATAAACTGCCGGTGGAGTTAATTTTCCTTTTACAAACTACCGGTGGAGTTAATTAGCACAGCAAAATGTTTCGAACCTCGTTCCCAAAAATTGGGGCCTGAGTAACAAGAATCGTGCCTAGTTGAGCCTTTAGGCTTGGAAAAATATGAAAGAAAAACCTAAAATTGCAATTTTCCTGAAACATCCATCACGCTAACTTATGACTTGGTAGCTCAACTTTTCCCAAATTACTTTAACTTCATATGTACATATGTTGCTCCGGAAAAGTGGATATCAATACTGAAATAACTAACCAAGGATAGAATAGGAGCCTTCCACTATATATAGACAAAATAGCGCCCTGAGCAAACAGCTTTGTTTGCAAGGAACCATTGTAGGAATTCAGATATAAAGAAAGAATTTGTGAAGTGATATTATGTAAGACCATTTATATTTATAAGTTGTTATACATATATAATAACAGAATAAAGATATAAAATAGTATTAAAACACATTTAATGAAAAATTTTCAATTATTCAGCCTCTGATGACTCATGCCCTAAAAATACATTTCATACAAAATGCTCAAGTTCCCATGCACCGGAAAATTGTCCTTCAATATAATTCACACATGGAATTCGTACTGTGTGAATATAAGGTGCCCGCAAATGTTGCTTAGGTATCGCTTCTCGGCCTTATGGCTAAGATCAAAGTGTAGTATCTGTTCTTATCAGCTTAACATCTGATAGATCCCCCATAGGGGGACAACAAATGTTAAACTGATTTTTGGAATTTGACGGAGTGCTAGGGGCTTGCTCCACCTCTGTCGCGGGTTGGCCCGGTATTGCAGTACCGCCGGGATCGGCCCAAATTTATTATTCTGAACTTAAATTAATAATTGTAGTATTTGGAGAGAGCTTGGCAGTTTTCGCCCAAGTGCGAATGGGTGGTATTACACCGGTAATAGTTATTTGGTGCTGGTGACATAGAAACACTTGTCAGAAGTGAAAAGCATGGCTTCGCCTTCGCCATGATGTACGCTGCTACAATGTGTAGGTGGCGTGATCAAATAACATCGTTGCTTCGTGTAATAGAAAGTAAACTGGGAAAATTAATAGAGCTATTTAAAATTTATCCATTGCTGTGGGATCTGTTCATGCTGCAAGGCGATAAATTGTGCGACAGCTCTCCCCCACATCCAGTTCCAGAACCATGTGCCAACGCCAGTGTAGCCTTAAGTAATTAAATTCGCATTCCAATAGTTACTAAGCGGTACCCACAGCCAACACTCATCTGCCACCGTAGTAGGCATTTTCTCAGCATCTAAATAAAACAAAATCAGAAAACCATTCTTCTTCTATTTAATTAAACTGCTGAAAAATAATGAAACAATTCTATCTCGACCCGTTTTCGAGATATAGGGCAAAATACTTCATACTTGACCTTAATTGGGAAAACTTTAACTTTTAGGAAAATTAGATTATATTATTATAATTTCCCTTTACAAACTGCCGGTGGAGTTAATTTTTCCTTTTACAAAGGAATGCAAAGCACAGCAAAATGTTTGGAACTCCATTCCCAAAAAGCGGGGCCAAGGATACAAGAATCGTGCCTGCAATTTTGTTGTTTTAGTTTTTTTAGTATGTTTTTTAATCAATCGTGCAGCTCTTCTTTTCAAGCTAAGAAAGAAGAGAAGAGCTTCTTTCGTCGATATTGAGCTGCGTCGCTCCTGTCAAGTTGCTGGATGCGGATCCATATTGGCAGCATGCATTTTGGTTTACAATAGTTAAAATGTTTTTGAAAAAGCGTGCATATTACTTACTTGTTGGGAATTGTATTAGAAATCGTTTTTGAATGTCTGTGAAAGAACATAAAAATTTTTAAATAGTGCTGAAGTGCATTTTAAGTCCTTGCCTTTCTTTCCACGCGGGGATCACTGAGAGAGAACGCAAACAGAAACTTCCTAATAAAAACGATGAAGCAAAACGTAGAAGATCGCAGGATACTCGTGTGAATAAAATGGGAAAAGAAACAGCCACCTTTTTAAAACAATGCTTTTATTTATATCCTTCAAATGTACTAACAAAAATAAGTTTTTATTTATCTATTTCATTACCTAAATACTTATGGCATTTTTAAAACTTTCGAATTGTTCGCAAACTGTACCAAGTTTACTACATTAAATTTTTGGATCAACTGCGACAATGTGATGAACAAGACGTTTGTTGCGACGTATACATGATTCTGGCGCATGCACTCGGCGAAAATGATAAATGCCGTAACTTTAATTATATAAAATATTTCCTTTTATTAAGAACAATTAATAAATATAGGAAAGAAAACAACTCTTTGATCAAAACTTTGCGCAGTTCTTCATAAAAGAAACGGTCTCGATATTTTTTGTAAATCCCAATCCATGTTAATTCAGGATAATTTAAGTGCCGTGACAACACAAGTCAGCTTGAGTAGTCGAATATAATCAAATTGAATGAACAATTTTTTTTTGTAGTTGACGAAAGAAATATCAAAATATATCAAAATAAATTATAAATTTTTTAGAAGTGAATCTAATGGATTGAAAGCAACAGAAAGGACCATGCGAGATCGAGTCAATCAGCTAGAAGAGAAGATAAGTGTAATGGACAAATTAATACTGAACCTCAAAGATCAGCTCGAAGAGAACGAGTGGACTGTTTGTCAGAAAAACGGTGAAATTGCTTTACTCAAAACACAGCTTAAAGAAGCAAAGGTACTTCCAACTTGTCGTCGTGGTCAGAATTGAAAAATAAATTAAAAATACTCTTTTTCTAGGTGGAACTAACGCTAAAAGATCATGAATTAGTCCACGTAAAGACAGAAAACCAAGGGAAAATTATTTCAAATTATGAAGCTGGGTATTCAGAGGTAAGGTTCTTTTTTTTTTGAATCTATAGCCTTTTAATAACGGTCTTTTACCCGCTTACAAATTTTCTTGATTTTCTCTTAGTTCTTAGTTTTAAGCTTTTAACTTTTTAAAAATTTAAAATTATCTCGTAAGATTAATAAAAACACAAACCAGAGACTGTCCGCATCCAAATAGAGAGAGAGAGAATTACAAATTGTTGACTGAAAACATTGAAAAATTTGGGCATTTTATTTGAAAACAAAAAGCAATTCTTTAAATAAGTTACAGTTGGTATATTATTTTTTATATTATACGACGTGTCTACAAAGAGGTCTCCAATAGCCTTGTTGGCATGCCTCCTTTTCCCACTGGGTTGCTTCAATATGGCTAAAGCAGAATAAACATCAAGTTGAAGAAGTTTGTATAGAATAAAGGCTGGCCCCCATAGAATCCTTCGCCGCCGCTGTCGTCATATGTCAGCTAACCCATAGCCGACGCAACGTCAGCGCGTTGCGAGAGAGAAATTTAGAGGAACCTTCAATAATTTCGTCGTTGCAGTCAGTCGTGAGAGAGCTTTGCTGAGAGAGCTTTGACAAGTTGGGATTGGCCAGTTGAGATTCGTTGAATCAGCTGTTTATTTGACAAGTAAAGGTTTGAATTTGATATCTGTGAATTGCTTTGGCGATTTTGCAATTATTCGGTTTCCTGTTTCTTCGTTTGGATTTCCTGGAGGGTGCCGAGTTTTTCCCGAATTCATTAGTTTAGTTTCTTGACGAATTGGTACTAGATTTACCTAGTTAATTCACCTTCGGAGCATACTGCGCCAGTTGACGGTTGGTCTCGAATTGTCATAAACAGCTGAGCGGGAGCGGATGCGTCGAAGGATTCTATGGGTTCGGGTCGCTCTTGACGGGCTAAAAAAGCATTAAGCTCTCAAAGCTCTGCGTCAAAGGCGAAGGGCAACGGATTCTATGGGGGCCTGCCTTAACAGCAGCATGCAACAAAAAGCTGTCAACGACACGCGGTGTTCCCAGGCGGTCCCCCATCCAAGTACTATCCGCGCCCAATGCTGCTTAACTTCGGTGATCGGACGAGAACCGGTGTACCAACATGGTATGGCCGTTGTCGAAATAATCTGATTGCAAAAGCTATTTAAAAAACTAATTTCAAATAAAATATATGGGATTTTCGCAATATTTGTGCACGCAACAATCTCTCTAACAAATAGGACAAGTGCAGCTTTAAGCCCGGAACTATATGCAAGGCACCCACGACAGCTACACGAATACTATAGATAGGACAAATGTTTTAGTAATTAAAAGTGGCGGCCTCACAACTATCTCTTTGGAATAGGAACTGGGGATTGTCGACTTTTGATTAAGAGAATTTAAAAAAATTATTGATCACTACGCTGCCGGCAATTCGAAAATAGAGTACAATTTCAGCACTATTACTATTGCCTGTTTATTATTAATTTAATTTTTTTATAACGACAATAAAATAATAATCACTCCTTTTTCAGATCCCCGATAAGAACTTCAAATTGGAGACCTCCCAGCTGAATCAAATCATCATTCTGAAGGACCAAGTCATATTAGCCTTGACGAACGAGCTAGCGAAATTAAGGAAAGAACTATCCGATTTGGCTATATTCCACGAATACGGAGAGAAACCATCTGGAAAATATTCTCGTTTAAAGCACAGGATTGACCATCTTTCGAGTGTTTGCAGCCAGAATGGTGACGACAATCAGAACATCTATGAAGTAATAAAAACAAACAAGCCGTACGAGGACGAATTAGAAGTGATCGTAAACTGCTTCAAAATGATTCGACCACAACAATCTGATGAAGGCATTAGTACGGTTAAAACCGATTTTAAAGACAGCAAATCTCCCACAGAGTATTCATTATGCAAACCAAATCTTCCTGATATCACACAAAATTTGAACAGTATGTATGCGCGTAGTGAACGATCGCAAGATGCTTGTGAAGATGGCCATTTGCGGAAGCAACTTGATGAGTTGAAAAAATTATTCGAAACAGAGAAGAAGCAATGGGTGGAGGAGAAGGAGAAAGTCCTTAAGTATCAACGACAATTGCAAATGCACTACATAAACATGTACCAGAAAATGAAGGAATTGGAAGGGAAAGTTCCTCAGAGCACTCCGAAAAGTACCTCATAATGTAATAGTAATGTAAATTTGTACGATTTATATAGTATATAAAAAAATAAACATATTTATTTCTACTTGGGATTGTTTTCTTTTTATTTAATTCAAAATTAAAATTTATATATAAAAAGTAGAATTTAATACATCATATTATCATCTTTTATTTAAATGTTTGAAAATTTGGCAATATTTTAATCTTTGTTTTCTAATTTGTTCAAGTATAATATGATGATTTATAATTACAAAAAAAAACAGTGATAAATACAAGAGAGCATATTCGACAAACCCGCTTGAAACCCCCGGAGGGGTGTACAGAACCCCACAAGGTCTAGAAATGGATGAAAAATTATCCGTCGCCTATTAAAATTTACTTTTAACCCATTTCCCAGCTTTCTAGAGCTCTGTTCACCCCTTCGTGACTTTTAAGAGGGTTCTCGACGCTGCTCTATAACTTGACGCAATAACAAAATAATGAAACGTGTCACGTCACCCGTCATATGGCATTTCACATAACAAATTACGAAATCGCTGCACATATGCGTGTGGCATGGAACAAGTGTAGAGCCTATAAAATCAATTCGTTTGCATTTGCAATGCGTACACATTAACGCAAATACATCAGATCAAGCACATGTGTACGTGTGTTTGCCCAGTGCGTACCACCTTTACGTTTCACCTTCAGCCTAGTCCAGCTGAATCGTATAATCGAGCTTTTCGTTTAGAATTTTTAATTGATGAAAAGTTCTTGTAATGTAGGTTTAAAATTTCTGGCTGCGCAACCAACACCTAGAACAGCCCACTGGTTTATATGCATATAACATACATAGATTGATTACACAATATTATATTTTCTTATTAGTTTTCTTTCATAAAACAAAACCACACTGGCCCAAAAAACTGGCGAGAATCTGTCGCCCGAAGTTCTCGCCGAAGTGATGAAAAATGCCATAAAACGAGCCCGTATGGCAATCAATTGTGACGGCGCCCATTTGGCCGATATCATCTTCTCGACTTGACCAATAAAATTCTAAAGGTTCAAATAAACATAATCAAAAAACAGAATCGAAGTTTTTCATTTAGCAAAAAAAAAATGAGAGCCAAACAACATCGGATGACTTCTTTTGGCCCAACTTGTATTAATTAATTCTAGTCTACATACCTCCACTACTACTATCTACTGGACGAACTGCAGTCACCTCTCGGAGAAATATTTGAAGATAACTTTCTTGAATCTAGATAATGAGAAATTCTTCACTCTATGAGAGTGAACAGAATTACATATATGTATGGCTTAACACCAAGTGGTATTGATTAGCTAGCACAGAAAGCCATTTTGCTGGCCTCACATGAGATGTTGTTAGTGCGACCGCTGATAGCAAACGTTACTCTATTGGAAATATAATCCGGCACCAACTTTAATTTACACTTACGCATGAAGACACAAAGGTCAGGTAAGGAGTCATGCCAATTAGTAACCATAAAATATATTTTTTTTAATTGTTATTTTGCTGATACACTATTATCTTAACACACACATTCATAAAGGCAGATCTTGCAAAAAACGCAGGTGCAGGAGACCACCGTTCGAGTCACTCATTAATAATTCCCAGTAAGAGATAATTTGCCTTGTTTATATTTATTGAAAAATGGAGACGGCATCATAACGTAAATTCGCCTTTAAATATAACTAGCTTGCCCGGACCCGGCGTTTCCCGGGATACTATTAAATTTGTATTCCTTAATTTTACAACGCCTCCCTACTGCACCACCGCCTCTCCTATGTGGCCCAGCGTTTTCCTATTTACGTTTTGCACATGTTTTAGATATTTTCCAACAGCATTATTAAATTTAGTTTTCTTCATTTTACACCACCTCCTTATTGCATCCTCTCTCCTATATCTCCCAGCGGGGTGGGGGTGGTCTCATATTTGGAAATTTGAATAGCAGATTCGAAATCAGTGATCCCGAAAATCCCCAAACGCGGACTTTCAGGGAAATCCCTCGAAGTTTAACTTTTCGGTCGCCATATTGGATCCAACATCTTGAATTCCAAAATTTTGAATGTAAGCTCGAGATCTGTGACCCCGAAAACCTCCAATTGCCTTTTTCATAAAAATTCCTTGAAATTGGAAAATTTGCTTCCTATACAAACGGAATTTTCGATTTTTTCGATTTTCCGGCTTCTCCTTTGGGGTTTCACGAACTCTCTTCTTTTTAAACCACCACTGTATTATAGCGAACAAAACAAAACAAAATATCGCAATCGGTCTAGCCGTTTTTGAGTTTTGGCGAGACTAACGCACAGCAAGTTAAGTATTCTTAAATTTTCTAATTTTCCGCGCAATTTTGTTGATTTTTTCTTTCATAAGAACCTTCTCCTGACAATAACAAACACAACAAAAAAGAATTAGCGAAATCGGTCCAGCCGTTCACGCGTGATGGCGGGACCAAGGGAAATAGGGATTCATTTTTATATACATAATAATAATATAGATTTGCTTGCCAAAAATTCTGAGGATATGAAACATTTTACTCAAAATCACGAGGGTGAGTTAAAATACGTACAAACTTATAAAGGGAAATGTGGAAGCAACTAATTTCGGCAGACGTTATTTAGCAAAAATTATATAAGAACTTGTACAAACCCGTACAAGTTGTATATCACCAGGCAGACCTAACCAACTGATGTGGCCGGCCTTAATTGACACTATTTGCGATAACTACTTTACCAAATTCCCCGAGAGAAAAATTATAAGTGTGAAAGAAGGCCCTGGTTCTAAATTAGTCAGAAACAAAAGTGTTACGGTTTTAAAAAGATTATAAATTATTACTGTTCTTATGGCGTATAAAGGCCTGAACAAAATTGTCTGTGGAAAGTATAACGTCGCTATTGTCGCTTGTAATCGTCCTTTTTCTGGTTGCAACGCCGTTAAACCATGTCTGGCAGAGGCACCGGCACAGCATCAATTGAAATGTTCAAGGACACAAGATAGAACTAAAGGGCACCAAAACGTTCATGATTATTCTACTTGCTCGAGGGCTCTAAGAGATGTTGAAAATCCCCCAAGAGCAGCGTCATATGAATTATCAAACATCAAAACGAGGAGAAATAACGCGGTACGTGGAAGAGAGGAAGTTTTAAAGTCGAAGATACCCATACTGCATCGCGCAATCGACGATATTATACTGAACTATAATAGTGTGGCAAGTAGCAAGGAGAATAATCGGAAATATAAGAACGGTGTCGGATTGAAATATCAGACAGTGATGGATAGATTACCTCAGGTGAGAGTATCTGCCAAAGGAACAAGGCATCAGTTTGTACCCGCAGACAAGTCTAGCAGTGTCTTAGGCATGATTAAGAAGGATCTGCTTACTATAAATACGAGTAATACTGCAACAAAATTAGCCAGGAGGCCCAGTTGCATAACCGTAAAAAGTTCTGTAAAATCTTCAAATCACTCAAAATCAAAAGACAGGGAAAATCAGCAACAGCCAAAGGTATTTGTTAAAGGGTGCGAATATGATGACCTCAACGACGGTTTCACCAGCAGGGACAAAGCCAAACATTTTGCCTACAGCGAAGTGAAGAGGTACACATTTACGAAATATTTGCAATTTACACTACTATCTTATTTTACTTAGGAAAATAGCTATTGGAAGCTGCTCGTCTAAGTTAGATAAACCGGCACCCTCCATGTATCGGTTGAAGCGTGACGGCATTCGCCCAGATATAAATGAAATGCATATTCGTCACCAAATTAAATACACACGCCCAGTAGTGGCGAAAAGAGTGCGATGAATTGATTAATCGCAGGATTAGAACGACGATGACAAATCAGATTAAGGCTGCACATTTCTTCTAGTAGAGGCTCTGCAATAATAGAGAGAAAATTAATCGGCATATTCCTCAAGGTCTAGCTAGGAATATTTCATCAAAATTTACAGATGAGCTCTCAAAATTTTTCATTTTATCTTTGTAACCCACCTAGTGGAATAAAGTTTTGTAAATATAATACAGTTTTTGGTTTATGTATATAACAGATTAAATCGCTTTAGTCTAGTTTGGATTGCCACCTTGGACCATAATATAAACTTGAACGGGCTTGAGAATGAGAATTGAGCCTATTGAGGACCCCGTCGGCGAGAATGAAGATTGCTTAGTTTTGTAAAGTAATGAAATCCGCAAATATAAAATTTTGGAAGTACCTTCGTCATCTTCAACTTCAAAAGCCCTTAAAGAATTTCAGTAATTTGAGTCTCCCATATTGAATTCTCTATTTTGCATTTGTGCTTGGAATCCAGTGACCCTGGAAACCCCGTGTACCAATTTTTGTGAAAATCTAAAGGAGGGAAATTCAATTGTTCTGCTTTTTCTTGTTTCTGCTTTGCTCTGTCTATCGCTCGCACCTTCCTCATCATAGATCTCATCATATATGTAGATCATTGGAGTCTCATGTGAAGAAATTTCATCAGTAGAATCTATTTCGCAGGTAAATCCTAAAGTATGGGCTGAATCTCTCATTTTGGAGAACAATACTGGCCACCGCACCGCGTCAATAAATTGCGATTTTCAGTTGTTTGGACTTCTACCTCAGGGTTTTTGTGAAAAATGACATCCATGTGAATCATTTCAGTTCAATACCTCATGGAAGAAATCGTATGGAGTAAAGGCGGGTGGATGGATTGCACGAATATAATCTTCACTTCAAAACGACTTCCAAAATTTCGTCAAAAGAGTGCACACTTGCCAACGAAGCCGCGGTGGCATTGACTGATATTTTATTGAGACACCTTTTATTTTATCCGTTAGGGGAAAAGAAGGAAACCTGACTTTTCTCTGTAAGTACTCTAATTCAGTTATTCTAGAAACATTTAGCGATGCCTTCGTGTGATGTAAAAATTCTTTCGAATGACCCCTTCACGATATCTCGTCAGATGATCTCTTTTCCTAGTGGATTAGCTCAGTTACCCGGTACTACCTCCCCCATTAGCTAAGCGGCTTGTCCATGGAAAATGGTTCAGGCCCGCATGTTTCCATGTCTGAGCCGTACTTCAACTTCGCTCAACGATCAGAGCAAAGCACGTAAATAAATAAACATGCCCGTAAATAGGATGCCATGCCTGACATTTTGTAATTCATTTATCTAGTCACCAAAAGGGGCAGAGAAACATTTCGTGACAGTGATAAAGGAAAAGCAGCATTTTGAATTCAGAAAGGAAAACAAAATTAATAATTAAATCTTAATGTACAAAATTTTTGCGAACAGATTAAATGGCTTTTTAAGAAAAATCGGCAGCCATCAGATTTTACCAGTAAGGACTTGCGCGTTACTTAAAGATTTCTTCTTAAACACGCCTTCCAGTTTTCAGACTCTTTTACTCTGCGGAATTTTAGTTGCGAAGGCATAAATGGTACGTCTATCGAAATAAAGGCGAAAGGAATTTTGAAGCAATCTGCAATGGCCGAAAACAAATTTCTCCTTTTTCCAAAAGTGGCCTCGCCAAGGTCAAATCCATCTTTGTTTTTGAGATGTTTTTCTAGCAGTTCGAAAGTCCAGCGAAATTCTAATCCACCGCCACCAGAAAAAATGGAACAAGGGAAAAATTCAAATGATGAAAATCAGAAATCTAGTTCTTCACCACAGCATTTCTGGAAGGATCAAGCCTATAATAAAAACCATCTCGCATTTGCCCTCAAGCAAGTTAAAGAGGCAGCACCTAGGGCGAATATGAAGTTACGCTATGCGTCGGAGCAAACTCACACCGATAAACTTGAGTCTAGAATTTTCCATAAGCCCGTTGCCAGTAAGGTGAATTATGGTCACAACGTTTTGAGTTTTATCAAAGAAGATCTCTTGGATGTTCGCACCATGAAGGACAAGATGAAATGCGAGGTAAAAGGAAGCAATAAGGGCAAAGACAAATCTGAGGTAATGAAGACAGCAAATGTCCCGAGTCCAAGCGATAACAGGGGTTCTAAATCCACTGCGGTTATTGTCATCCCGGAGAAGCAACCTTTGGTCCAGGACACTAATCCAGAAAATGCTGGGAAGGTCTGTGCTAATAAAGCGTAGGTCGTAAGGGATGCAATTGTTAGTATATATGTGAGTACTGTCTCGTGTCCTGCCTCTTTAAAATTTATTTAAAAATATATACAATATACGAAGACATATTTTAAAAGATCGTTTTTTGTTTCTAAATTTTGTAACTGAAAATAACTGGAAAAAGGGAAATAAATCGCAACTAAACGAAATATTTGTAAAAGTTCCAAAATTTTTTAGTAGTTTACTTAGTAACGGCATGAAATTTTATTAGTTTTAAAAACAAATTTTATTATATTAAGACGTTAGCAAAAATGGCGATTCTTGATACCCATGTCAAAATTGAAAATAAAGGACGCTTTTGTCTGTCGCAAAAAGTTCCAAACAAATTGAAATGCACACGATACCGCCGATTTAGTGGAAATAACCTGGTTTCGCATTCATCAATAATTTATTAACATATATGTACGTTTAGAAGCAACAAATTATCTCAATCCCTCCAAGCAGGAAAGGCGATATCTTTCTTCCTATTTTCCTTATCTATTCTTAATAGATCTCCTTTTATTAGGTTTAAGATTTCTGGTTCTTTCACTGGATAACTAAATTGATGCCTTGTACCTTTGGCCGATATTTTGGTTTTTTGGGCCATTATTCCATACATCATCGAAGGTTTTCTCAACACAGCAGTTTTGCATGGTCTATGGTCATATGACTTAGTCTCTACCTTTAGCGCAGTGGGTACTGCATTGAGTTCTTTCTTCAACATCTGGACGAGCTTATCCGGGTGGGCGCGGCAAGACCTCACTGTTCGTCCTGTTTCACTTAAACTTGCTTTAGTGGAATAACTTCGGACTACCGGCGAATTACTGCCCACCTTTAAATTGAGTCGGCTTCCATAATTTCTTATGGCCTTAGAAACATTGTTAAATCTTCCAATATTTAAAGGCTGACTTTTTGCGTCTACAGTTAAATCTGTGAAAAATGGTTGTAATTAAAGCGAACAAATTATTAGGAAATGTTTTACTTTTAGCAAAAGTGCGAACAGTAGATATCGACTTATAATTGCTGGGAAGGGAAAATCCACATACCTACAAAATGTTTTTTATATGAATTAAAACTCTCAACGAAAATCCAAATTGTCTACTTACCACGGCATTGCGAACATATTGACTGAAATATTTCCCTACATTTCTGTACGCCATCGCTTTACAGTGCTCTAATTTAGAATTTCCTAATTTTCGGGTTTCCAGTTCTTCTGCATTACTACCAATGTGACATTTTAAACAAACAAATTCTTGAATCAAGAGTTCTTAGGGTGCTACAATTTAGTGCAAAGTAGATTTATACGCCTACTACTTATCGACTGACATACCGAGTGTCCCAAAAATTAGTTCATACTCTGGTTAGTTTTGCTCCCCGTTTGCGTAAATAAAACAAGTTGTGTGTGAGATATCTGCTCCATTTTTATTTTATTTGAAAGAATGTTTCATGGCATTAAGTACGGAATATAATGTCGATGACTTTCTCGCATAAATCTGGCTGAATTTGCTGAATGGCGTTCGTTATGTTGACTTTGAGGACATCAATTCTTTACGATTTATTCACATAGATCTGTGATTTGAGATAGCCCCAAAGGAAGAAGTCTAAAGGCATTTAAATCGCACGTGGCCATTTAACGTCCCCCTCAAATAGCTCGTACAGAATGTCCATCGTGACATGCGCTGTGCGGCACGTAGCGCCGGCCTGTTGGAACCATATGTCGTCGGTATCCATATCATCCAGTTTAGGCCACAATAAGTTGCTTATCATCGATATGTAGCGCTCGCTATTTTCCATTTCCATACTTAATGCCATAAAATATTCTTTCCAATACAATAAAAATGGAGTGAACATCTTATACACAACTTGTTTTATTTACATTTAAAAGTCGAGCGTCTTTATTGAAAGATCTTATATTTTGAGTGCACTCGTAAACCACCCTATTTGAAGAGACTCCTAGAAAGATCTTAAAAAATTGTTGAGGGCACGGAAAAACATATTTGCTGGTCAATGTACAAAAATCTTAGCACTTAAGTGCAATTTACACTTGACCAGTTATTTTTTGAGGGTAAAGTTCTAAACAGCCACCACTGTTAATTTTTAATAGAAGGCAATTGAAAAGAGCTCCCCGTTCATTGAAAACTTGCTGATAGCATAAAGCATGAGCAATGTGTGCCGCATAGTGACATACCCCTCCGGACGTTATCAACAGTTTCAAAGCGCAATCGTGCTGCAAAGACATATTTCAGTGGCGGTGACTGTTCTTAAAATAACCGCGACTTCCCCAATTCATGAGCGGCATGGGCTTATAAAAAATACCTCCTCTTGCTCAACTCCAACAAGCTCAATCGAGAGTACCCCCTTTCTGTGAGGAGACTGCGCGTTATCAAGTACGGGGGGCTTTCATTATCGAACCGTCTTTAAAAGCCGGCACTAGACCTTAAGTGGGTGTCTAATTTTCCAATACGGATTCTTACCGATTTTACCGAAAATGAGTGCGTGCTACTTTAGTGTGTTCTGTTCAGCGGTGGTTGTTTTGCAGATAATTAAGAAGGTTATCCCCTGGTTCTATGAAAACCTCATAGGGCCGAATTTGTTCGGCCCATCAGTGGATGTGAGAAAATTAGGAGATTGGGCTTGTAAGTGATTCCTGCAATAAATCAAATACCAGAAATGCAAAAATTTCTGTTTTGTAGTGATAACTGGAGCCACTGACGGGATAGGAAAGGCGTATGCGAAAGCAGTAGGTACCCAATTTTGAGACGAACTCGAGTATTTATTATTCCGGTCATTATTCCGCACGTTTAATTAAATTCGTAGAGACCGACAATCGGCCGACGTATGTAAATGCTCCCGATTTACCAAAAGTGCTGACGATGGAAATTCTGGAAGGAATTTCATTCCGTCTACTATTACTTGCGTGGTTTTAGGTGAACTCAGTGTTTTGACCTTTGAATAACACGCGACAGTGATAGTGCAGCAATAAATATTAAATAATCAGTAATCACCCTGGGCAAATTTAAATTTATACTTCTCGAGATAGCTTCACGCGGCCTGGACCCAAAGTGTACTTAAGCAAAAGTAAACATTCTTAGCTAAGAACTGAATTGATGTCAAGAAAATTGCAAGTGTGCACAATTCTTCAACCGTTCCAACGTTCTTTCATCGCTCAGATGGTCTTTTGAGAGATAAATGGGAGTTTAAAGTGCAACACCTTTCAGCCGGTCGAAGCAATTTGAAATCCGACCCATCTGTTAAATGAAGCTCGAACTATTGTTTGACACGGTCTAGCCAGGACAGAGAAAACCTTGGAAATAACATTTCAATGCGAGCCTTTTGTCAATGAATTTCTTTGCACTTGTTTGCAATTCAAGTGCTGCGCCAATGAAAGGTTTAGTTTCACTCTTAGTTAGTTACGACCGCCAATTTTCTGAGTGAATTCGTTTTCACGAGTTTATTGATAAAATTTGATAAGAGAAAACTTGAACCGGACTGAAATACTAAGTACTACCTTTCTTTGTAATCCACTCTACTTTGGAATGTCTACGTGCATCATAAGAGGCTATAGGTTTTTACAGTGTACCTTAAGAATTTAAATCGCGTAGCTCGAAGATAAGATAAAGATTGAAACAAAGTTTTGCATTTGTATGTATTGCAAAGAATATAAAACATGTTTAGCATGACGGAGCATTATTTTTGAATACAGACAGTTTTGCGTTTCGGAGCCTAAATCATTAGAAAGAATTTACATATTGGCAAGTAAAGTACTCATATCAGATGAATTGATATTCAAAAGGGGTATTCCGTCTATATTGGCAGTATACCTACATCTGCATTGGTGTTGGGTCGCATACTCAGTGACAATTTATTATCAAGAAAGATAGATGGACAAATAATGGACAAATCACAGTCAAAAATCAACGAAAAAAAAAAACAATGATAGTCATGAAGGCATTCCTATATTCGTTTAATTCAATAATATTGCACACAAGATTTGCATCTTATTTAGTATTTGTGCCAATGGAAAAGAAAAATAAGTTAAAAAAGAAATAATAGAACAGGCGCGATGCGAGGGACGAACGTGGTGGAGTGGGCAACCCGAACGGGCCGGCGTCGTTTTTTTTTTCATAGGAACTACACCTATATTCATATGTGCCAAGTTTTATTAAAATCGGTTAACGGGGAGTGGTAGAATTCCAATAAACGGGATTCACCTCTAATTTTCCACTCTTGGAGCTGAAATATTTTCTTGAAAATTAAATGGAACCACCCTCGTGATAGGCCCTATTTAATAAAAAAAGAATCACTAAAATCGGTTAAAAAAACCGGCGAAGACATCGCGTAACATACACACACAAAAAATGCAGTCGAATTGAAAACATTCTCCTTTTTTTTTTTTGAAGAGGGTAAAAATTAACTGACTGAAGCATTTTCTTACAATCACCCAAGGTACTCGCCATTTGCAGATCTGAGTGTAGGGTATTCCAAAGACCAGCTGTTTGTAAGAGCCTTCTTTTTTTTATTAAATCGTGGAATGAGTAAATCTTTCCGTCTATTAGAATGTAGGAGTCGTAAATGATCGATTAGGTAGTCTGGTTGCAGTGCATACATCAGTTTATAAAGCATAATTAGAGATCTGTACTTCCGGTATGTATTTAGCGTGCATCTCAAAAATGAAGCTTTAAAGTTTTAAAATGGCACGAACGCGAGAGGTGGTAAATAAACCGCAGATAGTCGTTAGATGTCACTTCCATCTTTTGAAAATACAGCAAAAAACTCTGACCTTCAATATCGTGGGCAACCATGGAAAAATTCAACTATGGAAAAATTCACTTCTAGGGAATTTTGTTGAGGTTTCCTCCTCTTTTCGTCTAATTTCCCTGGGCTATATTGCATACATAGCTATTAACTCTTCCTCAACAGATATTAACCACAGCTTAGTGTGCTGTCCAGTATGGAAACAATTTTGTTATAAGTACATAAAGCAATTAAATTCAACAACTTTTAAAGCTCATGATGGCATATGGCGGTATAGTCTGTAACTGCTTTCTGTAAATTTTATAACTTGCTTCCATCGTGCTTCTCGCTGTGAAATGAGTAAATGATAAAGTCTTTCAATAAAACACATTTGCTATCTTAGTAAAATATTTAAATGTGCCAAATTGGTAATTTATAAAGAGGTATCGGTTGTTTCGTTTACACAATTGGTTAACAACTGAGAGGCAATTCGAACAATATTCGAATAACAAAGAAGCAAAATTAATGATATATACATATATACACACAAGTATATATTTTCATTTTGTTTAAAGAAATTTCATTATAATTAAAAACAAAAGAGATCAGACACTTTTCAGGCAAAGGAACTACATACATACGTTTGTATGTATAAATAAGTTGGAAACCAACATCATACTAAAGTCGACCACAGACGACCCAATATGCAGGGTCTGATTTGTAGGGTCAGATATTGGGTGTGCTCCCCACACGACACAACTTACCAGATGCAATCGAACATCGAACGCGGTTGAGTAGTTACCGCCAAGCTATACGAAGAGCAAAAATTTAACGACCCTACTTGTCGACACACCATCCAATTTGTAGGGTTCTTACAAATTGGGCCCTGCAGAGTGGGTCGTCTGTGGCCGCCTTAAAATATGATATTTAACAGCTTGCAATATACCTAAGATAAAATAAAGCACACGCACAAAAGATATTTAAATAGCTTCTCCTGCACAAGGTTCTGCTTCCGAGGCCTTATTATGAGTGACGAAACGAATCATCTCACAGCTGAATTGCGTGTAATATATCTTCCCAGGAATTTTGCACACAATTCAGCCGTAACAGACGAAACGAAGCGATTTGTTCCATTTCTCATAATAAAGCACCTTTCTTCGGTATGACTAATGTCTCAGTAAGGCGAAATGCTAAGCTTTAGTATTAGGTAAGTGTAATTATCCGAAAACATCAAAGTAAGATGCCCCAATTGTCTACAAGAATTAAGTTGGCAATCAAACCACCTTAAATTTGGTTTAAATTGCTTTAGTTTGAATTAGTCTAATTTCGATAATAGATAAAGCCCTCATTAACTTTAGATATTTATCTTCCTATGTCATTCTCAGTATTTCAGTGAGTTGTTGGCTTAGGATAGAGTTTCTAGTTAGGATTTGATCAACCGTTAATATCAGAAAGTGGACTTAAAATCATCGACGAACTTTACAAGTTTTACAGTCGCAAGATTTGATACTATTCTTCTTAAAAACGTCCATTAAAAACCAATTTAAAGTAATAGCCTCATCTATACAATCTCCCTATATTGATTTCTTCAGACTCCATTGTTTTCTATTACTGATTTTTGCTTATTCGTTTCTTTTCAGCTGGCTAAGAAAGGTTTGAATCTGGTAATGATAAGCAGATCCCTAGAGAAGCTTGAGAAAGTAGCAACCGAAATAAGTAATTTAAAAATTAAATGCATAAGCTTGCAAAACACTGAATAATAAATTTTCTTCCAGAGGAAAAATATCCAGTAGAGATAAAAGTCATCAGCATTGACTTCACACATGGGCCGGAGATTTATGAAACTATCGAGAAGAACACCCTCGGTCTGGAAATCGGAGTGCTAGTGAACAATGTGGGCATTAGCTATTCCTGTCCCGAATACTTCCTCGACATTAAGGACAAGGAAAAATTCTTTCGCGACATTATTTCGTGCAATATTTCGTCAGTGCTTCATATGTGCAGAATTATCCTGCCAGGCATGGTCGAGCGGAAGAGGGGCGCGGTTATAAACTTGTCTTCCATGGCTTCAGTAATTCCAAATCCAATGCTTTCAGTATACAGCGCAACAAAAGTATGCAGTCATTAACTCTCGATAAATAAATAAAAAATAAAATCAAATTCCCAGGCATTCGTTGACAAATTTTCTGAAGACTTGTCGATTGAATACAAGCAGCATGGGATCACAGTGCAATCGGTTCAACCTGGCTTTGTTGCAACGAATATGTCGAAGATAAAAAGACCGACACTGATGGCTCCATCCGCAGATTGCTTCGCGACTGCTGCTCTTAACAGATTAGGTTTAACTGGACACACCACAGGGTACTTTCCCCATGCGATGATGAAGCTCTTCATCGACATGACAAAGATGGTCGTTTCAGTATCCTTCTGCAACAATCTTGTGCTGAAACAAATCCAGAACATCGCCAACAGAGCAGCTTCTCGGAAAGCCAAGGCGTCGTAAGGAGTGCTCGTACATTTTACCAAAACTAGAA
The DNA here is from genome assembly GCA_947538895.1 of Neoitamus cyanurus. Taxonomy (NCBI): domain Eukaryota; kingdom Metazoa; phylum Arthropoda; class Insecta; order Diptera; family Asilidae; genus Neoitamus; species Neoitamus cyanurus. Next base: position 34,311,235 of record OX384543.1, read on the forward strand.
TAAACCAAAGAGTCACAGCTTAAATAAAGGCTATTTTTGTACAAAGCATATTTCCGTTTTCAGTGGTGCGCACTACGTGGGTTCACATTCGTGAAATCCATGTGGGGGTCTGTTGGGTACTTTGTGAAAAATAGTAGTGGGCTTAGGTATATCCTTAGGACATTGCACTGCCATCAGTGCTCTAATGCGTGTTATTGTGGTGAAAGTGGCATGCCTTGAGTTTTATTTAAGCGGATTAAAATGGATGAAAACGGTATTTTTCAGGTTATAACAGTTTCTTGATACTATGTATTTTTTCCTTTCAATAAATATAATTACCATAAGTGCGCATCTTTTCATTTATCACTAAGAATAGTGAAATCGCACTCATCGATTTAGAGGTGGAAATGAAGAAACTAGTGCGATGGCGAAATATAACTCTAGAGTATTGTCTACTCGAAACAAAAAAGTCAGGCAAGTGCGAGTTCCGAATATTTGCAGCAAAAAAACTATATTTTCATGTGATGTAACTGACAAACTGAGTGACAAACCATGTAGCTTGATTTCTTCACAGCTCCTTTCTTGTTTTTTATAATAATTTTATTTGTGAAGTTTATGGTGAGCACTCTCGTGAACTTTAAACTTCTAGAGCCGACGTGCTGTCGCTGTAACATAAGTACCGACCCGTGGTCTGGCACACTACCTGACTATAATACCCGAAAACTAATTAAATATTTATACATATTTATAAAAAAAAAAACTTCTATGTGTTTATTTATTTATAAAATAAAACAAAATTGGATGTTTTGAAATTTCTTTTATGAATTATGAATCTTGCATAGGCGGCATTTGTAGGGTTTTCTCCCCCTTGTGATTTCTTTCGTGTTTTTTAAGATTATAACTGTTAACAAACCTTTTGTTGCATACATGGCACTTGTAGGCTGTTTCTCCAGTGTGAGCCTTTTCGTGAAGTTTAAGGTTATAAATGCTGCTAAAACCTTTCTTGCATTCATGACATTTGTATGGCCTTTCTGCAGTGTGAGTCCTTTCGTGAATTTTAAGGTTCGAACTGGTGATGAAACTTTTATTGCATTCATGGCAATTGTATGGCTTTTCTCCAGTGTGAGTCTTTTCGTGAATTTTAAGCTGAGAATTAGTGATAAAACCTCTTTTGCATTCATGGCACTTGAATGGCCTTTCTCCAGTGTGAATCCTTTCATGAATTTTAAGGTTGAAACTACTAATAAACCCTTTCTTGCATTCATGACACTTGTAGGCTTTTTCTCCAGTGTGAGCCTGTTCGTGAAGTTTAAGGTTATAACTGCTGCTAAAACCTTTCTTGCATTCATAGCATTTGTATGGCTTTTCTCCAGTGTGAGTCCTTTCATGAACTTTAAGGTTAGAACTGTTGATAAACGATTTTTTGCATTCATTGCACTTGTAGGGTTTTTCTCCATTGTGAGCCTGTTTGTGAAGTTTAAGGCCATAACTGGTGATAAAATCTTTATTACATTCATGGCACTTGTATGGCTTTTCTCTAGTGTGAGTCCTTTCGTGAATTTTAAGGTTAGAACTGTTGCTAAACCCTATCTTACATTCGTGGCAGTTGTATGGCTTTTCTCCAGTGTGACTCCTTTCGTGAATATTAAGCTCAGAAGCTGTGGGATCAGCTTTCTCGCATTCAAAGCACTTGCATGGCTCTTGTCCAGTGTGAGCCTGTTCTTGAAGTTTAAGGTCATAACTGGTCTTAAAACCTTCTTTGCATTGATGGCACTTATAGGGTTTTCCCCCAGTGTGAATCATTTCGTGTTTTTTAAGGACAGAACTGGTGATAAAACTTTTCTTGCAATGAAGGCACGTGTAGGGCTTTTCTCCAGTGTGAGTCCTTTCGTGAACTTTAAGCTTAGAATTGGTGATAAAACTTTTCTTGCATTGAAGGCACGTGTATGGCTTTTCTCCAGTGTGAATCCTTTCGTGTGTTTTAAGTCTAGAACTGGTGTTAAACCCTTTCTGGCATTCATGACACTTGTAGGCTTTTTCTCCAGTGTGAGCCTTTTCGTGAAGTTTAAGGTCATAACTGGTGATAAAACTTTTCTCGCATACATGGCACTTGTATGGCTTTTCAGCAGTGTGATTCCTTTCGTGTTTTTTCAGATTAGAAGCTGTAATAAAAGCTTTCTCGCATTCAGAGCACGTGTATGGCTTTTCTCCAGTGTGAGTCTTTTCGTGAAGTTTAAGATTATAACTAGTGATAAAACCTTTGTTGCATTCATGACACTTGTAGGGTTTTTCTCCAGTGTGAGTGCTTTTGTGCTTCATAAGGACAGAACTGGTGATAAAATTTTTCCCGCATTCATTGCACTTGTATGGTTTTTCTCCAGTGTGAGTCCTTTCGTGAATTTTAAGGTTAGAACTGGTGATAAAACTTTTATTGCATTGATGGCATTTGTATGGCTTTTCTCCAGTGTGAGTTCTTTCGTGAATTTTAAGCTCAGTTGTTGTGATAAAAGTTTTCTCGCATTCAAAGCACTTATATGGTTTTTCTCTAATGTGAGTACTCTCGTGAAGTTTTAGCCTATGCGATGAGGCAAAAATCTTCTCGCATTCACAGCACACGTGTGGTTTTTCATACGCTTGTCGGTCATTAGTATTACTCTTGTAAGCCCCCATATTATTTCGAAGACTCCTGGACCTGGTACATCTAGAACTGATTTCTCCAATATCTCCCTTATAGTTGGGTTCCTCTTCGTCGGTACTGTCCTCGATACCAATTGACTTCTCTCTCTTGAAGTGCTCGCTGCTATTGGTGTGTTTGCATCCGGAATCATGTTTAACACCTGTAAAAGAAACAAATAATTGACATCATCTTTTTAAACGCTGCTACTAGCTACTAACCAACCATATCATCGACACTCCCGTGTGATGCAGGTCTATATTTTTCAACAGCGTCTAGCTGTTCCTTTACAATTGACTCCAACTCGGGCTTTATCGACATCCCAAATTGGCTTATGTCCGTGGCCTTATCTTCAGTATCCTCCATGTCCTCCTCTAATTCCTCGCTCTTTGGCTTTATCAACATCTCACATTGGTTTAAGTCCGTAGCCCGATTATTAGCATCCTCCATGTCCTCTTCTAATTCCTCGCTCTTTGGCTTTATCAACATCTCACATTGGTTTAAGTCCGTAGCCCGATTATTAGCATCCTCCATGTCCTCCTCTAATTCCTCGCTCTTTGGCTTTATCAACATCTCACATTGGTTTAAGTCCGTAGCCCGATTATTAGCATCCTCCATGTCCTCCTCTAATTCTTCGCTCTTTGGCTCGATTTTCACCTCTGACACAGCGGCGAAGGCCGTTTTTTCCAATTGGTTAACGTCGTCTTCTGTAGGAAGCAGCAAATAAGTGACAAAGCCTCCTTAACAACACGGAAACTTACTAACAACCACCCCATCCCTTCTAAGTACTTTCGGTTCGAACAGACTGGGCTGGCGGTTTTGGTTGGAATCGAATGCAGTAATCAATTCATTGCAGCACTTTTTGCAAATATGGTCGCCTTGCTGAGCCTAAATGCGAAACAAGACCATGCAAGTGAATCAGGCTTTTAACAAAGGATATAATGATTACCTGCAGCCCCAGCAAACAATTTAACATATAATCCAGTTTTCGCGGGTGCCGGAAAATGCCAATCATTTCCAAATGGATGTCTTTGCAAACTAAACAAGTTGCCGACATTTTTGCTGAGGAAGTGCGACTTACAAGCTGGTAAACAAATTCAAAGATCCGGCCTGCAAATCAAAACACAACACACATAAATCGCCGTGCAGATCACCTCTATGTGCCTGTTCCCACTTATTGGCGATTCACGCCAGTGTACACGATGCTTTTCTTAGAGGTGTCACGACACCTCGCACCTGTTAGTTGGGGAAAGGAATTTCTAAAAAAATTGTGTGTACAAACAAAAATTCTGGAATTGTATTTTCTGAATTTTTTTAAATGTGGTGGATTCGAAAATCACAAAAGTACTTTCCCAACTAAAAGCAAGCAAAACAAACAGAATTTTGGGAAAAAGAGCGCAGGGAAGAACGGGTGTTTCTCGTCACACCGATCAGGACCGGGTGTGGCCAAAAGCACCCGGCGGTATGACCCACAGCAGACGCATTGCGCGTTATTCATTTCTTACGAGGTGAACCCACTAACACTCTTATCTTAGCGATCGTCAGGTAGCGCAAAAAAATTTGGCTACCAGGCAAGGCAATGCAGAAAAGGAACACAACACAAGGGTTGTGGGGCTTCGCATCTTTCCGTAATGAAACGCAGCTGAAGAAAAGCAAAGACGAGAGCCCTCTAGTGCGAGTAGAATATGATAAACAGCACGAATTCAGCGAAAAAGCAGTAAGGGAATATGAAGATATCTCTTTTATGTGCATACGTCGGGGTCGCTGGTTGCCAATGAAATAAAAAGTTTCGTTCGACTTCCAACTAAATTCTGCAAAATAATTTGGAACAGGTGCGAGGTATCGTTGCACCTCCAAAAAAATTGCCGTGTGAGCTGGCCAAAATTGTGTTCACTGCAAATGGAGCAAAGAACAAAACGCTTTGTTAAGAAGGATATTTGTCCTGTTCCTGAAGTCATTTCTTATTTAACTACATACGAGTACGAGTAGATGTACATATATAGCGGGTGTTTCGTATAACGAATACAGAAATATTAGGGGCGATAGTCACCAAGCCAGACAAAAATTTGTATCCAAGAGTGGAGACTTTTTACTTAGTTAAGCCAAGGCAGGCCGTCGAAGACCTTCCGCTCCTGTACGCAAAGCAATTGGAGGAATGTTAAATATTTGCACCCGCCGTGAAAATAGATTTTAAAGCAAACATCACAACATTTGGCAGCAAATAGAGAACTGACATCAGTTCTCTTTTTATCTCCAGTCAGAAGTTGGAGAAAGAATCTCGGAATTGCCCCAGACCGCTCTGAATATTGAAACAGAATGTCCTCTAGCACACCTAATGCAATAGAAAGTACACAATTTATCCTTCCAGTTAGAAGGCGTCAAAAGGGGGGATCCCCGAATTTTGCAAAAAATTTAGAAGACTATTCTAAGTCCCCCCAAGTCTCCCATGCAGAGATTTTCCAGTCATATGCAGTATGCACTCTTCCCGACTCCAGGTGCTTTTAGAGGTTTATCACAAACCTCATTTACTGTACTGGATGGAACAATTGCGAATTAGCTTATTTCCTCCTTTGGGCTCTGACTCTGTCACAACTTGAACTGAACACTGAACTGAAGGCTTCGAAGAAACTATTATACGCAATATAATAGTTTCTGTTGAAACTTGCAGTAGTCAGTAATGAAAATTTGCTGATGAGGGACTACATAATGTAACTGTTTGTAGAATTTAATGATTTGCTTTTTCGTCATTACGTTGAAAAATAATTGAAATATGTAGTAATTTTTCTTTTGTTATACAATATACAATGCCTTCCGTTCCCCAACCGCTGTAACGAAATATAAACTATGTTGACAAATAGACGTCATATGGAAATTTAACCTCAAACCAAGATTTGTCAAACTGGAGACCCTCTGCAATTTTGGTTAGTAAATTTCTTCCTGAATTTTACGCTTTTCCCTCCACTTTGTACTTTTTATCACTCAAAGAATTCGGTTTGAACCCTAAAGAATATCCTCAACACTAATCACCGTTGTCACTAAATCTCTTACGTAATTGCAGGCTGATGGCAAGTGGTCTGGGTCGTTTGATCAGCAAGTACGGGCCTGTGGTATTCTTCCCAACATTCGCATTATCAACAATTTACGCAGATTGGTCGCATACTCGTCGCTGGAAGCGTGAACTGGAGGAGTCGCTTAAGGCGGAACAAAAAAACGAGCTCGCCTAAAAATGATTTTCGGACTCACGAAGAAGTACTTGTGGGGTATCTTCCCAATAACAGGGTTCTGCATAGGATGGTTCCTCGACGTCAAGGAAACTGAGCGAATGAATCTTTTCAGAGATAAAAGTGCCCTTTACGGGCGACAATTAAAGGAGGGCGAAGCCCCATCCTGGTAGGCAGTTTGTGTAGTTCTAGTGGAATAAAACAGCTTTTCAAAATGTAACTTCTGTTTAGTCGTTTAATATTACAGGGTAAAAATTGCGCTTTATTGCCACAAACTGTACTTAGAGCACCACAAGACTAAGACTGCACCTGTATGCCTCAGAGGAACATTCGTTCTCTAGCGGTTACCATCATTGAGCGCCGCTTCTTGCTCCTATCGAAACGTCTGACTGCCTGCTCGGACTTTGTATTCACTTCCTGGTCCTGTTTCCCAGCTGCAGTCATAACCGCTAACATATTAAAAGCAGCCTTCTTGTGCTGACTGGTCCAAATCTGCGCCAAGTTGGACGGTTCCACTGTATTGAGCACTTCTACAGGTACTGGCTCCTCTTCCTTTGTAACTTTTTCTGATAGCATCTCTTTAGCACCCTTTCCCTTCGACCTTTGGTTGGTCAGCCCGAATATCGATAGAAGGGACTTCCTCTTTTGACTCCCTTCAGAATCGTCACTTGCTTTGCTCGATGTGCTGGAAAGAAAATTTGTTTTCTGCGTTACGCTGTTGGTGGTGCCTGCTTTTGGGGGGATATTCTCAATGTTGTAATTCATGAACTTCTGGGGCGATATAAACGATACTTTCTTGGACAAGGACTTTGGCGGGGGCATTCTAGCTAAGTCCATTTTTGCAACGGTTGGCTTCAAGACTGTGTCGTTAGGTTCAATCGAGCAGTACGTGCCGTCTAAGTTTTTATCAGCATTAGAGGAAGACTTCTTCCTCTTCATCCCAATACGCTTCCCCAGAGTATCAAGGCGCATCTTCTTTTGAGTAAGTGCCTTGTCCAATGCGGCGATTCGCCTGCCCCTTTCATTCAACTCCTTCTCCCGCGCGTCCAGCTCCAATTCCCTCTGCCTGAGGCGACTTTCTTGAGCCCTCACCGCCAGCATTCTGTTCTGCAAAGCCTGGTTGAATATGTTTTGTGTAATAACGTCGGGGTCATCGGCTGTTTGCTTGTGCATGATCTCCGGAAGTTTTCGAATTTGATAGTCTGAGTTACTGTAAGTGTGCTCCGCCTTAGTGTCCAAGATAGTCTCGTATAAGTTTGACTTGTGGGCACCAGAATTATCGGCCTGAGTTGAGCTGAGGAACTTCGAAATTGCCGTGCTGGAAAAATCCTTTTTAGGAGAAAACTCCAATTTCTGACAAAATCCAACCGCAGAAGTAGGAACAAGAATTGGTGCCTTTGGGGTCACTTGGGAGATATTTCGGACAAGAACTGGGTTTCTGAGAACCACCTCTATGCTGGGGCGTTGGTCCCTATTCACGTTCAGCATGAAGCAAATGATTTCCTGAAGATCACTTGAATAGCATTCGGGAACATCGGTGAACTTTCCCTCCGAAATGTTGTCGGACAACTGGTGGAAATGGGCTCCCCTGAAGGGCGGCCGTAGAGCGCACATTTCATAAGTCAGGCACCCTACTGACCAGACATCGGATTTTCGATCGTACTTCTTGCTCTTTATAATTTCGGGGCTCATGTAGTACGGGGTACCTACAAACGTGTCTGCGAAATTCTCATTCTTGCGAAGTATACGTGCCAGCCCGAAATCGCCGAGCTTAGCATTTCCCTCAGTGTCTAGAAAAATGTTAGCGGGCTTAATGTCACGGTGTAGAACGGTACCTTCGTTTATCCTGTTGTGACACACCTGGACAGCCTTGCAGGTCTGGTAGAGCACCCGCCAAATGAACTCCTCCTCGAGCCGGCAGTGGGTTAGTCTGCACTTTGAAATAAGCTGGGAGAGATCGCCTCCGTCGCAGCACTCCATCACTATGTATACGGTGCTGGTCTCTCTGCTCACAATGTGGCCGAAGTATTGCACTATGTTGGGATGCTTCAATTGCCTCATGAGGTTTATTTCAGACGCGAGGGCGTCCATCGTGTTGTCGGTCAAGTCCCCATAGTCGATCGCCTTCCAAACAAACTCTTCGCCAGTGGTGTTCTCCTGGACCTTGTAGCAGGTTCCAAAGCTACCGGACCCAATTACCGACAGCACTTTGTAATTACACAGCTCCATAATGCGAATTCACGGAAATTCATTTATTTCCAAACGAGGATTTATAACGGCTACTGAGTGGAACATTTAATCAAAACATTTCTTCTAGACTGATGCGGCTAAAAGTAAGTAAAGTTCGTAACCGACCGTTCTGTCAGATTCAAAACCTACTTGCGCTCGCATCTCTAATCCCATCTCAGTTTAAGCAGGTTCCAGGTACCTGGGCTAATCCACTGCTTGTAAACACCAAAACAGCACCCACACATTCTCCGGCGGATTTCTCAGAGTCGCAGTGTTACCGCTTTCCTCTCGACTGTTTGGCCAATTTGCTTCTTAATTTTTCTGTGAACTTTTGTGTGTGAACCTCTGAACTCTATTATTGCACCTGAGGTGAGTTAACTTATACTTAAAAATCTGTTGTTATTCATGAAGGAATTATTCAGGCAGGTAATGGTAATCTAAAGGTAGGCTAAGCGTATTTCCAAACACGAGTAATTTAATTCCCAGTGTCGTCTATTTGTGTATCTCTTCTTCTATTTCTATCTTCTATAGATATAAAAGAAAGTCGTGTTAGTTACACTATTTATAACTAGAGAACGGCTCAACCGATTTGGCTGAAAATTGGTGGGGAGGTAGCTTAGAACCAGGAAACGGACATAGGAGTTTTTATCCCGTTCGACCTCGTTCCCGTCGCGTCCAGGAAGAAGAAAAGAAAATTTGTTGTAAAAATTCATAATTATACTATTAGTAATGCGTGTGCCATGGTTATGGGTATCGTTGGAAAAGGGAGGTAGCGTAGAATGTGTTGGTGAAAGAAATTTGGTGAAATGTGGGAATTATTGGTGAAAACGTGTTTTTGTTGTGGGGAGGGGTGGGGGGTGACACCCCCCAGAAGTGTATCTCAGGTGTAGGAAGAAGAGGCACTATAGGAACTTGGGCCGGGTTGGTGAAAGTTGGTGAAAATAGTGAAAACTTGGTTTTTTCGGTGGGTGCCGACAAAATTGAAACGGCTGTAGTAGAGAAGTGTATGCATGAATTGGAATAATTTTTTCACCAATCGATAGCTAAGGAAGCAGAGTAATCTATCTATATATGTTATAGAAATTAATCCCTATTTCCCTTGGTCACGCCATCACGCGTGAACGGCTGGACCGATTTTGCTAATTATTTTGTTGTTGTGTTTGTTATTGTCAGGAGAAGGTTCTTATGAAAGAACAAATTAAGAATATTGCGCGGAAAATTAGAAAATTATGTTTTTGGGTTGGGTTTTTGGGGCCACTGATTTTGAATCTGCCATAAAAATTTTGGAAATCAAGATGCTGGGATCAATATGGCGACCGAAAAGTTAAACTTCAAGGGATTTCCCTGAAAATCCGCGCTTGGGGATTTTCGGGATCACTAATTTCGAATCTGTTATTCAAATTTCCAAATATGAGACCACCCCCCACCCCGCTGGGAGATATAGGAGAGGGGGTGCAATAAGGAGGTGGTGTAAAATGAGGAAAACTAAATTTAATAATACTTTACAGTTTACAGTTAAAAATGTATTAGGAATAGGTAAAACTGATGTATGGGGTGTATTGTGTACGAATTTATGGTTGATTTAATGAGACCACCCCCACCCTGCTGGGTCACATAGGAGAGGCGGTTGTGCAGTATGGAGGCGTTGTAAAATTAAGGCATACAAATTTAATAGTATCCCGGGAAACGCCGGGTCCGGGCAAGCTAGTTAAAGATAGTTAAAAATCGTCGGGAAACAATTCGCAATGGTGAAAGAGAGTAAGGCAAGAATGTACCATATTCCGTTATTCCGTAACATTACGTCTAAAATCATAAAATAGGATAATATCCCATCTCACTTCATGTAAAAAATGTAAGCGACTCTTTTACATTAAAACCACCGCTTGCATAGGGACCTTGATATAGTAGGTTTTATATTTTACATAATAGTTTGGCTGCATTCAACACCCTACCCATTACATAGCACGATAATGCACGACGTTGTCTCAACTGATTGGAAGTTACAGGGTAATTCATAAATTCGGTATACAAATAATGTTATTTTTATCTTTTGATCTATGAACCGCAGCGGCATCAAACTAACGCCAAACAACTATTACTTTAATGTCTTTTCCAAAAATGCCACCAATGGTGATCTACCTCTACCACTGCAGGTGCACTCCCTTACGAAAGTGAAAAAATGTTTTTAATTTCATTAACTTCAGGTGTTTCCCACATTTTTTTTGCGAAATTCATGTAACACATCTATTTTTAATTTTTATTGAATTTCCCATCTTATTGCCTTTCCAAAAATGTGCGACATGTCCAGGTAGAGAAAGGATATACAAATTTAGACGTAGAAAACCTTTTGCGGAATATCAAAAAATCTCAACTTAAAAAAAGTTTTGTCATAACGGGAATTTGTACAGTGATAGACAAAATTATTGACGCAACTATAGTTATACAGTATATGAATATCGTTACCTTAATAGTGCGGTGATCCAATTAACGCCAGTTCTTCTGTGGTACTACGATGACAAGTTAATTCCAAATCAATTTTTGCATTAGTATTTGGACAACCCTAGCCTTCATCACTTACCGACAACTGTGCACCTTTTCTGCGCAGAACGTGGTGGGTGAACGTATCGTCGTATCGTGTCTTCTGAAGCGTGTAAAACGAACGCTGAGATGCGGGAGTCGCGAGAGCCGAGCACCCAAGCACCCAAAACATCTCATCGAACAAACAGCGCGGTCACCTTCAAACGCAGCCATACCAAACACAATACACTGGTATCGCAACGCACCTGGCAGAACCCCATCGAACAGGTCGGACCAGCAGTACCACGGTCTGCCTGCTACTCCAGCACCGCCACCGGGGCGATTTAGCGAGTTCCCTGTTCCCTTGGGTTGTTTTGTTGGCTTGGCACCATATGAATGAACTACGTCTACGAAACAAAGGCACCACTGCAGCACAGCACTCGCCACTCAGTCAGCTTCGCTGGTCTTCTCTCTAGCCTTTGGAAGTTGGGTTGTTGGGTATTCCTATTGGCGTTGGAGGAAACGGAAGAGAGAGCCCGCGAGAGCACGATGCGAGCGCACAGCGAAACCTGTCGAATCCGCTGGACGGGCATAGTGGTGGCATCAGGCTTAACGGCAGTGGCAGTTTCTTATTTGCGTTATTGACGGATGTGCGAAGTTCAATCGCAACCAAGAGGCTCACCTGCTTTTTATTGACAAGACAACAGCACCTCTGGCAGGTTGTCCGGGCGAAAACAAGGAGCCCTGAAGCGATTGTGGTGCTTCGAAAATCGATACGCGAACTAGATGCTGCTGAAGGGTCGGTAGGCACATCCGAAAAGACAATTCCCTTCGGGGAGACAGAAGGTTGGCGACGACATTGCAATTCGCGAGGAATCGATCGGAAACGTGCGATTAAACTCGTTATTATCTAACAAAACAAAAGAAGTGCTAACTATTACCCGGTTGAAGTGCACCTGGAACCAGTTTCAGGTGGCAAAAGACAGTGTGTTGCGGAGTGCGCGGACTGCATGGTCCCAGCGGCGGTACCAGTCGGTTGGTGTATGCACCCCACGAGGGGGAAACTGTGAGTGCTGATTGATCCCTGCACTAGGGCTAATTTCTTGCTGCTAGGGGCAATTATCTCGGTGTCATGCACCAGCGGCGGTTCACCTCCTTTGTTGTGAAGGTAGCGAAGTTAGCTGAGCCTGCATCCAGCAGCGAGGGAAATTGATTTTTCAACGCTTCTCCCAGTGACACCTGATAGCACTGTTGACACACTCCTTCGGGGGTAAGTAACCCTTTCATCCTTGGCTTCCCAAGGAAGCCTTGTCGGCCGCCACCGTCGATATGCATTTGGGTCACAATTTGCATTCGTTCTCGAGGCGTTTTTGTTTTGAAGTGGAAAAATTAGCGCGTTTGCCCCAACTGGTGCATGTCAAGAGAATGTCACGTTTCCCTCATTATCAGCAGCATCACGAACGAGCCGCAGCTATTTGTTTTAGCGCACATTCAAGCCACTCGAGCTGTTGTGGCCGCAGTGGTTGGTAGCGCAATTGGTTTAAATTTGCCAGCAAATTACCAACTAAAATCGTTCCACACGATCACCGGTTCTGAGTCGTGACTCCGGCATTCGGGGAAGTGCTCAAAAATTGAACAATGGTATGCTTCGGGAATAGTATCTACGCACTATCGAGGAATGACCCTTTGGATCGGCTCATTATGCTGGTCTGTAGACTGAACTAAATGCAGATGCAAAACGATTCTTAGAAAGGCTAAAAGATTCGCAAGCAATTGTGGATCTATAGCATTGGTACCCTCGTGCAATAGATGCGTTGAAGTGGATGATTTGTTAGACGAGAATTGAATAAAAGATACTTTTATAAGCAATACGAAAAGTGCTTGACTAACTGAATAACAACTGGGCAACATATTGAAATTAGCTCCGAACTTCGAAGTGTGAAAATGGATTCAATGCAAAACGACAAAGCGCAGAATTTGCTACTTTAAATATTGACATGTTTTAAAAGTTCCTAAGTGGCTGCATTCGAAGCAGAATATACTTTGTATACCATGTGACAAAATTATCTACCATACATATCCTATATACAGCCATACAGCACATCCCAGTGGTCATTTTGGATACGTCGATCAGATCTTCAAATTAAGTGTATTATGTGTGTGTATACAAATACACATGCGTGCATGTGTGTGTGTATGCATGTGTGTTTGTGTGTATGCATGTGTGTGGGTGCGTGTGTGCTTATGAGTGCATGTATGTGTTTGTGTGTGTGGATACAGGCGCGCCTGTGTGCTATGAAACATAATATTTATTTATTTATAAATTCCACCAAGGAATTATTACAATAGAACAAAAATAAAAGCTAACGAATGAAGGGGCAAAGTCTGAATAAAATCTATATAATGAAATCTACCATTGAAACAACGGGACATAAATGCGATAGGCTCATTATGACCATAATTTCTACGGTGTAATATATAATAATTAATCTCCATCATTAAAAATGTGAACTAGTTCAAAGATCCGCACAATTGAACTGGTTCAAACTGAGTTTGAATAATTTTTGGTGGTGTTAGCGAAAGTGGCGGCTAAATATGTTATTAAAAATTTGTCAGTGCTGAAATTAAAATATTTTACAAAAGAAAGCACGAAAAATGAAAGATCATTATGAATAAAGGATACGATTATTCCAATCGTCAGGGAGAAGTTAACGGCAACTTTAAGGATTTTTATGAAATTCCAGCAAAGTGTCAAACGAAAAACTGAACTAGTTCAAAGTAAATTGAGTGTGCCACGGCGAGCTGAACCAGTTCTCAAATGTCAAACGTGTCGTCATGAGCTCGCTCAATTGCTGTAGTTTGTCAATTCAAACTGCCATTTACGGGGAAAACAGAGGTCCTGCAATGTTTCACAGTGTTTTCCCAAGTTTTCAAAAATGGCCAAAATTCACTTTGTATTATTTTTAAATACTATTTTTACTGACAACCGTAGCTTACCATTTTCGTCATCAGATTCGTAAAGGTAGTGACACAACCAACGCGTGCGTTGACATTTATGAAGCGACGCATACGACGCTAGGTAAGTTACAACAGAATATTGAACGCGACAACTGACAAGCAAGTGACAGGCAATTTCAGTTATATTATGATATATATAATTATATTCCTATATAACTTCATGCGTTTGTTATAAATAAACTCGCGTTTGCGCAGTTCTTCCATGAGTCGCTCATCGAATTCCATTTTGCCACACGAGTGACACTTAAAAATAAGGTTAAGTTGAATGCGCCGCGTTATAATTTAGAAATTTGCGCAAAGGATGCGACGCACGCGTTCAAAATTTGGTTGTGTCACCAGCTTTATCCTACATCCTGTATCCCTATAAAATCCTATAGGAATGATCCAAATTCCCGATCTTTTTGTGACGGCCAGTATACCTACTATCTATGGACCGATTTACGATATCTGTCAACAGGATGCATTACGAGACATTACAATGCCACTGAATTGCCATCAACGAGGTGGAATTCAATGCCACTCGTTTCTCGTACTATAATCCTCCTTTTTGTTTACACAATTTTCAATAACACGATCGGTTTTTTACGCTTTAAAAGTGCATTTTGTTTGTTTGTGTATGTTTAATATTCTGTAAGTCTAGAATGCAAAAAACTTATCTCATTGTGCTGCTTGAGACACCTATCGACCTTCGCGGGTATACTTTTTGTGCACTGAAAAACAAGCAAAAACAACACGACCGGATTCATTGATTTTCATTGACTCCAAAAAGATTCTATTGTACTATTAACGGCAGAAAATGTTGTTCCACGCGGCATTATTAATTATCACTGCAACACAATAAAAAAAGATTTCGACCATCCATAAAAATACACGAAATTAACTTATCAACTACTTACTACTGCGCTTATAGCATTAATACATCGATTCGCATGACTTATCATGTCGGCTCGTTGTATATCAAATATAGCGTTATCATTCATTTTAGGAGCTATTAACAGCGCAATTAAAGTACATGGTCTTTCAATAGGGACGCTCGCCTTTTAAATGTAAATGAAACAAGTTGTGTGTGAGATATCCACTCCATTTTTATTTTATTTGAAAGAATATTTTATGGCATTAGGTACGGAATATAACGTCGTTCAAATGTCTTTCGTGGCTTTGCAGCGTCCTTATATATGTAAGAACGATAGCTGTGGTTGCAACTTTGAACCGGAGTGTATAAATTAGCTGATTGCCACCAGGTTGTTTACAGTGATAAATCTTAAAATGCAGTCATTTTATGGAATCGTAACATTTCTTCATTGACGGAGATCTCTCTATTATTAAGTTGCTCATACTTCAGTTATTATCCCCTCTGGTGATCAGATGATATTCAATGCAAATAAAAGTGGAGTGTTTGAATTGTGTGAGCAGCTGCATAAGTTACGCGCAATTGTCTTTCTAATTTCCAGCACTTTTGTAAGCTTCTGACACCAGGTGCGTGTAACATGGAAATGCTCACTTGTTACTTTTCCAACAGGCGCGTTAGAATTAATATCTTCACGAATAATAGTAAACTTGGTTACTCGCGTGATGAGGCCTGCTGGTTCGTATACACCTTGAAAGTCACCCTGAATATCGCAATAAAGGCAAATGCAATCACATTCATTGTCGTGAATTTTCCTTACGTAAAATTTCACAAGATAAAATGGAAGCATGATCAAAGCGAAGATCAACTTGCCCAGTTAAGAAAGTCGTCAAGTGCTCTGCCAGTAAGTTGTCGCTGTTTTCGATGCCTTTCGCCTTATCTGATGCGCAATTTACATAAAGCTGAGTGCGACAAAATTGAGCAGACCTCCCAATTCCACAAAGAAGTGAAGGTGGATGCTTCCGCGGGAAAAAAGTAACACTCGAGATAATTCCTCCCACTCGCAAAGTGGAAAGAAGAGCAGCTTCTGAGGCGCAATCAAAATGATTGTTATGCATAAAATTCGAACGTAACGGCCATTGGCGATTGGTTGTTTGTGAGGAAGATAAAGCGAGAATCACCTCACGTCAAAAGTGCTTTATGGAGGAAGCTCTTAAGACAAGGCCAAGATTTTCTGGAAATGACGAACCCGATAATTATGGACCTGTTCTGCCCACGCCCGTTAGCGTTCGTGATGAGGTTTTTGAGGCGAATGATGATTTTGCCGCGCTCGAGTGATCCAACTTAAATTCGGTTAGGTGAAAATTTATGGGACATTTGATAGGAGAGCTTCAAGAAAAAAGTGGCTATGGCTCTTTCTTTCTGGCTTCGGACTGCAAATAAGGCAGCAGCGAAATTCAATCGGTTTCGCTCTACTTTGAGAAAGTTCATTTACCCAAACGGTTGCTTCTGTAAATCCAAATCCCCTAGACGTGCTCATCAGTAAGAAATCGCATCGCGCTTCATTCCCACCGCCTTTGTGCGTTGCGTTTATGAAATATTAATAGAGCTATCCGGCGGCGTGTGGGGCAACCATCCATCGTTCTGGTGCGGACTATTTTAGCGGAACTGCAGCAAAGCATAAATTATTGGCGCGATTTGGATGAGGATTAAGAGCGGAACAATTCCCATAAACGGCCACAAAGCAAATAATTTTCACATTAATGCCATTGATTTATTCAACGACTGTCCATGACACAAATTCTGGTTCCAATGAAAAACTGACATTCTGCCAGAACTGCACGAGATTAAGAATATGCGAAATACTTTTATTGCTCTATTTTCCGTGGGCTTTCTGGGGGTTTTGCCCTAAGAACTCTTGCTGCCTTTGACCTACTTTGCTATATGAAGTGCCTTCACCGATGACGATGTTGGCAAATGGAATAATGAGTTCGAAAAGTACCTTTGGCGAACGGAGCAGGGTTTGTGTTAGATTGCCTATAATCGCATTTCGAGTGGATGAACTTATGGGGCTAAATGAAGGCTAGCTCGCCGTGTTTCTTGCTATGTGAAGGATTTAGATCTGCGGGTGGCTTGAATAAAAGCAAACGTAAATATTTTATAAACCCTTAGCCATTGTCGTTGTGTTGTTAATGTTGACGTTTTTAGTCCTGATTTAACCCTTTCGGCGCTGAGTTGTGCGACAATAGGTCGTGTAAAGCATTTCATAATCGCGCCATAAAATCACATTCTTACTATGCTTTTTGTTTTTATCTCTAGGTTTACAACCGTAATTATATCGATCGAACGCATAAATGTATGTGTTCATAGTCCAAATTGAATGGTTATGTGATAACGCATAAATAAGTTCATAGCCCATGATGAACGCATAGCATAGCGTCCAAACAGATAAACAGACACAAAATAAATAAATATGCGGACTCTGGAAGTTATTTAAAAGAAAATTTTGTGCAAACAGAATCCTTCTAATGACGTGTTTTTTTGTTTATAGACTTCTTTCAGCGGAGTGATCCCGTCTTAAAAAATTTATTATTTTGATTTAGCTATATTTGATTTACCATATTGATTTTTTATATAACAGCGCACACAACACATTTGGACTTTCTATAGAAAGTACCGAAATGTTTCGGACACAGTTTGGCGTAAATCTATTACTTTGTCCGGTATTCCACAAGGATCTGTCTTCGGTCCGATTTTGTTTTTGTTATTTATTAATGACGTGACTCGGTAAATTACTTCTAACTGCCTTTTATGTGCTGATGAACAGTGATTGAGGACACACAATACTGTTATGTACGTCTCTGCATAAATGTCAATAAATGTTACAAAATGATGTTCACTTTTAAAATATCTTAAAACCCCAAGATCCGAAAGTATAGAAAATTATTGTTCCGAATTTAAATAGTGTTCGGAATCAGCCAGCATAAAAGCCAAAATGAAAAAGTTCTGAATTGTGTCTTATCTTTGAAAAGAATGCACACGGAATTTTGAGATCATCAGAATACAATGGAAGAGTTTAAGTATCGGTCTGAATTAATCCGAGCCATAACTTTAAGCAATGACTACATAATGTTCGGGCCAAGTTCTTGCTCGAATTCATTCAAAATAGCTGAAATTGAATAAAACGAAAACTCGGTTTTGTTCATTTTTACGCAATTAGCAATTTGACAATACGATCGAGGCGACAAAAAAGAGTTGCTATATAAAAATTTGATTTGTTCGTCGTGCTACACTAACCCTGGCCAAACTTCTTTCGACATTTGGGTTCCCAAAAGTTCCTCGTCCGCTTATACCTTCAAGAGCGTCTCTAATTGAGATTAAATTAATAGGAATTGAACATAACAATTTTACATGACCCTTCTCTAGCGCAGGGTAGTTTCTGGTTTGGATTAGCTTCTTCTTCACAGAAAAATTAAAACCCGTCGAAACCTGAGAACGGCAGTCAATATTTCGTAATCACTTTTAAATTCTTAAAATAACTATCCATCAATATTCGTCCCTTATTTTCTTCCATAAATTGCATAGAGGTACCCAACATTTCATCATTTGTCGGCATGCAACTTTTAGCTAAATTTGGATATCTCCATGAAGGAGACAGCAATCTTATAATGTTTACCCTAATATAATTTTACAAATAAATTAAAATAAAGGGGATTTACATTTGCGTTTATTTGCTCACGATAGCACAAAATGTCATCGAAGGTTTTTTCGATGAACTTCAAGTCGATATCGTGCCCGCTTATGCGAATTTGCCGATGTCGACTGAAATCAACATCGAATCGAATTATTTTTAAAGCTCAGCAGTTTGGTCCGCAGTGCTAAAGGGAATCCAAAACTACAATAATTGATAAATTTTTCCTTGTTTTACTTTATCTTATAAAAAACAGTTCCTAACAGTTTTATTTTACAAAACAATTGGGATGTATACTTTTTTCGAAAGTTTATAATCTCCAATTATGGAATATTTCCAGTAATTTGATACGCGCATATTTTTTTAAACAAATTTCGGAATTAAGTCGTTTCTTTAATTACATAAAAGCGTTCCGTAAATGATTACATGATTGCTTTCTATGGCCGATAAACTTGTATCAATTTGTAGACAGACATTCCTGCTGGATACGTTCTCCAAAGTTATTAATAACGCGTGGAAAGATTTCCTTTCAAATTTGAATAAAAAATGAAATGCAAATGCCCACGGAAATTCACCTTAATGCGATTTACGATCCATCAACAAAATGCATTCGTTCTCCAACGGAAAACGGCTGAAACAACAGAAAGTACAATAAAAAGCGCGAATGGCTTTTGTTGTGAGCATCTAATTTCTCCTCAAGATGCCACTCGGCATCACTTAAGTGCGGTGCACTTTGAGTAAAAATCTTAAAATAGAAGTGCGAGAAATTTCGTGAGGTTTTTACAATGTACCGCTTTGATAACAGTAGCCGCGCAGCAATTAAGTCTGAGATACGGAGGAGAAGCAGAAGCAATCCGCAGCATAGTCAAGTGTGGATTTTCTGAGTTGGTGAGCAAGAACTCAGCTGGAATCGTCACAGTTTTCCGCGCTTTTCCCCACATTGCGGCTGGCGTTGATCACTGAATTGTGGCGGATGAACTCGCTAGTGCAAGCAAACTAAATGCGAAAAATGCACCACCTATCGACTGCGGCTCATTTATTGCCGTCAATACTCAGAGGTCTTTCAGTAGTTGCTACACTTTTTGAAAGTGAAAAGAAATTGGTCGACACTCCATCTTTGACGGTTTTGTTTCACGCTTTGGAGTTGGACTTGGACTCTGGATGGCGCGAGCTCTCTCACTTTCTTTTGGCTTCTTAATAACAATAACTCAACGCCGCCGCCCCGCCAATCCAATAAATCTCGTGTCAACCGTTCGCTATTATCACGATAATGAGGCGCGATCGCATAACGAGGAATTCAACAGCCATTGCTTTGATGGATGAAATTGACTTTTTACACTTGTGAGTTTTTTGAGATTTTTTGCTGGCGTAAATGGTGGATATCTCAAGGTCCGCTTATTCACTGGAGACAAACGCTGAAAGAGGTAGACCAAGTGTGACTGGAAAAATTGGACTTCGATAGATTTATTCGCGTTTTTCTGACTTATGAGTCAGGAAGCTCACCGGCTTGTGCTGGTTATGATTCCGTTTCTAAAAGAGCACAATAATTTAAGGTTGCTTTTTTGCTTCTCGAAAAAAAAAACATGTTCGACTAGTTATTGGTTTTTGCGTTTTGTTTTGAATACTTGGGTCATTGCCAAGATGTTTACACAGTCCACAGTTAGAGTGACGCAAATTAAAACTATGTATTATATTTTGGATAATCTACGTCAGTAGCAAAATATACAAAGACAACAGGATTCCCAGGAATAATCATGTCTCAGAGTATACCAAGTTAGTTCTCGGCATATTTATTGAAACATACTTGCGATGCAAAAACTTTTATTCCTCCACGAACAAATACAATATATAGCAAAGATCCAGCGTACCTACTTGTTTGACAGGTTGAAGTTGTTGCGTTCGGCCAGAGGACTGCAGCTCCTTATACCTAAGTGCACCTCCCACTTTGACGAGCGCTCTTTGTTTGTCCAGGCTAGCCGTAAATGAAACCTCTGCCTGTTTGTGTTCAATTGGAGAGGTCCGATGGAGCCTTCCGTGAGCCAATACTCGAGTTGGCCTTATACCATAGATGTGTGTAGGTGTCATGTTCTTTTTGTTTTGCTCTGTTTTCATTTAATCATTGCATTTGTTTATTACTTATTAAAAATATATTATATATACATATGTATATAATGTTGTTGGAAGGCCAAATGTATTTTTGTTGGAATCACTGATATCAATAGAAAAAAAAATTAAAATGAACGTTTGGAGCTTTATGACAAGGAGCGTTATCCTGTTGAAAAATGAATTTTTAATTTTCGGAAAACATATCATTGATAGATTGCAGTAATTTTTCTTCTAGAATAGTCCTTTAGCTCGAACCATTTATTCTGTTGCCTACAAACATCCATCTTTTTAATCCAAACAAACAACTCCAAACCATAACTTCAGCCTGCTGGCGGTGTTTCATTTGTTAACAGGATCTTTTCATTCTTTCTCCTATGCGTCGTCTTATGTAAAGTCTTCCGTATAATTCTGATCCATGATCAGATTTGCATTCATCCGAAAAGATTACTCTGTTCCAACCATCCTAGTCGATTCAATATGTTGTCGCGCCCATGTAAGGTGGGTAGTTTTGGCACGAGTGCTCGAAAGTGATTTTGTAACAAAACGTCGTCCATGCAAAATACACTCCAGAAATCTCCGTTGTGTGTTGAAGCTTCTTGTAGTCAGTCTTGAGTCTTGACAGTCCTGAACCCGTTTGTCGTTCCCTATGTGCAATCGGTTGGTCTTTCTGAATTGGCCTCATTATGGTAGAATGGGAACACCTTATTCTACGAGCTACTTCAGAATAACTCCAATCCTCAGCGTAGAAAGCCATCACAACAGGTTTGTGTGTCGACGATAACTGTGACATATTCATTAAATTATTGAAGACTTTTCTCCCTGCACAGTCTTTAACTTACTGGCAACTGATTACTATTGAACCAAGCATTTTTAGAACACCAAGTTGGTAGATAGCATTTCTGCTTAATTAGCAAAACGCCATGAATTTTATTACTCATATTCATTTCTTTGAACTTCGGGAAATATGGCTTTAGAAAAGTGAACACAAAAATTAAATATTTTTATTTTTAGGATTAACAGTTTGAGTTTCATAATACAGAAACTTTTTCCCTTGTATATTTGAAAGTGCACATCAGCATTTTTGCAAGTTTATATGTACTCCTGGTGTAATTCAGTGGCAATTATTCAATTTACGATATTTAACCTAAATAATGTTTTGCCAGTATTAAAACTAGTCTTTTTCTACATTCCAGGCGTCAAGCGAGTACCTGGCTGCGCAAGGTGAGTAGTGATTTGATGGTTTAGTAGCAATTATTTCGACTCCAAAAAATATGTTAAAAACGTTGTTTTAAAAGTAAGTGTAAGGTTAATTCAGTTATGATTACACTTCCGTTAATGGAGCCTACAGAGCAGTTTTTTCCTAAATACATAATACGAGTCACAAAACCCAAACCAGGGCGCTTTATTAAATTGTTTCCTTTCGAAAGTTTACCGATAGAGGCATAGAGCGGACTGAAAGTCGCATTGCGACATCGGAGCAATGTGCCGAATTGGCGGTTCCAGAATATGACTTTCAGGAGCAGCAAAAACAACCAAATGCGCGGTCTTTAGCAAAATCTGTCGTAAGCGGTGAGGCGAAAAACAAATTTGTGGCATTTGAATTTGAGAAACCTTTGCAGTATAAAAGCGAAAAAAATTCAACGTCCATGCTAATAGCGCCATCGTTGCCATAGAATTAGTCGCACAATAGTTGTTTTAGCAGATAAACGCTCGCTTCCCATTGTTTTATTGTTAGGCTTTGTTTCTTCGGTCGTCACATCCGGAGATACATGGCTCGACATGAAGCCTCACTGGTGCAACACGGTCGATGTGCGTTGCTCCGAACATTAGCTGTGCGCCCAAAAGGCGGAACCGCGGAACCTCAGCATATAAAATGAAGTGGAAGTCCGGTGCTTGTGCCTATGCCATACATAACGCACATGCCGCCGCGGTACTTGGAATTCGATTCATTCCATCAAGGCAATGCGAGTTGCGAATCAACCGATGACGGCGACAATAGGTGAGATTTTTTGCAAGCATCATGCACCCCTGCCAGACACACAATGGGAGTGCATGATGGATGCATGGCAGGAGGAAACTGAAAGAGTTGTTTATAAGAAAAATCCTCCGCGGCATTTTGTCTGCACCGCAATCGCGAGAGTACTTTCCATCCATACAACGCGCAGTGATAAGCGCAAATTGTACATTTGCATTCGCGCAGCGTGGGAATCGGCGAACAATCACGCGACTGGAACCCACCAGCGCAGCGTTTTTGCTAATAAAGGCCCTCATTTTAAGGAGGCCAAATGATTAGATCACTACGCCCGGGTATTACACCACTTTCCTATTACGATCGGTGCCCCCGGCCGATACTCAAAGTATCAGGTGTATCTAACTCGTGCTGTGCTCATTTGTTGCCGCTGGTAATCGCCTCCAATGGGACGGCAACGGGGCAAAACAATTTCAGCGGCTACTTGGGGCCTTGCACAATCTTTCGGGCTTTTCAAGATTTCACAAAAGTCAAACAAAACTAACTAGAATTCGATAACTTCCCGTAGATGATCAATTTGGGCAGATAAGATAACATTCATTTGAAATGAGTTTTCCTTTCGAGTACCTACGAGTATGGATGTCTCATTGAGCGTGCACTTCTAGTTAGCACGTGAATCTCGTTAAGCAAAATTAGGTCTGTGCTCTTTTCAATTCTCCTATCCTGTAGTGCCAGAGGCTAAGGGCACAACCTTGTAATGATTTTGCTTCGCTCACCCATGGCAAACTGGAACTAGGATGTGGAATGTCGATAAAAGAGGACTTATGTATTGTTGGAGGTTTGCCAATTAGCATAGAAAAAGAGAATGTCCACTCTCAGTACTTTGAGCAGTGCTTGTTTCCAAGAATGATTAAAGCATAATGTACCCTGTACAGATGCATAGATAAAATATTTTCAAGGTAATCATATTTTTATGTTATGGACTTTCCGGGATTGAAGAGGTCAAACAGAGCTTTTAAAGTAGAAGGTGCTCATATACAGGGTCTGTCAATAAAGACGCTCGATTTTTGAATAAAACAAGTTGTGTGTGAGACATCCACTCCATTTTATTTGAAAGAATATTTTATGGCATTAAGTATGGAATATAACGTGGTTGTCCGCTGCAGCTTTGCTTGTTGGCACGTATTCGGCAGGTCCAATTTTCGATGACTTTGTCGCATAAATTTGGCTGAATTTGCTGGATAGCATTTGTTATGTTAACTTTGAGGGCAAGTATGTAATATCGATGTAACAGTTTCGATGCTAAAAAAATATAAAAAATGCCCTATTTACCTACTGCTTATTGTGAGTGTCGTTTCGCATCTTCGCTCCTTGGATGTTATGTAAATAAGTGACTTAGTCGAGTCGGATCCAAAACGACATTTATAAAAAATCCCAATATTTCTTTTCAATTACGGTTAAGGCCACATTACATTTATCTGAAAATGAAATGTATTTTACAAAGAAAGAAACATTTGTTTACTAGGGTTCAGTGTGCCGACACCGTGTAGTAACTCAGGCTAGGAATGAAAATATAATGATATAGTAAGTGTTTGGCCATACGCTCTATTAAAGCGCAATCTAATTTAATAAGAATGAATCGCTACAAGCAGCATTAAAGTATTGTATGTGATGTTAGATCTTGTCGCTGAATGATCATTAAGGGAATATCTAAGAAAAAAAGGTGCCAAATTGGATCTTAGTCATTCATCAATTTAACTGAAATATCCTTCTTTTATTGTTCATTAAAAGCAAATATAATAATAACATTAATATTTTAAGCCTATGTATTCGTATATTGCGCTTCCAAGTATAAATATTTGCGCTGGAATAAAAAAAGTGATTGAATTTCACTTTTTCTGAAAGTGATCTTTTTCGTTACTAATTAATTGTAACAGAATTCCGGCAAAGTGTTCCCAACTCCGCCTCCATGAATATGTCCCCAATGAACTTTTCAGCAAATATTCGCTGTTCCGGATTCATTCGCTTCAGCTTCATTGCCCACGATTGTGCGATTAGGTCGACCTCATCGTCCTTTTTATTGAATTGCGCGTTGATGGTGTTGAACAACTCGCCAAAGTCGTTGGCTCTCTTCCTCTTCTGATTTTTATTTTTCGAGCCTTTCAGTACCGACTCATTTGAGCTGGCACTATCATTTTGATAGTTATCAACGAGATTGCCGGGTGGATGAATGTAGACGTTCTGTTCCATGGGCTCTACAGACTCCGGTAAAACCTGTGGTTGGGTTGCCTGTATTATTTGCTGAACATGATTTTGTGTCCTCTGATTAGTATGAGAAGGTAAAGACCGTACTGCGTGAATTGTAAGTGGATTTATTATCTGGCCTCTATTCTGAATTTGGATCTCGGGCTGCTTAACTTGATTTATTTGTCTTTGATAGTCTGGCTCTGGTGAACTCGGGATTTCGACTTTTACCTGCAAAGCAAAATATGTACATTCGTATATTAAAAATAATATATTTTTTCTAGTATCGAGTATTTAGTCAATTTAAAATTTAAGAAATAATAAATCTTTTTTCTATGATTTAAGTAGGTATAGTAGATAGGTAGTTTGGAACGCACGAAGCAAATTTTGTAGAAAATATACCTTAAAATTTGGCAAAAACATACACCCTAAAAACGTCAGTAACAAAATCATAATTTATAATTCTGAAAAAGAAAAAAAACATCTGAAAAAAGGAAACGTAAAATATAGGATAATATAAAGATGTTGAATTTGGAGTTTTTATCAAGGGCAATTTTGAATTTAATAAATTTCTGCAGATGAGTTACTAACTAACTACTCTAACTACTTAAACCTTCTCGGTAAATTTACCTTCTCTTTTGAGTCCTATGTACCTACGTAAAATATATAATATCAATTTATCATGTCATCAAATCAGTAACCTAACACTGCATCAATTAACGCATTCGCAAATCGCATGGCAGTCGTTTTGTATATTTTGCGAACAGAAGTTGATACAGTGCAGCAAAAATCCAAAACATACTTAAAAGCTGATTGAATGATATGGGGTATGGTATTGGAGAGAAAAATGAAAAATATAACACGCATTGATGTTTGTTATTTAATTATTAGTTTCAGAAACAAAAAAACTTCTTTGGACTGATTATTGTATAAAAAATGATTGCAGAATTTTAATATATAAAAAGTAGACGTTTTTTACTTTTTGTTTTATTTATTTATTACACCAAATCGTTTCGCTATCCGACACAAATAAACACAGGCATTGAAAGCTTCGCGAAGTGCTTATCTTTCGTGCTGGTCATAAAAAAATAAATATATCAAAATGTTATGCTTTATATTACGGAATTAATCTCCTTTCTTCAAAAAATGATAAAAAAAAATTAATACACACATGACAAAAGTACTTTATCCCCATAATTTATTAAACACAATTGTAAAAGAAAATAAACAACAAATCGCACGTATCTGATTTGGAATACATATTTCAATTATATTTTGCTTTTTTATAGGCAAACTTTCAACTTTT
Source organism: Neoitamus cyanurus (assembly GCA_947538895.1). Taxonomy (NCBI): domain Eukaryota; kingdom Metazoa; phylum Arthropoda; class Insecta; order Diptera; family Asilidae; genus Neoitamus; species Neoitamus cyanurus. The sequence continues at coordinate 34,337,036 of OX384543.1, forward strand.
CGACAGCACGTCGTTATGGTAAAAAAATTATATAGTATTCTTCTTTTTACCCAATCCGGAAATTTCGGTACTACCGTGTTTTTATAGTAATCCATCGAAATTGAACCTTTTCGGTTGACGTATTGGATCCGTCATCTATAATTTCCTAATTTTGATAGTTGGTTTGAGACCAGTCACTAGCAACCCTGAAAACCTTCTAGTGTTGATTTTCATGCCATCCCTTGAATTTTAACTTTTTCGGTAGCCATTTTGGGTCCGCCATCTTCAATTTTGGTAGATTTGAATTAGTATGGTTTTATATGTACATACTATATATATATTTCCTATTTCGTATATAAAATCTGGTATTGTGGTGCATGGGACTACTCATCATATGATCCGGTGTTAATAATCCCACACCACAGGACAATTAAAATATAAATACAACGAACAAACAATTTTTTTTAACATTTAACATTAATAAGAGTCCAGTAGACAGGTAAAAAAATGGTTAATGATGCGTGGTTCTTCGAATGAGATTTTCAAATTGTTTGTCGGTTTGATTGTTTGTTATCATTATAAAAATGAAAAACTTACAATGATTATGGTGAAATTTTCACATGGCTGCTTGTACATTTCATCAGAAATCATGCGAATTTTGTCAAAACAATCTCAAAAGTACGGGTCGTTTTTTGACTGTATTCGTATGAATTCTTATACAATGTGCGAGCAGGTTTGGATCATAATTTCTATTTATTACTCCAATGTATCTTCAATAGAATGCATATACCCCGAATGAAGGACTCAAACATTAAATTTTTTTATTCAATTATTTTGCACAAGGGAATTTTTGGGGTCGCTGATATCAGATAGTGTACAATTTTACACATCTAAGATGGCTAATTTAAAAATTACATTTTTGTGTTTTCATATATAGTTAAGTAAGCAGATGAATTTTTGGGGTCAAGTGATTTAAAATTTTGCACATTTAGGACAACAGGAAAAATAATATACAATATTTCAAATGTTTATGCTGAAACAAGAAATGGGTATGACGCATTAAGAATTGCAGGTATTGGGTTAATGAAAAGGTATGGGCAGTAGGCAACTCACTAGTTACACAAACACATATTCAAATTAAGTTATTATTTTGCGTACATTCGACGTGCATAATATTAAATTTTATCAATATTTATGTTAATGGAGTTCAAACAAGGTGAATTCTCTTTTACACATATATACTCTTCAGTGACTTTGAAAACAAAATTCAAAGTCGCTTAACATCATTTGCGTTTTAAGAGCTTGCAAATAAGGTTGCCGCAAAAGTGTTGAGTCAGTTTGTTTTGATAAATATTTTATTACATGAAAAACGAAAAACAACATCGTTTGCCGAGAAGTTCGACGTTGTTCATTAAACGAACACCCAATGCTCAGTCTAAACATTTTCGGAAAGATGCTCGCTGAACAGAGTGCTATTCGAAGCCGTCGCCGCATTCGGCATTAATCACAGTTGTGTGAAATATTTTGAAATGCCCTCATAAAACTCACGCAATAAATTCAATAAAAATCAGCAAAGCTTTTAGACAGAAAGTGCAAATTAGTCACCGCCTCCAGAAGCTTTGCGACTTCCAAATTGAAATTTCACGGCAAAGCTCGTCTCGCCTTTGATAAACACTTCTTGACGTGCTCGCTGCGGATGTTTGACGTTCGGCTTGGGGGGCCTCGTCGCCGTCGGTCTCTCCGATCAAAGCAACATCTCGGCGCGCTAGTCAAAGTCCGGGGGAAGAATCGATTAGGGAGTTGCGGTCTACTCACGTTTAGTAAGGGCGAAAGCTCCGCGTTGCTGTCCTCCTCGCTATCTTTGTTGTCTTCGAGGCAGTGATTAGGCTGACTGGTACTGGACACTGTGGCCTGGCAGCCGGGGTTTATCGCTATCCTCCCGTATGTCTTCAAGGCATCGGTCGATGTGTTTGCAGATCGATTAGCATTTGTTCGCCTGAAACTGTAGGTCGTCTTCTCATCCTGCTGCTTTACTTTTATCGACGACTGGGCAGCGGTGATTCCCAGGTGATTCTCCAAAAATCGAAGATTCTCAAAATACCACAGCGACGAGACGTATGTGTACCCGGAATCTTTGACTTTTTTCAATTCGCGTCGGAAATTCGTGCGAACGGTGTTTATCTTGCTTTTGATTTCTTTTATTGTAATGGCTGGGCAAGTGCCCCGGAACCTCTCAAGAAACATTATGTAACCTTCCTCCCGCACTCGCCGGTTCGCGTACCAAGTCGAGGTCGTGTCCCATAGCTGGGGCAGATCTCTGTAAATTGCAATGAACTCGGAAATCACTTTGCGGCAGCCCTTGCTAGGTGCATCCATTTTGATGTTCCGGCGGTGACTGAAAATCCAACCGACCACACACTAGCAGCCGCCGACAGAACACAGTCAAAGTTTCTAGAGCCACCACTAAAGGAGGCACGCACAGTCTCTGTTCTTGTTCTGTGTCAAACAGCCGCACACAGGCGAGCCGCGCCATCAAAATGCACGGCAAAGTTTTGTCATGCACAGCCAACACAGGCAGGCACGGCCGTGCCCGGCACACCACACCGTGCCTGCGTGGTTTGCCAACTCACCGGGGCCACACAGGCACACCGTTTTTGACGATGTAGGGAGCTCCCGTTCGTTGCTTATGTCGATTTTTATCAACGTTCTTATGTGAGTGCGTCCCATGGCTGTTTTCTTTCCTCGTCAAGCGAGCGACGGCGCATACTCGCCAACCGGGCTGGAAACGGCACCGCTCAACTCCGCGCTTCCCTCGCGGCGACGAGGTGCACGAACTTTATCTGGCGTAGCTCTTGGTTGATGCCCACAACACAACAGCTTCGGCTTTGAATGCAAAGCGGACTTGAATTAACCGCGGCCGTCTTTTGAGCCGCAGTCTCAAAGAGCGGACTCGCAACAGAAAACAAATCGGGTAGTCAACTAGGTGGATTTGTGAGGGGTGAGGAGGGCAAGCACGGGGCATTTAAGAAGTTGCAGACGAGAGACAGAGGCTTCTTCAAAACATTTCTCCGATACAAAGCCAAAAGCATGAAGGCAACAATTTTGCGACTTTGCGCATCGAACGGCGTGATGGTAATCTGCTTGAACTTTTCCCTTGCCGAAAGTTCTGAACTTCTATGGGGACCACCCAAAGCAAATGCGGACTGTACTGCATTTCCAAGTCCAAGAGGACGCTTTGTTTCAAATTTATTAACTACCTTCAGCCAGGTGGATGAGTCACTTTTGTATTCGCTCAATATTAACGATTTTATTCCTGACCTAGCCTAGCTATCACACTTGGCTTGGCATTTTCACGTTTTATTAACAAAAGTTGTTTTCATTTGTCAGCAGAATGTTAAGATTTGTAAAATTTATAACTCCATCGACATTTCTACTGTGGCCCATTTCAGCAACGACAAATTGCGATGACGATAAAAAAGTTGATATATGTATTGTTTTTAGTTTTACCAAAATCGTAGTTTTAATCTGTTTTATAAAGGGAAAGTTCTTTCACCAAAAGTAATTTGTATAATTCACAAGCTACAAATTTGTAGAAATGGAACTTGTTTGTAGGATTTGTTTCACCAAAGCACCAAAGCGTCTCGTAAGTTAAGTGAACGTTGACTTTTCTTATACTTTCAGTCTGCTTTTTAGTTTACTACGTTTCGAACCGATTTGAATTCCGCCGGAATTAAGAATACCATAGGTGGGCAAAGTTAATGTAAAATTTAACTGCGTTAATTGTTAGTTTGCTTAAAATGCAACGGAAGTTAAACTTAACCGTTCCGTTAACTATTGAATATTTTCTTTCATATTTAATCAGTGAGTCAACCAAGCAATAGTTTATTATTATATCATAGGTAGGGTAAGGCGGGGTTAGTTGAGCAATTTTTCACTTAATGGGTTACGCCCACTGGTAAGTTTTAAAAATAAATTATTTTTGGTTTATTTTCGAAAAGTAACCTTTGCCCGTATTTCTGTCGGACAGAATGTTTGTTTAGCCATTATTTTCGTTGTAATCCCATTTTTCTCACGATCTTGCGTGCGTATTTACACTATTTTTATGCCGACCGCAAAATTCAAACGCATTTTCCTCAAAAGCGCTTTTTTCAAACCGGTGACCACTGCAACTTAAAACCGGTGGTCCGAATCCTTTAAAATTTTAAACAGTCTTTTTTTCACACTGTATCTAATGATTAATCAAAGGATTCAGAATAATTGATTACATTTTTTTAAAATTACAAAACTACTAGCTTTGTGGCTCAAAACAGAACTTTTCGTTCAAATGGCCCCCACTTTAACCATATTTTTTTGTTTTGTGTGTATGTGTACGCGATGTCTTCGCCGATTGTAACCGATTTTAATGATTCTGCTTCTCAACATAGCACTGCGCAAACGTGTGTCGAATATGCGGTTAACCGACATAGTTATTCGAAGAAATTCGAATTCCTCCTAGATACAAGATATTATAATCCTTTAAGTTTATTTAGTAAAGTTTATCACAGTCACCATCTTTTCTATTAATTTGATTCCAAACATATTGTGAATATGAACTTTACAAGCTATGCCAACTAGCCTCGGTCTCATGCCCAACAGCTACTATCTCAAGCTTTCCAAAAATGACACCAGTGTTGATCTACCTCTACCACTGCAGGTACAGTCACTTGAGAAAGTTAAAAAATGGTATGAAATTTCCTGAAAGCATTCTGAAGTTGGACACCCTGTTTAATAAGTAATTTCTCTCCAAATAATCATTCAACTAGAATTACATATTAAGCTTCTCCCCTCTCCGAATATTTCTATTGTACACAAACCATTCGTGCCCCTTAAATACTTCGTATGCTTCTTTTCAATATTTAAAATGGTTATTTCACCAAAAACCAATTTCTATTAAACATGGATCTTACGTGACTATGCCCATTATGCATTAAGTAAAACCGAACCGAAAATTCATTGAAGGGTTTTAACTACTTATTGAATTTTTTAATTATCTAACGCATTCTCATCGCATTCATCTGGTGTGGTGTGAAAGTAGCTTGAGTTCAGAAGACACAATAAGCTTCCTCCAAGAGATCAAAACGTATAAAATTACCATTTAAGTTGAAATGCAAACAGATTTTCTGTTATGCAACAAGAATTCTCAAATACCCAAACGACATAACCCAGAAAGTATCAAAATTCGGACAAGCGTAACTCAGTAAATTTCCGAAAAGGCTTTTAAAATCAGGAAGTCTATGGGCGGGGGAGCATTCCTCCAGGTGGAGTTTTGTTAAAAAAAACGGAAAGTGTTTGTGTAACACCGAAGCGCCGCGCCGCGTCGTCGTCTCGGTAGGAGGTATGCTTATGTATTCAAATCAAAAGGCAGTTATCGCGGCATAATTGACCAGCCGCTTGTTCTTTTTGGACGGCTTAAGCCGTTTTAATATTCATGGAACGGCCATTTAATTTCGTTATTTGTTGCGCTTACGATGGCTACTGTGCGGCAGTTTCTTGCGCCGAAGCCAGAAAGTCTAAAGATTTTGCAAGCAGTTGCCCCTCCCTCTGCGGCTGTGCCTGTGCATTGCGCGGTTCCCTCTCATAATTACACAAATTTCGATCCAATTATAACATTTGAGTTTTCAGTTCCGTTCAAAATAAACACGAAAAGTAATGACTCAGCGAGAATCACTTAAAAGTTACGTCGGTAATTACCATTTACATTGCGGGAGAAGTTTTAAGTGACTAATGTGTGCCCCCGAGATGTCAGTCAGGAAGCCTCGGTAGTATGCTAACTGCCTAGCAGACGATGGGGCTTCTTTGCCATTGCTTAGCCATATAAGTGCACCTTAAGTACTGCGAGCGAGACGCTTCGCGCAAACAAATCTTCGAGTTAAATATTTGCAGAAACAACGCCTTTTTATTATTGCATGGGACGTGATTCATTTGGGGAAGCACGTAAAATAAGACTCGGGGTAGATGCAAACAATCTTTTATTCATGGTTGTACCTTGGTCAAGGTGATTGTTTGTTGTGAACTCGTCGTCTGTTATGATTGCATTTACGAGCCAATTAAAAAGGTGATCTCCGCAACGTGGTGCAGTGGTGCAGTTGTTGCTGAAAGGTGGAAAAAATATATATAGGGCAGAAGGTATCTTTTTTTGCACAAAGTAATGGAGTTTGAGTGAAGCGAATTAATAGTGCTTTGCAGGTGGTTCTTCATTTTGCGAATTAAGGTAAGCTTCAAGGAAGATTTGGTTTTTTAACCCATCGTATCCCTTTCATTATTAGGAGTATGTACCTATTAGGAGTAGTCGTTTGATAGCATTCGCAAGTTGATTTCTTCTTTGTTGCATAATAATGGCAAATGCCGGACGGTTGGCACGTTGGCTAACCACTAGTTAGAGCAATATCCCAATATTATCCGTACATTTGAATGAGCTGCTATTGCAGTAATAGTGATATTTATCAAAAGAGAGAAACCAACTCCAAACGACGAGCACAAAAATACGCAATTTGATAGGAAAGAAATGACGAATAAGTAATTTTATCCCTCATTATTATTATTCCATGATTAAAGGTCCCTCAGCACGGAAACTTGCTTGATTAAAATAACCATTGATTAAGCAAGCTAACTTACGAATCTGTGGTAGAAAACGAGTAAACAAACACATTAGGCATCAATCATTCAGAACAAGGCAGTTAATCAATGATTCTTTGCGCTTAGTTTTCCTATGTTAATATTTGTCCAGAAGGAAACAAACTGGACATACATAAGTTTCGTGGGTAATGCCTGACAAAACAAATGAGAGATTGTGCTTTCGTTCTAGTTAGATCAAAATGCAAATCTGATATGTGGCGGGTGCTTAGGCATACGCTTTATCGCATTAATCATGCATGAATTGTTGAATTTATAATTCGAATGATAAATGTGACGTTTATAGTGCTACTTTAAAATTCCAACCTATTTTCGCATGTTAAATAATTTTAATATACCTACTGTTGTTTTTAATACAGCGGCTGAGTGACATACATAAATTTGAGGGGCGGGGAGCACTTAACCATGCTGGTTTGCGTGTGCATGCATGTGTGTGTAAAAATACTTCTGGTCCGCCATTTTGTTTATTTCGAAATTTTAAACTCCAGGATTTTGGGTGCGCGTGTTTGCCTAGTTTTGCCGAATTTTTTGAAATTTTTTGAGTTAGCCCTCTGTGTGTTGTCGAAGAAATTAGGAAAATGGCGGTATGGAGCAGTAACAACTAAAGCCATTTTTTCTTCAAAAATTGGTTGTCTATTTGGCAAACTTGTTGCTGAACCTTTTATTTCCGTTTGATACGTATATGGTGTCGATGCTGATGAAAATGTTTTCTTATGAGCCTCTTTGAAACTCACCACGCTAAAATTTTTTTTTATCACCATCGTGGAATGGAATCCAGAAGCAAAAAGCGAAATACGGTCAAATGCCTCAATGAGCATATACAAAAAGATAAAAATAGCAAAAATTGCACAACAAGAGTTACTTAATTAAAAGTTGCCGATGCATCCGCCAAAGGGACAAAAGGTCTCGCAACACTTCACTCACAATTGATCGGGTTTTTACATATTTCTCTTTGCAAATTAAATCAGGAATTGTTAGTCATGTTATCATGTGCAATCAGTCTACCCATTTTCTGATTTTAATTTTTATGTGTAGTCCCATTCACTGAACTCAAGTAAATGGACAGTTATCAAAAATGTATCGTTTTTGCGAGAGTTCATACGGACGTAACACCTGAAATTACATGTACTGATAATATGATCGGGTTAATTCTTGGGCAAGTGCTAGTTAAGTAGTTCTGAACCGGTACTCCTCTAATAATCTCTTTCCATCGATTTATTAATATGAAAGAATAAATTGCTCTCACTCAATTACCGCTAACTTTTAGTGTGGTAAAATGTTTCGTGCTTTCGGTCCAGTAGCGTCAAGGAAAAAAATCAATGCGGAAAGCGGTTTCCTCGATGAAAGCAATAAAAACTAATTTGGTTTTGTTTGTTCATCGGCTCAAGAAATTTTTAACATTAAGCACCGTACATGAACGTGCATTCTTCTACCTGCGGATCATTAATCACATACGGAAGAACCGCTGGTTTTGCTCTCAACTAGGCACGATTCGCTTTCAAACAAGGAAAATAATTGCACGGTGGCGTCTCGGCCAAGCCAATACCCCGCTTACCACCTTGAATCAAAATAGTTCACTTGAGGAGCTCAATCATCCAAAGAAAAGCACTAGACGAAAAAGATTCTATTCGCGAACTTAAGAAAGGTGCAGTGCAAGTAGCGCGCCATACCATTCAGGCTGTTTACCTTTGTGGGAAGAAATCTCTCATTCAGAAAATCTGGGCCCAGCAAAGGTATGATGATGTCGCTATTTTCAGCTCAGTTTTAGATGCTTTTTTCTATATTTTCTTTGTCAGCCCAACATGCATGAGGTCGTAAATAGAACGACAACCTTTTTGGCCATAATTTTCTTTTACCTCTTAAACATAGCCTCAAGCGAAAAAAACAAAGAGATCCGTTAAAAAAGCAGCAGGTATTTACCGACGAGTGGTGACAACCAGTCCATGAAAAAAAAACTAAAGAAATCTTAGCTTTCCTACTAATATTGCAGGTTTTTCTAATTGTGACAAAGTGGGTAAGACCGCGAAATTAAAAGCTCATTTGGAGCAGTTTTACAAGCTGCGTTACGTAAAAACTTTTGTTCTTCTCAATGCTTTCTAACAGAGCTCCGCGTTTCCGCAACTCATGGGAACTCTACTCTACACTATTTGCAACTATGAAGGAATGAAGGTAAAACGAGAACCAGCCAAACTTACGGAATGCAAATGACGACCTTGGCGTTGCTCCGGAAACACGCTGTCCTTTCATTTTCAATTGTTTACTATTGTCCAGATGTAATTGCTTTACTTCGTTCAGTATAGGCATGACTTGGGGTCTTTTGAAGTCTGGGATCTGAGAAATATTTTATACATACGAGTATCAAAAATTTAGTGGTCCAGAAATTGCCTGACAGACCATAAAAAATGTTTACCTTGAACCAAAGCGTTTATGTTTCTAGTAAATGTAGGCACAAAATTCCAGTTGAAATAATGTAAAGCGATCTGTTTTTCGATGGTAACGGTTTACTTATCAGTTTTATTGATGTTAGAAATGTAAAACAGATTTAGGTATAAAAAAAGGCAGTTAAATGGCTGTCGGTATTCACACGTTCCAGTATTCCGTTTAACGACGATAACTTCGAACGAAACCATACTGCGCTTTAATAAAACAGTAACGGCATTTATGGACAACAAATAAACACTTGCATAATTTATAAGACGATTTTAGTAGAATGAAAACACGTAGATGGACCATAATTAACAATTTAATTTAAAAACGGTGGCATATTTTTGCAATCGCATCGCAATGATTGCGATTTGTCCGTATGATGATTAAATGATTAAGTTATTTATGATATCAAAATCCACAATTTGAAACTGATATAAAAAAATTAATTTGTTGCATATGTATTTATGAGAGTTCACATGAATAAACAATTTTCAACAATCAGACCGAGTTTTTTAAGGCCAAATTTTTAAATAGGTGTTACAATCATTTTATAGTCGATAATTTCGGAAAAAGAAAAAAAGCCAATCTTTCATCAACTTTCAAATAAAAAATTTGTTTTAAAAAGCTTATGTTTTCACATAAAAGTTTATGAAACATTTACTATTATACCTATAAAAAAAAAAGCTACATTATGTAATTGGGAATAGAACTGTACTTGCGAATGAACAAATTATTTTTTGCATTTGACCCACAAACATATGCACTGACACCATAGCACAGCGATCTTACAACTCAACTTTACAACTTTACATACTCTTCAAGATCGTTTGATTGAATGATTTTGATTAGAGATCTGTATATGTGAAGCCTCTATGCACTGAATGTTTTAAATGCACTCAAGTGTAACACTCGCTAAGCGGGTTGGAGAAATGAAAATGAAAATCAGTTTTACTGCTAACAAAAGACTGACTCTATTATCACTGTTGAAACCATTTATAATAATCGTTTAACCTAATTTTACAAATCTTACATCTAAATGAAATTTAAAACTGCCTGCAAGTGATGCACGCCGAACGGTGAATCAGGCGTGCGACCGATGCGATGGTCAGTGATTGATCTGACGTTACTGAACTGCTTAAAGTGCCGACTAAGGGAATTTCTCAAGGTGCATTATTTGCAGACAGGCTGACTTGACTGTTTATGTTTTATGGAATTAAACCTATACAATAGAGAAAATTACATAGTTGAAGTCCTCCAGCGGTCTTTCATAACGACGGTGGACTGCGATTTAACGCCTTTAGACTTGTTCTTTTGGGAAACGCGAATAAACCACAAACAATTTACATATGTCCTCAAAGTCAACATAACCAACGCCATTCAGCAAACAGCGTTATATTCCATACTTACTTAATACCATAAAATATTCTTTCAAATAAAATAAGAATGGAGTGGATATCTCACACACAACTTCTTTTATTTACATTTAAAAGACCCTGTACATGTAGTAATTGAAGGATTTCATATTGAATAGCTCAAATGAATTAAAATACGATAATTCCTTAACCCTTAACGTCATAGTACCTATATCGTCCAATTTTAGCATTTCTAATTATATCGCCCTTAATCGAATTAAAATGTTCACAAGTACATACTCCATTGTGATTGTCCAGTAATACAATAACTAAAATCGTTTTCGTTAGAAAGGCGTTGCTCTTAAATTCGAAATCTATTCTTTGTCCCATCAATTTGAAATTCACTCAGCGTGAACTTATTATTTGCGGTAATACTTGGACATCATTCCACACATTTGTGCTAAATTAGTTGGTAAACACACGTAACTGGATGAAATTACCAAATACTTCTCCGTCAGACTGTTTTTCTGCTGCTTTAAGTAACATGGTATGGAGCTTTTAAGCTTTTATAAATAAATATGAATACTCAGAAGTGGAATTATTCATAGTAACGTATATCCGCGTACGGTTTGTATTCTGGGGCTGAGATTGTTTTTTTTTTTTTTACAAAGTGTTTGGCTAAGAATTTTACAACTTTAATTTGGCACCATTTTTTCTTATTAGTTGCAGCTAATCAGGTGAAATTCGACCTGTAGCATCAGCATACATAGAAGATTCATAATGGAAAAATACACGACCAAACAAGTCTTCATACAGCGCCCATATTGAATATAAAAAAAAGAATTTAAAGGTGACGGATCCAATATGACGAACTGAATATGGAGAAGCTTCACTTCTCCCGAACGTCGTTGTTCGACGCACACATCTTTGTTTTTTTTAAATAATGCCTGACGTCGCGTAAATTTCCCAGTCCGAGAAAATCCCTTACCAAGAAATAAAAATTTCAGAGGCAGGAAACATCGATACATCGTAAAGGGGTCCTGTACGTTTGTGTCAACAAAGTATCTTAAGAAAAAAACTAAACACCGATACATAAACTAAACAGAATGAATGAAACTATTTCATGCGTGGAGACGGAATTCATATTTCCCGCGGGAACCCAAAATATTCCTGGGATCAAATTCTGATAGCAGATTAAAAACCAGCGATTCAAAAACCCTTATATGTTCATTTATACGAAAATCCGTTCAAGTTGAGAATTTTCGGTCACCGTATTGGATCCGCGATCTTTATTTTCCAACTTTCGATAGCAGATTCGAGATCAGCGACCCCGAACACATGAAAAGACTCGATTTCATAGCAATCCTTTGAAGTTGAGAATTTTCCGTCGCTATATTGGATTCGCCATCTGATGCTTCTTCGGAATACAAGCTTTCTATTAAAAATAAGTTTTATTCCAATCCGTCCAGTAGTTTTTGAAAAAATCAATGATATACATAGATACATATGTACATCGCGGTCGAAAACACAGAACCTAATTTTTTGAAGCCGTTTAAAAAGCGTTCTCGTAAAAGGGAGACGATAGAGTCCAACAATACAACTTTGGATTTATCACTCCATAATACGTTAAGTCATTTCGAAACAGGCCACGAAACATAATACGGGTATTCACGCTTTGTTGTATTTGCCATGGCATCGTTGTAAAAGGTGTAAAGACTTTAAAGTAATCGGTTGCCACAAAAACAACTGCGAACATTTGCATTTCAACATCATGCAACGTTACAATAGAAAGAAAGCGTTAATACCCTTGCAAATTGCAAATAGCACTATATTTTGTGTTTCTAAAGTGCCTTGTATTTATTTATTTCTTTGCCGTTTTGAACTAACATTAGACTTAATGCTGTGTTTTCTATTTGGCGAAGTAGAGAGATCGAGTTATTTAAATGATGCTTTACTATATGTAGATAATCATTGATTTCGATCATATTTCTCTGGTATTGATGCTACGTATATTATTCCTGGCCAAGTAAAGAGAACATAAATATACATATGCCACAAATGTCCTGTAATCTTGCTCTTTTTGTTGAAGGGTAAGAAAATCTTTATCTAATTTCACACCTTGAAAGATGTAAAAGGTTTCAGATCAAATACGTCGAAGCAGTGCTGCATAAACAAATCAAATCAATCAATCAAAATATTCGCTGGCGACGAATGAAATGTGCTTTGATCATACCCACTTCTCAGTCAAAATATTTAGATCTCGTAACGGTTAAAATAGCATGCAAAAAATAGCAAACGGTCGTCGACCTATTGCAATTAATCCCCTGTAGGCACTTGCACCAGGTGTGAGCATTAGTTGTGCTTTTAAAAATTGCTGCAAATTAGTTACTTATCGGAAATGAGACATAATCAGTCACTAGAGATTTCATCACACCTTGGAGTGACTCATTACATTTACGGATCTGCCCCCCCGGATATTGCTTGTTAAGTTTCGATCGCCCGCTGATCCCTCAGACGGCACGATCGGTTGGTCGACGCGGGCTCTGATCAACGCTGGGCACGATTCAGTGCAGTCATCCCCGATCGGGCAACTGAGAAAATCACTCGGCCGTTTCAATTTTATTACGTTCGATTGAGTTGCTGATGTTTTGTTTTCCACCAAATCTGATCGCGTATGACGATTGTTTCGCTAAAAATTTTCATCATTACTCTTCTGATTTTGTTCCCCTTAATTGCAGGTTGGCTCGGTGAGGCGAATGCTCGATTGATTACTCCAAGCTGAAAAGCAAATCATTCACCAATCGTCATGACGTGGTACTGGTGGACGCACTGGTTTTGGATAACATCCATAGCAGGAGGTGAGTCAGTTTCATACCTGTGAACTATTCGAACTAACAACATGTTTTCTTTCATGATTGTAAACAGTGTTACTTGAAATTTTAGCTATGGCAGCATCTGTCGAAACATATCCTCTCAGTCCGCCCCTCAGTAATAAGGAGTACAACAAAAAGGAAAGAATGCTGAAAATCCCCTTTTCCCGCGAATCGGACAGTGATGAATTCTTCCTTACCGGGACAGAGCCTATAAGTGCGATTGTTCGCGATAGCAAAATCTTGCACAGCAAGGAAGCGGGGAATATTAGTAGCGATAGGACTAGTGAAAACATTGTAGCCGATCAAATGGCTAACGATAGTAATAAGCAGAAGGTTCCTGACTTGGATAGCAGAAATAAATCCTCAATGGAATTAAATAGGACCAAAGGAGACGTCGATAGTGTAGCATCAAATAATTCTAGTTTTTTAAGGTGAGTCCATTTATTTTCTCATACCTTGGATAAGTAATTTGAGATCTTAGGACTGGTTTATAGTTTTACTTAACACTTTTAGTTTTAGTTTCACCATAATGCATCGTTTCGTTTCTCAAGCATTTTGCATTAGTAATTCTCCAAATAACTCTTTTCATTATCTTTCTCTTGCAAATTTGACAGCCAACCCTATTGCAAAAAGTTCATATTTTACTTAAACTCAGCGACACATAAAAAATTCATATTTGGCAATGACCCATAAATATGGAATTAAATTTGCCAAAGTTATGCCATTCAGATATGTGCGGGGTTTTCATGTTTCTTAGGAGGCATTTCAATTTTGTCATAAAAGCGTTTCTTGACAAAGAAACGAATTTCACTCGGCTTTTGTTAAAACGGTTGTGCCCGCTGCTCTTCCATTGTTCCATTCGAAGTACAATAACCGTTGAAAACTTTTCGCTTCGCTTGAGGTTACTCGCAAGTTGGCAGTTTTATAATTTATAAATGTAAATAAAGTGAGTGTGTTTCTGTGGTATTTCAATATTCGAGAAGTCAAGTGGATTTTTGTGTTTGCTTTAATGCTGTACAAGACATGTCAGTATTTTTAGAATGTTTGTGTGCCTTATGTTTCCAGTTCACTCTGCAACCAGACCGATCTCGATTAAATATTGTTATAAAGCGAATAGTGCGCCATTGGCGTTTTTTTTTTAAATTGTTTCATTACGACTCGATATCGTCCGTGCTAACCATAAAGCGGTCACAAGCGGACAAGCTCGTCACAATTTACTTTTACTTACGTGTGTATGTTTGTCTATAATCATTTTTGTGACAAACGGCTCGAATTTAATAAATGGAACGTTGGTTGTCATAGTTCTGGCACTGTTCTTAGATAGCGAATTTTTTTTTAAAAATTAAAATGGCTGACACTAGATGTAATGCTTCCCAGACCCAATCGAGTGATATGTCGTTGCACTCACCTTAGCTTCATGAATATTATTTGGTATTTGGAAATCAAGAGAAAAAATGGCAGACACTAAACACCATATTGTACAAACCTCAAAATTAAATTCTTCACGCCATCCATATGTTAACTCCATCAAAAGATATCTATGTCGTTTGACTCACCTCTTTTCAGTTTTGCGAGTGTTTCAGTTTCAGTCGTTTTGGAGATGCGCTAAGGCCACCGCACGAGCGAATTGTCACCGTTGAACTTTTTTATGTAGAATGTAGTTAAAGATCAATGTTATGATCTGACAATGTAGAAACCATTCAGGAATTCAAGCACAATATTGATCCAGCTATTCCTAAAAAGTTATTGCAAGTTGAGTTGATAGAATGGCTATGGCCAATCCAGCTGAGGCGGCCCATTTTAAGAAAGGCCTTCCTTATAGGAAAGGACCACCAACCTAACCAACATAAGTGGTTTTATTATATGGTATATGGTATTATATAGGAGATTTACAGGTTTGGTACGAAAAAGTCTCATATACATATGTACATAAAATCTGTTACCGCAGCTTGCGATATCTGATAGCAGCCCACACAGCTGTTATGGCCAATGTTTTGCTTCCAATGCTCAAGTTTGTCTATATTCCGTTTACATCTTCTAATTAATTTAACCCTTATCACTCCAAGAATTTTCCAGAGTGATTTGTAGCCAACTCCAGACAATTTTTGTTCATTTCGAAGTGATTGATATGACAGCAGATATTTCCACAGGCACGATTTGTACTATACGCTGAATTTCAGTGAACTAAACGAAATAATCATAACATTGCAAAATTCTGGCAGTGACACTGCTGGTTGGAGTAGAACGCTGGTTAAAGGTTGACAGTATTACTGCCGGTTGGAGTGATAAGGGTTAAAACGTATAAACTATTTTCTTGTGTATTGCACATCGTGTCTGGACTTGCGTTAGTGGAATACGAAATCAGACAAAAGTGGCGAGTGAGTGGATAAACGAAAATAGCCACCGAATCAAAAAGAGGATGTTATCAATTATACTCGTATGTTTTTTTTATGTATTATATAATATATATATAGGGTATTTGCCAAAATGAATGGGATAATAGATTTCACCTAGACAAACAACAAAATTTTATGGTGGGGGAGGCAATTTCAACCGCTTCGGAGTTACAAGATGATTCATAAATTCGGTATTCATATTATTATTTTATTTTTGTCTTTTGATCTTCTAACCGCAGCGACATAAAACTCATGCCAAACAACTGATCTCAATCACCTCAATCCCCTTTCTAAAAATACAACCAATGTTGATCTACCTCTACCACTAGTACAAGCGAAAGTAAAAAATGATTTTTAATTTCCTGAAATTCACTGAAAACATTGATCGGAAGAGTTCGTCACAAAACAGGAGCGAGGTGTCGAATACGATTACAAAGCCCGGGCTATATGATATATCCGAAGAAAGTAATGCTTTCCATATGTTGGCTCTGTAAAGGTGTGATCTTCTACGAGCTTCTTCGCCAGAGCCAAGTATGTTAATTGATTCGGATGTCAAATGTAATCAAATCACCAAATTAAAGAGAGAACTTACATAGAAGCGGCCAGAACTGATAAATCGTCAAAGATCGTAGTTATGGAATCCGGCGGAAATGAAATCCGCTCAGGATGTAGAAGATTTTAAGCGATCCGGCCGTAAACGTTCAAGTCTGCTTCAAAATTCCCCACGTTGCGCACGGCTTTTATTCCCGTCGGATTTCATAATTGGGGTGAATTTTTTCCATCATGATAATGCCAGGCGGCATACATCATTGCAAGCTCGCAATAAACTTGTATGCCTTGGCTGGGCAGTATTGCCCCACCCACCGTCCGTGCGCCGAATACCACAAAATGCATCGCACATCGGCACAGAACAATGCGTAAAAGGAACATTTACCGTTTACAAAATGTCTACTGACTCAATATTTGCTTTTCACAAAATATGGACTTCCGTATTTCCGCATATATGGAGGCTTCACGGAGGTTTATACGGACTTACGGAGGTGGCAAATAAGCACTGCTTTAAAAAAATTGTTTGACCTTTGTTGACGAGTTCAAAATTCAAAATGAGTAAGTTACTCTATACTACTTACATGAGATACGACGTTCTTAGTGGTTTCTGTAAAAATGTAAAATTTGGATTCGGCAATTTGCATGACTTTGCATCGCCACCGATGAAACGTCCTATGTAAATAATTTTCCTCTTCCGCGAAATTTATCATCTTGTTATACCAACCCAGACTCATTGTGACACTACTACTAACTAAGAAGAATAAAACAAAACACTTTAAAAAATAGAACCACCTTCACAAAAATGCAAGTAGTAGGTATGAAATATTGAAAACAATTAATTTTTTTTAGGATTAGTAGATGTTTAAAGTCGGCGCTGAAAAGTTGAGCTCTAAAGCGGGGAGTTCTGCCTGCAGCTCTATCTCTGTTCTGTTTAGAATTATGTGAAGAAATTCTGTGCCATACACTATACCTAGAGAAGTGACAGATATTTCTGCAAACAACTTTGTGAAAACTTACTGCCTACATAAATATGTAATATCATGTAATCATGCACAATTAAAGTTATTATTGTATTGAACACATTTAAGAAATTCGTAGCATCGGCTTGTTAATTTGACAAGAGATATTTTTTATTCTTTTAGTACGGTTGCGCCAGTGGAAACAATTGCTTCTAATACGTCACAGTCGGAAAGTTTGGATTTAGAAGAAGACACCAGCAATAGTACGAGTACGTCGCACTCAATCCCCGATCAGACTGAATTCATTGATTTCGAGCATACAAGCAGTAGTAGTAGCAACACCAGTAGCGAGTCCGCGGAAGAATCTCAGCTTAATAACCAAACTTCAGGCGCCATTGATTTCGTAGATGAGATCAAGCCAAAAAATCGCAAACTACACGCAATAGAAAATGTAACAACACAGGAGGAAGTTATCAGAGCGCAAATTGAAAGTCAACTGGGCGAACGGGGGCGGAAATCAAAGGTGCTCGCCGAGTATAGGCACGAACTGAAGTATATCAACTTCTCATCCGATGCGAAAAACCTTTTGGCACGCTCGGCTGCGGTTTCATTGGACTTTGACGAACAAGATGATGGAAATGTCTCTTCGGAGGCACTTTCGATTCAAGTAAGTGATCTTTGCTAAGCGTTGTATTTTTCCTTTAAGCTACCGTAAAATCGCCACGTAGAGGAAAAACGGTGTAATTAGCTTGTAAGAAAGCGACATTGAACTTAAAGTCGGCGGAAACATTTCCACCTCTTAGAAGCTCAATTATTTCGTTTCGCTCAATTTTTATTCACTTTCAAAATCTTATTAACGCCTTTTGTCGATTAATTAAAACAATTTCCCCCAACGAAAAAAGAAATATCGCGGTAGTCTGATTCTTATTTGGTGCTAATTTGAATAGCAAATTAATTATGAAATAAATTATTACTTACTTCCTTGCTTTCCTCTATCATTCGATCTACTATGCGATGGCGCTGGTAAGAGGCAGATGGGTTTTCGTGTTGTGCCGCTATGATGTTTTGCATCTATCAGGGAAAGGTGTTGGCCTGCGACCTTGTAAAATCTTAGATAACTTCGAAACAAACAAAATCTTGAAGCACGTGTCCAAAGAAGCTCGACCACTAATTGGGTTAAGTCACGAATCTTTGATGATATCCCATTTTATTTGGAAAACTTTCCCACAGGTGGAAAACTTGGAAATGCTATTGATAATTAAAATATGCTATTTCCGTCCAGCTATGAAAATCAAGAAAGGTTTCGAAATAACCAAATGTTAGACATAATGAAACAAATGAAATGTTTAAGCCTTTTTGATGGCTTTAAAATTGAAAGTTCATATTTCATTTGCTTAAGAAATTTCTACGTAATTGGTCTGAATTCACAATTAAATTAGTGACTAAATCTAAACTAAACCTGTCGGTCTAAATGCTCAACAATATTTTCCTTTTTCGTGAAATGGTTGTGTTGACGTCAATGAGTCGATTTACTTTTATTATTAGGATAAAATTCATAATTGTACGCAGAGACATGATCACTGAATTAAATCCCACCTACTCGTTTAAAGTAAAAAAAATTTTCCTGTCTAGTCTTCCGACTATTGGAAAAATTGCATAAAAATGCGGCATTGAAATTGACTTGGCTAAGATAGTTCGTTCCGACTTCGGAATAAATAAAGCAGAATGTCAAAGGGATCGCAAGATTGAATACCTTTTTCCAACCACATTGACAAGAATTAAAGCACAATGCCATATCATTAACAAATAAGGAAAACAACATCACCTTACCAAGATTTGACAATTTGACGATGACGCGACAAATAGTTGTACAATTTAATGTACATGGCAGAACACTTATCGAAACCAAATAACGACATACATATATATATACAGCAAAACCACATCCAAGGAGTCAAATCCATTCAAAAAGTCAGGAAATGTTAAAATCGTTATGTTATTGTCATCTAAAGCAATCCCAACATTCGCAGTAATTTTAAGCAGTGTCGTGATGAATCTGTGTCCCTTTTCAGTTCTCTCAGTTACAAAACAATACGTTAAAAGAAAATTTGCCTTTTACAAAATATTTATGGACTGAAATATGCCTCCTTACACCGATGTGTGCACGGACACGCCTGGGATGCAAATAGGATCTAACCCGAGTCCGTCTCACACGGATTTTACACGGTGAAACGCATGGTGCAAATAAGCACTTTCTATATTTAATGCTTGTATAATGACATGCTATTTTTCACACTAATGGAAAATAGCGAAAATCTTAAATATATTGAGGGGGGGGCATTATGAGCGAAAGAAATTTGAGGCTGATGTCATCGAGACCCACTGACTTGGCGCTTGGCTTCTTAATTAGCATTCAGACAGTTTTGAATTTAATTGATTTAGAATTGAGTTGAAAAATTGCCAAGATTGTGAGTCAATTAACAATAGATTCAACTTAGACGACTCATTCGTGGTTTTCTTCTTCTTCTTTTTTGTAAATCGGATGATTAAAGCGTTCACAAGCCAATGTATGGTTCTGAAGGATCTGGGCATCAATACGAGAATTCTTTCTTTTAATATCAAATTTAAAATCCGTCGACATAAAAAAGGTTCGGGCCCGCGGAGTTTCCACAATCAAATATATTTGAATTGCTGTTTCAATTGAAATCACCCTCTCAAATCTAACTCTTGTAATTTTTTCCCTAAAATAATCAATACACCTCTTTTTTAAAAATCTGAACTGTTTAGTAGCCTCTATGTAATCTGTTCCTACTTTATGATTTTTGTTTTCATGAAGTTGATTATTATTATGATGTTAGTAAATTTTTCATATATTTATTGTACGTAAATATTTCAGAGAGCTTACATTCTTGACGCTGGAGCAATATCAGGAATTTGCTTTGCTGCAGTTGGCCTCTTCTGCGTGTCAACTCTAGCAGGAATTATTTTATACCGCAGAAGGTACCTGAACAAACCACAAACCCTTAGCGAGCCGGACTCCAGTGCATATATCGACGATAGCACCATACGGGTAAATCGTTTTTTTTCCCCAAATTTCAATGCAAAATTAATTCGAAGTTTTATTACAGGACAATTCCGACGAGATGTATAGCTTAGATAACGATTCCTTCCTAAACTCCCTGGAAGCCATGACAATACAGAACTATTGGACCGATACTGTAAAACATACGAAACTTTAGCACTCGACAGCTTTAAGGATTTTTACGAATTACCTCCTGCCCATTTACTGCTATTACTAACTTTGTGATATACTATAACTCGTACGAACTCAAGTTGTTGATTTATTGAGCAGAAGCGACGACCGACACCTTACAATTAAAAATATAAATGCAATTTTTTGGGGGCGTCGATTCGCCCCGCAAGTTAAGTTTTAAGAAAGTTTAGTTTTTTATTTTATCACTGTGTCCTTACCGGAATATGCTTTTAATTTATACACTATCCAAACACACGTGTCTAGTAACTCTGTAGTTGTAAGACTAGCCAGATATGTAAATTTATATTAAGTAGTCTTAGGATGAATTGTATCTAGTGTAGGTACTACTTCACAGATGTGTAGAATTCATGTGTACAACAATCAAAAAATGTATCCCGCTGTAATATTCGTTTGTACTTCTGTGGATATCACAATAATTGAAAAACTGTTTACAAAAATCGCATTAAAGCAATTAAGACAGAACAACAAATTATTTACTTTTTATTTTTCTTTCCCTTAGTATTCGTAATTCGTATTCGTGGACACAACATAAAGTTGAGCGAACATTAGTCCTATTATATATATATTATACAGAGATCACATCGTATGCTGAATATTTGAGTTATGCTTACCCTGTCTCGCGCATTCCTGGTACACAAACATAAATACTAAAATATAATATAAGATACCTACGTATTTAGATTGTCTGACGTGTGGTTTATAATTTTGAAAATAATGTTTTGTGAATTGTGTCCCCTTCGGATCGTCTTTCGCAGTTTAACTTACGTCAGTCGAAGTTACTACAATTTTATAAGTAAAAATAAAAAAATAGCCATTTGAATTTAAAAAAAAAGAAGTGGAAAACGAAATGAAATACCTACAGCAATAATACAATGAATGCGTGCATTACGTGTACATTTGCAAATAAATTTAAATTTTTTTTTACATTCATTGTTACTCTATGATTTGAACAGACGTCTAAAAATTATAATTTCTTTTAGCAAGCTGAGTGAAAGTACACACAGGCCATGACACACTATCAATTTGTATGGAACATATATTTGAATTTGAATTGAATAATAATAGGCAAATAGCATACCAAATTATATAATTAACCTCTATCAATTATCGCTATTCCACCCAACCCCAGAATTTTACTAGAAGTCGATAGCATACTCTAGTATTGTGGTGTAAGAGAGACAAACGATGTTGAGACGGAGCTTGGAATTTATAAAAAATTGGAGCAGTGCTACAGAGTGCAACGAAAATATAAACAACATGATGTTTTCCTCCCATTTATTTCACATTATTTAACAATACCAGACACCAAAAGGGTCATTTATGGCAAAATATAATTAGTAGCAATTACTCAAAATATTTAAAATTCACAAAATCAATTTTCTCATTGGCCAATATGCCACAAATTGTGATCGTGAAATTCTGCTGCCAGCTCGCCTGGTAATAGTTGAACTCTTGTTTTATTGCATTTGTTGAATTGTACACTGTTGCCGTTTCCATTCTTTATTAAAAAATTTAAATGAGAATTCGGATTGCTTTATCTGAATTTTGCTGCTTTATTTGGCTGAAATATCGCAGTGGTGGGGATAACTGCATCTTAAAAAGAGAGTGACCATTCTTTGTAAAGGAGGTTGTGAAGAAAAAGGTGATCCGCCATTTTGGGGTGTCTGCCATATTGAGTTTAGTATGACATAGTATTCTACTAGAATATAGCTTATAGTATAGGAGCCTTCATTTGATACCAACACAAAGGGGATTGTCATGAAAACTGTAATCCGCCATCTTGCGGCATCCGCCATATTGGATTTAGAAAGCTATTGGATATACTATATTGGATTGTCACCGGACTTAGCTTAATCAGAACTAGTCGAAATTTTGATTGCAAGATATGATATGACTAGAAGACAACAAAGCAAGTTCAATAAAAACTTGTAAAAAAGCTTGATTCTTATTTTACGGGCATAGCATGCAAACTCTAAAATACGTCAAAAGCACTTCATATTTCTACCTATCTGCCTTAAAAATATATTTACTACATAATTTGTGATAATATCAGAAATGGCAAAACAGCCATGGCAAACGATAGCATGGAGCGAGGAAATACAGCAAAAGCTCTATCGAGATTGGGGCGTGGAATACAGCTCGAGACAGCAATATGTCAAAGCAGCGAAATACTACACAAAATCTCTTGAACTTAAGGTCGATACAATTATCAACTCAACCAAGCAAAGTTTGTAGCAAAAACCGTTTTTTTCTTACAGGGTAATGATGTCAAAGCTCTACACTATAGGAGTGTTTGCAAGTGCGACATTGCAGAAGCTGAAGAATCACTCAAAGATGCCTTGTTAGCGCTTTGTAACCCATGCAAAGTATTTAGCAATACAGAGTAGCAATTTTATTAAATCTTACAGCATATGACAGCACCAACCAGAAGGTAAATTTACAGGTTTGCTATGCACTCTATGATATGAATAATTTCGAAGACTGTAAAATAGAATTAACCAATAAATCAAGAAAATTCATTGGACACAAAAAAGAGCCCTTCAAATGGCTTCTCAGTGTGGTACGACATGTTTTCCAGCACTTTGTGTTTGTTCATCTATCATGGTAATTTCAGTTGGAACAAAACTTTCTGGACAGTCTGGGACAGTACCTGGGACCGTTTTTCCTTAAAAACCAAAAATATTTAGCGAAAATTGTTGAACATTACAACAAATTAAAAAATGTCGACGACCGTCCTCTATGGAAAATCCTGAAAGAGCAGGAAAAGTGTGATGTCGTTAGTCTTTTGGAAGATGAGGTAACACAATTTCTTTAATTTTAATTCGGCTGGTGCTTTTAGTATGCTTAAACGGCAAATGTTAGGAAAAACTACTTCATCCGAGGGAAGTTGCGAGGCGAAATTTATGCTTCCGAGTGTTTCGACAAGTGTACTTCCATAAACTGTGGATCGATGTAGAGTTCCTCAGGAGCCTAAAAACTAACAAGATCTTGTTGTTGCCACAAACGAAGCGGAGTACACCTATTCTGGCAGACGTGGTCAAGAGGAAGTACGACATCGTCATCAAGTTCTTGGTATTTCATTTATTTCGTCAGTAAAAGAAACATAATTTTTTGTTTTGGTACAATACTAGAAAATGTTGGAAGCGCGCAGTCCCATGTACACAGAGATGTATAAAATATGTCCGAATCCGAAGATTGCTGCGAAACTAAGGGAAGATCACCTATTTCGTGTGCAATATCAAACTCGACGTGACATGTTTATCATTCTAGACCAAGTCAAACAACTGAGGCAAAAGGGCAAACTTGATGTAAATAACTTTTCCTAGTTCGAAAAGTTGGTTTTACTCGTTTCCTTATCATTTCAGAAATTGGTTAAATTCGTCGAACACGCCATGGGAGACTATGTTATCCTCAAGACAACAAGAGTTATGCCGCGAAAGTTTGAGTTCATGAACGAAATATACAATATTCTGGCACTCACATATTTGGATAAAATAGTTGTTCCCCAAGATTTAATGGCTGTTGAAATAAATAACAGGCTCAACATACTTTTGGGAGTGCCAATTGAAAAGGACAGAGATAAGTTCGTTAAATTTAATTTTGGAGATAAGTCCACCTACCAGGTCCCTGATGCTCCTGACTACGGTTATATTGCCTACAAGTAAGAATTTCATATTTGTCTTACCTCCGATACGATTCGATTTTATGTCTTTCCGATCTTTAGAAACTTAGTTACACGTCTCGAAAAGCGGATATTCTTTGCGAAATACCCAATTGAAAAATGCTATTTGCTGCATGGAACCGCAATGGAACATATGCAGCAGAGCAAATTTGATGAATCTTTGTCTTTGGCGAGGAAAGCCATAGAAGGTATGTATTAACAGAAAATGCAGCTGTGCCAAAAGAAACGTTTTTTGGTATGTTTTTGGAACTTAAATAGTTTGAAGTATTATTTACGTGTATTTTAAATAATATTTTAAACAAAATTATTTAACTTGATTGGTGTCGTGGGTACGGTGTTATGGTGAAAAATGTCTCCTAGTTATATTACATATAATATATATGTTTACAACAGTTCGAAAAATGTCACTTGGAGTAAAACCTGATTGATAGTCGATTCTGACAAATTCAGCCTTCTTTGTAAATTGTGAAATAATTTATAGTAGACATATTCCTGAAAGAATCAAAAAAAATTATTTTTTACCAGTCAGTTGTGTTCCCCCTTTAAATTTGAGAATTTGTAAAATTTCCATCTAAAATTTGTTGAATGGACCTGTCGAAATGTTTGCTGCAACGAAGTTCAAAATCAATAAATTCTAAAGCAGTTTGCATTCAATTTTCAGAAGCTACCTTGTGCCAAAATTATGCGTGGATGTTTCTATCTGCTTTGATGATGTGTAGGGTCAATGTAACTACGAAAAAGCTAGAGCGTTTGCGAGAAAGCCTAGCTAAAGCGAGTGAAATTGCACCAAAACTGAAATCACCACGGATTGTACACTTCATGGATACTTGCAAAAAATTTAACGAGCTAGCGATGGCACTAAAGAAGAAGGCTTCGCTGGATGAACCCCGAAAAGGAAGTACCTCTTCTACGAAATGAATTTATAACATGATGCTTAAATGTACATATGTGTGTTCTGAAGATAAATGCATATTTGTTGAAACTCCCAAAATCAATTTGTCTATCATATAAAAAAAAAAAAAGTTAAGGGCTAACATCCGTTTGAAGCTTCGAAAAGAAGGGCATCTTTAATAGTATATTACGATACAAGGGCGGTAAGTAGCCGATTGCCCACGATGGCGGTGTTGACGCACGAGCGAAGCGAGTGCGTTAACAGCCATCATGGGCACTCGGCTACTTACCGCCCGAGTTACGTATGCTATTTTTCAGCACGAGTGCGGGGTAAGCAGTAGGTACGTTACCGCACATGTTTCCATTCGGTGACTCATAAATTAACCACGGTGCGCTAAGGAGCCGATTGCCCACGATGGCGGTGTTAGACGCACGAGCGAAGCGAGTTCGTTTATAGCCATCGTGGGCAATCGGCTCCTTAGCGCACCGTGGTTAATTGATGACTTACCGCATGGAAACCCGTGCGGTAAGGTACCACTTACCCCGCACGTGTGCTGAAAAATCTTTTTGCAGGCGTTCTGTATGTTGATTGTTTTTAACAAATACTCCAAAGAATTCATAAAAATATATAATTTGAATCCACTCGAATTGTAAGAAATTTAAGGGTACCTTCTGCGTTTTTTTGTCTTAAAATTCGATTTTTGTTATTTTACATTTTCTTATATACACTTTTGCGAAAACTGTAGCTATTGAAAGTCGAGCACGTACGATCCGATCGGTGGTCAGTGTTGACGGTTTTTCCGCAACTCCTACGTTTAAATTTTTTATAAAATAGTGTTCAATGTCCGACAATGCATTTTTTTTAGAATTATAACCTGAATTGTAAAATTGAGGTAAGTAATAAAACCAGCCGTTTCGAAAAATTACTAAAAGTCCCGGCCACATATGCAGTTGATTTAAACAATAAAGTGTCATCGTGTATTCGTACCTTTGCAAAAAATGAAAAATATCTACCTAATAGTATACGAGCATAGTAACCAACGAAAAATAATAATAATTGCCAGACAACTTTCTGTATGTCTGCTTTAAAATTTTGTATGAATTTTAAATAATAATTTTTAATATACGGAATTATTTAAAATGGTAGCTCCACCGCCAAAACCATGGGAAAAGGTATCTTGGAGCGACGAAATACAGCGTAAAATTTTCCGGGATTGGGCTTTCGATTTCTCGTTTCGTAAGGAATATGACTTGGCGTTAAAATACTTGACGAAATCCCTTAGTTTCAAGGTATCTATCTTATGAATTTGTCCAAATAAGGAACTGTAACAAATAGCGGTTTCATCTGATAGAACGATGATGTTGAAACATTGTGCCAAGGGAGCATTATTAAAGATGATATTGGTCAAGCCGAAGAAGCACTCAAAGATGCTTTGCTAGCCTATTGTAAGTCATGTATGTCAAGAATGTAGTAATAGAATTAATAAAACCTTACAGCAATTGAGGAGAACAACCACAAGGCAAATGTACAGCTCTGTAATGCAATCTATGATATGAACAATTTCGAAGACTGTAAAGTGGAATCAAGCAATAAATCAAGAAAATTCATTGGACACAAAAAAGATCCTTTCAAATGGCTTCTCAGTGTGGTACGACATGTTTTCCAGCTCTTTGTGTTTGATTATCTATCATTGCAATTTCAGTTGGAACAAAACTTTCTGGACAGTCTGGGAGAGTACCTGGGACCGTTTTTCCTTAAAAACCAAAAATACTTGGCAAAAATCAGTGAACATTACAATAAATTAAAAAATGTCGACGACCGTCCACTATGGAAAATCTTGAAAGAGCAGGAAAAGTGTGATGTCGTTAGTCTTTTGGAAGCTGAGGTAACACAATTTCTTTAATTTTAATTCGGCTGGTGCTTTAAGCATGCTTAAACGACGAATATTAGGAAAAACTCCTTCATCCGAGGGAAATTGCGAGGCGAAATTTGTGCTTCCGAGTGTTTCGACAAGTGTATTTCCATAAACTGTGGATCGATGTAGAGTTCCTCAAAGGCCTAAGAACTGACAAGACCTTGTTATTGCCACAAACGAAACGGAGTACACCTTTTATGGCAGATATGCTCAAGAGGAAGTACGACATCGTTATCAAGTTCTTGGTATTTCTATTTATTTTGCTTTGTCAACATTTTGGAAAACTTGTGATTTAAAACTATACTAGAAAATGTTGGAAGCGCGCAGTCCCATGTACAATGAGATGTATAAAATATGTCCGAATCAAAAGATTGCTGCGAAGATAAGGGAAGATCACCTATTTCGTGTGCAATATCAAACTCGACGTGACATGCTCAACATTCTAGACCAAGCCAAACAACTGAGGCAAAAGGGCAGACTTGAAGTAAATATCTTAGCCTAGTTCGAAAAGTTGGTTTGACTCGTTTCCTTATCATTTCAGAAATTGGTTAAATTCGTCGAACACGCCATGGGAGACTATGTTATCCTCAAGACAAGAAGAGTTATGCCGCGAAAGTTTGAGTTTATGAACGAAATATACAATATTCTGGCACTCACATATTTGGATAAAGTTTTCGTCCCCTCCGATATAATAGATGTTGCACTTGGTGACAGACTTAACGTACTGATGGGAGTTCCACTTGAAAAGGACAAAGATAAATTCTTAAAATTTGTTTTTGGGGATAAGTCAACCTACCAGGTAGCTGGTGCTCCCGACTACGGTTATATTGCCTCCAAGTGAGATTTTCCTTCACTTCGATACGATTCGTTTTTATGGAATTATTTCCTTTTGATCTTTAGAATATATCATTCACGACTCGAAAAGCGGCTACTCTTTGCGAAACACCCAATTGAGAAATCCTATTTGTTGCATGAAACGGCAAAGAATCACATGAAGCAGGGCGAGTTTGATGAAGCTCTGTCTGTGGCAAATAAAAGTGTAGAAGGTAAGTGTTTCTTTTTTTAGTGTTGTATTGTAATGTAGATAGATCAGGTAGATTCAAAGACGTCGCACAGTGGGGCAGAATCCCAAAAAGCTGGCCAAAAATCAAATTTTTGAGTTGTGCATATTCGTCTATATACGTTCAGATCTTGTTTAGGGATAGTCCTAGAACCTTGTTTTTTAAACTTTAACCTTGAATATCTCGAAAAGGGTGTGATTCCGGGAAAAAATGCAATGGACCAATCTTGTAGGTCATTTAATTCTCTACAACTCTCACATGGACTTTATGGATGTCCGATGCATAAAACGCGAGATATTTGCAAAAACTTCGACCTTCAAAACCTTGGGTAGCCATATTGTGATTTTTGTGATTTTTACGGATTTAGGTTTGGGACACCTCTGTGCAAAATTTCAGCTTGGAGGCGACTTTGTTAAGGTTTCCTCCGTTTATCGTTTATTTGCCCGGGGCAAAAGTACCCACTAAGAGTGTCGGGGGCTGACGGGGAAGGTTGTCGCAGTGTAAGTGTACGTTACGTACTTTAACGTGTTGACTTTCTTTCTTCAACGCGACTTTGTATTGGATGAATGATAAATTTTTGGGCATTTCTTTGAAAATCGTATTAAAACAAAGTCGCTTGCACAGCTAGTACTTATTGTATTATTATAAAAGAAAATATGAATAATTTCTAAAGATGTTTTGATCAATCTTTCAGAAGCCAACCTGTGCCAAAACTATGCCTGGATGTTTCTAGCCGTTTTAATGATGTGTAGGACCAATGTAATTATGAAAAAGGTAGAGTCAACGGAAAAAAGTCTAGTTAGAGCGAAGTCAGTAGCAAAAAGATTGAATTCACCGAAGATTACACACTTCCTGAATACGTGCCAAGGTATTAACAAGATGCTGATTGATTTGAAGAAGAAAAACTCACAGGATGACCTTCGAAAATCGAAATCCACTACAAAATAGCTGTACGTGTGTATTCGAATTATATGGTCGAATTCTTGGTTGCGATCAAACGTAGGAAATTTAAAAGCATACTGGAACGTTACGAAATTTCAGCAAGCATTGAGCTTCCTAGCATTCCCTACTTTTAATTTTCCTACATTTCGAACAGAGTCAATTTCTGTCGGAATCAGGAATACGGCCGATTTGTATAATAATTATTTTGTGAAATAGTAGATGATTAAACATTTTAAAAATGAGCCTTATTGAATAAAATTGGAGAAGCACATACTCAAAATTCTACGGAGTAACCCAATTTAATATTTAAAATGACTCCCTGCGGCAATTGTGAGGTTAAACAAAAAAGAAAACCCAATTTACAAAAACTTATTAAAAGTTGCAGTTGTGGTCGACGGCGACGTCTGCATCATCTAAAATAATCATCCAGTTGGGAAATAGAGGGAGTCTTGTTTCCATTTCCTCTCGAAAAACCCCTCCCGAAAAATGAAACTTTTTTTAAGTTCGCCAAGTGACCGTGATAAGTAGGGCCTAAAAAGTTCCTCTCGGCTCTTTCCCGTTTATACCGTCCAGATAAATTATAACCATTTTCAACTTTGTGCACAGACTCAAAGTCAATTAAGAAAACGAACTCGGCGAAGCTGGATGTCCGTGGAAAACATTTTCATTCGACCTAAACGTAATTACACAAGTATCCTTCAAGCCGTGGAGCGCCGCGGTGTATAGGGGTACGGCGGAGGAGGTTAAGGGCAGGATATAAAAATTTTGCCGCCGCGAAACCCTAATGAGGATTTAATTAGGAGCGACGGACTCAAATATTTGAGTTAATGAAGTGTAAGGTATTTCGTTTTCCACAGGGCCCTTAATTTCGTCCTTTTGCGTAATGCCCTTAGACTTCGATTTAATGCAAAAAGGGTTTTAGGGATTTTCACCTCAATCGCTTTCGAGAAGTTCTCCAGATTTTTGCAAGTGATTATATTTAAAGGATTAATAATTGAAGCGTGTAAAATAAGAGCTCTGCGTGGACTGTGCTTTTCGTTTTAATTAAAATTCGGTCATCGCCCTATTAACATGGAAGGGCCCACATGAATCTGATTCTTTGTTGCTTGAATGTAAAGGTCGCGATCGATGAAAAATATAAAAAATAAATCAGCGGCAGGAGCAGACACTACGGCAAATACTTACAGTATTCCTTTATTACCCGACTGCGGTATCAGAGTGTATGTATGTTTATTTCCTTGGCACGCTCTGTAGCCTAAACGGCTTAATGGATTTTAGCTTGAGAGGTGTTGTTAGGTTCGTCTTAATTGTGAGAGTGACACTGGCTGGATTGAGTGGATATATCAAAATCATAAAAATTAAAATGGGCGATTTTTCGCGCCATATTAAATGTCTTCAAAAATTTTTTTTAATAAACTGACAAAGTAGGTAGTAGGTAGGTAGAGGCTATGCATATTTTTGTTAGCCTGTGTAGATAGGTCGGGTTTTACGGTTTAATAAATTAACTTTTTTTTTACACAAATAATTCGAGATAATTCTAAAATAGTACCTAATGCCAGGCACTGGCACTGCGGAATTATATGTGTCAGTTCGTTATTACCTCGTCCATCTAGTCAACTGACACTGGACACTATATTAGCGTACATAGGTTGATGTGAAAATTTTAAACCACCATTCCTCGGAAGTGGATGGATATTGCGCACTAATACTGTAGTATAGCACTATAGTAGATGTAGATGTAGATTATCGTGAGGCGGGTAGATAAACCCTGCACTTAGACTAAAGGTCCATTGTACAAACCTCGAGAAGGGAGACTGACATCTGAGTTAATCTCGGTGCCCAGATTGAGCCGTTAGACGACCAGTTCTTCTCACAAAGCTCAAGATGGTGGGCAACGTGAGTTTATGTAGATCATTGGGATCTACATGGTAGTTCCCGAATAAAGCTGTTCTGGCGCTGTTGTAGAACGGACATGCACACAAAAGGTGAGCAATAGTCTCGTCCTCCAACTCGCATCCGCAAAGCGGCGAATCCGCTATTCGTAAAGTGTGAGGATGCTTGTTCAGCCTGCAATAGCCAGTAATAATGGCCATTGCTTGGCTCAACTGGCATCTATTGAGGTTGAGTAGACGTCTGCCGAGGCCTAGGTCGACCCGATGCAAGAACATCTCAGATTGTCTACAATCCAATCTTGCGGCTCACCTCTCATTGTGCTCAGAGCGGACCCAGTCCTCCACCGAGCGACTGATGAGAGATGGTGCAACACCCACGTAGGGTTCTGGTCCTATAAAGGAAGAGCAGGCCCATTCTTTCGCCAACCTGTCCGCATTCTCATTGCCTGCTATGTTATAGTGCCCAGGGACCCAGATTATTGAGACTTGGTTAGAGGTCGCAATAAGATCAAGCAAGTGACGACACTCACTGAGAAGTTTAGACGAAACTATATATGAGTCAAGTGCTTTAAGAGCAGCTTGACTGTCAGAGAAAATAAAAATGTTTTTCCCACTCAGTTTCCTCTTCAGAATCTCTTGTGCACAGATCAAGATGCCAAGAACTTCCGCCTGGAAAAGGGAGACGAATCTGCCTAGCGAGCGGGTGATGCACACATCTTCACTCAGACCGTACACTCCGACTCCAGCCAGACCCTCTGCGAGGGATCCGTCCGTGAACCACGCAGAGCTGGCGTCCGACACTGTGTTACCGAGATAGTCCTCATCCCACTCCGTTCTGGAGGGAATGGACACAACACTAGCACTATAGTAAGGCTACACTATCGCCACACAAAAGCCGATCAACATCCGAACTTCCCACCTCGCGCTCTGTCCTTGTAAGTGTACCTACACTTTTGCATACAATTTTAATTCTCCTATCGTGCATGAATTTTGTCAAATCGTGCGGTTTTTTAATTAAATTTTCTGTTTTATTTAATTTGCCTACCTACTTGAAGCGCCCTATATTTTTCTTGCCATTTATTCCAGCATAATTCCAGCCTTTCTCAAGAGCCGGTCTTAAATTATAATACATGTAAGTTGTGTGTAACAAAATTGGCAACCCGCTCTCCAGAATACGAAATTCGAAGGAGCAATATCTGTTGATTACGACGACGAGTGGGCAAAGTTCGTAATTCAATTCTTCCAAGTAATTGTGGACCGGTTTATCAACGTGAGGCTTGACGTTGTCGTGTAGTAGAATCAACTTGTTGGTTTTTTTCCAAAATTTTTTTTGTAGAGTTGTTGTTACTTTGAAAATGTTTGAACTTCTCTTAAAGAAAAATAACCTTTCACTTTAAATTTTATTCAATACGAATGACTTGCAAAGTATTTTAAGCGCCACATTTTCCACTCACCTCACCACGCCACTGTACATTCAAAAGCACCAAAATTAGAATAGTTGTTGAACTACCTGGCCAGCACAGAAATTATGGCAGGGGTAAAGCTAAAGGTAAAATATTCAAGCTAAAATATCTTAGGAATGCTTCCTTTTAGCTAATTCATCGGGAGGAAGTTTGCTTATATTTCATTTATTCCCACATAGCTTTGTCCTAAATTTCTTAATTTTCTGTGGCCTGAAAACAGGAAAAATAGAATTACGAAAATCATTGCGCCTGGCTATGGAATTTGCATAGGCCAACGTATAGCGGCCTTTTAAGTCGCAGGGAAAAATCTCAGTTCTATTAATAAATTCTTGCAAATGGCGGGTAATCTTACTAGAGGGATAATTGGTTTTATTAATAATTCCGAGCTGAAAGTGAACCAGCACGGCGGAGAGGACCTTAAGTTCAGGCAGCTGCAGTACCCTTGCGTATCATCCAATTGAGTTGATGCTGTTGAATCATTTGCCTTCTGTAAAAGGGAAAATGGCTCGTTTGTATCCCTTTCTATCTGTGCGAGGAGGATTACACCGAACCTGAATTTCTTAGGTTTTAGGCATCGACTTTTTATGTTGGGCTAAGTTGCCATAAGAAGTAACCCTCCGGATGATGATGAGCACGAAAGGAACAAGCGATAGCAAAAATCGATTTCAATAAGATGAGGGTCTAATGCTCCTTAAACATTCGAGGTTTCTATCGTTCCACTGACGAGCCTTTGTGTAGCATCTCCGGGCGTATCTGGTTAAATTGTACGTGGAAAGACGCAAAGAATTTCTATACCTAATCGGGAATATTCTCCTTATTATCCAAGTGTGCGATGTGATGGTTCTTAGCGTATGAATATTGCGCCCGCCCTTGAAGGAAGCACTAAGAAAGGGTTCAGGTTGTTTTTTTGATACTTTACTACATCGTCATTTCTTATAAAACAAATGCGTGTGGGAAATGTCAACAGAAAGGATAAAACCATTTAGTACACCCGTTCCACACCTCTAGTGCCGAATCCATAGGTGTGATATCACACGTTCATAGAAGCCAATTCACAAGTCCATTTTGGAAATTATGCGCTCATCGAATGTTTCCCGCAATAAATTGTGTCACGCGCTATGTGGCATGTTGCGTCGTCTTGTGGGGATATGACGATTTCCGTGGCACCAAGACTTAACAACGCCTCCTGAAGGAAACCGCAGCGAAAATAACTGGGCAAAATAAGGAACATTTTCACTCCACTTAGTTTACAAAATATAGCAATTTTATTATCATGTTATTAAAATATAAAATCGCACATTTTCTGTGATTTCCGGGTGGCCGGAAAAATTACGTCCAAAGGTAAAATTTAGGTGCCTCATATTGAGGGGTGTCCGGTTCAACCTCCAAGGAGGCAAAGGAGGCATAAATATTTGTATGGGGAAAAATATTTTCTGTGATCCGGTTTATTTGAAACTTTGCATAATCTCTCGACATCAAACTCGCGCCAAAAACCACTATCCCAAAAATGTCGACAATGTTCATCTACCTCTACCACTGCAGGTATAGTCACTTGCAAAAGTGAACAAATCACAAAAAATTAAATTATTAATTTACTGATGTAGGCTAGGGCGAAACAACGTTTGCCGGGTTCCGCATGTGTTTTATTATATAAAACACATTAGAAGTGTTTGTCTGTGATTTTCAAATTTTCAGCTTTTAGTTTTAAATACCTTTTCCGTTTGCAGATTCCATTACTCAGTCGACATGAACGTTACAAAATTGCTGTCTGTCTATCTGCACGAACGGATTTAATTCGAAAACTACTGAAGCTATTACCATGCCATTTACACAGTATATTTAGACAGAAATCATGGGATCAGATTATGTTAGGTGGAATATTTTGTCGGTTATGATTTATGCTTGTTTTGTCTCTTTGTCTGTTATTCCGGACTAATATTGGGAACGGATGAACCAATTTCGATAGGACTTACACTGGAAGGTAGAGTATTTTGTCTGGATACTTTTATCTGTCTGTCTGTTTGTCCGGGCTAATCGTGGGAACAGCTAAACACATTTTGATGGGACTTGTAGGTAGAGCGATTTGTCGTTCATGATTTAGGTTACCTTTTATTCCGGGAATCGGGAATATATATCCCGCGGAAAACACGAACATTCGTCTCCATTCAATATTTAAAAATTGTTAACAGTTAAAAAGTGACAGTTTCATTCATTCTGCAACAGTTATAATTTAACCCTTTCAACCCAGGTGGGACGTACATATACGTCCCGGCAAAATTTTGCTTTGCCTAACCGGGTGGGACACAATTCGTCGCACCAACTGAATTACCTAATGCTTCCATTTTTCAATCATTCTAGGGTGTGAGGTATCATCCAATATCAAGCCAATGATACAGCTTACAGCTGCGGATTGCCGCTCCTACTAGGTTTTCTTGTTCACTCGCTCCCGGTCAGAGAGTAAAGTCAGGCTTGATTCTCAACCGGGTTGAAAGGATTAAAAGAATGGAAAAACCCTAGCAAAACTGGGACGCGTCAGCTATGTAGTTATACTAAAAATGTAAACAACGGTTCCGCACCTTAAAAAATCTGTCAAACTTTTCATCGGTCCGCGTGAGCCATATTTTATTACACAGGGTATTTCAGTTTAGGATGGCCAATGTGATAGTAGGGATCAAGACAACCTAAAAATGTATGGGATGAAGGGGGAGTCAAGGGAGTTATTTACATATGTACAAAAGCACAATCTTAAACTGCGTCATAATCGAAACTTCCCCATAGCCTACCGAGTTCACTTCTGTAATATTATCGAGGGCTCTCAAGTCCGCAGTTCAGCTTAAAAGAAACTCGATTAGAATTTTCGCGAAATTAAAGGATTTCATTACACAGCGTAGCCCCCACATTAAATTACCCGACCGCAAAAACTTGAAAGGTTGGAATGAAAGCTCTGCTCACAGTACGTGGAATTAAGATGGAAAATACTTTGGTAACTTTTGCAGCAAAAGCAGTTAACATGCGAAAGGTTCAGACCGCGCGCGTTCCTATCCTCTGCCTTATTCATAAAATTAATATTCGTGCTCGGAATATTAACGGCATGCGGCCCAGGCCCTTTTCGACAAGAGTTTCCTCCAATTATTTTTTTCTCCGAAAACCAACACTTGCAGAATTGTAAATTTTAATTTCGCTGATGGGTACGCCCGGCTGAACCGCTGAAGTGCGGAGGCGACGAAAATATTAGCCTTTTGGCAAAGTCAGCTTTGCAAAATGAACCCGAGAAGAGAAATGCAATTTTGCGCGCTTATTTTGAGGTACATACATTCATATATACATATGTAGGGATATTCGGCCTCCTACAAAACCCTTTTCGGGTGAAGAAGGTTCTGAGCTATGCTGAAGTATTTTTAATATCCTCTAAAAGTTCCTTGAACTTGTTGCTATTTCCAAGAAGTGTGGAAACGTTCAACTCGAAGGCGAAGGCGAAGACCTTTGTTTTCATGAATAAATAACAGCAAGCTCCCTTGGGTTCCAAGGCATTAAGAAATTATCAATTCTTGTCTCCTCTTGTCTTACAAGGAAAAGAAAGGAATGTTTGCAAAATAACAGGCGGAGTTTAAGGAATAATGCTGCTTTTGTTCACCGGATCTAAATTCGACGAATATAACATTTATTCGCAGCGAGAACAATTTTATTTGGAGAGGGTGAAGCCATGATGCGTCTCCTAGTCGCAGATGCCAGTTCGCCTAATGGATATTTTTGCTAATTTAAGGTGGAACGGGTCCGTAAATTTTATTCGATACTGTGAAGTGAATTTCTACGTGGAGGAAGCACTTAAAGCCACTGACCCCGAGAGGACTAACAATACATACCATATGTGTAAATATCCCCTAATACGTTCTTCTGTGCAGATGTGCTTTGGATGCTTTGGGGCTAGGGCGACGAGATTTTGCTCCAGAAACATGTCAATAGGGATTTGAGGACATTCTTCAACGGAAAGTGGATAAAGCAGGCACATTTTCGGAGCGCCTAGTGCTCTCAATAAATTGCTCTTCTTTGTTTATAAAAAGAATGAGATAGGACTTTGCTATCGCCTACTCGAATTGGGTATTTAGCACATTATAGGCGTTCTGGACCTGGTGGGTGTATTTCCTTTTTCTTGGAAGATGCCAAACATTCTTCCGCTGCACAAAAAGGGCGATAGGTGTGACATTTGTAATTACAAGCCTATTGCCAAGTTGTGCATTGCTAAGCTGCACTGCGAATCTTTTCTAGCCTCTTCTTACTGTGTTTCTGCTATTGAAAAGGCCAAGCAGGTTGAGTGTATTTTTACTGACTTAAGTAAAGCCTTTGATAGAATTAACCATAATATTCTACTCTATAGCCTATCCCTCCTTGGCTTTCCCCCATTGTTTATCGACTGGCTGCGTTCCTATTTGTCTAATCGGATTCAGCATGTCGTTTTTCGTAACGGTGTTTCCGATGCTATTTATAACATATGTATCTGGTGTTCCGCAGGGTAGCCATTTGGGGCCACTCTTATTCAAAATATATATATATCTGCCACACATAGATCGTGCGATTTAACGCCTTTACACTTCTTCCTTTCGGCCTATCTTGAATGACAGGTCTCTGCGATTAAACCACAAACAAATATTGCCCTCAAAGTCAACATAACGAACGCCATCCAGCAAATTCAGCCAGATTTATGCGACAAAGTCATTTGAAATTGGACATTATATCATTATTGAATGATCCTGTATTATCCAACGAGTTGACTGTTGCACAAACTTCAAACGATGAATTTGTTCAACCGTTTTCGAGTTACAGGGTGATTAATAAATGCGGGATACATATTATTATTTTATTTTTATCTTTTGAACTAATTAATGTAGAGACATCAAACTCACGCCAAACAACCACCATCTAAACTTGGTTTCCAAAAATGCCACCAGTATTGATCTACCTCAACGTCTGGAGATACAGTCATTTGTGAGGGTACCTGCAGTGGTTGAGGCAGATCAGCCTTGGTGGCATTTTTGGAAAGCACATTAAGATATTAGTTGTCAGTCAGATAAAAAAATAAAAATAAAATAATTATGTGCATCTCGAATTAATTAATAATCACCCTGTGACTCGAAAACGGTTTCGATGTCTACGCTCCCTTCACCACACTCCTTCCATACGATTTTTTGTTTGGCTAGGCGAGATACATCACCCTTATTATTTCTGCACGCGTTATACGTAACACCCTGTTTATCATTATTTTGCTTTTAAGGCGAAACAATTCAGTTATGACGCAGTCGGCATGGACCACAAAAAAAAAATTGTTTGAATTTCGTATCAAGAAGCTAATAGAAAAATATGCGAAATTGCGAAATGTGTGAGAATTATTGTCCTCTGACCCATTTAAAAAACGTTTCCAAGACTTTTCGATTGCAACAGATTGAAAGACAGAAAAGCAGGGGATTTTTGTATTATGTGGAGTTATCCAATAGGGGTTCGTTTCGTGGAGGCTAAAAGCAATATTTTGTTTGATTTTACGATAATACGAGTACATCGTGAGTTACCATAGCCGAGAATTTCATTCCCAATTAAATCAGAGCTCTAGGTGGCCCCAATGGAAAGACAAATATTTGCACATGTCACTTGTGGCCTTTTCTTTTCTGCTTTCACTTTAACAAAGTAATTTTAAGCCACTCTGGCCTGCCAACTGTTCGGTTGACAATACAAACCCTCAACTATTCCCTTTTTGTGCCCAAGTGTTGCTCCCGTGCTACTTTTGAATGGGTAGATTCCTGCAGCAGAAATGCGAGGCAAGCCCAAGGGCAGCAGAAGCTCGGATACAGCCCAGTAAGCTGCTCACTTCTTAAATGTTGACAAATGCTCAAAATCGATCGGTAGGGTCTGGGAATCCTTTTTCGCCTTATCCCTCGGAATCATCATCATCATAATGTGGGCAGAGAGAGCGCCGGATTATTGCGAACGTTATTTATGGAGTGCGAACGATGTGAGCTTTCCATTTTAAAATCTATTTATTGACGGTGGCGCGACGAGCAAAAAATTCCCACTACGTCGAATAGGCGAGGAAAGGCCGGGAGAATGGATACGGAGCATCTCATCGATGTAATTTGGTCCATTGGATTCAAAGGGGCGAATTTGCTGACTACGCTTTTCGATATCATTGATTTCATATGCGGACGGCAGTTTTCGGGTTGTAAGGTTAACAAGATTCCGAACTGATGGAGGAGTGTTCCATTTATAATTTTTTTTTTATTGTACGGCTCACGAGGTCGGGTCCAATTTCAAGGTCTCTGACCCGCCCTTAGTAGTTGGTAATGGACACCGTCGGATTTATCCTTTTCCACTTTATTTTTATTCGGATTGAATGTCAATAAAAGGGATAAAATGCACATACATATGTATGTATGATTTGTGGTTATAATTGGAAATTAGGTGGGTTTGCTGTCTAGCTGTGCCAGCTTTTCACCAAAATGTGACTTTTTCTCAAGTAAGAAAGTGCTTATAAAAACACAAGCTAGCTGTGCTGGTATTGTAGTACAAAGGGCCCTTTAACAAGCAACAAGCATCCCAGGCGCCCCTTGAAAGCAACGCGACCTATAAGATTTATTGTGCTAATCTCTTAATTTTTTTTTTTAAAAACCCCTTCCACAGCCCGTTAAAGTAGTCTATAGTGTTCTGGGGAGCCGCATTTGACACATTCATCGGCGCAACGATGGGCGCTCCGAAGTGTGTCAGCCTTTGGCTACCTAAGGCTGGAGGATGGCCTCTTGCATAGCATTTAATTGGCCTGCACTGATGGTCTCCTCAGGCAGGATACACTGCACTGTCTGGGCTGAGCTGCCTGCACGGCGACCGCCTTTGTTTCAGAGAGGACAGAGATCAACCCTCATTTCATGTAACTGTAACAGTAACTCGAAAACGGGTTGAGAAAATCCCCCCCCCCCCACACAATTTTTTGTTTGGCTAGGTGAGATCTATCACTATCTATCTATTTTGCCAAGGCGACAAAACATTGGTCGGAATAATCAATATGTGCAATCACACCAGGATGATCAGGAACTTATTCAATTAATGGGTCAGGCATGCGGGAGACGCAGACGTTACAGTAGTCAATAATTAAAATCACGTTTCCTTTTATTCCGGAAATACACACAGTGTGGCCGCTAACTAAGAGAAGGTTCACACGAGACGGAGTTATAAGGCTGTGACATATGGACGAAACCCTAAAAATGTCAAGTGGACACAATTTACAGATTTTTCAAAGGCTTCATATGATCGTGCTATGCTATTCTTTTAAATCATTTATTTATCTAATCGTAAATTGCTTGTTGTGTTTTCCGGGTGTGTGTGTTTTGAATATGTTGTCGTGTCTAGTGTTCCATAAGGATCCATTATTGGTCCACTATTATTTTTGTTATTTATTAACGACTTAACTGTATATATTGCTTCTGATTGTCTTTTACATACATATCTATATGCCGTCGACCGCAAAACATTTTCGCGTAATTAATTTCAATAATGACTGTGATATAAAATATAAATAAATATGAAGTGCTGTAGATACTATTAAGATTTGATTGAAATAAAATACATACATATTTCAACTGTTTAAACATTAGATTTTTGAGGGATTATCCGCTGTTAATCTGTTATCTCACTTGTTTTTAAGTAGGCCAAAACTTTCTACAAAAATTGGATTTTGTTTCAAATTGTTTGTTCTGTTTTGCTAATGAAGGCAAAATTGACAACTTTCTAATGCAAGAGCCAATGGGAAGACATCTGATAAACACAAAAAAAATAAAAAAAAAATAAAAGTAAACAATCATCGATATTCATCGACACAATTTGGAGCCCCACTTTGGGCGGGCATACACAGGGCACACAGCGAGGAAATTCGTTTAAATTATGCACACAATCAATGCTGATAAAGTGGGACATTTCGTCGACAAGGGTGGCTCGAATGTCTCGGAGAATTCAATGAGCAGAAAATTTCCTTTGAACCCACATCACCCACCCTCCGCGGCAACACGGAAAACGGCGAGTTATTTGAATATTCTTTTGACAAAAAAAGAAACTTCTCTTATATGAAAAATTTGTTGATTTTCCGTCCATGTTCTTGCAATCGAAACATGTTTCAATTACCCCTCGCACATATTTCCGTTTGAAATTTTTCACTTTTCGATTCCTCCGAATGAGGAGAATATGCCTTTTCTCATTTTCTAACAGTCTGCAACATTTTCCGCATTCAAAGCAGTTTGAAAGATATAAGAAGAGAATACTTATGATATTATGAATATTTTACTTTTTGCTGCATCGTGTTTAAGACAGCTTAATATATTTTCTGAAATTTTTGAAAATTGTACGACGAAATTGATCGAGCTGCTTTTACAAGGTAATATGTCCCAAGTTTTGGTCCACCATAATAGCTGATTGGCCTTCTTGTTGCAAAGCAACTGATCTCAGCTGTTACACTTTAACACTTTCCAAGTTTTTACACGGATGAAATTTGCCGAGTAAAAACTTATGAAAACTTCTTCGGAGCGGAAACGTGAGGTAAGCAAATTCTCTCTCAATTTTTAAGTACGCGAGAGCGTTCTCGTGAAAACTTTCAAAAGTTTTCGTATGCAATGGGGTTCGCGAACAGACCAACAATTATTCATGTTCTTGTTGAGTGGATTTCGGATCTGTTTACAACTGTCAATAACATGATGTCAGGAAACGCCATTTTCAAAAACCATAGACAATCCCTATAGGGTTGTTTCTTTTGCGCCACCTTGTATAAGTCCCGCATAAAAATGGCACTTTCTCTAACTGCAGGTCACCTTAATAAAGTGTTGGTGCAAAAGTGAGCCATTACACAAAGGCTTTAAAAATCTTCGAAAGACTACACAGCCGGACAGACGAACAGACAAACAGACAAACAGATAAACAAACGCCGTGTAAGTCCCATATGGATTCCATTTTTGTAATTTCGATACGGCAAACAATAAATGCTGAAATAGGACGTTAAAAATTGAAATGAATATTTTTATGCATCACCACTAGCAAATTGTTTGCATTTACCGGATGCACACACAGGTCCCATCTACACAGTACACACTCGTCATAATCTATTTTTGTGTTATGGCACCATATTTCAATATTTCCTCGATTTATTGAACATGGGGCATGAGAACAAAGGTAAATATCCCGGCACGGAAGCATAGTGGGGCAGTTTTTATGTGCAATAAACTCAGTGAATATTAAACTCAGCCCAGTGCATGCTGAGGCCAATCTTGCTCCTCGACATGCACCCGGTCGCACGTATGCAAATGTCTTTTTTATTTATGACTAAGCCATTATGCACAAAATAAAGTCCACAAAAGTTGATTGAAATCCCTTTTAATTCTGCATGTTGAAAAACTCCTCAACTCACTTCTCTGCTTTAAAGCTGACAAGGGAAGGTCACATAAGAGGTGGTATCTGCCATTGATTATTTATTCATGAACAATATTGTTTTACTACCTTTCTCGTACAGCTTACAGTTTTAAACAAAACTTTCCCATTCAGGGGTTTTCTTTGGGAGACGTGGTCCGGCACCCAGGATACGAAAACTTAGTATAGCTGGACGGGACCATTTATTGTGCAATGACTGCCATAAAATACTTCAACTATCAAAATCGGCAGGACCGCTTCAACTTCACCGCCATATCTATTACTCGTAGTGCACCCGAGTGTGCCTTACCCTCAATATTCAAATTAAGAGAAAACTTTCCCTAACTACTTTGGAAATTAGGAAAGTTTAACTTCAATTTATGCTGATGAATTTTACATGACGGCGCTGGGCGAGATCGGTACGAAATTTGGCTTCCATTGATTTTCAGTTCTGATTTATTAGGAAAATTTGCAGGCAGTAAGCATTGTGAGCGTTGTGTTATATGAAAATCAATGATCCAATAAAACGTATTAATAACAGTCTGGGTCTTCAGTTTCATGTTTTACTTGCAAATTTCGAGCATATGAGTAGCATAACGCTGGCGATGATCTACTTGTAAAATACGAGTATGTACTCCTGTATAATTGAGGACATGCTGCACTACGTTGGATTCAATTTTATAAGAGGCTTTCAACAGAAACACCACGTAGTTAGACACACTCTGGAATTTTCAATAACTGTGGAATCAATAACTGTGGAATCAATTCCAACGGGGATGATGTGTTTTTTTTAAATGAAATAGTGACTAGTGAAATAAAAAATAATACGTTCCTCTAATATGTTATTAGACGTATATGGAAATCCACAGGAAAGAAATAATGTTGTTCAGATGGGCGAACCTCGCAAATGCTTTATTAATTCAAAAAAGAAACTGTTATAAATTTTAATAAAAGCAAATTCTACAGAAAAAGAAATCTAATATTTGGCAATTAACAACTCCTAAATATGGAAAAACATTCTAAAAACAAAATTCAATAAGAAAATGTTATTATAAGTTCCAAAATACAATAACAAAAATTGTCCACAAAATGCGATATCAAGATTATATTAAGCTTAAGAATCTAATAACAAAAGGTAATTGTCAAGATTAACTGCGTTACTCCTGGTTTTGATGAAATTGAAATATGAAATACAGGAGGAGGAGGAGGTGATTATGAAAAACTTTGTCTTTAGTCATATGCCGCCTATAACTAGAGGAAAAAAGATACATGAAATATTGTATGTAAGATTTCGAGGTAGTTCAAATAAGCCCCCCGCCCACATATTGAAAATTTGCCGCGGAAACCTACAAGAAAAAAAAACACACGGTTTCCGAAGGAAAAATGTCTACTGAATTTGAACTGTCTAACTTACCTTTTATAAAATGTGACACTTTTTGTGAAAATGAGCGTCAAAAATCTGGTCACACGCAAATTTTCGACCAGAATTTACGGAATTTGTTACACTTAAGGATTTGGGGATGCTGAATTCAGTTTCACTGCCATAATTTTATTTTTCAAAATGGCAACTTTGAAAATTTGGTCGGAAAAAGGGAAAACGGTCTTAAGGAATCCATAGACCCTAAGAACCCAATCCCATGAACATTAATTTACCTCAAGAACTTTTGGCCGACACACAGTGGATGGCGGAAAAGCTGCCCAAAAGTCGAAAAATCTAAGTTTGATTTTTTTCTTTTTACTCTTTTGACAATTTACTTGTGGGGGATCCCTGCCATGCATAAAACCGGTTTACAGCGGCCAGATGCCCCTTTTTCCTTCGTATTTCTGTGTGTTTCTCTCGGCGTAATTACTATTTATTTTGCTTATAACATTGTTGTGTCAAGAGTTATTTACGTGAAACAAAGGGAATCTCCCCCCCAAGGTAAATAGAATAGAGTGCAATAAACAATATTTTCTAATAGCAAATCTATAAATAGTTATTAGTTTCTGAATATAGCTGCATTTTTATAACTTCGCTGAAAAGCCTCACAAAAAAATTCTTGATAGTTCCTACTATAAAATTGTTTTAACTTGTTCGTTGAACATACTATACACTTATTGGGTTTTTCTTCGGATAAGTTCCGTGGTAATTGGAACACTTTGTACAGTTTCGAGTCGCCATTTTGGTTATGAAAAAAATGTACTTTTAATTTCAGCAATAATCAGCAACCCGAAAAACTTCCAGATATGAGATTTTTCTGGAATTAAAAGTATCCTATGCTTTGTCGTGCTTCAAAGAAGCTCTTTGCCAATTTTCGTCGAAATCGGTTAAGTTTTTTAGCCGTGAAGAGATAACAAACAGATAGACAGACAGACAAACACACATTCACATTTATAACAAAAGTTATGTTGATGAACTTGCAAAATAGACAAGTTCGTCGAA
Source organism: Neoitamus cyanurus (assembly GCA_947538895.1). NCBI lineage: Eukaryota > Metazoa > Arthropoda > Insecta > Diptera > Asilidae > Neoitamus > Neoitamus cyanurus. Next base: position 34,381,215 of record OX384543.1, read on the forward strand.
AATCATTCGAATTGTCGTTTGAACTTTCACCTTTCCATCTTCTAGGTATATCAACAAAAGAGCAGCAGACCGCCCACTCGTGCGGAATTTTGTTTTGTCAACACCAGAAGGCTCAAAGTTATTTAAATACTTAGAAACATTTCAGAAGTTTTTTTTTTTGTAGCTCCAAGTCGAGAATCCACAACGAGAAAACTTTTTCGCATTGAAAATTGAAAATGCGAAGAGTCCAATAAATTTGTCATTCACCTTGAAAGAGTTTTTCTCTTGCCATGAGTGCGGCCGGCTCCTACGGGTTGTCACCGGGTTTGATTACAGAAAATTCTTGGTGGAGGTACGGTGGAACATATTTCATAGCACCTGTGGGTGAAAGGTTTAGTGGGTGCATAACGCTCTCTCCTAAAGCTGTTACACAAAATATGATTTCTCTTATATGTACTGGCGTACAGAAATTGAAACTTTTCAATAAAATTTTGCTGTAAGGTTTTGCAGACTTTTTATGACAAGGTCTCCAACCTTCTGCTAAATGCTAAATAGAAAAGTTTCGAGAAGTGCTGTGATGACACAATTTCACTCAAATTAAACTTCTTTAAACTTTTTTAAAGCAGAATGCGATAAAAGGAACAAGACAGCAGGTCGTAGGACCACACGAAAAAAGTCTCGGAATCTTCCGCTACTGCCAACTAAGCAAATGCTGCCCAAGTAAACCCAAGGCCAGGTTTAATGTCCTCCTAATTGCGACTCATGTTTGCGATAAAAACGACGACGAACAGTGTCACACTGCGCGACCAGCAAGTTCGTCACTCAACTGGAAGCAGTGAAATGTAAATTGTTGCCTTAAACTCGGCGCCGGTGATAAAGCCATAACCATAACTGTTGCCAACTCGTTGGTGTAATAGTAAAATAATTCCATCACGCCTGTCTATGCCCCAGGCAGTAATTTTGTTACAAGTAAAACTTCATTAAAATTTTGTGGGGTTGCCTCCTAATTTGATTTGCGATCCTGCGAAGCGAGAACAAGACGAATTTTACTATTCGGAACGTCCCAATGTTGTTCACCGTGATGGATGGGAATACCTTAGTAAATAACCGAAAGTAGAAATTTATCTGCGAAATTCCTCGCTCCCACCAATGGGAATTTAATTAAAATCACTGAAAAGATTTACACCTGGCGAAATTTTAATTCCCTTAGCAGAAATGCCACGGCTTTGTGTAATGGATTCGTTAATTAAAGGTTGTTTGAGTCAACTTTGTACTTACTTATCTCTATCATTTCTATCGCATTGAAATGGACTCTCGGATTTCGTGCAAGTAATCTATTTATAGCTGTTTTTTGTTTGCACTTAAATTTAGTTTGCGAAAGACTCCATAAATTGGTGTCAGCAGATGATTTTGTTGCGCCAGATAAAAGTGGACTTAGTTTCCATTCGCGCTGCGTGAACCCTTTTTGTGTTTTCCTAAGCGTAATTGAATTTTCGCCTACTTTTTTAGTTTATTTAGTCTTTATTAACCTTAATGAAGTACTTCAGTTCATGCTTTGTTAGGCTGACAATTTTTTTGATGTGTGAACATCTTGGCTCAGCGTAAGATCGGTTTCCAGTGTGTAATTTTCTTCATAATGTGTCTCAATTCAATCTATGTGATTAATTGAGAGAGAGAGAGAATTAGAAGTTCAGCACACCAACCACGAGGTCCGATCCGAGGGCAGCACAGCGGCGAGGCGAACGCATGCATCGGCACTAGGAAGAACTAAATTACTATCTCGAAAAAAGTGTATTCTCTCTTAATTTCCCGATTTTCCAAACAAATCCTTCCAGCGAGCATACCTTGTATTCTCTGTAACACGGTACAGTGGCTGATCTGCCAGTCTAGGAGAGTTGCGGTTGATGAACAGGCCAGTAAAATTGGTACGTGAATAGCCGACTTAAAACTGTACAATTTGGGTGAAAAATCTGGAACTGTGTTTCTGCCTTTATGCTTAGAACTTAGTCTTAAGTGATGCCGCTCATCAGAATTATATAATGATATGCAATGTAAACATCTTAGCTATCGGTAGGGTAGAGCTCAGAGAAAATTTGAAAATCAAAGATGGTGGATTGATATGAAAACAGGTCCCTCAAGGTTTGCGGGGTCGCTGATTTTATAAACAAGTAAGCGGGAAGCGTAATCTTCAAAATGATGTAATTCTAAAGTATTTGTTAGAATATTTACTTGATTGTTACTTACCTTCAGTTAAGTCAAATTAAAATTCCACTAAAAAATAACCGTTACTTTGAAATGGCCCTTTTTGAATTTAGTTGCCTAAAGTACTGGGTCGTAGGACTTGACTTTTGGTGGCGTAGGTTTATTTATTCAGAAAGTTGTAGTTTGGATTAATGGCCAGGCTATTCGCACTTTGACCCATAATGGTGCGCTACAACGATGCGCATGCGTGGGTTGATTGAGTACAGAGCCAGTTAATTCAAACTTTTCAATTTTTCTACAAAGCGACGAATAGAATGTTCCTTTGGGCTGAATAATTTCATGTATATTAAAAATATTAAAATTTAAGCCAATCTTAAACACTACGGAATAATCCAATTATACGAATTGATCTTGTTTAAAGAGCGTTTTACACAATAAATATTTTTTCAGTCAACTTTAACAGCAACACTTTTCCTTTTGCACTTGGCGAAATCCTTTGCTGCATTTTTGATGCAAATGCTATTACAGGACTTTCAGCGTCTCGCCTAACTAATGATTAACTCCATATTGCGAGAGTCAGTGGAGTACTGGAGGTACTCTGCACTTCTTTCTTTCTTTCTTTTTCTTGTTGAAAATTATTCCTTACAGTCCAATATTAAATAAGGTGACTTATTTCATCTGTTTTGCTGGAGAGCACTCGCTACAAATTCCTTATTGTATGTTTTTCTCGTATAGGTACTTATGTACATATGTATATATAGCCCAGAAGTTAAACCCTTATTTCTTCTGTCCAGTCCTCAAAGTAGGTACCATTTGTATTTGATCGCCAAGTGTTTTTAGGTAACCCTTCTCCGTCCCACACAGGAAAAACCTTCACCGTCCTATTTGTTCTGAACCGAAATACATATTTACAGCTTTTCAATTTCAAGATGCTTACACAGAAAACAAAAATGCCGGCAATAAAGTGTCCCTTTATTGGAAACAGAATGGAAGGAACAAGAGTGCACTAAAGCTGAAGGCTGTTAGGTTGCTCTACAAGGGAAGGGAGTGCTTTTTCAGTTTTCCTGCTAGTCAACATACGCGAACGTATTGCCGTGTTTTAGAGAGTGCAATTTTAAGGTCACCATGTTTGGGCGGTAGATTTTGTGTTGCACTTAATGGAACTTTGGTGTATGTGGGATCAGGAAATAAAATTTCTGTCATCAACTTGAGTGGAATTATATTAGCTTTATAGGTATAGCGGAATCAACTAGGAGCTGTATGATGTTGATAAATTAATTGTTTGATTGAAAGGCACATGCTGTTTTAAGCTACAGCACGTCGTCGTGCAATTAGTAAAAATTTTCAAATAAGCGTAATTTACCATTAAAAAATACGACCACAACAAAATTCCCTCAAAAGATATACTTAAGATATCTTGATCTTCCATTGGGCGTGGAACTCTTTTATATTTTTTCATTATTCAATTATTTTATTTATCACCAATATAATTAAAACACTACCGAAAAAGCTTGTAATTCCTCCATAGATTTTAATGATTCCTACACTGATCCAAAGCTTATCAATATGGAACATCCGTAATAAAACTTTTGAAAAAGTGCAAACGAATAAAGTATAATTACCTAAAATCATTATTTCAACGTACCTATATAAATACCCATATTTTAAGCCGAGAAGCAGAATTGCGGTGTTTCGGTCAGTACCTTTGCTCCAATAAGAATCAACTGCATATAAAATTCCCATAGGAATGATACATACATATACTGGACATGGAATACAATACATTCATTTTTTCTTAGAATTACTTGTGTCAAGATCAAGTTACATATTGTATTCTTGTTTATTTACACAGGTAAATCTCGTGACAAGCTTTTTATCATGTAATTGTATAATGTAATAAATAGATGGGTTTCATTTAATTTAAAGTTTATTTTCTTCTTTTTTGAGCATTGAAATAAAAGCTTCTTTTTAAAAATATTTTTTTACTATTAATTATTTTTTTATTTTTTATTTTTCGCTGGACGTGCTTCTAAGTCTGTTCGTTTCATTTAATATTTAATGCGTCATTTTTGCATGGTCGTTTGCCTGTTAATTTAGTACAGTCTAGTTCTTCAATACTGGTGCATAGCGAAACACAGTTCCGGGTTTGATTTTGGAGCTTTCCTTCTCCAAGACAGATTGCAAACCAATGCTAATGACGCCCATCTCGCCAAATTACACAAGTTATAGTATGAAGCCAACCAAGATGTACGATCCGTTATTCCAGACATTAGAACCGGCTAGCATTATTGAATGCATACACAATATATCCTGCCTGTGCTGTTAATCGTGTAACAGTTCCTTCGACACTCGTATTCTTCTCAGCAAACCCTCTTAATTGATACCCATATCATAAGAGTGCATAAAAAAAAACTTGTCCACTATCTTTGGGAGTCCGCCATATTGGATTTAGAATGACGTCGCTTAGCGAACCATACATTGTCAACAAACTAGCAAACATACAAACATTGCAAATTAAATAAAAGCTTGTGAAAAGCATAATGTAGCTTAAATGATATTTGTACAATTTTAACTTCGACAAAATCAAAACAATCTTAGTGATGCGTGTGTGCTACCAGAGTATATTTTAGCGTGGATATACAGTCAAAGTTCCAATACACAATGGCAAATATAGTAGTATAGGATTATAGGCGATACGTTCCAAGTTTGCAAAAAGAAAAAATAATTATTTAAAGTTAACTTAATTATTATCAGGGTTAGGCAGTAATTTAAACGGTCTTTCAACTGAGGTTGATATTCAGCAGTGGGGTGGACGAAAACATTTTTCCACAATTCCATAGACGGATCAATTTTTATGAAAAGTTACAACATTTGTTAGCCTTTCCCATTGCTGATGGTGAATCTGATGGAGTTAAAGGATCGTCTCAGTGTGAAATTTTCGAAAAATCGATTTTTTGCATTATCAGATAGTATGCACTGTAATAAACATTCTCTCAAATTTTCAAATCGAAATTCAAATTATTACGGTCGCTACAGCGTTTCTTGTAGAAAGGGAACGGAGCGTGACATCTGCCTCGTTCAGCGCTCCGCTCGACCGTTATTCCTTTGGTTTATTACTGGCCAAGCATTTCAGTTCGTTTTCGACATCAACCACGAATAGACATACAAGTGAAACCCCCAAGAAAATAATAAGCAGAAGGGATATTGTATGGACCTGGCATCGCCGATTGATCGTAAGTATACGATTTATGTAAAATTTTTCAACTTCAATCTTTAAACGCGTTTTTCTCAGAATGGTGTTTTTCAAAACGGTGTCCACTCTCAAAGGAAGAGTTTTGAAGATATCTAGTTCCAATTTGGAGAGAACATTTCTAACGTCCTTCTTTATCGCGCTATGGAAAATTCGATACTTTTTGTTCAAACCGCCGCCATTTTGTCAAATTAAAAAAAAACCCCTACAGATTAATAATCTTTTTGAAATTTTTGTTTCGGATCAAAATTGCGGCCGCAATCGTGGACATCGTACAGGACCTTTTTTTTTACGTGTCATTTCAACAATTTATTCAACTATTATACACCTAATAAATAAACATAAAAAAATCATTTTGTATTCATCATAAATGTATTTATTTATAAAAAAAAAAAGCGGACCGATTAGTTTATTTGAACATTAAAAAAAAAAATCGCGAAAATCAGTGATTTTTCGGAGGGTCACTCTGAGACGATCCCTTAAGCATTTGCTCTAATTTTAAGTCCATTTCAGTCATGTCTTCATCTTGAGATCTTGCAACTCGTGAATGTCTTTCAATTCTAACTGTCTAAAACCATCTCATTCGTTAAAGGATAAGTATTTCAAGCCCGTTTGGGCGGGCGGGTATGCTTTTGCGTTTTGATAGATAGTACATAAATATGCAATTGGTTTATTTTTTTCATATTTTTTATACAATAAATTTCAATGTCACTGTTTTCGGATCCGCGACTAATGAAATTCTCACCGGCGAGTACAGAAAGTTGTCACAATTTTTTTATCCGTGAATACTGAAAACGCAAAGAACGAAACCGTGCATAAAGAGCTTTGACTGTAGGTACTCTGAAAGAAAAATTTTGATTTTTAAATTCCAAGGACCTGCCTGTTTTTCTGACTAGGAATATTTCAATTCAATCAATTTATCGCAATAACATCTGCCATAAAAAGAGGATTCGGTGACACCAAATATGTATGAATGTGTGTACGTTTTTGGGGCAAAATTTGAGCATATCCATAATCTGATTTTTATCCCCAGCAGTAGAAGCAGGTACGTCACATTACTCCTAAAAGCCCTTAAGAGACTGAGAAAACATGCTTTCCATCTTGGAGTAAATGTGCGCGAATTTCCCCGCACATGAACCCCTTTCGGAGGGTGAAAAATCAGCTTACTTCGCCCCTACGTCGAATATTTTTACCTCACGTTCTTACCCTGAGCATATTTCCTCTGCCTAATGAGCACGGCCTGAGGATATTTGTCATAAAAGTTTGATCTGATTCCGCCTTTTTTCCATCACAATACTGGCAGAAAGAAATCCCCGCCGTATTTTTGTTTCACTTCCTCTTGTTTTTTTTTTTTTGTGCGCAATTTTGCTAACGACATCATCAGAAGTCCCACGCTAAGAAGAAGTTTAACGAGACCCAGCATGATCTGAGCCGGTGTAGAACCTATCGAAGAAGTGCTTAGACACTGGTGGGGCCACTCCTAATCTGTATGCAAATTGAAAATCGTTTGAGGTTGCGGTACGCACAGAGTATATACAAAAGCAGAACGCTGTCTCGAATATTTATGACTTTGGATTATCCGGCAACAGAAAGGGTGCCACGATTTTTGCATATTTTTATTGTTTTCTCTAAGAAGAAAAATAGCTTTATCTGGACGAAGTTGAAAAGCCTTTAAACGCGCAATTTACATTGTGTGCTATCGCAGAGGGGAATAAGTCGACCAGATGATGGGTACAACAAAGGGTGGATTTTGAAGATTATTAAATGAGAAATGGCGAAAATGGTAATTATGGCATTGACATTCTGGCTTTCGGTTGTTTCTAGATGTTTTTCAATTCTTTACTGAAAAGGAAATTAGTAAATTGTTAATTAAAAGAATGCGGTAAAAAATGTGAAGTTTACATTAAACATAAAAAAACACACACACATACATTGTTTAATAATTTCTTTATTTATAAGTTAATAAATGAAACCACTGCTTAGATAAATACTGAAAATATGCGAAATGTACATGGGAGTTATTTACAGGTATGTATACACAATAACGATCTTATTTCTTCATTTTGATATTTGAATAATTGCTTGTGCCTTTTGCTACTTTTGATTTAGCTGAGTTTGCACTTAATCTCTAATCACTTTTTGTTTTGTTTTTTGTTTTTGTTTTTTACAGCGCTGCTGTATTTTGCATGCATTGTACATAGTAAATTTCTTGTACATTTGCCACGATCTTAGCGTTCTATGAATTAGTGATTTACTCCGCAGCATTAAGTGTTGCCTACTACTGCTTGATGGCACTATAAAATAAAGTACTGCTATGGTCCTTGATTTTCTACGCAGCTCAATTTGGTTCCCTTCTGTGTTATTCATTTGATTTTTAAGGCTAAGTAACGGTAAAATATAATGTTTCTATTTAATAGTACTTTTTTTGTTTTTTGAATTGTTGTGATTGGTGTTGACTCGTGATAATTTATTTCGGTAAGTAATCCATCTTTTGGCGGAATTTGTTAAAAATATTTCCATTATCTTTTAAAATTTGTCTGCAATGGTTTCTGCATTGATTTTAACATAATTTATTTTTACCTTTACAAAAAAAATGCATAATTTCCTCCTTTACAAGTTTGTGTTAAAAATGTTTTGATGTTCGATTTTTGTGGCTAGAATGAGTCTGTTAAAATCTTTTCCCATTCAACAATGGCCAAGTCACGAATTCTTTTAAACTTATATGAAGAGACTTGAGTGATCTGTGAATCAGTGTTGAAATTCGTAGGAGGAAAAAAATAACTCTCTCTACAAGATATCTCACAACTTTTTTCGAGATAAAGTGTCGCGAGATTTGGCTACATTTTTTACATGAAATGTTTTTGATGGTATCCCACTTCTTTTTGTAGATGTTTTCCTTTTTTTCCCCCTGCTCTCATCAATTCTCACCATCATCACTCTAATCAACCGCATTTGAGAGTTTCAAACAACTGAAATATTCTCTCCCCTGTCTGATTATTACTAAGTAGAAAACAATTTATTTGTATAGTAGGCAATACGAAATAATTAGTTCACCACGTACAAATAAATTTTCTTGTAATCTTGTAATGTAAGCAGTGGAAAGAACACTTCACCATTTCACCATTTTTAAATTTTTCCTTTCTCTATAAACTAAAGACTAACTGAATACAAAATATCAAGTTGTTGGGTGTGCTACAAGTAACTTATCTTTTTGATGATCGATCAGTGAGTGAGTCAATGACGAAATTACGACATTTTGATGATCTATATTTTGTAAACTATAATAATTAGAAACTTGTACTTTAAGAGTTTCTTTTATATCATTAAGTACTCTCAGTGACAGAGGCTTCAGGCTTTTACTCTGATCAGCAACAAGGATACAGGGGGCTGCATTCCCTGAGTTTCTTTCGGAAAAGGTAGTACTGCCGTGCTTGGTCGTACTGTATGTACGTATTCTTCGTTAATTTCAATGGTTGTATTTTCATTTTTGTCTTCATTTTAATTGGCGTCATCAATCGTCTTGTTGAAGATTTCAAAACATAAAAAAAGAATTGTTCCCGCTGGTAGGGGGTCGCTTTTCCCATGGTAATTTTTTCTATGTACATTTTATCCACTAATTCTTTTTTCCATCGCAGAACATTTTCTTTTTACAAAATGTCTAAAGGAAAAAAAGAATTAATGATGTAATAACAATGGGAAAATTGACCATGGAAAAAACGTCTCATAGAAAAAATGAAATGTAAAAGCGTTCTACAATTGTTCCCGCTGTCTGCTAATTTGTGTTTAAAAAATCAATGCGGCCTTAATTCTGCGGGATTGTCTGTTTGCATTCACAACATACAGCCAAAAGAAAATGGAGTAAGAGAACACGGCGCAATATCGTATTCGAAGTTGACAAAAAATTCGCAATGTACTTATGCATCCCAAAATATCTTAAGCTTCTAATGGATGTAGATGTGATTATCCGCTTAAAACATTCGCATTCGCATTTCCATTTGAAAGTTCGCTTCAATTTTCATTTTATTTAAAATTCGTCTTCCAATGCTAACCAATTCTGTTTGAAATAAAATTTCACTTGATTTATTTTATTCGCTAAAATAAATATAGAATTGCGACACCATGCACCCACCATACAGCTACCAACGAACGTCAGAGCAATTCGATGCGCGAGGTCCGCTCTTATTACAATTTAAGGCAGTGGTTTTATTCACCGCATCATAATCGTTTGGAACCTTCACAAAAGTTTTAATCAATTGGACATGCATTGCAAATGGCAACACTTAAGCTGCTTAAAAGCTTACGTCCGCACTTTGCAAATGGCGTCCAACCATTGCAGTCTGCAGTTGTCCTCACAGAAAATTCAATGAGATGTGTGAAATATTGTAAAGAGAGAGCAGCTGTTAGTTTGGAACAAATGTGCCAGGCAGGGATTAGGGTATTGTACGTAAGAGGTTACGTTTGGCATTATAGTAATTTTCCATGCAAGCATGTTAATCCTTAATTATTGTTAAACGAAGGCTGGACTGCAGTGCATGTGAGCTAAAACAATTGAAGAAGTGCCTGGACAAACGAAATATGAACTATGGGAATTTCGTTAAAATATCAGGCAGTTTTAGGAAATATGACAAACAGCAGACACCATGTACATTACATTTGTTCCATTTTTACTAACGGCATACTTATTACTTGTCATATGTCAAAAAGTGACAACTACAACTTTGACAGATGAAAAATAATCTTGTTGTAACACCCATTATATCGTAGATAAAATCCTTTTTCTATTTCGTTTTAATTTTACGAATGTTATAATCAGCGAAAAACAATTGCAGACAATTTTTTTGATAAATCTACTGCACATATTCATACACGACTTTTTACAAGTGTCGCGAAACATTCAAGCTTTATTAAAATTTAATGTTAACTGTTAAAAAATTTAGAAACTCTTTTTATTGTGTCGTTTCATATTGGATGATGTGTGTATTTTTGGTTATCAATTTCTGGTTACGAAACTACTTTGATTTATATGTTTTTTGATATGCTATGTTACTTCTATCGGAATACAGAATACAACGGTAATAAATTCGAGGGATTTCGTAAATATATTTTCAAAAAATAAGCCTAAATTTACACTGATATTCGGTCAATAATTGGTTCCCAATACACTCTCATGCAAAACTTTACAATTTTTGAAACCACATATTCATAAAATCAATTAGCGAAAATCCTTGCATCGTTTTAAGTGAAGTTAAGCTATGTTGAATGTTGCTCTTATGGTAAAACCTTCTTATATTTATTGGTCGTGTTAAATTGTTTGTATTTGAGCATATTCTATTTTTAGAACTTTTGTGCATATCGAGAAAAATAGAACGAGGAATGCACATAACAAAAATATAAATGATAGAAAACCGCTAATAAGGGAAAATCTACAAAATTCTTTATAGCAAATATAATGGCTTTATTAGGACAATGATAGAGCTATTTATACCGGCCACTCTAAGAGTGATTATTGTAACATTTTTAGTGTTTTAACTCCAGTCAAATCGTTGATGAAAAGGGGCTAGGTTTGCGTTAAATCGGAGTCCAACGAAATTTTAATGGTAGGTACGTAGGGGGTGCTACCGAAACACTCTGCCTAAGTTTGCCCTTCGGATTCCGCAAGCAATGGCCGCCATTTTGAATTTTAGGAGTTAAATATTCAAAATGTTGAAAAACGTTTAGAATAAAAGTTGTTGGAAATATGGTTCTTAATAAACTTTGTAATAATCATTTTTTGCGTTAAACTAATATTTATTGAGTTGATTGACGTCAGCCCTAAATTTAAAGATGGCGGCCACCCCTTCCAGAATTGAATTGAAGTTTAAAATTTCATCGTGATATTCGAATTCAGTAACCCCGAAAGCCCTAATAGTTAATTATTTTGTAGTGTGATGAAGTTAGGAGAAATATTATGTGCCACCGGCAACAGTCAGAATTAAAGTAGACAGAATTTTATTATTTAGTTCGCCACTAGCTTAGCGCGCCGGTCCGCGGATCTTTACATAACCAGACGGTTGTTCGTAACTTTTATTAGCCCCCAGTGACCCCAGAGTACGAAATAGACGGAGAACCCACTGGCAAAAAATGGAGCGCATAATCGCATTACACGAAATTTTCAGGAAAAGTTCCTTATTGCGGAGACACCTAACCAAAAGCCGCCCTAAGTGCCCGTGCCCTCACCAGCACATTTCCATGTTCTGAAGAGGGTGGTAAAAGTCGAGTTATTTTTTTTCTTAAGCCTAATTTCATGCGAAGCGGTTTATTTAAATCTAAAAGAGAGACAGATTTTTTTTAAAACTGCTTTGAGTAGAAGTAGATATGAAATTGGGTTCAAATGAAAGTTAAAATTCTCTACACTAAGAGATAAGTTAAGTTTCTCCGAGCATAAGGAACCTTTCCTGAAAATGTCGTGTGGTCCAGTTATGGGCTCCATTTTTTGCAATGCCGTGTCGTTACCGTTCCTTCGCCGATGTTGTTTAATGTGAAAAGTCCAACGATCGTCTAGTGCGAAAACGCCTCATGTATTGGAATTCTTCAAATTGCTTCATCTGCTCTATCATTCTGTACGAAAACTCAAAAACAAAAATAGGGACTCGCACTTTCGTTTTCTCAGTTATTTTTGAAAATATGTATCTATTCCACGATAAGAGCAACATCATGCATGCTTGGCGCGCAAAAATTATTGTCTCATTATGCTGCTCTAAATTTATTTGACTCATCTATTCCTAAGTTAGTAAAATCCACGCAAAGTCACACCATGGAAAAAATTCAAATTACAAACAAGTCACTGCAGCTACTGGAGCTTCTCCGTTTCACGTTGAGCGTCTTCTTAAACTTAAGCACTGAGGATAAAAATATTTTTGTACGGTTCGATATTTTCGACACAGTTTTTCTGCTATCGTCTACTAAATTCTTCACATTTTGTGGCTGATCTTGGCTATCATAAGAGTTACGCGATTTGGGGGATGCCGAACAGCTTGCCTCGCCGCCCTTCTTCTTCAGCCCTTTCCGTGCATAGTCTGGCCGGTAGCCATCGTCGTCATCGTCGTCGACTTCACTTTCACCTACCTTCAAGATGCTCTCCAAATTCAACACCCTCCGGTTAGTTTTCTTGTTTGGTCCCGATTTAATGTTGTCGGACTCCAGGCATATGCTCTGCTGCTTCACGAACTTCTTCGTCGGCAGATCTTTCCTTCGATGTTTCTGAATAGCCGTACTGATGCTCAATCGCTGTTTGTCCTTCTCGCTTAAGTTGTGTATTCGCTGCGGATTGAGTTTCACCTGCGCCACAACGCCCACCAGAAGCTCATCGACGTTGTGGTCTAAGCCACTCGAAGTCTCGATAAACTTACACGCTATGTCCTTAGCTAGTTTTCTGCCAGCTGTAAAACATAAAACAATTCGGCTATCAGCAATAATGAGCATTTCAACTTAATGCAATAAATTTGAACTTTTGAAAGGTACGAGCGCTTTTATTGCCGCACCTGCACCAGAGGACGTACCTGCAGCAGCCACAACTGTGCAACCCATCTGGCAAAGACGTTCCTGAGTAATTCTCAGAAACAAAAAGTGCACTTCAATGCAAATATAGAGCCCAACTTACAAGGTCTGCGAAGCGAAATTGAGGATTCTCTTAATAAAATCCGAATTTCAAGGACTCTTGGAATCGTCCCGGCATGGCACAAGAACAAAACATTATTCCCAGTTGGTGGCGGACGGTCGTTCCGGACACCAGTCACAAATGAATCTCAACAATGGGAAAACGCAAATAACCCCTGATAATGCGAGAAGTCACATTTTTACTATCCTGAAAAAGCTGTAGATGACACCATCAGGGTCGTTTCCTTGAAAGGAAGTGTGTTGGAGAGATATCAGCAGCATTTCGCACTTGCCATAGTCAAAACCCATTACCACTACAAAGCACCTCTTACCTCTTACCTGTCCTTATAATTTCTTTGGACGTTTAAGGACCTTTTTATCAGAAAGGCATCGTGTGGACTTCATTGACGGCAATTCAGAAGATCGAGCATCTTGCACTTACAATTAGTAGCGCTGCTGCCTTTGGCAGAAATTGATGAATGCCTCATACGGGCAGCAAACAACTTTCTGGGGCTCTAATATCGGTAGGAGCCACCCAGATGAGGTGGGAGAAAACATTTCAACTTTTATATTAGTTCAAATGTGTAATCCAAAATCTTGTCTTACAAATAGGAGGCCTTGATTTATTCCCACCAAACTTTTCATGTTCTTGTTCTCATTATTTCTTTATACAGTACTCCCTGATTTTTTAGATTAGTATAAAAGTAAATAAAAATAAGTTTCTTAAGTGACACGCTTTTATTCAAAACCGCAATAAAAAGTAAACCACTAAAATTTGTTTTCCGTCTTCCACATTCATATTGGTATGTATAAGTGTAAATCGGTGTGTTCAATGACGGTCGACCGCGGCCTAAGCCATAAACACTAACGCAAAACTAAACTTCCAACCAATCAAAAAACTGGTCATTTTTGGCCTACTTTGGCCTTTTATAGACGGCCTACAATCATTGAACACGTACTTAGCTTTCCCCAGAAGTACCACAGTAGTTATTTGGCTGTGTATTGTTTGCAACTTTAGGCACATGTACACAATTCAGAGAGTGTCGGAAAATGGCCGCACAATCTAGCCGTGTTGGCCGTGTTAATATCAGAAAAAGCACACGAAAATTATGGTCCGAGCCAGGCTTGAACCGGGAACCCCGAGGTGATAGCCCAGCTTACTTACCACAGAGCTATTAGGTCCCAAAACCCGTTTTGTATAAGATTTATAATCTTTGGTACTCCTCCAAATAAATTATTATTATTATTGACTTATTCCTGAATCTCAGTTTAAGGGCTTACATATGTAAGTCTTGAAGGAAAAAAAGAAACAACTTTTTCAAAAAATTGTATTTTAAAAACCAAAACTTCAATCACGAAACAATACTATAAAGAGAAACTGTGCAAAGTTTCAGCAAAATCGGTCGATTCGTTCTCGAGAAATTTTGCCTACCACAAAAAAAAGGCTGGACGAGAAAAACTGCAGGAAAATCGGACAATTTTCAATACTTTTAGCTGTAAATTTTTTTACAACTTCTTGAGATGCTACACTTTTCTATGTGTAAATTTCAAATAAAATAGAGGTTTGGTTTTTAAAATACAATTTTTTTAAAAAGTTGTTTTTTCTTTCCATCAAGACATATGTAACCCCTTAAGTGGAGAAAATGGACGGTTTGAGTTAAACCACTACTTGGCTCAACTAAAGACTCAAATCACCAATGTGAAATCGAATTTATATGAGCAGAAGCCTAAGCTGCACCTGTGGTTTAAAATCAAACTGTGAAGTCGGACATTATAAACTATTCTCAATAATCCTGTTTCTATCACAAGTGTTTTTTTTTCAGGCAATGGATATCCTATGAAAATTGTCTGGATACAAAAACCTTGTCGACATGTGTACTTTAGAGTCGACATCTTGTTCGAGGTTGGACCGTATAAATCCAAACAGGTCTTTGTACCTATGCGGCGACGGCTATCACTTTGGAAAATGCATGCAAAAAATTCTGGATTCCTTTTTATAGACCGGAAAAAAATCTTATGATTGCCTAGTTTTGGGCGAAAAGAACTAGAATCTGATCTTACCAATACTTTTTTGTTTTTTTTGATTTTTGCTTTCAACTACTACGTCAGAACTTGACAAAGTGAAAAGTATGTAAATTTAAGTCCTAAAGTATAGCCATTGGTAACTTGAAATGAAAAAATCTAAAGGGACACGAGTTATATAAATACTCCAAAATCCACTTAATAATAAATACGGACAACAGATATAATCTTGTTGCCAACGGGCACGTTCCAATGAAGCTAAAGTCGCTCCCCCAAAAGCGTAACGAAAAACAAACAATTTAAGTCAAAAATAATATTCATGAAATACTTACTCTGTCTCGAAACCTCTCTATGTCGCTCGAGATCTGTTTTGTTCCCTACCAATATAGCACCTCTTGTTAACAGCATCTCACTCTCCTTAAGGTAATGTAAAATCTTCTCCGCCGCCTTAAATGAATTCCTATCTACAACAGAATATACCACTACGAACAAGTCTATGTTATACGTTGAGCAGAAAGCTTCAGTCTGAAAAGAAGAGCAAACGAAAAGAAGATTAAAGAATTATTCAGTTCGGCTCGCGGGGCCGCAATTCACAAATGACATTAATTGCAGTTTTCGTTCAATGCGGGAAAGTGAGCCCCTTAGGAGCCCACATTAGCCAGTCCCCGTGCCTATTCATGAGTCCATTGACTTGTGCCCAAGGAATTATCACGTTTACAGTCGTTAGGTCGTCAAAAAGACAATTGCAAATCTTTTATGCCCTTTGCGCGAGTGGCATTTCCTCCAGCCTAGTTCTCGCTGTAAGTTCTCCATTGTCGTAAAACAAGTATCATCGCATATTTTATAGCCTTCGGTGGGAGTCTTTCCCACGCGGCCACATAAAGCCATCTCGATAAAATCCCCTCCTTGTCGAAACTATAAAATTGTCAATATCGGTACCTAGGGAGCTCATGTAGAGGGCAGGGCCATCACGTAGTATCACAATGGAATTTCTGCAGAAATCTGAAAACTTCGTGAAAAGTCCCAAAGTGGGATTTAGGTTCGTGGATGTTCAGCGGATGGGAAGATTTCAGAAAATCCTGAGTTATGGGAGAGCACAGCGATGACAAAAATTATTCATTTAAATATGTTACAGTTCTTTGGAGGATTGAAAGTTATTCGAGTCTGCAGCGCTCCCCCAATAGATCACATCTCACCGCAGACATGTGGGCATGAATAAGAATTAAAGGACTTACTCCACGAATTTTTAGAACGCTACCCCGAAGGTCACAATTTTATTTCGGTAGGTTGAAAGACCAAAAGGAAATCAAGTCATTGTTGTTATGAGAAGAACACAATTTTTATTCTTAGGCGTCCTGCCGTAAAAAGAAGAAAATGATATGTTTCGATTCGAAATCAATAATACAAATTCATATAATACAACTTTGACAAAGAGAAAGTTTAATAAAGAATACAAATCCCCCGAGTTTTAAATACAAATCTCTTTTTACATAATCGTACAAGCACAGCAACCTTAAAGCCCGGAGATGAAAAAGAGAAAGTGGGCAAGTGTGTGCCCGCAAAAAATGAAATGTTTGTATTTGGATACCCTCGAACATGGAAATTATTTATAAAAATGTAAAAGATTACCTCGAACCATTGTCCAAACTCCTGGAAATGTGAGATAAAATTTGAAGGGTTTTCTGACCCTCATTTGGCATAATCCTAATTTGTCTTGCTATATGACAGCAGCGTTGTAACCTGCGATGCGGCATTTTATGGAAGTACGGTCATATATTTGGGATGTGTAGATAGAGGTTTGTTTTAACGAACAAATACGTTTAGAGTAGGTTTTACAGCAGAAAGTTTAAAATAAATTAATTTTATTTGCAGCTGTCATTGTAACTGAAAGTTTGGTATCTGCTAACAATTTGCGTCTTTGGGAATTTCACAAAAAAAATTCCTGATTTTATATTTTACCAATTTGATTTGCATAGGACTGATTTTTCACTGGTTATATACATATATTTATTAATTGTACAGAAATATTGCATTGTGAAATTTAATACGTTCAATGTCTAAATCTAAACCTCCAAAGGGTTAAGCGAAATTAGCTGTCCGTCCGTCCGTCCAAATATGTGTGCAGAAAAATTCTATCCTCACGAAGAGCGAACCCTCGATACGGTTTATGTGACAGGCTTGAATAGGAGACCAGACGCGGCTAACGTACCCAAGTATGGGCTTTATAAAATCTCAATATATCAGTCGAGATATACGAGTATAGGGATCATTAAACTCCTTACACATCACTCTTAACGAGCCCTACAGTCGCGTTAGCTTTGTTAACAATGGAATCAATGTGGTCGTCAAAAGAAAAACGCGAATTAATAATGACCCGTAAATCTCACCCCTTGTCAAGTCTAACAAAAGAATGGTTTTCGATAGTGTACCTAAAGTGCATTGAGTTTCTTTTTCATGGAAAAGACATACAGGTACACGAAGGTGTCTACGTATCACGGCCAGAGTCATCAGATTCCATGCGAGTGAGAGAATCAATTGATGTAAATAATGAACAATAATGGACCAAGCTGACTGCCCTGTGGTACACCCGTCGTATTTTTAATACAGTTAGAAAGCATATCGCGAAAACAGACACGTTGAGTACGTCGAAGCAAGTATGACGAAATCCAGTCAGCAAATCAAGAAGGGAAACCAAGAGCGGACAGCGTATAGACAAGGATTCTGTCGTTAATCCTATCAAACGCCAAGTCTGTGAAGATGCAATCAACTTGCTTGCCAGATTCAATAGCAGGAATTCAAAAATTGGATAATTCTAAAAGATTAGATGTGGTTGATTTGCCTTTAATAAATCTGTGTTGGAAGGGCATAAGAAATGGTTTACTGTGAAAGTACAGTGGCAACGAGTCTATAGTTAGAAATGTCACACTTATTGCCCTTTTAATGCAAGGGAACGATCACAAAAACCTTCCATGGATTTGGAAAAACACCACCACAAAGAGATAATTTTAGAAAGCACGAGGGCAGGCCGTCAGTAGTTGAGTTGTCAAGAAAAAGTTCCAGAGATTGTGGTGAAGTCAATTCGTCAATTGCGTAAAATCCTAGAATCACAGGAAGCCGTGCTTAAAAGATCATCGTTAAGATGGGTATCCATCTTGTTTTCGTTTAGAGTTGACAAAACTCCAAAACTTTCGATGTTGAAGACAAAACCTTATTATTTAACTCAACAAAGATTCAATTTGAAGATGTAAACACATTTTTAAGCGCAATGGTTGAAAATTGCTTTGATATGCAGTAGAAATCGGTTTGATCGTTGGAATCAAACTTAAATTGAAACTTAAACACTTTTATTAATCATTCTAACCCTTTTCGTTCTGCATTCGAATCGAACGCAATTTTGATTCTAATAGGATTTCTCTTTAGATCGTCCTGATATTTTTGCCACGAGGATACCTGTAGATCAATGGTGAGAGCTGTAGACTACTGTTCCAAAGGGCCCGGGTTCGAACCCAACATAATTGAGATAGTTTGCTTTCGAATCTTCGAAGATTATATGAATCTGTTACAACTTAACTAAGAAGTATGAAATGGTGTATTGCTAGTGTAAGAAGATAGAAGTTTGTAAACCAGAACCATTTTCATTTTATTCAAAATAGATGTCCTAAAGTCGCCTTTAGGAAATTCTTGACAAGGTTTTTCTAGCATTACCATATTACACATTTCTCGCTTGGATTCATGCGAGTTCCGAGCTTGCATTTGAAATGTTCTCCGAATTTATCAAAATTCGCGAGGCTTCCGATGACTCTGTACTTTTCGATGGCATGCTCATCTTCAAATTTATATGCCATCCTGGTCTTCCTTCCGCAGAATGTTTGCGCATAAGACAAGAAGAACAATTGAGTGTTTGTCATATTTAGGCCCGGCATAGTTTCGTCCGCCAAATTGATGTGGCCATTTGCTTCGAGCCATTTCTCATAGGCGAGATACGCCTGCCGGACACCTCCTGCATCAGCAATATTTTCAGCCAGTGTTGCGTTTCCGTTGACATTTTCCAGCACCTCTGTCATTCTGTATGAGTTGTACTGGTGTATGAAGCATTTGGCACGCTCCTGAAAAGCTTCGTTGGACTCCTCACTCCACCAATTTGTCCTTCGCCCTTTTTCGTCATAGCGTCGGCCAACGGAATCGAATCCGTGGCTCATCTCATGGCCAATCAAAGTTCCCATTGCGGCGAAGTTGTATGCCTTCGGGAGATCGATGTTGAAGAATGGCTTGCGCAGCATACCAGCCGTAACAGTCATCTTGTTCTTTCCAACAGAGTAAAAGGCATCAACATCTGCAGTGTATTTTTCGATGCCGCGTGTCTTCTCCAGAACTGTGAACAAGTGCCGTCTTAATTTGAATTGCGAGAGTTCCATCAAGTTCTCATAGAAGTCACCTTGCGGCTTGATATTCAATTCCTTGTAGTCATCTTCAAGAGATTCGAAGTCGAGTGTCAACTCCTCATCGCCGACAGTGATGCCCATTTTTGCTAATTTTACTAGTGCCCGCCTTTTCGTGTTTGTGTTCATCCAACCAGCCGTCTTGATAATGTCTTGGAAGGCCCTTTTAAGGTACATTGCCATGCTAGAAGTCTCCACCTCAGCGGTACTTTTGTGATAGTCGCTTTGTATGTACATCGCACTGAGAACGTCGGGCACCACTTCATTCAGCTTACTTACGCAGAAGTTCCGGTGATACTTTGGAAACGAGAACTCTGGATGCAGCTCCACCAACAGCTTGATGAACATATAATTTGCAACGACCTTTGGATTCTGCGACTGAATGAATTTTGAGATTCCCAGCAGGAACTTTTGATTGGCCAAGTAAACGTTTGTGGTCTGATTTATTTCCTTGCCAAAAAGAGCATAAATGAAATCCGTTAAATTCATGGAAGGAATCGCATGCGGGAGATCTTCAACAGTTACAGTAGTGGGATTCGCCTTAAAGATATTCATTTTGCTGAACTTCCTCCAGTTGATTCCAAGCTCGAAGATGCTCTCCTGCACCTTCTTAGCCTTGTATGGCTGCATACCGTACATCTTCAGTATGTGAATTGTGATCTCCTTCATCCTGTGGTAGTCACGCGATCTTTTATTCTTGCTGAAGTGACTGGAAATACCGAATGGAGCTTCGTGCAAATTCACAACTTTGTGTTGAATGTCTGGGAAAATAACCGGAAAAGCTCCATACTGCGCCATTTTCACAGTGATGTCAAACCAGTCGAAAGTTTCCGGATTCCAATTTGGGTTCAAAGTGGGCCATCCCCCCAAGGTGTCTATGAGTTTCAAGTAAGCCTTACTACCCGGATAATCGAACACGTTCTCAGCCATGCAGGACTGGTAGAATAGTTTCGCCTTATCGGTCACACTCTTAACGTTGTAGTCGGCCACCTCCGTCAGGATGTCATGCAGCGCATCGTTTATTTCATCGGATACGATTTCGAACACTCTGGTTTGCCACTTCCCGTAACTGTACTTGTTTACTTTGAAGAAATTCCCGCAGGAGTACGTGTAGAAATCTTCGCAGGGATCAATCGATCTGTCCATGTAGGCAGCCATCGTTTTTGCATATGCAACTCGTTCGCTTTCTGGCAGCTGCGGCACTTTCGGGGCAACATCCTTTGTCATGCATCCAAATCCAATTAAGAAACTTATTAGAAGTAACCGAACAATTACTTCAAGACCTTCACTTGCCATGTCTGAACGACTTCCTTGACTTCGCGCCTAATCCAAACTGACGACTCCGGTAATTCTATTTGATTATATGTGCATAAGATAAGCCATCCAAAAATATACTGAGTGGCCCAAAAAATGATAATTGTTTTAAATTAACTAGCTGTTAGAGGTCGGGCTTTAAATGCCGATAATATTTTACATCACTGGATTTTCGCGGCTTTAAAAGTAAACAACGAAAAACTAAGTCCAACGCACTAATGACGAGGAGCAGCGAGCTGGTTGCGTCACATTTAATCGCTGTCGCGTCTGTAAAATTTCTGAGATTATTTTAAAAGCTTTTTATTAAATGTTTAGAAACATACAGATTGCCTCAAAAGTATTAAAAATTAATTTTCAAAGTTTTACACAAAATGGGCTGTTGGATCTAATCGCTGAATAAAATACGCTTTTAACTTTACACGCATAAATTGACCAGTTTTACTTGAAAATATCTTGAAGAGCACTATTTCAATATTTAAAGTGAATAATACATATTTCGGAAACAAAGATTTGAACCACTTTTAACTTGGCAATGCATAGACAAAGTATTCAAAGCTTTGTGAACTTTATGTCGAAACGGTCATGACGCGGCGGTGGGAGTAATAATTGTTATGAAAAAATTTAACTTACAGGGGCACAGATTAATTCGCCTTCTTACGCGTTTCTGCTGGAATTTTCTTTGCAACGCGTCCCTGTCATTTTTCATGTCAGCCATCTTTACTCTCTCACGATTTATTGTTCCCCGAGTGTACATTTGCTCCGCAATAAAGACTTCTAAAAATAAGTGTTCTATTTATATCTCGCTAAAATTAATATCGCGAATCTAATCCCTAAAAATAATTTCAATGCGTTGCTCTTAGATACTTCTACGTATGCAAATCCACGCACAAAATATGAATAATCTGAAAAACAAACTGGTGTTTAAGGGGTCTACCCTCTTTTCGGAGGGAAAAATAAGGTTAATTTCAATAAAGTTTTCGATAGGTTTAAATTATGAAAATGGAAAAAAAATTGTTACACTCCATAAATACACTCTCGAACTATATCACAAAATTTTTTTTTATTAATTTTTGTGAAATTTTAAGCATGTAACTGCTCGTCGAAAAATGATCCAAAAAACGAGAGGGGTGTGCGGCGTTGATGAAATCTCCGAGATGCATGGTCGGGGAAAAAAAAAGCAAAGAGTTTTAGGTTCAATATATTAATAGCTATAGCGCATCGGGGGCGATTTTTTATTTTTGCAAAATTTACAAAATGGCGGACATTTTTTGAAAAACTACGAAAAAAACATGTTTTTTTTCACCGTCTTTGGCCAAATAAAATTTTAAAATCAAAATTTTGAAAAAACCCCTCGACGCGCTATAGCTGTAATCATAAAGAATGTTTGGTAAAAATTTGGTGGGAATCGGTTCGGTAGTTTCCGAGATTTCATCAACGCGGTGTCGAAAAAGTTATTTTGTGAAAAACGCGATTATAGTTTTGTTAATGGCATCGTAAAAAATTTCACCTAAGCCTAATCAGCGATGCCTGGACCATACACTATGCCTTCTTCTTCCTCAAAATGCACATTTTCATCCAAAGTAGCGTTCCTGCGATATGTTCTGGCTTTCTTGGAGGCATCAGTGCTGCATCGGCCGCACGCCGCACTTCTTGATTATAAACAAACGCGCAGAGATGTTGTTATATCAAAATTTTAAACTCGACTAATTTTGAGACAGAAATACAGTTGCACTGCTCCGATCTTTATAAAATTTTAATATGATATTTCTGTATATATATACTTTACGAAAATGCAAAAAAACAAATCGATTTATAAAGAGGGTAGACCCCTTAAAGCTTGTTGACATTTAAAGTTTTAAAGCGCCTTTTCCGAAAACTGTGTATATTGCCATTTCTATTTAATTATTTTCTAATTAAATAAAAATTTAGGCTTGACTTTCTGAAAGCCTTTTTTGCAGTAGATGACATATTTTCTCATTTATCACACGCCTGCCATATCAGTCAAATCCTAAAAAAAGAGCGAAAAAACCCTCTCAACGAATCATCATTTTTCTTGAATATGAAATTTGCAGGTGGTATAAATAACGCCATCAAAGCCGTCAGAGCTTGTAAAACAAAAACAGGCTCCTCAGGCAAACGTATCAGTACAGAGGACAGATACATGAGATAAACACAAATTTCATAAAATTTACAATCTCATTACATATGAATGATGTAAGTATCTCTGGATGTACCTGCTAAGCGGTTACGAAGGCCTCAAATATGTTGCGCGAGCCCCGCACAATTCCCTCATTCCATCGACCCAAAAACGTATTTACCTCTTGCTGGTACATATCCGTCATTTTTCTGGCAACCTGTCTGACTTCTGTAATATATTTTTTTCCTAAAATCCTTTCCCATGCTGACTTGGCTGCCAATCTCGTTTCAGCTCAATAGCTGCGCTCCATTACTTAACTTCAAATTGGTAAGCCCTTTCGGAAACCACCCTTCTGAAAATCTGTGGGTAACGAATGTTTTGTGAGATGAAGGAATTTCAGACGTTATGGCTGATTCTTTCACACAAGAGTTTTACGAAGAACTGCTATTCTCTAGGAGCTCCTTTTAGTTAATTATACTTTTAACCTTTTAGATGAGAAAGGGGTCTTGGATGTGATTATTGAACTCAGGTTGTTGCTGGGTTCCCAGTTTTATTTTACTCTTGAAATTAAGGATGTGTTAACTTTTTAAGGGAAAAAACCGTTTCGGTAATCAATACCATTCATTATTCGTGATTTAACCCTCTGTGACTGACGTGGGAGTCTGACAGATACCGCATACACAAGACTATGTTATAATAGTATAATTCATTGGATTGTTGCTCCACTGTTCTCTCCCAGTACCTTTATACGACAGTTTCTGCTATCAGTAAGAAGCGGACTGCCGCACAGTGGGGCAGAATCCCGATTTCGTGGCCAAAAATCCCAAATTACCTATATGGGGGTTTTTGAGATCGCTGATTACGAATCTGAGGTCAGATTTTCAAAATTCAAAATGGCGGATCCAAATATGGCGGACTAAACTCATACGTTGAAGATATCAAGTGAAATCTCATGTAATTTGGTTTTCGAGGTTATTGCTTACGATTCAGGAGATAAATTAGAGCAAAAACATCGTAAAAGTATTGTAAAATTGATATGATATATTGATTAGTGTAAATATGAACTTTCCACGAAAATTCTGCTCTTGAAACTTTAAACCCATTTTTCTCGAAACATCATTTTCTAAAACTCTCATGGGCCTAAACAAAAAACTATTCAACCTATTGCTTTGAAACTTATATATGTTCTTCTACTTATTAATAGTTATCGTCCGTATCAGAATTGCTTATTTTCGAAAATATTTTCTTATTTTTTTAAACGATTTTTAACGAAAAAAAACATATTTTCGTAAATTTTTTTTTTTACAGTCCGCCATTTTTTTTTTTTTCAATGAAATTGATTAATTTTTATAGGGACGATAGCTACAGACCTACTGAACAATATTCCATTCGATTTTTTTTTCGATTACCTAAAAAGAGGTAAAATTTATGCGTTCACATGAGAATACCCCCTTAATGTCGCGCCACGCGTTTTTCCATAAAAATTAGTCTCACTACTCAGGCTGCAGTCTGCTGCAGCCAGTTTTTTAATATGTTATATTTAACATAGTACACTATCAGTTCCTTGTCGAAACAAGATGAATACTCGCTGAGACATTTTTAAAACTCCATTAGAAAATCGATTTTATATAAATATAAAAAAAAATATGCTATATACTTGTCGCGAGATTTAAATATCACAAACATAAAATGAACAATAATTGTGCATAACCATATATTCCACATACCTCCAGAAAATGAATCCATTTTGCCGAATTTGAATTGAACTAGTTTCCTCAGTTTCGCAGTACTTCAAATAGGTTAAAAATAGGAATCATTTGGAATATGGAAGCGGTGGAATATTTTTTCGAAATAATGTTCCAAATGAGTCATCAATTCGAAGGTTATTAAAAAAATATGTGGAAACTGGTTCGATTGTAAACAATAAATCACCAACACGTCCTTGTAGTGTAGTTTTCATCGGAAACATAGCCACAGTAAGACAAAGTGTTACTAAAACCTGATGGACATTAATTCGTCATCGTTCACAAAAATTACAAGTTTTAAGAAGCATCTGTGGCGAGTTAGTGGCAAATTAAATTTTAGAAAGTCAGAAGGCTTTGTCTGTCAAATAAAATTGTATTCTGATTTTGTTTGAAACTGTAAACTTGTATTTATTGAAATTACTAAAATCTCATTCTAAGTTTTTTGTGAAAATAAATGCCCTGAGAACAGGACTGAAAGTGCTTCAGGTTTTCTACAATCAAAAAACTTATCGGGCAAACTAATTCAAACTAATTGTCAATAGAAAACTTTAGCTGCGTTCTTTTAATGTTCCATATATATGCGTAACATATGTTGGCACTACTCTTTCCATACAAAAAACTCTCCACTGTTCCCGATAAAAAGCAGGAACTTAAGATTTTGCATGGGGAGAGTAGGGGCAAGTTCTAGGTGTATGCAACATTAAAAGAACGCAGCTGTTGTTGACGCACACGCTGTGTATTTTGATTAATATTTAAAAATTAAATTAACCATCGAAGTAAAATAGCTTTACTTACCGACATTTCACAGGCAGGATGATCGATTATCTCCAGGTCGGTTTCGACACCATCGAGAAGGACCGAGACCGTTTTTTGTCCATAGTCATCATCTGGAACAAAAGCGAACGACAAAAGGAATTTTAGACAAGCACAGTCAAAGCAAAATTAAAAGACATTTCCCTCGAATTCCCCTCTGGATTAGACGAATGATTTATTGTTTGCTTTCAATTTGAGTCGAATTATTTTGAGACATTTGTTACGTCAAAATGGAAATTAAGGAAAAGCCGCAGAAGGAGAAAACTAATAAGCTTCAATTTATTAATTGTTATTCCATCTTGCAAAAACTCGGTAGGGAGAGCCCAGCAACGCCCATATGCTGCTGGCTATTGAGAAGGTTGTTGAAGTGGGGTCGCAAGTCCTGTGACATTTCCATATTTTCTTTTTTCTTCTGCGGAAAATGCCCTTCGCAATTTAATTAGCCAGCAAATAAACGAATTACCGTAAATAAGCAATCTAATAATAGGTGCCTACGGTAGGGCAATTTAACAAGCTTTGAAAGGGAGACCCTGTAAAGGTAACCAATCAAATAGCTTGAGCAATTATTAAGAAGAGAAATATACGTGATTTCTTTGAATGATGAATTCTTTCAAGTACGCCACAGTTGCCGACCGCGGAATGGACTTTCCAAGGAAACCGCCCTAGAAGTGTTCCAAGCATCCTTCCGTGGGTGAAATTCAAAATGTTGAATAATTGAGCAATTACTCTTCATCAGTTCAAGGGCAATGAGACCCCCCAATATAAACGTGAAGAGCAGCATCGTTAAAGTTTCAATAATCTCCGTAATCCACTGCACTTACCTTGCGACACAATGAAGAATGTTCCATCATTTTTCTTATTTGCCGGCTTCACATCGTTTGAGTTCTTCGCCCTCCCCCACCGCCGGATGTTCAGGTTATTTGCTCCCCTCCTCGAAGGAAAACACATTTATTATCAATTATATCGTTCTTCCGAAGATTTTTTTCCTCTTTCCCTTTGCCAGAACGAAAAATTGAGCAGAATAAACTCGAGGCGGTTGCCTTTTGAAGATAAGCCAAACGTAGAAGTTCATCACTGGGGCGGCGTTACTAACTCACACGCGAACAAGATATTGAGACGAACTGGGGGGAATTTGGCAGTGAGGCGTCAGAGGTTGTTCGCATGGGAAGAATTACTTAAAATTGAATTTCCCGCGTGGGTAAAATGATTTATGTACGACTTCACAAATGGTTGTGTCGAAAATTGTTTTCCGCCTCAACGAACAAGGAAGCGGTCGTCTCAGTTGTGCCCGAAAAGAAAACATCAGTCTATTTTCTTTCCTCAACCCGGCGAAAGGGTATTTTTTCAGCACTCAGATATTCCTATGTGACATAAAAATAATAAAAACATAAATTTAAATCTGATTCCTTTGCTGCTCATACGAGTTTCTCATTTTGCTAGGAAGAAGGGACAAACGCAGCATGTATCCCGTGGAATAAAAGAAGAAATAAGATTTCTATGATGTGCGAGCCCTGAGGGTTTCATTTAAAGCAGCATAGACCTTTTGTAAACCTTAATTGAAAAGGTTATTCGAGAAAAATAAACTGTTTTCCGTTAAACTCCAGAATATTCTCTGAAGACATTTTTTCACATATTAATCGGGTAACATTTATTAACCGACTTCAAAAAGAGAGGAGAACCCAGGAAAAGAGGAATATAAAAACTTTCTCCTCTGATGCATGTAATGCAGACCCTCTAAAGGAGGTGAAGATTACTCCATTTTGTCTCTCTCTACATTTTTAACAAAGCATGTCGATGTCATCGTAATGGAGCCGAAAAGTCCCAACCTAAATGACGCATTGATATGAACAAGGAAATTAATTTACTCCTTATGTCGATTTCCATGGCAATCACTCGTGTGAAGCAGCACTGTTGAAGCTCTCTCAAAGCAAATTGCTTTGACTAAAAAGACTTGTCATACTTAGTTCTCCTCGAAGACGTTCGATAGTCTTAACTTAAGCCTTCTTGAAAATTTTCGTTACAATTTTGATTCGTAGTCTCAGCCATTAAACTCATTTGTAGCTTTCGGTCCCATAAGTCGCAGTAAGTTAAGGCGGATGGTGCGTTGTCTGCTGAAACTGCGTAAATCTCATGTGGGGTTCCCCAGAGTTCGATCTTGGGACCTCTACGATGACGATTGGCTTTGCCGTAGCGAAAAATGTTACGTATGAGAACAATGGAAAATTTTGGTTTCAGCTTTTGTACGGATACTTTTTATTACGAGTTACCAAAAACGAAATAAATACGAAAACCCAATTGTGGTCCTGATTCCACTATAACTTAAAATATATACACTTTACGAAAAAAGTTGATACTACTAAATATGTAAACAATTTCGAGATCTAACAAAAAGTTTTTATCTAGCATGTCGAAAAGATGAGATATCTGTTGTTTTATTAGTCTATCTAAAAATTTAAATTGTCTCCCTCTATTTGGGTTGTAGGTCCTAATTTTAATAATTTGTGAGATATCCGCGTAAATGATAATTCAAAAGAAATATCACTAACCAAGGATGTTACCAACCAAAAAGGTTTAAACAAAAAGCGCACCCTCCATTTTGTAATAAATGGCGTCAAAAAGTGGTTTTGCTAAATCTTTGAAAATTTTCGTGAACTTCAAATGTCTGTAAAAAAATTTCTGATGACGCAGATGCTTAAAACATGTTTCCTTAAGGCCCTTTTACGCCGGGGCAACACTGTGCGGTATTGCTGCATGCCACAAGCCGCATGCTACAATATTTAAAAATGTCGCACATTGTTGTAGGAATCGTGCGGCATGTCAACACCTTGCGTCATGTGGCAGTCTGTTGGCGCTTCTATCCATACTCGATGGATTCCATGCGACATTTTTGGAATTTGATTTAAATCGCGGTTGTCCTATCTTGTACCTTCTAATGATTCCGAGTGTGAAGGAAGAGGGTAAAAAAATTATCAGTAGCGTTAGGTAAAACCAGATTTGGCACTTTGTCGTTTTCGCACCTTGAAATCGGTGTAGAGTTGTACGGGGAAAATCAAGTACATTAGAGACTTGTATGAATCACCTGTGGCTAAAAATCTTAATGTGATTGCCAGTCGCATTCTGGGTGAAATGCTATCTTGGAAGTTGGTGTCCTCTTTTTGAATATATGGTGTAATTAATTGTAGTAAATGTTCAAAGTCCTCAATTGACATTCTGGTAAAGTCTTTAAATAAGGCACCATCATCTGCATTTAAATTATTTAGTAAACTAGTCCGTGGGCCGTTCTGAAATAACGTTCTCTTCCACCAACGTTTCTTCTTCCGTTGTCTAGCTGCATGGCTTAGTACTAAATAAAGCTGCTACTAAAGTTGCTTGATCAGCCATATTCTACGGTGTCTATCCCGAAAATCACAAAAAAATAGCACGATGATTTGAAAATTAGCTAGGCACGATGTTGCCTTGACATAAAATAGACTGCCGCATGCTACATCGGCCGCATGATGTTGGCCATTGTAGCATGCAACAAGGAGCCGCATGTCACAATTTTTATCATGCCGCACTGTAGCACGATGTTGCTCTGGCGTAAAAGGGCCTTAAGTCTACTTCGTCTACTACAACCATGGCTCAGTATAATAAACGGAAAATTATAGAAAAAATTTGTGCTCGTCCTATTTTATCGTCCTCGAGATATTTAATAAAATAGTTCAAACTTTTGCAGTATTAAAAATTCCTACCAACTGATTATTTGCCTTTTACAAACTGTTTCGAAGCCCGCTCTCAGATTTATCAGATTTAGGGACGTGACTTATGGCTGTCTTGCCAACTGCTTTCCTTGATTCATCATCCATGTTCAACGGAAAACATTTCAGTCCATTGTGTGCATCATTGAATTTCGTTAGGAAAGAGTTGGAAGATTAAGCCTAACCAAATCACTATATTTCGCAGTATCAACTGCTACGTGTATGTATGCATTTCCTGAAATAGTATGGTAAACAACTACTGAAAGCACTCCGTCCATGTTTCGCTTCCTATCTATTTTGCAACCAAGATACATGTATGTCCCCTCGCACCGGTACTTCGTCTTTGATAAACAAGGCTCCCTGAGCTTGTGCATTTTAATATAACCAGAGAAACCACTTTCATAAATAACTTTTTCCGAAGTATCTGGACCCTAGGCAAGAACTCCATCTTCCTCCGCACAATACCACCTGGAGAACTTCCCATATTTCATCTTTTCTTTCCACTAATTTTGCTGATGCGAGCAGTCTACCAAAACTGCGAAATTGAGACATAAAGGAAGAAAAATCATGCAAAACTTACCCAGACTAAGATCGTAAGCGCAAATGTAGTCAGATGTGGTGAATTGGTACGTTAGAGCGGTTTTACCAACACCTGAGGCCCCGAGCATAGCAATTTTGTAGGCAGGTATGGATGCGGTACTGCTGCCTCCGCTATCGCTGACTCCCCCACCGTCACTCTGTTCATGCCCTATCAGGACATCTCCAGATACTCGAGACGCATTGCTATTGAAAAACGGTACAATGGAGGTAAAAATGAATAATCTCAGGTAAAATGTAGCTGACCTATTATTGCGATCTTTTCCACTGTTCGACGTCCCGGTGGAAATCACAGAGTTTATCGATCGGGATCTCCTGCTCCTGCATGTCACGAGGTAAGATGTTAATGCGGGAGCACACTGGATGTGTCTAGATGATATATTTACCTCAAGGAATCGCCTAAATTGCAAATCCCATGCGACGTTATGCTGAAGCTCCGCAGTCGGTAGTACTCGATATCCATATCCGCGCAGTGTATAGCCGCGCGTCGTGTGTCTGCCAAACGCGGCTGCTTGCGGAACAAAAGAAAAATTCCATACATTTCTTTCGGCTCATTCAAAAATCCATTTCCCCCCAGGAACCTAATAATGTTTGAGGATTGAGGACTTCATGCGTGGTTCGTGGAAATGGTGCGATGTATGCTGTGCGCACTTTATGCGACACCGAATATGCTGCCGACTTGTTTAGCCAAATATCGGCCCAAACGAACAGCATAGGCACTTGTTCCTTGTAACAACATCGCACCGTATTAATTTACTTATTCACTTAGTGTGACAAAGCGTGGCCCCCGTGTGGGAGTGGGAAGACAATTCGTTGGAATTTACTGGCACAAGCGAATCCGACGCTGGAACGCACAATTCCCGGGGAAAGCTCCTTTTCCTAGTCAATCAATTCTAATCAAGTGGCTGAGCAGGTGTATCGAATTACAAAGTCAAATTACGCGAAGAGGGGATAGATGCCACCGACAACGACGGACACTCCGATTGTCCACTTAACGTCGACCCGCATTACCTTACCAATGTTTCTCCCACTCAGGCACTTGAGCCACTGCCACTTGTCAGGTCATTCAAGGCAGGACAAAAGGTGCCGAAATTGATGCGAGCGACAGCAATGGTAGGGTAGAGTTATGCCCAGCCACCGAGAAATTCCACTTTAGGGGCAAGCTATTAATTTGTCGGGAAAACAAGGATTTACCAGGATGTAATAAAGTAATTGGAACCGCTTGATTGCGTCTCGTATTAAGTCAAATTAAGATTGGTTGCAACAATTGAACCGGATGAATGGGAACGACATTTTCCAAGACTTCGTTTCGTGGAAGGTGAAGTTAATTTCGTTTTCTAGAATAAAACAACAATGGATAAAAAAATGTATTGTGACACACAAGTATGTTAACAACATCTACTGCTCTTACAGAAAATAGTCCGTCACCTTTTTTTCCTGCCATTTTATTGCCTCCGACATACGCGAAGAAAACATAGTCCACAAATTAATTAGAAGTATGCGCATTTTTGTAGTGCCTTTATTTTTCGTGTGATCATGCACAGGGTGTGCCAAAAAGAAGTGATCAAACGAAAATGCTCCAAATTAGACCAGTTTTTGAGGCGATTGTGAAAGACTATTTAGTCTTCTACTGCAACTCGATAATATCAAGTAATCAATCAGTTTTAAAAGGAGCAGATCAACATCAACTAATCTTGTGGAGTTTTCAAATTTCGGTTTAACGAACTTAGAAAAGCGTAAGCAAATCAATGGTGTTTAATCATTTGACAAGCTTTCTCATAGAGTGCTGATTTTTAAACTTCGACGACTTGGCTTTCCCAATGACTTTCTTCATTTGATTATAACCATGTCATACCAATCGTTCCTATAGAGTCAAGTTTTCTTTTTGCTTTTCTGACCCTGTTTCGGTTCTGTCGGGAGTGCCACAGGGCAGCCACCTAAGGCCTTTGTTGTTTATTATTTTCCATAACGATGTGTTTCCTCTAATTGAGAACTCACATGTTTTGGCTTACGCTGATGATTTAAAAATTGTCCGAGTGACCGAGTTGATACGCTTTACCTCCATCGCGATCTTGACATTTTTACTGAGTCCTGTTCAAAGAATCACATGAAACCAAATATTAGTAAATGCAACTTTATTTAATTTACTAGGATGTCTTCTATTTCGGAGAACTCCTAAAAAATCCTTTACGCACCTTTATTTCGGCGTTGTTGACTTCGGACTGACTATTGATACTAAATTCGATTTTGGACACCATATTGACAATATGATCAGTCGCGCAAATTTCACCCTTGGTTTTGTAAAGCGCTGGTCTAAGGATTTTAACGATCCCTACCTTGTAAAAACATTGTTTTGTGCCTGTGTTCGTCCTATCTTGGAATATGTTTCAGTTGTTTAGTCCCCTCATTACTCTGTGCATATATACCATATCAAAGCTGTCTAAAAACTTTTTCTCTGTTTTGGTCTTCGTCACCTCCCCTGGGGTGATCCCTGTAGTCTTCCTACTTATAAATATAGACTTAAAATTTTGGGTTCGACGACTCTTTCCAACCGTAGAGAAATTTCAAGCGTTACTTTCATGCACGATATTGTTACCAGCATTATACTCTCCAAAGCTATTAAAACTTATTAATTTCGATTAAGATAGCCCCAAAAGGAAGACGTCTGAAGGCGTTAAATCGGACTATTTTGGTTGCCAATTTCAAATTTCTCGTGCAGAATATCCATCGTGACATGCGCTGTGTGACACGTAGCACTGTCCTGTTGGAACCACATGTTCATCCAATTTAGGCCACAAGAAGTTGCTTATCATCGACCTGTAGCGCTCGCCGTTGATGTCGCTAAAGATGATTTTTTTGGCAAAATTTCGGTCAACTTCCGAATACGTGCCACCAAGAAAAAACGCGGCGGATATTTGAATGTCCATTCCATACTTAATACTTGAAAGACTCTAATTTTTTTTTTCTTTTAAACTAAGTCATTAGTTCCATTGAGTAAAAAAATATTGAATCATATGAATATTTTGCTCTCAAAGCAGTGACGTTATGAAAAACCTTTACAGAAGCCACTTAACGTGTAGTAGGTCAACTGATATTTTTTGTGAGTAGAAAAGGAGAACTTTAGATTGAAAGAGCTTTTGGATACAAATTGATCCACGTTGAAACGTTTCGTCCATAGTCAAAATGAACCCAAGATGAGAACTTGAGATGCCCATGGCCATTGCTAACAAGCGCCATCTCATCGTGATGATTTCTGCAATCACTTCCTTAAAAAATGTCCACAAATTTGTTGAAAATAACAGTCCCGTACACTCTCATGTTTCCTTCCTTTTTCCATTTGAGGACATTATTCTTCTCATTTTCCAAAGGAACTTATCCCTGCTTTCCCTTTTTCATTATTTTTTGGGAATGCTTTTGCAATTTATTTATTACTTTGTTATTCCCTTTTCAAAACAAAAATGAATTCGTCACCCTAAGGGCCTAAGTTCAAGCAAAGGAATACCTCATCCAAAGGGCAAAAATAACAAGCCCCTGGGTATAAAATCTGGCTCTGAGATTCCCGAAATACTACTCTGCTATTATGAAACGCGATGGCATGTCACTCAAGCGGATTTCCTTCCATTGCCTTTTCCCATGATGGACATCAAACGACGTGTGCAACACAACACCTATAAGCAGTGTAGGCTTTCAATACTCCTAATAAGAGTAATAAGCGGCAACTCACAGAAGTTGGTCCCTGAAGGAGTTTTCGAAATCCAATGAGACGGGCCCAAAGAACTCCATGTGCCGGAGGTTGGCATTTCAAGGTCGTTACAAAAATATTGAGAAAATCTTTGTTTAATTTTCCCTCTAAGCAAACCAAACGTACGTGACCTGAATCTGCTCGAACGTTTGCAGATAAAGAAAGCGCCGCAAATTAAAGTTCACTCCAGGAGTTTATTGCCAGACGTGACAAACGGATGGAAGTGCCCCTACCGACACATAAAGGAAGGTCAGGACTTCCTAACAATACGACCAGTAGGAACTCCTGGCACAGAACGATGGGGAGCGCCCGATCAGGCGACATTTTTTTTTCTTTTCTCTTTTTAAAGAAACACTGTGGGACTGGAGCTTTCCCCCTGCGGAACTCGGTCGTATTCAGGGCTTACAGAATTCCCGAGGGTAATAAGCGTCATAATACCACAGTAGACCCGAGTGCGGAATGATGCTCCCCGCTCCACGAGCAATACGCAAATTGCGATATAGTTTCGCATTAGCAGCGTCTCATGCACCTTTCCTGCGATGATAGCACATGAGTGCCGGGAGCAATAGACAGTATTATGCCAAGGAAATGCTTTTAGCGCCCCGGGCAGACGGAGGGTCTTCATTAAAGAATGGAAGGGCGGGCGAGGCAATTGTTAACTCATACCTTCCGGCTTTCGGCTGGCATACTTGACGTCCTCATCCGCTGCTTCTGCTTGTAGCCCATTTGCGAAATGGTTGCCACACTGCCGCTGAAAAATCCTTCGACTTTGGTCGTTGTTATCGATGTTGGTGTCACCGTGCCACTTGTTGCTGAGGATACAGGTGTGGTATTGGTTGTTGGTGTACTACCACCGCCAAGCGAAATTGTTGACGTGGGCGGGAATTGAGGTGACACAGCTCCAGACATCGCCTGCTTAAGGGTTAGCACCCCGCTCTCCGTCACAGCTATCTTCCCTTTCTGTAATGAATGTATACCAGCCGTGGAGCAGCTATTCACCGGTGATTTCGCGTGCGATAACCTGTCCCTGGAATTTTAATGAGATTTGTTAGAAATAAGCACAATTACATCAATAATGTTTTAGACATTGAGGTTCAGCTGAGAGGATTAGGGTAAACTCAACAAATATTTTCGCATGGAGTCGCAACTCCGGCCGAGGCCGGCCTGTTTATGTGCGCATATTTGGCAAAGTAGAAATAGCAACGCTTTCCTCCATACGCGCAGATAAATGTAAACAATATGGGAAATGTTTGTTATTTTGGCAATGTTAAATTAGCTGTAAGAGGATAAACAGACGTCCGCGTAACTATCTTGTTTGTGGCTCGCAGAAAATCCATAACGCTGAAATCCATTGATTGCATAGTATCTTCAGAATTCGCAGTTTCCAATGCCGTTAAAAGGACAAACAAACCCCTCGAAATGTTGAAATCGATCCAATCCACAATTTTCAATTACACAAATCCAAACAACTCGTGGAGCGAGAAACACTCCACCCCTCCACTTTGGTGTCTCCGCTCCTTTAATTGTATCTGCTCAAAAACAAACAGCGGGACAAGGTAAACAGAAGCCGAGGGAATTAATAATATAAGGGCACAAGCTTCAACAAAAGAATTATGATTTAATTACAGAACCAGGTCGTTACCGGGAACCTGGGGAGCAGTCCAGGAGGAATGTGAAATTTATGCAGAGAACTCCTTGAGTACACACTTCCAGAGCACTCCCAACAGTTTTGTGATGCTGCCTTAAAATTGGCAAATTGCATATTCCGACTGCTCTCAAGACTTAAGACTAATCTCCCGAGTGGGATTGGAGTTTAGTCAAAGCAGTACCCGTGTGTAAATGTTTTAATTATTTAAGTCGACGACTGGGTAATGGTAACCCGTTCGGGTTAGCCAAGTTGGTCAATGGCTATCGAGTGCAAATGGTCATGCACCTGAATGCAGGGAACGAGAAATGTGATTGCCATGTTAAATGTACCCTAATGTACTCTGATTCAGACTTTGTTGTGGCTTCATAAGTGAAAACCAACACCTCCACACATGCTCCGATTAAAATCAGGAGAATTTTGAGAGTAAAATTAAAGGAAAGACTAGCATCACTAGAGGATGCAATAAAATATATTGCATTTGTTGTATAAATAAATAAATATATAAATATCGTTAAGCTTGACGAAATTTCGGATAGCGTCCTCCAGTATTGTTAGCTGTATTTCACCAACAACTCGTGGAACATTGTCCTTTGGATGATCTGTAACTTTAGGTTTATCTATCCAAAACTTCTCATGATTTAAAAACAAATCGAGCTCTATCAAGGCGAATGTCTGACGACCTAGTTCATGTTACCATTTCTACCAGAAAGATTCCCACGTAATACGGTTTCACGAGCTGTGAGACATGTCGCGCCATCCTGCTTAAATAAACCACATGACATTTTGTGTGTTGGGGTTTCTTTATCATATCACAATATCGTTAATTTGCAGTGAATGACGGCAAATTTATATTTGTGGAGCACACTCGACATTTTCACTCAAGGCAGCAATATTTTCATGTGGGCCATTTTTTTTTCGTGTTCGTACCCGAACGTATATATTTTCATACATCCCAAGTTCAAGACTTTTGGCGGGTCATGTTTTTTGGTGATTATTATAATTTTTATAACAAGTTTTACCAAGAATGGCAGAACTTAGAACTCATATTTTTTACGTGCCAGTTGTATTAAAAAGTCTCATATCAATAAAAATCGATAATGGGAAATGTAACCAGTGTTCCTTTTATCAAATAAGAGAATAAAAATTTACATATGGCGGGTGAAATGGGTCGGCCTCCTCCTAATATTCTAATTGTAGTACAAGGTGTTTTTATGGACTGAGGCTGATTCGAAATTGGCGCTTTTTTCTCATTGAAAGGACTTTATGACTTGAAATTCGGAAGCAATGTTGATCTGGCATCACCATTTTATCATGGAGAGTACCACCATAATAAAGTGTAATGCATGTAACTGATAATGTGCTACAATAAATGATTTATTTTTTCCTGAAATTATTCGTCACAATCTCCAACACACGGCGCCACATGTCATACAGCTCGATTAACACTTAATATTCTGAAATATTTCCACAACATGGCCTGGATGTTAAGTAATGCCAAAATTTGGTGATACCGCCATGCTCACCTGTTTTATCAGTCCCTATTGCTTTCTGTAGAGTTGGGAAAAGGCGACGTTAATCAACCAACCACATTGCAGCAATTGAATGACCATATTCGCAGAGATATCAAAGAACTTACGAACGACATTCGAATGAATGTTATATTCAAATGATAGCTAAAATTCCCTACTTTCCGGAAAAAATAGGTTGGCTTTTACCACCATCGTCATAATGACAAAATAAAATACCTCAAAGTGCAATAAAAAAATATAATATTATATAATATTATAGATTTAAGATTAAGTAAGGGTTCTTTTCCATTCATTTAACTTTTCCCTTCACCTTGTCAATTGCATAAATAATATATGATCTTGCTAATTCTAAAAAAAATATGACGCATATTGTAAATAATAAGGGTTCTAACCACTGTACCCATTTGTGAATTCATTATACATTTTTTACATCAGTTTATTAAATATGTATTTTAAACTAAACAAACGACGGGGGAATCTATTACTACCATTAGAGATTAGACTATTATCAACAATGTAAAATGTTAGTGAGACAAAAGACATAATTTTTTTTAAATATGTTTATGTAATCACATGACTGTAGTGTGGATACAACATTATTATAAACACATATTGTAAATCCTAATGACTGAATAATTTTTCCTTGTACAAAATATCTACAATATGAAATTTGTATTTTCCATTTTGTGAACTATCCCAGCAAAAAGTCTTCGCTCCCCTCCACAGCCCCTCCCTTCTCCGATCATTGAGAATGAATCTTATATATTTTTCTTTTTTGTGTTTTTTGTCTCAATATAATAATAGTCAGAAATCTTTGCTATACGAGTGTAAATAATGAAAAAAATAATACCACCAACTAGTACTCTTCAATGTGAAATATCACAGGGGCATAAGGTTTTTGTAAAATTATACACATCGTTACTTTGTGTTTATTTTTATGGCAGTATTTCTACAAAAGGATGATGGATGGAAAACAAAGTTTTCTTTAGAGGCTTTATTGTTTCGAGCATTTAATGTTATCCATACCAGTCGCATAAATGGAGATAATAGACAAAAACAATTAAAGGTAACAATAACAGCTGAAATATAACCAGGAACACTTGAAGATCCTATCATCTCTAATTGCTTACTACCAACAAAATGCCTACACACACAATTACAAAAACCCTAATAAAAACATAATTATATAAACTTGTGTTGAAGGACTTTCTTCCGCTTCCCTCAATTGAGTCTGGTTTATGAGGGGTGGACAAACACGCCTTCAGCCCGGGCAGGCAGAGGGTTCCCGCTGTTTACGAACGACAATAAACGTTTATTGTTGGTAATTAGTTCCTTTCAGCGAACGGTTACTCGGTTGGTAATTTATAAAGTTCATTATAGAGCTACAATGATATTTTAAGTTAGCTCCTACGTAGTTAGTAAGATACTTTCCTTTTCGTTTTTAGTTCGCAAAGGACCTGTGAACGTATTTTTAGTGTGTTTTCATGGAAGAACAATACTTTTTTTTTAGTTTTTAAATAAATCATTTTTTTAATTAATGGCATTTTTAATATTATATATGAGATATCGGCCAAATGACTGCTTACGACCGCGACGTTGGTCATATGATCGCTTATTACGACGATGTTTTTTTGAGTACAACATTTTCAATTTAAATGTCTTTGCGTATTTAGATTTTTTGACAATATACAGTATAGTATAGTATCTTTATATTGTTGGCTTGTTAGCGTAGATTTTTACTTCAAAACAATTTTTACTCCAAAGAGAAAACAGCGCATTTGAATCAGATGGTAAAAAAATGCCCACAAAAAAAGTGTTTTCGTTACGAGACGCCTGGCAGATGTGAAACATCAAAATTGATGGTTGCGCGCCACGCACACACAAGGGAGTAGAGAGCGGCCTCGGGGAGGGGAACACCTACAGCAACCTAACTATAAACCATTGTTGCAACCCAACTAAGATTTCTTGTGAATATGAAGTCAATCGGTCAAGTGGTATAGAAGTTATGACGGCATAAGCGAGTCTAATACCGGTTGCCGTCACGCCATTCGAATCGGTGTTACCCCCAAGTGCCAATAGATGTTTCACATCGAAAAAATTGTTTTCCCTTGTTTTTTAGACCTGGAGCCCAACAATGGCCCACTGGTACCTTTTTGGTATATGTGCATTCAATCATCAGCGGCAGTGATTTTTCTAACATGTTTGCAAACATCACACTACACACTGCGCACAACTTACGTAACTTTGACTCCATCGTGAGTAGTTGAGCTGTAGAAGATGAAAATGATATTTTTAATAAAAAATCATTTGCGTAATAGAAAGCCTAACAGAGTGGTAATTTCGAACACTTTTATAAAGTGACATATTTTCTTTTTCTTTTATCATATTCCTTTATTATTATCCATGTTGTTATGGCTTTTAGTTTTCGTGATGTATCAAAACTGTTAACAGAACTTTACTTAATACTTCACTTTGATGTACTCAAGGCAGAGCCATCGAAATAATCAATCAAATGTTGAACATTTTTAGAAAGGTAATAAAGTGGGTAAATTAATAAAAATATAAAAAATTAGTTGTGTTCATTTCATGAATTTCGGAGGGAATTTGGGATCGTTAATTCCAGGAAATTGTTGACGGTTGAGATTTACCCACTCTTGAGAATCTTTGGTTGTCATATTAGATCTTTAGTTTCCATATTTCAACAGTAGATTTGAAATTAGCGACCCTGAAAACATAAAAGGACCCGTTTCCATAGCAATCCTAACTTGAACTTTTTCGGTCGCTATATGGGATCCGTAATTTTGAAACCCTGCAATTACTTATAGCCTAAAACCTGGCGAGAGAACATATCTAAAAATTAAGAAAAGAACATATAAATCGGATCAGTGGTTCTCGAGTTATAAGCGTACTAACGGACAGACAAACAGACAAAGGGACGCTGCTTCTTGTTGTTTAAAAAATGAAATAAATACTTGTTTGCACTGCCTAACAATTGCCATTTAGTGTAAAAAAATTATTGGTCCATAGATGGGCAACTATGAGCCCAACTTTGTATCAACGGTTTTTATTAAATATTTTCGATAAAACAACATAAAACCCAGAGCATTTTGTATGTATTTCATTAGAGACGATGCGCTTGTCCCCAAAGCCTACGAAAAATTACATAAGCTGAATGTTTTAAAATTTTAAAGAATTATAACACAATGTCAGAAAAGGGGTTCACAGCTAGGGGAACCGACGGTATCCATTTTTATAAAATATTTCAATCATTGAAATATGATAGCGAATCAAACCAAGCAATAAAGTCACAGAAAATAAAATCAGTTAAATCTCACGTCGGGTGTTCGCCGACAGGGTTACATGCCAAATACTTAAAATAATCGCGACGAATGCGACAAAATAAAAATTGTTATATGATATGTTTGTTTACATTTTGAAACAACCTTCTCGATGACACCCCACTAATAGGGCACGCAACAAAAGATTTGTCGTCTCCAATTTGCAACTTAAAAATAAGTTTGTTTACAATTTCCCTTTTATTCTATAATACCGTTGAGTAAAAGCGTCAAACGTATAGAACAGACTAAAAATAGGAGAAAAATTTAATGGGGTGGTTTCATAAAAACACCCTGTACTTCTATAGTGTGAAACCTGTAAATTGCTCTTTATGCCGTAAAAAGTCTTAATTCGACTCGAATTCGCTATTATGAATTGTTTATGTATAATAGATGTCAAACACTTTTAAAGCCAGACCACCATGATGCCATGTTCTAGACCCCGAGTCTAGACGACATTCAAAAAGTCTTTACAACTCGCTAACTTATGATGAATTCAGCACCTTATAAAGCGATTTCCACCCCAAATGTATGTCTAAGCAAATCTCTAATAAATAAAGTGAGAATAGGAAGAAATATCAAGGAGGAATCCCTTTGATTCCAAAGTGGCACACGCTTGAAAGCCCATCCAAATATTGATGATACCTATAAAGTAACCCCTCCATAGAAACCCATCATAATCTGGTGTGCTAGAAAGTTAAGTTAACAAACGGCATGAAGGAGCGATTCATTGCCCAAATGGAGCACCTCTCACTCTTTTTGTCAACTGATTTGGTGATCTCTTTAGAGCCTCTTTGCATTTTTCCAGTCCTTTTAGAAGTCTACGTTTCATGACATCGCCTCTCATGGTGCGATCTATGTGAAAATGGAATTCTGTTCAATCCTTTCAAGTTTATGTACTTTTGCTCTTAAGGTATTTGTTACAAATGGATGAGAGTATTACAGTTGAGGAGTTTATATTGAAAGTATGCTTTAGAAGAATCCAACAGGTAAATAAAATATAATAACAAAATCCAGAATTACAAATTAAACAGATTTATTCCACAATTTACTCTGTTTTGCTTGCAAATAATAATGCATTAAAATAAACAAAATTAAATGCCATGCCAAAATATTCGGATCTCTGATTTTAGACTTCTCAATTCTCATTCAATTCCCTGCACATCTTTGCACCACTGAGCCTGTTTTCAATGTTTGCTTTATAAAGGAATTGAATTCTAAGGCCCGACAGGACGGAACAGAAGAAAACGTAAATGTCCAATTTAAATATTTACTGTTCAATTCAAATTCGTACGTGCTGCCCCTCCTTTCTTAGGATTCTGGATCTACCACTGGGGGACATATGTCCTCCCAACCCACTTCTCAGAAACCAACAGACAGGACGATTTGTTTTGTTTTCTTAAATCTTTTTCAATTTTTTCACTTACTTTTATACCTCACATTTCTAGTATAGTAAAAAAGTTCGTTTTGGTCGCTTTGGTGATGCTTGCAACTACATATGTATCTCCCAAAAACTTAAAAGAAATATATTGTTTGCGACATGCACTTTGTAGTGCCCTACAATATTTGTCCTTATCATTTTTTGCGTGAACCCAGCGGTTTCGGAGATATTTGCAATGAAAGGGCGTGTTAAAGCGACATTTTCCTTTGAATGCTCGGCTTCCTTTGACTGTGAGAATTCCATGGAAACAAGCTTTATGGTGCATAAACCCTTCTTATACAGAGTTCCATGACAAATTTGTTTGGTTAGATTATATTTTGGAGAAAAACTTCAAACGAGCCTGTTGCAGAGGCAGTTTTTGAACTAAAGAGCTACTGCTAGAAAAAAAAAAAACTGAAAGGAAATAAACCTCAGGGCAGAGCACTTTAAAAAAAAAACAGAAAGCGCCAAGAGAGCTCAAGTTATGAAATGAATGTTTGCGAAGAAGGCGCAAAAGTTAGTAAAGGAAATTAGAACAAATATTGTGAGGTAGAAAAAATTCTGCTCTACAAATTTGTTCTGTACACATGTTGCCTAAACATAGCGGGTATTAGCGACGAAAAAAAACCATATATTCCTCTGCGCGCTCCAGTTCCTTTTTGAACCCTAATCACGAGAATACCACTGGAATTAGCTTTATGATGAATCCACCTTTTTTGCGCAGAATTTCATGATGAATATTTTTAGTCATATGATACTTCTTCGTTTAGTTAAAAGTTTAAAAGAGAAAAAGGTTTTGATCCAAAAAAGGGTGTTGCGTTCACCATTAGGGTGAGAATTTTTTAACTCCTTATTTCTAACCCTTTTAGGAGTACTTTGTCAAAAAAGCAAAAGTATCTATTTGGCGATTTTTCTTAAAATTTTCTTGGACTAGAAGGAATCGCATCACTGTTAAAGTGAGTACAGTTCAGAATATAGCATTAGTCACATACCGTAATAATAGCATATTTATGTAAGTAAGGCAAACCAGAATGCATGTATTTACATATATGTCGATTTGAATTAAGTAAAGAAAGAATGAATATTTTATTGTTTCATAATTTTCATTTCTTCCGTTATCGCTTTTTATTTTTTTTTGCTTTTTCATAATACGCGAACGAAAATTGTCTTCTTTTCTTATGTAAAGTATTTATATGTGGTTTCCGATGAGATTCGACTTCGGGACGCCTGGCTTCTTTTCTGGACACGTTGACATTACTCCATTATACATTTCATATCTGTTACACTTATAA
Organism: Neoitamus cyanurus; assembly: GCA_947538895.1. Taxonomy (NCBI): domain Eukaryota; kingdom Metazoa; phylum Arthropoda; class Insecta; order Diptera; family Asilidae; genus Neoitamus; species Neoitamus cyanurus. The sequence goes on from OX384543.1 coordinate 34,424,051, forward strand.
ATTGACTCTTTAAAAAGGAACACAATCTCAATCATGTGGGACTCGAACCCTGGACCTCTGGAACATGAGGCTACCGCTCTAGCCATTGATATACAATATTTATAGCCGCGTTTGATTTCACAGAGCATTTTACGAATTATGTTTCAACCAAACATGTCACAATTTGAGGTGACAAGAAATATGTTTAGTTATTTCACTTTAAAATGTATCGTGTTTGAACCAAACTTTATCATGTTTTTGAGTATAAATCTATTTAATGCAAACGTATTTCTCTTTACAAATGCTGACTTGAACCCATGATTAAATATGAGGAAGCCAAATAGATTGATATTTATAATAAGTTGTGTTTGTTATCCTATGGCATTGATGCTTGATAACTTGTCGTATTCTGCTCGTCAAACCCTTTCATTTGATACCCATGTCGAGGAAGTTATGAAAATAGAGGTAATCCGCCATTTTCAGCCATCCACCAAATACGGCCTTATCGTGAATTCCGGGGGAATAAAATTCCACTCGAAATATACAAAATGTCAAAAGGAGCGACAATAAAATTTGATGCAAGTATTTTCAGGCATGAGATTGTAGTCCGATACATTTGACAATTCTTATATTTCCTGTAAAATTTTATTTCCACGGAATTTACGATAAGGCCGATTGAGTTTAGAATGACGTCACATAGTTTATCGTATTGTAACGCAATATAGCCTATGTCACCCGGAGGATTGATGCGATTCTAACGACACCTCATTTATCCAATTCGGTAAATCCAGTGGGGCTCTAGGCGGTAACATCCGTACAAAGATACATATATAGACTGAGAAACACATAACCTTCATTTTCGGGTAATAAAAAACAGGACAGCTATTAACAAACTTTCACTTAAACTGCGTTTAATTTTGTGCGCATCGTTTAGATTCTCCCTGTATACGCAGTAATTGTAAAGGTTAACGATAACAGTACGTTTGGTCTGACGTTGTAATGAGGAAATAATGAAAATTTAATATACGACGAAATCCACTGAATAATTAAACGAGTGGGGATAAACACTTAAAAATTAATTATAGCTGCGGCAAACAGCAGGCAAATGGGATATCACTTACAAACTCATCCGAAAGAGGAAATCACGAGTAGGAAACATTTTGGAGTCATTAACTTTAGCCGAGTGCATAGCTCTACCCCGAATGATTTCGCGGTACATTTCAGCGTTTAATTATTTAAATGAAACACATGACTCGACGGCAAAGCTATAATATTTCACAGAACCACATCACACGAATGGGACGGACACTGCATTCCAACCGGCTCGCAAAACATAGATCCCCGGCTCCTCGGTGGAGTTAATTAAATTTGCACCGCGCAGCCATAAATTTCGCTTCTTTTGCACTATATGTATGTGATGAGAACCAAGAGCATGCGAACAAAAGGCGGCTTCTTGCTACCAAGGACTGAGGAGACTGCACTTAGGACAAATCCTCCTCAAAATGAGAAGAAGTGATTCGTCCGGAGGGCGCGCTCTGCTCTGTTAAAACAATCAGGATAATAATAAAGGAAAACATAGGCGGGGGCAGGGTGCGGGGATGTATGGAATGCTGAAAAAAAAGCGCCTTATTATTTTAATAGCCCGAGAGATCCCGGGGCTAAGCAACTTCTCCGAATTGACTTCATGCAGAATGGACTTTTGCTAAAAATATGAAAGGAAGCTGTATGGGACGTAAATAAAAATAAGTGAGATAAGAAGAGGCACCTTGTACTGCTGTGAGGGATGCTGTGGGTCCACGGCGAGTCCTCCCCGTTTCGGAATATTTTGTTGTCGGACGCCAGCAAGGTCGCTGCTATGGACGAGGCGCGTCTCCTGTTTAGGATGGGCGACTTTTGCGGCCGTATGCTCTGAAAATGTGAGGAAACAGGTGACTTGGGGTTATATGCGACGAGAGACTGCACTTACGGATGGTCGCATGCAAGGATTCAGTTTGTCACTAAAGCACTTGTTCATAGTGGCCTGGGCGGTTGAGCGCGAAGATGAGCCCATATCCGAGGAGTAGACGTTTGTGGTCGCGGATCGTCCTCCGCCAACCACGTTCGCGCCGCTTACACCTGCGCCAGCAGCAGAGCTGGAGCCCCCTTGGGTTTCAACGGCTGCACTTACGTCCTCTCTTAACCCACATTGTTTGACTATTCTTGGTAAGCTTTCCTTTGAATGAAATCCTTTGCTCTGCTGTCGGCCAATGGCATTGTACGGGATTGTCGCTGTAGATGAAGACGTACTCATCGTATCACTTTCCTCACAACTCTCTGAAAAGATCGATAAATGAACAACTTTCATAAATCCCCCGTGACACTCGCAGGCGGCTGCTGACGCTGAGCTTAGCGTAACAGAAGAGACCGGAGGGGGCGTACTTAAATCATTTTTTCCTGACTTCCAGCGGATTCGAGGGTTTAAAAAAGTCATTAACACGTCACGCTCAGCAATTTCTGTAACCTCTTCACATCCACCTCGTTCTAAACGATTCCTAAACGAAGGCAAAACGCCTTGAATGGTTTGGGTAGGTGCCAGGTGAGGATATGTGATACGACCGTAGCAGCAGATTTTGTTTTTAAGTCTGAAGGAGTGCCAAGGGGTGGGTTAATCTGAATTTCAAACAACCTTCAAGACGTTCGGGGGTGGGGGCTTTTATTTTTGCTGATATCAACTTCCATAAGGCCGTCGCGCTTCAAAACTTGGTCATAATACATATAAGAAGTACCAAGTCAAGTTGTCAGCAAAGAAATCAAATTGAAAATAAAAAAATTCAATTATTCTCCTTCTTCTGCTATTTCAAAATGTGATTAAAATCTGTAATAGCTCAACGTCGAATGCACAGGTCTACACGGATACAAAGCATTTCTCCCACAAAATAATTTAAAGCAAGTTAAAAATATGTTGTACGATTAAATTGGCAATTAAAAATACCTACAGGTGTCCCACCAGTTAGTCACCTTTATCTTTACAGCCTACGACTGATTCAAAATTGTATGAGACATAAGCAATTCATAATATACGTATGTATAATACATACGCTTGCTTTAGAATAATTCACAAAGTCGTAATGATTCCAAGTAATCACTAAGGCAGGCACGAAATAACAAAAGATAATGGTTTGAGTCTCGTGGGACTCGGACGTGATAAACGATTGAAAGGATCGTCATTTATTAGCCTAGGCGCTGAATAGTATAAATGGTGTTGAATAAATTATTGGATTAATCATCAGTCCTGTCCAAACTGACCTGGATGAATTCCAAACAAAGCAACAGCTTAACAAATGAAGGTAATCCTCAAGTGAATTATTCAGAATTTTGAATTGCGAATCCATGGCCTTACGCCGTTACGGAGAAGCAGAAACAATCAATTAAATTTGGGATGAAATTAAACAAATCATCTTGCGTGCCGCTTGCGAATATATTTTTAATCGTTTATGTCTCATAAAAGAGAGCGGTTTGAGCTCATTCAGAAATTTTTTATTGTGACATGTTGTTAATTGAAAAATATACTGTAAACTGAATTCCGCCCATTAATTTGGTTTTTATCACAATATACTTTACTGCCAGTTATTCCTGGCCATCCTGTAAACTATTACCCAAATAATTTCAAGGATGATCACCAACAACAGAGATCGACCAAACTGAAGTTATAAACAGTTGAACATTTGGAATATGACAATATTAATTTAGAAGTGCCGGATGTAGCATTTTTTGGCGAATATTTTGAATATGATTTATTAAATAAAAAAACCTATCTGTTTTCGAGGTATCAAAAATTATAAAAATAGGATCTGAACTTGTAAAAAGGCAACTAATTGTGCAAGGAAAATTGCAGTCTATAAAATATTTTATAAAAGGGGTACCGCTTTAATGGTCTTATCAGCGAAGATATTTCCCACACTGAAAAGGTTATATGTGAAAGTTATGAAGAGTTTTGTTGCAATAAAGGTGCATACTTTTTAAAACGAAAGATACACCGTAGCATACAAAATTTAGGCTATTGTAGAATTTTACTCTCGGCAAAAAAGTTTCTTCTTTTTATCACAAACAACTAATGCTTCATTTCAAATTTGGAAATTTTGATGGCAGATTCGAAATCAGCGACCCCGAAAACCCTCCATTGTGGATTTTAAGGGCAGTCCCTTTCAGTTCAACTTTTTCGGTCGCCATATAGGATCCGCCATATTGAATTTGAAAATATTAATAGTAGGATCGAAATCAGCGACTCCGAAAAAAACCCCTAGTGCAGATTTTCAGGGTAATCACTTGAAGTTTAACTAATTTAATAACATAACTAACCGACAGCCGCCATTTTGAAACCTTGCACTTTATCAAAATAACAATTAGCCTATATATTAAGTTGAACCATGTACTACTTTGTGTCAAAAAATTAAATCAATCGAAGTAACGGTTTAGGCGTGATTGAGTAACAAACAAATATACTTTTACCCCAAAACGCTCACAAAACTTAAAACTCCGTTAAATATGCACTTGAACTGATGTCACGTCTTGAAAAAAAAAAACCGAAAAATTTAATAATAATAATATTATCTCGTAGGATCGAGCCTATATTGCCAATATTATATATAATTGGGTTTAGGAACATGAATATTCGATGGGTTTTATGAAAATACCTCCCGAACATTTTTTCTGTGTACGCTCCTGATATACATATAGTAATTTGTTAGTTCAGCACCGGGCCGTGCTGGTGACCACACTTTTATGGCATCCTACTATCATTCTTGAATTGAATTGGTCCACACACTAATCGCCCTGCGTAACATAAATTTTCTGATCATCTTTTCTAACTTTTCCTGCAGTTCTAGGCACTTAATAACTTTAAAAAAACTTACTTCTTACAAATTCCATTTACTCCATACCATTTCGATTTAATTTAAAGTACTGGTACATGACTGAAGAAGTGAAAAATCTACCGGATTTCCTCCATGGTTTTACTTAACACAAACTTTGAAAGAAATATTGGTGAACTTAAAAGGTAAGACATTTTTCACCGTTCTTACGACTTCTTACGACATCTTAACGAGAAAGGAACTTTCCCAGGTGTCTTACCGGCGGACTGAGGTTCTCAATTAATACTGCTGCCATAATTCAACTCACAACCAGACTTCGGTTATCGCGCCTTAATTACTGCAATTAGTCAATTATCTGATACTGTGCTCGAGTAGCACGATTCGAACTGAATCACAAGAAATTAAAATCTTTTGAAGTTAAGAGAAATTGCTTGGAATGCAAAGCCGTTAAAGGTATTGCCTAACAAAAAAATGTGGGTGTAAAGCAATTACTTCACACTAATTGCGTCTTTCGTGCAAATGACCCCTTTTCGCTGGTTTAATTGTGGTGTTCTGGCTAATTCCAGCCATTAGTTCGAAGGAGGTGGGACTTTGGGTCTGTCTCGCTCGGCGAATCTTAAGGACAAGGACCTCTGTGCGTGCACACAGTCGTAACTAATCTAATGATTGTTTTCCTTCATTTTCCCGAAATATTCGAAAGGGAATGGGCCATCAATCATATTTCCAGGACCTTCGCGTAGGGCACCACCGCCACTCACATTCGTCGCCGCTAATAGGAGAATCATTTCATCGGAATGGGGGGGCATTGCTTATCGGGGTATTCGCTCGTTTAACGAGCAGGATGTTAGCGCCAATAAAAAGTATTGATTGAGGCGACACGAGGAGAGGTTTATTATCACCACACCAATCGATAGTTCCGATCCGACGAGCACTGCGGCGATAAGCCCCACAAACCTTCTACTGCTGAAGGCCGCGAGCTATTAAGGCGGGTGACAAGGCGAAATAAATTGAATAGGCGGGAGCACAATGCTACTGAAGACACAAAAACAATAAAAAGCACCGGACGAGATGCAGTCCGATATGAGATACGTGGTCGTGTTAATTTTGCTTGGTGGCGAATGTCGATCAACGTCACCCGGCGCCCTTCATTTTCATTGTGCTGACAACTCGATTACCGACAAAACCAATTTTCGCGAAAGCCCGCCGGGGATAGATATGATGGCATTAAGCCCGGCTTTCGGGTAGATTCATTCGCATTTGTTTTTATATGGACTAAATCAATACCTGCTTATCGTGGTGCTCAAGCAATCGCAGGAAGAGCACTTAAGCAGGTTATTATCTGATATTTGGCTTGGCACTCCTCCAGCGAAGGTGCTTATGCTTACGCTTACCGCATTCGAAAGTCCGCTCCAGGATTGATGAGCGCGTGGTTTTGAGTTTTTGTACACCTGCTTGAGCGTCGCCATCACTCGATCTCGTGTACCCGAAGTCGATTATGTTCTGGGAGTACTGCTTCCGGTGCAAACAGCAGTACTTGATGTGTTTGCAGTAGTTGTTAGCCGGCCTATTCACCCGGAACGAGTTCGACCGGCCCACGTTGGTGCTGGCCGTGTTCGGACACCGCAGGCTTCCGCCACAACGACGCTGCGCATATTTTCCTGTTCGAGGGATCACCTGAAATTGAAATTTTAAAAGATTTTGAGATTTTCACTGGTATTATAGATAAGCTTTTGCGAAAGTGCTTAAAATTTTTTGTATTGTGACTGTACATTGTTAGTAAAGGTCAGAGGTGAAATTAAGCGCTAATAGCCTTCGAATTATATCGAAAAACACTATACATATATTAGGGTGGTCCTTGTTCCTAAGAAAATTTTCTTTTCCTTTAATTTCGCGGGGCACCACATAATTTGAAGAGCACCACCATAAGAAACTATTTCAATATTTTTACAAATTTTTGAATTTCAAACAAAAACTCACAATCTGTATTTTTTTTTGGATAATAATTTACCGATAGGCCAAACCTTACTTTGATTTCATGAATGGTTATCCTGGTATCTGGTACCGGACCAGAGTTAGATTTTTTTATCCACTTACTTTTTTTTATGTCGATTTTAAACCGAAAAAACAGTCGATTATTGAAATTTTTTTTACAAGACCGCCATTTTGTTATTTTTCACTCAAATCATTTAAATCTGCTACGGGACAGAATGACAACCATACTGAATAATAATCTTGTTGGAATATTGATTTCAGATGATTACAAAAGGAGCAATCAGGGGGGCCAGCCACCTACTTTTTTTTTTAAGACACCTACTTTACCTCACCAAAATGACGTTAAAATAATTTTTTTTTTATTTAACAAAAAAATTTTTGTTTTTGTTCAATAGCTAAATAATATCATATAATTATCATAAGAAGATTGTATTTCATTTTCTGCAAAAAAGAAATCTTTGAAAACCTTCAAAATTTAACCTCGGACATGAGACTACCCCCTAAAGTGGGGGGCGGGCTAAATCTCGACGCGTCGGTACAGACAGAGGAGGGGTCGATGGGAGGAGAAGATAAGGAGCCATTGTATATGCGAGTTTCACTTGCATGTAAAAAGTGATATAAACACTTAAATGAAACATTAGTGAAACCATCATTTAAGCTGTCTTTCAACGCTTCTTGTAAACACTTTGGCAACTGGTAGCGACCTCTAAATCTTAACAAAAAAAAAAAACTTATTTAATATTTAGATGCATATAATCAAATGACAAAGTGCCCCGGGGATAATTTAAAAGTCGAAAAATAAGGACCACCCTACTATATATGTAAATATAATTCGAACTATGAATACAAATGAAAATACAATGCTAATACATGATTAAAATCCAGTAAGTACTTAAAAATTCTCAAGTGATATAAAGCAATAACTAGTATTAACAAAAATTACACTAGTCGACAAGGATTTTGCCCTTAAAATACAACTAGGTCATCAATGTAATTATTTCTGTAGAAGCGAAAATGTTGCATCACTATGGTAGGTATAGTTTTTGAGAAAATCAGGATCCAAAGGTGTAAAAAATATTAATAATTTAAAAACTCGACTACAAAAATCGAGGTCACATTAATATTTTAAGGAGGTATAGCAACCAGCTAAGAATTTTAGTCAAACTTTAGTATTACAGGTAAAGCAGATGAGATACATTCGACATCCCAATTGAAATAGTAAATGCAATGGTTCCCGTCTGCTTTAAATAATGGTTACTCGCATGTACATACATATATGACCACTGCTACTATCCTTGACGAAGGGCATTCTATCACTCCAATTTTTAGCTACTTTTTCAACTCATAGAAAATAATCGAGAAGTGTCAGAATAGAAAGGGCCACTTTTTGAAATCATATTATTATCGCCAAATCAATATTTCTCTAAATAAATGGTGTGAGCCACTATACATATTTACATATGTATATGTCACGTAGCCACATTTCGCCAGGATCAATTTCATCCATATGTTCCAACAAAATATTCTGATCATGGTCCGGTGACGATCTCTATCGAACGCTTGCCACTGAGTCTCCGGCGACAAATCAATTACGGACCCCGCACACTTTCTATGGAAAAGTGGCTTCGGTCAAATTGGCTAATTTTTTGATATATTGTAGTTCTAGCCATCTTGAATAAATGTCTCCATGCGCACAATTCTTAAAAATGGGCAGTTTTTGCGCCACGGCTATTTTTGTACACTGATTTTTAGTATGCATACATAAACAGATACTTATGTAAAACAATTGATAATCAGAATTTATTGCTTTTATTGTGTGTGTGTGTGTGTGTGTGTGTGTGTGTGTGTGTGTGTGTGTGTGTGTGTGTGTGTGTGTGTGTGGGTGTGGGTGTGGGTGTGTGTGTGGGTGAGCGGGTGTTTGCGTGTACATATGTGTGCGTGCCATAGTGTGATAAGAGAGCGAGCGAACATTTATTTGCGAGTGATTAGACAAGTTATTTGCGCACGCTCGTGCGAGCGAGTGCGTGATTTCGTGTATGTGTGTTTTCGCTCCAAAATACTTCAATGCTGATGGATAACTGGTAAATAGAGGTTGTAGGTATTTACGGAAAATTTTTTAGAGAATATAAGAAGATACATTTGCAAGCGCTTTCTCTATTATTGAAAATTCCTTCACAGTTTCTCTGACACGTTTTTGAAACACGCTGTAAAAAAACAAATGTTATGTAACAAAACCGCTTACCTCAACAAACATAACATTCAGTTATTTACCGAAATGGAAAACCCGGAAAACGAGTTGTTTGCCCAAAATTCGAGGAAAAGACATAAAAGGGAATCTGCCACTTCGCATCCTTTGCATATTTTTGCCTCTGGCAAATCCATCTGATGCTGTTTCTAATTACTGGTCACGTTAATCAGCATAAAACGTTTTTAGGTTCTGGGGACAGAATAAGTAACAACATAATGCCGAGGCCCAAAAAGATTATTTCCATCTAATTCAGGAAAACATAACAAAAAAAGAAAGCGAAGCATAACACAAAAACACAAACTGCTTTACGCTCTCGTGCCTTTCAACCATCCGGTTTCGGTGGAGCTCTTATGGCTTCACGCCTCCTCATGGAAATTGTTACCAACGAAGGGTTTAGCTTGAATTGCTAGCCACAAGAGACCTCTTCCTAGTAAAGATTTATTTACATAACAACAGCAGGACCTTCTCATGGTAAATGGACTCAGCTTTTGGGGTATTTCTTTCTTACGTGGGAGAGGAGTCAATGGCTGTGGGTTAGGTGTTTTCCACTTTTCCAAAATTGTTAAAACGGAGAACACTTCTATAATGGTTTTTATTGTTTGAAAACTAGCCAACGATTCCTCTCAATGCCCTAGATAGATTAGATCTATTGAACTAGTTCCTGACGTCTAGTTGAAACAATGGTATTTTACAAAGGAAAGCACGGAAAATGAAAGATAATTATGAATAAAAGATGCAATTCGCTTTTCCCAATAGTTAGGATTAAGTTAACGGTAACTCCAAGAATTTTTATAAACCCAAGCAAAATGTCAAACGAGAAACTGAACTACTTCAAAGTAAATTGAGAGTGCCACGGCGTGTTGAGCCAGTTTTCGAATGTCAAACGTGTCGTCATGAACTAGTACAATTGCTGGAGTCCGTCTAGGCCCATGAAACCAGTCGTAAATTTATTCTTAAAGCAACAGTAGTGTCTAAAAACTATCCTTGATTTTATAATAATTATAACATAGGCATAGCTGGACTAAGTGACCTTAAACGCTTTTAATGGCCCATGTATAGGGTCTTTCAATAAAGACGCTCGACTTTTAAATGTAAATAAAACAAGTTGTGTGTGAGATATCGACTTCATTTCACGTGGCAAGTAAGTGGATTGTGGAGGTTCAATTTCCGATGACTATGTCGCTTAAATCTGGCTGAATTTACTGGATGTCGTTCGTTATGTTGCCTTTGAGGGCATCAATTGTTTGCGGTTCATTTGCATAGACCTGTGATTTAAGATAACCCCAAAGGAAAAAGACTAAAGGCGTTAAATCGCACGATCTCGGTGGCTAGTCTCAAATCGTTTGTGCAGAATGTCCATCGTGGAGTGCTCTGTGTGGCATGTAGCGCCGCCTTGTTGGAATCACATGTCGGTCACAAGAAGTGGCTTATCATCTGTACCACTCGCCGTTGACGGTTATGGCAATGCTATTTTCGTTTTGAAAGAAGTACGAACCATTCCGCCAGACCAAAATTCGCACCAATCAGTGACTCTCTCGGGATGCATTTGATGCTGATGTATCTCGTGTGGATTGATATCGCCCCAAATCCAACAATTTTGCTTGTTCACATATCCATTCATCCAAAAATTGCCTTCGTCACTAAAGATGATTTTTTTTGGCAAAATTTTGGGTCTGGACGTTCTCTATGATCGTTTATTTTGAGTGCCTGGGTCAGTTGGATTTTATACGGGTGAAGACCTAAGTCCCGATGCAAAATTCGCCAAGTTGAAGTATAGTGAATTTGACAGATGTTATTATATTTTAACAACATGTCCGCTAAAAACTAAAAAATTTCGAGCGTCCATATTGAAAGCGTGATAAAATGAAAGCGAAATGCGACACGATTCACAAGTTTGTAACTTTACCAGATTTTTGACTAAATGCTTGGTAATTAATCTAATCACATAAAAATTAACAACCCTAAATTCTTCGCAGATAATTAATTCTGAAACATGATCACTTTGCCAATTATTGTAAATAATCGCATAAGGCTAGCTGGAATATACGATGATAAAGTGGCGAGCTCAAATAACTCTGGTTATTCGCTTAATTTTCCCCAAAAATCCAATTATAGGTAAATTCTTATCTCATTTCAAGTCTATCAAATCAATAATCCCCAAATACTTAATTAACTGAATTTCCTTCGGACCGTAAACGAAATCAGTGAGCTTTCCCCGACGTAAATCCGATTTTTCTACCATTACATCCAATTAGACCGTTCGAAAAATTAATTTACTGCCTCAATTGACTTGAATTCCTTAGAAAATATTTTTTGAAAAACCGGGAAGCTGCCGGCATCCCTAAACATGAGGAATCTGCTGAAAGTTGCCCATGTAGGGGGTGTACCCCAGCCCAGTCTACCCACCGCATCACTAATAGCACACTCCCAGCCCCGTTGACACTGACTTGACTGCTTTTCGGAGTTCTTAATTCCATGAGATAACTCGACCGTGAATTTGGCGGGGGCTGGGAGGCCGGATAAGTGTGCGAGCAGTAGGTGTGGGTGGAACGACGACAGCACTCGCCTTGTTGACCTTTTGGCCTTAAAAATACTTGAAAAATTCAGCACTTTTTGAACAAAACCAGAGACATAATTTTTAATGGGTTTGGAGAGCGTGCAGCCGAGAATTTTGTGTACATCTCGTCTGCAGTTGCGGCATTCCATTTGGGAGTCCCGTGAACTCGGGAGTCAAGATCGGTCTCGGGATTATGGGGAAATTTAAATCATACCAGGAGCTTTTGAATAGTAGGATTAAAGTGGAAGTAACAACATTCAAGAGCCCCTCAAACTGACCGTCCGCTTCTTGGAGGATTTTGTTTTTTTTTTCTTTATAATTGTTGTGGCTTACCTTGTCCTCTAATAAATTGGAAAATAAATCTAAATGGTCCTCATCTTCGCTCATCATCGCGAAAAAATCTTTAAATGTATCTGGGAATGTAGCCGGAAATTGCCCTTGTCGCGAATCCAATTTCGTCTCCATCCTGAAAGAAAATTGAAATTTTTTGATAGATAAAAGGTTGGTAGTCGGAAGGATCAACATTACTATCTCTGATGGGCTACTCTTCCCACAAAAATGGGAGATTTCATGAGCCCGTACCCACCGTCACTTTTAATGCCTTTTGGGGCCCACAATGACGGCAGAAAGAAAAACATTTCAACGAATCTTTTATTAAGCCCATTTGTGTTTGGGGAGCGGTTCCTTCACAAGCGGTTTTGCATTTTTTATTAACACTGACGGTTTTGACCCTTCCTCACGACAAAGAGACGGCTACACCCGGAAGGGCCGGAGTATTTAAATTGCTTTTTCCAGACACGTGTGTAAATCAAATTGCGTTTTGGGACTTAAGCCAAATAAAATATTGAGGTATTCTCTTCCTTTTCAATATTCGTTTCTTTAGAAAGAAGCCATTGTTACATTTTTTCATTTAATGTGACCTTGCTGAGTGATCTTTATACTCAGGAATTCATTTTTGTTAATGCTTATAACGAAATTATCCACTGCCATGAGTTGCAGGTTCCATCGATACAAACTATTGTACCAGGGATATTCAACTACTGCATTATATGTAGTAAGGCGGAAATGCCTTGTTGCGGAAAAATGTCTGCATGACAAACACAGTCCATCCATCTACTCGGACGAACTTTAAATAAACAAATTAAAAGAATTTGTTTGTATTACATATAACACAACTATTAAAGATAAATAAGATGTCTCAACAACAACGTGAATTTCAAATTTAAAAATCAAAACAGCACAAACAAAATTTTTATTAATTTTTAAAGTATAAATTGTTGACATTAGATATGGAGCAATATAATAATAAGGAAGAGTCTATTCACACGGCGAGTGGAACAGAGTGGACGAGAATGCGCGATAGAGTGGATGAGAGTATCCCAGAGTGGATGAGACTGGACCAGAGTGCTTGAGAGTGGGTGAGAGTGGATCCAGGGTGCATGAGAGTGGGTGAGAGTGGATCAGAGCGGTTGAGAGTGCTGCCAAATTACAGTCGGCATAAATATTTTGTAAAAGGCAAATTTTCTGCCAGTAGGTATTTTCTGAAAGGTAAATATCAGTAAGAAAAGTAATTGTAGTAGGTAAGCTAAATACATTGCTAGCATGGCAAGTTTTAAATTTAAATATGTCAATCTGGACCACTCTCAACCACTCTACCGCCCACTCTCATGCACTCTGACCAACTATTGCCCACTCTCTCGTCTACTTTGGTCCACTCACCGTGTGAATAGACTTCCTAATAATAATAAAAATATTTATTCACCATCGGTACAAAGGCCTAACGTAATATTGTGTAGCTTGGTTATCCCCCGGCAGATTTTTACGACTCCCAATTGGTTGGGGATTTTCCTATAACAATAGATCGTTTTAATTTTTATTTTCCGGGACACAAACTATAGACTAGACGGTGCCAAATTTTCCCCAGATGCTAACTACTTTACTTTACTAATTAGATGTAGTGATAAGATTTTCGCAGTATTTTTTTATCATGAAACCCTCTTTATAGCCTCAAGCTTTCTGCATTTTCTTTCTTCTTGTAAAAATGGTTGACTTCCTGGAAGAGAAAAATTAACCGAATAATTGTCCTTGTCAGCGGCATCAGTTAGTGACGGGCTTCTTGTGTCAGACCTGCACAGCATGCTCTCTCGGATGTTAATTAACTTGCAGAAAGACACCCACAAATAGCCGTTAGGGTACTGTACAATACCTTCGAGGCAATTTTCCTCTATTTACATAATCAGATAGATTCGCATTGCTAAGTAATTCGTCTGTGTCTCGCCCCCATTGTCTTGCAACAGGAGCATTAGCATTAGTTCCTCCACGATTGCATAGCAGCTATCTGCTTCGCATTAAACAAGGCGGGCGAACTTTCCCCTGGATAAATCCACAGAAGACAACAGCAAGCAGATAACGTGAAGTAAATGCGCCGCAAACGGTTTATTGAACAAGAAAGCCCTACGCCCCCAACCATTTGCATAAGTGAATTATTACGCTGAGCCCATAAGCAGATTCAGCGGGGAACAGCATTAGCGCCACTCCCCCGTGCTTCAATCTGAAATTATAATTAAGCCTTGTTTGCCTAATGCGAGTAGTTAATTGCTCGCCTGCAAAGCCGGGCGTTAATTGATCTGCCACCTCTCTCTAGCGGCAATTCGGTGACAGTGCTCGCTCTTATTTGGAGTGAAAATTTTAATATGTCCGTATCCATACGTTCGTTTCCATGGGATAGAGAAGGACGGGGCCGTTCAAGTATTGCGTAACGCTCTCGGGGGAAGGGGGCATTAGCTGTAACGTTACTCTGCGTTACGGGGGGAGTCCCAATTTATGTTACGTAACTCCCCTTTTTTTTAAATAACGTTTAATAAAAACGCGTTACATAATATTTTAACGGCCCCGAAGGACAGATTTGAAGTGCTTGAATTAAACCCACTACTAAATTCCCGTCACGTAATTAAAATGTACCCACCGCATCCGCGCTAGACTGTCACACATATGGGATTTTCGACAGGACCACACTAATCATACACCCCCATACACGCTCAGGAAGTGCGGATGTGGGTGCAAACAAGCCCTAAACATTTTGATTCGGATAGCAATCAGACGCACGGGATTAAATCTAATAATTAGAAAAAGCGCTATTCTGGGCTAAAGCAATTAGACAGACGATTTCCCAAAATGATCCTGTTGGCGTAGCGTATTTGGGCGCGATTCGGATATTGCATAACTGCCAACATCAGCAACTGACAACGACAACAGAGCTAATTTATCCCAACATTAATAATTCAGCAGTGGATTCACACGTGATGTCATTTTACTTTTATCACCTAGAGAGCGTGTGGTGGTGCTTAATTTAAGTGAAATCACGATATGGAAGGAGCGCGTGACGAATTAAAATTTGTTGATTTGGTCACAAAGGGAATTGTGTCTGAAATAGTCCTGGCGTAAATAGTTAATTGCTCCAGGCGTGTGCGAATTTTATTTTGCTGACAGATTTTATTTCAAACGTGGACTTGGGTCAGAAGAATGGGAGTCCTGTAATAAAAGAAATCCAATCAAAATGTCGGTTAAATTGGATTTATATAGGTACTGTGATTCATTGGCGGCTCCAGGCGATTTCGGGGGTCGTGACCCCCGCTCCGAGCGGGGCTCGTACCTAGGTTTGGAACTTATTATCTTCTTCTTCTATCTATATATATAAAAATGAATGTTTGTCTGTATGTCCTTCATAGAATCGTAAACTATGCATTTGATCATGTGATGATCTTTAGCAAAGTTGTTGTGCATGAGTCCACGAAGGTTTCTGAGGTTGGTACAACCATTTTATCCCTTTCGACCGCGTTCCCGTCGCGTCCAGGAAGAAGAAGAGGAAATTTGTTGTAAAAATGCATAATTATACTATTAGTAATGCGTATGGCATGTTATGGGTATAGGGGTAAAAGGGGAGGTAGTGTAGAATGTTTTGGTGAAAAAAAGGTTGGTGAAAAGTGTGAAATGTGGGAATTATTTTTGAAAACGTGTTTTTGTTGTGGGGGAGGGGTGGGGTGACACCCCCAGAAGTTTGTCTCAGGGGTAGGAAGAATAGGCACTATAGGAAATTGGGCCGAGTTGGTGAAAGTTGGTGAAAATAGTGAAAACTTAGTTTTTTCGGTGGATGCCGACAAAATTGAAACGGCTGTGAAAGAAAAGTGTATGCATGAATTGAAATAATTTTTTCACCAATCGATATCTAAGGAAGTTCGCATTCAAAATTTTGGAATTCAAGATGCTGGATCAATATGGCGACCGAAAAGTTAAACTTCAAGGGATTTCCCTGAAAATGCGCGCTTGGGGATTTTCGGGATCACTGATTTCGAATCTGTTATTCAAATTTCCAAATATGAGACCACCCGCCACTCCGCTGGAAGATATAGGAGAGGGGGCGCAATAAGGAGGTGGTGGAAAATAAGGAAAACTAAATTTAATAATACTGTTGGAAAATATCTAAAACTTGTGCAAAACGCAAATAGGAAAACGCTGGGTCACATAGGAGAGGCGGTGGTGCAGTAGGGAGGTCTTGTAAAATTCAGGAATACAGATTTAATAGTATCCCGGGAAAAGCCGGGTCCGGGCAAGCTAGTTTTATATATAAACCCTTTGTTGAAAAGAAAACGTGAAATCGGAAAGTCAGTGTCGATAATCGAAGCAGGAAACTAGAGAATTCAAAAATGTTCATGCTAGTGCAGCCTTTCCTAACCTGAGGTCCGCCAGCATATCCCAGGGGGTCAGCGGAAATGTCGCAATGTTAAAATATAGATAAAAATAAAAAAGCCAATTACAATAAACGAGCTGTAATTTTTGAAAGTGGTGTTGTGTAAGTAGGGACGAATATTTAAGTATCTATACATCTACGTATCGTGTCGAATAAGAGGTATCGATTACTTTTACGTAGGATGAGATAAAATAAAAACAGTAATAAAAGATTGGAAATTAGCAAAATACTATTAGGAGAGAGCGGGGTAATGGGAGCTTCTACAACACAGGAACGTTCGAACCACGTACATTAGGGCTGTTACTACTCGAGTACTCCTGAACTCAATTACTCGAGTATTTGAGTAGTTGAGCGCAAAGAGATCAGAGAACTCGAGTACTCGAGTGCTCATTTCAGGAGTATTCGAGTATTAGAGTTTGGGAGTATTCAAGTATTTGAGTATTTGAGTCCTGTAGGTTTTTCAGTTTTGTCGCCGAGCTGTCGCCGCCCTGCGGAACTTTCTGCCCCCGTCGTCTCCTTGTGTCGTCGAAGTGAGCGTGCGTCGCAGTGCAATTTGCCAAGGCGACAGAACGTCGGCGTATAGAAAGTCAAGAAAATTCCTTAATATACCAGCAACCTCTGCTACATCTGAACGAGTGTTTTCTACAGCAGAAAATATAGTAAGGTCCAGCAGAAGTTGCTTAAATCCCGATAATGTTAACATTCTTGTATGTCTTTTCCAAAATAAAGATTTAGTTTTCTGTAATTAACCGTAAATTATAATGAAATGTATAAACCTTTTTAAAAAAATGCCTGCTTATTGCCCTTTCTTTTGAGGTATGCATGGTAGAATGCATGAGCAATTCTTAAAATTGGGGCCCAAAAACCAAATGGAGGAACGGACCGCCAAATGTGAAGCCCGGTTTCTAATATGCGTAAAAAAAAATAAAGAAAATCTTATTTATAATTTTTTAAATCAAATTTCTTTCCCAATTCGAGTTTCGATAGTTGCAAGCGAGCGAATAGTCAAGTCAATGATGTGTAAGCTTTAGGGTGCATCCCAAAATAAGCTTAAATTTAAGCTCTGTAATTTTTTTTGATTCAAAATTCAACAATTTTTGTAAAGAGATATCTCAGGTTCTTCAATCACAGTACAAGGAGGGTTAAATGGTGATTATATGAACTGACAAAAACTCTCTTAAAAATGAGTTCATGTTTTTGCAAAAAAAATCCAAAAAATTTCGCGTTCCCTACGCTAGCGTTACAATACAACCCCCCTTCATTGGAGGAAAGCCATTAAGTTTGTAAATGGCGCAAGTTTGATGTCGCTGCGTCAAGATCAAAAATAAAATAACAATGTGAATCCCGAAATTTATGAATCACCTTCTAACTCGAAAATGGTTGAGCCCCCCCCCCCCCCTTCCCCCACCCCTACGTTTTTTTGTTCGGCTACGTGGATCTATCGCCCCTATCAATTCTGCAGCATTATACGATGCATTCTGTATACCTATCCCACAATCCGGGTACATTAAGCTATAAAGTTAAAATTCACCAATTCTTTTTTGAAACCCTCACATCAACAACGATTTTCCCCTTTAACACGTTTAACGCGACTAACGATATCCTTTCCGTTAAAGCACAGTAAAAGCATATCCGCTTTCAACGTGTAGTTAGAAACAGTATTTACCAGTTTTTAAACAAAATTTTGTTTTTGAACGCCCCAGTAGTGTCCTATGAGCCTTCGCGTCATTTGAAGCCGCGGGGCAGCCCCAAGGGAGGAGGAAACTCCAAGATTTCTTAATGACTACCTAGCGGGCCATTATATGTATAAAACGAAACTTGTTTCGTCTGAATTTCTCCCACGTCTAGTCTAAAATACTACTGGAACGATTTTTTTGTGGATAAAGAAATCGTATCAATATCGCTCACTCCCCCTTAATTTGTAACTTTAGAAGGAACATTTCTGAAAGAGCAGTGGGGAATAATTATAATATTCTCAATATCGGCTATGCTATTACAGTTCGTGCTGTATCATAATTCTGCATTTAGATTTCCTTGAAAACTCTTGGGCTTTTTTTAATTAGACAAATCCCCCCAAGTATTAATTTGCGATCACTTCAAAAGTCAAAAGGGCTACTTCGCCCGAACTACTGAAGTACGCAAAAACAAGTTTCCTTAATAAACAAATTTTGTTTGCTCACCGGAAAGAGCCTAAGATGTACCTCATGAATATATTGACTGGATAAGCAAAGGAAGCTGAGACGTGGAAGGTAATAACCGTAGAAATTAAGGAGTGTCGAAAAGTTCTTTAGGAAATGTGTACGTACGTGCGGACTTAAGGAAAACAGAGGCATTAATTCTCTAGCTCATGTCTGATGTCCTTATTAGCTCCCAAGGCGCCGCGCCCATTTCTTCGACACGAGTTCATCATTCTGTTAATAAATAATCATTAATGTGAGGCACGCGAGGATCCAGGCAAACAAAATAATTAGAGGTACCTATATTGCGACTTTGTTGAGCCGACAACAATTTGCTTAAGCCCCTGATAACCGCACGCTGTTCTATAAAAGCCCAAACGAGATGCTATGCGCACACGGGCATGTTGACAGCAACTGTAATTAAGTCAAATAAGGAAGTGGATTACGTCCCCCCGCCATCGGCAAAATCTATTTCAGTGTGACTGCATTGTATGCCTGCGTAGTTCAGTTCAATAACTTTGAATAGTCCAACACGGCATCCCGTATTCGGGATTTAGATACAATTCGAAAAATTTGATGGTACTTTGAATAAGCGTCTTCTTTAGTATTTATGAACAGGAACTACTGCAGCAGGTTTTCACCATATATCCACTGTAGGGCGATACGACCATTTCGAAATCTGCAAAAGTGCAAAAAGGTTAAAATGATGCTATCTGCTGCTATCCAATGTATTTGAATTCCACTTCGGAAAGGGAACGATTTATGTGCAGAAAAATGCTTCCAACGTTCACATTTCGGAAGTCGCAGGAGCTCCTTTGAGATGCACAAAGGAGCAGGGGTTGAATACAAATTCCTCGTTCATTTCGCCACGACTGGCGCTGCACATGAATGAAATTCTCCGCAAAATTTGGAATTTTTCATGTGCACTATTTCAAAATTGCGCTTACCGTGCAGAAAATTGGAGCGTGTACATTTCATAAGTCTGGCTAACCGCCCCCCCCCCCCCCCCCCAACACCCCAATTTGCTGCAATGTGTGAGTACCCTGAGAAAGTGGCACGCCTGGCCCCCCCATTCAAATTTTCCCTGTGGCGTCCCACTGTTTTGACTTGTGATTGATTCATGTGGTAGGCTTGGTAAAGGCGTTTATAAATAAGTTCTATGTGTATCGGGTCGGGTCGAATAATGTGCCTATAACGAAGTAACTTTCCCATCAGACGGATTGACTTTGATCGATATGTTTTGTTAACCAAAAACAACTGCACATGAGCCCAACATTTATAGGTTACATTTTGTGTAATATTGGGCGTATTATCGATGGAGGTGAAAAATTGCGGTAATCGTTACACTTCATCGACAGGCAATATGCTTCATGATAAATAGGTGCCTTCATTTAACCACGTACCTCCCGGTTTGCCAACACATCCAGTGACCTGTGTTTGTGCGTTTTATTCAAATACTGCCCACTAAGCCATAAATAAAGGTGGACTGAAATCGGCAACCGTGAGAAACTTCTTAAAAATTGTATATTTACTAGTTTTCTAGAAACGTGAAGTTTCAACCTGCAAATAGATAAATAAATTAAGTAAAAAATAAAAAAACATACCAAGATGCCAATATCTTTGAGATTTTCGATCTTCGATTATTGAGGTATGTCGACATAAAACGTTTAGTATTGAGAAACATATTTATCCTGGGAGTATAAGGTTTTTATTATGTGGGATGTGTCCGAAATAATTTGTTCATCTTATTGTATTGAAAATTATTTGCGTGAGGCGAGCGAATCCCGTAAAAGTCGCAAACAAGTCACAACATACTTTTCCGTATCCCATTGAATGGAGTATTGTTGAATAGATCTTTTAAAATGCAACACATATGGCATAAAACTTGTTTTAATTAGACACTTCATTAGCGTGAAATGAGCCCCCAAATTTAGCTGTGTAAATTTTTTTTATGAAATACACACATTTTTTTTTAGAACTACTTGTGTCAAGATCAAGTTACCTATTGTATTTTTGTATTGTTGGTGTGTGTTTCACTATTCACCTGATCACGCCTTTTGCTTAGTCGTTGGCGTTTCGCGTCATCGCTTTCGGTGGTAAGTTTTTCTTGTCGTTTTAACTTCGCTTTCTCTAACCTTCTCTTCCTTTATGCTAATGTTTCAGTTTTTTCCATCTTGTTCCCACGAGTACCGAAGATATATCTATAGACCCTCCCAGAGCTTCGTTTAGAAGGGTAAGAGCTAATATACAACAGGGTTCGCCCCGGTGCCCTGATGCCACTCAGTCCTCGGCACGGCCTGATGAAACACAGTTCCGGCACAGACAAATTGTCTGTGGTTCCGGGTTTGATTTTGGAGCTTTCCTTCTCCTAAACAAATTGCAAACCAATGCTAATGACGCCCATCTCGCCAAATTACACAACTTATAGTATGAAGCCAACCAAAGCGTACTATCCGTTATGCGAGACATTAGAACCGGCTAGCATTATTGAATGCATATACAATATATCGTGCCTGTACTATTGATCGTTGAACGGTTCCTTCGTTACTCGGAATCCAACCCTGAGGGCAGTAGCCATGTCTTGGTGAATGATATATGGGTCCTCCATGTTCAATTTAGTGTGACGTCATTTTATTTTTCGTATTCTTCTCAGCAAACTCTTTTAATTGATACCCATATCATGGGGGTGCATGAAAAATAACTAGTCCGCCATCTTTGGGAATCCGCCATATTGGATTTAGAATGACGTCACTTTGCTAACCATGCTTTGTCATCCACAATAAACGTGTATGCAAAATTTCAGCTCAATTGGTTGGGGATAACTAACATACATACAAACATGCAAGTTAAATAAAAGCTTGTGAAAAAATTGAGAAGGAGATCACTATCGCATAAAAAGTTATTGAAGGTCAATTTTCACAAAAAACGGTTGCTTTCTATGGCTCGGAGGCCATTTAAGGTTATTATGAAAATGAAAGATGACAGGAGCCGGAACAGGGTTTACCATGCTAGTAGAGGACTGAAATTTCGTAGCACACTTTTGCCTAAACCGTTCGTTACCTATACGTAAAAAATTGAACAGACCACTTTTTGGGGAATTTTGTTATAATTTTTTTTATGCATATAAATGCCTATACCATCCAAATGAACAGAATGAATCACTTCATTATATGCAGCATGAAAAATGTGAACCCTTTAATAAATTGAGAGGTTTTTATTAATTTCAATTCACTTTAGTTTCATGTTTTGCCTTTACATTTTTTACAAAATATGCTCCTAATATATAAAAAACAAAAATGTGTACCAACAAGCTTTCCCATAACACCATTTATCTAGCATTTCCAATATTGATTCATTGACATTAGCACAGAAGCAGGAAGGATGCCACGTGGCGGATCTCCGTGATACCGATGCTATTAATAACTAGCCCAACAATTTCGTCTCTTCATTCACCTAAGGCTCCAGGATTTATAACACGTGCATCAATTAGATGGGGCAGTTCATTATAGGCAAAGTGTGAGGCTGAGTTCCGCCTGTGTTGACACACTCAAACTGAAGGGCACTCAATGAACGCGGAAGTTTGATTGAAAACCTTCCTGAAAACAAATTTAATTTAGCTGTAGAGGGAAAGTACATAATTCTCAATAGGAAATATTGCCCCAATTTGATATTGGGCAATAAATCCATCATTTCAACACAAGAGGTCTGATGAAGATAGGCCGCCATTAAATCTGAGCCCGATAAGCCCGGGAGCAGCGTATGCTTATACTTCACGTGAACACCCGATTTCATAAATCCATTGAAACACACTTGACTTACTGACAAAGCCGAATTCGAACCGGAAATAGTTAAGTCCCCAAAAGAAAAAGCCTTCCTTCCTTGGGGCCAAAATGTGTCCGGTGATTTGAGTACATATAAATCAAATGGTCGTCTACTAGCACCTTGGGGCGCTTTGCTATGAAAGGACCTTTCAAGGAAACTAATCTTAAATAGCGCAATTATCGCAATGTTGATTTCCCAGGCCATATTGCGAGTACGTGACCTATACCCGGTCAGGGCAGTCATGTGTGGAACTGCGATAACGTGTCTATTGATTTTCAGACGACTTATAATGACAGGCTGCTTCCTATTTAAGCTTTTCAGTGTTATCTCCTCTCGATTTATTGGATGTGTGAATTACGCACCCAAGGGCTGAAGTACGTTCGTGTTTGTTTGCGCTTAAGGCGACACTTCTGTTATCATTGGTATTCAATTTTCATGGAAGTATGGAGTTCTACGACAATGGCTTTTAATAGTCAGAGTAATGAACTACTCCCATAAAATTATTTTGAGTATTTTAAAAATCATTCATTTTTATAAAACAACTACATAGATTGCTCGATCCCGGCGTTTCCCCAGGATACTATTAAATTTTACACCCCCTCCTTACTGCACCCCCTCTCGTGCACTTCCCAGCGGGGTGGAGGTGCTCTCATTAAATCAAGTATAAATTCATACATAATACCGCCGAACATCACTTTCACCTATTTCTAATACTTTTTTTGCTATAAATAATTCAATTTTTTATTTTATATCCAATCGGCGCGGTAGACGTCAACTTTTTGCCGCTCTCAAAAAGTTTCCACATTACTTAATATTTTCATCCCAAATTTCCAAATTTGGAGAGCTATTATAAAGTGAGTGTAAATTCGAATTCGGAAATTTCGTATAATTCGGAATATATTATATGTACGTACATACTCTTCTCAAAAAAAGTTATGAGAGTGTTCAAAAAATCGATAAATGTTACTGACTCTCAAATTGCTGTTTCGCCGCGAAAAATTCACGAATTCCACTGAACTTCCTTTTTCAATATACAATATGTTTACATTGGAGCTAGAGGAGATAAAAAATATAATATGTACAACATTTGCAATGACATAAAAAACAAAAACCAGTGAAAGCTAAATGTAAGGACCAAAAAGAGATAAAATATTTTAATAAAACATCTTATGGAAGGGAAACAAATATTTTACTTCAAAGAACTTTTCAGTATTTTTGTGAAAATATTGAACAAAAACTAAACAAAAAAAAACGTGTCTCTCCTGTTTGTAGGCCCAATGCGCTTGGTATTTGTTAAAAACATTCGAATGGCAATTTTTCAGGAAAAAAACGAAACTTCTTTTTTTCCTAAACTTTCGAATTATATTAAATTTGTCATTCCGCCACATTTCACGTGGACATTTTTCAACAAAAATAGCCCTGAATATACTTTGAATAAAACACATAAACATAAAACAAACCGCCTGTCTAGAACTTATTCCAATTTTTAAGTAAGGAGTTTTATCTTAAAGCACAGGTTGGGATCCCTACTCAAAATTACGTTAAAAACACCGTTACCATATTTTAACTAAAAGTTGTTACGCAGTGATTTTTTTCTTGTCAAAAGTTTGATACAATTTAAGCAGAGCTTTGTGTTTCAAACATGTTCTGGCCTCCAGTGATTCTATATGTATCGTTACGAAACTTGCGGACGTCTATCATTCTTATGGTGACAGAAGTGGGAATCGTCCATAAACATCACAATGTCTTCAGCTATTTAATATGATACTTTTTGTGATACTTCACTCAATGCGTAATTAGCCTGAGTTTTCTAATAGAAATGAACGGCCATAAGCTTAAAACGAAATTAACCAACGCATCGTTGAGCCCTTTTTTAATATTAAAACAAAAGCGCAAATTAACATCATTAATCATTTTTGTAGTCCATTAAATCAACACCATAATTAGAGGGAGCATGTGTTGCGGAAATTATCCCCACGAAAATCCTCAAGCGCCCCAAAATTAATTGAATTACACGTGCTTATTTTCAGAGTTGAATAAAACGCAAAATGTCTTTCATTATGGGAAACAAAGCACAACAAGAAGGTCGAACAATCGTCAGGGATGCGGTATCTCTGAAATGTTCGAACAGAAACCCTCATCCAGAGGCACCTATTCTATTTTATCCCTCCATCCTCATGTTCCTTATCTCAAATATATCGTCGTCCTCATGGGACTCCCGGGGTGGAGCCTTGTACTACGAGATTTCATTGGTATGCCTTTAATCAGATTACTTAAGGGTGGAAAGACGCGTCTGATTAAATTTCCTCGTATATTTTATATGATTTTCGCGCGTTACTCGGATATTAGGATAAAAGGCATCTTTTGACGGCAAAATGAGATGATTACAATTGACGCGAAATGCTCATAAATTTGGAATCTCAATTTAATGGAAATATTCGAACACGAAAAGATTTACAAGACTTGTTCGATTCAATGCGAAGTGATTTTCTTGAAAGAGTTGTGCCGAACAAATAGAATAGCGATAGGACTATGAAGAAACCATTTGACTTCAAGGATTGAATACTTTATTTCGTTCACCTGACCTGTGCCTCTTGATATGCTCTCAATTCTACCCGAACCACACTGTGTGTATTATTTCACACTGCGTGTATATTCTAATCGCTGTAAAAATATTTTGTATAGACGTATAGAAAATGCCGATGATATAGAAAATCGGTTTTTCTTGGATAGCAACCAAAATGGTTGCCTATCTTTCCTTTTTGAAAGGGAACATTGTAATATTCAGGTGTTTCTGTAGCTTAAAATGTATTTTACTCTTTCACCCTTTCATTCCATTTAAAATTGTTCACATATTGTAATTTCAAAGTGGAGAAAATTCTTATAAAGGTAGTAGAATTTCATAAATATTTTATATAAATGTTTGCGTTTAAATAATAAAATATTATTGCGCCCATGCACCTCAAAATCAGTGCAAAATATGTTTACTAGTTGAAAGTCAAACCGGTCATGTGTGTGTGTCAAATTAGACCTTATGCCGTAAAAAATTTTCAATTAAAAGCTGACCAGGCCAAAAGATTTGTTGCCATCTTTACATGTATGCAGGAATACTCCAAAGTCCAAAATTGTTTTTGTTCAGAATTTCAGAGGTATATTAATTATATTAATTACATGAAATTCGGAGCAAATGTGGGAGAAACGTGAATTTTAGGAAATATTAGATACTTTTTCACTTTCGTAAGTGGCTATACCTATAGTGGCCGTGGTAGATCAGCATTGATGGCAGTTGTAGAAAGCATATTGAGATAATAGTTGTTTGGCGTAAATTTGATGCCGCTGCGTTGGGAAGATCAAAAGTTAAAAATAAATTAATAATATGCATACTGAATCACCTCGTAACTCCCGGTGAGATTGCCACCCCCCATATCACCCCATTCATTTTGATCCGCGATAGATGAAGCACTTTGTATAGTTATTCCAAGGTATGCACTTAGTTTCTTGAACCGTTCGTAATGCAATATTTTTCCGTTAAGTTCGAAATTTCGACTTTGATGTCGGCACATTTAACTTTAATTTATTTACTTGAAGACATTGTTATGGTCTTCCTGCAACATTACATTATGTTGATGCCGAATGTCTCATCTGCAAATAATGCATTCTTGGCATGCTTAAGGACTGTTGCTGCTATTTGTGTCGTTGATGTATAACGACAACATGAAAATTCCCAGTACTGAACCTTGTGGCACTCAATCTCAATCTGCTTCGCTGAAGATAATGTACTGCCCACCTTCGTTCTCTACGTTCTGACTGTCAAGAATTCATGGAATCACTTCAACTCTTTGCCTTTGATACCGTATTTGTCCATATTAAGTATGTAATAGCCATTTGTCCTTGACTGTCTCAAAAGCTCGTTTGAAGTCCAGGAACATATACATATACATACATGATACGCTTGGGTTCGCCGCAATTTGCTCCTTCCCGTAAGCAATCGCCAAATTGAGTATCGTAATGCCGTCTTATACGAACGGTACGGCTGAAAGGTGCGTGTTACAGGTAACATTTCACTTCACGGACCTGTCAAATTTCAGTCTGCATAAATATTTTGTGAAAGGCAAATTTCCAGCAAGTAGGTATTTTGTAGAAGGCAAATATCAGCAAGAAAAGAAATTATAGTAAGCTAAATATTATACATACTTTTTTACATACATTTCCAAGCTGTTATTTCTGTCTATTAAAATTTTCAACTTGGAAATTATCGCTTATATAGTGAGCAATACTACACGTTTCAAATTATTAAACACTATACATTTATATTGACAAAAATATGTACAATACAATTCGGCATACGAGTATGAACTTGGCAACACGTGCAATTTTGAACAAAAAATTCGCATTTATTCAGAAAGCTGTCAAAATCATTACACTCGCGTCCCCAAAATTCCTACTCTACTCCCACAACTTATTCTTCTTTACGAAAAATAAACCCAAAGCCATCTGGCCCATCAAGATTAATTTATTTTTTTCACACCGTTGAAAACCACATTTCGCCATGTACCATATCAGTCCAGGCCATGCGATTTCAAGCAAAAGTTAATCGCTTATCCCGGTGCCTTCTGTTTAATGATGGCTTTTTCTGGCTTGGCTTTCAAGTCCTTATCAGCTTTTAATATTTGCTTTACACATCTGGTGGTGACGTGTAAATTTAATTATTTTTTGCTATACGCCTGCTGGTACTTTTCCCTCTTGACTGAATTATGCATTTCTTTCATAGGAAATGCAAGTGTCACGACATTACCTATTACTACGCCAAACGACAATTTACGAACAATTTCACGATTCAAGAAGATACATATGGTCAAATACTATTATATCAGAAAATTTAAAAACCCAAAATTCAATTTTCATAAATTGACTGACTAAGTATGAATGCTGTGTCATAGTCATCGTGGACTGGCAATAAATTCACGAAACTACCAAAAAGAAACAAATTGCGAATGTATCACACCGAGGCGAGGGAAAGGCAATAATTCCCAAAGGGATTAATGCAAATATGTTATGCCGTACTTACCGCATCAATTTCCGCATCATTTCCGATGAGCTCATATCCGGCCTTTGATTTGAGCACATTTGCATGCCAGACACAACAAAAGCAGCAGTTCGTCTACAATCAGCCACCACGTTATGTAAGTGGTCAATTTCCACAGCTTTGCAGATACCCTTTGCGGGATGTAGAGCAAACACTTCCCCATGGGAGGTCGATGGAATTGCACGTGCTTGCTAAATATAGTGCATCCATTATACGCATTTCCCGCTAATGCTCCACGTCTACAATGTATGTAAAACTTTTTTAGGATCAGTAGAGGGAAATAGTTTTGGGATTTCTATTTTATTCACTTCTGTGGAGGTGCAAACGTTTTTAAACTCAAATAGTCAAACTAACCAGGGTAACTTGAATACACTCGTTTTTAACCGACTTCAAAAAAAGGAGGTTCTGTGTTTCCCCCGTATGTTTGTTTGTTTGTTTGTTTCTCAAAAACCACTGGACCGATTTTTATGATATTTTCGCTGATATAATATATATATTTCTGGGGAAGTTGTAGTTTATAACAGTGTTTATATAATCATAATGGCGGATCCATGATGGCAACTAAAATTTTCAAAAGTCAAGTGATTTCGATGAAATCGAATACTAGGGAGCTCTGGGGATCACTGATTTCGAATCTGTTCTGAAAGTTTGGAAACTCGGGTCCAATCGAACCGGTTTCATAAAAGGAAGATTCTTAATCGACTTAAAAAATATCATTAAAAATTAAGGAACTGGCACTAAAAAAGACTAAAATAAAAAAATAAAAAAAATTGAACCGACTCCCAAAAATCTCAAGCCCTAAAAAGTTTTAAATAATTTCACTTTATAATCCTTTGCTCCTACATTTACAATTGAATCCAAAGATTTTACTGGATTTTTGAAGTCTTTATTGCACTATCTTTGTTGTCTCCTACAAATCTTGCAATAAAAAACGCCGCAAGATGACGGATAATCTTTTTCTTGACAACTCCCTTGATGTTGGTATCAAATGAAAGGTTTTGACCAATAGAATACTATTAGATATATGACGTTATTAAAATTAAAACTTAAAGTACGAAAAAAAATACAATAACTAAAGACTAAAAAGTAAATAATAAAATAACTATAAAAAATATGTTGCGAAGTGGTATGTTGAGTTTTTACACTAGTAGGCATATGTGTATACTGAGTTTTCATACCACATCGCAACTAGCTTTTCTATTACGTAATCGCAATTGACACAAAAATTTATTTTAATAAAATTGGTTACAATTCTTAAAATTACATAAGTAGGCAGGAAATTAAATAGACGATATTTATTTTACTTTTTATATCTTAGTACATTAGACTTAGACAACAGCTTGATCCTAAAATTTTATTTTTTATAGATATTTTTTATGCATTACTAAAATTTACTTTTGTATTATTATTCCATTGCGCGTGATAATGCCATCTTAAAATTATTTTTCCACAAAATGCCAGCTGGGAAGTCTTATTCTTATATTTCGTCCCCTTCCTGCATTATCGTGTCTACAGTATTTTTCGAAATTTCTTGTTCCATTTCAAATACTCCTACCATCGTAGGACGCTTCTAAATATTTTAAATGGAAAAAACAAATATAGATACGACGTTCATGTGGAAAGGGGAGGATTTGTCGTCAAATAGAAAACCCACGCATTTACCAAATAATCAAAATCTTCTTTAGAATCCGGTGCCGAAAGCGTTCAAGAAGAAAAACAGTTATTTTTCCTCAGAGACAAGCGGATCGAGCCTTGATGCTTTAATAATCACTAAACGTGACCAATCCATTGGACATTTTCCTTTATTTGAGGACGTGACTGTTTTCAAAGCCATGGTGACTTGTTTCGATATCGCTCTGAAAAGGACTTGCCAGATAATTTCCGGTGAAGCACAAGCTCGGATAAAAAGGATATTCCGAGAGTTTTCACTCTATCACCAATTGAACAAGATTTGATTAAAATTTCTTTTCCCTACTTGTGCAGAAAACCGTTCATTGACTATCTCTAACTGTGCGAGATTGAAGTGGAAATTAAATTTGTGGAAATGTATAAAACTTGAAGGAATTAAATTTGACATTGTTCAGACAGATGGAAATATCCTGGAGTTTAGGAAAATTGTGTGTAGCTCCCGGCCACTTCATAAATTATTTCCTGAGACGGCTGCGGTTATATCATTTTAAGTTACAGCTTCGTTCCTATTTTACCGACATATTCAATTCCCCGCAGGTTTGCGTTTTGTTTACACTTGGAAGTTCAGTAAAATTTGATTTTCACTCTGTGGACTTTAGGTGCTTTTAAATATGAGTTCGCTTTTAGTCTCCTTCGCTGAATGCAAACGTTTTGTGGCTATAGCGACATGTTTACATTAAAAAAAAATATTTCTGGTTAAACCAACAATTTGGGCTCGCTGATTGCCCTGGTAAGGATTATCTGTTTGAATTGAATGGAGCGTAGTCAAGGCAATCCCATTAAATTTACCTGAAAAATGTTAAAATGTTAGGAATATATTATGACATTTGCACTAGAACCTATTCCTTGGTTTTTAAACGGATTTATAGTTAACTGAATTGCCACATACCTAAAACCGACAAATGTTAACTTATAGTGTTGCAGGCTCGAAGTTTGATTAAACCGGATCACAGTATGAAACGACTGCGACGACTGACTGCAGTACTTCTTAAGAATAGCTTCGTTTGAATAAACTTTGAATAACACTAATTGTGATCCTCAAACTCTAGTTAAGCGGGACGTCTATAGATCTTTGGCTTTGTCAAGTCCAGTTAGAGGAGATCCGAGACAAAATTTAGTGGTAGTTTCTTATGTACAAAGATCATACCGGTACACATACTAACATTTAAAGGGACACAGTTTACTTTACACCAATTTTGGAAGGCTTCCACGTCAGAACTCAAAAGCTGACAGTCAGTAATGCTATACCCTGTTCGAATCGTCTTGGCATCGTCAACATAACAAAGAATCTTCGAGAGAGAAGCAATCAAAGATACATCATTGATGTAAATGATGAAAAGCAATGGATCCAAATGGCTGCCCTGCGGTACATCGGAGGTATTCTTAATAGCATCAGAAAGAGCCCCTCGGAAAATACCACTTAGAGTGCTAGTGTTCAGACAAATAGGATTGGATCCAGGCGACAAAACAAGAAGGGAAGCGCAAAACGGACGGCTTATGAACCAAAATTTTGTGATTGAATTTAAAGACCAATTTCATTTAAGTATGCGTGCGAATTCGTAGATTTCAGCGAAGTGTAATACTTAGTATTCTTAAATTAATAATTTCATTAAGTGATTGACAGCAAAATACAACACTACGGATGACTAACGGCTCGTGTAATTGCCATTCGCCTTTTCCTGTGTTCCAGACAAAACCTTCAGAAGTTTCCATAATAAATTCATTTAATTTAACAAGGTAAATTTTAGTAATGGGGGTAGTGGGACATCTTGCAAGTTTAATTCACCCATGGCATTTTGCAGCTGCCTTCTTCCGTCCTTCTCGTCTGCAGGGAATTAAATTGTTCAGGACTTAACTAAATGGCTTTAACAGACGTCTTCCAGAAAATTGAGGAGGAAATATTTCTAGGTAAAAATAAACCCTCATTTAAGCCGATACCATTTTAACAATTTTACTACATTAAACTCCAGTAAAATGAAGAATAGGGAATTTAATATCAGGCAAATGCTCTTTGGAGCTCTGAGCAGATTTTAAATAATTTCCAACTTTACGTTCCATTAGCTCCTTCATCAATGTTTTATTCTTTTCCACGGTTGATTAGGTCAGACTACTTTATTGCCTGCAAAGTGGTGGTGCTGGCAAGGTAATGACTAATATATTTAATACCTTCAAAGGCGAGTAATTACTCCCTGTGCCTTCACATTGAGAGTATACTGAAACAAACCAGTTCCGCTTCAAGACCCATTTCGCTTTTATGTGAAGAGAAGCTTTCCATAAAGGACCCTGGCTTCGGCATTAAGTACTTTAAGTCACTCCAACTCTAATGCCCAGCTTTGGTTATAAGCTGAAGTATTCTGTCTTATGCCTTGCCATAAATATCAATTTTGATCAAACGAGGAAATTGAGGAAATTTTCTCGTTTGGCAATTAATTAAGAGGCCTGTCGTCCTTGTACAGCTCAACAGGGCGTTCGGTCGTCTTTTTGTCTATCAGCGGGTCCATTTATTCCTATTAAAGCAGATGAGGCGAAGTAAACAAACTCGCATTTATTTGAAACTTGTTGATCCGGGACGGCGACGATGTTTAATTAAATCGAGTGAATTTAATCGATTTCCAGAGTTTATTATCCCAACAAATTTAATTTGATTTCTGGGTCCATCATGGATATGGTAATTATTCCGTACTCAATTTCCCTATATAAGATTATGTGGAATGGTAGCTTATTATTTATCAAAACAAAATCTCTGGTGTCCACTCAAGTGATATATTTACTTCCTGCCCACAGCAATTGCTTTCAAAGTGGTCGTTCCTATTTGGAAGATAGTACAACACTGTAGAATGCGCCGCCGAAGATAACTGCTCCAAGCTCATTTGAAGCTCTCACAAAGTGTCTAACTAAGTAAACAAATATGTCATACATGTTTGCACACGAGTATTTAAACACTCAGCTCATGCGACATAAATTGACTGACAAACTTAATCTAGCGGATGTGTCATCCCTGCATATCGAAGTCCAGTTGCCATCATATCGCATGACTTGCTACATTCCAGAATTGAGCGAGCAGGAAATTTGCAGGAGCGCAGTGCTGCGGAAATATCAGTCTCCTACAATCAATTATCAGACATGATGAATAGAAAGGCGTCCAGTAATGGATTTCACATTTACTATGTGTCAGCTGCAAAAGGACAAAACAATATGACAGGCACTTCCATCAGCAACTGCATGTTGCGTGTATGCTACTGATAAGGAAGGATGTATGGGGCAATCAATACTCGTAACGGGCATTTTATATTGTATATCGTCAATCTCGTCATAAAACGAACAAGTTGTAACTTTAGAGCCAAAGCGGCATTGAGTCTCTTTTCATTTAAAATGCTAAAGGCACTTTGTTTTAGGGTTCCGTGTGCCTAACAATGAAAATGTAGTCCTTATGGTGAGACCCGAATAACTAAAGCGCGAACAAATACTTAGCGTGGAGGTTTTCCTTAAACAAACACGCACTTTATGAGCCAATATCGGAAATCTTTATTGTCTCTGAAAATATGATTTTCCACAACATCATTTATATGACCACCATCCATAGACAATCAAATGAAAGTCAAAATGTTTAATAACTTCGCAATGGATCAATTGGGGGCTCGTTATCTTTCAGGCGATGAAGTGTCTGTGGATTGTTGGTATGAGATGGCCTTATATATTTGTGTATGGTGAACCTACAGCTTGGACTCGATAACCTCTATAATTAAAAAAACACGTAGGCGACATGACCGATATCTACCAAATAGGAATCTAAAAATAAATGGCTCCGAAATTACTTGGTTAGACCACCTTAAATATCTCGGCATCACTTTTGACAAAAGCTCACGATTAACAACCACATGATTTCTTCCCATTTTTGCAATACCAATCTTAACCAATTTTTATCACTAATAGTATGACTTTCAGAAAAGCCTTAATAATTTTAAAAGCATGACGGGTAGAGAAGTGAGCCGCTTACCCTACTTAAAGTAAAAAAAAAGGTGAAACAATTTTTTTAATTTAAAGCGTTTTATTGCACAATTGATGACGTACTAAAAGCTAGAATATAATTATGGGTCACGAGTCTGGGGCTTTGATCAGACTAAAATAAAACCGCGAGGGGGCATTTCATAGAATGCTTTGTTTTGTTGGATTGCAAATCATACTTTTATTATGTTATTACTAGCTTGCCCAGACCCGGCGTTTCCCGGGATACCATTAAATTTGTATTCCTTAATTTTACAGCGCCTCTCTACTGCACCACCGCCTCTTCTATGTGACCCAGCGTTTTCCTATTTGCGTTTTGCACATGTTTTAGATATTTTCCAACAGTATTATTAAATTTAGTTTTCTTCATTTTACACCACCTCCTTATTGCACCCCCTCTCACCAATATCTCCCAGCGGGGTGGCGGTGGTCTCATATTTGGAAATTTGAATAGCAGATTCGAAATCAGTGATCCCGAAAATTCCCTAGTGCGGATTTTCAGGGAAATACCTTGAAGTTTAACTTTTCGGTCGCCATATTGATCCACCATCTTGATTTCCAAAATTTTGATTGCAGATTCAAAATCAGTGACGCCAAAAGCCCAAACCAAAAACAAAAGTTCGGATTTTCACTGAAATCCCTTGAAGTTTAACTTTTTCGGTCACCATATTGATCCGACATCTTGAATTCCAAAATTTTGAATGCAAGCGCGAGTACTGCGACCCCGAAAACCTCCAATGGCCTTTTTCATAAAGATTCCTTGAAGTTGGAAAATTCGCTTCCTATACAAAACGGTAATTTCGATTTTTTCAATTTTCCGGCTTTTCCTTTAGGGTTTTCCGAATTTCTTTTTTTTTAAACCTCCCATGTATTATAGCGAACAAAACAGAAAAAAATTATCGAAATCGGTCAAGCCATTTTTGAGTTTTAGCGAGACTAACGCACAGCAATTCATTTTTATATACTATTTTATGTTTTTCCTTTCTGATTAAAGCCTCAGATTCATGATCCATAATTATTTTCTTGCTCTTCGTATCTATCCGATACAATGACAAGTGCGGAACCCCCGCATCTTCAACAAGTTCAATATTTTCTACTTTTAAGTCTATTAGATGTCTTATTCAAGCTCCTAATATGATACCCAAGTCTATTAGGTTGATATGCGTTCGATGTAAAATATGTTACATAGCTAACCATGTTCTACTTATGAAGCCCGTCAATTTTATACAACCTATGGCAAGAGAGTTGTAAAAGTAATGTTAATCCGCCATCTTGTGCTGTCCGCCATATTGGATTTAAAATGACGACACACATCTTATTGAATTCTACTCGTCATACCTTTCATTTCATATTATATTATATGTCGGGGAGTTGTAAAGGAAAAGGTGATCCGCCATTTTGTGGTACCCGCCATATTGGTTGGATGTACACCATAAAATTGAATATACTATATTGTATTGCTATACAGACTGAATACGTATGTAAAGTTTCATCGGAATCGGTTGCAAGATTTGAAACAAATATACGGAATGAAGCTATATAAAACTGATTAAAAATATAAATACACTATTATTGCGGCATACGACCACAGCTATACTCTGAACATCATCATACCTATGTGTCGATTTGAATTAAGTAAAGAAAGAGAGAATAGACTTTATGTATCATACTTTTCGTTTCTTCGATAGTGGAGTGCGTTGTTTTATATAATAAATTTTTTTAAGTATTTTTCCGAACCGTGTTTAAAAATCGTCTTAAGGTTATTATCCACAATATCAGTTTATTAGTCACGTCGGTCAAAGTTTAATCATATTATCCACCAATGACACACTTATTCATTTATATAAATGAAATCCACCCAATTTGAACAGAGATAATCCGAAGCTTCACTATGAATTCGCTAAATGAATAAAAGCTGAAAATTCATGTCACACCGAAAATTAATTTGCTTGCTCGTAATTGCTGTGGGGCAACAACGTTAAAATTAAAAAATTAATTACACAAAACCATGTGTAGCGATAATCCGTAAAATGATTGCATTTTTTCAAGACAGCTGTAAAAAAAACAGGAGGGCCCCCATAAAAAGTTATAATTTCCCAGTCAGTGTATACCTACGGGGGCGCACATGCTTGGAGTTTCAATCCCGCTTGTGTCATGGACGTGAACATAAAAGTCATATTGCCAAAATTAAATTGAATTTTACACTCGGACAGAACGCAATAAAGTCTTATTAATGTAAGTGGAGCAAAACGTACTATAGTATGTCAGGGATTGTTATGTGGCTCGGGAGCGCAATGGATAAATTTTCCATTTGGAAACTCAGCAGAAATCCTGTTCAACTGAACGCAGAAACGTGTCAATTGCATTTTTCCTCCGTGCATACCAATGGAGGAGGTATGGTGAATGCATAGAAAGTGGTTACCGCCTTTGTTGACATAATTCCAAGACAAGTGCCTTAAGGCCGCCACAGGAAAATCAGAGCACATTAGTTGCTAACTTTATACAAAGCTGTGGAGAGATGTGGGGAGCAGGTTTCCCGACGTGGCTAATTTGTACATACATTTTCCTACAAAGCCTTCAGATTTCTCAGGGCACGTGCTTTGGCTTACTTAGCGCCTTTGTGGGTTATTTATAGGACTGTCATCTGCACCACAACCCACAGCGAGGGAGCACAGCTGCCCATGAGGATATCCCAAATTGGCAAATGGGTTGTTATGTTAAAGCAACAAAACTAATCGTACAAATCCTACTATGATTACGTCCGTGAGTGTTCGTTCAGCTATTTTTGTCACTGATGAACGGTGAAATAAACTCAACTTCTCAAGGAGATTTTCTTCGTTGCACCGTGCCGTTTTTTTCTTTTCCTCTTCCTGTTTTCGTTTTTTGTTGCTCTTGTTGTTCTTGATTTATCCGTTATTCTTCTTTCTCTTGTTCACAGCTTTTGTTTTTTTAAATAGTAAAATTACTAAGAAACAGGTGCAGCGGAACATGTGTGGTCTGTGTGTAGAGCTCCATACAAAGGAGGATACCTACACAAGGGAATCGATATGCGTTTTAAGTCTTTGCAAATTGGTTCGGGCTTTTACCGTGAAAGTCTTTAAATTCATTCTAGGGTGATATACCAGAAACTTGGACCGTAACGCAAATGTAGACATTTTCTTGCCTTAATAACTCCATAACTAGAAGCCTCACAAACGAAAGTGAGGTTTCATTTTTTATCAAATCCGGTAAGCTTGCTAGTACGACCTTTAGTTCATGTCGTTGTCGAACGGAGCCCCGGGGAGGCCACGCAGCGCTAATTTAACAAAACCGGCGCTATCGCTTCTTTAACTTCAGACTCACACTCAGACGTTGTTCATGTATAGAATTCGTTGATATCTATCCGTTTAAGTAATAATAAATGTATTTTGGGTAATATTTCTATGTAAAAACTTAAAGTTAGCGTGCAACAAATTCTAAGAATTAATGAAATTTCCTCAAAAATTCATATTTTGCAACGTCAAGGGCGAGCGCTACAGATCGATGACAAGCAACTTTATGTGGCCTAAATTGTAGTTCCAACTAGACGGCGCTACGTGTCACACAGAGCATGCCACGATGGATATTCTGCTCCACCGATTTGAGGACATGGTAATCTCGCCACCCAGATCGTGTGACCTAACGCCTTTAGATTTCTTCCTTTGGGGCTATCTCAAATCACAGGTCTATGCGAATAAACCGCAAACAATTAATGCCCTCAAAGTCAATATCACGAACGCCATGCAGCAAATTCAGCCAGATTTAAGCGACAAAGTCATCGAAAATTGAACCTCCTAACGCGTAACAACAAGCGTTATATTTCATACTTAATGCCATAAAATATTCTTTCAAATAAAATAACAATGGAGTGAATATCTCACACTCAGCTTATTTTATTAACATTTTAAAGTCGAGCGTCCTTATTGAATGACTTGATGCACATTCGACCGATATTTATTCATTATGCATTTTAACCCGACGGCGAACGCCAGAGCAGAGAGAGTTGTTTTTTCCGACTATGTTTTTTTTGTTTTACGTGCAGTGATTGAGAGCTGCCCGAGTTCACTAGCTTTAATCGTTCGTAAACTTTATTGATTTCATACAACTTCACACCCCAAACCAATTTAACTGCCGGGAGTTACATAACTCCCTTGCCCATGTGTAGTCGAGTAAAAAGGTACTAACACTGCGAAAGTCATCTGCTTTCTGCACGCTTAACTTTGCTGCTTTTTATTACGAAATTATAGTACCTGCAGTAATGGTTAGAGCTCTAATGGCCCACTAATTACGAGGCGTATCCCTTCCCATCCTTTTGAACTCCATATAAAGGCATTGCACCATTTTGTTTCGAAGTGGGGATTGTTCGATGCGGAAAATTCCCCGAAATTAATATATTTTTTGGAAAAGTCTGGAAAGTACTCTTAAGAATCTTCTTGTTTTATAATACGATTATAAAGTAATGCGAGTTTTTCCTAAAGTTTAAAAATACTAGCTTTGGCCTCTAACGTTCATTTCTAAAATGTTTTGTTTTCAACTTTGAAATTAGTTTCTTTTACAAAACTAATGGAAAGACCTTAAGGTTTGGTAGTTATATTACAGTACGAAGTACACGACTGGGTTGTAGCTCGAAGTCTATAAATTGCATTTGAGTAAATAAAAACAGAAAAGTGCATTTGTTGTCTCAAAATATCCATTGCCTATCTCAGCCTGAGAATAATGAAACTGAACAACTACCGACATCGGTGTGTACCACCTGGGCAGATGGAATATAAGGCGGAAATTGTCTCGGCTAAAGTTAACCGCCCCCGAAACAACCGTTTAAGCAATTACACAGCAGTAAACACTAGATTCCATTAAGTTGAGGAAAACTGTCGAGGCGCATTACCTGTTGGCCATAATGGAGGGAGAATAGATTCGAATGCGTAACCACATCATCCCCTAAGTTTATACAGTTTGGGATTTAGGGAAACGAAGTTTATTGATTGTGAAGTGGAGTTATAGTATAAAAGAGAAGGCAAATAATGAGCGGCAAGGTAATGAACATGCGACCCACCTGCAAAGCTCCCACAGCTAATCCGTTCAATGGAAATCCTTCAGGGCAGCACGGTTTCCTCAATGGAAACGTATGACTTGTTGTCCACTGGTAATTGCGTAGTCTTTGAGATTACCTGGAATACTGGTAGTACCAATTTACCTCACCGAATTTACAATATTTCCCTGCAACTTTCAATTTATTTCTTTAGCGGCTTCCTATAAAAATCTGCCAAAAGTGGATTGGCTCTGTGCATGGCATTTGCCTCGAACGGTTGTGTGCCACTTTTAATAAACCATCTACTAATTGCCCCGTACAAGGGTGCACTACACACAGGCCACTTCACAGGATGACTACTGCATGAGCCGTTCACTGGGTTAAGAGCATTCGATGCACCCGAGCCCAAGCATCACTTCCACTTGATAGCACAACCAAATCAGAGCGCAGAAATCAAGCGACACTACTGGATCCGATCAAGTCACACTTACACCGTGCCAATCAGTCGCAAAAAACATAACATCGCGCCTTTCCTTCCGCCTGCCACATACGGCAGCTTTGAAAACACTCTACACCGTAAGGATTCGTTGGACGAGCACTGGCCAGAAGCACAGATCACCCTGCAGACCGTGTACTCGTATATGCACCTTCAGCTGGAGCAGACAGTGCTTCCTGGGGGAACTATCCGCCTAATGAAAACTGTGGCTCACCCTACGTGGAGCACTAGTTGTAGGAGGAAACTTTTAAGCATGACCGGAAACTCGTTCTGGAGCTGGAGACGACATGTTCACCGCCGTTACAGACGTGCCTACTCTGACTGAAGGCTATCGGTGAGTCCGTTCAGTTTTATCAGTTAAGGGAACATGCGCCACGCCAATACTGATGTCTCCCCGATACGGGTGAGCTTTTTTATCAGCTCCTTCAGAATATTATCAACATCCAGGGCTTCGATTTCGTACGCGTCTGGTTCGGTGGAGTGCTTTATGAGCTTTCAAAACTTTTCGGAAATATCCCTTTTTAGACTCAATTGGGAAATGGGAGGCATGGATCACCAATACAGACTACAGGAACACTGCAGCCGGAAAACTGTGGACATTTTCATTTTTGTGAAAGTGCTTTTCTCTGGTAAACGTAAACATATCAAGTGGATATTTAACGTAGTTATAAAGGTCTCGAGCCCACATAAATATGAATGAATATTTCAACCAAAAATATTATTTATAGGAGACTGTAGGAAATTACAAAACAGGCTGGAACATTTACATAGTTCAGCTTCGAAATTTTATATTGTAATTTTTGAACAGATTTGAATTTCAGAAAACGGGTAAATACTCGTACAATGTAGTCCACTCGCACTTGCTTGTTTTTAGGGTCCCGTACCTCAAAAGGAAAAAAACCGAACCAATATAAGATCATTCTTGCGTCCGCCTGTCTGTCACAGACGTATTTCTCCAAAACGAAGAACGTGAAAATGGTTTCATTTTTTATATTGTGTGGGGTACAATTTGGAAGCTCTTATATATTTTTTTTAAAATTTTTGTTGAATTGGTTATATAGATGCACGAAACAACACCGCCTGGATCTTCTAGGTGTCTAAAGCTAAAATTTTAATATTACCTGGGTTAGTAGGTATTCAGTTTCATAGTTGCTTGACCAATTTTACTAATACAGCCGCCTTCCTATTGCGGTGAACGTTATTATCTCAAATATGTTACAAGATATTAATTTGTTTTACTACTTGTTTACGGAACCTT
This sequence comes from Neoitamus cyanurus, assembly GCA_947538895.1. NCBI lineage: Eukaryota > Metazoa > Arthropoda > Insecta > Diptera > Asilidae > Neoitamus > Neoitamus cyanurus. The sequence goes on from OX384543.1 coordinate 34,464,004, forward strand.
TGCCTGATATTTTTCTGTATATATAAGTATATACATGATAATTTAATAATAATATTAATAATATTTTGACGTAATTGTTTTGTTTTTTCATTAGATATCCAAAAAAATGATGCATGGTGATTTTGTGGGTCATTGGTTGTATTTAGTACTCATTGAAATTTTGTATGTACTTGTGCAGTGGCACAAAGATAAATAGCACATCTATCAAGCTGAAGTTTTCAAGATCGCAATAGAAGATTAAGTAAAAGATACTTTCTGTACAACCTAAGATAGAATGGCAGTAAGTAACCTACTAAGTAAATAGAGATTGCTCATACATGTAAGATTCTACCTATCGAGGCAATTTCGGACACTGACACAATCTCTGGATTTGGCGAGCGCGTGCGCAAGAGACGGAAGTATAGTGGTAGGTACGCACATTTTACGGGTAGTATATAGGAGGGAAGAAATTGGGTGTGCTCTCCACACGACACAACTTATCAGACGTAGTCGAAAGCAGTTGGGCGGTTGAGTAATTGTCTCGCCCAACCGCTCTAGCTAGGGGAGCAAACATTCATCGGTCCTACGCTCACAAAAAATATTACTGTTGCTGTTATGTTCCAACAATATACTATTAATATGTTTTATCACAATGCTGAGCCCCCAATGGTTTTCTTTGTACAAATCTTGAAAGTTATTCTGATCAGCTATCATTGAAAATTATTTTCTGCTTTTCGATTTTTTTTTTTATTATTATTTTCAAACAGTTCTTTTTTAAATCCGAGTGACATTCGAAATGAAAATGGAAACCTTTTAAATCACTAATCATCAAAAATTATAAAAGCGAGGTCAACAGAAGATGTGCCGCTCGAAAGATGAATTGATCTTAACTAAATTTTCCCACTCGCGGGAACAGCACACGCGCCAAAGTGATAAAGTCGTTCTTTCTCTGGTACCTAATTTCTTTTTGTGTTTTCGAGTGCGCAGAATCCGAGTCTTTCAGTTATCAATCCGAATTCTGACGTATTTAATTGTTATTAACAATTTCAATGTTTAAAAGAATAACGTGGGTATTCATAACGCCTTGTGGTAGTGGCCCAACTACTACTTACTTGATTTACATATAATGCTAAATTCGATTTTTTTACTTTTTGAGGATCTCAAAAATTAGAAAACAAATGTAGTTCTTCTTTCAGTGATTCTGTTGTGTCGCTGATTATTATTATATTTATCAGTTGGCGATCGGCGCAACAAAGCATTCTGTTAGGCTTGCATTATTCGTCTTTATCATATTGTGTAAAATGATAAAAAAAGAGTCAGTCATTTTTTCCTCCATTCCTCAAAATAAAAAATTGCCGGCATACCTGACAATTAGTGCTCATCTCGAAACAACCTTTCGTATTTAGCTGGACTCATTCTACTTCTTTACGACAGAGATATAAGAATTGCAACCGGCCCTAATTCGTAATTGTCTACAGTCTCAAAAAATTCTTAAAACCCTCAAGAAGGTAACTAGCATACACTGAAAATTACCTTCTCCATATTTACAGTTTGAAATTAGGTATTGTGCTGTGTTGTAATTAAAACACGAAAAGCTACTTCAACTACACACAATATCCCAGCTGTTAAACAGAACTTTCTGGATTGCATTCATTACACTGAAACCTTTCGGCATGTTCGCCCTTCTTGCAACTTTGTTTCCTGCCACTTCAAAGTCAAATTGCAAATCTTGTAAATTCCTCCCCGAAACCACGTACATATATTATGCACACCTGTAAACCTGGAGTACGTTCCCCTCGACAATTTTTTAAAGGGTTCTGCTTGGTTCTGGGTTGTCGCATAACTAGGCAATTTCCCACAAAGGAAGTAAAAGACGCCGAGAGCATGTTCCATTTAACGCCGCAAATTAGGTGCGGAAATCTGGTACACCGACTTTATTCGATGCGGATATAAATTCCAATTGCTACATGCCCACATAAATATATACCTGTGGGCTTCGAGGATGATGCTGCTCTGAGGTGGGATTAATAATCGACCTTTCATCATCGTCCTGCGGATCTGTGGCATTAATAAATTCACTTGAAATTTCCTTTTAACGACAAATTTACTGAGGGGATAAATCCAGCATGTGGGTAATGCGGCCTAAACATCTGTCTCATTTGTGAAAACTTAATAAAAGTTTTGTAAATAAATTTGAAATCCTCCTGCAACCTTCGCGTAATCCTCGTGAGCATGGAAAAGACATCAAATATGTCCCACACGTTCATCAATCTTCTGGGGATTTCGTTTAATTTTGGAACTTCGCTGGAAAGGATTTGTTGGTTCTTTTCGGAGAGAGTTTTGTGAGGCCGCATTTTCCTCGTCTGATACCTACAACCGCAATTTTGTTAAGAGCAGGAAAATCCTTTGATCTAGACAGACAACTTTCCACTGCGCTGCTTCACACTTCTGGGACGTTAGTGAAAATGCTCGGAAAGAATGAATGAATGAAAGGTGGTGGTGTACTCGTACTCGTAGTTTTATCGCTACTCTCCACTGAGGCATAAATGCCACACTTTAAGGGCGCTTTCATCACATTCGGAACAGTATTCCATTTTTAATGGAGACTGTGGAAACGTATAATGAACTCAACCTGTCTCCCGAAGATGTGGGAATTTCCTCATTTTCAGCGACGGAAAAAAATAATGGAGTCTTTACCCTGCTGCAGCGTACTATACCCGAGTGGGTGGCGGGGAGGTGCATGTCGACTGCATTTAAGTAATGGCGCTGATACGAGTATACACGCGACTTACAACTCTGCGTTTCGTTTTAAAGCAAACAGGGGTTTATTCCATTTTTTCCCTAGACATTAAAAGTCAACGAACCCATGTACCTCATAAGCACGTAATACACCCACCAGGGAGGTTATTTGAATTTTGCGAGCAATGAAATGAACACTGGTTTCTGCGGTATTTTTGTGATAGCATCCCACCGCTGCGGAAGGTGCAGAAATATGGACTTCTTGGGGGTGATGGTTTGGGAGTTTCCAGAGGAATCAGCAAATTGCTACGCTTAAAGAAAGTCTGGGTTTTGGTTTGCATGATATTTTTCCGCTTTAGTTACATTCCGATTTAAAGCCGTAGCAGACGACCGTTTTCGGTGGATGCGGCGACGGTGCGTCGAGGGTATTTTACAAGGGGATTGGACTGCCATCGCACCGGTCGTCTACTACAGGCCGTACGCAGTGTATCTGCAGTTCGATTCTTTTTTATAAAAGCGTCAGCGGGAACAGCTATTTTTGGAATAGAAAATCATAATTGAAATATTTTTTTAACCCCGACCAAAAAAAGAGGGATTGTATGGTTGCAACCTGGATCACTCACTATTGTCTATTCATGCCGATACCGAGGGGTTTTCCCGATGCGAAAATAGATTTCTTGGAAATTGTGGGGTAGGTATTACATTTTTAAAATAAATTAAAAGCGTAGCTAAAAATTGTTGACCCTATTAGAAAAATATGACGTAATGGTGTTATTTTAGTCAGAACTCTTATCCTTAACCTTTTATACTTTCGATACAAAACACAATTGGGAGCAATTAAGTCAAATATCAATTAAAAATATTTCAAAGCCAGGTTTTATTCACAACTCTTTCTTTTCTCGTATGTAGTTACTGAGTTAACGTGAAGTTTTTGAGGAGGAACACCAGTGTGAGGATTTAGTGAGTTTTATTAACTGAATACTTCTACGCGACAACGGACTCTTTAAACGGTATTTTTGAGGGGAATAGTACAGTGGAAAATTCTCATCTTAACAGATTTCCATGTAAATGAATACATAGGAGTTTTCGGGTTCAATAATTTCGAATCTGCCATCTATATGAAATTTCAAGATGGCGGATCAAGATTTCCGTGCAATTGGATACACAGAGGTTTCCGAGGTCGTTGATTTGAATGTCAGAAAGCGTTGAGGAGTATTTTACTTTAAAGCAACGGTTAGTTATATACATATGACTTCATCCATGGAATAGGATTAGAAACTAGAAAACTCGACTAGGAAACTATTGACCTACCTTTGACAAACCCATGTTGCTTCTCTGATAGATAAGAGCTACAGTAACAAGTGAAAAAATCGGTTACGATTGCTTCAGCAATCGGTCTGTAGTTCTCAACTGAGTCCATTCCCTTCTTGAAAATAGGAATAACATAGAACACTTTTCAAACATCAGGAAAAACAGAAGTCCTTAATGATATCATAAATTAAACAGAAAGTAAGAGGCACAAGTTTTAAAACATCAGGATAATTGTTAGTCTTCTATTTCCTTCACGCAGCTTGTTTCTGGACGAAACTGATGTCAAATCGTTTAGAATGCTTCTTTGAAGTCTATCCCATGCATATTCAATAGGATTCAAATCTGGAGATTGTGCAGGCAATGGTAAAACGTTGATTTCCTTTAAATTCAACCATACTCTAGCGGTAATTGCAGTATGAATTCTTGCAGATAGCTGTCATATGGGATCATAGCTGCGTTATAGTTCAGAAGAAGATTTTTAAAGAAGAACCTTTAAGAAAATGAAGTTGGAGCGGTTGAGTAGTAGATGGAGTCCAGTTCAGTCAGGGAAATTAAAATGGTTGGTTAGTATAGTCGGCCAGTGATAATTTAATTAAGAACATCCTAGTTATGCTTCAGGTCAACAACATTTATTTCATTTTTTATTATACATACATACATTGTAGAGTTTGCTAGGGTAATTTACATTTACATATTTATATACAGGTAACTCTTCATTTCATTGCTCTAGATCTCATTACTACCACATAAGTCGTAAAGTATAGAAGTCTAAAAATAATCTTTATTGTGATTCACCTTATCTAGTAGGGCTGTCTCTGATAGTAGTCATAGTGCAGTTACTCCCAATCAGTATCTGTTGAACATTAAAAGAGTTTACGAACTCCAGCGCTCAGGACATTCCTGTAGTTATCCGCCATGAAGTTCATTCTACAATAAATACAAATTAAAATTATATTCAAACTAAATAAAACTATTATAAAATATTACTTTTTGGTGAACATGTCTTGTTGAGTCACAAACTTTAGCAAGAGGATTCCAATCAACAGAGTTTGAAGCATTTGGATATTCACACTGGCTGACAGTTTGAAGGAATCAGCTTGAGGAATGTCTGGAACATATTGCATTTTGCGACGAATTTCAAACTCTCGATTAAAGTTTCGAACAATCTCGTCACGTTGACGGTTAAGTTTTGGTAGAGCAAAACGATCGACTCGGGCGTTAGAACTGCGTTGACTGCGAGAATCAGATTTCACAAATGTGTCCAAGGGGTCAATGCGCCGATCTTCACCAGCATCACGTACTCTTCGTTCATCTTCACGTTCAAGTCGGGTAGTCCTAGTTTCACGTCTTTCATCTTCAGTGTTGCGCACCCTACGTTCGCTTTCTCGTTCAAGTCTCATATTTCGCTCAGAGATACGTCTCTCAGCACTAACATCACGTACTCTTCGTTCAGCTTCACGTTCAAGTCGGGTAGTCCTAGTTTCACGTCTTTCATCTTCAGTGTTGCCCACCCTTCGTTCGCTTTCTCGTTCAAGTCCCATATTTCGCTCAGAGTCACGCCTCTCAGCACTAACATCACGTACTCTTCGTTCATCTTCACGTTCAAGTCGGGTAGCCCTAGTTTCACGCCTTTCATCTTCAGTGTTGCGCACCCTTCGTTCGTTTTCTCGTTGAAGTCTCATATTTCGCTCAGAGTCACGTCTCTCAGCGCTAATAGCAGGTACTCTTCGTTCAGCTTCACGTTCAAGTCGGGTAGTCCTAGTTTCACGCCTTTCAGCTTCAGCATTACGCACCTTTCGTTCGCTTTCTCGTTCAAGTCCCACATTTCGCTCAGAGTCACGCCTCTCAGCACTAATATCACGTATGCTTCGTTCAGCTTCACGTTCAAGTCGGGTAGTCCTAGTTTCACGCCTTTCAGCTTCAGCATTACGCACCTTTCGTTCGCTTTCTCGTTCAAGTCCCACATTTCGCTCAGAGTCACGCCTCTCAGCACTAACATCACGTACCCTTCGTTCATCTTCACGTTCAAGACGGGTAGTCCTAGTTTCACGCCTTTCATCTTCAGTGTTGCGCACCTTTCGTTCGCTTTCTCGTTCAAGTCCCATATTTCGCTCAGAGTCACGCCTCTCAACACTAATATCACGTACTCTTCGTTCAGCTTCACGTTCAAGTTGGGTAGTCCTAGTTTCACGCCTTTCAGCTTCAGCATTACGCACCTTTCGTTCGCTTTCTCGTTCAAGTCCCATATTTCGCTCAGAGTCACGTCTCTCAGCACTAATATCACGTACTCTTCGGTCAGCTTCACGTTCAAGTCGGGTAGTCCTAGTTTCACGCCTTTCAGCTTCAGCATTACGCACCTTTCGTTCGCTTTCTCGTTCAAGTCTCATATTTCGCTCAGAGTCACGTCTCTCAGCACTAATATCACGTACTCTTCGTTCAGCTTCACGTTCAAGTTGGGTAGTCCTAGTTTCACGCCTTTCATCTTCAGTGTTGCGCACCTTTCGTTCGCTTTCTCGTTCAAGTCCCATATTTCGCTCAGAGTCACGCCTCTCAACACTAATATCACGTACTCTTCGTTCAGCTTCACGTTCAAGTCGGGTAGTCCTAGTTTCACGCCTTTCAGCTTCAGCATTACGCACCTTTCGTTCGCTTTCTCGTTCAAGTCCCATATTTCGCTCAGAGTCACGTCTCTCAGCACTAATATCACGTACTCTTCGGTCAGCTTCACGTTCAAGTCGGGTAGTCCTAGTTTCACGCCTTTCAGCTTCAGCATTACGCACCTTTCGTTCGCTTTCTCGTTCAAGTCCCATATTTCGCTCAGAGTCACGCCTCTCAACACTAATATCACGTACTCTTCGTTCAGCTTCACGTTCAAGTCGGGTAGTCCTAGTTTCACGCCTTTCAGCTTCAGCATTACGCACCTTTCGTTCGCTTTCTCGTTCAAGTCCCATATTTCGCTCAGAGTCACGCCTCTCAACACTAATATCACGTACTCTTCGGTCAGCTTCACGTTCAAGTCGGGTAGTCCTAGTTTCACGCCTTTCAGCTTCAGCATTACGCACCTTTCGTTCGCTTTCTCGTTCAAGTCCCATATTTCGCTCAGAGTCACGTCTCTCAGCACTAATATCACGTACTCTTCGTTCAGCTTCACGTTCAAGTTGGGTAGTCCTAGTTTCACGTCTTTCATCTTCAGTGTTGCGCACCCTTCGTTCGCTTTCTCGTTCAAGTCCCATATTTCGCTCAGAGTCACGTCTCTCAGCACTAATATCACGTACTCTTCGTTCAGCTTCACGTCCAAGTCGGGTAGTCCTAGTTTCACGTCTTTCATCTTCAGTGTTGCGCACCCTTCGTTCGCTTTCTCGTTCAAGTCCCATATTTCGCTCAGAGTCACGTCTCTCAGCACTAATATCACGTACTCTTCGTTCAGCTTCACGTCCAAGTCGGGTAGTCCTAGTTTCACGCCTTTCATTTTCAGCATTACGTACCTTTCGTTCGCTTTCTCGTTCAAGTCCCATATTTCGCTCAGAGTCACGTCTCTCAGCACTAATATCACGTACTCTTCGTTCAGCTTCACGTTCAAGTTGGGTAGTCCTAGTTTCACGTCTTTCATCTTCAGTGTTGCGCACCCTTCGTTCGCTTTCTCGTTCAAGTCCCATATTTCGCTCAGAGTCACGTCTCTCAGCACTAATATCACGTACTCTTCGCTCAGCTTCACGTTCAAGTCGGGTAGTCCTAGTTTCACGCCTTTCATTTTCAGCATTACGCACCTTTCGTTCGCTTTCTCGTTCAAGTCCCATATTTCGCTCAGAGTCACGTCTCTCAGCACTAATATCACGTACTCTTCGTTCAGCTTCACGTCCAAGTCGGGTAGTCCGAGTTTCACGTCTTTCATCTTCAGTGTTGCGCACCCTTCGTTCGCTTTCTCGTTCAAGTCCCATATTTCGCTCAGAGTCACGTCTCTCAGCACTAATATCACGTACTCTTCGCTCAGCTTCACGTTCAAGTCGGGTAGTCCTAGTTTCACGCCTTTCATTTTCAGCATTACGCACCTTTCGTTCGCTTTCTCGTTCAAGTCCCATATTTCGCTCAAAGTCACGTCTCTCAGCACTAATATCACGTACTCTTCGTTCAGCTTCACGTTCAAGTTGGGTAGTCCTAGTTTCACGCCTTTCATCTTCAGTGTTGCGCACCCTTCGTTCGCTTTCTCGTTCAAGTCTCATATTTCGCTCTGAGTCACGCCTCTCAGCACTAACATCACGTGCCCTTCTTTCATCTTCACGTTCAGGTCGGGTATCCCTAGTTTCACGCCTTTCATCTTCAGTGTTGCGCACCCTTCGTTCGCTTTCTCGTTCAAGTCCCATATTTCGCTCAGAGTCACGCCTCTCAGCGCGTATACTACGTACTCTTCGTTCGTCTTCACGTTCAAGTCGGGTAGCCCTAGTTTCACGCCTTTCATCTTCAGCATTACCAGAGTTACGCCTCTCAGCGCTAATATCTTTTACTCTTTCTTCATCTTCTCGTTCAAATCGAGTATTCCTAAATTGACGCCTTTCAGCGCTGGTATCCTTTATATTTCGGACAGCTTCACGTTCAGCGGCACCTTCAAGTGTCGTGTCCCTAATTTCGCGCTTATAAATTCTTCGTTCAGTTCCGCGCTCGGGTGCTATATTTCTCAATTGACGCCTTTCATCTCGTTCATTTAATCTACGATTTGCTCGTTCAGATTTCAATGCATGTGGTCCGCTAACATCCCTTGTTTGACCCTTTTCGTTTAATTCTTCTAATACCCGTCCATCTTGCCTTGAACTTTGCATCCTTAAATTGTCTAGTCTTTGTTCCCTTCTCTGGGTAAAAATGTCTTCCCGATTTCTGTTTTGTACCTCACGTAAGTCCCGCCGAGCTCTACGATTATTATTTTCGAGCGTCTTCTGCCGAATGGTTACATCTATGACATTCCTGTTGACGTCGAATCGTCCGCTGGTGCTAAGGAAACGTGTTGCCAAACGCCTGGAATTGTATTCGGAATGTTCTCGACTCAAACGCCTTTCTGTAGGACCTCGAGCAAGCTCTTGTCGTTCCCTTTCTTCACGTTTTACAATGCCTCGAACTGGGGCCCGTTCTTGTTTTTCAACGACATCTCGATTTTGCCTTCGGTCGTCAACTTGTGTCCGGCCAGCAGATGTCCCAATCACTTCTCTTCTCGTGTTGACCGATCCAATCAAGTCACGCATCCTTTGGGAATTTTCTTTTGAGTCAAACCGTTGGCGATTTTCTTGGAATGAAGAAATCCTTACGTTGTCCCTTTCCAACCTCTGTCGGAATTGGCGATCGTTTTTTCGATCATTTACAGTTTTTAATGCGTGTCTTAAGTCCTGTCGCAAGTTAGAAACGATTCTTCGTTCTTGTTGTCTTTCACGTCGTTGGGCAGATCGTCTGTCTGCCTGATCCATTCGTCTTTCTAAACGTTCCTGCTGAGACCTAGCTCTGGGTTGTTCATTTTCTATTTCTCTGGAGCGCATGCGATCCTGAGATAAATCCTTTTCGCCAGAAAGACTTTGGTCTTCATAAACTCTAGAAAGTCTATCAGCTCTGGTGTCGAATCTGAGGCTGTCTAACTGTCTTGTACGCCTGTCCGAGCCAAAACCATTACTTCCCAAGTCTCGTTGAGCTCGAAAATAATCCTTTGCAGCACTCTCCCGTCTTAGAAGATCTCCACCTGACGAAGCTAGACAGTACTGTCCACTTTGACCACAAAGTCTCTCACTGTAGGCAATTGTTGCCCCAAATGTTGCAAACACTATCACTGAGGCAACTTGCCAAAAACTTGATAACATTTTCACACTTTTCTGCTGTTTGGACCTTTCTTAGTTCACTCCAAGAATACTTTGTTTTGCTGCTGTTCAGAATCTAGAAGATGCTGAGAGCGGACTGTGCCAACAAGAGCTCGGGAATGCCCTTATATACGATTCTGGAAGTCTAGCGGCCAATCAATTCTACTCCCACAGTGCTATTATCCTTCGATTGAATTTCCTTATCGCACATGTGCACCAATTTCCTTCAATTTTTTTCCCGAGCAGAGTGAAGCGCAAGTGGGTACCAACGATGCTTTACCCCTGCATCATCAGCTTCTGCTAAAGGGATTGTGAAGAGCTCACTAAACACAATTTATGGACAATTATCGGGCCCATGGATGCTGCCGTAAAATGTCTTTTCCTCTTTTGCGATGCTTTTCATCAATGAAACTCGCTGGGCTCCGCGGAGACGTGTGGGTGCCCTTATCTGCCCCATTTTCTGCACAACTGCTCACATGTGCGCATTTGAATTTTTCAGCTTCTTGGTACGTGCTCCATATACTGTACCTACTGGCGAATCGCGCAGGTATCCATAAGGTCGACGTGTGACTGTGACGTCAAGGAGTCTAATGCGCTTCCATCTAACCATTGAAGCGTGAAAATAATTTAGAGAGTTATTTTTGGACTATTGTGGCGTAATCCAGCTCAAAAATGACTTTGAACTTGACTTACTCCAGAACTTTCATTTAAGACGCACTTGGGATTAAATGTAGGTGAGTAAAAATCATTTTAATAATCGCTCCTTGAAGTGAAGCGCAGCGTTTGTTTATCCTTTTGAACAACCGTCTAAATAGGGATCTGAATATCGTGTCCTTCTTTTCCGAACTTCCCTGAAACTTTGGAAACTGAAGTATTCTCTTACATTTTGCAAAGTACATTCTCTTTTTTTTATTACTCTTTTGATTTTTTCTATCCGTTTATTTATTAGATAGTTTAAAGAAACCGTTTTTAAAAAACAACTGATTTTTTAAATCTATTGAATTTTGCAATTTTAATCATCTCACAGTTTTATTAATTCCCTCACCTTTCTTTGAAATCTATTCAAATTAACTTCAGTGTTTAATTCAGTTGTAAAACTCTTGAATAACTTTAGACCTTTATTCATTTCTGAGTTCTGTGTGCTGGTACGCTTCCACCTTTCGACTAAAGCGTAATTCGTGAGGTACTCAATCACTTACGAACTTTAGAGGGGGACCCCGTGCATTCTCGTCTTTACTATTTTCTTGCAAGTGTTGTCTGCATGTTCTTTTATTGTTAATTTTTTGTCTATAACAACTCCCAGGTATTTAGTTCTTTCCACAACCTCTATTGGCTCGTTTTCAATTTGAAGCTTGTTGGGCTCGTGAGAATTAAAAACCATTGCCTTTGTTTTACGAACGTTTAGCTTCAGTTCGTCTTGGATGTATTTTTCCCCACGATGAACAATTATATATCATCCCCACATAAACTTAGTCTATGATTATTCAGAACTGTATTCACATTATTTCTCATATATATATTATATATATAACAGAAATAGCATTACTCTCAAAGCCGACCCTTGCGGGACTCCAAGATGTACAATGACAGGGCCATATAGAATATCCTTGACGTGTGTCTGCTGAGTTCTACCTTCTAAGTACGAACGATCTTCTATAGTCCACGAATACAGCCAACACTATATCTCGATTATTTTCCCAAACATGCGTTGTTTCCCACGAATGTTCCTCTCGAAAATTAGATTGCTCTTGAAATCATATTCCTAGACTCTATATATAGTTTTGCAAATGTGAGGCTACAGCCTTTTCTAGAATTTTCGCTTGCAAAGTTAACATATGAATTGGTCTAAATTCATTACAGTTTTTCGTAACTAGCGCTGTAACTAGGGGCGGGACACCTCAGGGGCGTCGTCGTCTTGAAAATTAAAAACAATTTACAGATGATTTTTTTGCATGACAATTTCCAACTTGCATGCACATGTTATACATAAATTAAATAAATGCAATGACGGGATGCAAACTCTCCTAGCTACGGCGCTGTTCGTATCTTTAATTTTTTCTATTGGTGTGCATAACTATTGTCCTTTCATTACTTCCACGATTTTGGGAAACTCCCTTCTTGCAATGACGCTTTTATTATTTTCATTTTATGCAGTCCATCCGAAACTTACTGTTAGTTTGTCGCCTTTTATCCTATTTATTGTTTATCGCGCTTATCAAGTTGTACAGCTGGTATTTATTGTAATATTTAAAATTAAAGCTGTCTCAACTTATCTAGATAAATTCTTTAGTATAGATACTTGTCATTTAATTTAAAAATTAAAAATCTGTAAACCAAAAACACACAAAATATTGCTAAGTAGTGTATATTTTTGTCGTGGTCACATTTTCTCAACTGTAGAATAAATACTTTAAAAGTTAGATACAGTATGAAATAAAAACTAAAACGCTAGTATAACTTTAGATCCCAGCAGGAAATTGGAGATTGCGTGAAATAGTACATCGATGATTTCATGCATGACTAAGGTATGTATGCCAATTCTGAGGACATAGCCATGCTAACAGGAAGGCATAGGAGTTTGTTTGTCTCAAGTGAGTTGAAGTTTTATTGCGGTTTTGTTGTTTCATGCTTCTCAGTAATCCAAATCTTCTCCTTTTTGTATTTTTGTGATGACATCATACATTTTTAAGGAGAAGGTTTGTTTTATGTAATCAAGCAACGCGTTTGGTGGGTCGTCCTGTGCAAAACAATGAAGTGTGCATAACTGCTAAGGATTGTGCGCAGGTCATTATTAAACAGTCTCCTGCGGTAATACCTTTTCTTTCGTGTCGTTTTACCTAGGAATTTTCGCGAACATTTTGCACAGGTATGTGGGATCAAGGGTTAAGTGAGAAACAATAGAACGCAATTGATGATCTCTGCTTTTCTAGATTAGGCGAGACCCGACACAGCTACTCAGAGTCCAGCTACCACAGGTATTTAATTTAATGTTTAGGGATCGAATAGAGGAATATTTAGAGTATATATTCGACAATATGTCCACACAATTTTATTAATAAATAATAACCCGAGATAATGTGCATAACTTAATAAAAATGTGTGAACATATAGTCGAATATATATTCCGCTATCCGATTCTTAAACGTTAAATTAGACCTGTGTAAAAAAATTCGCCTTTGTTTTGCCCGTGACAAATGTGTTCCCCCGTCATTGCATGAAATCATTGATGACATGACCATCAATGATTTCATCAATAAAAAGACATCGATGAATTCATGCATTCCATAGTCATGCAAAAAAGGATCAGCATACATGACCCTTTACATTCCGTGGTCATGCAGAAAGACATGCATGAATTTCCAATGACATCGCCGTGAGAAATGTCATCGATGTTGGAATGAGTATACATGCCCTTTTATTGATGACTTCCTCGATGCCGTCATGTGTAAATTTCCTGCTGGGATGTTGCTGCTATTTACAATATGTATTAAGAATTTGACTAAAAATGTTGTGATCCCATTGATGTACGCGATTAATGTGCGCGTTAAATCCAAACCGAAGTTAACATATAATAATAAAGTTCGGATACGCAATTGCCCCATATGAAGCCCTAAGTACATATGTACCTACACATTAAGCAAATCTCTAATACATATTTGCAATCAAACTCCCCAGCAGGAAATTTACACATGACGGCATCGAGGAAGTCATCAATAAAAGGGCATGTATACTCATTCCAACATCGATGACATTTCTCACGGCGATGTCATTGGAAAGTCATGCATGCCTTTCTGCATGACCACGGAATGTATGGGGTCATCACAAAAATACAAAAAGAAGAAGATTTGGATTACTGAGAAGCGCATGAAACAACAAAACCCAAATAAAACTTCAGCTCACTTGAAACAAACAAACTCCTATGCCTTCCTGTTAGCATGGCTATGTCCTCAGAATTGGCATACATACCTTAGTCATGCATGAAATCATCGATGTACTATTTCACGCAATCTCCAATTTCCTGCTGGATCCACAAGCACACAACACGTGCAGCTCAAATAGCATAGGATTACAATAACAACATAAGTAAGACAAATTTGGTTGGTTGAAGTCAAAAAGCGCCACTGAGAGAAAGATCATCAGTTATTATTTCAACCATTTTCCGTAGTGCAGCAACAATTCTGAAACTGAACTGAAAATTGTGATAGTAAACAAGGAAAAGGGTTTATTTAACTATTTGAATTTAGTTAAATTAAACATTTATAAATCGTCAATTGTGTTTCTAAACCACGGCTAAATCAGTTGTACGGTTAAAAACGTTAAAAGGCTATTCAACTACTTTATGATGTAAAAAATGGTTAATCAATCAATCAGGGGTTCCAACTTCCAAATATTTAATATATAGAATATTCAACCATTTTCCTTCAAATTCAAAAAATTACTTCATTGTTAAATTCGTCAAATTTGTCGTGTATCTTCTGCGTGCCTCAACTAAAACTTTTTTTTCTGGAGAACTCTGCAAGACTGAACGCATCATATTATCAATTATTTTTCGTCATGGTTGAACTCCGCGCTCGTCGTGGTTTACCAGGAAACTAAAATAACGGGTTGAGTTTATTTGTCCAGGGTTTGTTTTTCCATTTTTTGATGAAATGCTAAGCGGCATTTGTGAATTAGTCCTTCACCGGAATTAGTCACTAACTAAAGATCAGGCTTGTCGCATGGCTGAAGCATTTAAAATAATATATTTACATATCTAACAGACCTCCAGTAATGTTTTTGTTACTTCTACAAGAACAAATTTCTTCAAAATAAAATAATTCTAAAACCTAACGTGCTGTTTTTTTCTCCTACAGGTGAGTGCATATTTTTCTATAAATAAAACGAGCTTTATTAAACTTATTTCCGAGTGGTGCATAATCGTAAACATATGTACATACAAGGTGGGCCAAAAGAAGTCATCCAATGTTGTTTGGCTTTCATTTTTTTTCTAAATGGAAATCTTCGATTCTGTTTTTTGATTATGTTTATTTGAACCTTTAGAATTTTACTGGTCAAGTCGAGAAGATAATATCGGACAAATGGGCGCCGTCAAAATTGATTGCCATACGGGCTCGTTTTATGGCATTTTTCATCACTTCGGCGAGAACTTCGGGCGACAGATTCTCGCACTCGTGTCGAATGTTGTCCTTGAGGGCTTCCAGGGTCTCGGGCTTGTTCACGTAAACACGGGACTTCAAAAAACCCCACAAAAAAAAAGTCTGGAACGGTTAAATCGGGCGATCTTGCGGGCCAGTGCGAATCGCCAAAACGAGAGATGAGGCGACTCGGGAACGCCGCCTTCAGAATATCGGTTGTGGCAATCAATTGTGACGGCGCCCATTTGGCCGATATCATCTTCTCGACTTGACCAGTTAAATTCTAAAGGTTCAAATAAACATAATCAAAAAACAGAATCGAAGTTTTTCATTTAGAAAAAAAATGAGAGCCAAACAATATCGGATGACTTCTTTTGGCCCACCTTGTACATTCATTTTCATTAGCAATACATAATGGAAGCAACCATTTTCGTTATTGACTGAATATTTTCATTCAGCTACGCATTATTATTTAAGTACCACAATCTGCGGTTGTTTACTTTACAGTCAAATTTCTATTGTTATTTTAACCATATAAGAAATTTTTTTAATTTTACCAACGTTTTCTCTCAGTGCGAACTCTACTAACGTCCAAGGTAGGTACAAGGGTACAATTTTGTGTATATGTGATTTGACTTTCTTTAAGTGTAAGCATCGACTCTTCCTTGTTAAAAGCTAGAAAAATCCACCTCAGCAGCAGTGCACATATGCGACAAGTAAATTGGATCAGGCACTTTAAAGTGCAATGGGTGTGAAATAGGCGTAATCAAGGGCAGACTAGAGATTTACATAACAAATTGGGATAAAACTGCAGGAAGTGACTGTTTGAGGAAGCAGTTTGAATGAAAATTGGACGCGAAAGGAAACTGCCCTAGTTGGATAAAAAGAAATGCGTGCGTGTAAAAATACACAAAGCAATTCTAAATTTCAATATTTACATTCCTTGCTTTTATTTTTAGTCATATGTTGATCCAAACTAATATTATAATTGCGAAAATGTGTTTGTCTGTCTGTTTGTTACCTCTCCACTGCTTAACCACTGAACTGATTTCGACGGAAATTGGCAAAGAGGTTGAAACCCGATAAAAGGCAAGCTACTGTTTACGCCGGAATTCAACCCCTAATAATAATCTTTTGGATTTGATTAGATTCCATCGTCAGGTCGAAGACATAAATGTGTCAAGGCGATCGGATATGTGACAATGGGTAAATTAACTAAAAGATCAATTTTGAGCCGATTCTCCAGTTATCCAGTTTGATCGGTCCAAAAATGGCAAAATTCGCCCATTGTATTGTGTCATAGACAAATAAATATAAAGATTACCCACTTCGAACAAGCGACCAAAATTTCTGAGAGCTCCACAGCGAGACTTCCACTATCTATTCGATGTGAGGACGGGCTTCCTTATATTTTCATAAAAGTTTGCAGACGAGCATTTTTGGGGTCACTGATTTCAGATTTCGCTCAACTAAAACGGCGGAATAAAAATAAATAATTCCTAAAGAGAAGCGTAAAGCGCTACCTAGGGATTTTTAGATCTGGTGTTTTCTATTTTAATCTGACTTTTTCTGATTGAGGTGACGGACCCAGATGGTGATGTTACGAATTAGGACTGCTTACTAAGAGGATAAATATGCGTGGAAAGAATAAATTTAGGTCGGAGTTCAAATAATATAATAAGCAAAATTTAGCTACGTGGAATCTTATGCAAAGGTACATATTAATGGGAACTCAACATCGACCGAAAATCCTCCCTTCAAAGGAAGGTTTTATGAGCATGGGTACTCTAGAGTTATCAGGGCTGCGGATTTTTGATCAAGTAGAGTGATTTGATCACATTAAATTTTGTTCGATTCGCGGCAAATGTTTCAGTCACGTTGTTCTCACTTTTGCTAAATTCACTTCACCATTACAACGTTCACGTCCGTTATCCGCTTCGTAATCCCACTTCTGACACCATTTGTGGGATTTTACCAGTCGGGGAAAAGCAGCAAAATAGATTTGTATATTTTTAATTTAGTTCAGTTTATTTATTATCAATATATTTAAAAAGTACGCTAACTAGTAAAAGTTCACGTAATGCTTTTTTTCAATTTTTTTAGTTCAGTTAGATGAGTTCATGTAGGGCTTAATTGCTCACACGATCAAATTGATCGATACGTTGCAGCAAATTAGCGGCTTAGCACCACAACTTTAGTATTACGCTTTGTTAGACGGCTTAGTAGCTTCGCGGGGTTCGGTCCACTACTTCAAAGACTCGACTGTAACTGCCTGCATGAGTTTAGTACAATGATCTGACACGGCAGATTTCTGCATAGCGGAAAGTTCATGAAACGTGCGCTGCATCTGATGCTATAGTGGAGCTGTTCGCTAGAGCCGGGTGCCCACATACACATAAAATTATAGAAGCCTATTGTCGTCAAAGATCTATAAGTGCACAAAATTTTAGATCAAACGTTAAATGGGTATTGGGTCAAATTAACCTTACAAATGTTACTCACCATATTTCAAGTTAAATAAAAGATTTCAAAAGTTAATTTTCATGAATTAAAGATTTCAAAAAAACAAACTAAAAAAAGGACACTTGAGTGATCAACAATCGTAAAGCGCCCACCAGAATCACTCGCAATCAGAGTACATTAAAATAACTGAAGAATGTAATGCTTATAAAGAAAAGTAAAATGAACAGATTTTAATTTAAAAGATTTGTGTGAATTTTGTAATATTTATATTATAATTTTGAGTAAATACATTTCACCAGAACTTTATTCATAGGGCTATCCTTTGCTTAATTGGAATAATTCTAATTCTTCCTGCTACCACGCCTACGCATGGATGCTGTACATTTCGGGCAGTACCATTTGCCCTTCGGCGACTGAGTTATTCCCACACAAGGATAATGGAACCACTCGAAGGGACACTGAAAGACCACAATTATAGTAGAATATCAACGGATACTACTAGACCCTATTTTGAAATACGATTCGAATTTGGAATATGGAATAAGCCTAACGAGCATTTCAAAGTAGGGCCCAGAATTTAAGGCTTACCGCTTCATTATCGCATGCTACCATGTCGCCGTATGAAACCTGATTACAAATGCAATATCTCGGCTCATTGGGGTCAAAAGTCCACTCTCCTTCTGGTGTTTGTTCTACAACCATACCGTTATCGGTCACCCGGGTCGAACCCGTCTCTGAAGAAGTGCTGACTTGGGAAGATGAGGAAACTGTCGACGAAGAGGCTGTTGAGTGCGATATACTGGACGACATGTGCTTCCTATAGATATAAAAGGAAAATTAGTAGACTTATTTGACTCCCGCAAGGTAGGCACATACTTCTTATGTCTTTTCTGGCTGTGCATGGAACTGCCTTCTCGTTCAACAGCTTGAATTGCATTGTGCGTAGCTCCAGCTAGCTCTCGACCAATAAGAAGCTCATGTGGTCCGCTTCCAGATGCTCCGTGTATTGCTTCGTAGGAAGCCTTCAAACTTGCAGTACGCCTGCCTTGTTGCATTTGCTGAGTTGCAGCAATCGCCTGGCTAGCTGCAGCCGCAATTGCATTTCCTGGTTTTAGAGACGTTACAAAACGAATTTATGTTATGACGAATAAAAAAATACCAGCGCCGATGTGCTGTAAGCTGTAAGAGACTGATGGTGTTGGAGTACCAGGAATAACGGAATGATGGCCCAAGTTAGGTGTCGTTGGGCGTACTGCTGGTGTCGGTGCGGGAGGCACCAAAGTACTATTGATGGATTGCCTCTTTTCAGTAGTACTCCCAGCTCCGGTACTGTCTCGACGCTTCTCCGGCTTGTGGCGGTACCTTTATTACTTAAAGTGTTAATCAGCTTCTCCTGAAAGGTAAGCTCCTTACCGATTGTCCTTTTGGGAGTGGTTATTCCCCCCGATCGCCCCGAAGTATCGATTCTCCTTTTGGTTACCTGCTCCGGTCATAGAACTGTTCCCATCCAGTTCTAAAGATCGCTTTTCCAGTATCTCCGTGATCCCATTATTATCGGCCTCCAGTTCGCATTTGAATTTGAACAATTCGCTATCCAGTCGCCTCAGATACCTCTCGACCAAATCGTGCATTTGTGTGGCTAGTGATACTTTCTCATCTGCGTCCTCCAGCACTTTGTAGTAATCCTTCCGGATGGTCTGGAACTCGCTTTCAGCCGGAGCGGTTTGTAGTTCGCCCTTTTTACACTGTGAAAAGAAAATGCGGGAGCGCTTCTCAAGCGAGTCCATGTTGTCTAGAATGGAACACTTATTTACGGGATTTGGGGCTCATTGTTCGAAGTAGTTACTTTGAACGGAAAGGTCCATTTCTCGCATCTCAGTAAATCGGTCCCGGAGCTCCTGAGGAAGGTGCTCAATCACTGCAATTAGTTAATTGGCAATTAAAAGTTTTCCTGGTGCGGAGAGAGTCTGGTTCATGGCGAATTATTGAACTTACTCTCCAGGTAATCCTCTAAGTAAAGCATCGTGGACAAAAATCAGGCCCTTTCCAATTAATTTAAATTTATTTAGTGCTGGAAGATCCAACTTTGCTAAAGAGCTTTGTAAACACAACTGACAATGACAGCTGTCATTTCATAATTTTTGCTGTAGACGGAAAATAAATTTGTAATAGATTATTAGATCCCTTTCGGTAGGGATAGAAAACTGAGCGCTATTTCGGAATATTAATCGAATTATGTGTTTTACCACGAAAACTGTGTACTAATTAGACAAGAAAACTTATGCAAATAATTCGTCTTGAGTTCATACTCCTCAACGCAACGTAAAAACCACAAAATAAAATTTTATACCTTATGTTACTCCCATCTAGAACTTCTCAATTAAAGTTGAATTGTCAACTGTCATTTACTGAATTTGTAAACAAACAGCAGCAGCAGAGAATCTTAAGCATGAGAAAACGAAGCATTCAGAGCATAAATTTAAAGTTAAGCGACTTAAAAGAGTACGATGCCGTGAAGCAGGAAAAGGCAGCCCTTAGAGCACAGAGTCAAGACAAAATGCCCGATAAATCAATAGCAGAGCCGAGTCTAGCGCGCGTGGGTCCCAAAAGCAAAAAGGAAGTTATGGAAAGGATTTTGTTTAAAACCGAATGAATTTGTGATTATTAGCTATTTTTATTAAATCGTCAAATTAAGAACATTTACAGTACTTTAATTTTTCACTTAAGCAACGCAAAAGACCACTGCGACCCACTAGTTTGACTAAATATAACGACCGTTATAGACTGATGCAGTTGGCAGTATTTTCTTGCATGATGCGGAAGTAGAGTCCATATAATCCGCCAGTCCTCTGTGAATTAGCAGGCGCGTGTAGATATTGTACGAGTATTGCCGATATCCACTCAAACCGCGATCGAACCGAATTCCCAAATATGGACCTCGGACATTTCATACAATCGATTGGTATATGTTGGAACGCGTCTTTCTTAATAACCCGTCTTATTTGATCCCACACTCATGTCACTGTGTGAATTCTGTCTTTTCATTTACATTTTATAACTCATTCCCTCAAAACTAGCCGGGTCCACAGGTGGATAGTGGAACGCCTTAGGGTTTAAAGGCGGCGGAAACCCCGGAATGGTAGCTCTGAATACCAAATAAGGAGTCCCGAACCGGAAACCCCCCAAGCTAAGGCGGAACAGCATACGCCGAGATCTGCGTCGTTAAGGCATAGCTTAGTAGATAGTATAGTACTCCGGATACTTCGGTAAAAATTTAGCCTTCTCGGTGACACAACTGGATCTCTCCCCTCGAGTGACAATCACTCCCATACTCGTGTGATTTCTATGGATAAAAACACAAGTTCACACAAGGTGTGGGTACTACCTCTGAAATGCCGAAATTTGTGGCGAATATCCCCCATTAGAAATTTCCTCATCAAACCAGTCAGGACCTTATCTGGAGAAAATAGATATATACACTTTTTTTTATTTCAATCCATTTCTAAAATTCTCTATGAACTGAATAGTAGTAGACCAAGTATGGATCCCTGAGGAACACTCGTGGGTAATAGATGGTGGTCAGATTTATTTGATTTATATTTATTGCAAGGGAATCCAAGGATAACACTTAATTTTACCAATTGAAATAAGGCGTATGGAGAGATTATTTAATTTATGAATTTTTTAACTCCAGTTCAATCTGCGAACGACACGTTTGCTGATGACACTGCAAGTTTTACATAGTTCATTTGTAAATAAATTGTATCAAGCATCTCCAATTCATTCGGCAATTTTAATATTTACATACTACATAATGTGACCGCTAGAAATGAACCACTAAAACAATTTGAATGTCTTTCAGTAAAATACGATTTATTGGAAAAATAAATACAATGTTTCACAAATATTTTTTTCCTTACGTCGATGGCAGTTGAAATAAAAACAAACAAATATAACTGTCAATACAATACAAAGTTACAATAATACTCTTTTGTTTCAATCTTTGGTTTTGTGCAATACAATGGACGTCTCAATGATCGATCATAATCATGCTAAACATAACTTCCATCTACCTAAGAACTAAGGGTGTACACAGTGACACAGACCGCTGTTAGAAAAATAATATCAACATCAAACCATTACAAAAATAGTCCAGTTTGCTCACGTCTCGTATGAGTAAAGTAAAATCCTAATATCTAAAGTGGTTTTGGTGACCGGCTCGATTTCGTGTTTTTGGTTTGAAAAAGACTGGAATTGTGTTGTCTTATGGGTAGTTCCTTGTAGGATTAATGTAAATCTTCCCTTTAACGCTCTACTATGAAAGTTCTGAATTTATAAATATCTAAAATTCATCTGAACAAAGTTTCCAATAAAAATATGTATGTCGATAACGAGGCTCTCAAATTTTTCCGAAAAGATAATTGCATACAAAACAAATCAGTGTGCTTGCGATAAGTAAATAAAAAATGGTTAAGTTGGCTGCAGGATGGAATGTGTTTTTAGGAGATAACAGTTTCATCCTTTTGTCATATACGAATATGATTGGCGGTAAGATCAGTTTCCAAGTTTTATAAATATCTTTATTGAAATTCTTAAACTTTTTGTTTAGACTAATGTTAATATATAAAACACCTCATCTTCTTGCAAACCTTTTCTGCCTGTGATTGCATAACCCGCTATAGCTTGTCTATATTTTGTTAACCCCTTACCTTTTTCGATTCCCTGACAACCCTTAAAAAACCTAGGAACTCAATTTCCAAAGTACAAATCGCGATCCTAGAGTCAGGAAATATATTGTAGATGGACCAAAATGGACGCTTGACTGGTAATGGGTTAAAAGGCTACACTTCGTTCATAGAACGACTGCCACGTCATATTATTCGCCACTGAAAAGTACAACTGCACGCATATTAGAGTGAGATTATTTTTCGTGCAACAAACATATTCAATTGGATGATTGTAACGTTTCTATAACAAAATTAATTAGTCTGTCAAATACAGTTGTATTTTCCTGTTCGATATTCAAGGCAGCGAGCTTAAATCAAATTAAACGAAACATAATAAAAAGCATATATGCGCTTCTTTCGTACATTTATTACTTACTATGAGACAGTTTCAAAATTTTGTTATTAGTAAGATTTGCGCTGATGGAGTGTCTTCGATGACATCCCATTTTTGCTTCAATTTCCTCCGATTTTTCAATCGGAAATATTGCTGAAAATTAGGAAGCCATCCTTTGAGGTGTAATTTGGGAAATATTGCTGATACCTCTCATTTACTTAAATTTGTGGATACTAATTGAAAGAAACACTCTTTTTCTTGTAATTTGAAATGTGTGTCAAGGCTATTGTTTTAAGTTTTGTATTCAATTTTGCAGAGATGGATAGAACTAGATAAAGGGATGTAAGAGATAGTCATTCCCCTGGCCTTCACGTTAAAACCGTCTATTCAATTTTAAATTAGGGAGCATATAAAAGGCCAAACCATACTAAAATGGGACATCGGTGAGTGGGTGAAAAAGTCGTTATAACTGTTGACCCTTACAGAGAACAGTTCAGATAATAACAATATAAATGTAAAAAACCTACCTACACGTTTTAAAATTGTAAGAGTAATTATCAGTTTTTGACGGATTTAGATATTACAACTTTTCGCACGCCTTCAAGGATGGTAAGTACCTCAATTTAAAAAAACAAGTTCCGTGAAACAACTTAAAGTCAATACTTGGATGGTTGTTAAAAAATATTGATTTTCGTTTTTGGAAACGTCTACATTTTTTTACTATTTGCTATCTTTAAAAGTAGCTACTAGTTTATTAATATTAACATTCTTAACACCGTTTTAAAAATTGTGCATGAACAGCAATACAATTAACATAAAGACAGTAGAGATTGCGAAACACTAAAGATAGAAATAGTTTATTAAAAATCTTACATCTACCAAAAATTGCTCCTAGAGCAAAGAAGATGAGCCTCGTTAACGCCTACCGACTTAATACTACTTAAATTCTGAAATACCTGCATATTTATATTGTTACATGTTAGTGGAACACGCCTAACTGGTAATTCACTGGTTACTATCGGTTAAAATTTCCTCAAGGGCTCCATTGAGGCGACCCTTGCTTAAAGCTTCAACGAGCATATGGAGGCGCTGTTCGCGTTCCGTGTGTCGTCGTTCTAACGATGAAACCTAAATAGAAACGTGCAAACATTTAGGTTCAAAAGGGTTTCTTTTGGTGCAATCGCATGTTACATCTATGTATATGGTATATTGCTAGTTTTACGATTATAAGTGAAAACAAATAAGCACAACAATGAGAGTGGCAATGATAACAAGTGCATCATGACTCGCTTGATTCGAAATCAAATTAAATAATGCGGCGAGGCTGGCATTCTACAGTTTGCGGATATTCCTAATTGCTTTGAGGTGCAACGTCTTGAAAATGGTTAATTTGTTAGTAGTAGTACCGAGTTTCATCGATCGCTTTTTAGTTATCTAAAAATGTTAAATCGTCAATTTCAAGCAAAGGAAAAAGCAGAGGCAAATGTTAGTTATTAGACCTAGTCTGGTGAAATAATTAAAACTGCGATACTCTGAAGCACTTACCTTTGCTTTGAGGGCGTAGTAATCAATTGGAACTTTACGGCGCTTTTGCTGATTATTAAAAGCCTCATCTCGTTCGGCCAAACGCTGCTGTAGGATTCGAACTGTTTCATGGCAGGATGATAGCTCTCTTTCGTGGGCTGCTTGCAGTGTTTTGAGCTAAGTAAATTGGGACATCGTAATATTCGGCTGTGCTTGTTGAGTAAAAGGTAATTAACTTACATCTTGGAGACGTTTATCATGCAGCGCTTTATAGTCAAACTCAAGAAGCTTTACTTTATTGAGGGCCTCTTTTAGCGCTTGACTATCTGCGGATTGATCAGCATATTGACTAGGATCATATGTCTTCCGGGAGCTTGCCGAACTAGGAGCACTTTGCTTGTCTGATTTCATTGCTATGAACAAGTGAGAAAATTTGTTCAGTTATTGTACGTTGAATGACTAGGTACCTACAAATCGAGTTTCTATCATGCTGAATGTGCTACAATGTTACCGTTGAGCTCATTGAAAAGGGGTTGTCGTTTGAACAGCATTCTCAAAAAGAACGTAAACAAACAGCAAAGAGGAGGGATCTAAAGAACGTGTCGTACCTAACAATTACTAAAACATATTTTTTTTCGAGCTGCACGCACTGAATGTCCTTGTGTGGCTCCAAGCAGGTGATTTTTGTAAAGAAAAAAAGCAAGCACGCAAAAATAATTACAAGTGATAAGGTCCAAATATGAGATTTGCATGATGACATTAGCACATAAATGGCTCAACATAATTGTGAAATAAAACGACTGCAGAAAACACAAAACCACTTACAGTCCCTCTCCTTCTGCAGCTTCTTAATAGTCTTCTTGCACTCGTCCAGCTCTCGAGTCAACCTCTGCATAGCCTTGTCCTTGATAGCCAAATCAACTCTCATTCCGCGAATAGTTGCAAGAAGATGGGCGTCCTCCTTGGCGGCAGCATGATAGGCGGATATGGTAGTATCGGAGTGCGAAACTGGCATTTTTCCGGTTGATGACTTCTTCAGAGGTGGTGTTTGTCTTAAACTTGAGTTTGGTCTTGAAGTTGAATCAGTCTGAGTGGATGTCGTTGAGGTTCTTATGGACTCCCTCTCGGCAATGTCATCAGTTTGCGTACAATTATTCACCACGTTATTATTACGCTTGGCAAATTTGTTGAGTGCGAGGATTTGAGATTCGATTTTCTCGTTTAGTTTAGTGTTGATTTCTTGAAGGCTGCAGCAATCGTTTGTAAGTAAATTTAAATTTCTATAAGCAATCAGCAATCTTACCTAAGTACTTGGGTTTCTAGATCAGCGATGTGAGTCTCGTATTTAGCCTGAACAGAATTGAACCGGGCTTGGACATTGGCCAATATTTTTTGCGCTTTCAGATCTTGCTCCCTGGCATCAGATTCCAATTGGGCTATGCGCTGCTCCAGAAGGCGTCTACTTGACGAACTGTCTTCACAGGCTTTGTTCGGATTTCTAGCAGCAACTACAAAGCAAACGGCATTAGTATAGGCGAAGTTGACATACTTATAAGCAGAGCCATAAATATATAAAAGAATAGAAAATGAAAACAGCAATAGAAGCACCATAATATCACAATTTCTGTTTGTGTGACGGTTTTATTGTTCTGCTTCTGCTGTTGCGTTTAAAGGCTGTAACATATTAGAAACAGAGCGCAGCAGCAAAAGCAGAAGAAATCTGCCATAAAATCAGAAATTCAAGACTTCCAAATCTGCTTTTACGGCAGTTTGATTGTTGCACTATGTCTACTGCTTCTAGTGTATTTCTTGTATTTTTATCTTATGAAGTTTTTAAAATAATCTTACCAATTAAAGCCGACACTGAATCTGGATGTTTCCTCATTAAAATCCTCTCCATCTCTCTGCACTGTCGCTGCAAATCTTGAATCGTTTTCACATCCTTCTCATTTTGGTCTTGAGCCCTTTTCTTCTCGCAACGACTTTCATCCAACTCTGTTTGCAAAATTTTCTGAACATCTAAAGCTTCATTCCTATCATTTCTGGCTGAATGTAACTCTGACCGAAGTATATTTGCACATTCATTCAAGTGCTGAACATCCAGCTTAAGAAGTTCAGACTCCTCTTGGATATGGGTATGATTCTCCCGAAGGTCTCGGTGAAGTTGAGACAAAGAATCATGCTGAATACGAAGACTCTGAAGACGCTCCTCAGTATCTTTTAATTTTTCCTGCAATTGCTCAATCTCGTGCTTTAGCAAATGCTCTCTGCTTATAGACATGGTCTCAATTGGTGAGGTCTTAGCATCCGCAGATGGAATCGGGGACGAATTAGTTGATTTATCACAGTAACTTTTCACCGTAAATGTGCTTTGGGATGAGGATGGACGAGTGAACGTTTCATTGAGGACTATAGATACCTCACAACTGGCCCTTCTGGCCTTTTCACGGCTGCTTTCTGGGCGCTTTCTAATGGGATCACTTACTAATTTATTCACACCTTCTACGGACGAATGAGCCTTTTCCATATCACCAAAGTGCGTTAAATTGCGCATTGCTGGCGCTAGACGGAACTCTTCATGCCTTTCTTTTCTTCCAGCAATCTCAGGACGTTCAAGTAATTCTCTTTGGATGGTCTTGTATGTATCGATGGACTCAATTAATTGATCTTTTAAATCTGGAGGGTGTCCTAAAGGTTTCGCTTCACAAGCGGGTATGGAGGGATTCGAATTGATATTTTTACCAATCTTCTCACTTGTAGTCGAAAATTTATCTGTTTCGGCGACATCTTTGGAATATAGCTTACTAATTGCTCCGGTATCACTTGAAGCACTTTTACGTAATAAGTTTTTACTAGCATTCACTCTTCTTGGTGAATTGGTCTGTTGTTGTTCAGATTTTTTGGTTCTAACTCCTTTTGGCTTTTCAGTGTGAATAGGCTCTTCGTTCAAAGAAACTGTAGATTCCGTATTGGCAGGTATTTCAAGCTGAAAAAGAAATAAAACAAAAGTGTGTCACAATTTGCTTTAAAATGGTGAAGACCAAACAAAATCAAATTTTAGCATCTCAAATACTCTGAGAGAAGCTTTTGGTAGAATATGGAAATTTTCCGTTTTCTATGAAAATCGTCAGATTATATTTTTTAAATAATATTGTCTTCGCATACAAGGCGTACAGTGTGTTCAACAAGAAACGTTCCGCAATATTTCATAAAATTATTGAAGACTTTCGTTGCCTTTTTTCACGGGAAATTACCAGGAGCATGGGTTTCCTTAAACCGTGCCTGGTCGATTACTGGTGAGAGATTACTCCAACAGACCGGTAAGCACCCAGTAAAGATGCATGTTTGGGGATGCTTCTCAGAACGCGGGTTTGGATGTTTGGCGTTCTTTCCCCAAAAATTGGATCTAGATGCCCCAAAAGTGCTCAATATCTGCAAACGCGGTCTGCCCAGAAGATTTTCGGGCGGGAAACGACAATTGGATATTGAAGACAACGACCCCAAACATCGAAGTAGGCACTGCACCTCTGGAAACCAGCAAAATGGGATCGTTACGAATTGGCCCTCACAATCGACCATTGGGAATCCAATGGAAAATGTCTAGATCCTGATGACTTGCAGGAAGATGCATATATACGAATTTGGAAAAATTTTAAGCGAGAATTTGTATGCCTTATGATGTTACTTACATAAATTCGAAAGCTTATCTATTTACGAACAAAACGACACCAGAATATTTAAATCTGAGGGCTGATATAAAGTTTCTAATTTTGAGCGGAAACTATAATAGCAGCTTAGATTTTTGCTTCGATCTCTCTTTTTACCCGACTGCGCCAGAAGGAGGGTTATTTACCACTCTTCCTTTTATACGATAAATTTCTATGTTCTGCATTTAAATAAAATGAATAACATACGAGATCGAGATTTCTGACTGATATATAAATCAAGCCCCTTCCTTCGAATTCCAAAAATCAACATGAAAAACGTATTTTACGATGCACACATTAAAAACAAATAAGGTTGAAGCCTCATTTAAAACTCCAGAATGTAATGAAAAGAGTCCATAAGTGCCTTCACCGTGCACTATTAAAAAATCTTCTCAAGATGTGCGACAGAAATTAAAACTCTCGATTTTGCCAAGCCTTTCTTTGTTATATTTATATCGCAGAAACTATCAGAAACTTTCCCCTGTGTATCTAGGTGAATAGGTTCTTCAATCAGTTCTTATTCATTTAATTGTCCAAAAACCTCGCAATCCAATTTGGAGGAAAGAAACAAACTCATTAAACGAAAACAGGCAAACAGAGAGTTATTATTATAATTTCAGAACCGTAACCTGCAACCGCACCTGTTTTTTAAAAGTTTTATTTTCATTTCCCTCCGGTATATAAGAACGAAGGTGAAGGTCCCGCAGAAGATCATTGCCACTTGATAATTCGGAGCGGCAAGATGTTACTGAAAGTGGTAGCAGTCTCGGTGTGTCTCAGCTTAGTGGTCAGTGTCAGGTGCAACACTCTACCAGAGGAGTCAGATTCAGTAACTCAAATAAGTGAAAACAGTGATGAAACGAAGAATTTGGACTTAGCCGTAGTTGATACCAAAACTAGTAGCAGCGGTAGTCCGAACGAAAGTCTTCCCGTAATCAGGTACGATGGCACGCAGCTGTGGCGAATACCAATTAGGTACACCGATAAACAGGAACGTGAGACGGTCTCTGAACTTCTCAACAAATACGGTAGGTGGTTGATCTTTTCGCCAATCGTGAAATCTCACGATGTTTTTATTATTTTAACCTCCTTGCTTTGGATATGTTAATTACGGGGTGATAGCGGTGTCGTTGACTATCACTCTACCGCTAATAAAAATTAAATCAGTGATGCTCGTTAAACGGTTAAGTAAACAGAATAAAAACATTTCTTACGGTAAATTGGTACAAATGTTAGTAACTTAATACACCTCCGATGCCTGGCGATTCAGACAAGACAATACGTCGTAATTTTATCGACAACAAAACCCAAAGTAATACGAAAATTAAAATAGGGGATGTGAAGTATTGAAGTATTTCGTGTTGTTTAATTTGTACAAAGTAAACACATTTTTGTGTGAATGTTTTCATTTTCCGCTTTCGTGCGATTTGGATAACCATTTTTGTAATTTGTACAAATTGTAAGGAGGCCGAATCTGTACGTGAAATATATGTTTTTAAATTATAATCGCGGTGGACATAATTATCGATATGGAGGCCAAAACAGCAACTTTTACAATTTTTGTCTGTCTGTCTGTTCGCGTATCACGCGGAAACTACTGGATTTACATGAAACTTCACATTTCCTTGGTCAGGTCATTTATAGGATACTATGCCGGAAAAAAGGAATATCCACGGCTGGCGGGGGTTGTTGACGCGGTGTAAGTGCACGTACTTTGAACGTGTAACTTTACGTCTTCGACGACTCTATATCGGAAAAATGATAAATTTTTGGACTTCTCTTTGAGTTAAGTTATGTTAAGAGTGACTGTAGAAGGTGATAATCGGAAAGAGTTAGGTCTGGTAAACTAACTATAGTTCGATCGTAGTCGCTCATTTCATATTAAGGCCCTAAGTAAACACTGAATTCTGAGTTGTTTCTTACACCTT
The DNA here is from genome assembly GCA_947538895.1 of Neoitamus cyanurus. Lineage (NCBI taxonomy): Eukaryota > Metazoa > Arthropoda > Insecta > Diptera > Asilidae > Neoitamus > Neoitamus cyanurus. The sequence goes on from OX384543.1 coordinate 34,493,682, forward strand.
ACAGCCTTTTATTTTCTTACATTTTGTTACCAAATGATGGAAATATGACGTTTTTTTGTGAACTTGTGTGAAAATTGGGTAATATCGATGTACGACTTTGACTAACCAACAACACTGCTTTCCATTTGCGCCGCTTTGACTGATCAGTAGGCATTATAACTAGGCCCTAACATCTAGGTTTTTTTAATCAAATTTTAAACTTTTCGACGTAACAAAATGGAGACTAATAAAATGGAGACTATTCCTAAATCCTGGCACAAGTCAGATTGTTAACCTACATTTTTACATTACATATAGTATACATAAATATGTAGATGCTAACATAAAGATTTCTTCCTTTTTCCACCAGAAACGAAAACATGGATGGCATCCGAAGGAATAATAGATGTGCTCATAAAACAAGACAAACTCGAAGGCGCCAACAAGCTGCTTGAAAATGCAAACCTGACGCACGTAGTTTTAATTGAGGATTTACAGAAGGCCATTGATTCAGAGAATCCGCCAAAGGAAGAAATTGAAATGTTTCAAAATCGCAAAGGTAAGACGAAACCAATGGATATGTACGTTTAGAACACGCAAAATTCCCATTTGTGCAAAATATGTAATCGAATACTTTACCCCCACTGTTCTCGTAAACATCAGGTTACGCTGTCGTGTTTCAATCACGTTAATGTGTTGCCAATCGTTGCCTTTCATTAGTTTTTCATTGGTTTTTAGCGATAACTTCCAATAAATTTTTGTTGCATGACGCGCGAATTTCTCCCCTTTGATAACATCAGAATTGGCCGCGCTGTTTTCTCGGTTTAATCGATATGGGGAACTACTTGCTGTCGAAGGGCTAACAAATTGCTTTTTTATGGTACTCAGCATATTAGTGCTTTCCAAAGGGGTTTATTGTGTAAAGGTAATTTTATGTGTAAGCAAATTACAGCGCTGATTTTTATATGATTGGTGAAAAGAAGGCCTGACTATCGTTTGAAAATTCCATTACTGTTTGTTGAAAATTGGAAAACTGGAAAATTTATGAATATCGAGATTCACAAATCTAAATGTGAATATTTGAAATAAATCGTTTCGAGCGTAACTTATAAATTAAATTCGACGCTTTTTTAAGGTAATGGGCAATAGCACATTTTGCATGTTTGTATGTTTGTTTGTAACTCACTAATGAGTCAGCTCATTTCGGTGCGATTTTCTGTATATGAAAGTAAGTTTCTTCGAGATAGTTATTAAGTGGTTGTTAGATTTGGAAATATGGTGCCATCTTGGATCCTTATAAAAATAGTCTGATTCAAATAAAAGTCTAAAAGCTACGTAAATCTACACTTCAAAACCCGGCTAATAGCAATTACAATTTTAATTTAATAGTAATAGGTAAATATTTATGTTTGTAAATAACCTTGTACCTGACGTCAGTGTCCTGTCTTCTTCAAATTTTATAGCTCTATGCCTACAATTCGATCGTGGTATGAGATCGACATATTTTGTAAAAAAAATTGACTTCCTTACAAGTGCAGAATACAACTTTAGGTTCGCCGACCGCAATGATATATTGCAGATGTATTCTAGGCTACTTGAAAGTAAATTATTTAAAGTCTTTTATGTCGCCTCGCCTCACTGCAGTTTTTGGAGAAAATAATTTTTGAAGATTATTATCACCAAAATTAAAATAAAGGATTTTGCATCATAAATTACTTGACGTTTAACTTCATAGAATAATATTACTAATAAAACATTATTTAAAAAAAATCCCTAACAATTTTTCTTATTTCTTTACTTTGTGCCAGAGAGTATAATATAATTTCATTTACATTCATTTCTAGGTGTACAGATATTGGATTTATTTTTCCTTGCAACTGAGACGGATTTTCTATTTTGTTTGACTATGTACTTAATTTCATATTGTAAATCTTTATTGCGGTAGAGGCAAAGTGGCAAAATAAAATTTTTTTTTAAATGACCTTAAATTAAATTATTAAATTATCTAAGTTAATCTACGCCAATCTAATCTAAACATAAAGGTTGTGTCTATTCGTACACTCCGTTTCCGTGTAATATCCGTACACGGAGGTACACGAAATTCGTGTCCGTGCACATGCTAAATACACCGTAAAAACAGGCAAATTTCAGCGCATAGATATTTTGTAAAAGGAAAATATTCAGTCAGTAGGCAAATTTTCTTTTACGAATTGTTTTGTGTCGACTTTTTAAACGGTGTAAAAAAAATGATTTAATGCCCTAGACCAGAAGGTACAAATTTCGTACTATAATGCTAAAACGATTAACAGTTTATTTCAACATTTTATTTACTTGTAGTTTATTAATATGCAACGTATCACAGTTAAGCCAACTGGACAAACGTAGAGAATGATTGCTTGAAATATTGCTCTGAATGGAATAAGCTTGTTATCAATACTGCGATTGGAGTTTCGGTTTATTATTGGATATAACAATTTAACAAGTTTTTTTATTTGTCTAATAGTTTCTGTTATGTGTTCGTCAAATATTAGGCAGGCCATACCAGGCAGCCATGGTATTCCGTCATTATTAGTTTATAGGTTTCTATCAGGAAGGAAATATACTTTTCTTTTCTTTGTAAAGTAGATAGTCTGTATCTTTTCAATATTTGTTATAAATCTCCCATTATTATACTTCATAGCTTTTAAGAATTTCCAATGCATTTTGAAAGCTGGGTTGTATGTATGGACTCTTAGAAAAGTCATGGCTGAAGATTGTATACAAAAGAGGACCTAATACTGAGTCTTGTGTGAGGGAAATAGAAATCGGAGGAGGATCCGAATAATTACCATCTTTTCTTATTACTCCAACGATTTTAATAAGTGGTTGTGACAACGCAAATGACTGATCTTTAACAATACAATTTTTTAAAAACTACGTTGAGGTGACCTAAATACGAAATAATTCAATTTTAAGTGGCCTAGACCCTAGAATACGCCTGCAAAGTCGTATTGCGATCAGCGATGCAAGTCCTATTCTGGAAAAATTGTGACCAGTACAGTTATAGATCATAAGTCACAACTTTCTTGTGCCTTCATAGCTTGTGATTTCGATTGTGAGTCAGCACCATCTCGAATTTTGGAAGTTATTATTCTCAATCAATATCATAAGGTATAAGATATAAAAAAGTTGTGACTAATTACCAATGACTGTTCACAATTTTTCCAGAATAGGACTGGTAGTCTCGCTTGCTGGCGGGTATTGCGCGGGCACTGGCGGCAGTTCGCTCCCGGCATTCTTCACACAAACGAAATGATGTTTCGCGGCTTTCTACCAGTTTCTGTGGCTTGTGCTGGCGGCCTATTAACGGCAGTGTCAATCCCGCGTGGCCACCGGCATAGTGTGCAATAGCCTAAACACACGAAATTGCGTCACGATAGAAGACAACATTCTTACTATTGGCTAGTTCCGAAATTCTCGTTGCTATCTGGTAGTCAACCATAAAATTAAAAACAAGAACATACTGTAGATTGATAATAATAATACCACGAAATTCGGTTATAGCGACAGGAGTCGTTACGACTTATCGGATATAGCGTCGGCATTTGAAGGTGCTTAAAACTTAAACAAAACAGTATCGAATAATACGAAGATCACTTATGACGTCGTTATAACCGTTTTTCACACTACTAACAAATTGAAACAATCGATATAAAACAAACGCAATTTCTAAATAAAACTTTCCATGCATCAAAATCTCCGAATATTTTAAGGAAAAAGCCCGGCAAATCCGATAGTAATTCCCGCCAAAAGGGCTCATACTTCAACCATTATATTTCTACATGGACTTGGAGATACTGGAGGGTCCTGGGCATCAATCCTCTCTTCCATTTGCCCAAACTACATGAAAATAATAGCTCCAACAGCACCAATTCTACCAATCACCCTGCACGGCGGTCTACCCATGCCATCGTGGTTCGATCTAAGATCTTTGGACCCAACTGCTCCAGAGGACCGTAATGGAATTATGAAAGCTGCCCAGAATGTCCATAACTTAATTAGTTCTGAAATCAAGTCAGGAATTGCACCGCAACGCATAATTCTCGGAGGATTCTCTCAAGGTGGAGCACTTGCATTATTCTCGGCATTAACATTTCCAAAACAGCTAGGAGGTGTAATTGCGTTATCCGCATGGTTACCGCTCCATAGACAGTTCCCTGCACGACTGCTAGCTTCAAATACGCTACCAGTTTTCCAGGCACATGGAACCGCTGATCGAATTTTGCCGCTACGGTTTGGACAACTGACTTCATCTATTTTAAAATCATTTATGAAGAACGTCCGCTTTAACGTGTACAGAGGATTAGAGCACTCATCATCTCCAGAGGAGTTGGCGGACGTGAAGCACTTCATTGCGAGCACCATGACGGCTCAGTAGGAGCTAAGCTAGGTTTAGGTTTAATTCGTGCAAAAGCTTTTCTTTAATTTCATTGTAACTGGGAGAGCTCGTTATCAATAAACTGTTTCTAACTAATGCTGAGTACCTTTTAATCATACGTTCGGCTCCAAGTCCTCATTGTCAATATTTGCAGTGCACGTACTTTAATTGCCCTCAATTTTTTTTTCAGGTCACAGAATGACTTGGAAAGCGTACCATCGGCTCGCTGACATCCAAAGCTACCTAGACTATCTTGCGAAGGCTTACCCGGATATTTGCTCTGTCCATACTATTGGACAATCTCACCAAAACAGAGCCCTAAAACTCATTAAGTATATTTTTTTTTCAATTTAACAAATAGCCGAACTAAATCAAGAGGTAAACATTTTCAGAATATCCAACCGAAACCCCAACAATCGCAAAATTTGGATTGATGGTGGTATCCATGCACGAGAATGGATCAGCCCTGCTACAGTAACGTACACCATTAATCACCTGGTGGAGAATTGGGACGAACTTCCAGCTTATTTGAGAAACATTGACTGGTAAGATACTGCATCATGTTACTTAATTTGCTTTAACCCTGAGTAGTGTTGAGAATGGAGCGATAGCTGTGAGCGGTGAGAGTTTTGGTGCGTTGTTGAACATTATTTTCACAGCTAAAGATATTTTCAATGTGAACAATAACGTTATACGTAGTCTTAAAGATATAAGATAACCCTCTTCACTCACCGCTCCACTGAAGTAATGTAATCTTAAGTGCGAACTATAATACTGAGCGTTTCCTTGGCAATTAATTAGCTTGTATCTCTCTTATTAAACTACCTTACTCAACTTAAGGCCACCTAACTAATTACAGCATCACTAGGAAAAGAATAATGCTCTTCAATCACCTACCGCTTATGCAATAATATTACATCGACCATAAATAATCCATTTCTGTTATTTTTACAGGTATATCGTCCCAGTACTAAACCCCGATGGCTACGAGCACACTCAATACGATCGATTATGGCGCAAAAATCGCCGAGCTGCTGGATCGTGTATTGGTGCCGACTTAAATCGCAACTTTGGACATAAGTGGGGAGGACAGGGCGTTTCAAAGAACCCCTGTGGAGAAACGTTTGGCGGGAGTAAAGCATTCTCAGAGCCTGAATCCCAAGCTGTGAAAAACTTCTTCACTAAATACGCACCTGGGACATTTAAAGCCTATATGTCCTTCCACAGCTATGGCCAGTACATCCTGTATCCATGGGGCTTTGACAGAACTGTTCCCACCGACTATAAAGATCTCGACAGAGTTGGCAGAGAAGCTGCTGCGGTAATTTAATCTCAGATTTTCAGTTTTTTAAATTTCACATTTTGAACATTAAATTCAACCAAATTTCAGAATATGATCAGAGTAGGAGGAGCCAGGTACCAGGTGGGCAGTTCAGGAAATCTTTTATACCCAGCAGCCGGAGGATCTGATGACTGGGCGAAGGCTGCTATGGGCGTAAAGTATTCGTTTACTGTCGAAATGAGGGATACAGGAAGATATGGTTTTATCTTACCAGCTAATCAAATTGAGATAACAAGCCAGGAAGGTTGGGCGTTTGTGAGCACTGTGGCAAAGGCTGTAAGTCATGGCTGAAGTTAAGTTTATAACTAAAATGAGGAAATAAAATATTTCACAATAAAAAACAATGCGAAATTTACGGTTTTTTATTTAAGATTATTTACCTAAAGTAGAAACTTAATATCTTCAATATCGGTCCGTATTTGATATGTCCATTCGATTAAACAATATTGTCTCGATTTTTGTAAAGGGTGTGAATTTTGGATAGCGCGCTATTTGCATCTACCAAATGTTAGTGCAATCAGATTTAGTAGCATATTCAGCATATACACTTCGGAAGCACGTTTATTAATATGGAAGACCAATACAACAAATTTAAAATTTCCCACTGACAATTCGCAAGATACTATATGTGTTCATTTCGGTGTACAGAATTATTTATCGTCGGAATTGGATGTAATGGACGTAAATGATATGTGGTTTCAACAGGATGACGCGACTTGCCACACCGCATGCGAAATAATGACGTTAATGGAAATCAAATTTCCACGTCATGTGATCACTCGTTTTGGAAGCCAAAAGTGGAGCCAAAAGAGAAGTTGTGATTGCGCCTGTTGGGACTTCTTCCTCTGGGTTTTGTAAAGAGTTGTTTAAAAGCATTTTTACACAAATATTTTTAAAAGACGTAACTATGCTATGCGCTTTTATTATAAAACTGTATAATCACAGTGGATTTTCAAAAACTGTTGACACCAGCAAATATCAATAATAATCACAATGGGGCTTATTGTGGAATCCGAATATTATTTTAGTGGATCACCAAGGCCATCCCTATTCGACTCAGCCAACCATTTTCAACTTGGACTATTAATTTTTTCCTCAGCCGACGTACTAGCTTGACTTGGTGCCTACGAAATTCCATTTATAGTCGATTGATGCATTATGCTTCCGAGATGTGATAGCGTTAGAAAAATGGATAGACGAATTCATTGCACCAAACCAGATGACTTCATTTTTGTGACGGAATCCGTGCACAGTAAATAACTAAAGCGAACCCCTAAAACAATAGAGTAAAGCGTTTGCATGCATCTAATACGTCCGCAGTATCTCCAAAGAAGGAAAACAACGTTCAATATTCCGCCCTGATTTATCTTTCTATGAATTCGAAAGACGAACTCTGCATGTGTCTTAAAGGAGTGTTTTGAGAACTGGTTTCCTAATGCACTTTAAACTCTATAAGCACAATAAGTATTGACCCAATAAGTCAATCAAAAGGTAAAACGACTTCTACATGATAACAAAAGCTACCAAAGCACGCCTAGTCATTCGCCTGCAAAAATGCCTAACAGGTTTTGGCGGACAATAACACCGGCGCACGACAAATTCAAATATTTAAATAAAAGATGAAAAGAGCGAATAGCAAAACTAGGTCAGTATTAGAATTATTCCAGATAACAGAATTTCTCGCAGTTTGAAGAGGAACTTCACCTCTAGCATACAGTGCCGTCGCGGATCATTGCGGAATGTCGAAAGTAACTACAGTGCTGTTGTATAGTGCAGTTGTGCTTATGTTTTCTAATGATAAAAGTGTTTCCGGACAACTGCTGAACGGGAATTTACTGAATACGACCCTTTTGAACAACTTGATATATTTCTCGCCCAAGGACTCGGTCGTCGAAAAATCGTCCCAAAATTACAAAGATGCTCAGCTGTGGAAAATTCATACGCCTAACATAAAGGATAATCTAGTTAAAATTCTTTCAAAACTTGGTAAGCCGCTGTGTTCAGTGAAAATTAATCTAGCAAAATATAGTGAGTGTAAATTTCGAAAAGAATGGAGGGAATATTAATTAGCTATTGAACATAAAACAAATTATTAAAAATCGAATATGAAAGTGGCATCACATTTTAAAAGCGATTTGAATTAATTATTTTGCACTAGGAAAATACATACGGCCGGTAAAATAGTTTTTTTTGATTTGGTGATTAATCTAATTATGCATTTATATGCAAATCTTCAAATGCTATAAAACTCTTGGCGAGTTTTTTCCGTTTTTGCTAATGGTCTGTTCTCTTATCTGCGTGATCGTGCACAATGAGTCATTTTTAGATGTCCTCTATCCAGAGACATCTAAATAGAGTAGAGGGTTCAACACGCCAGCGACCTTGGCCCCATACTCTTTATTCCATTTATAAATGACATCAGCTTTGTTGTAATCTTCAGCATAATTGTTAACTCCTCCGACTGTGTTTTATTAAATTCTGATGTGATCCATTTCAATAGATATTATTCTTTTGGTTCTGATCCTGCTTAGGAACACTTGTCTTCCCGTTATATTAAAAGTATGGTAGTTTTCCATTATTTAATAATAACTTTCACCGTGAAACACTTATAAGTTTTGATGCAAGTCAGCACGTGTTTAAATCGTCAAACAACGTGAAATTTTTGTCTATCGTTTGCCGGAATAATCTACAGAACTAATTTTGAACATATTGTCATAGTTGTATGTTTTTGGTATAAATTTTTCAAATTAGATTAGTGGTTTCAAGATGGCAGCTAAGAATGTTCAATTTAAGGTGATTTCCATGTAAATGAGTACTTAGAGGTTTTAGGGTTGCTGATTTCGAATTTGTCTTCAAATATGAATATTTCATTATGGCAACCAAAAACCATCAACTTCATAAAACAATCAACTTCAATAAATTTCCGCATATGTTATGTAAGTATTTGGGCGTGTTCAGGGTTACTGATTTCGAATCTATTTTCAAAATTTATCCAATATGACAACCGAATAAAATCAACTTCAAGGAATTCCATGAAAATGTGCACTTGGATGTTTTCAAAGTTCCGACTTTCGATTCCCTTATTGAATTATTCATATTCAAGATGGAGACGGAAAATTCTAAACATAAAAGGATTTCCAAATTGGTTTTTTGGTTCAAAGTCAAAACGAAATTAGTGAGAGCAGAAACTCTTCGATAATGTATCATTTTATTAGTTGTGTCTATGACGTACAGACGGACCACTAAAAACTACCATTATTTTTGGGATAACCGAATTTAGTAGCCCGCAAACTTCCTATTGACAAACACCACATATTGGACAATAGTACAAATAAACCAGTAAAGCCGAATAAATATTTTTTTCCTTAATTAAAGAGCCTTAGCAAGAATGTGACAATTGAAAAATAAAAAACAAATTATTCCTTTTTTCACAGGTGGCGAAATATGGAACGTTAACGTTGACGGTGTAGATATGTTTTTAAGTAGTCACATTACTGAGCTAGCGAAGACTCTAATCAACAAAACAGATCTCACGTACAATATAATGATTCAAGACATTCAGGATGTAATTGACCAGGATACTCCAAACGAAACAATGTTAGACGTAATCGGTTTCAGTAATTTGCGTACAGGTAGGAATATTCCATTTTACAAATTGAATTTAGTGAATTTCTAAAGGAATGCAACTCCTATAATGTTTTTCATTATAACTTATAACTCCCTTCGTTTGAATATTTGTTGGCATTAGTTGACGATTTAACCAGTCTAGCGAATACAACAATAGTTTAGAAAATATGAGTTTGTCGAAGATCCCGTAAAATTTAAATTTTGGAGATTCTACTTTTTTGAATTTTATATTAATTTCACCACGACACATAACATTAACGCCTTTCAAATGTACCTAGAACTCAAAATGTCATGGGAACAGTACCACAACTTCAGCGACATTAATGAATTTCTGTACACGATGCTGGAGTACTTTCCAAAACTTACTAATCTGATAACAGCAGGACGTTCGGTGGAGAAAAGACAGATAAAAGCCTTGAGGTTACCCGACACACCTATTGCCTTTACAAAAAAAAAAAAAGCACTTTCTCTTCCAGAATATCAGATGGAAATGAGAACAATCCAGCCATTCTAGTGTGTGGAGGCATACAAGGAAGGGACTGGATTAGTCCAGCGTCCACAACGTACATGATCTTCAAACTTGCGCGGTTCTGGAACGAGCACCCTAAATTTGTTAAGGGAATTGATTGGTAATTAGCTCTCACATTAGATCAAATATTTCGAAACTCTACAGCGGTCTTTAGGTACTTTATTCCAGTCCTGAATCCGGATGGCTATGAGTATTCCCGAACAGAGGATCGCCTGTGGAACAAAAACAGGAGGAACAATGGTGATTGCCAAGGAGTCAATATAGATCGAAATTTTGGCTTTAGCTGGAGTAAAAAGGGAAGTTCTGGTTATCCCTGCTCGAACTTATACAGGGGCCCCGAAAAATTCTCGGAACCGGAAACAAGAGCCCTACGCAAGGTTGCAAGAAGTATAGGGCCAAAACTCGCTGCCTATATAGCTGTTGGAGGATATGGGCAGATTGTCACCTACCCGTGGGGCGATGATAACTATTTTCCTGAGAATGCTGAGGAAATGCACCGAGTTGCAAAGTTGGCAGCCAAGGTAGAATTTATATTTTTAGCACGTAATAGGTGTACAAACTGATTCTAGGTCTTGTATAAATAATCGGAGTGAGTGGTATGACACCTTTGGAGATTTTCGCCGTATGTGGCCTTGCACTGTCATGCAACAGTACCTGTGTAGTCTTCATAGCTTTTTGAATTGCAGTTTATTAACCTCGACCGCATATTTTTCAGTTGGAATAATAAAACTTACCCAATCTGGCGCGCTTTCTGTCCAATGTCATCGGACTTCCTTAGCATACACTCTTTTTGAGTATATGTAAACTCTATAATTTGATTAGTATTAGGGTTTTATGATATAATTATATGTATGTCCTATGGTGGCAGTTAATTTAATTTAGAGACCTCGATTTAATTTGTACACCTATATAACAGTACGAGTATTTTGAAAATAATTCTTTCGCAGAGTATGAGAAAGGTGTCACGGTATGAATATCGCGTCGGAAGCGCGTTTCGTCTGCAGCTGCCCAGTGCTGGAAATTCAGCGGATTGGATACTGAATACGATAAAACCTGAATATGTTTTCAACCTGGCACTTAGAGATCTTGGGCGATATGGGTTTCTTCTGCCTGCAAGTCAAATAAAACTCTGCGGGGAGGAGGCATTTGAGATGATCCAAGATGTGGCAGAATCGATTTTGTCACCCTGAAAATAACTTTGGATATGAATTGTAAAGCAAATCAACACGATTAAAGGCATTGAGTTCGCTTAACAATGTTTTTTCGATTGATCAAAAATTTGGTTTTGCATTTTTCAAGTGATTTCCGTGTGATGTTGATGATCTGAAGAGTACTACTTGGGAAATGAAATTAGCTGATATTCTCGAGAAAGATTGCTCCCATTATTGTTATATATTTTTTTAAATCTTTGTACTGCCTTTTACTCGCGTATTTGACAAATTATTCACTTCGCTTAACGCCACAGTTCCCGTCTTTTGTTTAATACATAATTTCGTCACGTTCATCATATTTGCACACTTTTTGTAATATCTTTGTCACCTTATTCAAATAGACGTTCGAAATGGAATGAGAACAATAATAATATAAGCAGCAGATGTATTTTTATTTACTTTACAACCTATGCCTGATAATATAGGAACGACTTCTAGGAAGTAATTAAGGACTAATACAACTTTTCAAATAATTTCGAGGTGCGTCGATTTTGTTATCACTGGGTGTATATTATAAGTGGAAAGCAGAAACAGTTTTAGGTTGTTAGTCTGCTCCTCCAAAACCACTGAATGGATTCGCATGGAGTTTTCCTTGTTGGCTTGGTTCTTCCGCAAAGTTTAGGCTATAAGCAATTGTAGGGTTCCAAAATGGCGGATGCAATATGGCGACAAAAAATGTTCAACTTGAACGAATTATTGTATGAATGAATATAGAGGGGTTTTTGGGGACGCTGATTTTAAATCTAACCTCGCGCTCCGTTTGATTGTATCCGTGTGTGTATTTATGTTCATGAGTTTCAACACATTTTATCTTCCAGTAGGTTTCAGCGGCTTAAATTAATACACGAAATTGATTATCCCTTTGCCCGTAGGTTTCCGGAGCACGTCCAAATAAAAGTTTCCATAATGTCCTGCTTTATGACATATTTTAGTATTATCGAAATTAAAAATTCATTTAAATTCAAAAGGTTAACAGCATTACACAAAAACACTAGAATTTCGTAGTTTCATTATTTGATTTTATCATCTATTGACGTCAACTAAACTAACAGAAGGCAGTCGGCATAGTATCTTTAAAAGACCTTTCTTACTAAATACGACTCACCTGGCCACTTGTTTCACCGGTCTCAGTCGTGCTTTCGTCCTGCATATCACGTGGAGTTGACTCTTCGGAAATCCCCGGATCAGGATTGACAGCCTGAACTATTTTTCGAAAGCCTCTGGGGGCGTTCCCATCCTTGCCATTATCGCCGCCGCCGCCACCACACCCACCAAACAAATTCTGCTTATTCAAAAGGAGTTCGGCCTCGCGAAGGATCTCCTCCACACTCCGATCGTCGTTATTATCCGATAAGCGATTAATTTCCTCAAAGAGGCTCTCCACGTCAATATCACTACCGCCATCGTCCCCGGACCCGTAGCACTCGCGCTCCTTGTTCAGGAACTCCAATATCGAACTGGTCGTAAAATCGTCATAGTCGACGGCGGCGCCCCGTGAATTTTCAAGCTCGAACACGTCCTTTGGAGCTGCAATAGTCGACATATTCGCTTTCAGTCTAGGATTTCTATCAGTGCGCAGTTAATAGATGTATTTTCGGCTACCGCAGTCGTTCAAACAATTGACATTATATCACCACAATTGCCCACAGACTACGCTGTTTTGGTTGCCCGACACTCCTGAGCAGCTGTAAACAACTGAGAAACGTCAAATGTGAATATAGTGAATTTCATCATTCCGCGTCCTTTCGTTTGATAGAGTAAAATTTTTATTTTTTGTAGATAAATTTATGACAAGATTATAAATATATAAATAAATAAATAATCAGCGCAGTAAGTAGGTTGCTTTATTAAATGTATGCATTTCATTTTATTTATTGTTCTACAATCATTGCAAATCTGCCGAAAACAAATCAATTTTTGACCAATA